>OU461583.1:30150154-31480924 GCA_911812115.1 Pristionchus exspectatus | reverse complement strand
CGCAAAGACTAAAAAGTTAGGCCGGGAAATAGGTCAGAGCCAGAGAGAAGGACCTTTTTCGTACTCTGGCTAAGGTACTTCCCGTGGACCAAATTTCGACTTCAACAACTTTTTGAACTCCTCACGAAGGGGGAAGAACAGCGCAAAAAGAATTGAGAGCTTGGTCGCAAAGACTAAAAGTTAGCCGGAAATAGTCAGAGCCAGAGAGAAGGACCTTTTTTCGTACTCTGGCTAAGGTACTTCCCGTGGACCAAATTTCGACTTCAACAACTTTTTGAACTCCTCACGAAGGGGGAAGAACAGCGCAAAAGAATTGAGAGCTTGGTCGCAAAGACTAAAAAGTTAGGCCGGGAAATAGGTCAGAGCCAGAGAGAAGCCTTTTTTCGTACTCTGCTAAGTACTTCCCGTGGACCAAATTTCGACTTCGACAACTTTTTGAACTCCTCACGAAGGGGGAAAACAGCGCAAAAAGAATTGAGAGCTTGGTCGCAAGACTAAAAGTTAGGCCGGGAAATAGGTCAGAGCCAGAGAGAAGGACCTTTTTTCGTACTCTGGCTAAGGTACTTCCCGTGGACCAAATTTCGACTTCAACAACTTTTTGAACTCCTCACGAAGGGGAAGAACGCGCAAAGAATTGAGAGCTTGGTCGCAAAAGACTAAAAGTTAGGCCGGGAAATAGGTCAGAGCCAGAGAGAAGGACCTTTTTTCGTACTCTGGCTAAGGTACTTCCCGTGGACCAAATTTCGACTTCGACAACTTTTTGAACTCCTCACGAAGGGGAAGAACAGCGCAAAAAAATTGAGAGCTTGGTCGCAAAGACTAAAAGTTGGCCGGGAAATAGCCATGGCCGAGAGCCTATCTATCGAATCGCCCATGGCCGAGAGCCTATCTACTCGAATCGGCCATGGCCGAGAGCCTATCTACTCGAATCGCCCATGGCCGAGAGCCTATCTACTCGAACTTGTAATTTTTATGACACCTCGAACTTGTAATTTTGTAATTTTTTTGTAATTTTTTTGTAATTTTTTTTGACCTTGTAATTTTTATGACACCGAATCGATTCGAATCGAATCGCCCATGGCCGAGAGCCTATCTACTCGAATCGGCCATGGCCGAGAGCCTATCTACTCGAATCGGCCATGGCCGAGAGCCTATCTACTCGAATCGGCCATGGCCGAGAGCCTATCTAATCGAATCGGCCATGGCCGAGAGCTATCTACTCGAATCGCCCATGGGCCGAGAGCCTATCTACTCGAATCGCCCATGGCCGAGAGCCTATCTACTCGAACTTGTAATTTTTATGACACCTCGAACTTGTAATTTGTAATTTTTTTGTAATTTTTTTGACCTTGTAATTTTTATGACACCGAATCGAATCGAATCGAATCGCCCATGGCCGAGAGCCTATCTACTCGAATCGGCCATGGCCGAGAGCCTATCTACTCGAATCGGCCATGGCCGAGAGCCTATCTACTCGAAAAATTTCGACTTCGACAACTTTTTGAACTCCCACGAAGGGGGAAGAACAGTGCAAAAGAATTGAGAGCTGGTCGCAAAGACTAAAAAGTTAGGCCGGGAAATAGGTCAGAGCCAGAGAGAAGGACCTTTTTTCGTACTCTGGCTAAGGTACTTCCCGTGGACCAAATTTCGACTTCAACAACTTTTTGAACTCCTCACGAAGGGGGAAGAACAGCGCAAAAAGAATTGAGAGCTTGGTCGCAAAGACTAAAAAGTTACGCCGGGAAATAGGTCAGAGCCAGAGAGAAGGACCTTTTTTCGTACTCTGGCTAAGGTACTTCCCGTGGACCAAATTTCGACTTCAACAACTTTTTGAACTCCTCACGAAGGGGGAAGAACAGCGCAAAAAGAATTGAGAGCTTGGTCGCAAAGACTAAAAAGTTAGGCCGGGAAATAGGTCAGAGCCAGAGAGAAGGACCTTTTTTCGTACTCTGGCTAAGGTACTTCCCGTGGACCAAATTTCGACTTCAACAACTTTTTGAACTCCTCACGAAGGGGGAAGAACAGCGCAAAAAGAATTGAGAGCTTGGTCGCAAAGACTAAAAAGTTAGGCCGGGAAATAGGTCAGAGCCAGAGAGAAGGACCTTTTTTCGTACTCTGGCTAAGGTACTTCCCGTGGACCAAATTTCGACTTCAACAACTTTTTGAACTCCTCACGAAGGGGGAAGAACAGCGCAAAAAGAATTGAGAGCTTGGTCGCAAAGACTAAAAAGTTAGGCCGGAAATAGGTCAGAGCCAGAGAGAAGGACCTTTTTTCGTACTCTGGCTAAGGTACTTCCCGTGGACCAAATTTCGACTTCAACAACTTTTTGAACTCCTCACGAAGGGGGAAGAACAGCGCAAAAAGAATTGAGAGCTTGGTCGCAAAGACTAAAAGTTAGGCCGGGAAATAGGTCAGAGCCAGAGAGAAGGACCTTTTTTCGTACTCTGGCTAAGGTACTTCCCGTGGACCAAATTTCGACTTCAACAACTTTTTGAACTCCTCACGAAGGGGAAGAACAGCGCAAAAAGAATTGAGAGCTTGGTCGCAAAGACTAAAAAGTTAGGCCGGGAAATAGGTCAGAGCCAGAGAGAAGGACCTTTTTTCGTACTCTGGCTAAGGTACTTCCCGTGGACCAAATTTCGACTTCAACAACTTTTTGAACTCCTCACGAAGGGGAAGAACAGCGCAAAAAGAATTGAGAGCTTGGTCGCAAAGACTAAAAAGTTAGGCCGGGAAATAGGTCAGAGCCAGAGAGAAGGACCTTTTTTCGTACTCTGGCTAAGGTACTTCCCGTGGACCAAATTTCGACTTCAACAACTTTTTGAACTCCTCACGAAGGGGGAAGAACAGCGCAAAAAGAATTGAGAGCTTGGTCGCAAAGACTAAAAAGTTAGGCCGGGAAATAGGTCAGAGCCAGAGAGAAGGACCTTTTTTCGTACTCTGGCTAAGGTACTTCCCGTGGACCAAATTTCGACTTCAACAACTTTTTGAACTCCTCACGAAGGGGGAAGAACAGCGCAAAAAGAATTGAGAGCTTGGTCGCAAAGACTAAAAAGTTAGGCCGGGAATAGGTCAGAGCCAGAGAGAAGGACCTTTTTTCGTACTCTGGCTAAGGTACTTCCCGTGGACCAAATTTCGACTTCAACAACTTTTTGAACTCCTCACGAAGGGGGAAGAACAGCGCAAAAAGAATTGAGAGCTTGGTCGCAAAGACTAAAAAGTTAGGCCGGGAAATAGGTCAGAGCCAGAGAGAAGGACCTTTTTTCGTACTCTGGCTAAGGTACTTCCCGTGGACCAAATTTCGACTTCAACAACTTTTTGAACTCCTCACGAAGGGGGAAGAACAGCGCAAAAAGAATTGAGAGCTTGGTCGCAAAGACTAAAAAGTTAGGCCGGGAAATAGGTCAGAGCCAGAGAGAAGGACCTTTTTTCGTACTCTGGCTAAGGTACTTCCCGTGGACCAAATTTCGACTTCAACAACTTTTTGAACTCCTCACGAAGGGGGAAGAACAGCGCAAAAAGAATTGAGAGCTTGGTCGCAAAGACTAAAAAGTTAGGCCGGGAAATAGGTCAGAGCCAGAGAGAAGGACCTTTTTTCGTACTCTGGCTAAGGTACTTCCCGTGGACCAAATTTCGACTTCAACAACTTTTTGAACTCCTCACGAAGGGGAAGAACAGCGCAAAAAGAATTGAGAGCTTGGTCGCAAAGACTAAAAAGTTAGGCCGGGAAATAGGTCAGAGCCAGAGAGAAGGACCTTTTTTCGTACTCTGGCTAAGGTACTTCCCGTGGACCAAATTTCGACTTCAACAACTTTTGAACTCCTCACGAAGGGGAAGAACAGCGCAAAAAGAATTGAGAGCTTGGTCGCAAAGACTAAAAAGTTAGGCCGGGAAATAGGTCAGAGCCAGAGAGAAGGACCTTTTTTCGTACTCTGGCTAAGGTACTTCCCGTGGACCAAATTTCGACTTCGACAACTTTTTGAACTCCTCACGAAGGGGGAAGAACAGCGCAAAAAGAATTGAGAGCTTGGTCGCAAAGACTAAAAAGTTAGGCCGGGAAATAGGTCAGAGCCAGAGAGAAGGACCTTTTTTCGTACTCTGGCTAAGGTACTTCCCGTGGACCAAATTTCGACTTCAACAACTTTTTGAACTCCTCACGAAGGGGGAAGAACAGCGCAAAAAGAATTGAGAGCTTGGTCGCAAAGACTAAAAAGTTAGGCCGGGAAATAGGTCAGAGCCAGAGAGAAGGACCTTTTTTCGTACTCTGGCTAAGGTACTTCCCGTGGACCAAATTTCGACTTCAACAACTTTTTGAACTCCCCACGAAGGGGGAAAACAGTGCAAAAAGAATTGAGAGCTTGGTCGCAAAGACTAAAAAGTTAGGCCGGGAAATAGGTCAGAGCCAGAGAGAAGGACCTTTTTTCGTACTCTGGCTAAGGTACTTCCCGTGGACCAAATTTCGACTTCAACAACTTTTTGAACTCCTCACGAAGGGGAAGAACAGCGCAAAAAGAATTGAGAGCTTGGTCGCAAAGACTAAAAAGTTACGCCGGGAAATAGGTCAGAGCCAGAGAGAAGGACCTTTTTTCGTACTCTGGCTAAGGTACTTCCCGTGGACCAAATTTCGACTTCAACAACTTTTTGAACTCCTCACGAAGGGGGAAGAACAGCGCAAAAAGAATTGAGAGCTTGGTCGCAAAGACTAAAAAGTTAGGCCGGGAAATAGGTCAGAGCCAGAGAGAAGGACCTTTTTTCGTACTCTGGCTAAGGTACTTCCCGTGGACCAAATTTCGACTTCAACAACTTTTTGAACTCCTCACGAAGGGGGAAGAACAGCGCAAAAAGAATTGAGAGCTTGGTCGCAAAGACTAAAAAGTTACGCCGGGAAATAGGTCAGAGCCAGAGAGAAGGACCTTTTTTCGTACTCTGGCTAAGGTACTTCCCGTGGACCAAATTTCGACTTCAACAACTTTTTGAACTCCTCACGAAGGGGGAAGAACAGCGCAAAAAGAATTGAGAGCTTGGTCGCAAAGACTAAAAGTTAGGCCGGGAAATAGGTCAGAGCCAGAGAGAAGGACCTTTTTTCGTACTCTGGCTAAGGTACTTCCCGTGGACCAAATTTCGACTTCAACAACTTTTTGAACTCCTCACGAAGGGGGAAGAACAGCGCAAAAAGAATTGAGAGCTTGGTCGCAAAGACTAAAAAGTTAGGCCGGGAAATAGGTCAGAGCCAGAGAGAAGGACCTTTTTTCGTACTCTGGCTAAGGTACTTCCCGTGGACCAAATTTCGACTTCAACAACTTTTTGAACTCCTCACGAAGGGGAAGAACAGCGCAAAAAGAATTGAGAGCTTGGTCGCAAGACTAAAAAGTTAGGCCGGGAAATAGGTCAGAGCCAGAGAGAAGGACCTTTTTTCGTACTCTGGCTAAGGTACTTCCCGTGGACCAAATTTCGACTTCAACAACTTTTTGAACTCCTCACGAAGGGGGAAGAACAGCGCAAAAGAATTGAGAGCTTGGTCGCAAAGACTAAAAAGTTAGGCCGGGAAATAGGTCAGAGCCAGAGAGAAGGACCTTTTTTCGTACTCTGGCTAAGGTACTTCCCGTGGACCAAATTTCGACTTCACAACTTTTTGAACTCCTCACGAAGGGGGAAGAACAGCGCAAAAAGAATTGAGAGCTTGGTCGCAAAGACTAAAAAGTTAGGCCGGGAAATAGGTCAGAGCCAGAGAGAAGGACCTTTTTTCGTACTCTGGCTAAGGTACTTCCCGTGGACCAAATTTCGACTTCAACAACTTTTTGAACTCCTCACGAAGGGGGAAGAACAGCGCAAAAAGAATTGAGAGCTTGGTCGCAAAGACTAAAAAGTTAGGCCGGGAAATAGGTCAGAGCCAGAGAGAAGGACCTTTTTTCGTACTCTGGCTAAGGTACTTCCCGTGGACCAAATTTCGACTTCAACAACTTTTGAACTCCTCACGAAGGGGGAAGAACAGCGCAAAAAGAATTGAGAGCTTGGTCGCAAAGACTAAAAAGTTAGGCCGGGAAATAGGTCAGAGCCAGAGAGAAGGACCTTTTTCGTACTCTGGCTAAGGTACTTCCCGTGGACCAAATTTCGACTTCAACAACTTTTTGAACTCCTCACGAAGGGGGAAGAACAGCGCAAAAAGAATTGAGAGCTTGGTCGCAAAGACTAAAAAGTTAGGCCGGGAAATAGGTCAGAGCCAGAGAGAAGGACCTTTTTTCGTACTCTGGCTAAGGTACTTCCCGTGGACCAAATTTCGACTTCAACAACTTTTTGAACTCCTCACGAAGGGGGAAGAACAGCGCAAAAAGAATTGAGAGCTTGGTCGCAAAGACTAAAAAGTTAGGCCGGGAAATAGGTCAGAGCCAGAGAGAAGGACCTTTTTTCGTACTCTGGCTAAGGTACTTCCCGTGGACCAAATTTCGACTTCAACAACTTTTTGAACTCCTCACGAAGGGGAAGAACAGCGCAAAAAGAATTGAGAGCTTGGTCGCAAAGACTAAAAAGTTAGGCCGGGAAATAGGTCAGAGCCAGAGAGAAGGACCTTTTTTCGTACTCTGGCTAAGGTACTTCCCGTGGACCAAATTTCGACTTCAACAACTTTTTGAACTCCTCACGAAGGGGGAAGAACAGCGCAAAAAGAATTGAGAGCTTGGTCGCAAAGACTAAAAAGTTAGGCCGGGAAATAGGTCAGAGCCAGAGAGAAGGACCTTTTTTCGTACTCTGGCTAAGGTACTTCCCGTGGACCAAATTTCGACTTCAACAACTTTTTGAACTCCTCACGAAGGGGGAAGAACAGCGCAAAAAGAATTGAGAGCTTGGTCGCAAAGACTAAAAAGTTAGGCCGGGAAATAGGTCAGAGCCAGAGAGAAGGACCTTTTTTCGTACTCTGGCTAAGGTACTTCCCGTGGACCAAATTTCGACTTCAACAACTTTTTGAACTCCTCACGAAGGGGGAAGAACAGCGCAAAAAGAATTGAGAGCTTGGTCGCAAAGACTAAAAAGTTAGGCCGGGAAATAGGTCAGAGCCAGAGAGAAGGACCTTTTTTCGTACTCTGGCTAAGGTACTTCCCGTGGACCAAATTTCGACTTCAACAACTTTTTGAACTCCTCACGAAGGGGGAAGAACAGCGCAAAAAGAATTGAGAGCTTGGTCGCAAAGACTAAAAAGTTAGGCCGGGAAATAGGTCAGAGCCAGAGAGAAGGACCTTTTTTCGTACTCTGGCTAAGGTACTTCCCGTGGACCAAATTTCGACTTCAACAACTTTTTGAACTCCTCACGAAGGGGGAAGAACAGCGCAAAAAGAATTGAGAGCTTGGTCGCAAAGACTAAAAAGTTAGGCCGGGAAATAGGTCAGAGCCAGAGAGAAGGACCTTTTTTCGTACTCTGGCTAAGGTACTTCCCGTGGACCAAATTTCGACTTCAACAACTTTTTGAACTCCTCACGAAGGGGGAAGAACAGCGCAAAAAGAATTGAGAGCTTGGTCGCAAAGACTAAAAAGTTAGGCCGGGAAATAGGTCAGAGCCAGAGAGAAGGACCTTTTTTCGTACTCTGGCTAAGGTACTTCCCGTGGACCAAATTTCGACTTCGACAACTTTTTGAACTCCTCACGAAGGGGGAAGAACAGCGCAAAAAGAATTGAGAGCTTGGTCGCAAAGACTAAAAAGTTAGACCGGGAAATAGGTCAGAGCCAGAGAGAAGGACCTTTTTTCGTACTCTGGCTAAGGTACTTCCCGTGGACCAAATTTCGACTTCAACAACTTTTTGAACTCCTCACGAAGGGGGAAGAACAGCGCAAAAAGAATTGAGAGCTTGGTCGCAAAGACTAAAAAGTTAGGCCGGGAAATAGGTCAGAGCCAGAGAGAAGGACCTTTTTTCGTACTCTGGCTAAGGTACTTCCCGTGGACCAAATTTCGACTTCAACAACTTTTTGAACTCCTCACGAAGGGGGAAGAACAGCGCAAAAAGAATTGAGAGCTTGGTCGCAAAGACTAAAAAGTTAGGCCGGGAAATAGGTCAGAGCCAGAGAGAAGGACCTTTTTTCGTACTCTGGCTAAGGTACTTCCCGTGGACCAAATTTCGACTTCAACAACTTTTTGAACTCCTCACGAAGGGGGAAGAACAGCGCAAAAAGAATTGAGAGCTTGGTCGCAAAGACTAAAAAGTTAGGCCGGGAAATAGGTCAGAGCCAGAGAGAAGGACCTTTTTTCGTACTCTGGCTAAGGTACTTCCCGTGGACCAAATTTCGACTTCAACAACTTTTTGAACTCCTCACGAAGGGGGAAGAACAGCGCAAAAAGAATTGAGAGCTTGGTCGCAAAGACTAAAAAGTTAGGCCGGGAAATAGGTCAGAGCCAGAGAGAAGGACCTTTTTTCGTACTCTGGCTAAGGTACTTCCCGTGGACCAAATTTCGACTTCAACAACTTTTTGAACTCCTCACGAAGGGGAAGAACAGCGCAAAAAGAATTGAGAGCTTGGTCGCAAAGACTAAAAGTTAGGCCGGGAAATAGGTCAGAGCCAGAGAGAAGGACCTTTTTTCGTACTCTGGCTAAGGTACTTCCCGTGGACCAAATTTCGACTTCAACAACTTTTTGAACTCCTCACGAAGGGGGAAGAACAGCGCAAAAAGAATTGAGAGCTTGGTCGCAAAGACTAAAAAGTTAGGCCGGGAAATAGGTCAGAGCCAGAGAGAAGGACCTTTTTTCGTACTCTGGCTAAGGTACTTCCCGTGGACCAAATTTCGACTTCAACAACTTTTTGAACTCCTCACGAAGGGGGAAGAACAGCGCAAAAAGAATTGAGAGCTTGGTCGCAAAGACTAAAAAGTTAGGCCGGGAAATAGGTCAGAGCCAGAGAGAAGGACCTTTTTTCGTACTCTGGCTAAGGTACTTCCCGTGGACCAAATTTCGACTTCAACAACTTTTTGAACTCCTCACGAAGGGGGAAGAACAGCGCAAAAAGAATTGAGAGCTTGGTCGCAAAGACTAAAAAGTTAGGCCGGGAAATAGGTCAGAGCCAGAGAGAAGGACCTTTTTTCGTACTCTGGCTAAGGTACTTCCCGTGGACCAAATTTCGACTTCAACAACTTTTTGAACTCCTCACGAAGGGGGAAGAACAGCGCAAAAAGAATTGAGAGCTTGGTCGCAAAGACTAAAAAGTTAGGCCGGGAAATAGGTCAGAGCCAGAGAGAAGGACCTTTTTTCGTACTCTGGCTAAGGTACTTCCCGTGGACCAAATTTCGACTTCAACAACTTTTTGAACTCCTCACGAAGGGGGAAGAACAGCGCAAAAAGAATTGAGAGCTTGGTCGCAAAGACTAAAAAGTTAGGCCGGGAAATAGGTCAGAGCCAGAGAGAAGGACCTTTTTTCGTACTCTGGCTAAGGTACTTCCCGTGGACCAAATTTCGACTTCAACAACTTTTTGAACTCCTCACGAAGGGGGAAGAACAGCGCAAAAAGAATTGAGAGCTTGGTCGCAAAGACTAAAAAGTTAGGCCGGGAAATAGGTCAGAGCCAGAGAGAAGGACCTTTTTTCGTACTCTGGCTAAGGTACTTCCCGTGGACCAAATTTCGACTTCAACAACTTTTTGAACTCCTCACGAAGGGGGAAGAACAGCGCAAAAAGAATTGAGAGCTTGGTCGCAAAGACTAAAAAGTTAGGCCGGGAAATAGGTCAGAGCCAGAGAGAAGGACCTTTTTTCGTACTCTGGCTAAGGTACTTCCCGTGGACCAAATTTCGACTTCAACAACTTTTTGAACTCCTCACGAAGGGGGAAGAACAGCGCAAAAAGAATTGAGAGCTTGGTCGCAAAGACTAAAAAGTTAGGCCGGGAAATAGGTCAGAGCCAGAGAGAAGGACCTTTTTTCGTACTCTGGCTAAGGTACTTCCCGTGGACCAAATTTCGACTTCAACAACTTTTTGAACTCCTCACGAAGGGGGAAGAACAGCGCAAAAAGAATTGAGAGCTTGGTCGCAAAGACTAAAAAGTTAGGCCGGGAAATAGGTCAGAGCCAGAGAGAAGGACCTTTTTTCGTACTCTGGCTAAGGTACTTCCCGTGGACCAAATTTCGACTTCAACAACTTTTTGAACTCCTCACGAAGGGGGAAGAACAGCGCAAAAAGAATTGAGAGCTTGGTCGCAAAGACTAAAAAGTTAGGCCGGGAAATAGGTCAGAGCCAGAGAGAAGGACCTTTTTTCGTACTCTGGCTAAGGTACTTCCCGTGGACCAAATTTCGACTTCAACAACTTTTTGAACTCCTCACGAAGGGGGAAGAACAGCGCAAAAAGAATTGAGAGCTTGGTCGCAAAGACTAAAAAGTTAGGCCGGGAAATAGGTCAGAGCCAGAGAGAAGGACCTTTTTTCGTACTCTGGCTAAGGTACTTCCCGTGGACCAAATTTCGACTTCAACAACTTTTTGAACTCCTCACGAAGGGGGAAGAACAGCGCAAAAAGAATTGAGAGCTTGGTCGCAAAGACTAAAAAGTTAGGCCGGGAAATAGGTCAGAGCCAGAGAGAAGGACCTTTTTTCGTACTCTGGCTAAGGTACTTCCCGTGGACCAAATTTCGACTTCAACAACTTTTTGAACTCCTCACGAAGGGGGAAGAACAGCGCAAAAAGAATTGAGAGCTTGGTCGCAAAGACTAAAAAGTTAGGCCGGGAAATAGGTCAGAGCCAGAGAGAAGGACCTTTTTTCGTACTCTGGCTAAGGTACTTCCCGTGGACCAAATTTCGACTTCAACAACTTTTTGAACTCCTCACGAAGGGGGAAGAACAGCGCAAAAAGAATTGAGAGCTTGGTCGCAAAGACTAAAAAGTTAGGCCGGGAAATAGGTCAGAGCCAGAGAGAAGGACCTTTTTTCGTACTCTGGCTAAGGTACTTCCCGTGGACCAAATTTCGACTTCAACAACTTTTTGAACTCCTCACGAAGGGGGAAGAACAGCGCAAAAAGAATTGAGAGCTTGGTCGCAAAGACTAAAAAGTTAGGCCGGGAAATAGGTCAGAGCCAGAGAGAAGGACCTTTTTTCGTACTCTGGCTAAGGTACTTCCCGTGGACCAAATTTCGACTTCAACAACTTTTTGAACTCCTCACGAAGGGGGAAGAACAGCGCAAAAAGAATTGAGAGCTTGGTCGCAAAGACTAAAAAGTTAGGCCGGGAAATAGGTCAGAGCCAGAGAGAAGGACCTTTTTTCGTACTCTGGCTAAGGTACTTCCCGTGGACCAAATTTCGACTTCAACAACTTTTTGAACTCCTCACGAAGGGGGAAGAACAGCGCAAAAAGAATTGAGAGCTTGGTCGCAAAGACTAAAAAGTTAGGCCGGGAAATAGGTCAGAGCCAGAGAGAAGGACCTTTTTTCGTACTCTGGCTAAGGTACTTCCCGTGGACCAAATTTCGACTTCAACAACTTTTTGAACTCCTCACGAAGGGGGAAGAACAGCGCAAAAAGAATTGAGAGCTTGGTCGCAAAGACTAAAAAGTTAGGCCGGGAAATAGGTCAGAGCCAGAGAGAAGGACCTTTTTTCGTACTCTGGCTAAGGTACTTCCCGTGGACCAAATTTCGACTTCGACAACTTTTTGAACTCCTCACGAAGGGGGAAGAACAGCGCAAAAAGAATTGAGAGCTTGGTCGCAAAGACTAAAAAGTTAGACCGGGAAATAGGTCAGAGCCAGAGAGAAGGACCTTTTTTCGTACTCTGGCTAAGGTACTTCCCGTGGACCAAATTTCGACTTCAACAACTTTTTGAACTCCTCACGAAGGGGGAAGAACAGCGCAAAAAGAATTGAGAGCTTGGTCGCAAAGACTAAAAAGTTAGGCCGGGAAATAGGTCAGAGCCAGAGAGAAGGACCTTTTTTCGTACTCTGGCTAAGGTACTTCCCGTGGACCAAATTTCGACTTCGACAACTTTTTGAACTCCTCACGAAGGGGGAAGAACAGCGCAAAAAGAATTGAGAGCTTGGTCGCAAAGACTAAAAAGTTAGGCCGGGAAATAGGTCAGAGCCAGAGAGAAGGACCTTTTTTCGTACTCTGGCTAAGGTACTTCCCGTGGACCAAATTTCGACTTCAACAACTTTTTGAACTCCTCACGAAGGGGGAAGAACAGCGCAAAAAGAATTGAGAGCTTGGTCGCAAAGACTAAAAAGTTAGGCCGGGAAATAGGTCAGAGCCAGAGAGAAGGACCTTTTTTCGTACTCTGGCTAAGGTACTTCCCGTGGACCAAATTTCGACTTCAACAACTTTTTGAACTCCTCACGAAGGGGGAAGAACAGCGCAAAAAGAATTGAGAGCTTGGTCGCAAAGACTAAAAAGTTAGGCCGGGAAATAGGTCAGAGCCAGAGAGAAGGACCTTTTTTCGTACTCTGGCTAAGGTACTTCCCGTGGACCAAATTTCGACTTCAACAACTTTTTGAACTCCTCACGAAGGGGGAAGAACAGCGCAAAAA
This sequence comes from Pristionchus exspectatus, assembly GCA_911812115.1. Taxonomy (NCBI): domain Eukaryota; kingdom Metazoa; phylum Nematoda; class Chromadorea; order Rhabditida; family Neodiplogasteridae; genus Pristionchus; species Pristionchus exspectatus. The sequence goes on along the minus strand of OU461583.1, from coordinate 31,468,453 downwards.
GAATTGAGAGCTTGGTCGCAAAGACTAAAAAGTTAGGCCGGGAAATAGGTCAGAGCCAGAGAGAAGGACCTTTTTTCGTACTCTGGCTAAGGTACTTCCCGTGGACCAAATTTCGACTTCAACAACTTTTTGAACTCCTCACGAAGGGGGAAGAACAGCGCAAAAAGAATTGAGAGCTTGGTCGCAAAGACTAAAAAGTTAGGCCGGGAAATAGGTCAGAGCCAGAGAGAAGGACCTTTTTTCGTACTCTGGCTAAGGTACTTCCCGTGGACCAAATTTCGACTTCAACAACTTTTTGAACTCCTCACGAAGGGGGAAGAACAGCGCAAAAAGAATTGAGAGCTTGGTCGCAAAGACTAAAAAGTTAGGCCGGGAAATAGGTCAGAGCCAGAGAGAAGGACCTTTTTTCGTACTCTGGCTAAGGTACTTCCCGTGGACCAAATTTCGACTTCGACAACTTTTTGAACTCCTCACGAAGGGGGAAGAACAGCGCAAAAAGAATTGAGAGCTTGGTCGCAAAGACTAAAAAGTTAGGCCGGGAAATAGGTCAGAGCCAGAGAGAAGGACCTTTTTTCGTACTCTGGCTAAGGTACTTCCCGTGGACCAAATTTCGACTTCAACAACTTTTTGAACTCCTCACGAAGGGGGAAGAACAGCGCAAAAAGAATTGAGAGCTTGGTCGCAAAGACTAAAAAGTTAGGCCGGGAAATAGGTCAGAGCCAGAGAGAAGGACCTTTTTTCGTACTCTGGCTAAGGTACTTCCCGTGGACCAAATTTCGACTTCAACAACTTTTTGAACTCCTCACGAAGGGGGAAGAACAGCGCAAAAAGAATTGAGAGCTTGGTCGCAAAGACTAAAAAGTTAGGCCGGGAAATAGGTCAGAGCCAGAGAGAAGGACCTTTTTTCGTACTCTGGCTAAGGTACTTCCCGTGGACCAAATTTCGACTTCGACAACTTTTTGAACTCCTCACGAAGGGGGAAGAACAGCGCAAAAAGAATTGAGAGCTTGGTCGCAAAGACTAAAAAGTTAGACCGGGAAATAGGTCAGAGCCAGAGAGAAGGACCTTTTTTCGTACTCTGGCTAAGGTACTTCCCGTGGACCAAATTTCGACTTCAACAACTTTTTGAACTCCTCACGAAGGGGAAGAACAGCGCAAAAAGAATTGAGAGCTTGGTCGCAAAGACTAAAAAGTTAGGCCGGGAAATAGGTCAGAGCCAGAGAGAAGGACCTTTTTTCGTACTCTGGCTAAGGTACTTCCCGTGGACCAAATTTCGACTTCGACAACTTTTTGAACTCCTCACGAAGGGGGAAGAACAGCGCAAAAAGAATTGAGAGCTTGGTCGCAAAGACTAAAAAGTTAGGCCGGGAAATAGGTCAGAGCCAGAGAGAAGGACCTTTTTTCGTACTCTGGCTAAGGTACTTCCCGTGGACCAAATTTCGACTTCAACAACTTTTTGAACTCCTCACGAAGGGGAAGAACAGCGCAAAAAGAATTGAGAGCTTGGTCGCAAAGACTAAAAAGTTAGGCCGGGAAATAGGTCAGAGCCAGAGAGAAGGACCTTTTTTCGTACTCTGGCTAAGGTACTTCCCGTGGACCAAATTTCGACTTCAACAACTTTTTGAACTCCTCACGAAGGGGGAAGAACAGCGCAAAAAGAATTGAGAGCTTGGTCGCAAAGACTAAAAAGTTAGGCCGGGAAATAGGTCAGAGCCAGAGAGAAGGACCTTTTTTCGTACTCTGGCTAAGGTACTTCCCGTGGACCAAATTTCGACTTCAACAACTTTTTGAACTCCTCACGAAGGGGGAAGAACAGCGCAAAAAGAATTGAGAGCTTGGTCGCAAAGACTAAAAAGTTAGGCCGGGAAATAGGTCAGAGCCAGAGAGAAGGACCTTTTTTCGTACTCTGGCTAAGGTACTTCCCGTGGACCAAATTTCGACTTCAACAACTTTTTGAACTCCTCACGAAGGGGGAAGAACAGCGCAAAAAGAATTGAGAGCTTGGTCGCAAAGACTAAAAAGTTAGGCCGGGAAATAGGTCAGAGCCAGAGAGAAGGACCTTTTTTCGTACTCTGGCTAAGGTACTTCCCGTGGACCAAATTTCGACTTCAACAACTTTTTGAACTCCTCACGAAGGGGGAAGAACAGCGCAAAAAGAATTGAGAGCTTGGTCGCAAAGACTAAAAAGTTAGGCCGGGAAATAGGTCAGAGCCAGAGAGAAGGACCTTTTTTCGTACTCTGGCTAAGGTACTTCCCGTGGACCAAATTTCGACTTCGACAACTTTTTGAACTCCTCACGAAGGGGGAAGAACAGCGCAAAAAGAATTGAGAGCTTGGTCGCAAAGACTAAAAAGTTAGGCCGGGAAATAGGTCAGAGCCAGAGAGAAGGACCTTTTTTCGTACTCTGGCTAAGGTACTTCCCGTGGACCAAATTTCGACTTCAACAACTTTTTGAACTCCTCACGAAGGGGGAAGAACAGCGCAAAAAGAATTGAGAGCTTGGTCGCAAAGACTAAAAAGTTAGGCCGGGAAATAGGTCAGAGCCAGAGAGAAGGACCTTTTTTCGTACTCTGGCTAAGGTACTTCCCGTGGACCAAATTTCGACTTCGACAACTTTTTGAACTCCTCACGAAGGGGGAAGAACAGCGCAAAAAGAATTGAGAGCTTGGTCGCAAAGACTAAAAAGTTAGGCCGGGAAATAGCCATGGCCGAGAGCCTATCTAATCGAATCGCCCATGGCCGAGAGCCTATCTACTCGAATCGGCCATGGCCGAGAGCCTATCTACTCGAATCGCCCATGGCCGAGAGCCTATCTACTCGAACTTGTAATTTTTATGACACCTCGAACTTGTAATTTTGTAATTTTTTTGTAATTTTTTTGTAATTTTTTTTGACCTTGTAATTTTTATGACACCGAATCGATTCGAATCGAATCGCCCATGGCCGAGAGCCTATCTACTCGAATCGGCCATGGCCGAGAGCCTATCTACTCGAATCGGCCATGGCCGAGAGCCTATCTACTCGAATCGGCCATGGCCGAGAGCCTATCTAATCGAATCGGCCATGGCCGAGAGCCTATCTACTCGAATCGCCCATGGCCGAGAGCCTATCTACTCGAATCGCCCATGGCCGAGAGCCTATCTACTCGAACTTGTAATTTTTATGACACCTCGAACTTGTAATTTTGTAATTTTTTTGTAATTTTTTTGTAATTTTTTTTGACCTTGTAATGACCTTGTTTCGATTAGATAGGCTCTCGGCCATGGCCGTTTCGATTAGATAGGCTCTCGGCCATGGCCGTTTCGATTAGATAGGCTCTCGGCCATGGCCGTTTCGATTAGATAGGCTCTCGGCCATGGCCGATTCGATTAGATAGGCTCTCGGCCATGGCCGATTCGATTAGATAGGCTATTAGATAGGCTCTCGGCCATGGCCGATTCGATTCGATAGGCTCTCGGCCATGGCCGTAAAAATTTTGAAAAGTATGTAACTTATCTTTCAAAGCCTCACAACTACCTACAGGGCAGTTGTGACTCAGTATCTTTTCTCGGCATACGCTAATCCTTCAGGGCCGCTAGTTGCATCCTATTGAAATTCGCCTATTGGGAATCGCGAATAACTGCACGGCATGGGCAGTTAATATGCTTGTTTTTTCCTAAAAATGAGAAAATTTCTTAAAAATAAGAAAAACCCTGGTTACTGGTTTTCACGACTACTGATTTTCAGGACTACTGATTTCTACTGATTTTCAGGACTACTGATTTCTACTGATTTTCAGGACTACTGATTTCTACTGATTTTCAGGACTACTGATTTCTACTGATTTTCAGGACTACTGATTTCTACTGATTTTCAGGACTACTGATTTCTACTGATTTTCAGGATTACTGATTTCTACTGATTTTCAGGACTACTGATTTCTACTGATTTTCAGGACTACTGATTTCTACTGATTTTCAGGACTACTGATTTCTACTGATTTTCAGGACTACTGATTTCTACTGATTTTCAGGACTACTGATTTCTACTGATTTTCAGGATTACTGATTTCTACTGATTTTCAGGATTACTGATTTCTACTGATTTTCAGGATTACTGATTTCTACTGATTTTCAGGACTACTGATTTCTACTGATTTTCAGGATTACTGATTTCTACTGATTTTCAGGACTACTGATTTCTACTGATTTTCAGGACTACTGATTTCTACTGATTTTCAGGACTACTGATTTCTACTGATTTTCAGGACTACTGATTTCTACTGATTTTCAGGACTACTGATTTCTACTGATTTTCAGGACTACTGATTTCTACTGATTTTCAGGATTACTGATTTCTACTGATTTTCAGGATTACTGATTTCTACTGATTTTCAGGACTACTGATTTCTACTGATTTTCAGGACTACTGATTTCTACTGATTTTCAGGACTACTGATTTCTACTGATTTTCAGGATTACTGATTTCTACTGATTTTCAGGATTACTGATTTCTACTGATTTTCAGGACTACTGATTTCTACTGATTTTCAGGACTACTGATTTCTACTGATTTTCAGGACTACTGATTTCTACTGATTTTCAGGACTACTGATTTCTACTGATTTTCAGGATTACTGATTTCTACTGATTTTCAGGATTACTGATTTCTACTGATTTTCAGGATTACTGATTTCTACTGATTTTCAGGACTACTGATTTCTACTGATTTTCAGGACTACTGATTTCTACTGATTTTCAGGATTACTGATTTCTACTGATTTTCAGGATTACTGATTTCTACTGATTTTCAGGACTACTGATTTCTACTGATTTTCAGGACTACTGATTTCTACTGATTTTCAGGACTACTGATTTCTACTGATTTTCAGGACTACTGATTCTACTGATTTTCAGGACTACTGATTTCTACTGATTTTCAGGACTACTGATTTCTACTGATTTTCAGGACTACTGATTTCTACTGATTTTCAGGACTACTGATTTCTACTGATTTTCAGGACTACTGATTTTCAGGAGAAGACGGTAAACCGAAGTCCTTCCAGCACGCGTACGAATGCAGGTAAAGTGGCTGTCCAGAGACACGTGAACGTCAAGAAGAATCGGAGGTGTGGACGAGTTTACACCGCCTCGTAGAAGACGGCAAGCTGTTCGCACGCCAACATTGATTGTAGGAAGAATAGAGTGAAGGGCTTGCATTCGCTCTCGTCTGTTTAGTGATCGCCAATAGGGGTGGTGGAGATGGATGAAATCGATGAGACTTGTGGTCATTGCGCGGGGTTGGGAGAGACAGAAGAGTGGTTGACCGTACGCTAGGCGTGAGGAACTAGCGAATGAATGCCCGGCGAATTGGAGCATCTACACTCCTCCCGCTAACTCCGCCTCCTCGTTTCTTGCCCTGACTCGCTCCGCTACGCAGGAAACCGATTACGCGTGCGGACCCGCCTACCTGTGGTGGGGCAACGATACGACGTCGACGACGCTTTCCTACACCCGCCAGGTTACGGACCGTAGAGCGTGCGTGCGTTTTGAGTGCGTCACCTACCGAAGCTCCCTCGCGAACGTCGGAAGCTACGTTTGCGCCGGCACTCACAATGCTCCTCAGAATTCCACCGATGCCCGTTCCAAACTGAGGCCGTCCGCCCAAAAAGTAGGAAATTTTTCCAGTACCACTTTGACCTCCTCCTCCTCCTTGACCTACTCCATAGAGACCGCTCCAATTTTCCCTATTTGAATCGTACAATTGGCGAGTCATGCAACTTTTTACGAGAGAGCTATTGTAACCGACCGGTTACTGGTGTTGATATGAATAAGAATGATGTTTTTTTAGGACTATTGAGCTCATGACATGTCTGTGTTCACCCTCTGACGAATCTTGGTCAAATGTTTATGCCCTGTGGCATGCCTCCACTGTCGGACGCCACCGGTTTAGCGGTACATAAGACGCAGGTGTGCCTGTAGAGTCGCTCTTTCGCCCCTCTTACGGGGCGCTTACCTTTCGCTTCGTTAATCCTGTTTTCTCTTCACGTAGTTTATCTGGTTTCTTGTCTAATTTTAATTATTTTCAGAAAAATGTCTCAGCAAGTTCCTGCTCCTGCTTCCAATGCGGTTGTGGACGGTGTTGCTGGGATACTTCTTAATAGCTTGATAACCTCTTTTCCCGGCAGCATGCCCGTTTATGAAGAAGGAGAAGTTGATGAGAGCCTGAGTGATCTGGTTATGGGTGCTTTTGAAAAAGCCAAAAAAAATTGGTTGGATGGGGTAAAGGGCGGTGTTGTAGTTCCCGTGCACAAGGCGAGCAAGTATGCAACCGATGAAGAGGACAAATGTAACCACTGTAAAGGCTCTCTTCCGGTGGGGTCCTTTGCAGCAACCGTATGCGCTTGCTCAGATTTTGGGTGTCTTCCCTGTGTCAACTCTTGGCAGGTAATACTCAATCAAATCTCGAGAGACGTAAATGTTGTATTTTCAGGAGTGTCCCAAGTGCACCAAAGAAATCGACTGGACACAACTGGCCTGGGTGCGAGTCGTTTCTCGATCAACTGCTGAGGATACGAAGAAAGAAGAAGAGGAAATGAAGAGAGCGGCGGAGGAGAACGCGAAGAAAAAGGAAGAGGAGAAGGCAGCGTTCAATGCAAGACGTGAGGAACTCATGAAGAAGCGAGAAGAGGAGTTCAAAAATGAAAATCCTCCCAAGAACACGAGGACGTATTATCGAGAGGACATAGTGGCGCTCATTGAATGTTACAAGTAAGTCCAAACGAAAATAGTAGTTCAATTAATAAATCCGATATTCAGGAAAACGATCGGGAACATGAAGCTGCACCGTAATGAAAAAGTACCAAGCATTGATGCGGAAAAACTAGCCACCATAGTGGCTAATGATAATGTTAACGAGGACATCATAACTATAATGTGGGCTTCGTTCCCCGGCAAGGCATACTCGATTGCTTCTTATATCAATAGGTTAGGAAAAAGCACAAACGAATTTTATGATCTCTATGCAGAGCTCGAAAAGGCTGTTTCTGATAGAAACAAACGTAAACCTTAATGAATCGCCCCCCCCCCTTTTGTTATGAGCCAAAAAAAAATAAAGTGGGTTGTACGATTCATGTGTGTGTGTGTGTGTGTGTGTGTGTGTGTGTGTGTTGAGTCTCTTCGCTGGGTTCTTCGCTTCGTGGTCATTCAACTCTGTGACGCTCGTGCAGAAATGACGGATTTCTATATTACTCTTCCATCCAACGTTGTGACGGAAATTGGCGTCCGAAACACTCCAACCGACTTCAAAACTCGTCTACCAGAACAGCTAATCTTTCGGAAGAAATGGTCCGTTGGCTTGCATGAAATTCTGATCGCTGGCGAAGTTCTCACCGTGCCGCGGCCTCTTCCCATTAAAGTCACGCTGAATTCGGGGGAGATTCAAGAATACACGCTCCCCAAGGGCACCTATAGTACCCCAACAGCTCTCACACAAGCGCTAAACAGGGCCGTAGCTCCTTCTAGTGAGGGTAGTGCAAGTAAAAGGGCGCGCCGAGAAACACAAAACATTCCTACGCTTTCCGCGTCAGCTCTAGAAGGTGTCGCTACCCGTGATCCGCTCTCAACTCCCGCACCCTCAAAATCCGGAGATATCCCCAAAGTATCAGGTGATGCGCTAGCAGGGGTTGAGACACGCGAACCCAGCGTCACTCCTAGACCCGTGGCTCCTACCACACCCGCACCTACAACACCAGCTCCTACAACTTCAGCGCCTACAACTCCAGCTCCTACCACACCCGCACCTACAACTCCAGCTCCTACAACACCAGCTCCTACAACTCCAGCTCCTACCACTCCTGCCCCTACCACACCTGCACCTACTACTCCAGCTCCTACTCCCAGACCCACTGACATTCCCAAACTTCCAGGTTCCACACTAGCAGGAGTTGACACCCGTGAGCCCGCGGTCATTCCAACTCCCCCAACTCCTTCCCCAGCCACTCCTGCCCCAGCCACTCCTGCCCCAACCACTCCTGCCCCTACCACACCCACACCTACTACTCCCAGGCCCACTGACATTCCCAAACTTCCAGGCTCTGCACTAGCAGGAGTTGACACCCGTGAGCCCGCGGTCATTCCAACTCCCCCAACTCCTTCCCCAGCCACTCCTGCCCCAACCACTCCTGCCCCTACCACTCCTGCTCCTACCACACCCGCACCTACTCCCAGGCCTGCTGACATTCCCAAACTTCCAGGTTCCGCACTAGCAGGAGTTGATACCCGTGAACCCACGGTCACACCAGCTCCCACAACACCTGCACCTTCAACACCCGCACCCGCCAACCCCTAAACCTGGTGATATCCTCAAAGTGCCAGGCTCTGCACTGGCAGGAGTTGACACTCGCGAACCTGTCACATTCCCCACGACGCCCACCCCACCCACCGATACACCAGACTCTCAACCGGGACGGAGACCGTACATTAGGGTGAGACCCGAAGACCTTCCGGATTCCGCTGTTGACGCTTCCATTCGCTCACTGGGTCAGCCGCTCCTCTTCATCTATGACGATCCCACGGGTAGAATGTTGGTGAATTTTGATGTCGGGGTGGTGAAGGCAGAACTTGCACCGGATATTGCGTACATGTGTGGATTCGCGAGTGGCGTACTGAACGACAGTACACTGGCCCCAAACGCTCCAGACTGTACAAACGGAAAGAGTCTCCTGTACATTTACTCGGATCTTTGCGGATATTCTGTATGCGGTAACCAGAAGACCAATCTTCTCCGTGTCATTCCGTTCCCAACACTACAGAACACCTCGATTTCTCAAAGTTTCCAGCAAATTCGTTCAGTGCCGGTCCGCTCGGAATATGTGGATTCGATTCGGATTCAAATTCTGGACGCGCTAGGAAACAAGGATCACATTGTCGGATACGTCTGTGTTAGTAGTTAGTGGTGGACTTGGGTACATTTTCCAAAATCGATTTTTTGGAATAAATGTATCCATGTCCACTTTACAGTTGTTTTTTTAAACTCACCCATTTTTAAAGTTCATTTTTTTAAAATTACCCATATCACATTTCAATGGTCATTTTTTGCGTTTTTTGAAAAATCACGGGAAATGATGAAAAGCGAGGATTAATCAAAATATGGTAAGAAAATATAATAAATCAGTGCAAGTGTGCCGTACCCCCATCCCTCCGATTCTACACTATCCAGGAGAGGAAGGGAAAATAATTCATTGGAGGGGTAAGAATTGAGGGACCAACATGATAATAAATTATAATAAATAAATCGAGAGCTCAAGAGCACACGGCAGCATGCGCAAACAACTTTCCATCAAAATTAAGTGTCCAGTCGGAGGAGTTGCTATTAGCCCCGCCCCTTACTCCCTACCGTCTGTACTCTCTCACTTTCACATACTATCACGTCCCTTCTCTACTGCTTACCAGTCGTACCAGGCGGTACAGAACTCTCTCATTTCACCCACTCTTTTAAAATCTCTACACCGTCTGCGCTCTCTCTATTCCACACACTATCTCGCACACTATAAGTATGATCGGAAGTAGTACCGGTAATATTGGAACCACCCAGAGGTAACCGGTAGTACCGGAAGTAGACCAAAGTAATATGAAGTTTGGGTGCATACTGAGTGCACTCCCTCGCTGTCCCTGGAGACCTACACGGACGCAAAGTGAGGAACGTACCATGCATGTCAGGTAGCACCACACCCGCACCAAGCCTAGATGCGTACCAACTTACCAATTGAAGAGATTGTTCAGCAAGACCCCACTCACTCTCCACCGATCCCCATCCTCTCCCTCCCCTCCTCTCCTCCTCACATCAAATCATAACCTCAGCCTGATTTCACTAAATCAGATATTTTCAAAGAAAGTTGTCATTTTTATCAAATTGATTGGATTTATCAAGGTTAGTTGTTTTCGCATGTTTTCGTATGTTCTCTGAATATAGTAATATTTTCAATATTATTCGTACCAACCGCGCCCTTCAACACCACTCTCTCATTCACGCAGCACCACTTCCTCACCGGTCCATAGGGACCCTTACGGTTCATTAATGAGGCAGTCCAGCCAGCACCACTCCCTCATCGGTCCATAGGGACCCTTACGGTTCATTAATGAGGCAGTCCAGCCAGCACCACTCCCTCATCGGTCCATAGGGACCCTTACGGTTCATTAATGAGGCAGTCCAGCCAGCACCACTCCCTCATCGGTCCCTGGGGACCCTTACGGTTCATTAATGGGCTCTGTAGTAGAAGAAGGGTCCGAAAAAAATAGAAAGGTCCCAAAAATGAAAGAGAGGTCCCAAAAATGAAAGAGAGGTCCCAAAAATGAAAAAAAGGTCCCAAAAATGAAAGAAAGGTCCCAAAAATGAAAGAGAGGTCCCAAAAATGAAAGAAAGGTCCCAAAAATGAAAGAGAGGTCCCACGAAAGAAAGGTCCCAGCGTATCATGAAAATAGAAGGGTCCCATACGATAGAAAGGTCCCAAAATTGAAAGAAAGGTCCCAAAATAGGGCAAAAAAATAGAAAGGTCCCTTGGTTTCAAAAATGGTATGACAAGACGGTGAAAAATAGAAAGGTCCCATGATGATAGAAAGGTCCCAAAATAGAAAGGTCCCAAAAACATCATATGAAAATAGAAAGGTCCCAAAAATTGTGTTTGAAAATAGAAAGGTCCCATAATAGGTGTTCGAAAATAGAAAGGTCCCTACTCAGAAATATCTGTGCGAAACGACTCCCTAAACTGAATTTTTCTCCGCATTTTTTTGGAAACGTGGCCTGAATGCGTTCTGCAGTGTCCTACTTCAGTGTCAACAGGCTTCTCGCACGTTTCACATGTTATGGTCATCATTATATAATATACTGGTCCAAAATAAAGGTATTAAAAATAATGGTCCCAACAGATTTCCATAAATATAGCGGTCCCATTGTTTTCCATTTTTCGACTATATTATGTTGTGCGCTATGCACCATTTCCAAGCGTTGGACGCCACTATGCATCTATAGAAAATAATATGCTTAGGCTTTGGCTTAGGAAATACGCATGCTTAGGCCGGCGTTTCGCACATTTCCCGTACTACACGCAGATTAGAGAGGCGTCCATCAAATCTTAGGCCGGCGTTTAGCACTTTTCAGGGCGCGACCTTTCATTGCAGTATTTATGGGAAAATACTCAAACGCCGGCCTACGCTGCGCGAGAAGCCTCACTAAGCTGCGTGTTGTACCGGGACATGTGCGAAACGCCGGCCTAAGCATGCGTATTTCCTAAGCCTAAGCCTAAGCATTTTATCTTCTATAGACATCTAGAGTCGTCCAACGCATGGAAATGTACTATGCTATAGAGATAAATGCACAAGGATCTTTCTCCTGATTTTTTTCGATTTTTTTACTGCTTGTTTTGGGACCTTTCAATTTTTCAAATCTCCTTTTGGGACCTTTCTATTTTCAAACGCAGTTTTTGGGACCTTTCTATTTTCAAACGCAGTTTTTGGGACCTCTCTATTTTCAAACGATATTTTTGGGACCTTTCTATTTTCATCTGTTCTATAATGGTTAGCGACCTCTCTATTTATGGGACCTTTCTTTCAATTTTGGGACCTTTCTATCAATTTTTTGGAACCTTTCTTTCAATTTCGGGACCTTTCTATTTCTGGGACCTTTCTATTTCTTTCAAATTTTTTTGGGACCTCTCTTTCATTTTTGGGACCTTTCTTTCATTTTTGGGACCTTTCTTTCATTTTTGGGACCTTTCTTTCATTTTTGGGACCTCTCTTTCATTTTTGGGACCTTTCTTTCATTTTTGGGACCTCTCTTTCATTTTTGGGACCTTTCTATTTTTTTCGGACCCTTCTTCTACTACAGAGCCCATTAATGAAGCAGTCCAGCCAGCACCACTCCCTCATCGGTCCCTGGGGACCCTTACGGTTCATTAATGAGGCAGTCCAGCCAGCACCACTCCCTCATCGGTCCCTGGGGACCCTTACGGTTCATTAATGAAGCAGTCCAGCCAGCACCACTCCCTCATCGGTCCCTAGGGACCCTTACGGTTCATTAATGAGGCAGTCCAGCCAGCACCACTCCCTCATCGGTCCCTGGGGACCCTTACGGTTCATTAATGAAGCAGTCCAGCCAGCACCACTCCCTCATCGGTCCCTAGGGACCCTTACGGTTCATTAATGAGGCAGTCCAGCCAGCACCACTCCCTCATCGGTCCCTAGGGACCCTTACGGTTCATTAATGAGGCAGTCCAGCCAGCACCACTCCCTCATCGGTCCCTAGGGACCCTTACGGTTCATTAATGAGGCAGTCCAGCCAGCACCACTCCCTCATCGGTCCCTAGGGACCCTTACGGTTCATTAATGAGGCGGTCCAGCCAGCACCGCTCCCTCACCGGTCCAGGGGATCCTCTAGTTCATTAGTGAGGCGAGGTGCCAGGCGTACCAGCCAGTACCGCTCCCTCACCAGTCCCTGGGGACCCCTACGGTTTGTTAGTGGGGTGAGTGTCCGGCGTACCAGCCAGCACCACACCCTCACTAGTCCCTGGGGACCCTTACGGTTCATTAGTGAGGCAAGGTGCTAGGTGTACCAGCCAGCACCACTCCCTCACCGGTCCCAGGGATCCTCTAGTTCATTAGTGAGGCGGGATGCCAGGAGTACCAGCCAGCACCGCTCCCTCGTCAGTCCCTGGGGCCCTACGGTTCATTAGTGAGGCGTGGTGTCAGGCGTGAAATCAGAACCACAGCGTGACTTCACCAAATCAGTTATTTTCGACGAAAGTTGTCATTTTTATCAAATTGATAACTTTTCTCCGAGTTTCTTTGTTTTCGCCTGTTTTCACATGTTTTCTAAATCTAGTAGAGTTTTCAGTATTATTCGTACAAACCGCGCCCTCCGACACCACCCTCTCACTAATTCCTCGTACCAGCTGTGTCAGAGAGCACCACTTTCTCACCGGTTCCTGGGAACATCCAAGGAGATTTGAGGGATCCGTACCACATCCTCACAAACCCCAAGGACACCTATCGATGATTTGTGGGCACTTATCGCGTCAAGCAGCACAGCCCTTTACCAAACCTAGACCCTACCATGGATGCATACGGCTGATTAGTGTGTATCAGTCGTACCAGGCAACACCACTCCCTCACCTAGCCTAGACCTTACCACGTGTTCATACGGCTAATGAACGAGTACCAGTCGTGTCAGGGAGAACCACTTCTTCACTAAACTAGACCCTACCACTGAGGTATACTCTTAATGATCGTGTACCAGTGGTGTCAGGCAGCACCACTTCTTAACTAAACTGGGCCCTACCACTGAGGCATACTCTTAATAAGCGTGTACCAGTGGTGTCAGGCAGCACCACTTCTTCACTAAACTGGACCCTACCACTGAGGCATATTCTTAATAAGTGTGTACCAGTGGTGTCAGGCAGCACCACTTCTTCATTAAACTGGACCTTACCACGTGTTCATACGGCTAATGAACGAGTACCAGTCGTGTCAGGGAGCACCACTTCTTCACTAAACTGGACCCTACCACTGAGGCATACTCTTAATAAGCGTGTACCAGTGGTGTCAGGCAGCACCACTTCTTCACTAAACTGGACCTTACCACGTGTTCATACGGCTAATGAACGAGTACCAGTCGTGTCAGGGAGCCACACTTCTTCACTAGACTGGATCCTACCACCGATGCATACTGCTAATGAACAGACATCAGTCGTGCCAGGCAGCACCACTCCCTCACCAAACCAGGACCCAACTAAATAGCATACTCTTAACGAGTGTGTACCAGGCGTAAAAGGCAGCACCACTTCTTCACTAAAATGAACCCTACCATGGGTGTATACTGCGAATCAACTCGCACCAGACGTACCAGGCAGCACCACTCTCTCAATAAACCTGGACCCTACCATTGATCCATACGGCTAATGACCATGTACCAGGCGTGTAAGGCAGCACCACTTCTTCACTAAACTGGATCCTACCACTGAGGCATACTCTTAATAAGTGTGTACCAGTGGTGTCAGGTAGCACCACTTCTTCACTAAACTGGACCCTACCACTGAGGCATACTCTTAATAAGCGTGTACCAGTGGTGTCAGGCAGCACCACTTCTTCACTAAACTGGACCCTACCACTGAGGTATACTCTTAATGAGCGTGTACCAGTGGTGTCAGGCAGCACCACTTCTTCACTAAACTGGACCCTACCACTGAGGTATACTCTTAATGTTCATTCAAAATTTGGCCTAATGGCCTATGCCGTGACAATGTACCTTCCGGAGTTGATAAACGTTAAAACTGCCGATTTTTCCGAAAAAAAAAACACGTTGTTCGAGGCTTCAACGAAATTTTGCTTACATTGTGAAAAATTAAATTAAAAATTACTAACATTTTCCGAGCAGAATCAGAATCAGAATCAGAATCTTTATCAGTATCATGCGGGTAGGGTGTTATAAAGCATGCTGATCTCTTCTAGCGCGATATTCTTCCGGTGGGATAGACCACCAATCTTCTCCGATAATCGATCGTATTTCATCTCGCCAGCGAACTCTGGGGTGGCCTCTTGCTCGTTGCCAATTGTAAGGGACCCAAGTAGTGAGTATACGTGTCCATCGCGCGCCGTCCATTTGTCGCACTCGGTTCGCCCAATCAATTTTCTTCCTTTCAGCAAGTCCGACCCAGTCTTTCAATCTTGTTTGATTTCGGATTCGGTCGTTCGACCATCGATGAAGTACCGTTATACCAAGCATTTTTCTTTCCATTTTTCGTTGTGCAATTCTGAGCATCTCCTTGTCCGATTGGCGTAGGGACCATAATTCTGCTCCGTACAAGGCCGCTGGGGTAACCAGTGATTCGAAAGCCCTCCTCTTTTGTTCGAGTGTCAGACGAGGGGAAATCATCAAATCGTGTATCCTGCTCCATGATCCCCAGGCACATCGAATTCTCCTTGTAACTTCTGCCGAGGAATTGAGTGGGAAGGAGACCGTAGTTCCGAGGTAGGAGGCTTGGTCGACAAACTCGTAAAGTTCTCCTTGGATTGCTATTGGCGCGCACGTTGTTTTGCAGTTTGATAAAACTACCGTTTTTTTTGAATTAATGGATAGACCACAAGATTCTGCGCTTGCTTTCAACGTTGCTTCTTGCTTGCTTCTTGCTTTCAGCATCCGTTCCATTGCTGGTTTGCTTCTTGCTATGATCACAATGTCATCCGCATACGCAAGATGAGTAAGATGGTTCCCGTCTATTGTAATTCCGTCGCCTTGCCAATCGCAATCATTAAGAATTGTACGAAGAACCGCAGTGAACAGCCTTGGAGACAGGGGGCATCCTTGACGGACACCTTGTCTGATTGAGACGGGCACTAGTTCGTTGTTGACATTCACGTCGGATTTTGATTCATTATATAGTCTTTGCAGCATTCGAATTCCCAGCATTCGAGAGCATTTCGAGAAATTTTTTAGCTAGAACTTTTTTCTAAAAACTTGCGGTTTGTTAGTGATAAGACGCGGAAAAGGGTCACATCCGTGAGAACGATTTTTTACTCATGACCTCCAGAGTAGAGATGGGACCAGTCGTGCCAGGTAGCACCACTTCTTCACTAAACTGGACCCTACCATGGGTGTATACTGCGAATCAGCTCGTACCAGACGGGTCAGACAGCACCGCCCCTCGCTAAATATGGACCCTATCACGAGTGCATACTGCTAATGAGTGTGTGCTAGTCGTACTAGGCAGGACCACTCCCTAAAAAACTCGGATTCCAGCATGGGTGCATTCTGTTAATCAAGTCGTACCAGTCGTGTCAGGCAGCCCCACTTCTTCACTAAACTTGGACCCTACCACTGATTCATACGGCTAATGAGCATGTACCAGGCGTGAGTAGTATTATTATGCATTGAACCGTACAGGAATTGTACGGCTCAGTCTATACCTAACTTTTCAAGGCCATATTTTCAAGTTACGATTTCGGTACTGCCTTTTCCGGTACAAATGTACCAAGTAGCCGGCATGATATTTTTCAATGCCATTTTTTCGCGTTACGTTTTCGGTACATATTTTCCGGTACAATTTTCCCTAATAGCCGGCATGCAAATTTTCAAGGCCAATATTTCATGATGATTTTCAAGGACATTTTTTTTTCTGGTCTCTTTCATTTTCCTTTTTTCGAATCGATTGACAACCTTCCGTTTGGCGAACAGACTTGATTGACAGGCATGAGTCATCGTTACCGTGTTCTTCCCGATTTTTCGATATTTCAATATTTCGGCATTGTATAATGACTTACCATTTTTTTGTATGACTTTTCAATTCTAAAAGTTTAAATTTCCGCATTCTATTTACCGGTCTTTTATGCCGTATGACCTTTCAAATAATCATAATTCATAATTTTATATTTCTTTCTTAGGCTATTTTCATGTAACTTGCAAATAAGATTTCTTCCAAAACTGTTTCATTTTATCCTCCCTTCTTATCTCTTCCTCCCATCTCTACCCGTTCGGCTCACTTCACCGCAAAGAACGACCAAGGAACCAAGGGATTTTCAAGGGGGTTTCTTCAAGAAACTTGCATTTTCTCTATTTATTCTAAACTTGATAATTTCCATTAGTCATAATGTTCCGGTCAGATACAGTAATCCAAAAGTCGGCGAGTTGGAATACGTCGCCACACGCACCACACAGTATGACTTACCACACAGTATGACAAATGACTTATTTTAACAAATTAATTATTTAAATATTGAAATTAATGATAAATACACAACAATTAGGCGGTTTTATCTACAGACAGACAGGCAAATAAACAAGGGGAAAGACAATCGTTAAGGTATACAAACAGATAGACAGGGAGAT
Organism: Pristionchus exspectatus; assembly: GCA_911812115.1. Lineage (NCBI taxonomy): Eukaryota > Metazoa > Nematoda > Chromadorea > Rhabditida > Neodiplogasteridae > Pristionchus > Pristionchus exspectatus. The sequence goes on along the minus strand of OU461583.1, from coordinate 31,451,599 downwards.
CCATGTAAGCATGTAGCTATCACACTGGCATTCATGCATAGAGACGGTTCGCGAGACAGACAGGTAGCCAGACAGACATATACATAGCTATTCGCATAGACATACAAATTGGCATGGATGGCATATACGCAGGTTAATAGACATGGCCAGTGGCTACAAACAAGCATGTAGACGCATTCTTTCAGTAACAAAAAATCATGCAGGCGCATTTTTTCAGTCTCAAACAAGCATTTTTAATTACAAATATACATTGAAGCGTATTTTTAGTCTCAAAAAAGCATACAGACGCATTTTTCCAGTCTCAAGCAAGTAGGAAAACGATTTTTTCAGCCTCAAATAAGCATTTTTAGTTACAAATAAGCATACAGACGCATTTTTAGTCTCAAACAAGTAGGCAGACGCATTTTTTCAGTTTCAAACAAGCATTTTTAGATACAAATAAGCATACAGACGCATTTTTAGTCTCAAACAAGTAGGCAGACGCATTTTTTCAGTTTCAAACATGCATGTAGACGCATTTTTCAGTCTCAAACAAGCATATAGATGCATTCTTTTAGTTACAAACCAGCATACAGACATGTTTTCTGTAACAAACAAGCATACAGACGCATTTTTCAGATAGATACTTGCTTTTTTTTAGTCTCAAACAAGCATGCAGACGCATATTTTAGATAGATACTTGCATTGTTTAGTCACATACAGACATGCAAACGCATGTTTTCAGTCTCAAACAATTGTACAGACGCATTCTTTCAGTTATAAAAAAGCATACAAACTCATTTTTTCAGTCTCAAACAAGTAGGCAGGCGCTTTTTTCAGCCTCAAACAAACATACAGGCTCATTTTTCAGTTAGATACAGGCATTTTTCAGATACAATCAAACATGCAGAAGCTTTTTTTTCAGCTGCAAGCAAGAATTTTCAATCTCAAACAAGCATGTAGACGCATTTCTTAGTCTCAAACAGACATGCAGGCGAATTTTTTAGTCTCAAACAAGCATACAGGATCATTTTTCAGTTAGATACAAGCATTTTTCAGATACAATCAAACATGCAGAAGCTTTTTTTCAGCTGCAAGCAAGAATTTTCACTCTCAAACGAGCATGTAGACGCATTTCTTAGTCTCAAACAGACATGCAGGCGCATTTTTTCAGTCTTAAACAAGAATACAGGCGCATTTTTCAGTTAAATACAAACATTTCTTCAGAAACAATGAAGCATGCAGATGCTTTTTTTCAGCTGCAAGCAAGAATTTTCAGTCATTTTTCAGTCTCAGACAAGTATGTAGACGCATTTTCTTAGTCTCAAACAGACATGCAGACGTATTTTTCAGTCTCAAATAAGCATTCAGACGCATTTTTTCAGTCTCAAACAAGTAGACAGACGCTTTTTTCCAGTCTCAAACAAGTATGTAGACGCATTTCTTAGTCTCAAACAGATATGCAGACGTATTTTTTCAGTCTCAAACAAGTAGGCAGACGTTTTTTTTCAGCCTCAAACAAGCATACAGGCGCATCTTTTTTCAGTTAGATACAAGCATTTTTTCAGCCTCAAACAAACATACAGGCGCATTTTTCAGTTAAATACAAACATTTCTTCAGATACAATGAAACATGCAGATGCTTTTTTTCAGCTGCAAGCAAGAATTTTCAGCCATTTTTCAGTCTCAAACAAGTATGTAGACGCATTTTCTTAGTCTCAAAGAGACATGCAGACGTATTTTTCAGTCTCAAATAAGCATTCAGACGCATTTTTTCATTCTCAAACAAGTAGACAGATGCTTTTTTCCAGTCTCAAACAAGTATGTAGAAGCATTTCTTAGTCTCAAACAGATATGCAGACGTATTTTTTCAGTCTCAAACAAGTAGGCAGACGTTTTTTTTCAGCCTCAAACAAGCATACAGGCGCATCTTTTTTCAGTTAGATACAAGCATTTTTTCAGATACAACCAAACATACAGACGCATTTTTTCAGTCTAAAACAAGCATACAGACGCATTTTTCCAGTCTCAAGCAAACATGCAGACGCATTTCTTAGTCTCAAACAAGCATGTAGACGCATTTCTTAGTCTCAAACAAACACGCAGGCGCATTTTTTTCAGTCTCAAGCAAGCATAAAGACGCATTCTTTCAGTTAAAAAACAGCATGCAGTCATGAAAATGCAAACAGACAAATATGTCTACAGCTCTTCTTGGTAGGCAAATTTATTAGGTCTTGGTAGGCAAATTTTCAAACAGACATGTGTTCATACTTCTAGTTTCAATACATTTTTTTTGCACCCTAAAATATATTTTTAGTTTGGTTGTTCTCATACCAGGTATTAGCTTTTAGCTGTTCATCAGGCAATCGGCATAGACGTATTCAAATAATACCATGTAAGTTAGAAACTATCCGGCAAAGAAATCATATTTGTTTGTTCATTTTTCCATAATTCAAATACCGAAATGAGTATAAATAGAGTAAAGGAAATGATTGCAGTCACTCATTAGAGTGATCACTCGAAGAGCCATCTATCATGTCTTCAAATTGCTCACTATGCAAAGCCCAGGTTAATAATAATAATTAATAATAATAATTTATCATGTAATTAACGCAAATAAACAGTTTAGGGTACGGGGGAAACGAGATACATGAGATACGATGTTGTTGACGATATTACCAAACATATGGCAGAATCGCATTCAAAAAAGCACTGTCCGAAATGTAATCGGACATTTGCATCGGCTTTTTCTCAAAGGCGGCACGAAAAGATGCATAATCATTCGCCAGACGTCCTTCAAACAAAGGAATCAACGGATAACAATTTGATCTGTAACATTGGCGTCTACAGGAGTCCAATTAACGGGACTATTTCATTGCAATTTCATTAATTTCCTTTTTCTTGGATAAACCTTGAACTGTTCTTTATATGATTTAAATAAACTATTTACCTCTCCTGTTAATATCAATATGGACAAGCAAACAGAAATATCTAAACAAGAACATCAAGATCTGAGTGATCAACTTTTTTTTACTAAACGATACATTCCACAACCATTCGATATTACATTACGAGAATTATGATATGTATGAGATTGTTCTGACCAATTTCTTGTTAAAGTCTCTATGGTTGAATGATTGGAAATTTTAAAAAAGAGATTAAGAATAAGAAAGGGGACCAGAAAATGATGTCCCTAAAACGTAATGCAAAATATAGACCTTGAAAAATTGCATGCCGGCCATTATGGAAAAATGTATCAGAAAACTATGTCCCTAAAACGTAACGTAAAATATGGAGCTTGAAAAACGCATTCAGGTTACTTGGTACATGTGTACCGAAAAATTATGCACCTAAAACGTAACATAAAATATAGATCAGAAAAAATTACTTGTACTTTGAGCGGTACAATTTAAAACGAAAAAATTAATTAGTAAATCTCTAAAAGGAAAAATTGATTTGCCAATGTTTTCCTTTTAGAGATTTACTAATTAATTTTTTCGTTTTAAATTGTACCGCTCAAAGTACAAGTAATTTTTTCTGATCTATATTTTATGTTACGTTTTAGGTGCATAATTTTTCGGTACACATGTACCAAGTAACCTGAATGCGTTTTTCAAGCTCCATATTTTACGTTACGTTTTAGGGACATAGTTTTCTGATACATTTTTCCATAATGGCCGGCATGCAATTTTTCAAGGTCTATATTTTGCATTACGTTTTAGGGACATCATTTTCTGGTCCCCTTTCTTATTCTTAATCTCTTTTTTAAAATTTCCAATCATTCAACCATAGAGACTTTAACAAGAAATTGGTCAGAACAATCTCATACATATCATAATTCTCGTAATGTAATATCGAATGGTTGTGGAATGTATCGTTTAGTAAAAAAAAGTTGATCACTCAGATCTTGATGTTCTTGTTTAGATATTTCTGTTTGCTTGTCCATATTGATATTAACAGGAGAGGTAAATAGTTTATTTAAATCATATAAAGAACAGTTCAAGGTTTATCCAAGAAAAAGGAAATTAATGAAATTGCAATGAAATAGTCCCGTTAATTGGACTCCTGTAGACGCCAATGTTACAGATCAAATTGTTATCCGTTGATTCCTTTGTTTGAAGGACGTCTGGCGAATGATTATGCATCTTTTCGTGCCGCCTTTGAGAAAAAGCCGATGCAAATGTCCGATTACATTTCGGACAGTGCTTTTTTGAATGCGATTCTGCCATATGTTTGGTAATATCGTCAACAACATCGTATCTCATGTATCTCGTTTCCCCCGTACCCTAAACTGTTTATTTGCGTTAATTACATGATAAATTATTATTATTAATTATTATTATTAACCTGGGCTTTGCATAGTGAGCAATTTGAAGACATGATAGATGGCTCTTCGAGTGATCACTCTAATGAGTGACTGCAATCATTTCCTTTACTCTATTTATACTCATTTCGGTATTTGAATTATGGAAAAATGAACAAACAAATATGATTTCTTTGCCGGATAGTTTCTAACTTACATGGTATTATTTGAATACGTCTATGCCGATTGCCTGATGAACAGCTAAAAGCTAATACCTGGTATGAGAACAACCAAACTAAAAATATATTTTAGGGTGCAAAAAAAATGTATTGAAACTAGAAGTATGAACACATGTCTGTTTGAAAATTTGCCTACCAAGACCTAATAAATTTGCCTACCAAGAAGAGCTGTAGACATATTTGTCTGTTTGCATTTTCATGACTGCATGCTGTTTTTTAACTGAAAGAATGCGTCTTTATGCTTGCTTGAGACTGAAAAAAATGCGCCTGCGTGTTTGTTTGAGACTAAGAAATGCGTCTACATGCTTGTTTGAGACTAAGAAATGCGTCTGCATGTTTGCTTGAGACTGGAAAAATGCGTCTGTATGCTTGTTTTAGACTGAAAAAATGCGTCTGTATGTTTGGTTGTATCTGAAAAAATGCTTGTATCTAACTGAAAAAAGATGCGCCTGTATGCTTGTTTGAGGCTGAAAAAAAACGTCTGCCTACTTGTTTGAGACTGAAAAAATACGTCTGCATATCTGTTTGAGACTAAGAAATGCTTCTACATACTTGTTTGAGACTGGAAAAAAGCATCTGTCTACTTGTTTGAGAATGAAAAAATGCGTCTGAATGCTTATTTGAGACTGAAAAATACGTCTGCATGTCTCTTTGAGACTAAGAAAATGCGTCTACATACTTGTTTGAGACTGAAAAATGGCTGAAAATTCTTGCTTGCAGCTGAAAAAAAGCATCTGCATGTTTCATTGTATCTGAAGAAATGTTTGTATTTAACTGAAAAATGCGCCTGTATGTTTGTTTGAGGCTGAAAAAATGCTTGTATCTAACTGAAAAAAGATGCGCCTGTATGCTTGTTTGAGGCTGAAAAAAAACGTCTGCCTACTTGTTTGAGACTGAAAAAATACGTCTGCATATCTGTTTGAGACTAAGAAATGCGTCTACATACTTGTTTGAGACTGGAAAAAAGCGTCTGTCTACTTGTTTGAGACTGAAAAAATGCGTCTGAATGCTTATTTGAGACTGAAAAATACGTCTGCATGTCTGTTTGAGACTAAGAAAATGCGTCTACATACTTGTCTGAGACTGAAAAATGACTGAAAATTCTTGCTTGCAGCTGAAAAAAAGCATCTGCATGCTTCATTGTTTCTGAAGAAATGTTTGTATTTAACTGAAAAATGCGCCTGTATTCTTGTTTAAGACTGAAAAAATGCGCCTGCATGTCTGTTTGAGACTAAGAAATGCGTCTACATGCTCGTTTGAGAGTGAAAATTCTTGCTTGCAGCTGAAAAAAAGCTTCTGCATGTTTGATTGTATCTGAAAAATGCTTGTATCTAACTGAAAAATGATCCTGTATGCTTGTTTGAGACTAAAAAATTCGCCTGCATGTCTGTTTGAGACTAAGAAATGCGTCTACATGCTTGTTTGAGATTGAAAATTCTTGCTTGCAGCTGAAAAAAAAGCTTCTGCATGTTTGATTGTATCTGAAAAATGCCTGTATCTAACTGAAAAATGAGCCTGTATGTTTGTTTGAGGCTGAAAAAAGCGCCTGCCTACTTGTTTGAGACTGAAAAAATGCGTTTGTATGCTTTTTTATAACTGAAAGAATGCGTCTGTACAATTGTTTGAGACTGAAAACATGCGTTTGCATGTCTGTATGTGACTAAACAATGCAAGTATCTATCTAAAATATGCGTCTGCATGCTTGTTTGAGACTAAAAAAAAGCAAGTATCTATCTGAAAAATGCGTCTGTATGCTTGTTTGTTACAGAAAACATGTCTGTATGCTGGTTTGTAACTAAAAGAATGCATCTATATGCTTGTTTGAGACTGAAAAATGCGTCTACATGCATGTTTGAAACTGAAAAATGCGTCTGCCTACTTGTTTGAGACTAAAAATGCGTCTGTATGCTTATTTGTATCTAAAAATGCTTGTTTGAAACTGAAAAAATGCGTCTGCCTACTTGTTTGAGACTAAAAATGCGTCTGTATGCTTATTTGTAACTAAAAATGCTTATTTGAGGCTGAAAAAATCGTTTTCCTACTTGCTTGAGACTGGAAAAATGCGTCTGTATGCTTTTTTGAGACTAAAAATACGCTTCAATGTATATTTGTAATTAAAAATGCTTGTTTGAGACTGAAAAAATGCGCCTGCATGATTTTTGTTACTGAAAGAATGCGTCTACATGCTTGTTTGTAGCCACTGGCCATGTCTATTAACCTGCGTATATGCCATCCATGCCAATTTGTATGTCTATGCGAATAGCTATGTATATGTCTGTCTGGCTACCTGTCTGTCTCGCGAACCGTCTCTATGCATGAATGCCAGTGTGATAGCTACATGCTTACATGGATCTCCCTGTCTATCTGTTTGTATACCTTAACGATTGTCTTTCCCCTTGTTTATTTGCCTGTCTGTCTGTAGATAAAACCGCCTAATTGTTGTGTATTTATCATTAATTTCAATATTTAAATAATTAATTTGTTAAAATAAGTCATTTGTCATACTGTGTGGTAAGTCATACTGTGTGGTGCGTGTGGCGACGTATTCCAACTCGCCGACTTTTGGATTACTGTATCTGACCGGAACATTATGACTAATGGAAATTATCAAGTTTAGAATAAATAGAGAAAATGCAAGTTTCTTGAAGAAACCCCCTTGAAAATCCCTTGGTTCCTTGGTCGTTCTTTGCGGTGAAGTGAGCCGAACGGGTAGAGATGGGAGGAAGAGATAAGAAGGGAGGATAAAATGAAACAGTTTTGGAAGAAATCTTATTTGCAAGTTACATGAAAATAGCCTAAGAAAGAAATATAAAATTATGAATTATGATTATTTGAAAGGTCATACGGCATAAAAGACCGGTAAATAGAATGCGGAAATTTAAACTTTTAGAATTGAAAAGTCATACAAAAAAATGGTAAGTCATTATACAATGCCGAAATATTGAAATATCGAAAAATCGGGAAGAACACGGTAACGATGACTCATGCCTGTCAATCAAGTCTGTTCGCCAAACGGAAGGTTGTCAATCGATTCGAAAAAAGGAAAATGAAAGAGACCAGAAAAAAAAATGTCCTTGAAAATCATCATGAAATATTGGCCTTGAAAATTTGCATGCCGGCTATTAGGGAAAATTGTACCGGAAAATATGTACCGAAAACGTAACGCGAAAAAATGGCATTGAAAAATATCATGCCGGCTACTTGGTACATTTGTACCGGAAAAGGCAGTACCGAAATCGTAACTTGAAAATATGGCCTTGAAAAGTTAGGTATAGACTGAGCCGTACAATTCCTGTACGGTTCAATGCATAATAATACTACTGGCGTGTAAGGCAGCATCACTACTTCACTAAACCTGGACCTTACCACGGGTTCATACTGCTGATGAACATGTACCACTCATGTAAGGCAGCACCAACCCTCGCAAAATATGGACCCTATCACGAGTGCATACTGCTAATGAGTGTGTGCTAGTCGTACTAGGTAGCACCACTCCCTAAATAACTCGGATTCCAGCATGGGTGCATTCTGTTAATCAGCTGTACCAGTCGTGTCAGGCAGCACCACTTCTTCACTAAACTTGGACCCTACCACTGATGCATACGGCTAATGAGCATGTACCAGGCGTGTAAGGCAGCATCACTACTTCACTAAACCTGGACCTTACCACGGGTTCATACTGCTGATGAACATGTACCACTCGTGTAAGGCAGCACCACCCCTCGCAAAATATGGACCCTATCACGAGTGCATACTGCTAATGAGTGTGTGCTAGTCGTACTAGGCAGGACCACTCCCTAAAAAACTCGGATTCCAGCATGGGTGCATTCTGTTAATCAAGTCGTACCAGTCGTGTCAGGCAGCCCCACTTCTTCACTAAACTTGGACACTGCCACTGATGCATACGGCTAATGAGCGTGTACCAGACGTGTAAGGCAGCATCACTACTTCACTAAACCTGGACCTTACCACGGGTTCATACTGCTGATGAACATGTATCACTCGTGTAAGGCAGCACCACTTCTTCACTAAACCTGGACCCTACCACTGATGCATACGGTTAATGAGCATGTGCCACTCGTGTAAGGCAGCACCACTACTTTACTAAACTGGAGCCTACCACAGTTTATACTGCTAATTAGTGCGTACCAGTGCGTACCAGGGGATCAGGCGGAACCACTCCTTCACCAGTCCCTGTAGAACAGTGGGAGTGTACCAACCATGCCAGCAGACTACTTCTTCACCGGTTCCGGTTTTGGGGATTTTTAGAGGTGATTAGTTTAACTCGTACCAACCATATCAGGTAGCTCTACTCTATCAATCCCTGGAGAACGTCCATGAGCTTTATTGGAGCACACATCTGCAAATGTTAAGAGTAGTGTGTTACATCACTCACATACATGACCTTGAGGGCTGTATGCAAGCTTCATCTTTATTAATTATTATTAATTATTATTTATCATTATTATTAATTATGCTTCATCACTAATCAGGCTTCATCCCTAATCAGGCTTCATCCCTAGTCAGGCTTCATCTCGAATCATGCTTCACTTACCAATAATCAATAACCAAGCTTCATTCCTCACCTTTTGCTAGAATTCGTCGGGCGGGGTCGAACCAACGGTCGTGTTGAGCAGAGCAGAGACGCTAACCAATATACCAAACAGGCATCTAAGCGAGAGCTCCTAAGTGAGTACAAGTAGTCAGCGCACGCGCAAGTCGCAGTGAAAAGGGGATCTTTTGCAGCCTTTTCGGCCGCGGGATCGAACCAAGGGCATTGTGATAGACAGACAGAGACACTACCAAAAGGACATGGGGGTGTTCCGAGAGATAGGGTAAAGAGTTCGTATACGTCTCTCCCCTTAGCCATCCACACTCCCTCCCTCCTCCATTCGAGGTGTAGCGAGAGATAGAGGTAAATCGAGAGAATGGCCTTCCTCCCTCGCCTCCTCCCGCTCTCCCTCCCTTTCCCTCTCTCATTTTAAATTCAAAAATGGTGGTTTTCCCTCCTCCCGCACCACCCTATTTCACCTTGATTTCTTGATGCTCGTCTAGGCGAGACATAAGGGGAAATGAAGAGAGTGACCTTCCTCCCTCCCCTCCTCCCGCGCGACTCTATCGACCTCGAGTTTTTTCCCCTCTGAGGCATGGTTCTATTTCCGTTCAACTTGCGAACTTTCAAATATCTTTTTTTTCGGTCTTACTTCCTATGTATTCCACTTTATCTACCCCCTCCATAACTCGGCTCAAAATGATCGTAGAGACTTCTAACTAGTATTGATCGACTCGTCTTCTTCACCTACATACCCCCACGCTTTTCTTTTCCAAGAAATCAGGTTTTGATGTACCATAACTCGGTTCAAAATGATCGTAGAGACTTCTAACTAGTATTGATCGACTCGTCTTCTTCACCTACATACCCCCACGCTTTTCTTTTCCAAGAAATCCGGTTTTGATGTGCCGTAACTCGGTTCAAAATGGTCGTAGAGACTTCTAGCCGGTTTTGAGCTATTCATCGTTGTCTTTTGCATACCCCACGCTTTTTGTTTCGAGTGTTTGTTAAATCACAAAGTCATAGTAGATATCACACTTTTATCCTTCGAACTAGTCAAAAGTCATCACAGTCATGATCATCTGATCTGAGAACTGTAGTTCGCACCCGCTCATTTGGTATTGCAAGAGATAGCGGGCTAGCAGTTCTCCTACGTTAACACTGCGAGGATCATAGTTGATAAATAGGGCATTGGTGTTTGTGCGAAGTGCAGGATGTTCCATGCGAAAGCACCAGGAGGAAGGGGTATATCTGATGAGGTCAGCAAGATTTCTCACGGCAATGTTCACGCATTCGTCAAAGTTAACAAGTCCTTCGACGCTGATGATCTTGAATACTCCCTTCACCTCTTGGGCTCCTTGGGCTCTGTTGAGATGAGCAACTTGACGTAGCTCGAATTCATCTGTAACCACTCAGGATTAGGTTAGAGGCGTCATTCAGTTAGTCATTTAAACATACCGTTTCCGTAGTGATAGTTGAGGAGCTCGAAGGGGAACATCTTATCCTTTCGTTTTGTTTGAAGACTGAAGTCGTAATTTTCTACAAGGTCAGATCTTAACTCCGCCTCTCAACTCAAAAAAAAAGTGAGAAGTTGACCTTCAAACTCCTCCCTCAATCAGTTCACACTTACATTAATTCACATACATACCTACGTCTCTTTCCATTGTTAGCCAACTTTTCATCTTCAGATTTCTTCTCTTCTGATCCAAGCACTCTGTGATGGGGTCAAGGGCAAGAATCAGGCAGTCTACTTTCAAAGAATTGGAGGGATTTCCGAGACTCATCCAGGTAATGCGTTGAACCTCGTATGAGCTTTAATAGTGGTTTTACAGGATGAATTGGCGATGCTTCGTGCCTTGTATGTCGGTTCTCTGGTTGCTGATAGAGATTACATCCGGTCTAGTAAACCTGGAATGAATGTGAACGACTTCGTTAGAATCGAGGATTCAGATGAAAGACTGGAATATCAAAGGATATGCAAACTTCTTGCTAATGTAGGTGTATTGTTTAACAACAGTCCAATTGTATTTCAAAAGTTGCACGTCAACAAGAAACATTGCAGGTTATGAGGACTGAGAAAACTCAAACTACGAAAACTCGAGAGTTCTTCACGTCACTTGGCTTAGATCCTGCTTCGCTCTCTGTCAATGATCTGTCTACTATTCAAGAGAAGATGAACCGCTACCGAATTATCTATATCAATTATGTGAGTTGTTTGCAATAATGAGCGACATGTATATCATAAATGCTAACCTTTAGCATAATGCATCCGGTATTTGTACTCTGAATTGGACTAGCGATACTGTTCTTCCTCGTGTGATCTATCTCGTCAGTGATGGAGCCAAATGGGATGCTCTCACAGGCACTACTGGAATATTCGGTAAATTCTTCTGTTCTGCATGTCTCAAAACAGCAAAGAGTTCAAATGCGCACAGGTATGTTTACTCCTTTTGCTCTCTGGATCAAATGTTCTCATGTTATTAAGATGTCGTCATACATGTATGTCCTGTTCTGCATTAATGGTTGAGGGAAATTGTAGTGGAAGTCTCAATCTAAAGTGTAACGATTGTTTCTTCACATTCAAATCAAAAGTGAGTCTTACCAATTTTTTTCATCATTTATTCCGAAATAACAGAAATGCTATGATGCACACAAACTCGTTAAAATTGGTGGTGCTACTTCTCAGAATCGCTGTCCAGCTCTCAAGTATTGTATCGGGTTAGTGACCGTAAAGTCTCTCGTCAGTTGATTTTTTGTCTTAATTAAATGTTACGCGCGTTTGTGTTGCAGATGCAATTCTGTCTATCGAACTAACCACCCCCACGTCTGTGGTCAATCGATATATTGCAACCTTTGCGAAGATTATACTTCTAATCAGCACAGCTGTTCTTGGGCTGAGTTTACGGAAAAGCAGAGGAATTCACTTCAAAAGGAGCAGAAGGAATTTCGTTTTGCCTTTTTCGATATCGAATCCACACAGAACTCAGAGACTGCAGATGGTCAGTTCGTATGGCTAGATCAGCATTACTGCACAACTATTGCAATGATCAAGGTATGTAAGGTGTTAAACAAATTTAAGCCCTACTCATAGGTTTGTTATCTCTGTGAGGTTCGACCTGTGGATGAGCCGTGTTCTATCTGTGGAACGAGAAAGGAGTTGTTCAACTATAGATCTAAGACGGAAGATGATTACGAAGTAAGTTAAAATAAATGGAAAAGAAGTTCACCTCATTCTGCTAGGTGGTTGATCGGTTCTGTAGCTATGTGATGAAAGATCCTACGATGAAGAATAGAACTCTTTACTCACACAACGGTGGCAGGTAAATATTGTCCTCACGTCGTTCCACCCTTAAAAATATTTACACAGGTTTGATACTCACCTCGTATTGAGGGGGTTTCTCAGAATGGAGATTCAGCCCAAGATTGTAAAGAAGGGTTCAACCATTATTCGAGCTGAAGTGAAGATGCGAGGAAGGAAAGTGGTCTTCAAGGTGAGTTAGAACGAAAGTCTAAATGAATATTGAAGATCTCAGGATTCCTTTACTGTGATTCCAATGGCTCTATCTGAGTTCTCAAAAGCGTTCGAGCTGGGGTCTGAGGAAAAGGGTGAGTATTTTTTCCTTCAACTAACTATATTTTTGTAATATCTAACTCACGAAGGGAGTATTATTAATTCTCAGGTACCTTTCCTCACTTCGCAAACATGAGATGTAACTGGCAAAGAGAATGGGATTCAATTCCACCGAAGAAATACTTCGGAGATCAGTATATGAAGCCGGGGCAGAAAAAAGTCTTCGATGAGTGGCATGCATCGATGGAAGGAAAGAAGTGGAATCAGGACAATGAGATCAAACGATATTGTAGTTAGTTTTTTTATACCTTTCAATGATTGAGTGCGAGTATAACCCAGTCACTTCTCTACTCTAATAACTACCCTCTTGCAGTGCAAGATGCCATCATCTGTATGAAGGGTGCTCTAAAGTATCGCCAAACGATGCTAAAGGCAACTTCGTGGTGCCCGCTGACTTGTGCTAACACTCTCGCTTCATTTTGCCAATTTCTCCTCCGTGCCGAATATCTTACTCATCTCAAGATGCCATATCTCCCCGAGGGTTAGTTCAGAATACTGCCATATCTCTCTGAATGGAAACTTAAGCTGGCTATGGGGCAGTTAACCAGTCAAAGTTTGCTCTCAAGTACTTCAAATGGTTGGAGAGTCGGGGACGAGTTCTTCAGCATGCACACAGTCCAATGGGAGAGAGGGTTTGAACTTACCTAAGTCCTTTACGGAAGCATACATTTTCAGAAAGAATCCATCGGCAATCAGGTTTTTTCAATCGATTGCTTTGAGGCAGTTGGGAGAGGAAATGTCATTGAGTTAATGGGGTATGATTTACGCAATGAAATAAAAGCTCAAAAGTATGTTCTAGGTGTTATTTCCATGGTTGCAAAGCCTGCTATCCCGACGGGACGCTTCTTGTCGGTAAAGTGCGAGCAGAAGAGTTACGGGCTAGAACCATGGCTCGAATCGAGAAGTTGAAGACTCGTTTCGATGTAGAGGTCATTTGGGAGTGTCAGTTGAAGGAAAAGATGAATTCTGAAGAAGGAAAAGCGATGAAGAAATTCTTCGAGATTACGGAGGTATCTAAATTAAGGGAAGGCTGAAATGTACAAGTATTTCCTTGAGATTGTCGAGAGGTTGAGATTGAGAGATGCTCTGTATGGAGGAAGGGTCGAAGTCATCAGAACCTATCTCAAGGCCACTCTTAGAACTGCAATTAAGTACCTGGATGTTTGCTCGATGTATCCAGCTGTAATGTCGCTGAGGTTAGCAGTTATATTAGGTAAACGAAACAATATAATGAGTTCAGAGAGTATCCAATCGGTAAACCAGAAGTGATCACTTCCAACTTCAAACCCATCATCGGTATGGAGATGCCTTACAGAGGAATAGCCAAGCTCCGAGTGCTTCCTCCTCGCAATCTCGAGCTCGCCGTTCTCCCTCTTAGATATGAGAGTGCACTTTTCTTTTCGCTCTGCTACGCCTGTGTAAAAGAGAAGTGAGCGATACACTGATAAATAACCTATTAATTGTCTATCAGAGCTGAGGAGTGTACCCATGATGATGAGTTGGAACGATCTTGGGTGGGAACGTATGCGACTGTTGAGATCAATCTGGCATTAGAGAACGGTTACAGGGTGCTGGAGTGAGTGATATGAATCGGTTGAGGGGTGGTAAATCGCATTGTTTAGAGTGTACGAGGTGTGGCATTGGGTGGAATGGAGTGATCAAGTCTATCGTCAATACTTCAAGAACTTCATGAAAATGAAGGTACATCGCTGTATCTGTGAACATAATTGAAAATATATTTCTAGTTCGCCGCCAGTGGGTTCCCTGCTGGTGTTGTCCAGCCTGAACAGCAGGAGGAGTACTGTAAGAAGGTCGGTGAGAAGCTTGGATTCGTACTCCATCCCAACGAAGTCATCAAGTCAACCTCCCTTCGTACAGTCTGCAAGTTCTGCAATAATAGTTGTTGGGGGTAATTTCTTCTGATGAAAACAACGGAAACTGTTCCTTCATTGCAGGAAACTGGCCGAAGTTCCTACTCACGCTCAGGCTCAATATCTCTCAGTCAAGGAGTTCCTCAAACTCAAGATAGATGCTACTCAAGAGATTACTGATGTTGTATTCGAGAGCAACAGCACTCTTCTTGTTAATTCTAAGGCTAAGGTGGAGACTATTCGAGCCAATCGGTTAGGTTGAAAGTTGTGATACTTAAAAAAAAAACATACACCTTGTTCAGATTCTCAGCTGTTCATCACGCAGTACATGTAACTGCGTATGCGAGGGTTCTCCTGTACAAATACGGTTGATGAGCGAGTTCCAATCGTGTCAGGCAGCACCACTCCCTTACTATGCCTGGATCCAACCACTGATGCATTCGGTTAATGAGTGAGTACCAGTCGTGTCAGGCAGCACCACTCCCTTACTATGCCTGGATCCAACCACTGATGCATTCGGTTAATGAGTGAGTACCAGTCGTGTCAGGCAGCACCACTCCCTTACTATGCCTGGATCCAACCACTGATGCATTCGGTTAATGAGTGAGTACCAGTCGTGTCAGGCAGCACCACTCCCTTACTATGCCTGGATCCAACCACTGATGCATTCGGTTAATGAGTGAGTACCAGTCGTGTCAGGCAGCACCACTCCCTTACTATGCCTGGATCCAACCACTGATGCATTCGGTTAATGAGTGAGTACCAGTCGTGTCAGGCAGCACCACTCCCTTACTATGCCTGGATCCAACCACTGATGCATTCGGTTGATGAGTGAGTACCAGTCGTGTCAGGCAGCACCACTCCCTTACTATGCCTGGATCCAACCACTGATGCATTCGGTTAATGAGTGAGTACCAGTCGTGTCAGGCAGCACCACTCCCTTACTATGCCTGGATCCAACCACTGATGCATTCGGTTAATGAGTGAGTACCAGTCGTGTCAGGCAGCACCACTCCCTTACTATGCCTGGATCCAACCACTGATGCATTCGGTTAATGAGTGAGTACCAGTCGTGTCAGGCAGCACCACTCCCTTACTATGCCTGGATCCAACCACTGATGCATTCGGTTAATGAGTGAGTACCAGTCGTGTCAGGCAGCACCACTCCCTTACTATGCCTGGATCCAACCACTGATGCATTCGGTTAATGAGTGAGTACCAGTCGTGTCAGGCAGCACCACTCCCTCATCAAGCCTGGATCCAGCCAATGATGCATACGGCTGATGAGCGAGTTCCAGTCGTGTCAGGCAGCACCACTCCCTTACTATGCCTGGATCACACCACTGATGCACACTGCTAATGAGCGAGTACCAGTAGTGTTAGGCAGCACCACTCCCTCATCAAGCCTGGATCCAGCCAATGATGCATACGGCTGATGAGCGAGTTCCAATCGTGTCAGGCAGCACCACGCCCTTGCTATACCCGGATCCAACCACTGATGCATTCGGTTAATGAGCGAGTACCAGTCGTGCCAGGCAGGACCACTTCCACATCAAACCTGGATCCAACCACTAATGCACACTGCTAATGAGCGAGTACCAGTTGTGCCAGGCAGCACCACTCTCACCTCAAACCTGGATCCAACCACTGATGCACACTGCTAATGAGCGAGTACCAGTTGTGCCAGGCAGCACCACTCTCACATCAAACCTGGATCCAACCACTGATGCACACGGCTAATGAGCGAGTACCAGTCGTGCCAGGCAGCACCACTACCACATCAAACCTGGATCCAACCACTAATGCACACTGCTAATGAGCGAGTACCAGTTGTGCCAGGCAGCACCACTCTCACCTCAAACCTGGATCCAACCACTGATGCACACGGCTAATGAGCGAGTACCAGTCGTGCCAGGCAGCACCACTACCACATCAAACCTGGATCCAACCACTGATGCACACTGCTAATGAGCGAGTACCAGTTGTGTCAGGCAGCACCACTCTCACATCAAACCTGGATCCAACCACTGATGCACACGGCTAATGAGCGAGTACCAGTCGTGCCAGGCAGCACCACTCTCACATCAAACCTGGATCTAACCACTGATGCACACGGTTAATGAGCGAGTACCAGTCGTGCCAGGCAGCACCACTCTCACATCAAACCTGGATCCAACCACTGATGCACACTACTAATGAGCGAGTACCAGTCGTGTCAGGCAGCACCACTCTCACATCAAACCAGGATCTAACCACTGATGCACACTACTAATGAGCGAGTACCAGTTGTGCCAGGCAGCACCACTCTCACATCAAACCTGGATCTAACCACTGATGCACACTACTAATGAGCGAGTACCAGTCGTGCCAGGCAGCACCACTCTCACATCAAACCTGGATCCAACCACTGATGCACACTACTAATGAGCGAGTACCAGTCCTGTCAGGCAGCACCACTCTCACATCAAACCTGGATCTAACCACTGATGCACACTACTAATGAGCGAGTACCAGTCGTGCCAGGCAGCACCACTCTCACATCAAACCTGGATCCAACCACTGATGCACACTACTAATGAGCGAGTACCAGTCGTGCCAGGCAGCACCATTCTCACATCAAACCTGGATCTAACCACTGATGCACACGGCTAATGAGCGAGTACCAGTCCTGTCAGGCAGCACCACTCTCACATCAAACCTGGATCCAACCACTGATGCACACTACTAATGAGCGAGTACCAGTCGTGCCAGGCAGCACCATTCTCACATCAAACCTGGATCTAACCACTGATGCACACGGCTAATGAGCGAGTACCAGTCCTGTCAGGCAGCACCACTCTCACATCAAACCTGGATCCAACCACTGATGCACACTACTAATGAGCGAGTACCAGTCGTGCCAGGCAGCACCATTCTCACATCAAACCTGGATCTAACCACTGATGCACACGGCTAATGAGCGAGTACCAGTCCTGTCAGGCAGCACCACTCTCACATCAAACCTGGATCCAACCACTGATGCACACTACTAATGAGCGAGTACCAGTTGTGCCAGGCAGCACCACTCCCACATCAAAACTGGATCACACCACTGATGCATACTGCTAATGAGCGAGTACCAGTCGTGTCAGGCAGCACCACTCTCACATCAAACCTGGATCCAACCACTGATGCACACTGCTAATGAGCGAGTTCCAGTCGTGCCAGGCAGCACCACTACCACATCAAACCTGGATCCAACCACTGATACAAATTGCTAATGAGCGAGTACCAGTTGTGTCAGGCAGTACCACTCCCTTGCTATACCTGGATCCCACCACTGATGCATTCGGTTAAGAGACCGGATCGGTAAAAATCGACCACCCCCCGGACACGCTCCTACCGAATTGAGCTCCACAAGCCCATACTCTAGTGTTAGGAGGGTCTTTCTCCTAAATTACCAATGGTACCCTTTATTTCCATTTACCGCATTCTCAGAGGGAGAAAAGTGAAAAATAACGCTAAAACATCAAAAATTAATATTTTAAAAACGTGAAGAGGTAGACTTATTTTTTCTTGTGCATCATATTAGAGGTGCTCTGAAGTTCCAAAAAAATTTTTTAGATTGAATCCTGATCGATTCCTAAAAAGAAAATCCATGAGAAAATAGCTAGAATTTTCAGTTTTTGAGTTCTGTAGCCCTTCTTTCGAAAGGAATCCAAAGGAAACCTAGGTCTACGGTGAAGTCTACTGGTGGATGCATCTATATATCCAATCCCCAGGTCGATTCATTCTGGCCATTTTTTAATTTTGACTCGCAAAGGTGCAAGACAGAATTTCTGATTCTCCATCTCTTGGGATTTCTTTGTTGTTTTAGCGTAATCTAATCTGCAAACAGCTTTAATATTATTTTTTATGTTATTTTAGAAACACTTAACATCATGGGAGTCGAATCCGTCATCAATAATTTTTTCTATCATGACCGAGGGTTCACGCCCCGAAATTATCTCATGACCGATAACTCCGGGTCATTGTCCACAATGGATTAGGATATTAAAGTTAGTGATACTACGATTACTACACGCCAGTGTAGAGTACAATTACTCAAAATGTACCATATCTATAAATACCGTAACCTGAATGCACGGAAATCCTGAAATGAGGAACTGATAGGATCTCAGAGCCAGGGCCAGAACCGGAAAAAGCCTTAATGAATCTAAATACATTGAATCCTCTCAACTAAGACATTCTCCCTCCAAAAAAAGAGAATTTAAAAAAATTTTTTGAAAAATTTAGTACTCGGAGTCGTACATTTTTACATTTTTTTTGTGAACTGTGCTGAAAAGCATAATATCAGTGCGTTCGCATAACAATCGCACAATTCCCGAGATTTTCGGTACAGCATAAAATGACAGGCTGGGTTTTTGTTATTTTATGTGGGAAGTTCCTAATTTGCTCGACTACTTTTTCACTATGACGGATGTAACTCAGTCGAGAGATGTCCGATCTTCACAAAAATCTGGCTCTAGACTAATCTTGATGTGCTGAATCCGTGTATGTATTTGTTTATGCAAATTCGAAATTAGAATTTTTCACTAAAAATTAAGCTTTTCAATATCTTGAAAACAAGGCCTAACAGATCTGAATTTTTTTGATATGTTGTGTGTTTTGACAAAGGCAATCCAACGAGCACAAGAAGAGAGACCCATGCTGGTTTGGATCAAATCGCCCTCAATCCAATGAATATGTACCACGTCAAGGCTCATTCGATCTGACTCAGATTACATGACGTGCCGAGTATGTATTATATTTTTGTTCGAATTGTTCGATAATTTTCGATAATTCACAATTTGTCCGAATGTGAAACTCACGTTGAGTTAGTTTGACGAAGTTGACTACGATGGAAAGGAAGAAATTGTGATGGAAGATAATGTGGATAATGTCGTGTGGAGAATTCGAACTGATTGCTTTTAGAATTTTTCGGTTTTTAGCCTGTAACTTTACATAGGGGCCACAAGCTCCGCCCACTTTGGTGAGACATGATTTCGCCAAAAAGCGAGAATGAAAAGCGCAAAGCTCGTTCTGAACCGAATCACTCGTTCGACATCGCTATGGATAGCTCTCACCATCCCCTATCGATTGAGCACTGCCCAAAATTTGCATATCATCACTAAGTAGATCAAATTTGCATTTTCAAGAAGGGAAGAGGCCGTTTTGACGGGTTGCAGTGTGAAAGTTTTGTTTGGGCAGTAATTTTCTGACTAATTAGAATATTTTAGGAATTTTAGAGAAAAAATTAGAATTTTAGCATTGCTCCCTGGCTTGCGCTTTTTGGGCGGGGAGAGGCGTGCAAGAGGGCGGGGGGAGGGAGAGACACACACGCTAATTAGGCTCCGCCCCTTTCCCTCTCGTCTCGCCTCTCCCTCCTCTTCCACATGAGTTGCGCGCGTACTTCTCGGGCTCTAGCGCGCCTTAGAGAAAAGATATCGACAAACGGTAAAAAGTATGATGATATTGGGACCACGAGGGATAGTTTGAGCACACATTTGGCCCCATTATCTAAAATCGGCTATCTGCGTTGTGGCCCCTAACTTTACAGCACACCCTTCAAATGAGCACTTCTTGTGCTCGTTGGATTGCCTTTGTCAAAACACACAACATATCAAAAAATTTCAGATCTGTTAGGCCTTGTTTTCAAGATATTGAAAAGCTTAAATTTTAGTGAAAATTTCTAATTTCGAATTTGCATAAACAAATACATACACGGATTCAGCACATCAAGATTAGTCTAGTGCCAGATTTTTGTGAAGATCGGACATCTCTCGACTGAGTTACATCCGTCATAGTGAAAAAGTAGTCGAGCAAATTAGGAACTTCCCACATAAAATAACAAAAACCCAGCCTGTCATTTTATGCTGTACCGAAAATCTCGGGAATTGTGCGATTGTTAGGCGAACGCACTGATATTATGCTTTTCAGCACAGTTCACAGAAAAAATGTAATAATGTATGACTCCGAGTACTAAATTTTTCAAAATTTTTTTTTAAATTCTCTTTTTTGGAGGGAGAATGTCTTAGTTGAGAGGATTCAATGTATTTAGATTCATTAAGGCTTTTTCCGGTTCTGGCCCTGGCTCTGAGATCCTATCAGTTCCTCATTTCAGGATTTCCGTGCATTCAGGTTACGGTATTTATAGATATGGTACATTTTGAGTAATTGTACTCTACACTGGCGTGTAGTAATCGTAGTATCACTAACTTTAATATCCTAATCCATTGTGGACAATGACCCGGAGTTATCGGTCATGAGATAATTTCGGGGCGTGAACCCTCGGTCATGATAGAAAAAATTATTGATGACGGATTCGACTCCCATGATGTTAAGTGTTTCTAAAATAACATAAAAAATAATATTAAAGCTGTTTGCAGATTAGATTACGCTAAAACAACAAAGAAATCCCAAGAGATGGAGAATCAGAAATTCCGTCTTGCACCTTTGCGAGTCAAAATTAAAAAATGGCCAGAATGAATCGACCTGGGGATTGGATATATAGATGCATCCACCAGTAGACTTCACCGTAGACCTAGGTTTCCTTTGGATTCCTTTCGAAAGAAGGGCTACAGAACTCAAAAACTGAAAATTCTAGCTATTTTCTCATGGATTTTCTTTTTAGGAATCGATCAGGATTCAATCTAAAAAATTTTTTGGAACTTCAGAGCACCTTTAATATGATGCACAAGAAAAAATAAGTCTACCTCTTCACGTTTTTAAAATATTAATTTTTGATGTTTTAGCGTTATTTTTCACTTTTCTCCCTCTGAGAAGGCGGTAAATGGAAATAAAGGGTACCATTGGTAATTTAGGAGAAAGACCCTTCTAACACTAGAGTATGGGCTTGTGGAGCTCAATTCGGTAGGAGCGTGTCCGGGGGTGGGGTGAATTTGCTCGATTCTTACCGAGCAGGTCTCTTAATGAGCGAGTACCAGTTGTGCCAGGCAGCACCACTCCCACATCAAACCTGGATCCAACCACTGATGCACACGGCTAATGAGCGAGTACCAGTCGTGCCAGGCAGCACCACTCCCACATCAAACCTGGATTTAACCACTGATGCACACTACTAATGAGCGAGTACCAGTCGTGCCAGGCAGCACCACTCTCACATAAAACCTGGATCACACCACTGATGCATTCGGTTAATGAGCGAGTTCCAGTCGTGCCAAGCAGCACCACTCCCTCATCAAGCCTGGATCCAACCACTGATGCACACGGCTAATGAGCGAGTATCAGTCCTGTCAGGAAGCACCACTCCCTTACTAAACCTGGATTCTACCACTACCTCACCAAGTCTGGACCCTACGATGGGTGCAAACTGCTAATGAGCGCGTAATAACCGAGACAGGCATCATCACTCCCTCATCAAACCTGGATGCTCCCACTGATACATATTGCTAATGAGCGCTTACCAGTCGTTTCTGTGAGCATACTTCCGTCATCAAGCCTGGATCCTACTCCATCTGCTAATATGCGCGGTAAAGGAATGAGAAATGGAAGGGAGGAAAGTATAGTGAAGGGTTCGTGCCAAATACTTTTCATTTGTGTATTCTCCCACAGAGGAACGCTCAGGATTAGATATGATGGATACACAATTAGATACCAACAAACACACCAATAAGTATAAGCGTGAGAAAAAATCAAAAATAAATAACAGCTCAATGTGATCGCATCCACTAATAACTTACCATTCTAATGAAGAGACATTAAATAAAGAGTAGTCGACACGAACAATTTACTATACTTTCCTCCCTTCCATTCCTCATCCCCTCCCTACCTCTCCCCTGCCTTCACCTTCAGCTCACATCAACTCTCGCTCTGCTTCAGAGAGAACCACAGAAGGGTTTTACAAAATCAGTTATGTTTACTCAAATCAGTTATTTTTAATTATGAATACTTATTTTTATCATCTATTCGCTAGTACTTCTCCAGTTTTCATTGTTTTCACATGTTTACCAGAAAATAGTATTTTCAATATTACTCATCACTATTTTCAAATATTTACATAACTATTCGCTATTAATGATAAACTCTTTAAACTAATTTCTTTTCAACTCACTAACCAAGCCTTTCACAATTCTCTAGATCGATACAAATTCCTCTCTTTCCTTTCCTGATCAGCAATTACAGCGACCCCTGATAAATCTGATCTGATAAAATATTATCTGGATTTGAGGAATATGTGCTGGTATGTGGGATGTGAGATGTAAGGCGAGCGAAGTGATGTAGTGGTCTATGGCGTCCTCCTATTCATTCTAAACGGTTTCGATTACCTGTCATGACACCACTCTCCGCTCCACCAAGGCACCCAAAGGGGAAATTGGGAGTGACTAGATCACGCGGTACAGTAGGTCCGAAGAAGAGATTGGACCCTCCGGATTGAATTAGCCTTTAAAATAGTCACTAGCCTAGCAGTGGGTTCCCACATGACTTCGTGTACCTTAAGTACGGGTGACTTTTACATTTTACCTATGCTGGTATATGAGACATTTATTTTCATGAGAAATCAAGTAGAGTTAAGTCATTCCGCACCTTCTAATTGCCGTATTACTGATCTTATCCTTGAGCTCGTTTGTCCCCATCATTCAAGCGTGTTACTAGGGTGAAGTAAATGGAGATATCTTTTAAGTATAAAAAAAAGGATACATACATTGACAGTTATTCATAAACTAGGTAGATAATATATTAACCAATTAGTTAAAAACAATATTGTCAAGGTTGAGAAAGAAGGGTAAAATCCAACACCTCATAAAATGCTACGTCGGTACCAACCTGCTGCATCTTGTAAATGTGTTTAAAGAGTGAACATCTAATATTATGGTCTAACAAATTGAAATGAGTATAAGACGCTGTGCAGTTGAATCTTTGTTCAAATGCATTATGAACTATGCATAACTGAACCTTACTCCGGATTCCTACATGCTCTGTGGCAGGAGGTCTCTTTAACAATTCAATCATCTTAGCTACGGTAAATTTTACGCTAGAGGGAAGTCATCGTAATCAACCAATATCAGTTTGAACTTACACCATACCTCTTCCAGTCCAGCACTCATAGATCTCTGACGAGCAAATCTAATCTCAAAGATATCAGAGTTGTAGTGAATGGGGAGCTCCTTGTAATTGAACATAGTGGTGAATAACAATGGGAAGGGGAGGAGCGATATAATTACATAGTTCCAGCCTTCACATACTCTCTCATATACACAATCTCTGTATACCGGAAGCTCACTGAGATGGGGATATCTTTGTGCCAGATCTATGATTACCACATATTAGGACAGGGATTCTAATTGGATCAGATTTGTAATTACCTTGTACGTGCGGTTCTCTGAAATAGAGATTTCCCTAGGCCAGACTTGTGATTACGATATACACTAGTTTCAATATTACAAATGTTATTCTTGAGTAAAATGTTATACCATCCAGCTAGATACCATCTCTGGGTCTGATTTTTTTCCGGGGTAATGCTTATGATGGGTGGTAATGCTCGTTAATCCCATGCATTCTTACACTCTTCCGATCCACACTCTAACTATGCTACCCGAATATCGTACTAGATGACTCGGATTAGTCCATGTTCTATACACGTACCTTGCCGCAAAACCATGAAGAAACAGTGCTTTAACGCAAAAGGTGTATACTACACTGAATGCAACTACTGATCATGTTTTGGTTTCGGATTATTGATATTTTCGAATTAATTGCGTTCAGGGGGGGGTGGTTTACCATGCATACGGAGGATACACATTCATTCAAAATGTCACTTTCAAGAACTGTTACGCCTGATAGAGCTCCTAAAGTAGAGACTTCATCACCAGGGTCACAGAGAGACCCGACCGGCATTCATCATGATTCCACTAATGTTACTGATTCTGTCGAAGAAGTTCCGAGAGTGGGAATTCTACCATCGTCAGCGACAACTGCACAAGGCCCCATTGAAAGTGCACGAACGATGGTACCTAGACAGAAACAAAAGGTTTATGGCCTGACGAGGAAGCAATGGTCAAGTAATATTCGGAGCCTGGTCCTTATGGTATGCATACCGTGCTATCATAGATTTAGAAATGATGAAGTTAGACTGCCTACTACTATAGACGGTCAACGTATAATTATCGATTTATGCAGGTAGTGTGTTGCTCAAAATACAGCTTCTCGATTTGAATATTAATAATTGTATTAGCCTTCTTAATAACTTCTTTTTTTTCAAACACGTTTATTTTTGTGTGCTCATTTGCGTAAAACTAAATAAAAATCACTTTTGTAAAAAAAAAACTGGAAAAAAATGGCCCCGGAAGTGATACCGGAAATGAAGAAAAAAAAACCGGAAGTCTTTAAAAAAAGTGACGTTTAAAAAAAAACATCTGAAAAGTGAAATTGGATACATTTATTTTAAAAAAAAATCGATTTTGGGACATGTACCCAAGATATCTAAGATACATGTCCCAAAATCGAATTTTTTTAAAATAAATGTATCCAATTTCACTTTTCAGATGTTTTTTTTTTAAACGTCACTTTTTTTAAAGACTTACAAAAGTGATTTTTATTTAGTTTTACGCAAATGAGCACACAAAAATAAACGTGTTTGAAAAAAAAGAAGTTATTAAGAAGGCTAATACAATTATTAATATTCAAATCGAGAAGCTGTATTTTGAGCAACACACTACCTGCATAAATCGATAATTATACGTTGACCGTCTATAGTAGTAGGCAGTCTAACTTCATCATTTCTAAATCTATGATAGCACGGTATGCATACCATAAGGACCAGGCTCCGAATATTACTTGACCATTGCTTCCTCGTCAGGCCATAAACCTTTTGTTTCTGTCTAGGTACCATCGTTCGTGCACTTTCAATGGGGCCTTGTGCAGTTGTCGCTGACGATGGTAGAATTCCCACTCTCGGAACTTCTTCGACAGAATCAGTAACATTAGTGGAATCATGATGAATGCCGGTCGGGTCTCTCTGTGACCCTGGTGATGAAGTCTCTACTTTAGGAGCTCTATCAGGCGTAACAGTTCTTGAAAGTGACATTTTGAATGAATGTGTATCCTCCGTATGCATGGTAAACCACCCCCCCCTGAACGCAATTAATTCGAAAATATCAATAATCCGAAACCAAAACATGATCAGTAGTTGCATTCAGTGTAGTATACACCTTTTGCGTTAAAGCACTGTTTCTTCATGGTTTTGCGGCAAGGTACGTGTATAGAACATGGACTAATCCGAGTCATCTAGTACGATATTCGGGTAGCATAGTTAGAGTGTGGATCGGAAGAGTGTAAGAATGCATGGGATTAACGAGCATTACCACCCATCATAAGCATTACCCCGGAAAAAAATCAGACCCAGAGATGGTATCTAGCTGGATGGTATAACATTTTACTCAAGAATAACATTTGTAATATTGAAACTAGTGTATATCGTAATCACAAGTCTGGCCTAGGGAAATCTCTATTTCAGAGAACCGCACGTACAAGGTAATTACAAATCTGATCCAATTAGAATCCCTGTCCTAATATGTGGTAATCATAGATCTGGCACAAAGATATCCCCATCTCAGTGAGCTTCCGGTATACAGAGATTGTGTATATGAGAGAGTATGTGAAGGCTGGAACTATGTAATTATATCGCTCCTCCCCTTCCCATTGTTATTCACCACTATGTTCAATTACAAGGAGCTCCCCATTCACTACAACTCTGATATCTTTGAGATTAGATTTGCTCGTCAGAGATCTATGAGTGCTGGACTGGAAGAGGTATGGTGTAAGTTCAAACTGATATTGGTTGATTACGATGACTTCCCTCTAGCGTAAAATTTACCGTAGCTAAGATGATTGAATTGTTAAAGAGACCTCCTGCCACAGAGCATGTAGGAATCCGGAGTAAGGTTCAGTTATGCATAGTTCATAATGCATTTGAACAAAGATTCAACTGCACAGCGTCTTATACTCATTTCAATTTGTTAGACCATAATATTAGATGTTCACTCTTTAAACACATTTACAAGATGCAGCAGGTTGGTACCGACGTAGCATTTTATGAGGTGTTGGATTTTACCCTTCTTTCTCAACCTTGACAATATTGTTTTTAACTAATTGGTTAATATATTATCTACCTAGTTTATGAATAACTGTCAATGTATGTATCCTTTTTTTTATACTTAAAAGATATCTCCATTTACTTCACCCTAGTAACACGCTTGAATGATGGGGACAAACGAGCTCAAGGATAAGATCAGTAATACGGCAATTAGAAGGTGCGGAATGACTTAACTCTACTTGATTTCTCATGAAAATAAATGTCTCATATACCAGCATAGGTAAAATGTAAAAGTCACCCGTACTTAAGGTACACGAAGTCATGTGGGAACCCACTGCTAGGCTAGTGACTATTTTAAAGGCTAATTCAATCCGGAGGGTCCAATCTCTTCTTCGGACCTACTGTACCGCGTGATCTAGTCACTCCCAATTTCCCCTTTGGGTGCCTTGGTGGAGCGGAGAGTGGTGTCATGACAGGTAATCGAAACCGTTTAGAATGAATAGGAGGACGCCATAGACCACTACATCACTTCGCTCGCCTTACATCTCACATCCCACATACCAGCACATATTCCTCAAATCCAGATAATATTTTATCAGATCAGATTTATCAGGGGTCGCTGTAATTGCTGATCAGGAAAGGAAAGAGAGGAATTTGTATCGATCTAGAGAATTGTGAAAGGCTTGGTTAGTGAGTTGAAAAGAAATTAGTTTAAAGAGTTTATCATTAATAGCGAATAGTTATGTAAATATTTGAAAATAGTGATGAGTAATATTGAAAATACTATTTTCTGGTAAACATGTGAAAACAATGAAAACTGGAGAAGTACTAGCGAATAGATGATAAAAATAAGTATTCATAATTAAAAATAACTGATTTGAGTAAACATAACTGATTTTGTAAAACCCTTCTGTGGTTCTCTCTGAAGCAGAGCGAGAGTTGATGTGAGCTGAAGGTGAAGGCAGGGGAGAGGTAGGGAGGGGATGAGGAATGGAAGGGAGGAAAGTATAGTAAATTGTTCGTGTCGACTACTCTTTATTTAATGTCTCTTCATTAGAATGGTAAGTTATTAGTGGATGCGATCACATTGAGCTGTTATTTATTTTTGATTTTTTCTCACGCTTATACTTATTGGTGTGTTTGTTGGTATCTAATTGTGTATCCATCATATCTAATCCTGAGCGTTCCTCTGTGGGAGAATACACAAATGAAAAGTATTTGGCACGAACCCTTCACTATACTTTCCTCCCTTCCATTTCTCATTCCTTTACCGCGCATATTAGCAGATGGAGTAGGATCCAGGCTTGATGACGGAAGTATGCTCACAGAAACGACTGGTAAGCGCTCATTAGCAATATGTATCAGTGGGAGCATCCAGGTTTGATGAGGGAGTGATGATGCCTGTCTCGGTTATTACGCGCTCATTAGCAGTTTGCACCCATCGTAGGGTCCAGACTTGGTGAGGTAGTGGTAGAATCCAGGTTTAGTAAGGGAGTGGTGCTTCCTGACAGGACTGATACTCGCTCATTAGCCGTGTGCATCAGTGGTTGGATCCAGGCTTGATGAGGGAGTGGTGCTGCTTGGCACGACTGGAACTCGCTCATTAACCGAATGCATCAGTGGTGTGATCCAGGTTTTATGTGAGAGTGGTGCTGCCTGGCACGACTGGTACTCGCTCATTAGTAGTGTGCATCAGTGGTTAAATCCAGGTTTGATGTGGGAGTGGTGCTGCCTGGCACGACTGGTACTCGCTCATTAGCCGTGTGCATCAGTGGTTGGATCCAGGTTTGATGTGGGAGTGGTGCTGCCTGGCACAACTGGTACTCGCTCATTAACCGAATGCATCAGTGGTGGGATCCAGGTATAGCAAGGGAGTGGTACTGCCTGACACAACTGGTACTCGCTCATTAGCAATTTGTATCAGTGGTTGGATCCAGGTTTGATGTGGTAGTGGTGCTGCCTGGCACGACTGGAACTCGCTCATTAGCAGTGTGCATCAGTGGTTGGATCCAGGTTTGATGTGAGAGTGGTGCTGCCTGACACGACTGGTACTCGCTCATTAGCAGTATGCATCAGTGGTGTGATCCAGTTTTGATGTGGGAGTGGTGCTGCCTGGCACAACTGGTACTCGCTCATTAGTAGTGTGCATCAGTGGTTGGATCCAGGTTTGATGTGAGAGTGGTGCTGCCTGTCAGGACTGGTACTCGCTCATTAGCCGTGTGCATCAGTGGTTAGATCCAGGTTTGATGTGAGAATGGTGCTGCCTGGCACGACTGGTACTCGCTCATTAGTAGTGTGCATCAGTGGTTGGATCCAGGTTTGATGTGAGAGTGGTGCTGCCTGACAGGACTGGTACTCGCTCATTAGCCGTGTGCATCAGTGGTTAGATCCAGGTTTGATGTGAGAATGGTGCTGCCTGGCACGACTGGTACTCGCTCATTAGTAGTGTGCATCAGTGGTTGGATCCAGGTTTGATGTGAGAGTGGTGCTGCCTGACAGGACTGGTACTCGCTCATTAGCCGTGTGCATCAGTGGTTAGATCCAGGTTTGATGTGAGAATGGTGCTGCCTGGCACGACTGGTACTCGCTCATTAGTAGTGTGCATCAGTGGTTGGATCCAGGTTTGATGTGAGAGTGGTGCTGCCTGGCACGACTGGTACTCGCTCATTAGTAGTGTGCATCAGTGGTTAGATCCAGGTTTGATGTGAGAGTGGTGCTGCCTGACAGGACTGGTACTCGCTCATTAGTAGTGTGCATCAGTGGTTGGATCCAGGTTTGATGTGAGAGTGGTGCTGCCTGGCACGACTGGTACTCGCTCATTAGTAGTGTGCATCAGTGGTTAGATCCAGGTTTGATGTGAGAGTGGTGCTGCCTGGCACAACTGGTACTCGCTCATTAGTAGTGTGCATCAGTGGTTAGATCCTGGTTTGATGTGAGAGTGGTGCTGCCTGACACGACTGGTACTCGCTCATTAGTAGTGTGCATCAGTGGTTGGATCCAGGTTTGATGTGAGAGTGGTGCTGCCTGGCACGACTGGTACTCGCTCATTAACCGTGTGCATCAGTGGTTAGATCCAGGTTTGATGTGAGAGTGGTGCTGCCTGGCACGACTGGTACTCGCTCATTAGCCGTGTGCATCAGTGGTTGGATCCAGGTTTGATGTGAGAGTGGTGCTGCCTGACACAACTGGTACTCGCTCATTAGCAGTGTGCATCAGTGGTTGGATCCAGGTTTGATGTGGTAGTGGTGCTGCCTGGCACGACTGGTACTCGCTCATTAGCCGTGTGCATCAGTGGTTGGATCCAGGTTTGAGGTGAGAGTGGTGCTGCCTGGCACAACTGGTACTCGCTCATTAGCAGTGTGCATTAGTGGTTGGATCCAGGTTTGATGTGGTAGTGGTGCTGCCTGGCACGACTGGTACTCGCTCATTAGCCGTGTGCATCAGTGGTTGGATCCAGGTTTGATGTGAGAGTGGTGCTGCCTGGCACAACTGGTACTCGCTCATTAGCAGTGTGCATCAGTGGTTGGATCCAGGTTTGAGGTGAGAGTGGTGCTGCCTGGCACAACTGGTACTCGCTCATTAGCAGTGTGCATTAGTGGTTGGATCCAGGTTTGATGTGGAAGTGGTCCTGCCTGGCACGACTGGTACTCGCTCATTAACCGAATGCATCAGTGGTTGGATCCGGGTATAGCAAGGGCGTGGTGCTGCCTGACACGACTGGAACTCGCTCATCAGCCGTATGCATCATTGGCTGGATCCAGGCTTGATGAGGGAGTGGTGCTGCTTGGCACGACTGGAACTCGCTCATTAACCGAATGCATCAGTGGTTGGATCCAGGCATAGTAAGGGAGTGGTGCTGCCTGACACGACTGGTACTCACTCATCAACCGAATGCATCAGTGGTTGGATCCAGGCATAGTAAGGGAGTGGTGCTGCCTGACACGACTGGTACTCACTCATTAACCGAATGCATCAGTGGTTGGATCCAGGCATAGTAAGGGAGTGGTGCTGCCTGACACGACTGGTACTCACTCATTAACCGAATGCATCAGTGGTTGGATCCAGGCATAGTAAGGGAGTGGTGCTGCCTGACACGACTGGTACTCACTCATTAACCGAATGCATCAGTGGTTGGATCCAGGCATAGTAAGGGAGTGGTGCTGCCTGACACGACTGGTACTCACTCATTAACCGAATGCATCAGTGGTTGGATCCAGGCATAGTAAGGGAGTGGTGCTGCCTGACACGACTGGTACTCACTCATTAACCGAATGCATCAGTGGTTGGATCCAGGCATAGTAAGGGAGTGGTGCTGCCTGACACGACTGGTACTCACTCATTAACCGAATGCATCAGTGGTTGGATCCAGGCATAGTAAGGGAGTGGTGCTGCCTGACACGACTGGTACTCACTCATTAACCGAATGCATCAGTGGTTGGATCCAGGCATAGTAAGGGAGTGGTGCTGCCTGACACGACTGGTACTCACTCATCAACCGAATGCATCAGTGGTTGGATCCAGGCATAGTAAGGGAGTGGTGCTGCCTGACACGACTGGTACTCACTCATTAACCGAATGCATCAGTGGTTGGATCCAGGCATAGTAAGGGAGTGGTGCTGCCTGACACGACTGGTACTCACTCATTAACCGAATGCATCAGTGGTTGGATCCAGGCATAGTAAGGGAGTGGTGCTGCCTGACACGACTGGTACTCACTCATTAACCGAATGCATCAGTGGTTGGATCCAGGCATAGTAAGGGAGTGGTGCTGCCTGACACGACTGGTACTCACTCATTAACCGAATGCATCAGTGGTTGGATCCAGGCATAGTAAGGGAGTGGTGCTGCCTGACACGACTGGTACTCACTCATTAACCGAATGCATCAGTGGTTGGATCCAGGCATAGTAAGGGAGTGGTGCTGCCTGACACGACTGGTACTCACTCATTAACCGAATGCATCAGTGGTTGGATCCAGGCATAGTAAGGGAGTGGTGCTGCCTGACACGATTGGAACTCGCTCATCAACCGTATTTGTACAGGAGAACCCTCGCATACGCAGTTACATGTACTGCGTGATGAACAGCTGAGAATCTGAACAAGGTGTATGTTTTTTTTTTAAGTATCACAACTTTCAACCTAACCGATTGGCTCGAATAGTCTCCACCTTAGCCTTAGAATTAACAAGAAGAGTGCTGTTGCTCTCGAATACAACATCAGTAATCTCTTGAGTAGCATCTATCTTGAGTTTGAGGAACTCCTTGACTGAGAGATATTGAGCCTGAGCGTGAGTAGGAACTTCGGCCAGTTTCCTGCAATGAAGGAACAGTTTCCGTTGTTTTCATCAGAAGAAATTACCCCCAACAACTATTATTGCAGAACTTGCAGACTGTACGAAGGGAGGTTGACTTGATGACTTCGTTGGGATGGAGTACGAATCCAAGCTTCTCACCGACCTTCTTACAGTACTCCTCCTGCTGTTCAGGCTGGACAACACCAGCAGGGAACCCACTGGCGGCGAACTAGAAATATATTTTCAATTATGTTCACAGATACAGCGATGTACCTTCATTTTCATGAAGTTCTTGAAGTATTGACGATAGACTTGATCACTCCATTCCACCCAATGCCACACCTCGTACACTCTAAACAATGCGATTTACCACCCCTCAACCGATTCATATCACTCACTCCAGCACCCTGTAACCGTTCTCTAATGCCAGATTGATCTCAACAGTCGCATACGTTCCCACCCAAGATCGTTCCAACTCATCATCATGGGTACACTCCTCAGCTCTGATAGACAATTAATAGGTTATTTATCAGTGTATCGCTCACTTCTCTTTTACACAGGCGTAGCAGAGCGAAAAGAAAAGTGCACTCTCATATCTAAGAGGGAGAACGGCGAGCTCGAGATTGCGAGGAGGAAGCACTCGGAGCTTGGCTATTCCTCTGTAAGGCATCTCCATACCGATGATGGGTTTGAAGTTGGAAGTGATCACTTCTGGTTTACCGATTGGATACTCTCTGAACTCATTATATTGTTTCGTTTACCTAATATAACTGCTAACCTCAGCGACATTACAGCTGGATACATCGAGCAAACATCCAGGTACTTAATTGCAGTTCTAAGAGTGGCCTTGAGATAGGTTCTGATGACTTCGACCCTTCCTCCATACAGAGCATCTCTCAATCTCAACCTCTCGACAATCTCAAGGAAATACTTGTACATTTCAGCCTTCCCTTAATTTAGATACCTCCGTAATCTCGAAGAATTTCTTCATCGCTTTTCCTTCTTCAGAATTCATCTTTTCCTTCAACTGACACTCCCAAATGACCTCTACATCGAAACGAGTCTTCAACTTCTCGATTCGAGCCATGGTTCTAGCCCGTAACTCTTCTGCTCGCACTTTACCGACAAGAAGCGTCCCGTCGGGATAGCAGGCTTTGCAACCATGGAAATAACACCTAGAACATACTTTTGAGCTTTTATTTCATTGCGTAAATCATACCCCATTAACTCAATGACATTTCCTCTCCCAACTGCCTCAAAGCAATCGATTGAAAAAACCTGATTGCCGATGGATTCTTTCTGAAAATGTATGCTTCCGTAAAGGACTTAGGTAAGTTCAAACCCTCTCTCCCATTGGACTGTGTGCATGCTGAAGAACTCGTCCCCGACTCTCCAACCATTTGAAGTACTTGAGAGCAAACTTTGACTGGTTAACTGCCCCATAGCCAGCTTAAGTTTCCATTCAGAGAGATATGGCAGTATTCTGAACTAACCCTCGGGGAGATATGGCATCTTGAGATGAGTAAGATATTCGGCACGGAGGAGAAATTGGCAAAATGAAGCGAGAGTGTTAGCACAAGTCAGCGGGCACCACGAAGTTGCCTTTAGCATCGTTTGGCGATACTTTAGAGCACCCTTCATACAGATGATGGCATCTTGCACTGCAAGAGGGTAGTTATTAGAGTAGAGAAGTGACTGGGTTATACTCGCACTCAATCATTGAAAGGTATAAAAAAACTAACTACAATATCGTTTGATCTCATTGTCCTGATTCCACTTCTTTCCTTCCATCGATGCATGCCACTCATCGAAGACTTTTTTCTGCCCCGGCTTCATATACTGATCTCCGAAGTATTTCTTCGGTGGAATTGAATCCCATTCTCTTTGCCAGTTACATCTCATGTTTGCGAAGTGAGGAAAGGTACCTGAGAATTAATAATACTCCCTTCGTGAGTTAGATATTACAAAAATATAGTTAGTTGAAGGAAAAAATACTCACCCTTTTCCTCAGACCCCAGCTCGAACGCTTTTGAGAACTCAGATAGAGCCATTGGAATCACAGTAAAGGAATCCTGAGATCTTCAATATTCATTTAGACTTTCGTTCTAACTCACCTTGAAGACCACTTTCCTTCCTCGCATCTTCACTTCAGCTCGAATAATGGTTGAACCCTTCTTTACAATCTTGGGCTGAATCTCCATTCTGAGAAACCCCCTCAATACGAGGTGAGTATCAAACCTGTGTAAATATTTTTAAGGGTGGAACGACGTGAGGACAATATTTACCTGCCACCGTTGTGTGAGTAAAGAGTTCTATTCTTCATCGTAGGATCTTTCATCACATAGCTACAGAACCGATCAACCACCTAGCAGAATGAGGTGAACTTCTTTTCCATTTATTTTAACTTACTTCGTAATCATCTTCCGTCTTAGATCTATAGTTGAACAACTCCTTTCTCGTTCCACAGATAGAACACGGCTCATCCACAGGTCGAACCTCACAGAGATAACAAACCTATGAGTAGGGCTTAAATTTGTTTAACACCTTACATACCTTGATCATTGCAATAGTTGTGCAGTAATGCTGATCTAGCCATACGAACTGACCATCTGCAGTCTCTGAGTTCTGTGTGGATTCGATATCGAAAAAGGCAAAACGAAATTCCTTCTGCTCCTTTTGAAGTGAATTCCTCTGCTTTTCCGTAAACTCAGCCCAAGAACAGCTGTGCTGATTAGAAGTATAATCTTCGCAAAGGTTGCAATATATCGATTGACCACAGACGTGGGGGTGGTTAGTTCGATAGACAGAATTGCATCTGCAACACAAACGCGCGTAACATTTAATTAAGACAAAAAATCAACTGACGAGAGACTTTACGGTCACTAACCCGATACAATACTTGAGAGCTGGACAGCGATTCTGAGAAGTAGCACCACCAATTTTAACGAGTTTGTGTGCATCATAGCATTTCTGTTATTTCGGAATAAATGATGAAAAAAATTGGTAAGACTCACTTTTGATTTGAATGTGAAGAAACAATCGTTACACTTTAGATTGAGACTTCCACTACAATTTCCCTCAACCATTAATGCAGAACAGGACATACATGTATGACGACATCTTAATAACATGAGAACATTTGATCCAGAGAGCAAAAGGAGTAAACATACCTGTGCGCATTTGAACTCTTTGCTGTTTTGAGACATGCAGAACAGAAGAATTTACCGAATATTCCAGTAGTGCCTGTGAGAGCATCCCATTTGGCTCCATCACTGACGAGATAGATCACACGAGGAAGAACAGTATCGCTAGTCCAATTCAGAGTACAAATACCGGATGCATTATGCTAAAGGTTAGCATTTATGATATACATGTCGCTCATTATTGCAAACAACTCACATAATTGATATAGATAATTCGGTAGCGGTTCATCTTCTCTTGAATAGTAGACAGATCATTGACAGAGAGCGAAGCAGGATCTAAGCCAAGTGACGTGAAGAACTCTCGAGTTTTCGTAGTTTGAGTTTTCTCAGTCCTCATAACCTGCAATGTTTCTTGTTGACGTGCAACTTTTGAAATACAATTGGACTGTTGTTAAACAATACACCTACATTAGCAAGAAGTTTGCATATCCTTTGATATTCCAGTCTTTCATCTGAATCCTCGATTCTAACGAAGTCGTTCACATTCATTCCAGGTTTACTAGACCGGATGTAATCTCTATCAGCAACCAGAGAACCGACATACAAGGCACGAAGCATCGCCAATTCATCCTGTAAAACCACTATTAAAGCTCATACGAGGTTCAACGCATTACCTGGATGAGTCTCGGAAATCCCTCCAATTCTTTGAAAGTAGACTGCCTGATTCTTGCCCTTGACCCCATCACAGAGTGCTTGGATCAGAAGAGAAGAAATCTGAAGATGAAAAGTTGGCTAACAATGGAAAGAGACGTAGGTATGTATGTGAATTAATGTAAGTGTGAACTGATTGAGGGAGGAGTTTGAAGGTCAACTTCTCACTTTTTTTTTGAGTTGAGAGGCGGAGTTAAGATCTGACCTTGTAGAAAATTACGACTTCAGTCTTCAAACAAAACGAAAGGATAAGATGTTCCCCTTCGAGCTCCTCAACTATCACTACGGAAACGGTATGTTTAAATGACTAACTGAATGACGCCTCTAACCTAATCCTGAGTGGTTACAGATGAATTCGAGCTACGTCAAGTTGCTCATCTCAACAGAGCCCAAGGAGCCCAAGAGGTGAAGGGAGTATTCAAGATCATCAGCGTCGAAGGACTTGTTAACTTTGACGAATGCGTGAACATTGCCGTGAGAAATCTTGCTGACCTCATCAGATATACCCCTTCCTCCTGGTGCTTTCGCATGGAACATCCTGCACTTCGCACAAACACCAATGCCCTATTTATCAACTATGATCCTCGCAGTGTTAACGTAGGAGAACTGCTAGCCCGCTATCTCTTGCAATACCAAATGAGCGGGTGCGAACTACAGTTCTCAGATCAGATGATCATGACTGTGATGACTTTTGACTAGTTCGAAGGATAAAAGTGTGATATCTACTATGACTTTGTGATTTAACAAACACTCGAAACAAAAAGCGTGGGGTATGCAAAAGACAACGATGAATAGCTCAAAACCGGCTAGAAGTCTCTACGACCATTTTGAACCGAGTTACGGCACATCAAAACCGGATTTCTTGGAAAAGAAAAGCGTGGGGGTATGTAGGTGAAGAAGACGAGTCGATCAATACTAGTTAGAAGTCTCTACGATCATTTTGAACCGAGTTATGGTACATCAAAACCTGATTTCTTGGAAAAGAAAAGCGTGGGGGTATGTAGGTGAAGAAGACGAGTCGATCAATACTAGTTAGAAGTCTCTACGATCATTTTGAGCCGAGTTATGGAGGGGGTAGATAAAGTGGAATACATAGGAAGTAAGACCGAAAAAAAAGATATTTGAAAGTTCGCAAGTTGAACGGAAATAGAACCATGCCTCAGAGGGGAAAAAACTCGAGGTCGATAGAGTCGCGCGGGAGGAGGGGAGGGAGGAAGGTCACTCTCTTCATTTCCCCTTATGTCTCGCCTAGACGAGCATCAAGAAATCAAGGTGAAATAGGGTGGTGCGGGAGGAGGGAAAACCACCATTTTTGAATTTAAAATGAGAGAGGGAAAGGGAGGGAGAGCGGGAGGAGGCGAGGGAGGAAGGCCATTCTCTCGATTTACCTCTATCTCTCGCTACACCTCGAATGGAGGAGGGAGGGAGTGTGGATGGCTAAGGGGAGAGACGTATACGAACTCTTTACCCTATCTCTCGGAACACCCCCATGTCCTTTTGGTAGTGTCTCTGTCTGTCTATCACAATGCCCTTGGTTCGATCCCGCGGCCGAAAAGGCTGCAAAAGATCCCCTTTTCACTGCGACTTGCGCGTGCGCTGACTACTTGTACTCACTTAGGAGCTCTCGCTTAGATGCCTGTTTGGTATATTGGTTAGCGTCTCTGCTCTGCTCAACACGACCGTTGGTTCGACCCCGCCCGACGAATTCTAGCAAAAGGTGAGGAATGAAGCTTGGTTATTGATTATTGGTAAGTGAAGCATGATTCGAGATGAAGCCTGACTAGGGATGAAGCCTGATTAGGGATGAAGCCTGATTAGTGATGAAGCATAATTAATAATAATGATAAATAATAATTAATAATAATTAATAAAGATGAAGCTTGCATACAGCCCTCAAGGTCATGTATGTGAGTGATGTAACACACTACTCTTAACATTTGCAGATGTGTGCTCCAATAAAGCTCATGGACGTTCTCCAGGGATTGATAGAGTAGAGCTACCTGATATGGTTGGTACGAGTTAAACTAA
Organism: Pristionchus exspectatus; assembly: GCA_911812115.1. Classification (NCBI taxonomy): domain Eukaryota; kingdom Metazoa; phylum Nematoda; class Chromadorea; order Rhabditida; family Neodiplogasteridae; genus Pristionchus; species Pristionchus exspectatus. The sequence goes on along the minus strand of OU461583.1, from coordinate 31,413,777 downwards.
TCACCTCTAAAAATCCCCAAAACCGGAACCGGTGAAGAAGTAGTCTGCTGGCATGGTTGGTACACTCCCACTGTTCTACAGGGACTGGTGAAGGAGTGGTTCCGCCTGATCCCCTGGTACGCACTGGTACGCACTAATTAGCAGTATAAACTGTGGTAGGCTCCAGTTTAGTAAAGTAGTGGTGCTGCCTTACACGAGTGGCACATGCTCATTAACCGTATGCATCAGTGGTAGGGTCCAGGTTTAGTGAAGAAGTGGTGCTGCCTTACACGAGTGATGCATGTTCATCAGCAGTATGAACCCGTGGTAAGGTCCAGGTTTAGTGAAGTAGTGATGCTGCCTTACACGTCTGGTACACGCTCATTAGCCGTATGCATCAGTGGCAGTGTCCAAGTTTAGTGAAGAAGTGGGGCTGCCTGACACGACTGGTACGACTTGATTAACAGAATGCACCCATGCTGGAATCCGAGTTTTTTAGGGAGTGGTCCTGCCTAGTACGACTAGCACACACTCATTAGCAGTATGCACTCGTGATAGGGTCCATATTTTGCGAGGGGTGGTGCTGCCTTACACGAGTGGTACATGTTCATCAGCAGTATGAACCCGTGGTAAGGTCCAGGTTTAGTGAAGTAGTGATGCTGCCTTACACGCCTGGTACATGCTCATTAGCCGTATGCATCAGTGGTAGGGTCCAAGTTTAGTGAAGAAGTGGTGCTGCCTGACACGACTGGTACAGCTGATTAACAGAATGCACCCATGCTGGAATCCGAGTTATTTAGGGAGTGGTGCTACCTAGTACGACTAGCACACACTCATTAGCAGTATGCACTCGTGATAGGGTCCATATTTTGCGAGGGTTGGTGCTGCCTTACATGAGTGGTACATGTTCATCAGCAGTATGAACCCGTGGTAAGGTCCAGGTTTAGTGAAGTAGTGATGCTGCCTTACACGCCTGGTACATGCTCATTAGCCGTATGAATCAGTGGTAGGGTCCAAGTTTAGTGAAGAAGTGGGGCTGCCTGACACGACTGGTACGACTTGATTAACAGAATGCACCCATGCTGGAATCCGAGTTTTTTAGGGAGTGGTCCTGCCTAGTACGACTAGCACACACTCATTAGCAGTATGCACTCGTGATAGGGTCCATATTTAGCGAGGGGCGGTGCTGTCTGACCCGTCTGGTACGAGCTGATTCGCAGTATACACCCATGGTAGGGTCCAGTTTAGTGAAGAAGTGGTGCTACCTGGCACGACTGGTCCCATCTCTACTCTGGAGGTCATGAGTAAAAAATCGTTCTCACGGATGTGACCCTTTTCCGCGTCTTATCACTAACAAACCGCAAGTTTTTAGAAAAAAGTTCTAGCTAAAAAATTTCTCGAAATGCTCTCGAATGCTCGGAATTCGAATGCTGCAAAGACTATATAATGAATCAAAATCCGACGTGAATGTCAACAACGAACTAGTGCCCGTCTCAATCAGACAAGGTGTCCGTCAAGGATGCCCCCTGTCTCCAAGGCTGTTCACTGCGGTTCTTCGTACAATTCTTAATGATTGCGATTGGCAAGGCGACGGAATTACAATAGACGGGAACCATCTTACTCATCTTGCGTATGCGGATGACATTGTGATCATAGCAAGAAGCAAACCAGCAATGGAACGGATGCTGAAAGCAAGAAGCAAGCAAGAAGCAACGTTGAAAGCAAGCGCAGAATCTTGTGGTCTATCCATTAATTCAAAAAAAACGGTAGTTTTATCAAACTGCAAAACAACGTGCGCGCCAATAGCAATCCAAGGAGAACTTTACGAGTTTGTCGACCAAGCCTCCTACCTCGGAACTACGGTCTCCTTCCCACTCAATTCCTCGGCAGAAGTTACAAGGAGAATTCGATGTGCCTGGGGATCATGGAGCAGGATACACGATTTGATGATTTCCCCTCGTCTGACACTCGAACAAAAGAGGAGGGCTTTCGAATCACTGGTTACCCCAGCGGCCTTGTACGGAGCAGAATTATGGTCCCTACGCCAATCGGACAAGGAGATGCTCAGAATTGCACAACGAAAAATGGAAAGAAAAATGCTTGGTATAACGGTACTTCATCGATGGTCGAACGACCGAATCCGAAATCAAACAAGATTGAAAGACTGGGTCGGACTTGCTGAAAGGAAGAAAATTGATTGGGCGAACCGAGTGCGACAAATGGACGGCGCGCGATGGACACGTATACTCACTACTTGGGTCCCTTACAATTGGCAACGAGCAAGAGGCCACCCCAGAGTTCGCTGGCGAGATGAAATACGATCGATTATCGGAGAAGATTGGTGGTCTATCCCACCGGAAGAATATCGCGCTAGAAGAGATCAGCATGCTTTATAACACCCTACCCGCATGATACTGATAAAGATTCTGATTCTGATTCTGATTCTGCTAGGAAAATGTTAGTAATTTTTAATTTAATTTTTCACAATGTAAGCAAAATTTCGTTGAAGCCTCGAACAACGTGTTTTTTTTTTCGGAAAAATCGGCAGTTTTAACGTTTATCAACTCCGGAAGGTACATTGTCACGGCATAGGCCATTAGGCCAAATTTTGAATGAACATTAAGAGTATACCTCAGTGGTAGGGTCCAGTTTAGTGAAGAAGTGGTGCTACCTGACACCACTGGTACACGCTTATTAAGAGTATACCTCAGTGGTAGGGTCCAGTTTAGTGAAGAAGTGGTGCTGCCTGACACCACTGGTACATGCTCATTAGCCGTATGCATCAGTGGTAGGGTCCAAGTTTAGTGAAGAAGTGGTGCTGCCTGACACGACTGGTACAGCTGATTAACAGAATGCACCCATGCTGGAATCCGAGTTATTTAGGGAGTGGTGCTACCTAGTACGACTAGCACACACTCATTAGCAGTATGCACTCGTGATAGGGTCCATATTTTGCGAGGGTTGGTGCTGCCTTACATGAGTGGTACATGTTCATCAGCAGTATGAACCCGTGGTAAGGTCCAGGTTTAGTGAAGTAGTGATGCTGCCTTACACGCCTGGTACATGCTCATTAGCCGTATGAATCAGTGGTAGGGTCCAAGTTTAGTGAAGAAGTGGGGCTGCCTGACACGACTGGTACGACTTGATTAACAGAATGCACCCATGCTGGAATCCGAGTTTTTTAGGGAGTGGTCCTGCCTAGTACGACTAGCACACACTCATTAGCAGTATGCACTCGTGATAGGGTCCATATTTAGCGAGGGGCGGTGCTGTCTGACCCGTCTGGTACGAGCTGATTCGCAGTATACACCCATGGTAGGGTCCAGTTTAGTGAAGAAGTGGTGCTACCTGGCACGACTGGTCCCATCTCTACTCTGGAGGTCATGAGTAAAAAATCGTTCTCACGGATGTGACCCTTTTCCGCGTCTTATCACTAACAAACCGCAAGTTTTTAGAAAAAAGTTCTAGCTAAAAAATTTCTCGAAATGCTCTCGAATGCTCGGAATTCGAATGCTGCAAAGACTATATAATGAATCAAAATCCGACGTGAATGTCAACAACGAACTAGTGCCCGTCTCAATCAGACAAGGTGTCCGTCAAGGATGCCCCCTGTCTCCAAGGCTGTTCACTGCGGTTCTTCGTACAATTCTTAATGATTGCGATTGGCAAGGCGACGGAATTACAATAGACGGGAACCATCTTACTCATCTTGCGTATGCGGATGACATTGTGATCATAGCAAGAAGCAAACCAGCAATGGAACGGATGCTGAAAGCAAGAAGCAAGCAAGAAGCAACGTTGAAAGCAAGCGCAGAATCTTGTGGTCTATCCATTAATTCAAAAAAAACGGTAGTTTTATCAAACTGCAAAACAACGTGCGCGCCAATAGCAATCCAAGGAGAACTTTACGAGTTTGTCGACCAAGCCTCCTACCTCGGAACTACGGTCTCCTTCCCACTCAATTCCTCGGCAGAAGTTACAAGGAGAATTCGATGTGCCTGGGGATCATGGAGCAGGATACACGATTTGATGATTTCCCCTCGTCTGACACTCGAACAAAAGAGGAGGGCTTTCGAATCACTGGTTACCCCAGCGGCCTTGTACGGAGCAGAATTATGGTCCCTACGCCAATCGGACAAGGAGATGCTCAGAATTGCACAACGAAAAATGGAAAGAAAAATGCTTGGTATAACGGTACTTCATCGATGGTCGAACGACCGAATCCGAAATCAAACAAGATTGAAAGACTGGGTCGGACTTGCTGAAAGGAAGAAAATTGATTGGGCGAACCGAGTGCGACAAATGGACGGCGCGCGATGGACACGTATACTCACTACTTGGGTCCCTTACAATTGGCAACGAGCAAGAGGCCACCCCAGAGTTCGCTGGCGAGATGAAATACGATCGATTATCGGAGAAGATTGGTGGTCTATCCCACCGGAAGAATATCGCGCTAGAAGAGATCAGCATGCTTTATAACACCCTACCCGCATGATACTGATAAAGATTCTGATTCTGATTCTGATTCTGCTAGGAAAATGTTAGTAATTTTTAATTTAATTTTTCACAATGTAAGCAAAATTTCGTTGAAGCCTCGAACAACGTGTTTTTTTTTCGGAAAAATCGGCAGTTTTAACGTTTATCAACTCCGGAAGGTACATTGTCACGGCATAGGCCATTAGGCCAAATTTTGAATGAACATTAAGAGTATACCTCAGTGGTAGGGTCCAGTTTAGTGAAGAAGTGGTGCTACCTGACACCACTGGTACACGCTTATTAAGAGTATACCTCAGTGGTAGGGTCCAGTTTAGTGAAGAAGTGGTGCTGCCTGACACCACTGGTACACGCTCATTAAGAGTATACCTCAGTGGTAGGGTCCAGTTTAGTGAAGAAGTGGTGCTGCCTGACACCACTGGTACACGCTCATTAAGAGTATACCTCAGTGGTAGGTTCCAGTTTAGTGAAGAAGTGGTGCTGCCTTACACGCCTGGTACATGGTCATTAGCCGTATGCATCAGTGGTAGGGTCCAGTTTAGTGAAGAAGTGGTGCTGCTTGACACCACTGGTACACGCTCATTAAGAGTATAAATCAGTGGTAGGGTCCAGTTTAGTGAAGAAGTGGTGCTACCTGACACCACTGGTACACACTTATTAAGAGTATGCCTCAGTGGTAGGATCCAGTTTAGTGAAGAAGTGGTGCTGCCTTACACGCCTGGTACATGGTCATTAGCCGTATGGATCAATGGTAGGGTCCAGGTTTATTGAGAGAGTGGTGCTGCCTGGTACGTCTGGTGCGAGTTGATTCGCAGTATACACCCATGGTAGGGTTCATTTTAGTGAAGAAGTGGTGCTGCCTTTTACGCCTGGTACACACTCGTTAAGAGTATGCTATTTAGTTGGGTCCTGGTTTGGTGAGGGAGTGGTGCTGCCTGGCACGACTGATGTCTGTTCATTAGCAGTATGCATCGGTGGTAGGATCCAGTCTAGTGAAGAAGTGTGGCTCCCTGACACGACTGGTACTCGTTCATTAGCCGTATGAACACGTGGTAAGGTCCAGTTTAGTGAAGAAGTGGTGCTGCCTGACACCACTGGTACACGCTTATTAAGAGTATGCCTCAGTGGTAGGGTCCAGTTTAGTGAAGAAGTGGTGCTCCCTGACACGACTGGTACTCGTTCATTAGCCGTATGAACACGTGGTAAGGTCCAGTTTAATGAAGAAGTGGTGCTGCCTGACACCACTGGTACACACTTATGCCTAAAAAATGCAGAAAAATATTTTGAACAACTTTCGTATTGGCAACTTCGAGGATAGATCACATCTTCGACGATAAAAAATTGAAAACTAGTGAATTTATGCATTTTTTGAGAAAACAATTTTTCCTGGACCGAGGACCCACCTTGCAGTGGATTTTTTCGACGGATTCTGAATCTTTCTACTAGTATAAGTCTAGGAAAAATTAGAACTCGAGTGCCTAGGGGTTAGAAAGGGTCTATCTAAGCTCAAATCTATCACGTGTCTGCTTAGAGATTCCAGGACCATCAGGCACTAGGAGCCCCAACTTTGAGCAATCCCGATGAAATTTTTATGGTAGCCTAAATTGGCGACGAGAAAATTTTCATAACACAACATTTGTCCCAGAACCGGCTTTTAGGCATTTTCCGGCTTCATGGCCGGCTATGTCATATCTCAGCTCAACGATGAGCTAGATACCTGCTGTTTGGCCCAAAAAATGCGGAAAAATATTCTAAGCAATATTTCTATTGACGACGATAAAATTTGATAATTTTTGAAATCGAAAAATTTGGAAAACTTTTTTCAAAATATAAATTTTTTTCTATTATAAATAAACGGATCCCCACCCTATCCCCCAAGCAACGTGTAAAATTTTAAAATAGAGACTCACATTAGTTCATTCAAAATTTGGCCTAATGGCCTATGCCGTGACAATGTACCTTCCGGAGTTGATAAACGTTAAAACTGCCGATTTTTCCGAAAAAAAAAACACGTTGTTCGAGGCTTCAACGAAATTTTGCTTACATTGTGAAAAATTAAATTAAAAATTACTAACATTTTCCGAGCAGAATCAGAATCAGAATCAGAATCTTTATCAGTATCATGCGGGTAGGGTGTTATAAAGCATGCTGATCTCTTCTAGCGCGATATTCTTCCGGTGGGATAGACCACCAATCTTCTCCGATAATCGATCGTATTTCATCTCGCCAGCGAACTCTGGGGTGGCCTCTTGCTCGTTGCCAATTGTAAGGGACCCAAGTAGTGAGTATACGTGTCCATCGCGCGCCGTCCATTTGTCGCACTCGGTTCGCCCAATCAATTTTCTTCCTTTCAGCAAGTCCGACCCAGTCTTTCAATCTTGTTTGATTTCGGATTCGGTCGTTCGACCATCGATGAAGTACCGTTATACCAAGCATTTTTCTTTCCATTTTTCGTTGTGCAATTCTGAGCATCTCCTTGTCCGATTGGCGTAGGGACCATAATTCTGCTCCGTACAAGGCCGCTGGGGTAACCAGTGATTCGAAAGCCCTCCTCTTTTGTTCGAGTGTCAGACGAGGGGAAATCATCAAATCGTGTATCCTGCTCCATGATCCCCAGGCACATCGAATTCTCCTTGTAACTTCTGCCGAGGAATTGAGTGGGAAGGAGACCGTAGTTCCGAGGTAGGAGGCTTGGTCGACAAACTCGTAAAGTTCTCCTTGGATTGCTATTGGCGCGCACGTTGTTTTGCAGTTTGATAAAACTACCGTTTTCTTTGAATTAATGGATAGACCACAAGATTCTGCGCTTGCTTTCAACGTTGCTTCTTGCTTGCTTCTTGCTTTCAGCATCCGTTCCATTGCTGGTTTGCTTCTTGCTATGATCACAATGTCATCCGCATACGCAAGATGAGTAAGATGGTTCCCGTCTATTGTAATTCCGTCGCCTTGCCAATCGCAATCATTAAGAATTGTACGAAGAACCGCAGTGAACAGCCTTGGAGACAGGGGGCATCCTTGACGGACACCTTGTCTGATTGAGACGGGCACTAGTTCGTTGTTGACATTCACGTCGGATTTTGATTCATTATATAGTCTTTGCAGCATTCGAATTCCGAGCATTCGAGAGCATTTCGAGAAATTTTTTAGCTAGAACTTTTTTCTAAAAACTTGCGGTTTGTTAGTGATAAGACGCGGAAAAGGGTCACATCCGTGAGAACGATTTTTTACTCATGACCTCCAGAGTAGAGATGGGACCAGTCGTGCCAGGTAGCACCACTTCTTCACTAAACTGGACCCTACCATGGGTGTATACTGCGAATCAGCTCGTACCAGACGGGTCAGACAGCACCGCCCCTCGCTAAATATGGACCCTATCACGAGTGCATAGGTACTGCTAATGAGTGTGTGCTAGTCGTACTAGGCAGGACCACTCCCTAAAAAACTCGGATTCCAGCATGGGTGCATTCTGTTAATCAAGTCGTACCAGTCGTGTCAGGCAGCCCCACTTCTTCACTAAACTTGGACCCTACCACTGATTCATACGGCTAATGAGCATGTACCAGGCGTGTAAGGCAGCATCACTACTTCACTAAACCTGGACCTTACCACGGGTTCATACTGCTGATGAACATGTACCACTCATGTAAGGCAGCACCAACCCTCGCAAAATATGGACCCTATCACGAGTGCATACTGCTAATGAGTGTGTGCTAGTCGTACTAGGTAGCACCACTCCCTAAATAACTCGGATTCCAGCATGGGTGCATTCTGTTAATCAGCTGTACCAGTCGTGTCAGGCAGCACCACTTCTTCACTAAACTTGGACCCTACCACTGATGCATACGGCTAATGAGCATGTACCAGGCGTGTAAGGCAGCATCACTACTTCACTAAACCTGGACCTTACCACGGGTTCATACTGCTGATGAACATGTGCTCTTATAACGCCTTCCTATATCTAGTCCCCCTGCAATACACAGCTTACGAGTAGTGAATTGATGCAGAGAAGCGGGAGGACGATGCAGAGTCCGCAGGGTGTGTAGAGGCACACGAGCGGGATCGCCGTCTCAACAAAGGTAAAAGGTAAAAAAGGAAAAGGTTTACATTTGACAGTCACAAGACGACTCTAGGTAAGGCCAGTTCAAAAAAGGCATCCATTCCATATTTATTTTTTTACTTTTTTCCGGTATTCACAAAAAGCCAGTAGCGAAGCCGGCACCCAGTTCGGTCGAAATTGGGTGCGAGAAAATATTCACAATCGGGGTACCTGCAAACACAGTGTGACGAACAGCTGACGCTGCAGTCGAATGGACGCTGAAATTGCGCAGTCTTTGAATATTTTTTGGTGAGGAGGGGCAGAATACCTATCGAGACGAGCCTGGCTTCTCGCAGGTGCTTGAATATCTCGAAGAAGGCGTAGATTAGAAACCCGAAGCAGATGCCCATCACACAGCACAGAATGAGCATCCCGACGAGTTGGGGAACGTTGAGCGAACCGTCCTCCTGAGATGGATTAGGAATAGAGTGGCTGAAGGAAGAGGTGAGGGAAGAGTCTGCCGCTCTCTCACAGCGATGAATGAGAATGAGGGAAGAGGAGGTATACAAGGCCGACCTCTTGCGCAAGAGTTTGGAGAATGAGAAAACTCTTGCGCAAGAGGTGAGGTAAATGGGCCGTTTTAGACCGTTTGTGCTCGTTCTTTCTGTAGTTTTGTATCATGATGCCTTAATCTAGATATCAGAGCACATTTACAATGATTTCTTGACGATTTTACAAGATGTTATTGATTTTGAATAGAATTCTTGTTTATTTGACGAAGCCGCGTCGTTAAAAGTCAATGAGTCTCACAATGTGGCCAGTAATACATTCAAACAGTGTCTAATGAGCCCATGAGGATAGTACATTTTTCCGTTAGTCGATATCTCATGTCTGAGCAGCGATAGAGCACGAGAAGTACGCGCGCAACGCACTGCTGAGGAGGAGGGAAAGCGAAAATCGAAGCTCTTGATTTTCTGCGCCTCTCTTGTGCCTCTCTTGATTTTCTAGGTAAAACTATGCAAATGTGCTCTGATATCCTCCTATGCGCAATAATAAAACAGAACATCGAGGTGTGTCAGAGATATAGAGGTCCGTCAGAGAAAACGAGGTCCACAAAATATATCGAGGCCCGGGAAACTTTATAAAAAGCCTAAAAAATTATATTGAGGTCCGGCAGAGAGATCGTGGTCCAAAAAATATATCGAGGTCCATCACATAAATGTTGTCCAAAAAATTTCGATGACAGACACAGATTTTGAGCTCCTAACACACTTCTTGCTGCGTGAAAGGGTTACATGGTTAACTCAAATGTCAGACCACAACGCACATGGCATATTGTGTATGACGGAACCGAAATCTGCCACTGACATCGAAATGTTGTGGGTGTCACTTTCTGTGACGGACCTCCATATAGTTTATGGACCTCGATATCTCTGACGGACCTCGATATATTTTCTAGGCGTTTTAGGTTTACGGACCTCGATATATTTAGCGGACCTCTTTATTTGTGACGGATCTCGATATCTCTGACGGACCTCGATACCAGAACGGAGCCGAAAGAACGAGCAAAAACGTTATAAAACGGCCCATTCCTACCTCACCTCTTGCGCAAGAGTTTTCTCATTCTCCAACCTCTTGCGCAAGAGGTCGGCCTTTTATCTAGGGGCCACAACGCAGATTTTACACAATGGTGTCAAAACTATGTTCCAATTATCCATCATGGACCCAATAACATCATGCTTTTTGCTGTTTGTGAATATCTTGTCTCTGAGCCGCACTAGAGCCCGAGAAGTAAGAACGCGACACACTGGGGAAGAGGAGGGAAAGGCGAGACGAGAGGGAAGTGGGGCGGTGTCTCATTTGCGTGTGTCTCTTTCCTTTCCCCCGCTCTCTCGCTCGTCTCTCCCGCGCATCTTCGAACAAAAAGCGCACCCTTTTTGAAGAGTGATAAAAATCTATTTTTTTCACTAAAATTCCGAACATATTCGAATTAGTCAGAAAAAGACTTCCCAAAGAAAAATTTCACACTACAACCCGTCCAAACGGCCTCTTGCCATCGTTTAAGTTCAATTTTGCCCTACTTAGTGAAGATGTGCACAATTTGGGCAGTGCTCAATCGATTTATCCAGCGCACTTTAGAATGAGCGATTTGGTTTAGAATGAAGCTTGCGCTTTTGTTTTTTCGCTTTTAGGCGAGATCGTGTCTCACAAAAGTGGACGGAGCTTGTGGCCCCTACTTTTATCCCTCCACTTCCTCTCCCTCTCATTCCTCGTCGCATCTCTTCCCTCTTCCTTCAACTTCTCTAATTAGGAATGCGCGTCTGATCATGTGGCATGAGTTCCTACCCGTGTGTTCGAATCAGGTACAACACGCCCTCATTACTGACGCTGCGATGGAATTCTGTGAACAATGGGAATCTAGTTAGCGCTACTCAGTTGGCGTCATCACGCGAGAGTCAGTGACTCACCAGATAGTAATCTCCCATTAACATCACATGATCCGTCGTGTCAACACCGAACTCGCGCATCGCATACTCTTGGATTCTCTGTCTCCCGACGGTGGTGGGAGGGTTCGAAGATGCGCGGGAGAGACGAGCGAGAGAGCGGGGGAAAGGAAAGAGACACACGCAAATGAGACACCGCCCCACTTCCCTCTCGTCTCGCCTTTCCCTCCTCTTCCCCAGTGTGTCGCGTTCTTACTTCTCGGGCTCTAGTGCGGCTCAGAGACAAGATATTCACAAACAGCAAAAAGCATGATGTTATTGGGTCCATGATGGATAATTGGAACATAGTTTTGACACCATTGTGTAAAATCTGCGTTGTGGCCCCTAGATAAAAGGCCGACCTCTTGCGCAAGAGGTTGGAGAATGAGAAAACTCTTGCGCAAGAGGTGAGGTAGGAATGGGCCGTTTTATAACGTTTTTGCTCGTTCTTTCGGCTCCGTTCTGGTATCGAGGTCCGTCAGAGATATCGAGATCCGTCACAAATAAAGAGGTCCGCTAAATATATCGAGGTCCGTAAACCTAAAACGCCTAGAAAATATATCGAGGTCCGTCAGAGATATCGAGGTCCATAAACTATATGGAGGTCCGTCACAGAAAGTGACACCCACAACATTTCGATGTCAGTGGCAGATTTCGGTTCCGTCATACACAATATGCCATGTGCGTTGTGGTCTGACATTTGAGTTAACCATGTAACCCTTTCACGCAGCAAGAAGTGTGTTAGGAGCTCAAAATCTGTGTCTGTCATCGAAATTTTTTGGACAACATTTATGTGATGGACCTCGATATATTTTTTGGACCACGATCTCTCTGCCGGACCTCAATATAATTTTTTAGGCTTTTTATAAAGTTTCCCGGGCCTCGATATATTTTGTGGACCTCGTTTTCTCTGACGGACCTCTATATCTCTGACACACCTCGATGTTCTGTTTTATTATTGCGCATAGGAGGATATCAGAGCACATTTGCATAGTTTTACCTAGAAAATCAAGAGAGGCACAAGAGAGGCGCAGAAAATCAAGAGCTTCGATTTTCGCTTTCCCTCCTCCTCAGCAGTGCGTTGCGCGCGTACTTCTCGTGCTCTATCGCTGCTCAGACATGAGATATCGACTAACGGAAAAATGTACTATCCTCATGGGCTCATTAGACACTGTTTGAATGTATTACTGGCCACATTGTGAGACTCATTGACTTTTAACGACGCGGCTTCGTCAAATAAACAAGAATTCTATTCAAAATCAATAACATCTTGTAAAATCGTCAAGAAATCATTGTAAATGTGCTCTGATATCTAGATTAAGGCATCATGATACAAAACTACAGAAAGAACGAGCACAAACGGTCTAAAACGGCCCATTTACCTCACCTCTTGCGCAAGAGTTTTCTCATTCTCCAAACTCTTGCGCAAGAGGTCGGCCTTGTATACCTCCTCTTCCCTCATTCTCATTCCTCGCTGTGAGAGAGCGGCAGACTCTTCCCTCACCTCTTCCTTCAGCCACTCTATTCCTAATCCATCTCAGGAGGACGGTTCGCTCAACGTTCCCCAACTCGTCGGGATGCTCATTCTGTGCTGTGTGATGGGCATCTGCTTCGGGTTTCTAATCTACGCCTTCTTCGAGATATTCAAGCACCTGCGAGAAGCCAGGCTCGTCTCGATAGGTATTCTGCCCCTCCTCACCAAAAAATATTCAAAGACTGCGCAATTTCAGCGTCCATTCGACTGCAGCGTCAGCTGTTCGTCACACTGTGTTTGCAGGTACCCCGATTGTGAATATTTTCTCGCACCCAATTTCGACCGAACTGGGTGCCGGCTTCGCTACTGGCTTTTTGTGAATACCGGAAAAAAGTAAAAAAATAAATATGGAATGGATGCCTTTTTTGAACTGGCCTTACCTAGAGTCGTCTTGTGACTGTCAAATGTAAACCTTTTCCTTTTTTACCTTTTACCTTTGTTGAGACGGCGATCCCGCTCGTGTGCCTCTACACACCCTGCGGACTCTGCATCGTCCTCCCGCTTCTCTGCATCAATTCACTACTCGTAAGCTGTGTATTGCAGGGGGACTAGATATAGGAAGGCGTTATAAGAGCCTACTCCACACTCACAGAAAGTCTCATGCAAGTTTAGACCAAAATCAATTTGATGAAATTTGAACAAAAACACGGTACACAGATGCATTCCAGGTCGCCCGAGCCATTCCTTTGCTCATTTCGTGTTTCCTGCCTCTCGACACTCTCGCAGTCATCTTCTCAATGGCTGACTACCGTAGGGAAGTCGCCCGCATTCTACAGTGCTACAGTATCTCCGGAACCGTAACGTTCGCGACTAACAATCTGTCTACCGTACACTCTCAGCAGATTCAAGCAGTGACGACGGCGAGAGGTCGATAGTGATGACTTCACCTACAAAAAACCAACTTGCATAATCATTCCATTGAATTGAATAAATGAACATGGATCAGAGACTGTGCTCGACAGTTTCCAACCATAGTATTATTTAGAACACGTTTCTCCATAAAGTCTCTTGAAGATATCAATGCTCACCATGTTGCCTCATGAATACACAAAATGAAAACGATAACAAGTGGTATTTTAATTTCCTTTTCGTTCACGATGTTTCCAAAGTATAAAAATGCATGCATAAAAACATAACACGTGTCTTCTGAGAGATTGCATGAAAGCGACCCCACTGAGGAACTAGTGCCAAAAGTTTGAGCTATAACCACGAGATAATTATCCTATAGTATATTTAAGGTGACAAATTTTTTGGCATAGGTCATTTGTCCGAGAACCGGCATTTAGGCATTTTCCGGCTCTATGGCCGGCTCTAGCGTATCTCAGCTACCAGATGAGATAGAGACCTGTTCTTTGGCCTAAAAAATGCAGAAAAATATTTTGAACAACTTTCGTATTGGCAACTTCGAGGATAGATCACATCTTCGACGATAAAAAATTGAAAACTAGTGAATTTATGCATTTTTTGAGAAAACAATTTTTCCTGGACCGAGGACCCACCTTGCAAACTCTGGGGTGGCCTCTTGCTCGTTGCCAATTGTAAGGGACCCAAGTAGTGAGTATACGTGTCCATCGCGCGCCGTCCATTTGTCGCACTCGGTTCGCCCAATCAATTTTCTTCCTTTCAGCAAGTCCGACCCAGTCTTTCAATCTTGTTTGATTTCGGATTCGGTCGTTCGACCATCGATGAATTACCGTTATACCAAGCATTTTTCTTTCCATTTTTCGTTGTGCAATTCTGAGCATCTCCTTGTCCGATTGGCGTAGGGACCATAATTCTGCTCCGTACAAGGCCGCTGGGGTAACCAGTGATTCGAAAGCCCTCCTCTTTTGTTCGAGTGTCAGACGAGGGGAAATCATCAAATCGTGTATCCTGCTCCATGATCCCCAGGCACATCGAATTCTCCTTGTAACTTCTGCCGAGGAATTGAGTGGGAAGGAGACCGTAGTTCCGAGGTAGGAGGCTTGGTCGACAAACTCGTAAAGTTCTCCTTGGATTGCTATTGGCGCGCACGTTGTTTTGCAGTTTGATAAAACTACCGTTTTCTTTGAATTAATGGATAGACCACAAGATTCTGCGCTTGCTTTCAACGTTGCTTCTTGCTTGCTTCTTGCTTTCAGCATCCGTTCCATTGCTGGTTTGCTTCTTGCTATGATCACAATGTCATCCGCATACGCAAGATGAGTAAGATGGTTCCCGTCTATTGTAATTCCGTCGCCTTGCCAATCGCAATCATTAAGAATTGTACGAAGAACCGCAGTGAACAGCCTTGGAGACAGGGGGCATCCTTGACGGACACCTTGTCTGATTGAGACGGGCACTAGTTCGTTGTTGACATTCACGTCGGATTTTGATTCATTATATAGTCTTTGCAGCATTCGAATTCCGAGCATTCGAGAGCATTTCGAGAAATTTTTTAGCTAGAACTTTTTTCTAAAAACTTGCGGTTTGTTAGTGATAAGACGCGGAAAAGGGTCACATCCGTGAGAACGATTTTTTACTCATGACCTCCAGAGTAGAGATGGGAATCCAAGAGGCAAGAGGGGCGAATGTATGCAAAGTGAGCCGCGCTCTTGTACAAGAGTGAGAGGGAATGGCCACTCTTGTACAAGAGTGAGCGCTCTTGCACAAGAGTAAAAGCAAAAATGAATGAATTTCGGCGAATTTTTCGCGCAGCTAATGGTAGCAATAAGCCATTTTCGCTGTTAATGGTAGCAATAAGCCTTTTACAAAAAACCCAGCTGAAATTCATTCATTTTTTGCTCTTACTCTTGTGCAAGAGCGCTCACTCTTGTACAAGAGTGGCCATTCCCTCTCACTCTTGTACAAGAGTGGCCATTTCCTCTCACTCTTGTACAAGAGCGCGGCTCACTTTGCATACATTCGCCCCTCTTGCCTCTTGGATTCCCATCTCTACTCTGGAGGTCATGAGTAAAAAATCGTTCTCACGGATGTGATTCTTTTCCGCGTCTTATCAGTAACAAACCGCAAGTTTTTAGAAAAATGTTCTAGCTAAAAAATTTCTCGAAATGCTCTCAAATGCTCGGAAAATGTTAGTAATTTTTAATTTAATTTTTCACAATGTAAGCAAAATTTCGTTGAAGCCTCGAACAACGTGTTTTTTCAGAAAAATCGGCAGTTTTAACGTTTATCAACTCCGGAAGGTACATTGTAACGGCATAGGCTATTAGGCCAAATTTTGAATGAACTAATGTGAGTCTCTATTTTAAAATTTTACACGTTGCTTGGGGGATAGGGTGGCGATCCGTTTATTTATAATAGAAAAAAATTTATATTTTGAAAAAAAGTTTTCCAAATTTTTCGATTTCAAAAATTTTCAAATTTTCTCGTCGTCAATAGAAATATTGCTTAGAATATTTTTCCGCATTTTTTTGGGCCAAACAGCAGGTATCTAGCTCATCGTTGAGCTGAGATATGACATAGCCGGCCATGAAGCCGGAAAATGCCTAAAAGCCGGTTCTGGGACAAAAGTTGTGTTATGAAAATTTTCTCGTCGCCAATTTAGGCTACCATAAAAATTTCATCGGGATTGCTCAAAGTTGGGGCTCCTAGTGCCTGATGGTCCTGGAATCTCTAAGCAGACACGTGATAGATTTGAGCTTAGATAGACCCTTTCTAACCCCTACGCACTCGAGTTCTAATTTTTCCTAGACTAATACTAGTAGAAAGATTCAGAATCCGTCAAAAAAATCCACTGCAAGGTGGGGTCCTCGGTCCAGGAAAAAATTGTTTTCTCAAAAAAATGCATAAATTCACTAGTTTTCAATTTTTTTATCGTCGAAGATGTGATCTATCCTCGAAGTTGTCAATACGAAAGTTGTTCAAAATATTTTTCTGCATTTTTTAGGCTAAAGAACAGGTCTCTATCTCATCTGGTAGCTGAGATACGCTAGAGCCGGCCATAGAGCCGGAAAATGCCTAAATGCCGGTTCTCGGACAAATGACCTATGCCAAAAAATTTGTCACCTTCAATATACTATGGGATAATTATCTCGTGGTTATAGCTCAAACTTTTGGCACTAGTTCCTCATGGTCCTGCAATCTCTCAGAAGACACGTGACAATCACATTATAAAAAAAACATTATTCCTAACAGTGAACAAAAAAGACATGTTAGCATAGAACACACATTCTTTCAGAAACAGCGGATTTTACATTCTTGAACCACACAGTGGTGTTGCATAACTCTTGGATACACAGATCCGTGGAAAATCGAGCAAAATTGCAAGAATCTTCAATGAATCACAGAGCACGCAAGAAAAAGAAAAGGAAATCAGAGATGAAGTGACTAACATTTCTTCTCTTTCTTTCATTGATTGATCAGGTGCCTACGATCTTCTCTTTTATCTGAGTTGCTCTATCATTTTCAAGCCCTTTCAACACGTTTCTGGTTTCGTTTGCTCTTTGAGTGCAATTCATTTTTTTCTAGTAACGACAAACGTATGGCCGAAGTGACGATTGAGTATGATCATCCTGCATTTTTCCCGGGCTATGAGGTAGTGTGCTCTGTACCTTTACTAATAATATGCATCTTTCTACTGAACAAATGAATTATTCTTTATATTAATGTGTTTTCAGGTAACAGGACACGTGGTAATCGACACTGCGGAATCGATCAGAGGTGATTCCGTACAGATTACGATGGAAGGAGAAGCGCGCACCCATTGGACGATGTCTGAACCGTATTATAGGTGGGCATTGACTGTAATCCGCATTCGTTTACTTGACTATTCTCCCTAAACGTGGAGCCACTAAAAATGAGTGATTCATCGTTTCCCCGAAATCGCGCATCATTCAGCCTTTTTTAAATTTTTCTTACATTCCGGAACAACTTTAAAGTAAAGAAAAAAGTGTTCGTCCAGTTACAACTCAACGACTCGTTATCACGATGTTCACTACGGTGCCAGTGTTCAGTACGTCAAAGACACTGCGGTGCTATGGAATCCCCCGGCTGCAATGATTCATGCAGGCATCCATCGATTCTCCTTCAGGTTTTACACCCTTATCGAATAAAATCGATTGAATTGTAAGTCTTTCAGATTTCTCCTGCCTATAAATTGTGCAGGCTCATTTGAAGGAAACTCTGGATACGTTCGATACTGGTGCAAAGCAAATATCGTCAGACCGTGGTACAAAGCAGATGAGAAAACCAAAGAAGTATGCACACATTGTGATAGCACAATTAGAATATTGCAAATTTCAAAAACACATGTAAAACATTTGAGCTCTTCACGGTGAGCACTCCCTTAGATCTGAATTGCATTCCGAATGGGAGTTTTCCACACCAAATCAGTGAATCGAAAGATCTTACATTTATGTTCATCAAACGAGGAAATATTGAGATGACTGTGAGTCAAATTCTGATTATAATACACAAACACAATTCTAAAAACTCGTGTTATTCCAGGTTAAAATTAATAGAAGATGTCTTGTGCCCGGAGAAACGCTTGTTGTAGAAGCAGATATCATCAATGGTACTTCGAAAAGAATCAAGAAAGTATAGCAAATTTATATTTGTTGAAATAAATTGTGATTTTTCACAGATCGAAGTTAAATTAGCTCAATCCATTCACTACATTGCATATCGGCAGAATGGAGTAAGCACTAAACATACATTATTTGAAACGATAAATCTGAAAATTACTTATCATCACAGGTGCTTTCGGGTATGATGCTTGGCGCAGCAGGACTTGCTAATCCTGAAACGAAAAGAGAGGAGAAGAAAGTGATCCATCGAGTAGAAGACGTAATTTTTCCTTATTTTTACAGAGATAAAAATGTAGTCTTAATGTTTAAATCGAATAAGTTACGTTTCAGGATATTGATATGGCGGAAGGAGCAACAGAGAGGCTAACTCGTTTTGTTCCAATTCCTGAACTGAACGCCTCCTTCAATAACTGCCCCATCATTACTCTTGATTACTATTTGCGAGTGAGTGTTTTTAAAAAATGCGCTTGAATAATCATTGTTACAATGTTGTGCTAACCACAGGTCAAAATAACAATGAGTGGAATGTCGAAGACAACTCTATCAGCGCATCTTCCGCTCATCATTGGAAATATTCCAATTAGGTACGACGAGCGCATCGAATATCGATTGTTTAATTCATTACAGGATTGCACCAGTTGCCGTTCCTTATCCACTTCCGTCGAGTGTTCCTCCCACCTATAATGAATGCATTTATGAAGTGGGAAGAGCAGGCAACCAACCCTATCCAGAGGCAAACGTAGACGTTTATATTAATCTTTTCAATTCAAAGAAAGGGAATTTGCAAGGAGTATTTCAGATGCCTCCGTCGCAAGTCTGTCCATCAATCAATCCAAGTGCGCCGGAGATGTAATAAAAATAAATCTGAATGGAGTGTCGCTCCAGCAATCAGTCTGTCTGCCTGTCTCCACTCCACTCCACACTAGCTTCTCAGTTGTCTCAAAGAATTATCATAAGCGAACTGTGCGCACCAATTTGCATGCGCCGTCTCTTCTGTACCCTTCCCTCTCTCACTCGTCCTCAGGGTCATTTTGGCATCGTTCATAACCAATCGAGTTTCGAAAGTGCGATCGGGTGACAGCGATCCATCATCTGACATCGAGAAGTCTGTTAGTCAAATGGTCGAGCCACCCCTTCTTTAAACCCTGCCATAAATTTTTTTCCAAGCTTTAAGTATTTTTTAGCGTTTGTACCATACTTATCAATGATCATTATCAGAAATGTAAGCGTATGGCAAAATGATGTATAACAACACTTCTCAAGTAATTCCAAAGATAGTATGCCGATTCTTTAGCAAAGGCACAGAATCGACTTTAAAAACATCTGCTTTTTTCTCTTGCCTGTTATTGCTACAGCAGTAAATATTTTTTTCCGTGATTGATTGAGTATCTGTGGACTGCCAAACTGTTTTCGCGTTTTTTTCTGTTTCACCATCCCGCGCCGCAAGCAATGAAATTTGCCAGCTATCGGATAAAAAAACCTGCTCCACAACATTATCCTCTGGTAAAATTCTCGCTGAAATATCTATGAGCCCGTTCGCCTAAGAATCGGACAAATCGGGCAGGGTTCGGCACAGTAAAAATATGTCGAATTTCTCAAACATTGCTCTCTGGGGTTCTTGAGGGTGCTGAAGACGCTGGACATATTAATTTTTTATGTGGATGCCCTGTTGGCTCCAGACGACGTCACGTTGAAATGCGTCCTTTTTGCTATTTTTTGGTTTTTCTCTGTTCAAAGATGCGCTATTATTTCCTGTTTTTGTAACCCGGGGTAGTTTTGGACGCTGAATACGCCTGTAAACTTCAAATTTCATAAAAAAAAATTTTTTTATTGATTTGTACTATCGATTTTTTGATCACGACAAAACTGCGACTAGTGAGTTACACCGTTGGATCCGCGCTGTCGGGATTAGTCGGGGTGCAAAACTTCAGCCAAATCGATACCCAGAGTTTTCCAGGAGCAGGCAAAACGTGAAGACAAAATAGCCTGAAATCGGCGCTCCGTCCTTTGATCTACCCCCTTCCCATGTGACCTCGTCCCTCTTCCCGTCTGCGCTCTCTCCTCTCACCACACTATCTCGCGTAGGAAGGGGGGTAGATCAAAGGACGGAGCGCCGATTTCAGGCTATTTTGTCTTCACGTTATGCCTGCTCCTGGAAAACTCTGGGTATCGATTTGGCTGAAGTTTTGCACCCCGACTAATCCCGACAGCGCGGATCCAACGGTGTAACTCACTAGTCGCAGTTTTGTCGTGATCAAAAAATCGATATAACAAATCAATAAAAAAAATTTTATTATGAAATTTGAAGTTTACAGGCGTATTCAGCGTCCAAAACTACCCCGGGTTACAAAAACAGGAAAAAATAGCGCATCTTTGAACAGAGAAAAACCAAAAAATAGCAAAAAGGACGCATTTCAACGTGACGTCGTCTGGAGCCAACATGGCATCCACATAAAAAATGAATATGTCCAGCGTCTTCAGCACCCTCAAGAACCCAAGAGAGCAATGTTTGAGAAATTCGACATATTTTTACTGTGCCGACCCTTGTCCGATTCTTAGGCGAACGGGCTCCTATTAGAAGCGAGCAAAAACACACATTCAATAGCTGACTATTTTTCCTGTCTCCCACGCGAATGTTCCTGTATTTGCACAAGTGACATCGATTACCTTCAGTTCGCAATCATGTCCGTGCTTTTCAACGTGCTCGAGGATGCCATCCACTTTGCTGCGCTTTTGTGCATGCCGGTCACGCTGACACTTTGTGTCGCGATTATAACCGTGCTCGTGTGGGGAAAAACCATTCCACATCCGCGCAACGCCATCTACTGGATTTGCGCGGTATTTTTGAATCACGATTCAGGCGATGCGCACATGTTACATGTATTCGACGCAGGTTGGTTGTTGCACAGACGCTGTCTCGATCGTCGCCATTAACATTGGAGGAGTGGTGCCGGCCCGAGGCTGGATGCCGCAGGCGTACTTGCGAACCACAGTGCCGTCTCATGTGTGTGTGTTTCACAATCTTTTTACAACCGGCACGGCTCTCACCAGCGTATTGCAGATTTTACTGATGTGCATGTGGAGCTGTCGCTCCGTGCAAATGACCACTGCAATTATTCTAGCGCTGAATCGATTGACGGCAATCGTTCAGCCATTGCGATACGAAAAGGTTGGCGTGTCATGCCGTGCAAAAAGTCAAAGAAAAGAGGAAAGATTTGAATTCCCGCAATTCTTCATAGCTTAGCTCCCAGTTTAGGTAGCGACTTGAAATTTGGATTTTGGGGTGGAAATTGAAAAACCTCCCCAGAATCCAAATTTCAAATGCCTAGCACCACTGAGAGCCGAGTTATAAAATTGCGGGAATTCAAATCTTTCCTCTTCTCTTTGACTTTTTCCACAGCATGATTCGCAAAATTCGATATCCTTGGCAGGTGTGGTCGTGCGATACTGCGATCCGGCTCGCCGTCGGCAGTCAGCTGCTCATTGCGCTCGTATTTGGCTGTATCGGCGCGCGTTTCGATACGTTCTGGTACTATTCTTGCGGCCGAGGCTTCTGGTACACAATGGTTCGTGTTTCGCGCACATTTTTGCGCCGGAAGATTCGATCTTTTAGCTTGCCGAGCGCGACTTCACGAAAGCGGTGCTGGCTACTGTTGTTTACCTAAACGCGATGGAGATGGCGGCCCTGGCGCTCATCTATAGCATCCTCCTCGTCAAAATGAGCGCGATTTCGGCAGGAGTGAGCATGAAGTGGGATCACTATTGGTCAACTTCTTTGCAGGGAAACACAGGCATACAATTTCAAAGCCGTTCCTTACTCCAACTGGCCATTGCTGTCGGCGTGCTCGAGGTGTCTAAAAACAGTTAATTTCGAAACTAATTGCGTTTCAGTTATTCTACAACATTGTCTACGCGCTCACGCATGTCTTCTGGCAAGATTTCAGTGTTAGTTATTTCTTGAATGGTTTCAGCCGATGACTTTTTTTCAGAATGATCCACGCAATTTGTACATCCTTTTCGTTATTCAGTTCAATCTTCACTCAACCGCTCAACCATTTCTTCTCATAAGATTCTGCCAACCAGTGAGACAGGGTCTCGCCTTGTTTGCCGAGTCAGCATCTATCCCAAACCAAAGAAAAAATAAAACTTTCTTTCAGGACGATTCGGAAAAAGAAGCCAAGAGTTCGTTCCGTCGAGGAATTTGCTATGCAAACATCTCTCACTCATTCTGTAATGTGTCAATGATGGCTTCACCGGCTGAAATGTTATCGGGAAGAAGATACTTTTTATTTTATTTATACAGAGAAAAAATAAACTTTTTTTCGTGTTTCGCATTTTTATCGTGTAGATTGTCATGATAAACGTAAAGATGTATGCACGCCTAGTGATCATTGCTATCGAAGAGGGGACTCGCTGGTACATCCGACTTTTATCATGATATCAGGAGTTGCATGATATCATTCATCAAACTATCAAGATCAAACGTAATTCTGATTCTGATTATATTTATTTATCAGTCTTCAAGGACCTGCACATGTACAATACACATTGCATTCAATTTTTCAAATATTATGGAACACCATTATTCAATTTCGATAAAATGGTTGTAAACTCGATTGTCGTTTGTGCAGCCCGCATTCACCGAGGATTATATACACTCTACATAAAAGTGTGTCCTCCGAATGGAAACAATCGCACTCTATTGAAAACCATAGCAATTTACTGCAATGAATCCGCAACTCCAGGTTTGTTAGACAATCGTCAAATTCAACCTATTTTTATGAATTATTCTAGATGGAGGATGTTTTGCCCAAATCTGCTTTCTGAAACTTCTCTGAAACGAATGAAGAGGGAACAATATTTAATGCTCAACTTGATGCTTAAAACGCGTTCTCTGTAAGAACCGAGGTGGGGTGGCACAGTTTTCTTAAAATGGTCTCCAGAGGCTCAAACTTCACCATCATAACCCCTAGGGACGGTATTTACGATTTTTGAACTTGAACTTTTTTGAACTGTTAAAACATGATGTACAGCAATAGAGCTAGAGCTGATATACCAGCTTTGCTAAAAACGTTTGCTGTATTTATTTTTATCAATATTTTCTTTTTTCATTCACCATTCAATACATGAATCTACTTTTCTTCTACAGCATACAGTGTAATAAAGAATGTAAAAATAAAGCGAAGTGTTTGACACATCTCGAATTATACCTTAGAAATTGAGAGACTACTTGCATATTTTGTACTTTTCATAATATTTAGTATCGTTGGCAATAATTGTAATGAATCGTGCGTGCTAAATGATTGTGCTAACTTCATTTGTCTTCGTCTTCGAATGAATAAAAACAGAGGTTGTTGTCGTTTCCTCATCTTGATTTATGCCTAGTAATTTGAAGTAGTAAGCACGAATTTTGGAGTTTATTAGAAGGTAGATAACTGGTTGAAGACCTGGAAAATAATATGTGGTAGGTGGAACCAATGAGAAACTTACTCAATCCCAACTGCCATGCCACTTGAGCAAAGATTATCAAAGCAGGAGGTGTATAGAAAAAGTTAAAGTAGACATACCTCGAAATTTGGCAATCTTTTTTCAGTCTCATTGACACTCACATTATTGACGATGTGAAATTTACAAAGAAAATCACTGCTGCTTGCAGGTATACCTTGATAATAATTATTGTGAATTGTCGTACAGCCGACATGTGTGGTCAGACCATATTTTATATTTTATTGTATTATATTCGATCATATTTTGATACATGGACTACTTCACGGCGTTCAACAGGGGGTGAGCGAGAGATTGGAATTGAAGCAGAGAAAAGCGAGAGAGCAGACGAAAGAGTTTGGTGATGGTCTAGCCGGCGAACTTGTGAACTGGAACTTTGCCAAAAAAACGAACTTACCGCTCGACTCGCTCTGATTCTCTTACGCCCAACAGCCGTTGACATCGCTCCCTAAACAGACATCACCATTCGCGATCCAATGATCGTATACATGTTCCATGAAGATAATAGCGCATAAAGTCACGTAAAGGAACGTCGATATAATTACCACCGTGAGATTATTGATGGCACGTACTCAAATATTGCTTTTTGAGAAAAATATTTGTGGAAAAATTTCTTTGGGAAAAAATCAACAGTAAATTTTCATGTTGAACAGTCGATTCAGACTCATCATGCAGACTCTTAGAATCTGGAAATAAAAAAATAATAAATGTCTTTGTGGCGACTGGAAAAGCATTTGACCTGCGCATACAGGAAGTAGTATGTGTGCAGGTACTCACAAGGATCGTGCCATTGAGGGAAAGATTGACGCTAGGCGGTAGACTGTTGAACCCTACGTAGACTGTGCAGAATGCCATGTCGAACAGGCCCTGCAGATCTCTCGAGCTTTGACAAACGAATTATAACCATGCGAAAAGAACTTACGAAAGAAGAATGTATCTTACATGGCGTTTTTCGTTGTCTCTGCAAGAAATTCAAATCTAAAACTCGTGAAATGAATCTCACTGATGACGTAGAGAACTCGGACGTACAGCGCCGCAGAAACGGTGACCCAGCAGCCAAGCGCAATACAGGTCGCCAAAGTTGACATTGCTTTCGCTGAAATTTATGATGAAAATTTGGAGAGGATTGCCTGAATCGTGCGCGAGAATGATTGAGTGAAATCGAGTGACTGATTTTACGGGTCAATGAAGCCACGAAGCAGCATCAAATAAGCTCAAACACACTTGGGATAGACAATTCTACCATAACCGGAGGACTTGCAACACGTTTGTGTGATATCACACGACATTTTCATCACATGTCGTGATCAGATCAGAAGTTCAGATCATAGTGAAATCACAATGCAACACTGTTTAGGAGAAGACAAATATGAGATAATGCTGAGAGAGAGGGTCTCAATCTCCTTCCTGATAATGTTTTCAATTGTAGCCCCCATTGCTTGATCTTTACAAGTATAACATTAAAATATTAATACTGAAAGAAATAAAACTTTAAAGACTGCCTAAGTTGGAAGCATCTGTTTGTCTTCGTCAACGATGATGAGTGAATCGGGAAATCGGCCATTCGAAGGGCTCATGATAACAATGAGAAAATCGACCGTAATGTGCTCATTCTCTACTAAACAATACATACCATCGCCCCTTGCCAATGTACATCCTCGACTTTTCGCTTCCGGCTACGGTTTGAAGGGCCGAATTCTGAACAAGTTCTTTCACTTTTGGAATCTTCGAGCACAATTTACAGTGTTCAGGTCAATTCACGCGAACAATAGACTACAGATGCGGAACACGGTGCACCATTTGAGCAAGCTGGTTATCACACACTACTGCTCATTCTTCCTGCTAATTATTCAGAGAGAAGGTGGCGTGAGAAAAGGAAGTTCTCCGTCATCATATCACGTTCAGAGAGTTCATTTCTATTTACGATACATCACGCATTTGTCCATGATCTTGTCCATGATCAAAGGAATTAGAGCTTCGATATCATTGCATTGGATCTTTGAAATCGATGTTGTTGTCTTTGGTACATTTTTTTTCGAAATGCAACTTTTCATAAAAGAGTACATTGCAGTCAAGAATCCAACAGAATATCGCCGAAATAAATAAAAGAGGGCTATTGAGAAAACACTGCAAATTGTGCTCGAAGATTTCAAAAGTCAAAGATTCCTTGCATGTTATAACTTGTTCTGAATTCGACTCTTCAAACCGTCACATTAGAGTCTCGCTGGCGAAGCTTCCATTGTATTCCATTTGTAAGATTGTTCCGATGACTCGAGCAGTGTAATATTGATTTATTCTGGGATGGCTTCTTCTGGAAATGAGATTCATGCATAATCAGACGGTGTCTGAATTGTGTTTACTTCCTTCTTGCGATTCAACCGATCGGTCGATTTGGAGAGCGGAATCTTGAGTACTCTGAATGTTTCATTGCAATCTAGTTTATGTGTGTTGATCCTTGTCACTTTTAATCGAAACTGGAAACAGCTTGAACCTCACATGCCTCGTCATAAACATAAAATATTAGTGTTTTCCTTACAGCCTTCGCAGGTCCCTGTTGGATAACATCAACATCCACGGATTGACGAAAGTGAGGAGCATAACGGGGAAAATGTGGAGATTGCTAACGAAGTGGAAAAGATGTTCCTGCAACAAACCTTGTCTCAGTGAGTATTTTTTCTCTATTTCTCAAATCGCGGTCTAATAAGTAATGCAGTATTCATCGAACAAACTTGCGTGCTCAAGAGCAGCGTAGTTCACAACCAGGTGGTAGGTGGTCATCGTGCATAGCGAGAGAAAGAGCGCCAGGCCAACGGCGGTCAACATCCGCTCGTGGCGATACTCCCGGGCGCCTCTGAATCAGAGGAAATCATAAAAGAACAGCTGCTTTTTGTTTAGTGATCCCGTAAGTTTTTTTTCTGATCCTTTTTTCAATAATTTTCTAGAATTTCGGAACTTTCAGGCAGCCTAATGGATTGCCTGCACTCACAAAGTCCTCCTGTGGATGAGCATCGCTCGTATGATGAGTGCGTAGCAGAGGGCACTGAACACCGTGCCGATCCCCGTGACTATCGTGCATTGCGCAGAGTTCGACTGCAATTCAGTTTTCATTAGAGTGCGCAATACGGGTCGTCTCTTCATTCCACACACACTCTCTCGACCGGTCGGGTGGCGAGAGAGTATGCGAAATGAAGAGACGGATCATGATCATCCCTCAGCACCCTGCTGAAGATCACACAAGCCCACTTTATGTGTTTCAGTTTTTTTTAATTGACAATGTCCGGAAATGAACAGACAAGCGGCGCTGCCTGGCGCACGATACCTTGGCGACAAGCGGCGGAATGTACAGGGCTGCGATGCCCTCGCTGGTACAGACGAAGCTCAGCGGTTCCTGGATGAGCTGGCGGAAAAGGATGACCAAGGGCACTAGGGTGTTCACGAGACACCACGCCGTGTCGGGCGTAGCGACAAGCCACTGGAAGGCGAGCATTCAGCAATAGAGGAAGGGGAAGCATTACTGACTCGCTTGGCTCTCGATTCTGTCGCGCAAATCTCCAGAAAGCGTATCGCCGAGTGCACTATGACACCCCATACCTTAAAGCAGGCGCTATTGTTAGTACGAGACATTTTATCTTCTTTTCATGATCTGTGGCAGCTCTGACCGAGAAAAAAGCATGCAAAATGTATAAAAAAAATGGTGCCTCACCTGCACATGCAAGTAGAAAAAGAGTGTTCCGTAGAAGTAGAGATCGATGAAGGGTCCTCCATTGAGGGACATTATGAAAGCGCTCCCTGCTAGCTGGTACTTGATGAGCACCCTTCCAGCAGTGTAGATGTATAGCAGAAGTAGCTCGATAACACTCTGAAATGCTTTGAAAAGCGTATCACCGGTAACTTTTGGGGGTACCTGAACCCGGAAAAATCTGTAGAAGAGCGAGTTGTAATGGACGTTCTCCTTCCGCTGTTGGGCAGTTACGCACAGTATTCTAACGTGTAGAATTGTGGAGGGAAGAACAACGAAAACGAAGGGTGGCCAGAACCAGACATCAAAGAGAAACATCTCTGAGTACAATTGGTTTGGAGCAAAACCGATAACGTCATCAAAAGACCACAGCAAAAGCATACGAGAATGAGATCAAATGCGGATGAGTGTTGAGATCTTCGAATTTGGCGCTTCCAAAGACGTCAGATATTAATCCGATACTGATGTTTGCCCAATATCGTGGAATCGATGCCCTGGAAGCGGATGCCACACCTTAGGCTAGGCAATATTCCAGGAGGGGTGAACATTGATATCTCAGATCCCGACCAATTTTTGTTGGGGGTGGGGGATTTTTTTGCGGTATCCTCCTGGGTCCAAAAACAAATTTCGGATCACTCTCGGTCTCATCGCGTCAGGTCTCCTTTTACCGCCAGTAGGCAATCCCGCTGTAACAGAATAATCCCGTAAAAGTACAGCATTGCGAATTGTCCATCGTTCAAGGACCATCGCCCGCTAAAAGAAGTCTGATCAGAAGTCGGGCGGTGAAGTAGAGGTAGAGAAGTGGAAGCTCGAGCACATTCTGGATATATATGAGTTCCAGGTCAACAGGATCAGTTCTATACCTGCACGCGGAAGAGTTTGTAAAACAGTGAGTGGTAGCTATCATTATTTTTGCGCTCCTGCGATATCAACATCACTAATTTTGGCTGTAAAATAAGTGCATTGAGAGAGAGAGCTGAGATCTCTTTCAAACGCTAAATAAGGAGGTCTCGAAAAATGAACTACTTTCTCAACAAATCACAGGTTTCAGTACAGAATGAACAAAAAAGAGGCTCATAGGGAAATGAGAACTTGGTTACCTTGTGTTAGCTTGTGCTTGTAAGTAAATATTTTTATTTTGAATGTTTTCAACGATTCAAGAGAAAAATATATTAAAATTATCATATATCTCGAAGAGATTCGCATATGCCCGTAATATTTGCAGAATGACGCGAGCGAATGGTAACTGAGGGAGCAACCACCATTTCGGATAGGAGCTGTTCATATCCTTTGAGTGATTTTTTTGCGATTAGCTCATAGATGAACAATTTGTGGTAGATCTTTGTTCGTCTCCTCTGATTGCGTCACTATTATCTCCGGAACATGCGGACGATCGGTTACAGAAAAGTCCTCGGTATGAGTAGATTGGCGACAGCAATTCCGCCTTGTGGGTGATGAAAACATCACCGAACTAGGTACAGAACTGGCTCTTCTGTCCCAGTAGACAACAATTATGACGTGTGATAATTTTCATTTTCTCATTTCTTAGACTTTCTAATATGACGCTGAAGTACTCAGCTTATGGGAGCTTACTGACATAATCATCCAATGAGAAAGCCTACATTACAATCGATTTGGGTCTCTCTTGTTTCCCTCAACAACACTCACAAATGTCTTTGTCGCGCAGATACGCATAAATGGTGCAATACCCGAGAAAAGTAGAACGCTCCGTAAAACGCCTTTTGTATGTTCACATCTATTTAATTTTTGCGTTATTTGATGCGCCATTTTCTTCTCACCCTTATTCTTTTCCCCGTTGTGCTGGTCGTATAGTACATAGTCGTTGTAATGATTAGCGATAAAGAAAGCAGATTAACATTTACAAGGAAAACGGTCTCTTGGACCCATTATTATTTATATTGGACCCCACATCTTCCTCTCCCCGATTGAGAACTACCAACTACTGTAATTCTTACAATAAGTCATGCGATTTCGTTGCAAGAGTGGCTGAAATTATATCCGCTATTTTTCCGTTAAATTTCTATTGTTCCGAAAATATTAAAGTTCCGTTAGAAAAATTTCGCAAGATCGTGTGTTTCGATAGAGACTTCGTATTATCAGAAATCGCAGAAATCGCAAATTTCAAATGAACGCAATTTACCGCAAAAAAAACAAACTGATGACGACCGTGCTACGCTACTATTACTTATCGTTTCCTTGTATTCGCATATCATTTGCATGCAACCGGCCATTGTTCTATGTAATGCGCATTGAAAGATACTTCCATCTTTTAAAGTGATCATGAAATTCGGCCGTTTCTTCAATTGGTTCTGTGTTGGAGCGTGCGCACTGTCAATTCTCCTCAACAGCCTCCTGCTGTTAATCGCGCACAAG
Source organism: Pristionchus exspectatus (assembly GCA_911812115.1). Classification (NCBI taxonomy): domain Eukaryota; kingdom Metazoa; phylum Nematoda; class Chromadorea; order Rhabditida; family Neodiplogasteridae; genus Pristionchus; species Pristionchus exspectatus. The sequence goes on along the minus strand of OU461583.1, from coordinate 31,384,106 downwards.
ACGCGGCTGGAATTTCGAATCGGCTTCTATAGGTGTGACACGTGATTTCGGCTCATTGCAATGTCGACAGATTCAGATTTTTTATGCAAGCTACGGTACTCATTGGCGTCTTGTATTCGCTCTCGATTGCTGTTGCGCAACCAGTGAGAACATTAATATATTTAATTCCAAAACAAAACTCAATTGATCTAAAAAAACGCTCAATTTCAGTTTTGGTGCGCCGGTCCAGGAATGATGTTATTTTTCACACTTGCACCCACTTGCACCCCCAATCGATGCTAATTATTTTTTGCAGAATATCTCGATGACCTTTGCTCTTTTCCCAATATTCGAGGATACCATTCCATTTCCAAATCCGCTTGGATTTTTTGATATTTTCCATTATCAGCCGCTTTTACATTGACGACAATGATGAAAGCAGAAGAAAGCAGACTTTCACGAAGGAAGACGATGACAATGACGTTATTATCGAAGTCAGAATCAGAAGTCGGCTGCCGCGAAGGAGCAATCATAATTAATGTTTGTAGAATCGTCGTTTTTTGTGAAAAAGTTTAATTAATGTTGGTATTGTGAGACCAACATTCCATCTGCATATTTCTTGCTCTTTTTGGTGGTACAGTACTGTTTATCTAACGAAAATGTAAAATGGTTTTGTAGTTTGTTTCGAAACAATGTCTTGCTAGAGTCCTCACGGAGGTGAGTTGCGTGATCTCTGCGCTCTTACATCATAACAGTAGCTTGCGATGAAAACAAGACGTGTCTGGCTGTGAGAATGGAAAATATGTCTCTCCTTCCCACCTGCTTTCTCACCGGCCAGAGTGATATGAGAGTATGCGGAAGTTATTCGTACAGCCCTAGTAAGGAGCCTCGTGAAGAGCTCGAGTCATGACGAATAAATCTATGCCTCAGGTCGAGTTTTCTCGAGTTTTCAGTTTCACTGAATAAATTTGCCCCACGTTGCCTTCTTGTTCATACACATCCGCAATATTGTCAACTTTGTACATTGTTTTTTTTGATAAATACTATTGTGATTATAGCCTCGGTCATGTTACCCGTGCCTCCGAACGTCTACATATTCTTCTTCATCGAATTATTAGGCTGCGGTCTGTACTCAATCTTTCTGATCGCACTGGCGACGCGCAAGCCAGCCTTCTTCCAATCCCCGTTCTTCACTCTATTCATCTCGACGGGTCACACTCGCATTGATGATATGAAGCAACGAAATGATGTTGTTGCAGGCATTGCGGCCATATCAGCGGTGGCCACGCTTTGGCTGATCACCCTCACAACCTATCTGCCCGTTCCGAGAGATGGCGCACCGTTGCTAAGTGTCGCCCAGGTACCTCTCACATGGTTGCCATTCAAAAAAGTCCCCGTGTTCCAGATTTTGAACGGAAGCGCCACGTTCTGGTACACCATTGGCAAGTTTCTCATCGTCGTTAATCGGCTAGCCATCTTGACAAGCGCTAATGTCCTGAATAATGTGCTCAGTAATGCGGAAATATCGCGCAAAAACGCACAAATTCAGAGATGGAGTTCCCGGAATACGAAAATCATAATCGTCTGTCAGTTCGCTCTTCCTGTTCTCGCCCATTTCTACTTAGCCTTTGCCCCTGTCACCTGGGTGGATGGGACATACAGCGGCCTGGAAAACACGACCGGATCCGTACGTTTTTATTCAGATTGTCCTCGCTTGAACAGTAATCTTCACGCCGGCTACTCATCATTGTTCGACATTCTCTAGTGTTTTTCCTGATATTGTAATCGTCTCCTGAACCGTCTCTCTCACTCAGGTGTACCGCGGCATCACTGGTGCCGTCTACGCAGTGTACGCGATAGTCGGCGTTCCGCTGAACGTCCTCGCTTATGTGCGACTACAAAAGTTGGTGAGCACACTGCCGCTTGCATCCGATGCATGTAGATCCAGTCATTGCACGCACTCTGCCACCACTAGAGAGCGTATGAAACGAGGATAATGCAGCTAGAATGTACTCTTATCCAAATCAATGCTCACTCAGTCGCTCTCCTCGATCGCCGTCTACCGACAGCAGCGATCTCTGGCCATCTACACAATCGTGTCCACTATGACGCATGTGCTGCTTGCGCTGCACCAGTTTGTGTGGACCTACTCGTTCATTGTCGGCGACCGGAATCTGCGGGCGAGCGTTCGCAACGCGGTGAGTCAGTCGGCCGTCCCACTGATGTGATCGCGATCGCATCATCAGAAACCGTTCGTGTTCGACGTGACGGCCGCGGCGGATCCGCTACTACTGATGCTTCTGTCGAGACAAGTCCGAGCGGCCGTATGTACCGTGAGATTATTTCCCATTCCACACGTAGCTGACCTGAGTGGAGGGAAGCATGGAATAGGATAGTGATCTACCTGCTCTCCTCTCTCCAACCTCTTCCCTTCCTCTCTCCCAGACTATCAATGGCTCGCTAACCTGCAGATTGAGTTTGTTGAGCATTTGAAACGCACGATACATTTGGGACCCGAACGCACGAGCATGTCCGGTTCGATGGGAACTATGTGAAAACCAACTTCCATCCGCAGTGTTCTAGGAAGTCTCTCTTTCCCCTCGCTTTACCTCAGTTAGCAGTTTTTCTACTTATCATCAAGTCTAAACCAAGTTTCTTACTAATTTCGCTTCATTTGTTTTTGATAAAAAAATTGCGTAAAAAAGCGTAAAAGCTAGAGGTGGTTTGACAATATTCTCGCAAGGCAAGATCTAAAGATTGAGGATTAAAAGATCGAAACATTAGAGCTGTCATGTGATTACAGCGCCCATCAAACCATAGTTCACCATCTATTTTGCAGATTGCTACGAGCTCATGACTGATGGTATTGTGTATCACATACAGGTCTAAGTGAATAACAATGAGAATATCGTATGGCTCTCTCCGATAAGGCAAGATGTATCTCCATCACGCTCGTTGTGGGAATTTTGAGTACGGGCGCATTCTCTTCAGGCGATCAAGTATCGTGTGCGTGAGTCTTATTTATATGAGGCCGTTTGCGTAAGAATCGGACAAATCATGAGAACTCCGGCACAGTCGAAAAAAGTTCAATTCTGCGAAAGTTTGGTTTCTGGGGTTTTGGAGGGTGCTGATGACGATGGACCATGTCATTATTCTCTCGGAGCCTCCGTTGGCTCCAGGCGACGTCACGTCGAAACCTAATTTGCCCCATACAGCCTCAGAGAAAAATCCTAAAAATACGAGAACTTGGCTACCGGGCTAGAATTTGATGGAGAAAACGCCTGTTTAGTCCATTTTTCATGATTTGTGAAATAACGGAGATACGAAAACTTTTTTCTACGTGGTTTTCAAGATGAGCGACCTACATAGATCGGACGGGCGTGAAGAGAGGATTCCAACGGTGTAATTGGAGCAAAATAAAACATACAGTTTTAGAATGAGCAAAATGGAAGTGAAATGAGAATTTAGAGAAATCCAGCTCTTTCCCATCGATTCCTTGGCTGCGGCGCCGTCTTTCCGTCTCATTGATCTACCCCTTCCTAAGAGACGAGAGACTGTGTGTATGGGAGAGACGGACAGGCAAGGAAGAAAGGTAGATCAAAGGGGAAGAGAGGACGGATGGAAAAGAGCTGGATTTCTCTTAATTCTCATTTCACTTCCATTTTGCTCATTCTAAAACTGTTTTATTTTGCTCAAATTACACCGTTGGAATCCTCTCTTCACGCCCGTCCGATCTATGTAGGCCGCTCATCTTACAAACCACTTTGAAAAAAGTTTTCCTATCTCCGTTATTTCACAAAATCATGAAAAATGAACTAAACAGGCGTTTTCTCCATCAAATTCTAGCCCGGTAGCCAAGTTCTCACAATTTTAGAATTTTTGCGGTATGGGGCAAATTTATTTTCGACGTGACGTCGTCTGGAACCAACGGAGGCTCCGAGAGAAAAATGAAAGTGTCCATCGTCTTCAGCACCCTCGAGAACCCATAAACACAAAGTTTCAGAGAATTGAACTTTCTCGACTGTGCCGACCTCTGTCCGATTCTTAGGCAAACGGGCTCATAAATAGTTCTATAATTAACATTGCTCCAGGTTTACACGTTCAGTCGGCGCTCAGTGTTGTACAGTGCATTTTTTTATTATATCACGCCCCTCCATATCCTTGCTGCCCTCAACCGATTCGAATACAATATACCGACGGATTGCCGTTTTCCTGCCATCGTCTACTTTTTTGTGACACCGTTCCCAAAAGGAATAAATATTAAATCGAATCGAGCTAAAATATGCAACAACATAAAATTACACATGATTTTGATAAACGAGATTCTTCTTTTATAGTTGGAAAATATTTGTTCGAACTCTACCGTGTATGAATGAGTCAACTACGATCGAGCAACGTTCGCTGCCCCGATGGAGCTATTGCTATTATCGAAAAGAGTCCGAACAATGATATGGCGAAATACCCTCTGAACACGACCACAGCAAATCTCGTGGACATATCACATTTTTGACAACTGAATGGGAAAGGGCAAGAAGAGTTCGAAATATGTTTTCGTATTTTGCCGAGACGGTGTATTATGTTTGTCACAGATCTATACGAAGTGAGTTTTCTTGGAGCATCTGTCCCTCTAAGACTCGTGTTGCTTTTGCAGCTGCTGTCTCTGATCGGTATCTCGTAATTGGAATACTAAGACACTTTACCACTTTCCCCTCAAACCGACGAATTAATGGGAGACTACTTCATCTCTGTCGAATTAGAGCGCACAAAATCGACATTTCTGCATATACATTTTGGCATCACCGTTGCACTGGGTGCCGTTGGCTTCTATTGTCTTCTTCGTAAGACGCCAGATAATCAACGGGAAATCAGATTACATTTGCTCGCCATTCAGGTTTGTCTATCTCTACTGAACACAATAATATCTCCAGAATCAAAATTTCTGATTTTTTATATACGATCGATCAAAGTTACGGTTTTCTCGAAATTGCAAACAATTACTTTTTCGTAAGCCGTAACTTCTTACGGAAACGTTTTCAAGGAAAAGTCCAAGACAAAAAATGATCAGTTCGATGTGCTCTACAAAATGACCACAAACACGGGGGTGTACTGAAAAATTTAGTTTTTGAGGTTTCTCCAAGATGACGTCAACTTTCGATTTGCACGGGAAACTTTCGAGATTATTAGCTTAAAATGATCAGGGGATCATGCTCTTTCATCCCTGAAAAAATTAGCCTGGCATGCATGCTGTCAAAAATCGACTTTATCTCGATGCCGAAAAATAATCATCACATTTCAATAGCACCACGTGATAGACCACAAAATTCTGGTAGGACACGTGAGATTTTGGGCCATTTTGACTTATTTTTAAGGAAAAACAATCGAAAAACGCGTTTTCGGGCAAAATGGGGGTACCCCCCTCCTGGAGCGGGGAGGGGACATATTGCGAAATCGAGTGTACCATCGTGTAGAGGGTCAAAAATAACCCGTAGGCAACTTTTCAGACCTTTCGATTTTTTACCTGTTCCCGACCCCTGTGGAGGCTTGTTGAACCTTAGGCGGACGGCCTCATATGTTTTTTCGGAACAGAAAAGTTTAATCAATGATCAGAGAAACGCGCACCTTATCGATAGACAATTTTGCATTTTACTCACAATCAGCTGAACTTCGATGAACGTTAGAGGTGCTGGAGGTCGAAAGAGGCGGGAGAAGGCTAGTGATCTACCCTTCTTTGCCTTAGAGAGAGAGCTGTCTTTGCCTCCAGGGCATTTCGTTTTGCTAAACATTTCAAACATACGATAAAACTTAAAAACGTTCAAATATTGTTATCTTATTTTTAGATGCCTCGCTTTTACAGGATGAAGAGAGCATTTTCAAGTGAAATGCTTTCAGGTGACCACATTTTTCCAAGATTTGTTCTTCTTGCTTCTCGAGCCAATCTATTTGTTTCCGCTCCCTGCCGTTTATTATGTTGGTGTGCTCTGTAAAGCCGGACTTCCACTGAACATCACGGCGGTAATTTTTTTGGCTCTGGTCCGTTTTGGGTCACCCATCAAAGTTTCCTGGTCCTTAAAAAGTTTCCTGGGGCCCGAATAATTTCCTGGTCCCAGAATCGGCTGATCAGGGCACGAATAAGTTTCCTGGTCCCATAAATAGTTTCCTGGTCCCATAGTTTCCTGGACCTGAACACAATCAGTTACCATAAGACACAATCCCCGTCCAACTCGCAATCCAACGACTACTCCTAAGCCAACGAAAGAGCCCAAACCCACACATGCGAAAATGGAAACAACGATGGTTGTTCCTAAGCTTAAACCAAAAAAATGTCACTGCTAAATCTACGGAGATGGCAGTTGCATTGAGGGCTGGAGAAGGCAAGCGAAAGCTATTGCATTATGCCCATATTAGCTATTGAAAAACGAGATGCACATTATATTTTTCATAAGCAAACAATACTTCATACAATTTGTTATTGATTACTAAATGATATTAAAATTTATATATATTGCCTGTACTTGCAGAAAACACTAGAGTCAACGTAGATACAATAATGGGACCAGAAACTATTTCTGGGACCAGGAAACTTTGATGGGACACCCAAAACGGACCAGAGTCATTTTTTTATATTCATGTTGTCGGCGCTGAACAAACTAAAAAAACTAACAAACTAATTTAGGGCATCATATCGGGGTTTAATTTTGCAACCAGCATCTCCGTCGTGCTGTGTTTCCTCCACAAACATCAGACGCTCGTTGACGACAAAAGCAAGTTTAAACTGAACAAGGTAAGGCAAAGGTGATTGGTCGCATTCATACTGCGAACGCATGATACGGTTGCACGCCCGGTTTCGCTTTTCCCTGAAATGCCGATACAATACAATACAATATTTATCAGGGGCGGTATTCTTTCTCGAAATTTGGGCGCCCCAATTTTTTGGCGCCTCAAATTTTTGCACACTCCGCCCAATTTTTTTTTCTCATTCTGTGTCACTTCGCTCGTCCAGAGCGGTCGATAAGAAATTTTTCGTCAACAAATTCGTCTACCACGCATAGATCTCCGACTCCAACATATCGACGCCTGAAAATTACTGAGCCGGAACTAATGGCTCTTACCGATATGAGTCGCACCGAAAATAGCAACAATGAAAAAGAAAACGTGATAAGAAGGAAAATAAAGAAATCGAAAATAATTAATTTATGCCAAATCATCGTAATAAATATTCAAAACTCCGAAAATCACGTATCAATATTCGAGGTTACGGTAGACAAGTGTACGGTACTTGAGGTTACGGTAGATGGATGTACGGTACTTGAGGTCACGGCAATTGAATGACTATCAAAGCCCAATATTTCAATTCGCCCAAATCATCCCCAATATCTGCCCAATTCTTCCCCAAATCGATCGAATTTCCTTTGTTCTCACCCCCAAAATATTTGCCACTCTCAATAGAGTGCCCAATTATTCTCACTGAAAACGACGCCCAATTCGGTCGATCCGCCCAAAATTTGGGCGTTGGGGGTCGCCCAATCATTTTGGGCGACCGCAACGTTCATTCGTCGCATTGCGAAATGAAATTGAGCTCGCCCAATTTTTTTGGGCGGCGCCCAAATTGAAGGAAGAATACCGCCCCAGTGTCGCTTTCTGGGCGGTGATCAAGATGGGGTATCAGAAGGCCGTTCTTCTTTCAAGATGTCATTTTGAGGGGTCTCGGGCCAGTGGATTGGTCTTCTTTCCTTGTCACAGTCGCAATGGCTGGAGAATGAGTCCTGTTCCCTTGGTTTCCGATAGGACTGTTGACGGAGTTGCGCGCAGATAGTGTCCCACTGTAGGTCGAAAACGAATCCTGTTTTGTGCTGGAGTCTTCTGTGCGCTAAAGTCCTCCAAACTCGAAAATCCATCTTTGAACGAGAGATACGAACCTGGATTCTGAGGGACCAAACATCTTAGGCGGTCATACCCATCACACGGCGACCAGTCCGGCTTGGATGGGATTCCGATCTTGTTGAGTCGTTGGCAGAGACAAGGGGAATTAGAAGAGACCGCCCTCCATCAGAGAGAAAGGAGAGAGAACCGCTCGCGACGACTAACAGAAATGGGAAGGAAAAGAAGAAATGCCGATATTACCGATAAATGTGGGGAATATTTTTCTCTCTAAACTTTCTTGCTCACGCTCGCTCAAACTGTCCGGCGCTAGTGGGATTAATGTTCCCGATACGTGCAAGTCTATGACACATTGTGAACCGTTTGGGTAACTTACCGTAAGTTTCGTAACATCGCGTAGTTTCGCAACATTCGTAACATCGCGGAAACCATGATTGCGAAGCGGTGACTGTATAAAAATCAACTTTGAGCGGTATTTCGTGAGCCCCGTAAAACTGACTTTCAAAAATATCGATAAATTTCACGCGTCGCGGTCGCGCGTCGCTATTTTTATTGATATTTTAAGAAAGTCAGTTTGACGGGGCTCACGAAATATACTACTACTCAAAATTGCAGCGTGATTCATTCAGTCCGCTCTTCGTAATTGTTATGTATGAAAGCCGGTTTAGGACTGACCTTCATACATTTGTGATGTGTGTATGATACGCGTGGAAGCATGGAATAGTTAGAGTATATTACATACGGAACAATAATAAGAGTGATAAGGCTAGTGGAAAGGTAATGGGGCAAGATGGTGGTAAGAATACGCGCCCTACATTGGGACCTATAGGGGGCAGTGTGTACCCTCTAAGCTACCAACCATCTCGGATTACATGGAAACTAACTCGCAGAACTAGGCGAGGGGGAACACGTTAGAACAGGGAACGTTCTAGAGCAACCTGATACGCAGCCTGCGTGGCTGCGCAGGGTGACGATATTACTTACAGTAATACTTCAAAGGGCTGTTGAGCTGTTGAGCTAGGTCAGAAACGTGACTAATGGCTATACACAGCAGTAATCATGATTTCACGCGAAGTTACGGTAAGCTCACGGTAAGTTACCACAAACGGTTCACAATGTGACATATTGACTGTAGTTCTTGTCAGATGGTATACAACGTTCTTCGTACATCGAGCTGGCTAGGCTGCGTCGTCGCAACAGTCGTTTGCGCACTACTAACGCCTGTGGACGAGGCAATGAATGATCGAGCAATAGCGACAGTTAGTTGAGCTGCTACTTCTCATAACCAGGGTTCTCCTATTGAAAATGGAATTCCAATAACACTCCCAAATATTTCATATTTGGCATTTCTATATTTGGAATCTCGGAATCGATTGCAATTAGAGAATCCTACACATCAACTTATCTTATGTGCTGAAAAAAATTACAGATTTATATCGAGTATGGAATTGACTTGAGTTGGATGCGTACACGAGGGCCCATACAAGTAAAGGAGCGAGACAGTCCCACGCGTTACTTATGCCTCCTCGGGCTAATGGTTCGCTCCTTATTCTAGTCTCTCTATTTCGAATTATCTCTCGTCAGTTAGAGAAACGATAGAGGTGAGATGAGAGAGACGGATCATCCATTCATGGATCAGCACTATAAAAAATGGGTCACAATTTAGTTTAATACTATTTTCTCGAAAAAATCTGAGGAGTAAAAATAATCACACTTCAAGGTTGTCTGAGTTTTCTTTTTCTTTATAACAACCGTCGAACTTTCAGGCCTTATTTGAAGGGCAGTTGGTTATTCTCGCTTTGTTTTGCCATACTCACTACACTCTTCGCCACATGGTATGTGCTCGATACAGCCAAAATATATATCTTCGTATCAACAGCAAAAGGGCCGAAGCATTGCCACGCGCAAGATGATTCGAAGATCAGCGTTAGCTTTGTACATTCAGGTGATTAATAATGAAAAAAATAATAATCTCATTGCACTGTGGTAAATGCGACTTTCAGTTGGTCGTTCCTGCCCTGTTTCTACATGGTCCCCAAGTCGTCACATTTCTCTCACTTTTTCTTGAGGCGAATAACTTCCGTACGCGTTAATCAAATAGTTACAATTAAAATTTATTCATTTTTTTTTAAATATCTGATATGACTTGGGCTCTTCTCTGTTTTTTTTGGCCCAGCCTTATTTCCTCCCTTTAATTATCATGTAGAACTGTTGTTTCGTGAAGTAAAAACCAGAGAAGATTCCGAATTTTCACGATCTGTCTAGTTTACTTGCAGACCTCTGCTTCTATGTAGCTTGGATCGTCCACCTTCATTCACCCATACAAACCATTCTTCTTCTCACTATCACTCCCTCCTATCGCCGTTTCATCATCGGATGCTTTCAACGACTTTTGTGCATTAAAAATGAGGTAATGTTGGACGAACAAAAAGTGAAAACGGAAGCAAACTGCTACACATACTGCTACGCATTACTGCGACGCGCTCACTGAGTATTTTCATGTTACACACATTTATTCGTTGATGCTTTCAGATCAGATCGATCTCCATTCTCTCCGTCACAGAAATGACAAGAAGAAGGCAGTTAACTAGTATCACTTTCAAGTGATATTTTTTACTCTATGAGACCTTTTGGAAAGAATTTTTCAATTATTATTATTACTATTATTATTATGCATTTCCTTTTTCTCATTATTATTATTATTATTGCAACAAAACAAACCACAAAGGTCTTATCCTGAACAAAAGCAAACCTGCTGCCTGATGATTGGATAAAAAGTTTACTTTTAATAATCAAAGGGACCATGTTTGTGTTAACCATGTGTAATGCTAGAAAACTCATAAAAAGTGCTTAAGTTTGGCCTGAGTAGAATATGGTCGTATCCTTCACCAATCGATGATCGAGGAGTGCGCAGACGGTTTGAGACACTCCGTCCGAGGCATGTGGGATCTCTCACTCCTCCGGGTCTCTAGTCAGTTGGTCCTGGGGGGGGGTTCTCCCTCTGACCAGGGACTCTCTCAATGGCGCGTGGTATCTCGTTTTGGAGGGATGATTCTCTCGATTACACGTGATTTCTATTCAGGTGGGGGGCTCTCCCAACCTCTAACATGAAATCGACTCCTCCACCTCTCTCCCTATATGGATTGGTCAGTCTCACCACTCCCCCGGCTCGAGCCAACATCGGTCTCTTCAAGACCGTTCATGACAGTTTGCGGGTGCAAGTGTACCCGGGGGATTTTTCGGCCAGCACTTTCTAAGGTGCAAATGGACTCTAAAGAGGAATTGCACACACGGAAAAAAGGAGCGCGCCCCTTCCCTACCATCCTAGGAGGGGGGGGGTAATTTTCCCCTTCCTTTTCCCCTTTTTCTTTTCATTTTGATCATTTCATGTACATCAAGCAAAGCGAACATAAACAATGAAATCATACGTAGGGGCCACAAGCCCCGCCCACTTTGCTCTGGCATGATTTAGCCAAAAAGCGAGAAAACAAAAACACAAAGCTCATTCTAAACCAAATCGGACGTTTGATAGCGCGATGGATAGCTCTTACCATTCCCACTCTCCGAAGATTGAATTTCAGCACTAAGTAGATCAAAATTAAAATTAAATGAAGGGAATAGGCTGTTTCTGTGGGTTCCAGTTTGAATTTTCTCTTGGGATATCGATTTTCTTACTGGGAGAGAGACACACGCTAATTAGGCTCCGCCCCCTTTCCCTCTCGTCTCGCCTTTCCCTATTCTCCCCCAGAGCGTTGCGCGCACACTTCTCGGGCTCTAGCGCGGTTCAGAGACAAGATACGAACAAACGGCCAAATGTATGATATTATTGGGAAAACAAGGGGTAGTTCGAAAACACATTAGATCCCATGGCTTGAATTCGGCTATCTACGCTGTGGCCCCTAATCATACGTTACTATTTCAATTCTAAACTTGTCAGTGAATAGAATTGTCTTGCTGCTCTGTATGAGCCTGGTAAAGATGTTTGAAATTATTTCTCCCTCACGACCTGTGTGAACATTGTAATTAACAAAAACATTTCCATCTCGAAATGGGATGATCGGGTGCGATATAGTCAGGGAGTATCGTACGCCAGGTGGCAGGTCGGAACACATGAGGTTAATGAATTCCTGAAGAGATTCGACAAATTGTTCGTTGTCGGGTTGATAGGGGTAGGAATCATTTGAAAATTCAGAAAACGTATTTATGGTAAAGGTTGAGGAATGATTTTAAGACTGAAGTTTCATACCGAGACATTTTGCGCAATATCTTATGACTATCCGGCGGCATGTGACCGGCTAGTAGCCATGCAGTTGACGCGTTTTGTTTACTTTTGTTCCTCTGAGTTTCTGGCCGAGAGAGTTTCTCTGGCGCTCTCGCCTAGATGAACAAACGTACAAAAAGATTTCAAATCAACATCATTTGAGGATTAAACAACTGTTTGCTTCATTCAAACCTTAAACCATATTGTGAAAAAAAGCGTGTTTGGCAAATGGCTAAATATTTGACTCAAACATGATGAGCTAATGTGATTCAATGTATATAAGAGCCACACGCGCCGGCGCAACCATACGCAGATCTACCGGTCGCTCACTGCGCAAGCGCTACTCCCGATCGGATACGTCGTCGGGTCGGCGTTGTGGTTTCTCGACCTCGTCGGTGTCGTGCACTCGCGAGCTTTCCAGACCGTCGCGTTTACGGTATGCCATCGATAGGGAGGGGAGAGATTATTGACTGGTTTTAGCAATGCATGACGGTTTATCAGCCGTTCAGTGGTATTGCTTTATCATTGAAGTGAGAGAAGAGCCGACGGCTCAGTGAAAGAGGGTGAGAGAAGATCATCACATCAAAACAAAATTGTCGAAATCGTAGTATTCCGTGCTAGATCCATCTCAGATCCACATTGCCCGCTCAATTTAGTTCCTTTTTTTTGGTTTTTTGTTTTTTCCCTAACTTTTCTCTAATTCTGCTCGAATGCGAGAATTCGTAGGCGATGGTGCTGGACGATTCGTGGCGCGAGTACACGGCCAAGTACGGGCACGCGGGCGTCCGACCAGTGCATATGGCTGCCTTCGTCCTCGCCATCGTCAACTGTGCCCTCAACGGCCTCATATGGTTAGTCGTCGGTCCGATGTTCGCTCTTAGGGGAAATTTGAGCCCTCGCAGACCGCAAAAGCATGTTTTGCTGACTCTTTTTTGGGCTGGTTACAGCCAAACATCAATTGCCACTACCAGCATTTAGTTAGCGATGCACGACGCATGTTTGCGTTTGGTTCTTCGGGAAGTACCGTAAATTCAAGGTTCACTGTGCGGCAATATTTACTTCCTCCGTGTACAATTTGTGGTTGTAGGACAGGTACAATCGAGAATTAGATACAAGCCATATTTTTGAGTATGGACATGCATAATCGCTTGAACGTGGGGGTAAAATGCGGTATTATTATCGTGAGAATATTTTCCATTCCAGACATAGCTGCCTAGTGATCTACCTTGCGGAATCGATAGCACGATAACCAGCGTAATTTGTTTGCAAAGAAATTCAAACGCATTTTGCAGGTACGCTTTCCATGTGCGATCGAATATGATCAACAAGTCGAGACTGCATTTATTTTATGCGCTGGCTGTGACCAATTGCCTGACTGGTGAGCGTGATATTGAACACTCTTTATCAATGCACCTAGTGACAGGGCTCACGCGATCTGGAATGAAAACGAATGGAAAACAATTTGTTGTTATGAGCAGAACTAGAGGAGCTCACTTTCGTGCGAATTTCGACCAGCTATTACACAAATAAACAGCAGTTTTGCGTGACTTGAAAATATGCTCAATTTGTCGGGCAATTGGACTAAAACTTGGCCTTTGGGTATGCTTTCTCGGCGATGACCTCGAATAACAGCCATCCATTAACATAAAATACGTAGACGTCTCAGAAAAAACGTCTCAGGATTGTTTTCGATGCCGACATTTATCAACCTCTTCGCCCACAACAACATCAACAGCCCGAAGTGGACGATTATCGTGGGATCAGATAGAGCACTCACAATTTATTTTGACCATGAGATCATGTATTATATGAAATTTCCTAGTTCTGTAAACTAGGTTTGCTGGTTTGGGATCGGCAAAACCCAGACCCCGACCCTCTTTCCTCGCTGACTCTCGCCCTTTCGCGTGCAATTTCTCATCTCTAACCGTCTAGAGAGTGTTGGGAGTGCCCGATGCCGAACGTGAAACCCTACTGATCACGACGAAATATGAGGCCGTTTGCGTAAGAGTCCAACACTGTCGTGTACAGGGTGAAAAGTGTAATCAAAAGTAACACCAGCGCAGTTTTAGGTGCCTAATAGAATAGACTAATAATGGATGGATGCAAATTCGATAGTCGATTGATATTACAGCATTCGAGATGGCGCTCGATCGCATGCGAGCCATCCTCGCACTCGCGATCGCCCTCGAAAGACTATTCGCCATCGTTCGACCGCGCGCTTTCTTCCTCGCTGATCATAAGAGGGTGGGTGAGCGAGACGTCTACTTAGAGCTGGACTTCTAGTTTATATTCTTTAGTAATTCTTCGTTTTTGGTGAACTGTACATTCGTTTTCGCTGCCATAAGGTGAATGCAGTTGACATGGAATCTCAACTCCTTCGAGAGTTGGTTGCATACAACACATTTTGTTACATGCGAAAATACTGCGACTGCGAAAATACTGCGAAAATAGCTGCGTCATTGAGTTAAACAGCAAAATTTACAGTACAGAGTTCACATACGCAATTTATGGATAACAGAGCAAAACAGAGCAAAAAAAGGGAAAACAGAGCCATTTCAATAGATTATGCATCGAGAATCTCGCGCATAGGGGTGATCTATGAGCTGCACATCTGCATCTATTTTGAGTGATTTAGTCATGGCAGCTGCTAATATTTTAAATTACATCACTCCGCCTTTCTGAATTACTAATTTTAGAACGCGCGAATCGTCTGCTCGTTCGGCGTGTTTTGGAGTGTCGCCGATGCGCTCTTCATGATCTTTGAGGATGGACTCTCGCCGGTACTTTATTTAGTTTTAACTAAAACCTTCTGTGAACCTTCTGTGTTTAAAAACCTACTGTGCGTTGAGGTCCAACATTGTACTGATAGACATTGAGGCCGCTGCAACACGATATAAAGTTGCCTTGCAAAATCTTGCCCTATTTCCAGATCCGCACGCACTGCGTCTCAACGTCGTCGTCCGGCCCGCTGTTCCACGCCTACTTCATCATAATATCGGTGAGATCGGAATCGCAGACGTTGTCGGAACGCAAAAAAAATATTTAAAAAATTGCAGCTCGTCGACGGCTTCGCCCTGCTGCTCGTGTACACAATCTTTCTCGCCAAGATTGTATCGATGCGCAATTCGCTGCCTGATCGAGATGACTCCCCCCTCCGGGTACGCTAGTGTTCCGCAGCATTTCGAATACCTCCGAACAAAGCTTCCGAGCTTCCGACGCGCATTAGCTGGTCGGGGAAGGCATTATCTTCACAGCCCCCTTTTCCAGAATCCCAGGGCGCGACTGATGTCCGTCAATCGCAAGGGCACGAAGGACGTCGTCAGTCAGGAGTCTGGCCCTTGCCTCTCGATCCTACCGTGACCATTCTTTCCCCCTTTCAGGCCAATTCCCTCGCGCTTACCGTAATCTTGTGCGTGATCGTCTTTTCGGTGCTGCCCAGCATGCTGTACGGCTACGACATGCTCATGCACCGGGTACGGTAGCGCGAATGGCGTCATTAATAATTTAAAATCATTTGCGAATTCGCATGTGTAGTCGCATACGTGTCGATGGTTGCAACACAACTGAAACTAGCGAGCAAACTCTGTTCACTGTTTCTGGCTGCAAAATCAGCAAACGATAGCGACGCAAAAAAGGCTTAGGGGGGGGGGAGAAATCGCGTTGATTGCATTTTTTTGGTGGATTCACGCAAGTTATTATGCTAAGACATATCCATTTTGTTCAATCGTTTGTCTGAAAAGCGTATTTTTCCCTTGCAGGTGATGTTCAGGTGAGGTCCCGTGGTGACGATCGGCTACCATCTGCACGGCATCACCTCCTCGTTCTGCTACAACTATAAGCACCGCGAGATCCGGAGGGCACTCGAGTGCGCATATTAGCCGTAGTTTGCCTGCATATTATGAGCATGGTACCGGAGCTGCGTTGTTCGTGGAAGCAAACAGTAGTGACACACATTCACGAGGCCCTTTTCATCCGAAGACCTTCTACGTTCTCTAGTGGATGGTGGATGGTTTTTCAAAAATTATCGTTTTATTGCAGCAAGGTCTACCCGTGCCGGCGGCGCATTTGCTGCTTCCGGGCGTCGCAGCCCTCGTTCGAGCGCCGGGCCACTATCGTGGGATCAAGGATTTCCCGGATCCATCAAAACCCGGCTGTTCCGATTTCCAGCTTTGCAGTACGCAACGTCGCACCCGACGGCTACGACGAACGCAGAAGCCGGAGAAAGGCGGCCGCCTTTTAGCCACACCACCGATAGCCGGCACTCATTGGCCCTGCGAAAAGACGTCGTGACGGTCATCATTAGAGATGAGGAGGACGATGTCATGCTGTGATTTGACCCCTGCTCCGATTTCCTCTTTTGTCGTGAGATGAGAGACGAGAGAGAAAGGCGCAAACGAAAGTGCCATCTATGATCAAGAGCGTGAAAAGAATTGCTTCGGATCCTCTCACTTCCAAAATTCTCTCACATGGATACAGTTTTTTTATTGATTTCTTATTGTGTTGTACATTCTATTTGTTACTCAGTATATTTGAATCGTTTTGGACGTTAAGGTATTTCATTTATTCGAACGACTTATTTTACAAGAAATATCTATGAAACTGATTGTGAGTGTTGTGTTGCACGGGTTATGGGTAGGTGATGAACTGGAACCGTCGAGAGTCCGGAATTTTCGGAAAAGTTTACTCTCTTCCGAAATTTTTCTTTCTCCGTCAATGCAAACGCGATTAATTTGCAAAATACGAATGTAACCCCAAACCCTACGCCCCAAGCCCTTAAAATACTATGCAAGAATTCGGCACGAAAGAAGCGGGGTCGAAGATATTCGCTTTTAAAAAAAGGAAAGGATCTTTGAAACAACCTTATATTTCTAACGAAAGATCCAAATGCATTTGCACATACTCTAATGTAGAGAACATTATCTAGTCGATATTATCTAGTTGTTTACCGAACACGAAGTAAACAAAATTGCGAAAAGCAACATGAAACGAATGAAGCACGAGATCCTTGCTCTCCTAATGCATAGCTGCAATGCGATCAGAATAGCGCGCAGGATGCGGAGGTAACGGGCGTGCCCATGTACGTCCATGCGGTCCCGGCCGAATTGCACGTTACGACCAGTGTCGCCGTGCCCGTGCCGTCATCGTAGATCATGCTGACCCCGTTGTACTGACAATGTATTTTGTACTGACAAGGGTTAAAACGCGTTCTCTGTAAGAGCGCGGGGAAATGGATTCATAATGGCACAACTTTTACAACAAGATCGCCCAAGGCTCATTCTTGGTAAGTGTAACCCCTAGCGGTAGAACTCTCAAAAATAGATTTTGGATTTCACTACCATGTGATAGCACATTCGAAAGAGCAGAAAAATATGCAGAAAAAACAATGCCGAAGAACTGAAATGCTTGCCTGAACATGACAACACAGCGACACAAAGTCCATTTCAAAAATATAATTCTTTCCATATTTTCGGACCATAACCCGGTTCAAAATGAAATCCATCAGTATTTTTGAGCCTTTCTTCCTAAAAAAGTCATTTCTCGATCCCACGCCATTCCGCTTACGGTATTTCTTAATGCTATCATACCGTGATCACGCCGTTGGTGTAGAAGGGCGGGGCCGTGCATCTAAGCGTGCGTACGGCACACCCACCTGCCGTTGTCGAGGGAGTGTTGACGAAGGGAGGAGCGACGACCAGGAGACTGGCACCACAGAGGGCACCACACGCTGAATGGCAACGATCTCTTTCAAGTACACTATTATGAAATATTGCACCGGTTTGTGCACAGACGCAACGCAACGACAACAAAAGTTAGTGTTTTTAACAGATAGTATTAGGAACACAAGTTGTCATGATAAAGAGTGCGCCATTTCATTTTTTCGAGCTCCTCGCCGGTTAGAGAGGCGCATACGAAGGATGAGAAGGATTCTTCATCCTTTCAGAACTATTCATATTTTGCTAAATGAGAAACCCTCGACCACAATCGGGCCAAAAGTTGAGGATTGCTGATATCATTACTCCTTAATAAAGGAGAGAGGCCTCCCGATGTATGTTTGTCCACTTAGAAGAGTGCCAGGGGGTATGTCTGGGCAGAGACGCAGAGGAAACAAGTGTAAACAAGTCGGGAGCCCCTCCTCACTCAAGTACCGTAACCCTGACTACCGTATACCTACCGTAACCCTGACTACCGTACACCTACCGTAACCCTGACTACCGTATACCTACCGTAACGCTGACTACCGTATACCTACCGTAACCCTACAGTAACCAAACTACCGGGAAACGAGCCAGAACCTTCTAGAATGTTTGAAATGTAGAGGAAACTTCCAGAATTTTCTAGAATTTTTGAAATTGAGGGGAAACTTCCAGAACCTTCTAGAATGTTCGAAATAACGGGGACGGATCCAGCGGCTTCTAGAAAGTTCGAAATAACGGAGACGGATCCACCGGCTCCTAGAAAGTTCGAAATGACGGGGACAGGTCCAGAAGATTCCAGAAGGTTGAAAATGACGGGCATAGCAGGTCAAAGGTTCACACAACCCAGCTAAATACATAACCCGTCGTCGTCCAGCAGGGGAGCGCGCCGTAGGCGCGCGGTCCCGGCTGGTATACTATAAATAACAAAATAAGATTTACGTGTTCATTACCAATAGGTGCTGGTGTTGGCGTTGACGGTGTTGGCAAACACGAGCGAATAGAGGGGATGAAAGAAGCTAGAACCACCACAAGTCGGATCTGCATGTTGGGTCGAACTGTTGCTGATAAAGAGAAAGATAAGGGAAAGAGGTACGAAAGCACTTTTAGGGGCATTCGTAATCGGCACTACGCACGCTGTACCGGATATACTGGATATCGCTTCCTAATCGGTGCCCCTCCCTATCCAAGGGTAAGCGAGGGAATGCAATTAATGATCTTTTTCGGGTGGTTTTGGCTACACTTTACCCTGTTAGTTTGCCAAGTATATGAATTTCCTGGTTTCTCGATCCCTTTTCCCATGAGAACTCCGAATTCTACACACCTCAACTCGAGAATGAATTTTTGCGGAAAATGGAGATAAAAGTTTATTCTTTACAACGCTTGCTGTTTTTCTGTTTTACAGGTATAAATATGGCAGTGGAGTGTGAAGGTCGGGTAGGCATTTATTTCACTCAATCTGCCAATCCCCATTCTACGAAGAAGAAAGTCGACAGCAGACAACCTTCCGAGTGCTTGATCTGTATTCAATAAGGTTCATGAGAACTATGACTCATTCCTATCGTACTTAGACAAGTACTGAATTCGAAAGATGCTTTGGGCTATGTCGAGCAACTGCACCAAATAATCAAGGCTATTTCAAAATACAAATTACTCACAGTATCAGAATCAAGATAAATGCTACCCAGTTACTGAAATTTAAGACGCCGTGGTGATGGTGGTCGAGGTCACCGGATGGTTCATTTCATCCATTCTCATCGAACTCTCCAAGATCTACGTTGTTCCTGGCAACATCACACTTTGAGATAAATGCTCAAATACTTATTCCAGAACGCCGTCCTCCCTTTCACTATATGGCCTGCCTGTTCGTCAATAGTGGCATCGCAGTGAAAGCTATCTTATATTACTCGATAAGGTCAGCATTTTTAGTCACGGTGATCTCCAGAATCAGATCAGTGAGCGACAAAACGAAATTTGATCAAATGTAGACGGGGAAAAGTACTTTTTTTATAGTTACATTCGCTTGGTGAAGAATGCGTGTTCCAGCGGAGAGTATCGTCGTGCCATTCGCTCGTTCATCGGCTTGAAGACGAGTTCGGTAGCAGCGAGCACCACAGCACGAGCTGATGTTCCCAATCCGACGTCGACGACGTTCGGCGCCGTCAAGTACACGCAGACCGATAAGTCGTCGCAGACGGAATGAATGTGCGTGTGCATCTCGGCCAAATAACCTGTCCCCGAAGCTTCGAATTGGCAATGCGCTCCTTGTTCATAAAGTTGCGTGTCTTCGCTTGAAGCGTACACTTCATTGGCATGCATTGTAAAATCATGACAAACACTATTGGTTGAATTGTGCAAATTTGCAGCACTTACACCTTTCTTTGTGTTTCTTATAATATATCGAAGGTGGCTACAGCAGGAAATTAATTGTACACGCCATCTTTCCGTTGTACCGCATATTTATCGTTAGCAAATTACAAATTTGTAATGAATAAACAACAGTGAAAGTATTATTGTGATTGGATTATTTCACAACTAAGAGAGGTCGTAATCGAATTGTTTTTCGACCGTGAATATTCCGCATTCGCAATAACAATCAGAATGCGACAGTGGTGATGCTTAAATCTACTAGATCTGCTGTGCTCACTACGGGTAAACCGAGGGAATTTAATTATTAGATGGGAACGTTTTCATGAAGTCATTTCGGCCTTGTGTTCCGTATGATCGTTTCCGAGTTCAATGCGAATTTTTTTTGAGGAACGGCCATTGTAACAGAAACCGTCAGTGTAACCGCTTTAGAAGGAGTTGCGAAAAGAACGATTGGCCCCGAAAAGAAAAGTCCTTTTTATATAGTTCTTCAACTACCTCTTTTCCAGAACTCTTTTCGATTGTCCGCACTGATAAAAAAGTAGACGTAATGCGTCTGGCAGAACGTAAGCATGGCCGTCGTCACCTTAGCCACAAGAATAGATACAGTAAGATCACTGTTATAGCCATACTGTGGCGAATAGAATATATGATCTTGGTATATTAAGCATCCTACTAATAGGCGCTGCAGCCAGCACTAGGAAACCTGTAGTGAACCTGCAAATGTTTGAATCCATTCTTCGATATCTTTTATTTGCATACCAAGAAAATATAAAAACAACCGTGAGAGTCACAGTCGACATTATAACTTTGTTAGCATATGCGCTACGTTTGCTGTTTCCTTAAATGATTATGTCGATTAACGCTTATCTTAGATATGAATACTTTTAGCCAATAGCCAAACTATTATCAGCGTGTATTGAAAAAGAACAACGCAATTGATAATTAATATGCACTGAAAACTTCCATGAGTTTGAATTTTAAAAGTGAATAACTAACCCTGCCACGAATATCGATGATTTCTTTGGTTAAGGCAGTTGGAGGTGCGCACAGTAAAACATCTCTATCTTCATCGAGAGTCCATGATCTGTATATCCACCATCCACACATGATGAACGACAAATTCAAGACAACGTGAAACCACCAGACTTTCATTTTGTTGTACCTGAACAGATTTTTAAATGTTGGTATTGTGTGAAATACTAACAAGTTAGGGCTGAAAAGTAAGGTGAGCACTTCGAATCCGAGAAGAGAGTACATTATGGTATTTCCAAATGACATCGCAGCGAAAGGTGCTCCGACGAATCGTATACAAGATACGCGAGTCAGAGGAATGTCCAAAAATATCCTAGCAAAAGAATAGTTTCGAAATATATGACGAAATATATGAAATATACGAAATATCATGTTTTGCAGCATTACCTCACTTGGTCACATATTTCGAGTACGCATCCCACACTTTGTAAGGCCGTCAGAATAACGAGCAACTGCTCTGAAATGAAATGATTTTGCATTATTTGAAAATTATTTGGCATTTGTGAACTCACTGTGAAGGTTATTATTCTTATAGTTACAATAGATAAACCGAATGTTTCCCACTAGACCGAAACCGGACAAGATAAATAGGAAGATTGCAATCGATAGTGGAACACCGCTCATCCTCAACTAGTGAGAAGCCTGAGGCGATTAAATTAGAAAATTGATGAAAGAAGAGAAAACGAAAGGGAAAATTACTGAGAAAGCAAGCACTGTTCTCACCGGTACGCAGTTAAGTTGTATTAGATTTGGGAAAGAGCAGTGATAAGAAAATCTTAGTTAAATAACAAAGAATGGCTACGATGACATTTTGTGAACGGCTGCGTTGTTGTCGAATACTCTGTAGAGATTGCTAATGGTGCGAACAGTGTAGACATCTAGGCCATTTCTCTGGGACAAAAATCGTCTAGACGGTCGCTTCTAGACTATTTTGAGGGGAGTCATTCCTTCCACTCATTTCGAAGGAGAGGGGTCTCACTCGCCTCATTTCTCTCTATCAATTCCGAGAGAATCTAATTATTTGTAAAAATCAATTCTTTTGCATCAATTATCCCAATCCCCAACTACGGAGCACTTTTAAGTGGGATTCCCCGTAAAAAATACAAATATGGTATTTTTTTCAGAATTTTAACTTTTCTAATATTGACTCATTTTTGACATCAAACCATGACCAGGGGTTCTTGCCTCAGAAGTGACCATGAACCTGGGGGTCATGGTCCAAAATATACATGAAAAGTCATGTTCGAGAAACTTCAATTGCTGTACGCGAATGCGTTACATAGTCCCCAAGAAAATATATATGCATGTTATCAATAACCAAATCAATGGGAAAGGAAAATCCGGGTTGCGTTAGGCGCACATTGATCAGGAATGAAAAGAAGTGGGAAAGTTGTAGGCGTATTGAAGGGATTGCAGTTACAATTACAATTATAGGCGGTTTGCATTAGGATCAACAAGTGTCGGGAACAGGTAAAAAATCGAAAGTGCTCAAAAGTTGGCCCTAAGGGTTATTTTTGATGCTGAACAACCTGGTGTGGTCGATTTCGTACCCAAAATTCCGCGTTTTCTATCAGAATTTTGTGCTCTATCTCGTGGTTATTCTGAAATCTCATGATTATTTTTTCGTTTTCGAGAAAAGTCTATTTTTTACCCAATCGAGGGCGGGCAGAATCCCTTGGCCAAGTGAAAGAGCATGTTCTACTGATCATTTTGTGCTATTAGATGAGGTGTTTCAGATGACATAAAGATATTTTTATATAGATTTTTGTGAAAAGTCGAAAAATAAATTTTTCTGAATACCCCCGTGTCGGTGCTCATTTTGAAGAGCTCATTCAGTTTATCATTTTTTGTGAACACATAATTTCATTTAAACCTCTCTGTAAGAAGTTACAAGTGCGAAAAAGGTGCATATCCGCAACCCCTCATGAAAAGTGGACCTCGGTCTGTTATAACTTCTTACAGAGAGGTTTAAATGATATGATGTGTTCACAAAAAATGATAAACTCAACAAGCTCTTCAAAATGAGATGGGTATTCACACGGGGGTATTCTCTCTTTTCCCAAAAATTGATAGAACGATGACTAGAGTCCTTCTCCTGCAGGTTAGACTTACTGAAACTTGAACCACTCCGAAGAATTGTCGCTCATCACAATATTAATTTCTCCCATATTCAGTCGGGAATTCCAGCCATATTTGCCCTCGTTCCACTTGGTGTCTGCTTCTCTGTTTTCTTCTTGAATTTGAATGGAATTCGTTAGTCGTTTACCGCATAATATCTTTCATCTCTCCAATTCAGAAATCACCCCAACATGTTTTATATTTATTTCTGCCCACTCATTTCTCCATTCTCTCGCCGTGCTCTTTACTACTCCAATCTACAGAAGACAATTGGAAATATTGAACAGAGAGGCGGATAGAACACTAACCATCACAGCTAAGGTACGATGAATTGTTAAGTTTTTTTTCACTTAGTTTCATTGCAGCAGGAAACAACATCAGTGGCTCCAAGAACGATACCAAGTAAAGAGTGCTCACTGAACTTTCAGAAATGATTTATTCGAAATAAAAAAAATGAGAATTCATCAAATATTTTGAACTGATGTATTCGAGTTGGCTTTTATTTATTATTTATCATATTTGTCTGTATTTTTCTCGTTTGCAATATATATTTTCAGAGTACATCATATCAGTCAAAATTAAGCAAAAACAATTCTAATTCATTTTTAATGTTTTCATTCAAAACTATATGAGGCGGTTTGCGTTAGGATCAACAAGCCCTAACGGGGGTCTGTAAAGGGATATTTTTGACCCTCTACACGCTGGTGCACTCGATTTCGCAATATGTCCATTTTTCGCTCCAGGGGGAAACCCCCCATTTTGCCCTAAAACGCGTTTTTCTACCAAATCTCGCCGGGAAGTGCATGAAATGGCACGAAATCGCGCGTTCCATGACAGAATTTTCTGCTCTTTCTCGTGGTTATCTTGATTTGTCATGAATGTTTCTCGTTTTCGAGAAAACATCGATTTTTGACCCGATCGAATGCAGGCAAAATCCCTTCACCAGGTGAAAGAGCATGCTTTGCTGATCATTTTGCGCTATTGGAGGAGGTATTTCAGATGACATAAAGATATTTTATATCGATTTTTGTGAAAAGTCGAAAAATAAATTTTTCTGAATACCCCCGTGTTGGTGCTCATTTTGAAGAGCTTGTTGAGTTTATCATTTTTTGTGAACACAACATATCATTTAAACCTCTCTGAAAGAAGTTACAAGTGCGGAAAAGGTGCATATCCGCAACCTCTCATGAAAAGTGGACCTCGGTCTGTTGTAACTTTTTACAGAGAGTTTTAAATGATATGTTGTGTTCACAAAAAATGATAAAATCAACAAGCTCTTCAAAATGAGCACCAACACGGGGGTATTCAGAAAAATTTAATTTCCGACTTTTCACAAAAATCGATATAAAATATCTTTATGTCATCTGAAATACCTCATCCAATAGCGCAAAATAATCAGTAGATCATGCTCTTTCACTTGGCCAAGGGATTCTGCCCGCACTCGATTGGGTCAAAAATCGACTTTTTCTCGAAAACGAAAAATAATCATGAGATTTCAGCATAACCACGAGATAAAGCACAAAATTCTGATATGACACGCGAAATTTTGGGCCATTTTGACCTATTTTTAAAGAAAAAACATCGAAAAACGCGTTTAAGGGCGAAATGGGGGATGCCCCCCATGGAGCGAAAAAGGGACATATTGCGAAATCGACCACACCAGGTTGTTCAGCATCAAAAATAACCCCTAGGGCCAACTTTTTAGCGCTTTCGATTTTTTACCTGTTCTCGACACTTGTTGACCCTACCGCAAACCGCCTCATATTCTGTGAAGCTTTTTGTGAAATGATTTTATTATTTTCGTCAATCGGAATTCTGTTCACTAAAAGTAATGACGATGGTGACGAACTTGTTAACATTTAACATTGTTTCTTCCTTCTTTTCCTTCATACTCTCCTCCCTCTCGTTTCGATCTGCCTTCTCAAAATGACAAAAGCATAAATGAAAATGAAGAGAAACAGAGCCGACGATTTTGAGTTTACGGCTTCGGCAAAACTAAAAGATACTTTAACAATATTGTCACATGCTTGAGGCGATCGGAATGACAGGTGAGGCGTTCCTTGAACTCCCCGTCATCGATCGATGCACTGATATCGTGCGCATTTGAACCTAGGAGACTTATTGTTACAAAATTCAGTCAAATTCATGTAAAGGACAATCGGTCATTCATACTGTCAATTGCACACCAGGGCTGTGCAAAAATTGTCACTTCGCAACACTCTCTACCTGTTTCTAATCGGCGAGATGAGAGCATTGTGAATTGAGAGCTCGGTAAATTTTTGCACAGCCCTGATGCACACCTTTGGAATGCTACACTAGCGCACGTACCTGCTCGATGCGCGCGCATCGCCGGAGGAAGGAGCGCGACAAGGATCACACTGTGAAGGGGCGAGTTGAGCAGGATGAGATGGTACAGGATGGCGCACGTTCCTGAAGAACTGTCTTGGACGAGCAGTGACCGAGGAGGGGGTTGGAAAAAGTGTGCAAGTTGGTAACTTGGTAGTTTGGTAAGACTGTAGGCGGTCACAAAAACTGCCCGTCTCCGTGGCGAGCGAGACCATGCCGACCGTGATCGGTGCAACCAGGAAGATCGAGGGCATGACGAGCTGAATTCATTGACTTTATCCGTCCATTCACTCCATTCTCATTCTCATTCTCTCAAAATCGATAATTGACCGAGCCAAGTGGATGGACCAACCAACTATCATGGAAATCGGTGACTAAATTTTTTCCTAGCGGACGGGGTTCCTACACTCCTAACAGGAAATCGGTGATATCAAGTACCTGAATGGTGCGATCACCTCACGGGAAGATTACTCCACGTCGCTCGTCCTTCGTCATTATCTAACCCGCGATCGGGGCAGATACCACACCACACACCCCATTCTTCCATTCGGGAAGATACTTCTCCGTGGCCCATCCATTCATTCAAATCCAATCTAGAGGTTTTTCTATCCATCCACTTCGCCAAAGGCAGACCTGCCCACTCTCGTCAACCCGTCGTTCGTAATTTCATCATCACCCAAGGCAGACCTGCCCACTTCTCCTTTCTTTTGACTTCACCCCCATTATTGTTCTACTGTGTAATTGAATGAATATTATTTATTAATTGCCCTAATTCTTTTTCACACCGCATAATTCACACCGCGAGTACCTAACTGTATTTCTCCATAATAAGTTGGAGAAGTCAGTACACTATCTGAGAGAGCTCACCTACCACCCGTACAGTGAAAAAATGGTCCGAAAAAATGATGGTGGCGGATTTGATTCCAATGGCGATAAATATTCGTAATATGACGTTTTATTACTGTACGAGTCATTTTCCCTAAAAATTTCATTAATTGTAAGTAGATTATCGTACATGATATTGAAATCGGAACGTCTACCGGAATATTCGCTTTTCTCGTACTTTGCGAATACTGAAAATTAAGAGTCGCGCTTGGGCTCATTCGATAGCCAATAGTCGATTTGTCGGAATCTATTCGGATGTACATGGTGAAATATTTCGGGAATTCGAGATAACGACGTCGCCTCCGTTGATGACGTCACGCGTGACCCCTCTATTCCTCTCAAGGGCAACACCAAGGTCACGCGCGGTCGAAACGAATCGAATGGTTCATATAGGTTGAAAGGGTGGCGAACTATAGAAAAGCTCGTTTGAGAGGGTTTTGAGCTCCCCAACTACCTTCCCATCTCTTCCCTTCCCACCTCTTCCCCAGGTGAAAGAAGGACCCTTTGATCTACTCCTGTCTAGCCCCTTCAGTATCGATTTCCATCGCGGAAATTGATGATATTAAAGATAATTTCGGAAAAGTTCTGTCACCATTTACGCACTCTAACCACCTCAGCGAGGGGTCATGTTAGCGAAACGAAAAACATGTGAAATTTGCGATTTGCTGGCTATTCTGCGGATCGCTGGCTGTAAGATAGTATTGTACAAAGGAATCGGTGCACAAAAACACTTGGAAGAGAGTATTTAAAAACTGCCCGATAGGTCGGCGCGGCATCCAATAGCACAGCTAGATTTGAAATGCTATGCATAGTAATTTCTGCTGCAAACGGTGGCCGTGTGGCTTTTCCTCGTTGTTATCGCTTCCTGATTGGCGGGAATAACATGTTTGAAATTAATGAGCTCCGGGAAAAAGAATGATTGTTTACGCTTAATATTTCTTCACGCGCAAGCTCTACAGTTTAATTTACACGAGAATAATGGGAAGTGAACATTGTTTCTTGAAAAGTTGAGTGATCTTTAATTTTCTCAAAGGAACCATTTGTTGTATAATAGATCCCCTTCCAGCTCAAAGTCGATGATACTTTGCCATTTTCTCATATTTTTTTGAAGTGATAAACTCGCGTCAATTAATAAATAAATTAGTAGTTAGTTAAAATATGCAAGGTTATTATCACTTCATATTGCGGCGTTCCGTACAAGTGATTAGCTAGGGGAAGTGACGGGTCTCGATCGTTCACCCAATAAATCCCGAATGTATGATATAATGAGCGGAATGACCCAGACGAAGAGGCTGCAACAGCATTACATTCTAATATTAGGCTATGGTTTATTTGTTCTCCCGTTTCTGTGACTAAGCAAATAAGACATCATCGTGATCAAGCATATTGCACCTGTATATTATCTCTCGGAAAGACATTAACACGCATGTATAATTGATGTCTCGGAGCAGGCTTTTTTCCTACTTTGTCACTCTAGTATTGCTTTGTTTCAGTCCCAGTGGAGAACAATTTCTCTATGCATTTCCGTGTTATTGAGTCTTGATGATCTAAATTATTGAATGTTTGCAATATTGGGATTGCAATACAACAACATTTCCTACCGTAATATATTCAAAAGAAGTGACGTTAGCAGCAGACACTTTCGTTCGGCATTATAATTTCTTTCAGCCAGAATCGGATGCGATGTTCCTCCCTGCCCTTGATATCATCAGCATTTGCGTTTTCTCAATATCGGGAATTTTCGGGACTATCGGAAACATTGTTTTGCTTGCCGCGATCAAGCATCGCTCGCCAGCAGCATGGAAGTGCGTTTTCGAAAATGGCAGAGGACGAAAAAAGGCCCGTTGCAGATCCTACACCATCCTACTAGCGAATTGCGCAATCATCGACCTGGTCGCATGCATTACTAGCGTGCTGTCTATGGAACGGTTCGTCTTTTGTTCTTCGCAACAAGGACTTGAAGAAATTCAAAATACGAAAAAAAACATAATATCGCAGATTTGTCCCATTCAAAGACGTCACTACGAGTGTTTACGTGGGACCGTGTACGATACTCTCTGGCTTCCATTGCCATATTCTGCATTGTAATCACTTTTAGAAAACGTATTGCGATAATAAATAATTGTTTTCAGCAATAATGGTGCATACTTTAACGCAATCTTTCTTCTTTATCGCAATTTCTTTCTGCTATCGACTATACGTAATCAGTAGGCGAGCAAATTTTGTCAATTTTTTAAAAGGTAAAGGTATTTTTTTAAAATTTTTTAAGGTAAGGTAAATAAATTTTTCCAATTTTTTAGCCAATTAAAAATGAGAAATTCCCTAGAGTTTTTGCGAAGATTACAGCAGGATACATGATTTTCTCAGTTTTAGGAAATATTTACAGACCCGGACCGAGTCGCGCGAAAATGACCTTATTCTGCGGTGCAGTGTACCTGCCCACGCTATCGGTTCTGGTATAATATTTTCGAAATTTTACCAATACAATCGGCAACGTTTAAAAGTTTCTCTGTTCAGTCCCGTATTTCCACCGTGCTTGATAGATCACACTATTTTGTTCAGGTAATGACATTTTATACGAATGATCCACCAGAAGCGGTTAGGGCTGCGCTCAAGCTCTTCCATCCGAGTCATGATCAATTTGACGGATACGTGATCGAAGGTCGGCTCCTTTCTAGCGTCTCACTGTTTACAAAACGGTGCAATAATTAAGATTCTTTAAGGTCACGTTGATCTTCGCATTCGCTGGACGTCTGTTTTTGTTCAAATTTACGTTTTCAGTCCGATAATTCCGCTGTGTGCGATCGTTTTCTTCGTAAGGCACAAGGTCAGTAAATGAACAAGAGGCAGCTGAAACTATATATTTGATATATACAGATCCTCAAATCTCTGCGGGCAAATGCTCATGTTATGACCACACGGACAAAAAGAATGCACACGACTCTCGTCAAAGTGAGAAATTCTGTAGAAATACATTTTTGCTGAAACATTTCGCTATAGGTGCTCACGCTTCAAGCCACGCTTCCCATTCTCTTCTTCTGTTCTCTTATCTACATTATGCTCGTGAAAAGACAAATTATTGACTCGGCACTTATGGAATACGCGATATTCTGGGTAGGTCGGCTCTATTATCTACTTGTACAGTAGGTCTCAAGAACGAATTAGGCTAAACACTGTCTTTGAATAGTCTATCGCAATCTATCGCATAAGTTCTTACTCACGAGACATTAAAAAATATGGGTTATCTGCAACATTCAAGAACTTATCCTACATGCCGGCGCTGTCTCCGCTAATCACTATCTACAACATAACGCCCTTCCGAGAGTAATTTACTGAGTTTTGAAAATGATTTATAAAATACCTTTTTAGATTTGTTCTTCGTCGAAAGCTCGCAACATTGAGCGTGATCATAAAATCGAAAAACAGTATCACTAATATTGTTTCTGAATGACGTCACGATTTCAATAACACCCTCTAATGACAATAGCGTAATGATTTTAGTAAAGCTATTATGCGTCCTTATCATTTCTTCCTTCATTATATCTCCACCACATCCAACTGGAGTTCTCATTCAGGATAACTCGTGAGACCTGGCACATACTGATGTTCGCTATTCTGTTTGTTGTTTTTCGTGAATGAAATTTTTGAAGAGATTTCCAAACTGAAGTATAAAAAAGTGCATCCATTGAGGAAAATTGTCGAAAGCAAGGAGTAGTGCACTCTAAAAAGATATGATGAGCAGTTTGCGATACTGAGAGAGTTCTTTCTTGGACTTATCAGATAGAGCGCGAGCAGATTCCTGACCATACCGGCCACTGAATGAGAGGCGATTAGAGCGGACACAATTCGATTGCGATTCGACTATTCTACGTCTTTTGTATCAAGACTCAGAATGACACATCCCCATCCTGTCTGTAATGTCGGCCCTATACTTCCATCCATCCCTCCGATGCTTTCGCTCCGTCGAAAAATCCAAAATAGGCTGAAAACGCTGAGAGCTGAGAGATGTTTTCACCATTGATTAATTACCCAAGTTTGAATTAATTTCCCAATTGATTAATTAAGGTTTAATTTACCCTTTGAGACCATGGCAGCTCAAGTGACTGAGCGTTTCCACGTTCTCGCTCAATTGGAGCACTTGCAATCGAAGTACACGGGAAATGGGACACGCCGATTGCAATCGCTGGATCACCAACCAGCACAGAGACAACCATACTTCGAACATGAGCCATCCGGGAATGCTCTCACACATCTCCGTTGTGGAGAATGAGTCGCGTGCTCGCACTCGATTCAATTATTTTTCTCTTTCTCAATCGTATAGTGTAGCCCTGCGGACCTCCCCTCG
The DNA here is from genome assembly GCA_911812115.1 of Pristionchus exspectatus. Lineage (NCBI taxonomy): Eukaryota > Metazoa > Nematoda > Chromadorea > Rhabditida > Neodiplogasteridae > Pristionchus > Pristionchus exspectatus. The sequence goes on along the minus strand of OU461583.1, from coordinate 31,353,199 downwards.
AAAAGTCTCCTCTCGAGGAATATTAATTACCATTCTCACTCGCGATCTCATTTTGCATGTACTCATGCTGAATGTTGCTGTTTCAACCCTGTAAACCCCCCATAAACTATTGATGCTGTTGTGCAATCGATATCATATGAATCATCATCTCTACGGCATTGGTGCGTTTTGTCTGTTGTTAAATTCTGGATCATCGCTCAAATCTCCTTTCTCCCAGAAGTAAAACCCCTAAAATCGTGTGAAGCTAACCGCCGACATTGCCCTCGTTCTTCAACAACACTGACTCAGCCAGGGCTCCCACGCTTGCTCCACTACATTCGGGAAGGATATAAAGGAGTTAGTTGAGTCCCTCAGCCAAGCTCCTAACCTTCAGCTTCGTCTTGGAGATGGTTGCGACTATTCCGCCCTTGTCGTTTGAGACGACACTGAGCACGCTCGGCTCGAATGTCTTCATGCAGCTGGTTCTATTCTATTATGTGAAAAAGATGCCGCTCTCAGGTATTCAACCTTTTCGACCTATGAGAAACCTATGATTTCGACCTATGACCTATTCGACCTATGAGATCGATTGTGAGAAATGAAAGATTTGAAGACACCGCCAAGCCGTTCTTTCTTGTACTCTCGCTGGGTATGTTCATAGGAACGATTGCATCGACTGCTAATTTCATAGCCAAGAGCACTCGTCTATCGGAGGAAATGTTTGTACAATTTACTTATCGAAACTAACTACAATACAATTTGAAGCGCTCACTACGCGAACACCGTCGAAGAGTTTGGCCGATTCGCTAGCCTGGCCACGTTGCTGTTCGGAGGTACTCCCCTTTTTGATCCGAAACCCGCTGTTAACCTCACTCAGGTGGATTCTACCTCATCGCTGAAGGCAACACTTGCCGAAAGGATTCCGAGTCTGTTAGCTACTGCGCATGGTGAGTTATATTTTAAGCAAGACGCATCCCGTTGATACCACTGTTTTTTTTCAGGTTCATCCAGTTAGCAATTGCTATCCTCGCTGTCCTGGCAACGCTCGGAAACTTCTCCCTGCTCGCTGATGGCTGGATCAGCTACATTTATATGATCCTGCCAACTATCGGATTTTTCTTCATTATCCTAGCTCTACTCATTGTAAGCCCTTGACATCTTCAATGCATTCGAGACTCTTACACAGGGAATCGTCCATGCATGCAATGGAACCCAGTCCGACGATGAACCCTGCACCAAATCGAGACGACTCGCCCAACTCTTTCTCTTCTTCGCAACGCCTGTTGCCATGACGGTGGCGACTAGAGGAGGTGGAATCTGTTTCATCGCCAGTAGTAGATTTTAGATTACAGTTGATGGAGCACTGATGTTTATTCGCTTTATCGATAGAAGTGCCTATGAGTACAGAAGTACTGATGCAAGCGATCGATACGGTATCTGGCACATGCTGGCGTATACTGAAGCCGTGAGTAAATTCTAAGCGAAGATTCCACTTTTTGGTGGGAAAAAGGCCACTAGAATATGACGACGGATACAAAGTCACATTTAGTGGATTCGTGGCATCGATCAAGTTGAGCTGTTCTTCCCAACAGTTGTTATTCTTTCTGCGTTGATCTTCCATCCATCGATAAGAGGCCTCTGTCGCAAATCGGAAAAGTCCAAGGTATTTAGTGATCTCCATGAAGAGAGATTGATCGATGGATTCAGATTGCCCCAGTCAATACTTCTGTTCCTGCTCACCAGCCGATGATGATGATGCACCCAATGATGTCTACGCCTCAAATGATGATGATTCCCCAGACCATGCACCCCGCTCCTATCGCTGCTCCACAACCCTCTATGATGACTGCCCAGATTCACGCACCATCACCTCAGATGATGATGGTTCCACAGACCCCTATGATGACTTCTCAATCCGTTCCTCCTCAGAATACGTTCTCCTCCAATCTTACTAACCTTTCTCAGCCCCCCGTAATGTATGGAATGGGTGGAAGACCTGTATACATGATGGCTTGAGAAGCCCCCAAGGGGTGCCACGAGGTCATCACTAACGACCTATGTGCCACTGTGCGTTGAATAAAGGCACTTGTTAACATATCCGAACAATAATCAGTGTGAACCAATAAGAAAGAACAATCACAGACGACAGATAGACAACTTTGGAGACTCTTGTTTACACAATTTGTTGATTCGCGATCATGCTTCAAAAAAAACTGATGCAATGTTAAAACCAATCTTGTGTTTATCGATCCTGGTGAATTATTCATGACTGATGTTTCATCCATGGGAATGTATGTAATCTCTAGTTTCTCACGAGTAAAACCCCGAAATCGTGAGGTATTTTTTGGAGCTTCCCAGGAACTTCTGATAGTAATGACTCAGTCGACATTCTCACGATCGCCAAACTACACCTTGAGGATGCACAAAATAGAGTAAGTAGAGAGAATTTCCTAAAGCTCGAGTGTATGAGCGACTTCAGGCTACCCGTGCCCAATGTCTTCGGTTGCTTTGGTGAGTCTTTTGTAACAATATCTTTGATGATAACTAATCTATCGTATCTTCTTCTCACCAATTTTCACTTGAATCATCTACTACACCCTACCGAAAATAATTGCTCCAGCGAATTAATTGAATTTCGCATATATTCTCCATGTATTCACAAGCCACGGTGGGAGGGCTGGGCGCGTCGGTCGTCCTGCTTTGCGCATGGAAGCTTCCTTGCAAAGGTGTGCAAATAGCTGCGGAAACACTGCCGCTCAGCTCCGAAGTATCCATTCTCTGTCAGCCGTCGAGGCTAGCCATTGACACGGATAACATTTCATCCACCTGCTTATTTTCACTACAAACACCCACGTTCACCTGTTCGTTTTCGAATAAATTCGATCTCAAATTCAGAGTTCATCTACTTCATCAAAGCGTATCCTTCAGTACCGATTCCCCTTAAGATATTTGACATTTAAATAGGTTTTTTTACAAAAATTGTGGTAGGCTACTTGCACCTGATGGGTGTAAAAGCCATTTTTTCTTATAAATATTTGCAGAGCCAAAATTCGATGGCCATTACTGAAAGATTTCATGCAAGGGGGGATTTGCCAGTAGGCATAAATATGCGGATAATCACTGTCATGACCACACAGCAAGGCTATCGTGTCAAAACATGCAGTAATCCACGAATATCCCTTTCCATATTTTTGGTCATCATTCACTACTGACACATCCAGTTTGAGCACACATATCTAATTGCTACATATAGTGATTGGATGGGTAACCTTCGAGTCATTATTGATTCAGTCAACGAAGCCACATAAAGATAGATAGATATGCATTTACAAAAAAAAGCTAATTGTTCAAGCTAATTGTTCAAGAAGAGAGTATCGGAATGTGCAAGATGTGGTAGCGTCTTCCATTCGTGAACTAGCTGGGAAAGATAATCGTTCCTCTCTCTGTTCTTTCTGCACGAGATCAGTGAGTCAAATAACCTTCCTTTGTCCAACTGCTCGCGTGTTTGTGTTTGTTTTCCACGAGGATGATGATGATTTCAGGCTCCATCCTCCAACTTCTCTCTCCCCTATAAGCTCGTTAGTCACCCATTCGAGTCGTCTCGTTCTCACTAGAGAGAGAGTCATTTGTTTATTGCCCTTCCTCTTCCCCCGCCCGCCCTCTCGCCTCCCTCCCTTCCGTACCTATCCTCACTCTTACGCTCGGCCAGTGATCACTTCTTCCAGTTCGTGTGACCATGGATATGACAATGATGGGGTAACTATTTTTATTAATGTTTTAACCACCCTAGATTTGCAAGTTCACTAGTTATTTCAGCCCTATGCAGGCAGCTACCATGTCCGCCATGACTCTGCACTTTGGCGCCGATGAAACAGTTCTATTTGACTTTTGGAAGTTCTCTACCAATTGGGGTTGGTTTCTCAATCAAGTACTTTCTCTTAAAGACTTTTTCACGTATTTAGTCAATATTTTCTTACAATCTCATATACCTGTTATTATTCGCTTCACAGGTCTGATCCTCTCCTGCCTCGTCCTGGCCGTTTTCTCCATCATCAAGGAAGCAACGCGCGTTTTCCGTGCGGCCTACGCGAAAGCGACCGAGAACAATCGGCGAGTTTGCGCTTCGCATTTGGTGGATCGAAGATGCAAAGACTAAGCAAATAGTGAAGTTGGTCAGCAAAGGTGCATACAGTCAGGGAAAACGTCGATTGGTCTGGGCATTGAACAATTTCCGTATACATATGATAGCTATATTTTGCCGAATGACTAGACCACATTGAAAAAAGGTGAACAATTCCTGAAGATTCTCCTCCGCGCGAAAAGAATGGGAAGACCGCATTACAATTAGAATGCGCAAGATTATTTTATGACCACTATTTTCCAGTCACTGCGGTTGTCGACTGCTCGACGGACTTCTTCACGCTGTCATCCTCACCCTATCCTACTTCCTCATGGTCATCTTCATGAATCTGAACGTGTGGATGTGCATAACGATCGTCGTGGTGGAGGTGATTAATTGCAGCTTTTTCAGGGTAAAATGGTAATAGTGAAAGGAATTACCTGTTAGACGGACAAATACTCTCTATTGTTTACTGCTTTGTATGGTAGGTTAGTTTATTAGATCATATGCGAGACAAAATAATAGCTTGAAACGAGTTAATTTTAATACTTCAGAAGTGTTTTGAGAAGATGTTCGCCCATTCTTGTGAAACTTGTTCGTCGAAACATGATTGAACATTGTGAGGTTTCTCTTTACCGGGAAATTTTTTTCTATTCACTGCGCTCTTCACTGTCTCTATTCATCGCCCGCTCGTTACTCCCGCAATTATATTTCTTTTTGCAGGTTCTTTGTCATGCCGTCTCTGCCTACTTCAATACGCTCATGAACGTAAACTTTTTCGAGAAATAAATCCTTCGAGTAATTATTGTATCTCCGTTTTGTCGTCGGCTTTAATCGATGAATATTTATAAACATGAAAAACATGGTTTTATTGTTTTTTTCAGATTTATTTGCTGTGGTGAATCACTAACTGCAATTTTCAGGCGAAACGATCGTTATTGGGCATTTTTTGATATTTTCGATAGTTGCACGCTGGTATTTGATGATTTCGACGATTTTTTAAACAATACGGAGCGAATTGCAGATCGATATTCGGAGCTGCAAATTTTTGTTTTAAATTGTCAACCATTATTTTACCTCGTAGTATAATAGATAAGAAGCTTCGACGAGATTGCGATATTTACGAAAATTGAGCCGAGAAATGAACGAAAACTTATTTTGATCTGAAAAAGCGTGTTTTGTAATTGAATCAGCGCTGGGAACTGACAATCGAGATCTGAATGCAGAACGAAATGCATGTATATAATGGCGTCAGAAACCAGCCGGTGAAGTCCACTGCCACAATTATGAGTGTGATCTAACGAAACGTCGCATCTGAAGGAAATCTCACACTCGAATTTCGTGTTTAGAAATGTTTACATGGGATGAAAAAAACCAAAAGTCGAAAATTTTCGTTTTCGACCTCTCAACGATGCCGCATGACTTTCGAAGTATCTTTTTCAGATTCTACATGCAGAAATACTACGGAAAAAATAATAAAAAATCATATACATATTTTTATTGAAAAAATAACAGAAAGTAGAATAGCATTTACATACAGTTTCACAGTTTATGCGTAGCAACACTACTGGAAAGTGCGCTCGAAAACACAGATGGTCTTGATTGCTGATCGATAATCCGAGCTGAAATATTTAGCAGGTGGTACCTTTATCTTTCTAAAAACATAATATTTCACTTTCTCTGAAGCAAACGACCATACCACTCTTTTAAACAGATTGAAAGCCAAGGATCGCACCTGGTCGTATAATATGAAGATGTTTGATTTGTTTTATGAAGATGTATGAAGAGTTTCATTGATAGTGCAATATTGATAAAAATATTGACGAAAATTGTTTTTTTTCATTTATTGTGACCATCAAGTGAAGAATGAAGTACGACGTAGATAAATATCGGCGTCATGAGCCATCCGCTCGCGTCTACCGTTACAATGATCAAAAGGGACTTGAATATGCGCTTCATCAGGAAAGCGTCTGAAAATATATTTGAAAAAAAGTGTTTCGATAATGTTCCATCGCACCTGCTTCCATTCGAAGCCGAATCCACACTATGAGGTACACCAACACACTTAGGATATTAACCACCAGAATGGGAAAGGTAAAAAAAAACGGAAGGCCGTCCGAAAAGGGCGTTAATATTTCACATATGCAAATGCTGAAATTTTTTTCGTATTATTAATTGCTCAACTTTTCTTTTACCGTGGTGTGTCGGAGGCGTACATGACATAGCATACGTGCAGGCAAGAGCAAATAAGGAGAGTTGCTATGGCCTAAAGGAAGTAATGTTACACTGATTGATTGAATGCTTTAACGGACAATATAGTAGGCGGATTTGTCGATACTCTTATAGGAAACGGCGAAAATAACCGAGAATAATCGGTCAATGCCGATCAGCAGTACGCAAACGCATCCAATAGTGATGCCCATTTCAGGAAGGAACTGGAAATAACAGATCTCCGGTTTTGAAAGGAAAAAATGGACCCTTACCATTAAACAATTACAGAGATAACTGCTAATTTCGATATGGAGATTGAACAGGATTGGTGATTGAACTATGAGAACACCACACTAGAAGTATTTAGCGTTAGTACTGGATCTAATGCGCAATCTAAATTGATGAAGGATATCGCCAATGGCGCTGCAATCAGGGCACTGCAATCAGGAAATTACAAGTCGTCATCATAGTGTTGAAATGCACTTTTATTAGTAAACGAGAATATGACGTATGAAACAGACAATCAAATACAGATGATTTATTTTGTATGAAAAGTATGAAATCACGAACCTCGTTTTTATCGTGGTCAGCAAAATCATGAAATTTCCGATTGGTCCAACAATAGCCAAGAGTGTAGCCAAGAATGCCGATAAAAGCACTCTCCTCTCTTCCCTCGCTCACTCTCCTCTCTTCCCTCGCTCACTCTCCTCTCTTCCCTCGCTCGCGATAGGCGCTTCCCTAATAGCTCTCGCGACTCAATCGATACAGCGCTATTCCCTAAGTATTTGTTTGTTTGTTTAATCGTTTTATTGTCACCACTTCTTAATGTCTAGTCTTAAACGTCCCCCTCATTTGTCCCCTTCTTCCTTCCGGGACGAAACGGAGTCGGCTGCTATCCCCGATCCGACCAATATCCTTCGTGGTATCGCCAAGTACCTCGATGCTCTCACCCCTGAGGAGAAGAGCGGCCCTCTCGCATTGTTGCTAGGCACTTGTGCCATGCAGATCAATGATCTTATGGTTAGATCGACAATGTCGATTGAGGATGCCATCGAGAAGGAGAAAAGGGATAGGTCGGTCGTTGTGATGGGACTCACTGAGTCAGTAGCTGTGAAACCCAGTGAAAGAGTGGCAGATGACATGGCGAAAGTCGTCTCCATGCTTGATCTCGCTGAGGTGGAGCACTCTCCGGCTACCGTATTCCGAATGGGAGTGAAGACGGATTCGCGCCCCCGTCTCCTTAAGGTAATCTTCCACACTCGAACTGCCCAATCCCTGTTCCTTGCTAAATCCCGTGCCCTTTCCACCCAATTCCCATCGGTCTCGATTCGCCCTTCCCTCACCAAAGCGGAGAGAGAAGCGGCATATCAACTGCGACAGAAGAAGAGAGCACTCAAGTCTGAAGGAAAGGACGTTCTGATCTACGCGGGTTCGATCATCGAGAGAGGTCAACTGGAAGCGATGAAGAAGCAGCTTCGCTCTTCTCGCTCCCAGTCTCGTCCACGCCGTCCTCGCACACCTGCACCGTCATCTTCCTCTCAGCCCGAGTCCATCTTCAACATTTCCTCTCTACTGGCCCCTCAGACCACCACTACTCCTAATGCCACTACTGGTCCTTTTTAGCTCGGCCCGAGCTAGCGACATATTCCTTATCTTGCCATTATTACAACATCCGATCGATCGTAAATAAGCTTGATTCATTCCGTACTTTCCTCATGTCATCTCAACCATATATCGTATTCCTTACCGAGACTTGGCTCTCTCCCAAAATCCCTTCCTCTCTGATTATCGGTTCACTACCGTACACCGTTCTTCGATCCGATCGATCATCCCGTGGAGGTGGAGTATGCATTCTCCTTCGTGATTACCTGTCGTATTCTACCGTATCCCTCCCCTCCTCTGACCATGAGATTACATGCATCGACTTATTCCATTCATATGCCTACATCAGACTCTGTCTAGTCTACCGTCCCCCCAGTTACTCTCTTCCTAAGACCGAATCACTTATTTCTTGCCTATCTGATATTCATGCCTCGTCTCCCCATCCTATTATTATTACCGGTGATTTCAATTCCGATTCCCAATGTTCCCATCCCAACCCCATTGATAGAGTATTCCGTGATTTCATCTATTCTGCTGATCTTTCTCACCTTAATGTAACTCCCACGCGCGGCTCTAAATGTATCGATTGGGTATTAGGTAACGATCCGTCCCTTATCCCGAGCATCTCAATCATTCCTCCCTTTCCATCTTGTGATCATTCTGGCTTATCCTTCACCCTCAATTCTCCCCAATCTCCTTCTCTCCCTTCCAAAATACGTGACTTTTCCCGTGTTGATTTCTCTGCTCTTTCCTCCCATCTTGATTCCATTGATTGGTTCTCTCTCTTCCGTGATTGTCCTGATATTGATTCTGTTTATACCAATTTTACTTCTACTATTCATTCTGCAATTGACACGTTTGTTCCCTACCGTACTCCTCGTCCTCCAACTCTCTCTTATCCCCCTCACATTATCCGCCTAATTCGTCATCGAGATGCTTTGTTCGCTAAAATTCACTTTCCCAATGTTAGATCCCTTTTTGACCAATGTAGCAGAAAGCTCTTGTTTGAAATCGACAAATGGACCCGATACTCTACCCGTAAAAAGCTATCCCGTGTAAAAGATTTGTACCGTCATGTTTCCTCCCTAACTAAGCCCAAACTCTCCATTCCTGAACTAGTCTCTCCTATGAACGTACCTGTGTATGATAGTCTTTCTAAGGCCAATCTCCTTGCTACCGAATTTGCTTCTCACTTCACTCTTGACGACGGTTGTCTCCCCTCACTCTCATCTTCCCCCATTCCTCCCTCTCTCGCTTTATTCACGTTCTTTCCTCATGAAGTATTTAAATCACTGCGTAAATTGTCACCCACTGGTTCCACTGGCCATGACGGTATTCCCCAAATTATCTTCTCCAAATGTGCTCATGCTCTCTCCATTCCACTCGCTGACATTTTCAACCTTAGTCTCATCTCTGGTACCGTACCTTCTGCCTGGAAACACTCTCTCATCACACCTATTCCAAAACCTGGCAAAGACAGCAAACTCCCCTCTTCGTACCGACCTATCTCTATTATTTCTCCTGCCGCAAAAACCATGGAACGCTTAATTAAAGATCATCTCAATTGTCACCTTTCCCGCTACAACATCCTCCCTTCCAATCAGCACAGTTTCCGTTCTGGTGCTAGTGTTGTCACGAACCTATTGACTTGCCAAAATGACTGGTCCCTTGCGCATTCCAATAAACTTACCACTGATGTTGTATACATTGATTTTACTCGAGCCTTCGATGTTGTTCCTTATCCTAAATTGCTTACTTGTCTCTCTCGCCTCGGTATACATTCCAATTTGCTTTCCTGGCTTCAATCTTTCCTCACTGATCGTATATTCTCTGTCCGTTTCGCTTCTGTTATTAGTGACTCCTTCCCTATCCTGTCCGGTGTTCCTCAAGGCAGTGTCCTCGGACCCATTCTCTTCTCAATCTACCTATCCGACCTTTCTCGTGTACTATCTAAATTCCACAATGTTACCGTACAATGTTACGCTGATGATGTCAAGTTGTATGTTTCCTATAACAAGTCCACCAAAGCTAGTGTCACTGCTGAATTTCAATCTGCACTCGATTGTCTATTCACGTGGGCCCAATACAATCAGTTGTCATTATCTGTTTCCAAATGTTCTCATATTCGCATTGGCTCAAAACAGCTTTCCCCCCGTTATCAGATTGATTCCTTTGTTTTACCACTCGAAAATAATGTACGTGACCTAGGTGTACAAGTTCGTTCCGACCTCAAATGCTCTTCCTCTATTAAAATTCGTGCCCAAAAAGCCACCTCTAAATTGTTCCTTCTACTCAAAGCTCTTCCTTTTAATTGTCCATCAATCCTCATTCGTAGTTACAAAGCATATGTTCTTCCCTTGCTAGACTTTGCCTCTCCCTTTTGGAATCCTCATTATTCTATTGATATTGCCACCCTTGAGAAAGTCCAACATATCTTCACTCGCCAAGTCTTTTATCGCTGTTTTCCTTCTCCTGACTATCCCCTATCCCTCCCCTCATACTCCGATCGTCTCAAAATACTTGGCCTGCGCGCGCTTACCGAGAGGAGAGTCATAGGTGATCTTTGTATGACTCATTTAATTATGACTGGAAACACAATTATTCCTCGTTCTCTATTCTATGTATACAAGCCACAACGCGACAGAACTTCTTCCTTCGGAATCCACAAAGAGCTCACCACGAGCACTCCACGATACCATTCATTTCCACTCAGAACAGCACGATGGTACTCCCAACTCCCTGTCACAATACGCACTGCCCCAAATATCAGAGTATTCAAGCGTAGACTTGCTGCACACCCCATTATCGCTGACCTTTCCAAACTCCCCTAATACAGGAGAGTTCCCCCCCCCCACCTCCAGTTATATCCACCTCAAATGCCATTAATATCGTCGCGCCTCGGGCGTAGATAAATTATTATTATTATAAAAGCGCGACCAAGATTCCAGTAGATTGTATCGATTTCATCCATCAGAATCTAATGAGAAATGAAATTTTTGCGCTATTGTAAGATGCTGATATAAAAGCACGAAATTTCGATGAGTGAATACTGTTAATAGAAATTATGCATGTAATTTGTGGTTAGCATTAGCAAGAATAGCCAGTAGAGTAGACAAGTGTGAGACAGTCATTAAGCCGGACATGGTAACTGTCTAGACCTCAACAATGCGTTGGAATTCTATCTAGCTATTAATATTAATATTTATATTCTATTTATCGATGGATGCCCTCGAATACCGTAAATTTCCATACGACATTGGACAAAAGGAGCCAAGGACAAATCGATACCGTAACCCCGCTCACTTCAGGACCAACACTGACGTGCAATTTGGGCGAGATCACGGATTGAAGACGCTTCTAGTACTATCGGGATGCCATCAACTCGAGGACGTAATGGACAATCATCTCCAGGGAATAGATAATATGGTGCCGGACTACTTCGCTGAATCACTCGGATCGTTGTCGCTAGAGCAGTAGTAGGATTAGGGCAATTAGGAATACTCGAAGAGATGGCTGGTTAGTGTTGTATATTGTGAACAGTAGCGTGTGTATTTTCAAGTTAAATGAACGCTAGATAAATGCCATTTTTTAAAATTACTTCGTGTGATAGATAGATAGTTTGAAAGAGCATTGGAAAAAAAGTACATGACATATACTTTTGGGCATGATGGGATGTTTTGTATTCTGCCACTGGGTGGTCGGTTCTCTCGCGATTCTTCTCTTATATTCGTCCTAAGGGTCACTCTAGTAAAGTTTAAGCGGAGTTGTGTCATACCACCTGCTATCTGACGAAGACTGCGTTTTAAAGAATCGAAAAATAGTGTGAAAAATTAGTAGTGATATTCAGTCATATTCCTGATGGAGTCACAATCGTAATAGTTGAATGTTCAGGGTCATTATCGTCATATTCCAAATCAAACTTGGCACAAAGCGTCTTATCAAACCAACTGTGAACACATAAGATTGAATAAATATGTTGCTATAATATGTATGAAACTGGATCATTTGGAATTTGAGGTAACTCTTCGAATTCGAGTAGAAAACGCACTAGAGTTATCCACTGCAATAGTTTGAGCAAGTTTACGAGGCAGAACTCGCAATAACTTCTCAACAATAATCGTAATAGTCTAAAACATTACTGTGAAAAATGCAATCTTGCGAATCTCACCGCAATGAGCCCGTGACTCTTCATTATGTACACGAGACGATATTGCGTCATATCGAGTAAGCATAATGTCTGCCATTTTAAATAATACCTTTTTAAATCATAAAATTTCTAAAAAAATCACTGCACCAGAAAGACAAGCCGGAGGCCGAAGATAACGCCATCGGGCAAAAATGGAAAATCAAACATGTACGAAAGTACAAGAAGGCATAGCGGCCACGATCCGCACAGAGTGACTCCGAGCAGCTGAAGCATAACGCAATAACAAAATGCTGTGCTAACGATTGATTTCCATTTTAAATCGAAGCTAACCTGGAACACGAATACGCGAAATAACTTCCTCGTCATGGCCTGTGTCTTGCTCGATACCGTGAGCTGAATTTGTGTTTTTATTTATTTTTTTTTTTTCAAGTTAGACGCAAATGAGGGCCAAATTGCGTACCTTTTGCTGGGAGCGAATAAGGTAGAGACAGTGATGGAACACGGCGCCGAATAGAGATGACATCACCATAATGCCGGCACATTGCACGAAGAAAACTGCAAATGATCATGGATAGATATGTCATATTTTTGTATTTTTGTAGTATTTGTTCAACGAAAAAAACGTCAACAGATCTTCTCGCGAAATCTGAGGTTGCCCAAAATTGCCGATAACCAATAGACATCCTCTCCTGCTCAGAAGCCATTGTAGTTCGGGCTGCTGCAATAAGGAAAAATGACGCTCTCAATAATGGGCATCCCTACATTAAAAATTCTGCGAGATAGAACGATCGAAGGAAACTACGAACCCTCTATCCTCGCCGTATTCGATTTTTGCAAAAATTTAACCTCAATGAGCTCATTCAAGTTGTCAGATTCCCTTAATGTGAAGCCGATAAGGATGCCTTGGCCCAGGATCATTGTAAATATCAGAGTGAATATGACGAGCACCGTTCTGCAAAGCGATAATGTCTCGCATTCTTGAGGAAGGGAACGAATGGTTTGCTTACCGTTTTGAGAGACGCCACATGGAGTTTGTGTGAGCAAGAAGGGACTGATGCATACTTAGCAGCACGAAATTGTAGCAAGGTACTTTTGCGATCCAGATTACGAACAAGATAATCTTGAAAAAAATTTCGGGTGGATTATTCTTGGCTACCTTTTTATATAGCGATAAAGAGAACGAACAAATATGTGGTGCTTTGCCAATCCGAGACGAGTTATAAGTCCATCAAAGTAGAATGCGGAGAAAGGAGCGACCGAGTAAATTCGGAGAAAAGCGAAGCCAATGTCGTAGAGCATTCCCGCAATCTGGAATCATATCCCCCCCTAATCATTTCATTTAACTCCTACCTCAGTCACAATGTAGCCCCAGAAGATTCCACGGCCCATCGTTTTTCTACTTCTGTTCATCAGAAATACCGTTACAGGATGAAGCAGAAAGGCGTTGTTAAATAACACGAACAATTGAAAACTGGACAGATGGATTGCAATTAGTTTGCCATAATTACCTGTACACGACACTGATCGTGTCGTAATATTGATCGTATTTGAAGCCGAATGGTAGGCTTGAATTCATGCTGTCAAAGGTAGGACGTTTGAGAGCGAGTGCATTGCTTCTGAAAAATGACAGGTGAAAAGTGCTGCCGATCTCTCAGACAGCAGAAATGTTCACCAGGCTTACGAGGGGAGATGAGAAGGACCATAAAATATTTTTTCAAGAGTCACTCAATAAAGTGCGCTCATGTCAGAGCAAAACTCATCGAGGTGATTGAGATTCCTTTTTTTTCACGCAATCCGAACTGAAGATCAGAACAGGCGATGTATCTTATAATTATTATAACACTCTTGTTGAAGTCGTCAGTGTATATCTTTACTCTTCTCATCCGTTATGTTTCGTTATCGATCCAGAAGATATAATACAATTTAGCTCAGTGCAATGTCGCCACGATTGGAAGATTAAGGGTACCTACCAACCAACTTTCATGAAAATCGGGGACTAAACGTTTTTCCTGGTGGAAAATAGAGCCCGTTTTCTAGGAAACCTGTGTTAATCAGCATTGAGTGATTTCCAGCGAACCCCGCTTAATTTTTGTTTCATTTATGTCAATTTTCACTACAATTTTACACTTATTTTGTTATCAGTAGACTATTTAAACAAAGTTCATTTGTCAACGTTTGGCCAGATTCAAAATCACATGGTAAAAATGGGCAAAAGTTATCCAAATATTATCCATCCGGGCCTTTTCCAGCCAACTGCTTTGAACGAGCGACTGCTTGCTTTCCTGAAGAACAGTTTTGTTTTATTTTATTGTTCAATATAAAAACAAATTTCGGTCTTACCGTCTCTCCACTTGAAGTAGGCGATCGTTGGCGGACTAATGGCGGTCATCAGCACTAGTGGATGCGAATGCCAAAAAAATGAACCGTTATCTTATGAAATTTGCATATCCAAGTCTGCCAATGCCTGTTGAGTGATATCCCTATCGTGTGTTTGAAATGCTCAGCAAATGAAATGCACTCGCTAGCTAGCAATAGATTGTATGATATAGAGGAGGGGGGGGGAGAGCAAATTTTTTTCATATTCTCAAATGCTCACATCATCGAATAGCAATTCACGTGACTTTATGTATTTCGATGTGAATGTCTAGTTTTGACGTAACATTAACATAGGCAGATGTGGATCGGATGCCATTGTGAGTGCCGACAAAATTCTCCAAAAATAATTCGTATTCTGTATATGCAGGAAAAAGAAAAAAAATCTCAGCCAATAGCCACTATTCGTGTGTTGAGCAGTGGAATAATCGAAATGCTCTCCGGCCTGCGGTGGTCACACATCGTGATGGGTTCGCTTGCGTACATTCGGCGTTGCACAACACTGGGTGAGAGTGAGGCAACACTGTGAGAAGGTATATGTACCTATATCAGCCGGTTATGGGTCTCGCATCTTCCCAAAAAGTTGATATTTGGTCTTCGAAAACAAATTTTCGATTTTGATATCACATGATAGCTCATTCGAAAGAGCATCAAAAATCTAAACCCCAAAGGAAACCTATTTATATCAAGATTCATTCATGTTACACGGTCGTTTTTCGAAAAATCTATTTCGTTGACCGTGTTGTGGCCCCTCCCAGGATTCTCGTATAATGTGTAGTTTTTATTGTAGAAAACGATAGATTTTTTTTGAAATTTTTTTGGTGCGCTCGTAAAGTTCGATTGAAACAAATACATGATTGAGTGAATGAATGACCTCAGCCAGGAAATTGACATGGTTTTTCGAATTCAAAAGTAACGCCGCAACGAATGTTCAAGCTGAAAAAAACGCACTCGGTTGCGTCAAGATATTGCATTCTGGCATATTCTACTTTTGGAATGCAGCAATGATTTTTGATGATTTCCGTAATTCTTCCTTCGATTCACAGCAGTATTCCTAGAGTCGTTCTCATTTCAGATTTCCTTTCATTTCATTCTCACTTTATCCCTTCAACCTTCGTGCCTTCTCGTCGCTCTGACCAATGTGAGATCGCGGGCAATTATGAGATGGATTGAGAATGGCGGCAGCCGACCAAAACCTATTACTCTGCGCCGCCAAAGATTCGAGAGAGGTTGCGAGCTTACACTATCGATACGCGTGCTTCACTCGTTGCCGTCGAAGTCCTGAGAGTACATGTGTTTTCAAGTACTTTTCTATGCATTTGACTTGTTCTTCCTCCTTCGCAAATGCGAATAGGTCCTTTAAAAGTCATCGTTAGAGGAGGAAGCGAACATCTTATATTTGGCATAGACATCGTCCCGCTTTTCGATTTGATGTTGTACTTTTTCTGTGAACATTTATGGTGCGTTCATCGTCGCCGAGAGGGGTCAGAATGACTGCGCTAGAGGGGTCTGGCGACGACGAATGAGGGGTCAAATCGACGTTCTAGGGGGGTCTGGGAGGCCGATTTGAGGGGTCTAGCGACGACGAATGAGGGGTCAAAATCATTTCTCGCCTCTTCTCTCCTTTCTCTCCTCCTCATCCACCTCATTCGTCTTCGCCAGACCCCTCAAATCGGCCTCCCAGACCCCCCTAGAACGTCGATTTGACCCTCATTCGTCGTCGCCAGACCCCCCTAGCGCAGTCATTCTGACCCCTCTCGGCGACGATGAACGCACCATTATTTGCCGATGGATGTCGTGGTCAAAGTCGTTGACTACATTCTGCTCGGAGCTCAATCATACTTGCTGCTGCGCATCTTCCTCTCTCGAAATTCCTACTTCAAAACGCCTTTCTACTTCTTCTTTCTCGTCACAGGCACGTTTCAATCTCTCAAAATTATGAAACTTGATTTTCTGCGAGTTCTACAATTTAACAGGTCTATTCGGCTGTCTATCCGTTGTTGGTCTCATTATCTTCGATCGATTTCTGTACCCGGAAGACCGGGCGTGGATATTCAAGTTGGGATACGTGAGCGAATCCTAAATTTATCATTTTGGCAGTTTACGTTTAAAACCACATACCCTCCTTTCTACGTTAACTTACGTTAACATATTTTGACTTCGAACGAATAAACTGGAAAATACAGATGATAAACGTGTTCGGTGTCACTGGCTCTACGATCGGAAAGATGTACATTACCGCGCATCGGTATGCTGTCATGCGAAACTCTAGCATGCTTGAGGGAGTGAGTCACTGGGAAACCTGAATTATTCGGCATGCTATCGGTGTCGGTATTTATGCTATGCCGCAGATGCTATCGGATCCTGAAACAATTCGGATATCTGAATTGCTTTTTACAGATTTGGAGTAATCGTCTAACCGCGGTCCTCTGCAGTATTCTCCTCTTCATCTCCTTCATTCCCTGCGTAACCATTTACTTCTGCGGGTATCGTTACACTGTCAACGGTGGAGTGACAGTAGTCGCGTACATGGACGACTCGTGCATTGTGGTATGATACTGTCTAAAGTAAAGAATATTTCATATTTTTGAAATAAATTCAATACTATTTCACGTTTTAATAAAAAATGAATCTGCATTAGACTGAAACGTAATAAATTCGGGAGATTTGGGAATGTTATTTATCTCAGGTCACCAAATCCGAGTCATGCACTGTCTACTTTATCTTCATCGTCGTTAGTCTGGTGCTGGCGCCGTTAACCAGCCGTCAATTGTACAAAATTCAGCAGAGCGCAGAGGTAGCTTTCTCGCTCATTCACCATGATGAAATGTACCAAGTCTCAGCAGAAAACGAAGAGCAAGATTGTGACTCAGCAGCGGCGAATGTTTATTATCGTTGCCGTTTGCGTGATCAGTCACTTCGTCAAGTCGGTTCAGCAGGTTTGTTGCTTGTTCACTGCCATTACTCGGCAGGTTCAGTAGTACACATCTTTATTTTATGGTAAAATTAGGTTAACAAAACATAATTTCAGTTCTGCTGGGTGTTCACTGCTTCCTTTCATCTAACTGAGTTCAGTGCTGTTCTGGCGAGCCTGGTTACGATAGACAATTCGGGTATTCTCGGTCATCCCCTTCCTTGCAGTACACCCCAATTCACTACCTGGCCACCTACAGTGCGTCCGTGACACTGGTGATTTTCTCGGAGCCAGTTCGACGTTTGTTGATTAGTTGGAGGGACGTGGACAAGCTTAGCCCGAATGGATCCATTGGTTTGCGATCGTCCGCAGCGCCAAGCACTTTCGTAATGTCAATCAAATAGAATGGGAGATAACTCAGCCTTCGAAGCCTTCGCAAATTGTTGTGATTAATATTTGCTGATATCGTGTTCATCCCTTGCAACGAGCGTATTACGAGTGAAATGAAGAGCTCATTCGAATAAATATTTTGATTCTTTTTGATGTCGAAAGCTATGATTGTTCTTGGTCAATTTCCTTTGGATTCGATAAACAAAATGTTTATATAGTTGTTGGGCGTTTTTATTAGCCACAGTGAGAACTGGTGACTGCTGAGCGATTCAAGAGTGGGAACATTTTCGTTCGGTGTCACTAAATTGTTCACATTTCGCCTCGGATTCTGTTGAAACTTCTCGAATCAGGATGTATGCGGTATAAGGAGGTCATAAAAACGAATACGACGCGAAATGAGCTTATCGCCGAAATGACATTCATCCTGAGTGGAATGCATTACCGGAACCAATAATGAACATTTTGCGTCTGAAACTTCCTATCGAACAATATGGCAGTACGAGCTCAAAAAGCAATCTTTCTTGATTCTGCCAATAAAGATTCGACGAAACACCGTCTCGTATTCCTTGCTCAGCATTCCTCTGTTTGCATGTTCCTATTGATGGTGGTGGTGTGAATCGTCTTGAGGGTCGATAACATCATTGCCCATCCGCCCTTGTCGATTTCAGCGAAAGGCGCTTCATAGTTGGTGAAACAGCAGAGAGATGCGAACAAAATTAGGAAAATGGTGTTGGGTTGCCTAATCTTTTTATTTTGTTATTTAAAGTTGTCAAATATTATGTCCCAATTTCTATGCCATCAATTCAAAATCGGACTGACCTTGTCAGTGAGGAAATCCGTTGTTGTTTATCTGTGCGTATTATCTGCTCAAGATTCGCAGAATGTCCCAAGGCTTAACCCATTTAACGCGCGTACCAATCTTGAAACGTGATTTTCACTCCGAAAGATGAGGAAATAGAGGTGCGCTTGAAAGGAGACTTCTTCTGCGCCTCCTCACGGTATTTTGATCTTCTGACAACATTGATCTACATTTCGGCCGTATTTGAAACTGACAACATCTTTTGCGGTAACAGCAATTCAATTATGTCGACTATAATTTGTCTCGCTGGCTTTGCAAGCTTTGCATGTGCCTCAGCAAAGTGAAATATGGAATTATTATATCAGAAAAATAAACATCAATTATCAATAAGAGCGCAAGCGTGGCGCGAAAATATCGACGACTCCAAGTAGGCGGTACATCTCATTCTGATCATCCATTATAGAATTACGCTGCAAAGAATTTCCGGCAAGCGTTCTCCATCAGGCCGTAGGCTGCGGGGCATATTTCCTGGATGTGTTCGACATGTATGAAATGGATATTTTGTATGAAATGGATATTTTTTTCAAATAAAGAAATACAAAGCGCGAAAAATGCAATCCTAGTCTAGAACGTCACATACGTATTCTCCGATGAGGATGCTAGCTGGGTGAGGAGGATTCGGGCTCCTCACCAAGCTACCATCCCTCAGCTCCTTGTTCCGTCACATTTCGCACCGCATTCTAGATCATATTTAGAGACAATTTTTGAGAAATTGAATGAGAAATTAAATCTAGTGGACTCGCTTGTAGCAGATTGAGAGCTTGCCAAGTAGGTCGCATGTAAGCGAAGACGAGCGGCGGATGAGCGGAACATTTGCCATATCGTCTTGCTCGCGATTACAAGTCGATTTCTACATGCTCCTGTATAATTTGAGAAATTATGAATCACAATAGTAGACAAACGGAGAGATACATGCGAGACAAATGAATACACATGAATAAACACGAATACACATGAATAACGTGAACAATGAGAAAGCATTGGACTGCCGGGTATGTAGTCCGTCTAACAGCTGGCCTTACCAGTGGGTCCCACCTAGCGTTGTCCTACGACGTAAAATCGCTTGACGTGGATACACCTTATACATCTTTATACAGTTTGAAACTTGTAGGATTCTCTATTCGAAATTCTTCCAAATACCACGATGCTACCACATCTTACACGTACATTGCACTCTACCTTTTACTATCAGTCAGCTCTAAATTCAGATCATTCAATGTTTAATGACTATTTCAGGTTGCACTGAGCTCCGTTTAATTTTGTCGGGTGAGATCGTCATGTATTAAATTCAATAGTTGATTTTGTAGGACCCGAAACAATTGCGCCTGCGATGGGAGCCCTCATGAGCAATGCGTTGGATTGTTAGTTATCGATTGCGGTACCTAAAATCCATCAAAATGTGATCTTGATTGGAAAAGTTCAGGTCAACTTTCTTGTATTCATTCATTGCTCGACGTAAGGACAACATTATCGAGAAGCAATTGAACCAGAGATATCAAGTGATTTTTACTTCTGTAGATTCGGGAGGCCTACTCAATTGTTCAAGCAATGGTTCCGATGTACTACATGAGTACGTCGTTAAAGGTTTTTTTCACCAATTCATGATCGTCTTCATATCAAAATCTTTTTGATCGGTATAATCATAACAAATTGGCTGTACGTTTCTCATGCGGTTCCATACAGCGTGTGCGAAGTTATCTTTTTTTGTGGTTTGAGGAGACCTTTCGAAAACAATATGAAAGCATCTCTCATTTAGCTGTCCGAATTGGCTTGCGGAGTTACATCGGGGATGTTCTTGATGTATCGTACGAGACTCCGATCAAAGATTTGCAGTATTGCAGTATGAGAGGGAATTTTGCGCTTTGAGTACGCAAAATTGCAGACAATTTCCTCTCTGTGTGACGAGACGTATACAGCGAGGTCTACGGAGATCTACTTCAACATGATAGTGAAATCATGGAGGGAAAAATTAACACATATTCAGATATTCACGGTTGCGTGGGCACAACGCGTCCCTGATCATCTCCTTGTTAGCGTTGTCATGAAACGAACAACAGTTATATCGTCACCACCCCGTTCCAATGCACGACAATGTAACCATTCTTCGGCGATTATGATATTTGTAGGGTGGTAAAATAAAATTATTCGATGGCGGCTGAAGTGCGATCTCATTGATAAGCAATTGATTTTCATCTCACGCTAGAACGCGGAATTCATCATCGGAATAGAACAATAATTAGAGGTGAACTGGGAAAAAGCTGAGATTAATTTCCGGGATTTCCCGAGAAAAATAATTGTGAATTTGATGATGAGGTCACTGCCTTGCTCTTGGGAGAATGCGAGCTCGAGATTCCACTGACCACCGTGGAAGATCGAAATTTGAAGAAGTGGAATAGCGTGTGTCTGAAAATATCTCAAGCGCAATTTTCCAAATTATACCTTATTAGCTCACCTATAGCTCTTCACTCCGAGCATGATGATTAGCGCATCCATCAGTGGGAAAATAGTGAGAGAAGCAGAAACTAGGTTGGGAAACAGTGATATTGGGAGACCGAGAAGTGGAAAGTTAATGACGCCAGCGCACGGGAAGCAAACGAAGAGCATCGGGAAGATCATCTAAAATTATATCTTAGGATATTATAATTTTATAATCTAAGAGTACTTGAACAACGAGTATGTAGAACAGTTGCTTCTGAAGCTTTTTCGTCGCGTCTGACCGCTCGAGGTTAACGGATCTGAGATACTGTATTTTTTCAGCTGCTTCGACCAAAGATTTGATACCGAAAATATAACACTATTGAGCAGCAACATAACACGATTATTGCCATGAAGAATGTCATCATTGCGTTGAAACCCATCGTTGCGAGAAACGCACGTGGTCGAATTTCTCCTTCGGCATTCTAAATACCTTGTGTTCAATAGTTCTTCATACAAAAATCAAGACGAGGTGTTAATGCAAGTGTATCATATTCTTGATGGCCAATTTCTAAGTATACAGCTCACATAGTACAGCGCCCCGATAAAGTCCTTTCCCTCTCCTTCGAATTCTTCATTGAGAAAGGGCAGCACGTAATCCCTCGTTTCCTGGTCACTACCGTAACCGTAGAAGCTGTTGAGGAACCTGAATAGCCAACAAATCACGGAATGCTGTGACACGGGCTAGTGCGCCGATTCACCTACCAAAGCGTAAATTCAACGCCGAG
Source organism: Pristionchus exspectatus (assembly GCA_911812115.1). NCBI lineage: Eukaryota > Metazoa > Nematoda > Chromadorea > Rhabditida > Neodiplogasteridae > Pristionchus > Pristionchus exspectatus. Next base: position 31,331,401 of record OU461583.1, on the reverse strand, counting down.
CGTAATGGTAACAAGCAGAAAACAGGATCTCGCTGTGTAGAACTGCAGGTGGCGAGGCCTAAAAATTGATTTTTCATCATAAAAACCATGAATTCCAAACCATTTAGTTGCGATCATGCGATAGATGAACAGGTGTGCCAGAAGCGGCATAGTCTGCGAGAAAGTTGTGCCGAAGAGGCTGATCGAGAACTGAAATCGAGAAATGAATTTGTCAATAATATTCATATCATTATGAAACGAAGAATGAGCAGGGGATTCCACTATTATATTAAAAACAACTCGTACTCTCGAAGACAGAATTCCGTGCGAAAACATGACAAACGCATCTTTGTACGTGCAGATGACCTAAAAGTTGCTGTTCACAACCAATAACATCGCGGTATTTTGACGAATATCGAAGAAAAACACGCACGGGCAGCGTCAGAAAGTGCACGATCGGAAACCAGATGTCATTTATCGCAAAGGCGAGGAGCAGATATCGATATGCACCGATTTCTCTTGAGGATCGATGGAGGATAAGGTAGACCAGGAGAAGGTTGGTGACGATGGATGATGCTGGAAAAGCCAGTTTGATTTAAACAATTCGAAAAAATGCCAGAGCGCGGGAATGAGAGTGAGGAATCATTTCCGTCGTTCCTTTTCCCGTTTGTTCGCATGGCGTCACTATGAAAGCTAGCGCCAATAACAAAGTATTCACCAATGTTCACAATCTCAAAAACGGCGAAGAATTCGAAGAGCGCGCGATTCTTCTCCGAGACCATCGCAAAACTGACACGGAAATGAAAGATCAGGAAATCTTTTATATAGTCCAAAACTCGATGCTCAGAATAGCATCGTGAGAGTGGCGAGGGCGTGAGCTAGTACGATTTTGACCGACTTTTGATGATATTAGTAGTTAGAATTCTCGTGCGAATCCACTAGAGAGTGTTCTTGGCATTAATATCGCTGCGGATTTTCGAGGCATTTCAGTTCGATATTTGTCGAAGGGTACACTAACATATACACCCTCGATCTCTGAATAAAAAAATTAAATACCATGACGGAATACGCACTTACTCTGTTCTCGTATTTCAAAGACTTCAAAAAATAACGCACAAGATCGTTAGCAAAATAGCCAACTCTATTGACCTCGCCATGAACTTATCCCTTCACATTACTATCATAGAAACCATCCAAATCTAGTCTGTCTCGCTGGATACTTTTTACAGAGCAAAACTCGGCTCAAAATGATCGTGTGAACGCCTGAATGATCGTCTCCGTGTTCACAGTTTGGTCTCTCGTTAATCCGCGATTAACACGGAAACGTCCGCGAAATCGAATCGAAATAGGTAAAGAGAGACCGCGATTCCCGCTTGTCGGTCATCTTCAATTTGTAGTCACAATACAGGATGCACCATAATTATCGCAACTTTTTAAATTGAGCGTATCTCTCCAAACAATCAGATACCTCATCAAATGTTTACCACAATTAGTATGGCCCATGGGTGCTTGAAAAATCATCGCAGTTTGGATATCTGTCAGTTGTCGCTTTTTCTGGCAGGGGAAAGAAGTAGACTGAATCTGCACCTAGAAGTCCAGAAAGTTTGGCATGTTCGAATAAGTGTAACTTTTTTTTCCAATAGGGCTGATACTTTACTTTGAAACGGCCAACATAGAATGACCATATATGGTGCTTGATAGTAATGCACTTAGCTTTTTATATGAACTTGAAAGAAATATTTCTCAATTGATTATCCGATGTTCTTTTTTGTAACATTTTTAGTAATTTTCAGAAATTCGAGCAAATAAAATACTAACTTCTCAATAACATGCACCAACTGCGAATTAGTAATTGAACAAACAAAATAGGTAAGCCATATAAATGATGATGCAATAACTTATTTTCGAGCCATTTTTTAGCTGAAACTCTACCGAATCGATCGTGAAAAGAGCCAAACCAATTCTTATGTTCAGAATCGATGTTAACTGGTAATGATTCGATATTTCGCAACAGGGAAACGTGTTTGACGCGTTTTAAAGTGCGAACACGCGCTTTAGAGTGCAGAAATCTCTGAATTGAAGCCAATGGCATGTGAGAAAAAATAGGGCGTAGAAATACGCTTTTACGCTTGCGGAAATCTCGTGAGGCCGAGAGCGAACCGAAAAAAGTTGGGATGGAGCCACGAAGACCAATGTCCTAAATAGCCTAACCTGCGAGTCCCTGGCGGAAGGATCGCCCGAGGCCTTTCGCGAGGGACGATGCCAACTCTGTCCGCGACTGTGATTATTTTATCCATTCATGTAATGAAAGTCGGGATGCAATATACAAGGAATTTGAGCGATACTACTGAAAAAAAAACAAGACCAGATGACGGAGTTCTAATGTAATAAAGTAATTTGTATTCAATATCGATCGTGATGGGCGCAATGGGGGCATGGATGGATGAGGGACATGTTGAGGAATGAAGTTGAATTTGTGATTTTACCGGCCTCTGGTATATCGAATCAGTTAGTCTCACAGAAATCGATTTTGACGCATTTCTTGTTCCCCTTCCTCATCATGATACTCGTCGATGGGCGCTTAGATCATTGCAAAGAGGAGTGATAGTACGAGTGATAGCACGGTGCTATCAATCGAGACTGATAAGGGAGAATAGATGGAATGACCAATATCAGGTGGAGTGGGCTCCATAGTGAGCCCGAGCCGACAATTCTCCTGGGCATACTCTCATTCGCTTCTATACGCTCCCCCCTCTCGTCTAACGACAGCTCCTTGTCTGTAAAGGTGAACGAAGAGCAGGCGGTCGGGCTGGAACGAACATCGAGGGCAAGAGTGCGATGATGGATAATCCTCCCCAATCAACTTGGCGCTATGCTCCTGTAGACGTATCTTTAATCTTGCTCATTGGATAGAAGGCCTCAATTTGTTCCTCTTTTCTTGTTCTTTCTACAGTAACCCATTGACATTGTAGGGTTTTCGTGGTAGGATCCCCGGATAGGTTCGATATTAATGCCTGAAATTGATGAAATTGTTTAATTCAGCCGGGAATCGTACAATTTTGATCGATAATTCAGGAATTTAAATCAGAATAAAAAGCCACACTAATCATTGGTAAGTAATTAATACAACGTGTGAATTCCCGACCAGAATGAGCAATTTATCTTCATTTTTTCGATCTAATGCATAAAAGCCTCTTGCCCTCTGCCCGCCCTTTCTCTGCTCTCTCTGCTCTCCCTCTCGTCTAATCGATGCCTTCACCACTCTGTGCGCACAAAAGCTTATATTCGTGGGTTCTCGACATATTTTGCAGATCGATGCCACGCCATTTCAAAAATGGTTGCTGGTGAAGGTAAAGGAATCAGTGTTCCGTCCATTGCTCACGACGAAAAACTATGACTCATTTTTGCCCATCCATGTTTCCCTTATTTTGACTGTTCCCATGACTCTCGCATTTATCCCTGTAGAATTTATGTATCGAGAATTATTGAATTGGAGGCAATGAGCATTAATTATAATATTTATGTATGAAAACAAATGTTGACTGGCATAGAATACAAGAAGAATAGCAGATGCCGCTGTATCATAATCTTATTTCACGAGTGTCCCTTTTCCGACGATTTGCCCCATGTAACTGAACAAATCTTTATTCCAGATATAATTCAACACCCCATTTCACTCTCGAATCCTCTTCTCGCTTGCTCCGGATCTTTCCCGCGGCTAGACACGGGAGCCCATATCGGGAATTTGTTTGATACGGGTAGGACGCCGGACTTCTACAAAATAATTTATTCAGTCATAATTGCTGTTTTACCCATTTCGTCCTAAGCCAGTACGATCGTGTGCGGTTTAGCGATTGCACCTTTTTGTCTAGAGCCTGCGCTCAGCTAGAATACGCAATAACATGTCATGAGAAACTCATCCAAAAAAGAATTGTTGAAGCGAATGAGAAACAATTATTTATTTCAATAATAATAATTATTACTTGATCGGTGTTGTGATAACGCTAAGGCGGAGAGTTGCAACTCATACCTTTATCTTCGATACATTCGGATATAAATACCGCTCTTCAGACAATACAAGAAGAGATAGCCACAACGCTCCATTCTAACTAGATGATTCATATCCTTTCTTTCTCTTCTCCACAGTCGGGGGGGGGGGAGAGACAAATAATTAGCGAGAGTACGAATGGTGTAACGAGAGTACGAATGGTGTAACGAGGATACGAATGGTGTAATGAGGGTACGAATGGAGTCTGAAGATGTTGACAGTCGGCAGATGTTGTTTGAATGAAGGCGGGCATGGCGGTGGCGGAGCTGATGAGTCCGCGGTGACCATTGTGCAAAGTATCGAGTGGGTGGCTCAGTGTTATGTGATTTAAACAATAACGAATTTGTTCCTATTTGTTTATTCGATCATTATCGATAATTATAGGATTGTTTTACGAGTGAGGATAAATGAGTCGTTGTTACAGATGATTTGTTGTTGAAGAGAATACTGGCTACCCGCCCATAATGCATTGACGAGATCACACGTGCATTCTGAGGGATTGCTAGGTATTTGAAGTTGGTAACATAATTACAGCAATCCATCCTCGTGAGTATGCCGATCTGGAAAGAACTAATGTCTTTATCTCTATTTTTTCTATGCTTACCTGGCATAGTCTGCTTGCTTCCACACGTGTAACCTTCGATCCATAACTTCTAGCTGCGGCTGCCGGACGGAACATGCTGGTTTCACACACACACGCCTTCTTGGCAAATGCCACCACTGCCATCTGGCCGGTCTTCTAAATGCATTGTTCCACCTACTTTCCATTACCTACTTTCATTACCAATCCGCTATCGATTATTCTCTGTAGACGACCCGGATCCACCCTTTGAAGGTCCAACGCACATTTAAATAAGTGGGCCTTCTCGCCTATTTCCGCCCGCGGATTCTCGAGTAGTCCCATCATCTTCAACTGCACTGCAGTCGGGTTCACATTGGACTGGGCCATTACTCTCCAAATTTTCTTTCCCTTTTCCAGTATTGATGCGTTTTCCATGCTTTGTCTTCTCCATTCTGTTATGGCGAATCTTTCCGTACGTATTCTATCGTGATCACAGATATGACAAATTAGGTTGATTTTTGTAGCACTCTAAGTGAACGTTTCCAGAAATGCATCGAAATGAGTCATACGTTATTCCGTCTCTTCCCCCCTCTCTTCTCTGACTGAAAATATGCTTACGTATTGTTCAGAATTCATTGGGCTCGTAGCCGTCTGATGTCTTTGATTCTCGAAGCGAGAAATATAATGAGGAAGTGTAGATTCCTCGCTGCAAATAAATGTGGTCAGATAAGAGCTTCGACCGAGCCAAGTTGGTAACTCGATGCAATGAGGAATATATAAACGAGGAATGCACCGAAACGTGATAAATGGGAGGTTTGAAGAGAAGGAAGTGGGTTTGTTTATAGTAGACACCACCCCAGTTGGGAAGAGAGGGACTATGAAGTAACCGATTGGGTCGATCGATTGGGTGACGAGAGAGTATGGGGATGGGGGAGACTGAAGTGAGAGAGAAACTCGTGACGGTCGGAGCAGTATTCTTTTCAGGGCCTACAGAGGTTCTAAAAGCGAAAAGCCATAACCACACTTGCAGCCGAAAGAAGGGGATAAAGCGCGCATTTTCGTTGTGCATGATAAGAGGGAGAGTACAAAAGGGGAGAGAATGCGAGAGTGGCACGCTCACAACGGGCTATATCGCACCATTAATCGTGAGTTGATGTTCTTTTTTCCAATTTCGATACCCTGCTAAGTGAATTCGATATGGAATGACTGCTAACTCGATCTATGGCATTAAAGTGCGAATAAGATTGCATACCTAGTCCACACAAGTGGTTGTCTCATCTTCGGTATTGGCATAATTCTGAATAAATCATAATTGATAAGGTAAGTAGTCGAGTGGATTTCAGAGTTCAATATGCGCTAGTTGATAGTATCTACTTGCCAGGCCAGAGGAAGCTAAGCTTGATTCGCATTATCGTGGAAAAAAATTCGGGACGGTCTTGGGATTGATTCTCACAGATTAGAACGGGCAGGCAGAGAATGCGCAGTAATAAGCGAGCAGAGACGGGACAGACAGGATGCGAGAAATCGAACGCAATCGCAACATTATTTTTTGATGGGTTTAAAAACAGGACCATTAAACTGCGCGTGCAACGAGTAGAAAGACGTCAGGGAAACTGAGCAAATTCGAATTAATAAGAGATATTTCTACCTTGAGTGAATGCGTTGATCGAGATTTACGACTGTGCAACACGAAAGATGTCACGCCCACAACATATTATGAACTGACTTCGGCGATTGGTACTGTGCACAGCTACTTCACTTTAATTGCAAATTAAAAATACATGTTTATCACGGTTAATATATTCCACGTTTGATGACAAAGTGTGATTACATGAACAATGTAGGGTAAAGGAGTAGTGCCCGATTCGAATAGGGAACGAAAAGTTGCTAGGGTGCTTTGTCATACTATCTTTATACAGCTATGGTGAATGTCTCTAGGAAATGGCGCTTGTGATGTGCAGGATGTCTTTTTGATCGAAGAATGACTAAAAAAATAGTATCGTTCTAACATTCTGGAGCCCTATTATCGTGCGTTTCAAATGCTCAGCAAACTCAATGTGCTGGTTAGCGTATTGATTGTCTGGAAGAGAGAGGAAGGGAAGAGGTAGGGGGGAGGAGAGCAGGTAGATCACTAGCCTCCTCCCGGCCTCTTCCTCCCTCCTCTCTCCACTCAGTTCGTCAAAGGTCAGCTACGCATGGAATGGGAAATATTCTCACGATATTGAAAAATGAGAAATGCGTCCTAATCAGCACAAGCGCCGTGTTGGTGAATAACGAATGTGTGTGTGGTAAGTGAAGGAGAGAAAGGAAAGCCGCTACGGTAAGAAGGAGGTCCCGGGACAGAAATGGTTCGAGCAGTGTCATTGACTGGGGGAGATTCTCTAGGTGGAGAAATCGACTGGAGAGGTCAGCCTAGTCGTTAATGATTAGGAGATGAAACTTTAATTTGTACGTCTCCCCCATTCTCGACACATCCGTCATGTAAATTTCTCGACTTAGAGAACCATTATGGTACGCCATACTAGTACGAATCAGTCATCAAATCTTCTCGTATGTTCATTAGAGGGAGAAGTTCTCTAAGCCGGCTCCGGTCGAGGCCGGTCTCGGTTCTTCCTGGCCCTCATTGGGAAGTGGCCGAATCGCGTAGATTGCCGTCTTCACTGCCTTCGCACACTCGCCCGCCATCGGAATGTAGAATCTGCAATTTAATTTTTAAAAATCGTAAAATGTGTTTAATTGTGGCTCTCTTTGCATGTTGAGTTTACGATATTCTCACTACATTATTAAACGCCGCAAATATCAATGCACCGCAAGCCCTTTAAATCCCTTGATTTTATAAAAAAATATATATAAAATATTTATTCCACATTAGTTACCCTGCCCCGCATCCCATACCGTAACCTTATACGACGAACCCCCTCATCTGTCCTCCCTATCTCCCATGTTAATTGTAAACAGGGACTGATACATTCCCATCCCCATAAAGCACGCCTGAGCCCTAATTCCACCTGTTGCCGCATTACCGTACAATTTCTCGCGTCGTGAATAAAGAATAAATAAAGAATATTGCTTGACAAACAACTTCCATACCTGTGAATCGAAGTGATAGTCGGCTCGCCAATCTCGGTTTCGTAACCAAACTTGAACGTTAGCACTTCGGGAATCTTCTTGCGACAGGTCACATTGTAGACTGTTGAAAGTAGCAGCCGGGCTGTGGTTGTCGCATATCCGGGCTGCAAAGTCGTAGTTCAATCAAATATTAACTTATCAGATATCCTTTTATCTTCTGAATAATGATTGTGTTCTGCGCGCAATCAATATTCTCATAAAACCTAATCATAACATTGTTGGCTTTCAGAATATGCATGTTTACAATTATGAATATTTTCGAAACCTGATCCATGCAATCCCTCAGAATGTGCATGTGTGTCCTCGTGAGGGCGATGTGGGCGGGCAGTTGCTTGTCTCCGATCAATTCCCGACACTCGAACGAGTCGATCACCTCCGCTTGCGACATAAACGAGGCCAGCAGCAACTAAATGGAGAAGTTTTATTTTATAAATTTAAATTTCTTACCATCTATCTAAACATATTCCAAATAGTGTGCAATGAATTGAGCAATACAAACACACTGAGCACCCCTCTATCCCTCCCTCTCTCGGATTCCTGAGTCAATTCGAGTTGCTACTATCACCGACCTTCTCCTTCTCCTCTCCTTTGAGAGTGTAGACAGAGGAAGAGTGAGGTAGTTCATCCTCTGATGATTCCCCATCGATCGAAAACACTTGTTGACTCGACTTCCGATATCTGGAATATCGATGATATTCAAATAAAATTCACTTTTCACTCTTCTATTATGTTTCGACTCTGTCCTACTCGCATCTTATCAATCATGATCAGAGATCGTTCGAACAAACGGAGAACTGATTTACAAATAAAGAAAAGTTGAACCTTTCATCCCTTGTGCTAGTGCCTTATCTATTATGAGAAATATATATAAGTGTAATTTTTGAAACCCACTTCTTGCCGTGTCTATCCTTGGCCGATACGTGCATGGTGATTCCCTCGGGCATGGATCTGGAGTTGACCATCTCCGTCATCTTTCCCTTCATGGTGGATCCCTTCGAAACGACGACCTTGCTGAGACGAGACACGAGCGACTGGAATTCTTATTATTTACATTTTATCAAAAAAAGAGCTTCCGCCAGAGGTAGATTTGTCACTGGAACATGTGATTGTTTATATTTTTGATTTACTATTGTATTTTTCCAGATTTGGGGAGGTTAGAAACATCCATGATTCATCGCCTCATATCCCTAATCCTTTCCACTTATCATCTTCTCACTTTGATGGCGGGATTGCGGTCAACCCTCTCTCCCTTCCCTCGCAGTTTCATTGCGGGCCCGCAAACGTCGTACTGCCAAGAATATTTACCAGCAACTGGCCTTACCATTGGATCAAAGATAGCGTTGTCTTACGACGTAAAATCGATTGACGCGGATACACCTGTACCTTACGACTCGCTTTGTTTTCTGATTCTTTATGTATCTAACAGAAAAATTTGGGAATGTAGTTTGGGAATGTCCTTTTTTACTTACCAGCACTCCCGTGGTGTGATGCTCTCCTCCATGGCCACCACACAGTTCGCAGATTGTCGGGTCGTGAGCATGCAGTTTGCCTAGTTGATGGATGGACGAGAGGTAGCCATGGAGTGCTGCAATGAGGTATTCAGTGGTTCCAATAATATAAAATGTGGATGACAACTGGAACGTACACTTGAATCCTCCATCCAGCACGCAAACGTGTGGAGTGCCCTCGGCCAGTAATTTGGCCACTACCATAATCATATGTTGGTCGTCGAGCTCATCACCTTAATTATGGTAATTATAATTAATTAATTAACGATTAATTATGTTTTTCTGAAGTAGTATTTCCGGTACATATTATGCACGTTCCGAGAATGTTCTTGTAAGCCACCTTTTCTCCCGTGCCAATAACAGATTCTGTGTGGCACTTCTGTATTTCTCACTACAGGGAAGCACCATACGAAAACGATTCTGCTATTTTCGCTTGTTGTTGGAAGTCGACAACTAAAATCTCCGAAGAATCCATCCATTGATTATGAAGCTCCCAATCCCTCCTCTTATGATCTTTCCAGAAGGCCCATTGTCTTTCAGGATAAACGCATATGAAAGTATTTTGGAAGTTGATTACAGGTCGCGAATTCTCAAGAAATTTTGGTCGCTGTCAAGGAATACTATGCCCAAAGATGTGGTGCCGTTCTCCATTTTTCACTTCCTCTTTTGCGCTACTCCACCCTTCCTAATCTGGTTTTACTCTGTACGGCGCGCGACCAAGAGTCGGGCCGTGGTCTCTACTTAAACGCCATTCAGCTCTCGCCTGCTCTTACAACGTCATCACCCGTCAATCTCTTGCCCACTTCTCCTCCTCTTCTTCTTCTGCGTTCCTCGCGCACCCGAATCGTCGAGTGGAAGCACCCGAGTGCACTCCTTCTGCACTCGGTGCAAGCTGCACCGATTCAGTGCGAGGGGCGGGGCAGGAGCGAAGGGGAAGGGAAGAAGAGAGAGAGAGGGGACGGGTGCGCGGCGGGTGTGTACCCACTCCCTTCACCTTGCCCCCGGTGCGATCGGGGGCGGAACCAGGGCCGATCTGGGTGCGCCGGCGATAGTTTGCGTACGGTTCGGGTGCGCACCGGGACGCACCCGTTATCTCCCCTTCTCTTTCCCTCCTCCCTCTTCTCATCGGGTGTGAAAGAGCACAAATCTCTTTTTCTCGTTTTTTGAGCGTGTTGACAGTGGGAAAAGCAAACTGGTTGTGATCGACTCTAACTGTGAGATGGATACTATTGCTTGCTGGGAAGTGTTGACAGTGAAAAAGGCAGCTACTTCCTTGTTATGTGGTTGGTGGAATTACTAATCTGGAAGCATTAGGGCCATTCCCCATTCAGACACCTCAAAAAGATAAACAATGAAAGTGAATTTGAAAAACGAAAGGATTTTCGTCACTTTCTTATTTTCATCCTAAATGCGCCCTTAAGACAGATTCGCCCCAGTTTCCTCATTACTGTCATTTACGTAGTTAGATCGAGGTTTTGAATATAGGATGAAATGGATACTCGGCTGAAGGGGGTCCCGACAACCACCGGTTCATGTCATTCCCTTGAGACAAATCGAGTTTATGAATGAGATGGACACTCTATTGCTAATCAGGGAGAAACGCTCTTACTTCCTTGTTTTGAAAGGAATTACTAATCAGGAAGCAATTGAGTAAGGCGCTCTCCATTCGAGTTACTGCCTAATGAAGATGTCATACAGAGATAGAGAATATGAAGATATTTTCCTTCACATTCCCAAAAGCATGCTTGAGTTCCAGTAGTATTGATTGTGATGTGTATTGCTGTACATGTATGATAAGAATCAGAGAACAAAGTGACTCTACTTTGTGATAGTCAGGATAGTCCATAAAAAGAACAAGGGCAGTTACCGTATCCGATGAAGCAGTAGTGATCATCCGGCCGCTGATCGGACTTGTACTTCTTCAGACTATTAACGCCAATCGCAAACTGATCCGGAGCATCCACCATCTGTAATATTAATATCAATTCCATTATCAATATCATCAATATCGTATCATCGTTATCATCGTTCTTGTAGTTCTTTCGTTCGTTTGTTTATTTTAGCGCGAATTAAAATTGCATTATTCTGGAGAGAACAATGGGATAAATAATTCTTTGTGTTCTATGTCTAAAAGCAATCTTCCATCTTTAGTATCATTACTCGATATTACAATTAAATATCTATACATAGAGCTGCTAGAGATACTATTAGTGAACTCTAGCGTTGTATATGGAGTGTGTGTGATTGCCGTAAAGAAGACCTATGACGATTAGATGTTGAGGTCTAGATTAGTGATGTCTATCTATATAGAAGCACCTTCCGTTCGCGAACTCAACTTGCGCACTACACTGGAACGGTGCTGATGTACTCGGCCAGTGCTAGGGGACGGGAAATCGGTAGATTTTTTTCAATCGGAGAAGACACTCATCTTTCAAAATAGTTTTGATCTGAGTAATTAATCTAGTCAAAGCCGAGTAGGCTGAAGGTACAAACATTATAAAGGACAGCAATGGTTACTCGGCTCCTATTTTTTCTCCTATTTTCCCTAGTAAAAACAATGATAGAAATGTGTGAACTTCCACAATGATAGATGTGTGTGCATTTCATTATTTTACTATTTTTTGCCCAAAAATGTCTCTTCTCATGTCAAGCCAATACATGTAGGAAGACATAACATAACAAAACTCAGAAAAACATTGTATTGGTTATCCAATTATTACTAACCAATTGGCAATCGAGCGAGAACGACCCGGGAACGTTTCCACGCCTATACAAATCCGTCTTCCTGCAGTCCACAATAAAGTAGCGAATCGCCTGCAAAGATCAAAGATTAACTTTGGAAGCTCAAAAGATCAATTTCTAAAAATATAAAACTAACCGAGTCACCGGACCTCTCCCTTCGCATCAGTTCCTGGTTCGAAATTGGGAAGCAGATCAGTTTTGACAGTGAAACTTCGTTAAATTCATCGAGCAGATTCGCACCGAAGATCATACAGTGGAAGTCCTGAGCAAATGAATAATTATGTAAATCTGGCCTTTATTTTCGTCAATTTATATTTAAGAGACCTTCCATGAGAGAACGTACTTACCCCACGGATGATATTTTTGCAACCTGAGCCAATATTTTTTTGGTGATGTTCTCACACCAAATGCTGATATTTGGCCAAAAATGAAGGCTTCTAGTGCACTTTCCGAAAAGTTACAGCCCTAGCCCAAAAAAAGTCGAATTTTTCAACGAAAAATAATAAACGTTTTTTTCAGTTTTTCCGTAGTATTTTTGTACGTAGAATCCGAAAAATATACTTAGAAAGACGAGCGATATCGTTAAAAAGTCGAAAACCGTGATTTTCTACGAATTTTATTTTTCCTGGAAAATTTTTTCACCTGTGTACCTTTTTTGACTAAAAATTTGGATTCTACGGGTAAAATTACCCCTTGCAGTATTTTTTTCACAAGTACCCGAGTACTCGCCCGGACAGCGGGACTTCTGGAAGAAGGCCAACCACGCCTTTTTTCGCAAAATGGTCCGTAATGTGAGGGCTCAGAATGTTAAGCCAACACTTATTTGAGCCTCCAGTGATGTTTTTCCGTCATTATGAACCATTTAACGATTTTTAGTCCACATTGGACCCATATTCGTGTTCATGACTCACCTCGACTTTTTTCACATAAGGGTCCCCCCTTATGTGAAAAATCATGTTAGGGGTCATTTCGGAATTGATCACAATATCCTGTACGATTGCACTAAAACTCTTCAAACAAACATAAAACTTATTTTTGGGCACTTTAACATGCTTTATCAAGGGTTCGAAGACCTATTGTGACATGACTCCAAAAAAGAATTTTCACATAAGGGGGGACCCTTATGTGAAAAAAGTCGAGGCGAGTCATGAACACGAATATGGGTCCAATGTGGACTAAAAATCGTCAAATGGTTCATAATGACGGAAAAACATCATTGGAGGCTCAAATAAGTGTTGGTTAAACATTCTGAGACCTCACATTACGGACCATTTTGCGAAAAAAGGCGTGGTTGGCCTTCTTCCAGAAGTCCCGCTGTCCGGGCGAGTACTCGGGTATTTGTGAAAAAAATACTGCAAGGGGTAATTTTACCCGTAGAATCCAAATTTTTAGTCAAAAAAGGTACACAGGTGAAAAAATTTTCCAGGAAAAATAAAATTCACGGTTTTCGACTTTTTAACGATATTGCTCGTCTTTCTATGTATATTTTTCAGATTCTACGTGCAAAAATACTACGGAAAAAAATAAAATAGCGTTTATTATTTTTCGTTGAAAAATTCTACTTTTTTTGGGCTAGGGCTGTAACTTCTCGGAAAGTGCACTAGAAGCCTTCATTTTTGGCCAAATATCAGCATTTGGTATGAGAACATCACCAAAAAAATATTGGCTCAGGTTGCAAAAATATCATCCGTGACACCCTCTCAAAAGCTACGTTTTCTCATGTAAGGTCTCTTAAATCGAGGTCAAATCAAATAATTTATTTCCGTTATGTAGAAAGATATAGGCCTGGGTTGATCGGGCCCTAATCTTCACATTCACGCTTGAACGGGATCAGGAACTACGACGTCCTATTTCAACTTTCAAGGATCATCGAAAATTCTTGCCTCCTTGATGCATTGGGGTGTCCTCTGCGAGTAGAATACAGCAAGATCGACAAAGTCCGCGACGTCCTCCTCAGTTAAATTCCTCGCCAATCCCTCGATGAACGCGCCCAGTTTCTCCCTGAAATTAAAAAGAAATTAATTTATACCTTTCTTCAATTCCTGATGTGCATGTGTCCACAAAACCGTGAAGTGTGTTCGAAATGAGATAGTGATCCTTGTTTTTTTCAACATTTAAGAAATCGAGAAATAATCTCACTTCTCGTCGATGGGATAGTTGAGAATCTCCTCTCTCGAATTGACAACGAGGACGAGACCCATGAAGAAGATGAGGAAGGGATCACCCTGAAAATACAATTCGTAATATATCAGATGCAGACGGAACAGCTCGGAAGACTGTCACTGAGTTAATGTTTCAGGCACTCATTTAATAACCTCATATCATTTTCTCAGTCAAAAGCGTCCCTTGGAACGATAAGACGCACAATATTTAACGATAATCGAGAACTATTTGTAATTTATAGTAATTGTTTGCCGAGAAATACATCTTATGTTTTGAAAAGCAATGATTTCAGTGATATGTAAAAAAATACGGACTCTCTCGAAGTAGTGTGTCCACAGTACATGACAAGGTCCTTCATCCGTATGGCTCGCGAATACCGTGTTGAACCACTCCTGAATACAGGTGAAATATATATGATGATTATTTTCCTTCAAACAAAGATTTCTGAATTTCAAACAAAGATTTCTGAAAAAAAAAATTCAAGACACTTTTAATAATAATGCAAAATATTTAGACGCTTACATCGTCCCAACTATGAAAATGCTGCATCTTTCACAAAACACAACAGCCCCCTTACGAAGGTACCAAGTATTGAAATATCATCCAAGTTTGATAAGTGTTGTATCGGGTGACCTTGTCGATGTGTAAGACGACCCCTTGATGCCAGAGGACGAGAGCAACGCACTTTTATCAGCAACGGAAGAAGTAACTACAATCACAGCCAAGAGAAGAGCGAGAGACAATCAATGAATAATAGGCCACGTGAAATAGTTACGAAAGTACGGTAGTGACTCAATCATGGAAATCGTGGTGAGAGCCAGGGGGTATTAATGACTACCGTAACGTCGGTTCGCCAGGTCACATTATTAACTAGCCTAATCGTTAGAGTACTTATTTACTATACAACACCTCCCCTTCAAGATTGGCGCTGCCGATCTTAAAATACAGAAAAGGGGGAAAGAGGTGAGGTGAGGGCGTAGAACAGGGGACGGGATTACAGCTTCGTCTCCTTGAGCTCGTGAGGAATGCCCTCATTCATCTTCATGCGAGGCTTGCCCTCGTTGAACTTGTCGATGATGCTCTCTCGAGTCGTCGATGCCATGGAGGAGAAGGATGGAGAGTAGGCGATGGGCATCAGTGAAACACTGTCCCGTTCCATGAGATTTCTCTCAGTCTCTCTTACTAGGTAAACCTTTTCAGGAATGACCCCTTTCAACTTCTGATCCATCACAGAATCATCTCGAATGCGCTCAAGCGCACGACACGAGAGCAGCTCGTTGACGGTATCTTTCTCATCACAAGATGGCAATTCCATCTTTGTTTCGATCTCAATCGATCGATCATTTGCCTCGGGAACGGTGTGGTCTCGGAACGACTCCGCTTCACACTCGATCTTGACACAGTTGGTTTCGTTTGCCGCGGGTACGGTGTGGTCTCGGAACGACTCCGCTTCACACTCGATCTTGACACAGTTGGTTTCGTTTGCCGCGGGTACGGTGTGGTCTCGGAACAACTCCGCTTCACACTCGACCTTGACATCATTGGTAACGATTGCCTCGGGTCCAGGGACCTTGACAATATCGTGATCATTCGCCTCGGATGCATTAATCTTGACGAGATTCACGGATTTCGCCTCGGGCATACCTGTCTTGACGAGTCTCACATTCGCCTCGGGTCTTTCGACCTTGACGAGTCCATTCGCCTCGGGTCTTTCGACCTTGACGAGTTCATTCTTCGCCTCGGGTACTCTGACCTTGACGAGTTGAAGAAGCTTGATGAAATTCTTGCCCAGGAGGTCCATGCGGCCATGTACCACGTACACGTCGCTGGTAGCCCTTACGCCACCATACTCCATCCTTGCAAGGAATTTCCCTCTCAGCTTCAGATCATCTCCATTAGCGCACTTCACAGTGCCACTGTCACGCTCGAAAGCCGGACTTCCGAGGTGCTTCCATGTTTCATTGGAGACAATCGTGATGTCTGCTCCAGTATCGATCATCATGGACACCGGGAGTCCATTGATCTTCACCTGGATACGGTAGTTCGAAGTGGATACATTAGCCACTGACACCGTGTTGACCTTCTTGACCTTCTTGCACACTCTAGCAAGATGCCCCCTTGCACCACAATTATTGCACTTTACAGATCGATAACGGCAATTGAGGCTCGAATGCCCCTCGTTGCCACAGCAATCACATGTTGTGTGCCCTCCATCCAGGACCGTTCTCTCACTGTCCGTACTGCCGTCTCTCTGCTGGCGGTTATTGCTTTGATGATTCTTGTTCTTATTATGTCGACGATCGACATAATTCACTTCTCTGCTCGACTCTGTGATCATTCGAGAGTCATTCTTGAGCTGAGTCGTGTCATTGAACACGGAAATTAGATCATCCAATTTGCAATCTTTGCCCTTTTGTTTAGCAGTTTGCATCATCTTCAGGTGTACATCGGAGTATCGAGGGAGATCGAGAGAATGCAGGAAGGTGAGCACCTTCCACTCATCGATAGTCGCATCCCTCACTTGTGCGTTTTCCACAGTTTGGTTAACGCGTGCTGCGAGCACTCTCACATCCTCAATATTCTCCTTGCTCATTTTCAGGTCAAGCATAGTCCTTCTCCGATCGAATACAGACGTATTATCTCCAAACAACGTCATCATTTTGGAAATGACACCTGTGAGAGTCATATCCGTCAACTTGATCGGTGCGATCGACTCAATCAGTGTTCGCTCCACCATTGTTGTAACGTGACGTGTGAGAAGTCTGATCTTCTTCACATCCTCCCAATCCTTGAGGTCAACCAGGAAGATCTCCTCATGTCGACTCCACCATCTCTCAAACGTGGCACCATCATCGGGAGAGTATGCGAACTCTTGGATTCTCGCCTCGATAGCGCTGAGAGAGGCATAGGACACCTCATTCGATCGGTCGACAGTTTCGGACTGTCTCTCATTCTGCATCAGTTGGCTCTTGACAAGCTGCTCAATGAGCGCTGCCAACTTGTCAATGCTGCTGTCTCCACTTGCCGGTTGCATTTCGTTATCGTGATTCGGCATTTCGATTCACTTATTTCGATTGAAAATCAGCAATCCCACGACGGGAAACCGTTAACAGGCGGTCAAAGGGTGTTCAGCTGACGGGTTAACTCACAATTGTCGTGTTTCCGTAACTTTCGAGGGTTACAAACACTCACTTCCGTCTATTATAACTGCCGAAACCCAAAGATCCCTACTTGCAAATCAAAAATCGGCAATAGCTTCCGCGAATTTCCTTTTCGCGGACTGGCGAGGTCCTCACACAGACTCCGGACGAGGGAGTTTCCACCAATCAACACCAAACAACGAAAGAACTCCGGACGAGGGAGTTTTTCACTAATAAACACCAAACAACGAAAGAAAACTATTTTCGAAAAGTTTCGAAAATACTTACTTTGAGCTCGAAGTTGTCCTGAACGCCAATTGTTGTATCGGGTGACCTTGTCGATGTGTAAGACGACCCCTTGATGCCAGAGGACGAGAGCAACGCACTTTTATCAGCAACGGAAGAAGTAACTACAATCACAGCCAAGAGAAGAGCGAGAGACAATCAATGAATAATAGGCCACGTGAAATAGTTACGAAAGTACGGTAGTGACTCAATCATGGAAATCGTGGTGAGAGCCAGGGGGTATTAATGACTACCGTAACGTCGGTTCGCCAGGTCACATTATTAACTAGCCTAATCGTTAGAGTACTTATTTACTATACAACAATAAGCTTTTCAGATCGCTCAAAATATCTTCAAGAGATTCGTGCTCACCCTTTACATTAATAACATCACTACACTAAGCCCCAATACTAAGATCCCAATTCTCACGAAACAACAGTTTTTTTTTGCTACAGAATCCATTGTAGCACATTCTCAAACGATAAATCAGGTTAATTTACGACGACAGTACATCACAATATGAATCGAGTCCAAGACGTTTTATTACTGAGAAGTTGCAGAGAAGATTATTGATGAATATATCGAATACATCTTCGTAGTTCTAACAGCCCAACGATTTTTTCTCCCAAATAACAATTACGCAGCCACTCTTCTACTTCCACTCGGATTAGGGTCCTTTCCTTCACTTTCCTTCCCGCTCTCACCTTTGCATAGTTGAGTGGGGCGCACTTGAGTGTCTCCAGTTTCGAGCACACGGTGGGGTCGTGATACTGGAGAATGAGTCGGAAGAGATCGTAGATGGCCGAGTTCTTGCGAGTGTCCCTGAAGAAAACGAATAATTAGATAATCATCAATATCTCATGGACTAAGAGTTTTTTGTTCCAATAACCTGCTATTTATAAAGTTTTTAAACTTTCTATGCACACTTGTTGAAGATCTTGAAATACCCATAATGCGACAATGCGACAGACAATGCGAACAAAGATGAGCTTGATGCACCCGCATTTTCCATAATTACAGTCAATTCTTCAACATACTGAAAGTATATATTTTTGCTGATCAGTTCCTATATTCAACAATCAATCAAAACCACGAAAATGTAGACTAGAGTTCCTTCTCTGTTTCCTTTCAGCCTTTTCCGAAGAGGGTGATCAGCAAATTGGATTTCAGATTCAATTCCAGAGTTGCGTTCAGTCGCCTTTCCAACTTGGGCTCGTCAACTTTCGAAAAATACTTTTGACTACAAAGTGACAATTAGCTCGAAAATGTGGCTGTTTGAGATATTCGTACTACCTAATTAAGTTGTCAGAGTCGTTTCGTCCTCTATAAGAAAGAATCCGTCACGCGACTATCATTCTCGGAATTCTTTACGTATTCTAAGAACCAGTGTTTCACTGTCCCTCTCATCGTGCATTCGTCTGACTATCTCAATTCAAACCATTTACGGGCAGGCCAAGAACGTAGTGAAAAGAAGAAACAAACGCATTAGCCCTTTCATTTGAGAATCGGAATGAGAAGGGGATAATAAAATAAATACAAATTAAATACATAAAAAATACCTCGGCACGAATTTGGTCGTCACAGCGTAGAAAATGTGAAAGAGTTGGTCGGTAGCCATCGGCACTCGCACAAGTCGCTCATATATCTAAAAAGTTATAAATTACAACAAATATATTTGTCCTAGTTTTCTCATGACTTAAATATCTTCACCATGTCAATAATTGCTTGCGTTTTCATTTGTTGTCAGACATTCTCTCTCATAATATTATTTTGACGAGTCGGTGTTTCTCGCACTTTGGTCTGTTCGATAGTATCAATCGAGTCGCTATCAGTTTCCCCCTTTAGTCTCAATCAATACCAGTGCCCGTTGGTCAGTGAACAGCCAATTCCCTCTCCAATAAGCGGATCAAACACAATAGGACGCTATCCCACTCTCACATGGAGATATGAATGCACAGACGGTAGCAAAAGGGAAGAGAAACGGATAGAAAAACCATGTAAAAATTGATCATTGAGAAGAAATACCAAGTGGCTGTACATCTATCTATAGCTACATAACATGATGCGCTCATAAAGAGTAGATATATAGTAAATCCGTTGTAGATATGCTTATGAGTAGAAACTGCACGTGTGAGTTTTCACTGAGAACACGAACCTCCATCCAGCCGTTGTTCCTTTGATAATCGATGCTACGCATCTTGCAATACAGTGTGAAGAAGGACTCCAATTCGGGAACGGACTTGGTGTTGTTGATTTTCTGAGAAACATAGACGTAAATTTTATCTAAATGGTCAGGGTATGCTTATGTGATATTTCGCTCGAAAGCATTTACTTTAGCCAATTGCCGACAGTCATTCCGCAATATTGATTGACTTCGCAGGTTGAAGAGGTGATCCCACTCGTAGGAATTTGGATCGGGCCGATTCAATACGCCGAGAAGCCTCTGAATTAATCATGTTTTTTCCATTTACTTTTTCACTTATTCAAGAATCCTTTACGTCTTTTCGCGCATAAACGCTGTCATTTTCATGGAAACACGAAATGCTCTTTAAGCATTCATTTCTTTTCACGGGAAAATAATTGGTATCGCGTGCTCCCTTGGGAAAAGGCCATAAATTGGTACTCACGCAACGATCAATAGTTAATGTTTAGCCTTTCACTGGTAAATTTCCCCCACTACTGCGTTTTAAAATAAATGATAAGTTTAAGCTCGATCGATAACAAGTAACCCACTCCCCTCTTGGCTCTTCCTCGTCCCTCCGATTCCATCCCTGCCGGACTACTCACTAATCACTGCCCACTACTCGCTTCGATTCGGGAATGCCATGGATGAGAATACGAGAATGTCTATTCGAAAAAAATGATAATAGTAATCAAACTAAAACTGTACTAGTACCAGTAGTTTTGGTATCTGCAGTTCGCACTCAAGCCACCGCCATTTTTAATTTGAAAAATACAATATTGATTTGGAATGGACTCACTCCCCACTTTGCTCCTCGTCCCTCCGATTCCATTCCGGCCGGACTGCCTCCGTCGCTGATCGAGCTGCTCTCGTTCTTGGACGTATTGATCGAGGACGAGCCGAGGGAGGCGTCGCCCGCCTTCACCCTGCGATTAGCAGAATACAAATCGTACTAAATATGAAATTGCTAATATTTACGAAAATCAGGAGCGTGTAACACATTGTCTTCAAAAGTAGCGTCACCAAATTGACGAATCATTATCGATTTTGTTCTTAGTGACTACGCTAATGATTGTCGAATAGTCTTAAGTAATTTTTATTAATTAAAATAATAAAGACATAGACAGCGTATCGCGCCTACGATCGCGGATCCGGAGGCGTCGCCCGCCTACAACCCATTCAATTCGATAGTTCAAATGATCATAACTTGTCTTATTCGTATAAAATTTGTAATGTACATCACACTGCTATGGTAAAAAAACGCACCAATTTCCAAAATTATAATATTGTATAATAGCATGCGTGCTACTGGATCCTATCCATAAATTGTTAAACAAGAACAGCTAAAGGATAGCAATCATCGTATTCCTAGCAATAGGGAAGAAACTAGATTTTTTTCGAAAATATACAAACGCATAAGCATCGCATCCCATCTAGTAGAACATTGCGCAATTGCCAATAAATTATGAAACAACGTCGATTTGGAAGCGCGCTTGAAACAACCGCTATACTATGATGCTTCCAAGCGCCGATTCGGCTCACACGTGACTCAGTGCACACCCGATCCACTTCTGTTTGTGGCTCCCAATTACCATATTTGTCCATTTCCCCTCTTTGCGCACTAGTGCCGCTCATGAATATGGCGAATCCGATATAGCAAGGCCTCTCACTCGCCATTTACAGTCTGGGCGTCGACATTGCGCGCGGAAATGTTGGCAATTTCGAGCAAACAAGGGCAAACAAACCATTCATCGTCCAGTGTACTCGTGCCCTCGGAGATTTCCTCATCCATATACGCCTGCAATTGGCCCAATGACTGTATTTAGAGCAACAGCCACGCGCTGGAAAAATAGACAAACAGGAAAAACAGGTGAATCGTCTCTATTTTGGCGTGTCAACACGTCGTGAGTGTGGCAGGGGCAGCTAACAACGCCTGTTGTGCGCCAGCGAGGGAAAAGAGTGCGCAAGCGTCACGTTGGCACGCGAGAGATGCGAGAGAGAGAGAGAGAGTGAGGCGGCAGTGACTGATGAAGTGACAGGAAGCGCTCGTTTGCATGACTGATTTTCACCCAAAAACAGACACTGGAAGACGCATTGATGTGATGTGAAATGGTGGATAATAAACGTAATAAAGGGATGGTGCAGTTGATAATTTATTATCACTACTGGCGTAGCAGTATCCTCCCGCGAGTCCAGTCTCGAAGACGGGAATTTTTTTATAAATAATACATAAGAATAAATGCGTGGACCGTCGAACCGGGGTTGAGCTTACCGGATAGGTGGTCTATCGCTGAACTACTTGAGTAGCTATGCTTCCTGGGTCATACGCTCTCCCTGCCTTCAAGCTGGTGGAATCGGCTTATTTGCCCAGTCGGAAAATTGCTTATGCTTTGCGTGTCACGTCATCGCCTCTCTTATCATCTGACACAAAGAGCGCTTTCACACTTTATGCTCATGTTTCTCCGATTTCCTCATATTCTCCTTCCGGCCAATTGTCCTAGCTTCTCCATATCCATCCAAAGGGGAGGAAGCTGTTAGCTGAATTAGAGTGACGCGAGAGGGAGAGCGCATGAAGCGGAATCGATGGGACACTCGGCGTTGGACACTGCGGGGAAGGAAGGAGGGTGACGAGAGATAGCGACAGAAGGAGAGAGCGAAGGGGACTGCGATGTGTGGAGAAGAGAAGAAGAGGAGGCATACAAGGCCTCGCACCAACCATATTTCACCCCACTAATGGCCGCCCGTGCATCAATGCTCATCTTTTCCGTCGCGTTACACGCATTTCGCGAATTCTTCCTTGCCTATTCTCATTTTTTTATTCCCTTTTCGGTAATAATTGAGTCTCTTCAGGCCTCAAAAGCCAATAAAACGGGCGCGAATGAGCGAGACAAAGTACAAAAAGGGTGAGCAACGCTACGGTTTGGCTGATCTATATTCACCATCGAGTTGTAAGTTGTAATTGAGGGTTAAAGTGGTAATTTTAGGTCAGAAGGCCAAATACGCGGAAAGTCTCACGGAGGACAGGGATGAATCGACCACAAAGCAGCGAAAAACGTGCGAAACGTCCGCTGAGGTACGCGATTTCTCCCTGATTGGCTACCGTAACCCATTATCCGATTCCATTAGTCGTTGCCCCTCAAGTGCCTATAAGCTTCCGCCGTTTTCTCGCAAACGACCTAATTGGGCTCCGGGATACTTTTTTTCGAGTGTCTTTGGTTTCTTGGTTGGGATATGAGGGAATAATGAGGGGTTGATGTTAAGGTAATAATTATGTATTTATTTCGAATATTTATTCAAACATGGAAAAAAGCGAACAACAAACATGCAATGATGCCGTACTTAACGAGAGAATTAAGAGGCCATCCACGAGAGAACGTAGCTTCTGGGAGGGGTCCACGGATGGCTTTTTCACAACCCACCCCAAATTTTTTTTGGTGATGTTCTCATACCAAATACTGATAACCGGCCCAATATGAGCCGTTCTAGTGCACTCTCCGCAAAACGCCAGCCCCGACCACAAAAAATGCATTTTTTTCAACGTCAAAAATATGATATTTTAAAAACTCAACCCGATGTACTTTTTCACGTAGATTCCGAAAATAACACTTTTGAGGGGAACAGAATGCGATGAAATGTCGAAAAGTAGGATTTTAGACGGAAATCATCCACCCTGAAAAATTTTTGTTCACGTTACAGTGAGATGACTTCATTTTCGAATTCTCCGTAAAAAGTTACCCCGGATACGTTTTTTTCATCAGCCAAAACTGGGGCGCCCGGATGTTATAGAAATTTTCGTGGAGTGTAGTTGATGTTTTCACGCAACACTATCCTGAGATAATTTCATTTTGAGTGATAATTTATGCGGTTTTGTTGCAGAAACTTCTTGTTTATCATTGCATCATATATTATTTGTCTTTACTTATTCACTCGGGCATTGATAAACCGATCTCACTATTTTCTCGGCCTGTAAAAAGACCTCGCCCAGAGTCAACTAGTTAACACCGATAATGCGGATCCAAAGGGTCTAAAGCAGTTCAGGGAACTATCCAGAAATACGTGTACATGTACTGTGAAAAAAATTAACGCAAATCGGATCCATTCACATGCTCAGAAAGTTTCTTTACTCGCTTAGAAACAGAACTATGACGATTTTTATCTGAAATGTGACTTTTGCACAATTTTTTACGGCTTCAATATCACTTCAATATTTAAAAATCCTTTTTGTAACACAACTTTTGTAAAAAAACCGGCATTTAGGAATTTTCCGGCTCTGGAGCCGGCAATGTTGTATCTCAGCTACGAGGACAGCTAGAGACCTCCAGTTTGGCTTAAAAAATTCGGAAAAACATTTTAAACAACTTTCTGTTGACACGGAAGAGATTGGACAACCGCATCATTTTCGAAATAACGAAAAATATCGAGGGTTGTGCTTTCTTGGTATGAGTCGACAAACGTCAAAAACCGATGATTTTTCGATTTCAAATATCGAAAAATAAACTCAGAATTACTTATCAGCACCATTTGAACATTTTCTGACCTATAGCGCAAAGAACCTATAGCGCAACCTATAGCGCAAGTCTATAGCGCAAAGAAGTTTAGGCCGAGAATATTTTTTTTGAAAATAACATATTTTTCATTATTTCGAAAATGATGCGGTTGTCCAATCTCTTCCGTGTCAACAGAAAGTTGTTTAAAATGTTTTTCCGAATTTTTTAAGCCAAACTGGAGGTCTCTAACTGTCCTCGTAACTGAGATACAACATTGCCGGCTCCAGAGCCGGAAAATTCCGGTTTTTTTTACAAAAGTTGTGTTACAAAAAGGATTTTTAAATAACTATTCTTCACCATAAAAATTTCATCGAGATTGCTCAAAGTTGGGGCTCGTAGTTCCTCATGGATACCGTTTTCCTGCAATTTCTCAGAAGACGCATGTTATGTGAAAAATGGAGGGAATTTTTTTGTCGAAATTTTTCTAAAACCTTCAGAATATTTAGTATTTAAAAGAAAATATATTCTAAGCATGAAAAAGTGATATTGAAGCCGTAAAAAATTGTGCAAAAGTCACATTTCAGATAAAAATCGTCATAGTTCTGTTTCTAAGCGAGTAAAGAAACTTTCTGAGCATGTGAATGGATCCGATTTGCGTTAATTTTTTTCACAGTACATGTACACGTATTTCTGGATAGTTCCCTGAACTGCTTTAGACCCTTTGGATCCGCATTATCGGTGTTAACTAGTTGACTCTGGGCGAGGTCTTTTTACAGGCCGAGAAAATAGTGAGATCGGTTTATCAATGCCCGAGTGAATAAGTAAAGACAAATAATATATGATGCAATGATAAACAAGAAGTTTCTGCAACAAAACCGCATAAATTATCACTCAAAATGAAATTATCTCAGGATAGTGTTGCGTGAAAACATCAACTACACTCCACGAAAATTTCTATAACATCCGGGCGCCCCAGTTTTGGCTGATGAAAAAAACGTATCCGGGGTAACTTTTTACGGAGAATTCGAAAATGAAGTCATCTCACTGTAACGTGAACAAAAATTTTTCAGGGTGGATGATTTCCGTCTAAAATCCTACTTTTCGACATTTCATCGCATTCTGTTCCCCTCAAAAGTGTTATTTTCGGAATCTACGTGAAAAAGTACATCGGGTTGAGTTTTTAAAATATCATATTTTTGACGTTGAAAAAAATGCATTTTTTGTGGTCGGGGCTGGCGTTTTGCGGAGAGTGCACTAGAACGGCTCATATTGGGCCGGTTATCAGTATTTGGTATGAGAACATCACCAAAAAAAATTTGGGGTGGGTTGTGAAAAAGCCATCCGTGGGGTAGGTACGTTCTCTCGTGGATGGCCTCTTAATAAAGAAGGCTGTGATCGGTGGAATAAAATGCAATTTAGATCGACGCAGTCATTCACTCCTCGCCATTTCCACAAGAAAACGAACCGTGCGGTTCGATCCTTCCCTCGGTACTTCCGAGGATATTCGATGACCCGGCCGATTTGTGAGCTTTAGTTATTTATTTGTTTCTTAGCATACCCAACGTTTGTGAAGACTATCAACGAAACAAGAAAATTTTAAGCAAAATCCCAAGAAAAATAATTTTACAGGATATACATTTGCAGTTTCAACGAGTACGGCTTCCGCAAGTCGGAACAGGAGGAGGGCAGGGATCGGGACATGACGGCGGTCAAAGAGGATGCCATGGAACAGAAAGCGGCCTCCGAACATCGGTTTGTTGATTTATTTATTGATATTCCACCTTCCAATGGAAGTGATTTGATTATGCGCATCAATAGTTGACGCTGCTACTATGAACCGAGAATATGATTTATAAGGTAAATGTTAGACTATTACCCGAGTTTAAGAGACCGGATCGGTAAACATCGACCACCCCCCGGACACGCCGCCCCTTTTTCTTTCAAATCCTTTTGTTAATGGTATGGTAGGAGGGTCTAGTCCTCACATTTCCAAAACCACCAAGGTTTTTTGGTTCACGCTGATACGGTAGGAGAAATATTCAAATACACGATAAATGGTTTAAAATCAATAATTCAAAAACGGGAAAAGCTATACTTATTTTTTCATGCCCATTATTTTAGAGGTGCCCAGGGGTGCAAAAAGGGATATTTAGATTGCATCCTGATCGATTCCTAAAACCCGAGCTGAGCTACAGTTTTCGCTTTTCGTCAAATGTAGGCCTTATTTCGAACAGGCGCTAAAGGTAACCTAGGTGTGCGCTGAAGTCCCCTGGGGGGTGCATTTAAATTTGTTACCGCTGGACTGATCCAGTCACTCCAATTTGATTTTTGGCTCCGCAAAGGTGCGAAACCGCATTTCTGGCTTCTGCGTATCAGTGATTTCGCCGATCTTTTTGTGAACATTGATCAACAAATCACTCAAATAGTGATTCTACCCCATCTAGAGAATAATCAAAACCATAGGAGTCGAATCCGCGACAATGACTCTTTTGACGCATGACCCGGGGTTCATGCCTCAAAAGTGAGTCATGACCATGAACCCGGGGTCATGGTCCGAAATGGACCGAAAATTTCATGATGGAGAATCTTCAAGTACTATATGCCAATGTATGCTACAGTAGCCTAGTAATATATTATAACCGAAACTACCGTATTACAATAGCTGAGGAATCGAGAACTAGCTTTTTGATCAAAATCGCGAATAAATCATGTTTGCGAGAGCAGTATTACGGTGATTTCGGTTACAATTTATAACTTCGCTACTGTAGCATACATTGGTGTATAGTACTCGAAGTTCCCCCATCATGACTTTTTCGGTCCATTTCGGACCATGACCATGGGTAATAAAGTCATTGCCGCGGATTCGACTCCTATGGTTTTGATTATTCTCTAGATGGGGTAGAATCACTATTTGAGTGATTTGTTGATCAATGTTCACAAAAAGATCGGCGAAATCACTGATACGCAGAAGCCAGAAATGCGGTTTCGCACCTTTGCGGAGCCAAAAATCAAATTGGAGAGACTGGATCAGTCCAGCGGTAACAAATTTAGATGCACCCCCCCAGGGGACTTCAGCGCACACCTAGGTTACCTTTAGCGCCTGTTCGAAATAAGGCCTACATTTGACGAAAAGCGAAAACTGTAGCTCAGCTCGGGTTTTAGCAATCGATCAGGATGCAATCTAAATATCCCTTTTTGCACCCCTGGGCACCTCTAAAATAATGGGCATGAAAAAATAAGTATAGCTTTTCCCGTTTTTGAATTATTGATTTTAAACCATTTATCGTGCATTTGAATATTTCTCCTACCGTATCAGCGTGAACCAAAAATCCTCGGTGGTTTTGGCAATGTGAGGACTAGACCCTCCTACCATACCACTAACAAAAGGATTTGAAAGAAAAAGGGGCGGCGTGTCCGGGGGTGGGCCAAAATGCCCGATTTTTACCGAGCCGGTCTCTTAAAGGAGGCGTATCATGAAAAATTAGTTCATGTTGTTGAGATCATGATCCGATTGGAATCCATAACGATGTTAGAAAGCCGAAGTTTGAAAGTAATGCATCCACTCTGGACCGAGATATCCGCGTTCAAAGTATCAGGAAAAACCAGGGAAAAGCCCGCGAAGAATTCAAATATTTTATGGAGCGCTAATGGGGAGGAAGGGAAAGTAGATCAAGAAGATAGATGGAAAGTTCATCGTTGTCTCGCCCATTATTGATTGGCTAGGAAGGGAATTTTGTTTGTTTCCGTAGGTTCTTCCCATCGACAAAATCTGATCTACTCCTTGGCAATTTTCCAAAAGTTTCTTGGCAATTTTCCAGAATCTTGCAAAACTCGGCATATCGTTGTAAGAGTCGCAATGTTTAAATTTCAAGAGTTCATGATACGCCTCCTTTAACCGGAATTTCAGAATGAAATGGATAGCTGCCATCGAATTTGCGCATTCCGATGTGAAGAACGAGCTGAAATGGTCGGATGTGAAAACTGATCGGCTGACAAGCGACAAGTTTGAAGCACTGATCAGGGTATGTAATTTATTCAAGTCGTCTTCAGTATGATTGCAAGCTTAATTGAGCGAGAACTTGTTGTGACAAGCTCATTCCCGATTCTCTCGCCGGTTGAGCAGTCGATAGTGCAACAAAAATTGAGGAGTTGTGCACGTTGTATGTCGAATCCGGAAATAATCAACAACAAAAAATCTGCAGGATGGCGGGATCCCTCACGCAATGCGTCCCTTCATCTGGCCCCGGCTCTCCGGAGGATCGGACAAGAAGAAGGAAGCACCGTACACGTACGAGGATGTATTGAGGCACTCATCCTCGGTTGGTTGTTTTTCATCGACATATTGCGCGTGTCGCACCAGGAAATACGGCTTGAACTTATTTTTCTTTGTATTTTTCATTCAAATCTTGTTGTTGTTATTATTAGCACGTTTGCGTCCGGTTTACAATGAGAATAATGATGGTGAAGTATTTTTATATTTAAAATATTTTTTTAAAATAATTCAACCTTTAAGGACAATCCGTCCATTGGTGTGCAGATCGAGAAGGATCTCCTTCGTACCCTGCCCAATAACATCTGCTTCTATCGCAAGATTAGTGTGGGAGTCGAGTCCCTGAGGAGAGTGCTGAAAGCCGTCGCCTATATCTACCCAGATCTGGGCTACTGCCAGGTGAATAATCAATCAAATGATCTATATATCATTTCTGTCAATTATTGCGAACATCTAATAGGTGTCTAATGGGAGCGGTTGCAATAAAATTTACTAGTGATTGGCGCATTCAATAACAAGATTCGAAGAAAAGGCAAATTCCATGAAGATTTGCTGGATTTCAACGAATGATGGTCGATTCCAGGGGATGGGAGTCGTCGTCTCAACCCTCTTGTTGTTTCTGCCCGAGGAGGAGACGTTCTGGACGATGACCGCGTTGATTGAGGACATTCTACCAGGTGAGGGTCACTTCTCCCTCATTAGTCCCAGTTCAGTGGCTATGACGGAATGCGTTATTCATGAAGGAAATCACATCTTGACGTTTAAAAAGCGAATGAGTGTGGGCGAGCGTTGCATTCGTCATTTTGTAGCGAAACTTGCATCTATCATACTGAGTTTGCGAACCTCCTTTTTACCGTTCTCCTCGAATTTTTACCTTTACTTGCACAAATAAAGAAAAATTTTCCAGCCAACTACTATTCTACGAATCTACTAGGACTACAAGCTGACGAGCGAGTGTGTAGGCATCTAATGAAGACGCACGTCCCGGATCTGCACAAGGTGAGGAAATTGATTTTTTTCGAAAAATTTTCTCGCGTATCGAATACTGCAGAGAGACAAAAGCATTGTTTTGGTTGTACGGATGGTAGCAGTTAGATGTCCCAGTTTTGCAGTAGTGCACATCAGGGATGTACGTTCGGTTTGTAATCCCGGGAATGTCGGTATTACCAGCCCCTCTTTTTCTCTAGACTATCTCGCATGCGCGCGTTATTTTTTTTCTAACCGTCTGGCTCGAGAGCGGTTGGTAATTCCGATACCGAACCAGCCATCCTAGTGCGCAAACTTATTGTTGACCACGACGTCATAATAATTTCAAGTAATTCAGTGTCTCGTCGACAACGACGTCGAATCGTGCCTCGTCCTCATCAATTGGTTCCTCACTCTCCTTAGTTCAGTGACGAAAACGAAGACACTTCTGAGGATATGGGATTTAGTGTTCTACCAGGGGAGCGTCGTCTTGTTCAGGGTAAGTACATCTGATCATCAAGTGGCGATCCAAGAAGTCATAAACAATAAAGTACATTGACTGAAATAAAATAAAATTACAAGAGTTTATAATCAAATATTGGGATTCGATGCATCAAACATTCCATAATTTATTCAGATTAAGTTAATCAATGAAGGTATTGTGTGCTCGGAACCGGTCAATGAGAAAATAAAATAAATATTTAGACAATCCTCTCGATGATGAAGATGAAGGAGGAGGAACTGGTCGAGTTGGCAGAATCGACCAAGTCGTCCGCTGATATCTTCAATGCGTTGTGTCAGATTCCATCCACGGTAAGGACCATGGCGCTACCTCAATCGAGCGGTGATCCCTTCGCAACAAAAATTGTCGATTACAGTTAACCGACGACGATCGCCTATTCGAGTACGTGCGCTCTTTCGAATTCTCAGTGACAGATCACTTGCTCAATGAGCTGAGGAAGAAATATCAGGTGATTGTTTTAACCAAGATCGATACCACTTTCCCCGGTTTCGCTTCTCTAGGATTTAATGGAATGACCAACAAATTGCCAGAAAGAGTTTGCACCAAACCCATCCGTAAAAAGAGAGAAAGTGCAATCGAAAGATGTATCAAATAGGAATCCGAATCGATCAGGGAGAGGGGAGAAGCGGGAAAAAAGAGAGAAAGGGAATCGAAATTGGAAAAGAGGGGGATGAATGGACGAGAAAGAGCTCCGTCCTCGTTTTGATCTCTCCCTGGCACAGATTCCACGTCGGCTATTTTCCATCATTTGTCCCTTGAAGTAGATTTCCATCTATTGATTAAGATGTACTTTTTCAATTCAATTGCTATGATTTGGATTCGCACCTGATTTTGATAGATTTCTTGCTAGCATTTTGGCGTGAGCCACATTCCTCATTCTTACACCGTAATCGACAATCTCAGGCGATCCTGATGGCTGATCAGGGCACGATCGTCAATGTAGCGACGGATACGAACCTGCCGAAGCAAAAGGTAAAATTCAAAAAGTTTCCTCGATCTCTCATTTCGCAGTGCTCTCTCGCTTTCTCTGGCAGACTAGATTGAAATGGGAGAAACCGCAGCCGAAACCATCTAAAGAATAACGATTCTAGTTCAAATTCTATATGCTCGGTCGAAACCATCTCGAGCATGACTAGATATAGTAGTTTGAACCCCTACCCGAACGTAACTGCTTCAGCTATTTCAGCTTGAAAGTATCCGTTGTGAGTTTTGCACATATTTAATTATTTTTCTCGTTTCAGATGCAACGACGCAAGGTTGCACGATCAAAGAGCATCATCACTAATATGTTCAGCTCATCCGACAAAGCCGAAAACGATCCAAAGACAAAGAATATCCGGCAAACAGAGCTGCTAGTGGACTTGAGGGAGAGCATTTTGCAGGTCGGTCATTGACATTTGATCTTTATTTTTAAAAAATGACATTTTGCAGGTCTGTCGCTACTTTGGCGAATGCGATCAAGAGCTGGCACTTACAATTATCACTCAGGTGATTAATTTCACTTATTCTTTATTTGTCGAAATTTAAATTCATGGAATGGATAATTCAGGCTGACTACACACCTCAATCGCACGAGAAGGACATGTCCAACTTTCTGAGCGGCAGGAGACAGGGCAAGAAACGGGCTCGAGCACTGCTTGACTTTGCTAGACAAGACGAGGACGAGCTTGGGTTCAGGTGAGTAAATACCGGTGTTCAATCAATGATCGTATTGGTTAGCCTAGATACCGCCACCAATCCTCTTGAGCTGCCATCGGATAAAAACATGGCAACAGGACATGGTGTTTTGAGTTTCAGAAAGCGAGACAACAGCTGGAAAAATACAAATTTTATTTCTATTTAAAAAAAAAATATCTTCAAATTCCAGGAAAAACGACATCATCACGATCATCAGTGAGAAGGACGAGCACTGTTGGGTGGGCGAAGTCAATGGGCTGAGGGGATGGTTCCCGGCCAAGTTCGTTGAGGTACCTCTTTGACCTATGATATTCTTTTTTTTGTATACTTATTGAACATTTTTTGCGATAACATTTAGAATTCAAGATCCATAAAACAGTGCAAATTGAGTGCAAAAATTTCAATTTAAGTAAATTCCAGGTGGTCGACGAGCGCGGCAAAACGTATTCGTTGTATGGAGACGAGGAGGTGTCGCCCGATGTAAGATTCCTCTCATTTCAAGAATATACTCGTTTTAATGTGCTCACGTTCGTCTATTTTCGTTACCCACACAGAATTTGTTTTTCAATATAATTTCATTATTTATTCGTATGTTCATTATCAACCAGAATTTGGATCACATTCAGATCACCGAATACATCCGTGGACGACTCGCCAACTCCTTCCGGCAAGTAATGGACCATGGCATCAGGCAGAATGCATTGATACCCACAGCCACTTACCATCCCTGGAGCTTCATCGGTTCGTTTTGCCCTTTAAAGAAGGATAGGCATCAATCAAAGTTGGTGGGTCCCACCACGAAGAGCCTGAAACGTTGCGATCCTACTGTAAACATACGTATCATAGTGACTCTGGGCAAGGAGATCACCATGTCTCGTAGCCTAGCGGTTGTGTTTTTGCCTAGCTATCCAACACCCGTTGGTTCGACTCCCGCCGAGCGCAATCCTCATTATTGCCGCTATTTTCGACTCCCAATCCAATAAAATCAATACGAGAATACAGTACCCCAAATCTTGCCTGAAATATCAATGAATTCCGTAGTGAGCTTCAAAGGCATTTCTAGAACTTCGGATAAAGTGATCTCTGATCGGGTAGCCATTCTCTATCATTCCACGTTGCCAGTTTATGCACGAAAATATTGATGCCTATTCCCCTTTAATTGAGTTCTTCAGTCCATCAAAGCTCATATATTTCAATGGAGCGTCATTGGTTCGATATTGTATCACACTTTTCCCTTAATCGCAGCGATTTGTATCAACTACCCTAGCCATATGCTTTCCCTGGGCTTCATAGGTACTCGTTATTCGTACCCAGTTCACACTTTGACCCTCACTTAGTCAGCTGTTGCGGCGCGTTTGCTTTCTATGCGCTAAGAAAACTTTGAGCGGGGCGCTTTTACAGATCGTTATCTAGGTGAGAAGGCCGTGGTGACGTTTTACTGCGCCCCCGATTCGACCAAAAACAGTGCCGCGCGAAAGTGCAATGAGCCAAGGCTGCCACCGGAAATCGTAAACCCGCAATCTAGTATCTTTTCTTGAAACTCCTTCTTGGCAAATGATCAAGGCTGCGCGCGCCGGGAACTGATAGCAATTTGGAGAAGAGTAAGAAAAAAACCAGTTCGGTTCTGTGCCGCGCCGTAAAACTAGTGGAACTTGCGCCGGGGTTGGTTAGCAGTTTTGCGTTGTCTTTGCAATAGAAGTTGCCTCTGACCAGACAGAGAAGCGAGAATGAATGGGAAATTAAGAGAGTTAGACAATTTCTTGCAGAGGACATCGCATACCACTCCGTGCAGAAGCATTTCAATGCCGTTTATTCACGTCTGACTCTCTGCAACAGCTTCAGTCTGGACCAGGATGGAAAGGTAACCCAACCAGACAATAGACATTATTTAGTCCAGCTTTGGGTGAAGTTTCTGAAGGATGCCCATCCATTGGAAATGATGAGTTGAGGATACTAAAGATCAAAGATCAACTCTCATCGATTGCAGATTCTCACTCCGGAAGAGTTGTTGTTTCGCAGCGTCCAGTTAGTGAACGATACGCACAACCGGGTATGCTTAGTCTTTCAAACGACCACCCTCAAGAAGTCTGA
Source organism: Pristionchus exspectatus (assembly GCA_911812115.1). Classification (NCBI taxonomy): domain Eukaryota; kingdom Metazoa; phylum Nematoda; class Chromadorea; order Rhabditida; family Neodiplogasteridae; genus Pristionchus; species Pristionchus exspectatus. The sequence continues at coordinate 31,297,649 of OU461583.1, read as the reverse complement.
GAAACAGGAATGATCATTGTGTTTGAAGGTTTCGGCTCATCAGGATGTCAAATTGCGATCACTTCTCGTGCTGGGCGTCAACGAGCAATGTCTGCATCTGTGGTTCGACATCATCTGTGGAACGAATGGTAATCGCACTGATCTTTGATCTTCGGAATCTCCACTTTCGCCAAATTTTTTTGGGACATCTCGCAAGTGATCGTCATTTACCATTAGCGCGATATTCTCGTTTTTGAATTACAATGATCATTTGAAAAAGATTTTACCGTAGACATAAGGCAGAAGATCGGGCTTTTCCTGAACTGTTTCCGATTTGCAGAGACGATCAAGGAGAAGTACTATCACTCGTGGTCATTCCTGCGGACGCCGGCGTGGCGGCAGGTCGGCAATCCTTCTTGTTGACATCTTTTCGAAACTAAGGTTGCAGATCAAATGCGAATTGCGTCTGCTCGCCCAGTTTGCGTTCAAATTGTCGCCCACATTCGAATTGGACGGATTGTCGAAGGTAGTTGAATCACTTGATCAGGTGTTTATCAATTCGGTTCAGAACGGCCCTCGCAAACCCGGCATGCTCTCCTCGGCGAAGAAGAAGATGATGGCTCAGGTTTTTACATTCTCTTGGTTATTTAGGAAACTGTTTTCGCCCAATTTGATTTCCCATGACCCATCGACGCTTTGAGTACGAAGATGCCAATCCTCTCTCTTGTGTTAGCCAATCGCCTGAAGTCAGGACAAATATGTGTTTATAAATATATATTCGCTCAGGTGGTTGGAATGGACAAGGGAGCACTGCAGAACGGTGACGAACCGTTGAAGGAAGGCGTCAAGGATATCCTAATCAAGCACCATCTCTTCTCCTGGGATCTATGAGCAAAATTGTCTTTTTTGGCTTAACAGACATTAATTATTTTATCATTTAGTACATTTTTCACTGTACGATAGAGCTACGGCGTCATCAATACCATCTGTCCATCGGGTGTCAAGCATCACAATCGTTTCTCGTTTCGCCCCCTTTCCCTTCATAACTTACCGATTACAAAACGTAATAAATCAACACACGCCTTTCTCTTGTGCTCGTCATAGTAAAAAGTTAGACAGTGCGTAAAAAGATAGGGGCGCGCTCGCTCTCTCACATTCCTTTCACACCTGTCGCCTTTCCACAGCAGTCTCATTGTTCTCGCAATTAGCGTGGACAGAGCCGAGGCGAGAAAGGGTAATAAAAGATTTTACGCAATGACGCATATTGGGCGCTACAATATCTTCGAATCAGAACGGGGGCTATACAGGACAGACATAGTGGAAGAGTATTGCATCAGTTTAAAAGCAGACGGTGAATAAGGGATGGAGTTCTAGCGACATCGCTGGGCGATGGGTGGATCTAACGGAGTGATAATAGGTACTTCTTAGATACGGCACTGCTCAATGCAGACCATTCTGCCGGTCGGTGTGGCTCTGTGGTGGAAGATGTCGCCTCGCGGAGACATCGGATTCATGCCAGTGGCGAACTGAAATATATCGTTTTAGTACAGTACCTACTGTATCCCCTTGTAATCGTAGCTGATAGCGAACCGGAAGAAAGGCATGCGGTTAGTAATACCGTATCCAACCATTTAACCTTGACTACTAAAACCATGTGAATGGACAATATTAACGTCTTTGTTGTATCCTAGGCCCTACTGTATCCTTTGCTCCTTCTGACCCAGCTGTACCGTATGCAGTGAACAACCTGTTGCTCACCTTCCAGCTCTGGCATCCGCTCAGCTGTGCGTCGAATGCGTGGTCACGAGTGAACTGCGGACGACGGAAGGAGATGACGATCATGTTGTCGAGATGGTTCACCGAGTTGATGGTGATGTCGTTCGACTGAAAACATGGAATACTCCAATTTCACAATGCACTTTCTTGGTGGATTAGATGCAAACGCTATAACGAGGTTTTCACGCATTGCGTATATAAAATGTTGCGATAATGATATCTAAGCATTGCGTTCGAAAATCTAAGAAGAAGACTGTAATGCAATTCAGTATCAATAACTCACGGCATCTCTCCAGGGAGAAGTGAATCCCTTGACGTACTCATCCGAAACTTGCACTTGACCGTTGTTAATTCGGAAGACGATAAGATCGAGACCGGCGTACTGTAAAGTTATCCATTGAACATGATTCGAGCTGTCAATGTTTCGTATAGCTTTTTTCTCTACTAACTTCAAGAAAAACCTTGTCTATTGCAGAAATCACAACGTATCCGCCCGATCTTTTCTAACCGATTCGATCGTTCGATACTGCTCTACTTTCCCCCCACTCCGAGAAACCGCATGCGGAAGCGATTCTCGATATGGTCAAGTGTGACTAATTGAGCTCTGCGCCGCGCACCTTTGTAAACTCTCTCCCATTTGGGTAGTGTACTTGACCATGAACATGATGGTTCGAGGACGGGAAAGCGCGCGCTTGCTTTGCGACCAGAGAGAACAGGAGGAAACTAAGGAGTGAGGTGGTGTGTGTCAAAGGTGGTGTAGTGGAGCATCGTCTAATATGTGGGGAAGATTTGAGATGTCCAATCATCATCTGACAATTACGGCATTTCAACTACTCGCTGAGCAAGTGCAGTGGCGCTTCAATGAACCTGAGATAAACCAGAAAAAGATGAAAATATCCCACTCTAGTTTATTTTGATTTTACTAATTGTAGATTGAGCACTAGCATTATAGATGTTGATAGGCATATTGAGGCGTTCCGGTGATTGCCCCTATCATGAGCTGGTCCTTGTTTTTGACGGGTTCGTTTCTGACTCGAGTTGTCATCACTCACCATACTCTGTCCGAACCCGATCGCATTCCACATAGTGTGTCGAGCAGTGATTCCTGCAACGGGAAATTTGGTTCAAGGCAATTGGACTACCACCTGATCATCACTTCACCGAATGGACCATGTGAGGAATCGACAATGTTTGCATCGTTTCTCCATTTCTAACCTGTCAAGATCAGTCGGAAGTGCACCATGCCCTCTCTGACTCCATACTGCAAGTGGAAGTTGTCTTGTTGAAACTCGCATGCGGCTCCGGCAGCTCCTAAACAGAATAATTAATTAATAAAATAACTAAATTTAATCAATTTGCTCATTAAATGCCAAGTAAAAGTGATCACTGCTCCGACGTTCGAACCAGTTTCGCTTTGTGCAACGCAGAGTGCGTGTTATGGTATCAGTGCATGATCAAGAGGTGTTATTTGCCATGAGATGCGCCCCATTGCGCCTAAGCTCCTGGTTTTATAAGTCCATTCACAATGCGGAGTGCTCCTCGAGAAATAAGCGTCTTGGTTCAAGGTCGCGTAGTAGAAACCAAGGTGCAAACACTCTCGGGAAGACACGAAACTCTACTTTTATAACTTTATAATCGCGAAAAATCGAGCTGTATTTAGCCGTGTAAAGAATATCAACTGGGCAATTATAAAAAAAAAACAAAAAAAGCAAAAAAACAGAAATGTGTAAAGTGTTATACATCCCAAACGATAAATACATAAATAAGCCCTGGTTAATCTGTCAAAATCGTGCTTGTCCTTGAGCAGCGAGACAGCGGTCAGCGAGCGGATTGCTCGCCACTACACCTACATCCATTTTTCCAAGGATATGGTTGCGAATTTTGTAAATAAAAGTGCGTAAACACTCAACTTTTCTATAAACACCATATGCTTCGTGACCATAGAAGGACATTTGAAACTATTTTTTTTTAAATCTCTCAACATCGTGCTCATTCTGACCCTCGGTCAGCGAGACTCCTACTACCATTTTTGGAGAACAAATATTGCACATTTTGCAAGGTTTATTATATTGCATAGACAAAACGTGCTCAGCTTTAGTTGTATAAGGGTCGATGCGAATTCGATGCGATCAAAGTGATAAATCATTCAAAATCACGCTAAAATACTGACCTTGGATGAGCAATGAGACGGTGGTCAACGAGAGGAGGAGACGCATCACTTACTCTTCACTCCCTACTTTGCAGAATGAGAGGAAAGGCAGAACGGCAGGAGGGGCGGGGCCGGGAATGAAGGAGATGGAAAAGGAGAAGGAATAGTTGTCTCTCTTGAGTTCTCGATTGCTAGGGAAGGTTAGGGAACTGAATGAAGATACAGTGGATACGGTTGTAGTGTTCTAAAGTAGGAAGGAGTTTCTAAACTCATGCCTTTTGTAAAGCACTAGCAGAAAAGGGAGAGCTCTCTCGAGCGGGTTATTGATAGGCAGTAGAAGAAAAGGAGAGTGTTAGACCAAAATATATGTGCTACTGTTTTCGAAAAGGAAGGAATGGAATAATATGCTCTCGGCTGTCATGTTAAGCAAGAAATTATGAGAATGGAAGAGAGGCAGATAAGAATGAAAGTGATAGGTACTGCTGAATTGGCTTTCATTTGTTAATATGAACGTCATGTAGTATAGACAGGAGTGAAAGGTGCTGTCTTGTAAATCAACTATCACCTAAGTACACTTCTTCAAACCTGAAAGGGATTCGGTCGGAACTGACCCGTGCTTGCGACTTGAGCTCAACAAAACCTTCCAATTATATAATTTATCGAATATAAAAGAATGTATGGTAATAAACACAGTTGAACTTAGTTAGAAGTGAATGGGTTGTAGGTTGTGGAATGGAGATAATCAGGGAATCGGGTTGAACAAGAGTCGGGGCAATGTGAAAGAGTCGCCCTGGGACTGATGAGAAGTAGGAAAGAAGGGGAAAAATTGATCGATACCGGATACGATAGTTAAAATGACGGGAACACTTACAATATAACGGTATAACAAACAGATTTCTAGGAGAAGCGGGGGCGAACAAGGAAAACCTCGCACGCACCCGCGATCGGCAAATCTTGTTATTGGTGATATAGCTAGGCTGGGGAAGGTGAGGGAGCGGTCTGCGTATTCTAGAGATACCGCTCTAAAGTGTTCAAGCTCTAAGAGTAATAAGTATTCGGAGAGGGATTCCCTCGTTTAAGTCAAAGTAGGAAATAGAGGGATAGAATAAAGGCAGACGGACCTCGGATTACATAATACAAAAAGGAAGAAGGATAGGATCGTGATTGATCATGGAAAGTGACCGGTCCTTGAATAGAAACGAATGTTACGGAGACTGAAGGCTGGCAGTGCGGATGCACAGTGGTTGGAGAGGGATCAAATGATACAGAAATAAGGAGACAAAGGCAGTGCTAAAGCACAGAAGTTGGTGAAGGGTCAACGGTCTATTAATAATATGGAATATTAGGGAAACGGAACGCTGGCAGTGCGTTTCGATGCACAGTTGGAGACTTTAAGAGAGGACGAATACGGAAAAAGGCAGAGCTGATGCACTGAAATTGGTGGTCGAAGACCAGGGATGGCTGGTAGAGCGAATGCACAGAAGTGCGAGCAGTGTCAACTTGGAACTTGAATAAAAGGAATATTACGGTTATGGGATACGAAGGCTGGCAGTGCGTTCGAGGCACCGTTGTTGGAGAGTGGGATAAGGATTCGAATAAGGGATCCAATAAGGGATAAGGAAGCAGTAGAGGGATTGAAGACCGGGATGGTGATGGTCAGAGGGGAGATGGCGTTGATGACGTCATCTGAAGATGGCATCGTACTGATTAACGGCCGATGAGCAGGAGAAGCGCAGCGATGACCGAAGAAGAAGCGGCCATGGGAGCCGAGGCGGTGGGCACTGAAATGGCTAATTTTATGATAATTAAAAAGATCCTACAGATATGATCACTATTTTAATGATTTTCGTAATTATGCAATCAACACTTTTCGAAAATATTATTGATCAAAGAAAGATTAGATAAGCCTCAACCCTCACCATCGCTCTTCTCCGGTACGGTCACACGGATCATGTCGTTGGCCTTGTTGCCGTAGCCATAGTTGTTGCGCGCCTGCACCTGCAGAGATCAAAGATCAACTTCTTATCAGATATCAGAGATCAAAGATCAAAGCCCAAACCTGGATCTCGAACTGGCCGCTCTCGAGGAAGTCGGAGAGATTGATCTGCTTGGACCACGTCTTCTCGCCCGTCTGGTCACCTGCAAAAATCAAATTAATTTCATATGCTTTCATTCGTAGATTTTGTTGATTCTGATTGATTTTCCCTTCGATTTCATTATAGATTTCACTGATTTTAGCTGACCAATTTCGTAGATCAGTAAAAGATCGCCAAATGCGTTCCGCTCGCGCGCACTAAGGTCTAGAGTTCGAAATGCGGGTAATTGTCTCTTCATTTCACACACTCTCTCGCCTCTCTGACCCGTGAGAGAGTACTTGAAATGAAGATACGATTACCCGTATTTCGAACTCCACTGAGATCACTCTCACGAACACTGAAAGTTTTCTCCCCGCGCCATTGAATATCTCAAGTATCCCCCAATCTATTGAGGTTTAAGAACTCAGCAATCGGGATACTCAAGATGGAATAAGGTTCTCGAGTGGGCACTGACTAGAGATCAACGGTATCCCATCGATGGATAAAAAAGAAACTTTACATGGATACGGTAGGTCCGCAGTCACTGTATGACCATGATTCTACAGTAGCCAGAGTGAACTTAAAGTTTCTTCATTTTTTCTATGGCGATCGACTCACGGCATTCTACAGGGAGTGGGCGTGAAAAAGAGAGCAGCGAGAAAAAAATAGAAATACCGTAATTTTTCAATGCCTGGCAAAATTCCAAGTAGCCAGAACCGCATTTTAGCGCCAAGTTTTGTGTAGTCTTGAAGGGAATGATTCAGATCACTTTTGGCGCCAAACCGCCGTGCGACTCTCACAATTCGAGGTGACTATCATCTTTGATTCAATATGAAACGTGCTGAACTCTATTAGGACAGAGAACCCGATAGCCCAGATATGCTCACCCTTGGCCACAGCGATCGATTTCTTGTTGATCCATCCGGACTCGTTGGGTTTGCGGAAGAAGAGGGCGAGTTCCTCGATGCCAGTGGGCGGCGCCTGAGCGGTGACCGTGAGCAATGTGCCATCAAGCGAGAGATCCGGAGGAGACGGCATCGCTGCAAACATTCTTCGATGATCATGAGTAATTGAGTTACAATATGCTAGAAATGGTGGTGTATCTAATCGGTGCTTTGATGGGCTGCAGTACTAAGATAGTATCCATGACCGGAAACCATTATCATATTTTAAAACCATAGCATACGCAATGAAAGCGGAAACTGTCTACTGTCCTTCAAAAATATTCCTAGGCGGAAAGGATGCGTATTTCCTTTAGTATTCGTGCTTCATTAGTACTCTATCACAAAAGCATTCCTCACCAGAGAGGTACGTGACGTCCTTGGCGGTGCCGTGCTCGTTGGTCACCTTGCACGAGTAGTCACCGAAGTAGTCGGGAGAAGCGGAGATGATCTGGAATTGGGTCATAGATTTAATAATTGGCTAATGTATCTCTCACGCATCGTTATCATTCTGTCATTAACCTCGATGATCAAATTAATTTACAGGGGGAAGGACGTGGGAGGAGGCCAGGCAGATCACTAGCCTCCTCCCGGCCTCTTCTTCCCTCCTCCCTGCTTCCAGAAAAATCAACTACGTGTGATAAATAATCTCAGGATAATGTTACCTCGAGGATGCTTTCGGAGTGGTTGTCGTGTCTGATGCCGTACTGTTTGAGGTTGTTCATTCCCACGTTCGTCGGGCGGCCGTGCTGTAATGTTTGTAAATTGATCTTTGATCTTTCATGAGTTCAAAGTTCAAACAGTCTACCGCACTTCAAAATTTTCTCCGCAAAACAGTAGGAATAGTCTACAGTTTCTGACTTACGGTTGCGACAACAGTTTCCGTAACCATTACCTACAGTAAACCGGCACTTTCTGTAGGTTAAGGAAGGATCCCATGGTCAAAGATCAAAGATCAATTCTCTCACCGTCAGTTTGGCTCCATTGAACAGCCACTCGACGGTGGGCGAGGGATTGCCGTCGTAGGTGCACGAGATGTTGATACGGCCATTCATTGCAACAGGCGCGTAGGCAACGGCCATGCGCGCCCAGGGAGGAGCTTAATTGAAAAATAACAACAAATAACACGAATAATTAATTCATGTCGAGCGTAAACGCTCAGATAAGGATAGGTCGGAATTCGTCCTAGGTTGCATTCCACCAGTATCTCGCCAGTAGCCAATAGCTCGCGTCCTTAAGTTGAACTAGATTTCCCCTGTTCTCCCCTATTGTTTTCGTTTCCCTCTTAACCCCGCGAGAAGCTTATTGAAGAAAGTCCGTTCATAGCTACGGGCACGTAGCCAACAGCCCTGCGCGCCCAGGGAGGGGCTGAATTAGGAAAATATGGCTTAGTATCAAATGTTCTGAACTAGCCGCATGTCATTCCAGCATCCTTTACTGAGATACTGTAACATCGCTAACCATTTTCTAAAACCGAGTTGCTAGGCTTAGAAAGAAAACCTTTGACAAATATTGTTGTCCTATGTTTGATGCTAGGCAATTATGCGTTTGGATGAAAATGTGACTGTAGTTAGACATATTTTGATCTTATGGAGTTCCACGAGTGCGACAAATAGAGACGCAACGGCGAACTTGGATGCTGATTCGAACTGACATCGCACTACAAATCGGATAGAAACTCACGAGCAAGCGGCTCGACTTGTACTCGATTTTAGTATGAAAACCATGCGCATTCAAATGAGCTTTTAAGAGATCAAAGAGTAAATGAGATATATAGATCAAACAAGGTTAAAGATCAAAGATCAAACTCACAAACGGCTCCAGTGATGTCATGAGGATCTGCAACAAAGAGTCGGTTAGCAAATCACTCCATGCTTGTAAATTTCAATAATTTTTAGTTGTTTTGTCATTCAAAGGTGAGCCTCCAACATCATGTGAAACACTCCACACACAAATTCGATATTATACGTCTCTAGGTCGGATGAGTACATCGGGAAGGCATAAGGTTGTACGACTTCTCGTCAGCGGTCGGTCAGTTTATCAACCTCATCAAGTACATATACTATGCCGTATTCTCGGTCAGTAGATTACCGTCCGAGTGTTCTCATCCAACCAATATTTCTAATAAACGCACCATGCACGCGCAGATCAGTTTTGGCGATTGCGGTTCCGGCGGTGTTGTTGGCGTGGCAGACGTAGATGCCCGCGTCGGACTGTGATTGTGCTAATTAGTTAATTAAATTTGGATAATTAGGTTAATTAATTAATTAAATTTTACCTTCTGGGCGTTCATGATGTGGAGAGTGTCGCCCTGGACGGAGACGTGGGGAGGGATCTGACCGCCCTGAAATAATTTTAATTATTTTAATATTTTAGTGCTCTTAAATTTCAAAAAAGAGTCAATTCCGTCGGTTTGTGATATAGTATTTCAAAAACATTTTTTTCCGAATCAGCAACCATTCGCATCTCTGAATTCGAACAGGCAGATAATCGAGTGTGAAATGAGGGGAAGCACGAATAAGTATTCACTAAACCTCACCTCTTTGAACCAGTGGATCTTGGGCAGGGGATTGCCGGTAACGGAGCACTTGAGAGAGACGGGCTGCAGGTTGAGCACGATGTACGGCCAGTGGTCGGGCGTCATGCGGGCGGTAGGATGGACTGAATATTTTGTTGATTATGTTTTGAATTTATGTTAATTCAATGCTTCAATATTTTGCAGCGTACGTATTTTTTGCAAAACTAATGGTCAGTGTTCGGGAGTCATGCGGGCCGTCGGGTCGTCGGAATATTGTGTTTTTTCCTGGCTGTTTTTATTTTGTTTTATCACAATTTTGAAGCTGCTTTATTTATATATTTTTGTTCAAACGTTGTTCAAAAAAATTTGCATTTCTTCACCAATTTGTTATATTTATATAACTCCCACTTCTTCTCGATTCATTACAAATTCGTAGCAAATCCCCCACTAATCTCAAATCTCTCAGCAATAGCAGTGATCGATCGTGAAACAGTTATCAGTCGAGCCCTTACAGCTTAGCAGTCTAATCTGCGCGTAGTGCTAGGCAGTGATAACAGTTTTCTTGGGATTCGAAAAAGATAAGCCCGATCGAAAACGAAGTTTCAACGGCGCTACTCAGACTATTTTTTGCGAGAGACTTCAGCCGACTGATCCTGAGGATAACACCCAAAATTTCGATAATTTGCATGCATTCTTCGAAAAGACTGTCGCTTCAATGTATCGTATGGATATCGTTTAGTTTCATACAACACTGTACTGCGATGAACAATTTGACTACAGTACCCTAGATGATAGGTACTGTCCCCTCTACAATCATGAGAATACCGTTTACTCGCACGTAGGAAACTAGGATGAATACCATGCCAAACTGTCGACTAGTGCACTCGAGGAACTACCGTACCTGCCTTCTTTCTCTCGAACTTCCTTCTTTTCAAGTAATCAACAGAATAGCGTACTCTTCACGCGCATGCGGATGGGAATGAAGGTGTTTGTCTCGACGGATCCGCAGTAGTACGTGTTGTCGTCGGAAGAGTCGATCCGCTCGAGAGTCATCACTGATTTCTGGAAAATTGAAGAATTGATTAATCGATTATGCCGAAAAATTGGTGAGACAGAGAGCATAAAAGTCAATAGATTCTTGTTCTAGGTACGGTATTTGTGCGAAAATATTGATTTGATCAGTCAAATAACGATACAACTACCGTACCCGGAAAGAGGGAAAGTCGATATCTACCGTTCCTATCGTGCCCGCCGTAAAGGAGAAATCGATAAAAATAAGTTACCGTACCCGTCCTCCTTCCGCGTTCTCCGCCTCCTCATTGTCGATGGCGAATCGCGTATCGTCGATAGCCGAGTCGTGGTCCATGAAGATCGGCTCGTCGTTGCCCTTCTTCCACACGATGATGTCGTCCCACACTGCAAATTAGCATGTTTCATGCGAAAAGTCATCCAAAATGGACATTTTTTTCAAAAATTTAGAGTAAATTGTCTATTTTGGCACCAAAACATTGAAAATCGTCACAAATCAGCCAATTTTAGTAAAGAAATTCCAGCAATATTTTAAAAAAGAAAGAAAAAACAGACCGAGATTGTAGAAGATGCACTCCATGCGCACCTCGCCGTGATTGTCCACCTGTAATTATTATTTTAGTGATTTTCGAGAAATGACCAAAGACCAAAGAACAAATGCCGTACATCGACTTGACTGGGAGTGATCAGCTTGATATTGCCGTCCTCGGGCTTGCGCTCCTTCAGAGGGATGAGCGCAGCTTCCGTCAGCGCCAGTATGCAGGCCGCCCCAAGTAGGGTGTGAGCGAGACTCATCTGCGAATCAATAGAGATCAAAGATCAGTCGGGGAAATGAAATGACAACGCGAAAAACGATAATTGACGATGCAATTTATGGGTCAGCGAAATATCGGGATCAGAATACTATCAAGTACTAAGGAACTGGGAAGAAGAAGCAGATATGGAGCAATGAAGTGCGCAATCAGAGGAATTAGAAGGACGGAGTGAACATGCGGGGGGAAGGGAATCGAGAGTCAAGAGTGGATAATGACTGGTTGTGCGAGAGTAGAGGGAGGGGGTCATCCTGATATCCCTCCCCCTTCCTCTCATCCAACTACTACACACTCAATTATCGTGTCTCGAGCTCGGCAAGATATAGTCCCTTTATTTCACGCACTCTCTCATCGATCAGAGAGGAGAGAGAGCACGCGAAATGAGGGTCATTTCTTGCCAAGTCCTCCTAGTCTGGAGAGTTCCTCCTCCGACCAGCCGGCACTTTGTTCGCGCACAGACGAGGGAACGGGAGCACGATGTAGCAGCGAAATTAGGGCTTTCGCACGGATTGATGGATTGAACGAAGCATATGCGAAACCCAATGTTTGTCTATGCATAAACGGTATTCAAAATCATTGGTTCGATTTGATTACAACAGGTATGACTAAGCACCGAATCAGACATTGCTCAACACTGGCGGCATTTCAGCTTTTCCCGATTTTACGCTCTTTTCGAATCCGAATGAAACAATTGTTGCGCAAACTTTTTTATGTTGCGTCTGCTAATCAGGGCGCCTTTATTCTTCTAGTATTGTTCCAACCACTACAGTCCAAGCGGATGTCCGTTTCGCAAACTACAATCACTAATGTTTACTAAGACAAGCAAACAAGCCAGCGGTCCAGTCTCTTTTCGCCCCGATGCAACCGTCCGAGGAGGGGGAAGCGGTCCCCTGGGATCCAAAAGGCGGCCGTCCTCCCTCTTCCTCTCCATCACTAAGACCTCCGCTCAAGAGAGAGAGAGAGAGAGAGAACGAAGATGGAGTGGCTATCGCCCATGTCCAGCGAGCGCGCTATTTTTTTGCGAAATGACAATCCCAAAAATTCGTCCGAGGATTGGAAAACCCGTAGACTAATGGGATGATGTGACAGCACACCCATGCAGTATGCATCAGTATGCTCACCTGCCTTAACTTTTTTTTACAGTAACTCCAGCTACAGTATGCCCCGGAATCTACATTGACCTACTCCAATCCTCTCGATCCACTTGATATTTCATAAGGAGGCGTTATTTTTCTACAGTTACCCCAGGTACAATATACCTCCGCACCTATATTTACCTACCGTAACCGCCCTTGAGACGCATCCCCCCAACTCGCACGAGAGCTCTCGCAACTTTTTTCACGCCCGGCCACTCGTTAATTGCATCACCACAATGAGTTTAGGAGAAGAAGGGCGCATCGAGGGGGACTCTATTCATTTCTAGCCCACTCTCACTTCTCACACTTGCAAGGGAGCTTGCGAGATGAAGAGACAGGCCATCCTTAGGGTGGCAAGAAGGGCTCTATTCATTTCGCATACTTACTCGGCTCGCTAAATATTGAGAGTGCTTGCAAAATGGAGAGACAGTCCATTCTCAGGATGGAAAGGGGCAAAATGGATAGGAAGGGGGCAGAGAACCCGAAAGTGGCCGCGCTTTGACAGAGGACGACGTCCATTGCACACGCAAGAGGCGATTAAAGATGGACCGAGAGAGCATGGGTATTGGGGAGAGCTCAGAGAAAGAGAGAGGCGAAGGGAGAATTAGCATGGGCCCAGTCCTTTCCGTTGGGAAAAATGGGAGAGGAAAGAACACCCCGTTATTTGTGCGCATAATATGTACTGCGCCCTATGCTGAACTGGCACTGAATGACGGGTCCCGAAGTAGTACTTGCCCATTGATGGAGCTGAACTATCATTACTCCATTGGAGTTATTCCCAATCCAACACGAGAAGTTCGGCTTTAGTAGTGCAATCTATGCAGGATCGATCAAAATCACCACCATTTCAGGCTCAAAGTCGGAAGTCTACAGATAGAGGGTGCATATTTCCTAAGGATGATGACACTCGATGAGTCATCATCAGAGAGCCGCAGCAGTAGCTTTTCCTCGAAGATAAACAGTGTCGTCATCAGTGATCGAACGTCCGTGTTTACAACCAGTAACTGAGGGAAGCAGCACATAGTTTAGATTGATGACTCGGTCCGGTAAACGGATTTCTCACTTTTTGCTAGAGGCTACCGATAAAAAAAGCACCGAATGAAGCGTCAGCATAGCCTACAGTATCCCGGAACTGTAGAAACGACAGTAATCCAGGGATCAAAGGGTTTTGATCCGTTCGGAGTCTGTAAAATGCTCCTCCGTGCGAACTGTACAAAGACTCTGTCAAAGTGGTTGTGCCATCCCTTCCCATCTCCTTTCCGCTGTTCGTTTTCATCCATCAAACAAAGAAATCTGGTGCCCCTGCAGACCATGTCGTGACGCATAGCACAACGCAAAACACCCTCGCCGCCTTAGACACGGTCTTTAAGACCTTCCCTGACATTCCCACTTGCACTACTTCCCCAAAGCTCTCCCACTGTTCGACTGAGTAATCCCCACCCCATGGAGCTAATACCTCCACAGTATCCCGGTCAGGGGTTTCAAGAGGCGTACGGTTGATCAGGATGACTAAAATTCGATCTGGGATACCGTAGCTGACTCATCTCAGCCCACGCTTATTGTGGAGCGCGAGCGAACTGACTTGTGATCCGGAATCAGGTGGGTCCGCCCTCGAAGACGTCCTTTCCAATGTCGAAGACCCTCGACGATGCCGATAGATTACCCAGGGAGGGAATGTCAAGCGAGGTGGGTAAGGTCAAAGGGAAGGAGGTCTAATGATGAAGGGAGAGGGCTGAGGAGGGCACCTCTCTGTATGCTGGAATCTCTGTCTGAATGGAGGGGAATGGGGGTGGAACGGGCGATGAAAATGTTGGGCGGAGTCTGGGGCTGCGCGCGCCGGGGGAGGGCTGAGGAGGACGGGCAGACAGCCCGATTCAAAAATGGACTGGATAATCTGTTATATATTGACTGAAGCGCAGTAAAAGTTGACAAATTCCATAAGGAAATTTAACAGAACAATTCGAATTTTTCCACGTTGACTAAAGCGACTGATTACGGTAACTGACAAATACGCTGCTTGGTTAATGATCCTTTGCGGTCAGGGGTGGAAAGGGTAAAGTTGTACGATGCGCGCCGTTTGATGACTGATCGGAAGGGCGGCCGATTGATGATTCGTCCTTCTCCCGGGATGGTGGATCATCTCTCACTCTGTCTCTCTCACTTTGCCCTGCTCTCTCGCTCTCTGACTCAAGAGAGATAGGGTAAATGAAGAGACCAACGCATCAGAAGTGGGGACACAGAGCGCATCTCGTTCAAAAAAGGACGTAAAAGAGAGGGGAGAAGGAGGGGAGAAATGGAGAAGGATGGAAGGAAGGGATGGGATGAGAAGGGCAAAGGGCCAGTGGTCAATTGCAGATGAAACTGGAAGGGCTTCTCCAAAGGCGAGGGGAGAGGGGTGAGAGGGAGGATTCACAATGAGAATGAGAGAAGCCTCTGGGCAAGATTGCATGGGGCCGGCGCGGAATGAAAACCGGGTTATGATAATCAGCCGGCAAAAAGGAGAGGGGACTGAGATTGCGCTGAGCGGCGCGTAAAATTCCTGGGCCCTGTGGGAATTCGCATCATACAAGACGACATGTCCGAGATTATTCCTCTTCTCTCGCGCTTCATTCCGATTCAAGAAGAAGCGCGCCCTTCACTTGATGCCTAGGGCACTTCTAAGGGCCGCAGGAAAGGGGATGGATCTAGAATCGTAATGCTCTGGGAACGGACGCTTGAAGGCGTAAGTTCAAGGAAAAGGCGCTTGAAATCATATAACTTATTGAGACAAAAGTGCTAGACAACTCTCAGAGATGGGGAGCAGAGAGCACAATCCGAATGGACACCCGGAACAGGATACCACCCGGGAAAGACGTACAATGAGGCTGCGAATGTCAACGGGTGACTATGCCCCTCTCTTGGACGCGACTGAACTGATTCATCGAGGGATGGTAGAGCAAGAACGATGATCGGAGCATCGTCTCTATCTCTATCGTCTCTGACTCTCTCAGTTTCCTGTGCTCTCTCGTTTTCACTGACTGGCGAGAGATCCGGAAAGAGGAAGAGGAAGAGGGATGGTGACGAGCTACTGTATACAAATGAACCGAGAGGGAGGAGGGATTACGATTGACCTACTGATAGACGCTACTATGCAAGGCAAGAATAATAGGAGCGAGATGATAAGAAAGACTCGAGATTCTGAGAATTTGGAATACATACCATAGACAAGGGACAATGACCTACTGATCTCTCCTTTCTATGCACAGATTACGTGAAGTAGTGAAGAAACGGGCTCAAAAGTCGGAGAATTTGGAATCTGTGGAATTGGACTGACCTAGTGACAAAGAATAAGTAGGTCTACTGATCTTTCCTTTCAACATCCAGATTCCGAGAAGTAGTGATAAGGAAGGATGTCGAGTCCAACAGTCTGAGAGAGAGGAGGGGGCTCTAACTCATGCAACTTCAGTTGGAGAGAAAGACACGGTTCCGAAAGGCGAAAAAAGCAGTAGTCTGAATGGGAAAGTGAGAGAAAGCGAGCGCAGAAAAAAGCGCAGCAGCACTCTCCGAAATGAGAGACGAAATGCTTATCTCTTCTCTGTACTCTACCCGCCTCTCCCCTCCTCCCGAAACGATTAGCCACTCGCTCGCTCTCTCATGCTCATTACAATTGATGGTCAGCATGCGCGCAGCTTAAATCCCCCTCTTGCGGCACCCGCACTATCAATCATGCCGCGCGATTACATAGGTTAGAGGGTGCAGAACCCGTCATTTGAGCCCGCAACCGGGATTTGGAAGGACATTTCAGTGAGATCGAAAAGCAAGAAATAGTGAAGAAACGATGTAACTGCAGTGTATCTTAATAATCTCAAATCTCTTTCTCTCTCGATCAAATCGGCTCTCAACTCCCGGAAACTTGCTTGAACGGAGCGTTCTTATCATCAATTTCTTCTCTCTCTCTGCTCGTTTTTCTCCCATTTTGCTCGCTGCTCGCGTGTCCTAGGCTAACGAGTGGTGATAAACCGACGGAGAAGCGATCGTTTCGTACAGAGTAAGTTATCCTTGACACGAGTAATCACCGCAGCTAAACTCTTGGGTGGTTCAGAAACTACTAGACTAGGCAATACGAGGGAACACTCTGGCATGAAAAGCCCATCCAGCACCAGAAATAGGCTGAGTTTGCCATTCACTTGGGGATAACAAATTTGAGGTTGAATGAATACTCCCAACACGTGGTAATCATAGGGATACATTTGTTATTGTGACAGGCTTCTTTCGGGGAAGGAGGAGATTTTAAGAAGCTAAGAATAAGAAGGCGCTCTATTATCACAAGTCCGTATCTCAGAGAGTGCAGTGAAGCGAAGGGATTCATGAGACGTAGTGGCATGAGAGGGAAGACGAGTGGGAAACTAACATGATTCGTGCTGACAAGCCGAAATTTCTTCGATTCTCGGCCCACATCCGCTCTTTAATATTAGTTCAGGAAATAGGAATGAGATACTCTATGAGAAAAGGCTGGGGGAAATTCGAAGAACTATCGACTTCCTAGCTTGTCAGTCCTCCAGGCGGTAAAAGATTAATCGACCGTTCGAGATCACTGCTCAATGCGCCCCCATCTGTCGCCAATTCCCACTACGGTCTCAAGACGAGAGACAAGGGGAAACTGAGAGAGCACAGACAGTCTTCGGGCGTTAGAGACAACAGTGGGGGCGGAGGGGAGACATGAAAGAGTCATCAATTGCTCCTTGGTCAGAGAGAGAATGCGATCTAGCTAAAAGAATAAGCGGGCATCTGTGAGTGAAGAAGCACCAAGAAGAAAGAGATCTCGAGACAGTAAAGAGTGTGTAATCGCAAACTGCAAATCAGTTTGAGATAGGCGGTACCGTAATCCTACCGTATCCCCTCAGCAAACTGCTCAACGGTGGTAAGGTTACACAATGACAAAGCCCGATCATCAACAATGCACAAAGGCAACTGAAAAACCGTGTCATACCCTAAAATTGCGCAACCAGGGCGAAGTTCCGAGGCCTAGTGTGGTCAACAACGTACGTATGCAAGTGATGGGTGTGGGATGAAACTCTCCACAGTCCTGGTCAACAACCGACCACAATGGCAACTACAAGTGCCCGAGGGGCCGTGAATGAGCTGTAAACTGTTGCTTGCGCGAGGGATGCATGGTGGAGGATGATAAAGATAAGAAGAAGAAGAGGACGATGGTTGTAGTCGCGTATTTATAGCTGAGGGGGAGGAAGGGAGAGGCTCGCGTGCAAAGAGTAGGGCAATTTCCGAGAGAGAGAGAGTTACAAAGTTGGAGAAGATACTGGAAGATGGTCTCGCGATTCAAAGCAAGAACCAATTTAAGCCTAACCAGATCGATGGAGGCTTGTAGATGGAGGAATGAACATTCTATTCATTAGGAGGTTGCTACGTATTATTAGTATCAATGGAATCAATGCACAAATGCCCAAGAAGAGGGAGAAATCAGGAGAAAGAGGAGTAGGTCAGTGGCGGGAGCATAAATCTCGATTAGAAAGGCAGCAGTCGGATTAGTTCTCGAATTGGCTGAGCCGATAATCGCAGTGATAGGGAGGGGGGCGCGCCTTCCCGGCACTAATTAGACATTGTGAAGAATCCGATCTGACAGTGGTGGATTTGAGAGAGAGAGCAAGAGGAAACATGGTGCATTCCTTAGGCAGGTAGCCGTGACAAGTGAGGGCTTGATTGCAGCGGTTAGAGACCGATGAGAGAACAGGGGAAATGGAGAGACGCAGACAAGCAAGAGACGAAATTTGCTATGAATCACGGCTAAAAGTGCAGTAGATCAGGGATCTTAGGGGTTCTCGATCTTCCTCCCTTCCTCCTTCTCCACCTTCCTTCCCTTTTCTCTTCACCCCCCTCGGTCAACTGCCCTTTTCAGTACAAAGCAGTAACGCCGCCGCCTCGGGAGAGCAGGGACAAAAAGGGAGAAAGAGGGGGAATGGTGCCTCCAAATAGCAAAGTTGCCCTTTCTCAGAAGTTCTGGAATCATCTCAAAACATGAACTAATCTTTGAACTTTTGCATTACCGTAACCTTCGGGTAATCGGCGCGAAATCTGGCAAGTGCAATCCATAAGGGCAATAAAAATGAAGTATCTCGGCCCCATTACAGTATACACAGGACAGATGGGCCGAGCATGTGTTGGACACCTCGAGTCCCGATGGATGAA
Source organism: Pristionchus exspectatus (assembly GCA_911812115.1). NCBI lineage: Eukaryota > Metazoa > Nematoda > Chromadorea > Rhabditida > Neodiplogasteridae > Pristionchus > Pristionchus exspectatus. The sequence goes on along the minus strand of OU461583.1, from coordinate 31,279,051 downwards.
ATGAGCTCTAAATGGGCAATGATCGAAGCAAAAAAGAGCGCGTAAAGTAACGGAGCAAGAAGAGTGCGGAGGAATTGCTACACGGTTAGAGATCATGGAAAGAAGAGAGACGGAGAGATAAAAAGAGCGAAGAGAGACAACGGCGATCGAGGAGAGCCAGTTATGACAAGTGTCTTAGGGAGAAGGGAAGCAGGGTATAGATCGGAAGGCATGGAACGAGGGGGGAGGAGGAGTGAGATGAAACATGATACCAGCGAGCCACCTGAGTCTCTCGCAATCGGTTTTATGATGGACCCCGCAATAGTTGAAGGTCCAGGTATTTCGAGGCATAACAAAGCATATCGAAATATATTTTCAAAAATGTAATGAGAAAGCTGACTCTGACACAAGAAGAAAGGAAAGATAAAGAATGTGCTTCTACTTTCACCAGACCGGAGTGGGCAACATATGATGAAATACGCAAGGTTGTACTAATATTTCATGTAAGTGTACCATGATGAAATGAGTAATGACCACGAATAGGACTAACAAACCAACAGAGATGTAGTTTAGGACCTAGAGGAGAGACTTGCCCGAATTGGTATACCGCATGAGTCCAGATTGGAACCAGGGAGAGAGACGAGATGGAATCACCTGCTGCCCATAGGAATCGGAAGGTGCCAGGCAGGCCAAATTCTCACGCAAATGAGCGCGGCAGCATGCGAAACTGGGTTAAATTCGCGAATAATAGAGGAATCAAGGACCGAATGCGTGAAATTTTCGCACTTTGAATGCTTTAACGAAAATCTTTTGTGAGGACGTGAGACCGCTAAGAGCGATAGGCTTCACCAATTGGTCTACCTGACGTGCCCATATTGAACCAAGAAGAAGGACGAGATAGAATCACCTGCTGCCCTAATGACAGAGACGCTAGCTGCCTCAGGGATATTCCTAGATTTGCCACGATTATCGAAGAGTGTGCGCCAAAATTAGTCCACCCAGCCACCCCCAGCGGGCGCTAATCAGCGAATGAGGGCCAATTGGTAGGTCAGCGGAGACAGGAACCAAGTGGGGTGAAACGAATATGGGTGTCGAAAGTGCATGGAGTGATGGATCGTCGTGAATTTCTCAGTAGAGGAAAAAAGGTAAAGCGATTTTACAGTCGTAAGACAACGCAAGGTGGGACCCACTGGTAACGCCAGCTTTTGGTAGAGGAAGCTGTTTCCTCAGTAGAGTAACGTGGCCAAATCGCGATGGTCAGCGGGCGAGTGACCGGGCGTTTTGATAGGATTATTCGGGGTTAGTTAAACAGGCGAAACTAGCACAACCCTCGGGTGAAAGGAGGCGACATCCAGAGAAGGGAAACAGAGGTCGGTGCCTCTCCTTAGCCTGTCACAATCCGACCTCACGCAACTCGCGAGAAGACTGACTCGGCAAAGCGTCTACTCCCGCAGTCATGTCTAAGTTTGGCTCGTACTTACACGGACACATGGAGATCGACGATCAAATGGGTGACTCTCTTGTGAGTCAGTTGAAGAAAAGCAGCTACAACCTAGCTAAAGATTTGCTCCTACAGTCGTAAGTAATTCACAGTATCATCTTAATAACTCAGAAATATCCCATGATAGAATAGTCGCCCTCACTCTTTTCAGAAATAAAGAGAAAAATAGCATCAGAGTAGTTAAGCTATGAATCGCGAATCAGTCGATCTTTCGAGAAAATCGGTAATACAGAAGTATATGTAGCTCGAAACGACACAATAATAAAACGATGAAGAGTGATCATATAGTCTTTCAATCGATGCGAGGAGTGTCCCCATACCACAATCAGTGCATCTATCAGAGGGGGCGAAGGAAGAGAGGGCGCAGAGGAGCAACGTTCACGTCTCTCCATTTTGCATGATCTCTCGCCAGTCAGAGCAGGCGAGAGAGTGCGTGAAATGAAGAGAGTCAGACGATTACTTGGGGGGAGATGGCTGGTACCAGATAAGGCAGTTGCCTTGTAGGAAGGTCAAAGAGCGCCGGCTCCGCGCATCTTCAGCATCGATCATGGAAGGATTGCGCAAGATCGGAACCCCGAGCGTACAATGGGCATATGGATAGGCATAGCCAGGGATGGGGTGGAAGGAATCACAGTCGTCAGTAATTGATCGCCATGCGCGGACAATGAAGGAATGATCTCTTTCTTGACACGCCATCTCACTGGCATCGTCCGTAAGAGAGCACGGAAATAGAGGAGGGCCGGAGATTGGGAGGGGCAGACCGGGAGAGGTCGCTGGGTTCCGAGTCACGGGAATAAAGCAGAGTCGAAGATGACTGATGAGGGCTTATGACAAGAGAGCGAGCGGGAATTAGATGGAGGAAGGGAAAGATGGAGTCGGTTTGACTCTTGACTCGTCACAAAACAGCAGGTGGCAAGGTGGAAGAGAACGGTGGGGAGGAATTGGAAGGTGCCAGGCAGGCCAAATTCACACGCAAATGAGTGCGGCGGCGTGCGAAACTGTGTGAAATTCACGAATAATTGCGGAATCAAGGACCTAATGCTGTGAATTCTACTCATTTCTGTAGATTATACACCCTGTTATTGATTAATCGAAAATCTTTTGGGGCGTGGGATTCCTAAGACAAACTATTACATTTGACGAATGTATCTACATTTTCGAAAAAGGAGGATTCTCTTCTCGAAAAGAAGAGATGCGGGGGCAAATCGGACCCGAAATGGTAGCGAGGGGAGAGGGATGATCGAGGCAGGTGCCCCAAACCACCCGTCACCAATCGCTTTATTACCCCACCCTGACCCTTCCCCTGCCCCAGCCTGCTCTCCGATTTCTGATCTGCATGACACGAGACCAATTGTTTTCCCACCACCACTTCCAAATATGATGGGCTATGAGCAAATCGCGTCAATATTCTTGGCGCGCACAAACAGGGTGATTGACTGGGGGTACGGTGGTGGGAATGGGATGTTGGGGAAGAGTCCCGACGGCAATTCTGAGATGATGGGTTATGGAGGGAAAGCAGCGACAAAAATAGTCAATAAAATGATTTGGGTGGCTACGGAAGTAGGAACGGGGTATTCGAAACTAAGGTTATGTTCAAAACTGCAAGAGCAAAATACGATACGGTAGCGGGAAAAAAATGGGAGCGGAGTCTAGGGCGCTAACTGGGGGAAGGAAAGGGGGGATCCACCCCTAGATGGTCCAGATAAGGCGAAGAGTGTACAGAGTGCCATGAATCAATCCGAGTCGGTCTGTCATGAGCGCCCCCGTCTCATTCTCACTCCCTCTTTGAGAATACCCGACCCCTCCGATCTCTCTCCTATCGCCCTTCTCCATCTAAATATCCCCTCTCCCTTTGACACTCTGACTTCCTTTGTCACTTGCACACGTGCGAAGTGAGCTAATGCAGAGAAATTGGCTAGCTCCAAATTGGGAAGTATGGTAGGCAAAGAATCAAGGAGAACATTGCATGCAGAAAACGGTTGCGCAACAGTGCAATTATGTTTAAAACTGCAAGAGCAAAATACGGATTGGTTCGCAACAAAGAAGTTTCAAGACGAGGATAGTGCGTGTGACCTACGCTTGACGCCCCTCTGTCCTATCATAAAATGGGTGCTATCTGCCTCCCTCGCTCCTTCTCGCATAATGGCTGAGGGCGATGGGGCAGCTGCATGCATCCGACTAACAAAGCTTCGATTGTCTCTGATCAGCTAATCCCTCTACCCTACCAACTAGGGCCCTGCCACACAAACATGGGGTCAGAAGATCGGAATGGAAACTTGTAGTGAAGATGTAGTGAACTTAAGGTTCTTAAACTTCTGTAGTATTTTTTATTTGTAAAATGAGAAGCATGATCAGAAGACGAAAAAAGAGTCCGCTATGTCAAAAAAAAGAAAAGCTGCACAGCAGTTCCGCGCGAAGATATGATGACCGGTCAGTGTGCTACTTTCGAGAGAGAGTCGAAATGCACCCAGACTCCGCTCTGGTCGATGGCGCCTCTGATGAAAAAGCGGGGCGTGAAAGGGTCACTTGATGGGCGGAAAAAGAGATGCGAGGAGAGACTGGTAATTCACACTGTAGTTCGCACACCCGGTGTGTGTGTGACTGCTAATTATCCGGGAATTGTGGGGGGGACCGAGCAATATGAAGAAGTATGGGAAGGTGAGCGCTAATGATGGGAGTGGCCGGGGCCGAAGTTAGAAGTTAGCAGAGAAGTGATACAAGGGATTGTTGTACTCATTGTGTACACTTATGGGGGGAGATGAGTGGCGAGGAGGGGTAGTCTCACGAGAGATAATGCATTCTTCTTCTTCCCTTCTCTTCGTTCCTCGTCGATTTACAGCCTAATGGCCAAGGTTGCGGTGCTGAACGCCTCTCTCTCGAGAGAGATGGTGGGGATAATATCAAGAGAAAGAGAGAGAGATCAGTACAATATGATGGGCAATCGGTTGACTCTCTCGTCTCGCAACAGTCTCTCGCCGGTTAGAGCAGAAAGAGATCGGGGAAAAGTAAGAGAGTCAGACCGTTCCTCATGCATGGTACGATACACCTTGGACAGAGAGGAGTCCTGGGGCGAACAATTTATGTGTGGAAGATCGTGTCAAGATTTGACAGGACACACTGTTGATTTATCTCTTTTCTGCCAAAAAATGAAGATTGAGATTGGAACCGCGTGTAGAAAGGGTAGACGACTTGCCATGCAACTGCTTGCCGGATAATTGGATGTGCACCCGCTCTTCCCTCAACTCGCTCCACAATCGGTCCGCATAATCCGTAAATGAGCGGTTGGAGATGGGGCTCGTGTGTTCCCAGAGGAGAAGCCTCTCCTCGCGTCACGTATGATTAGCGTCGGGATGAAGGGGCAAAGAGGAGCTCCTGACAACCGCGATGATTGCCCGGGGGAAATAACCGCCCCTCTTCTTCATAAAGTCCCCGCGCTAAAGCCGGAAGCCTGCAAAAGGGCTAAATCCCTATCTCCGTTGACAAAATGGCCAAAATTTTCATTTTCAATAAAATCTGATGAATCATAGATATCTTGAATCGGCCCTATTCTTACCATTTCAGTGAATTCGGAAACCTTTAGGGCATTCTAAAACTATAAAAAGACAGAGTTAGTAGAAAACTAAGTTCCGCCTTTCAAGAAATTGGGTGCGATGGAGTGTGCGAAGGGAAGAGAGAATAGATCATTGCCGTTGAGTGGTCCGTTTCTGAATGTCTCGACCTTTTCAGGTAGATTAATCTTCTTCTCGCCTTTTCTCGCTGAAAGGGGGAAATGCGAGGGGAGGAGCGATGCGAGCAATGGTTATTTCTCCGTCGTCCAGAATCATAGGCGGTTTCCCCTATCACTTTTCGATCGCCAACTATCTCTAACAATCTCTGACCAGGGGACACTGTTAGACCATTCCCTTTCTCCAATCTCCCCTCCTTCCTCAAACTGAGCGTGTTTTTTCGAGCGTCTCTTCTCACTTTCGATTACTTGGCGGGGCGGAATTATTCATTTCACCGCTCTGTCGTTCAGCCGATTATTGAAATTCGAGCGCTCTCTAGAGGGAAACACAAACACACAGTATCGTCGCCGGTTTCTCGATTTTCCACTATACCTGGTGCTGCGTAACCGGAAAAGTCAGTTTCAAATACGGAGAAACTTCCGGAATAAATTAGCGCTCCGCTCGCCGCTTGAAAAGGGCGGCTTTGAATGAGAGGCGCCCAGTCACTTTCTGTTCTCTCTCGCAGTTCACTTTCCTAAATGGCAGTATCGCTGCTCCTCTCGCGAAAACTCCCTTTGATTGTTGACTGATCTCCATTGAATGAGCGCGATCACAAAACTTTCCTCCCTCCTATTCTTGAGTGAGTGTTGCTGCCGCTTTGGGGCAGTATGTTTTCTATTGGCCACGACCACCTCCCATTCACGCTCTGTTGAGCTCATACGGCGTCAATAGACGTGGTTTCTAGAATCTGTCCCGCTTGCCATCGCTTATTCATGACATTCGGCCTGTTGTGCGGTATCTTTGTGCCCGTGAATCTGTTCATATTGCGCGCTGACTGCCAGCAAGGTCTGAATAATTGTGCATGTAGGATAATACTCATTTAAACTGAGCACCTCTATCCCAGCTTTCATTGCATCCTGTTCCGGCCACCGTCCTAAGGCGCCTATATTGCTGGAACTTGATCTTTGATCTTTCCGTATTCCAGTCCGACCGTCGAATGACCGAACGAGGGGCGTGGGGCCACAAGCTCCACTTCCTCGTCACTTGCATCGGCTTCGCCACAGGACTGGGTAACCTCTGGCGCTTTCCCGCACTCGCCTACGAGAATGGAGGAGGTTAAATGTTTTTTTTTAGCGACAAGTCTAATATTCCTGGTATTTGGTTCGATTTTTGATCAATTTTGGGTAAACTTTCTGCGATACTACTGACGATAATGGAAGAGGTATGTAGCTTTTTTATGGTGGGCAATTGGCAATTTTGTCGTCCTTGATATTGTATCGAATAGCTGATGTCGGGATGATGACTTTCAAACGATTTCTTTGAAAAATATCTTACAACACTGTAAATACGTATTATTTTCGCAGATGTATATGCCAACTATCGGCATCAAAAAATAACATGACTGATTCACCACATCCCGCTCAAAAGTGCTCATCAGTGAATTTAGGCGCATTTCTCGTCCCTTACTGCATAGTCTCTGTCGTTATCGGCTTTCCACTCTTGTATCTCGAATTGTCCATTGGTCAATTCGCTAGAGTTGGACCTGCCAGATGCTTCCGATACTTCAAACCGGCTTTTCAAGGTGATATAGTTTTCTACAATTTCTATTTCTAAACAGCATTTTCGTCCCTTTGCTAACCACACAATGACGAAGTACCCCTTCTATTTTGTCTATATTTTACAAAATATATATGGTTGAAAATATATAAAATGAAAAAAAATTGCAGGGGTGGGCTGGGCCTCCATTGTAGTCGCTTACATCGTAGGCATCTATTACAATATGATCAACGTGTACAGTGGTGTCTATCTGAAGCAGGTTCGTTTTTATATTTATATTTTTTTAAATATTTTGTGCAACAGAATTTTTATTCTGGAAAAGAACAAGGAAGTAACGTATTTATATCGTATTTAAATATTCAGATAGTCACAGGCGGCGCTGAACAGTGGATGTTGTGTGGCAATAAGTGGAATACGGAAAGTTTGTAGATTCATTATCTTAGGATTTATATTTATGAGACGTTTCACGAGAGAACGTAACAACAGCACGGATGACTTTTCTGCAACCTACCCCAATATTTTTTTGGTGAAGTTCTCATACCAAGTGCTGATTCCCGTCGCAATATGAACAGTTTTTATGAACTCTCCGAAAAGTTACAGGCCTGGCCCAAAAAAAGTCATTTTTTTCAACTAAAATTTTATATTGTTCTTAAAACTTGAAACTACGTATTTTAACACGTAGATTTCGAAAAAAACATTTTGGAAGATATACGACTTCGAAAAAAGGTCAAAAATCGATTTTTTCAACGTTTTTTTCGCTCTAGTGAAAAATTTTATCGTCCATTGACCTTTTTAAACATAAAAATCGGATTCCTCATGAAAAATTACTACGGGTCCCAAAAATTCAGAGAAATCGATCCATGTGCCCGCGAATTACATCGTTCCAAGTAACGCCCAGTCATGACTTTTTGAGCAAAACTGCTCACTTTGACAGGATGCAAAACGTTCAGAGAACCATTCCTTATGCCCGAATGGAATTTTTTATTCATTTTTCACCTATTTACGATGTTTTGACAACTTTCCGACATCAATTTCGAGAATCGTTCACCTCGACTTTTTTCACATAAGGGTCCCCCCTTATGTGAAAAATCCACTCAGGGGTCATGTCAAAAATGGATTTCAAATCAGCTTATATGAATGTAAAGGTGTTTAAAACTTAGTTTTATATTAGTTTAAGTGCATTTGGACATAATATTATGGCCAATTTTGGTATGACCCCTGAGTGGATTTTTCACATAAGGGGGGACCCTCATGTGAAAAAAGTCGAGGTGAACGATTTTCGAAATTGATGTCGGAAAGTTGTCAAAACATCGTAAATAGGTGAAAAATGAATAAAAAATTCCATTCGGGCATAAGGAATGGTTCTCTGAACGTTTTGCATCCTGTCAAAGTGAGCAGTTTTGCTCAAAAAGTCATGACTGGGCGTTACTTGGAACGATGTAATTCACGGGCACATGGATCGATTTCTCTGAATTTTTGAGACCCGTAGTATTTTTTCATGAGGAATCCGATTTTAATGTTTAAAAAGGTCAATGGACGATAAAATTTTTCACTAGAGCGAAAAAACGTTGAAAAAATCGATTTTTGACCTTTTTTCGAAGTCGTATATCTTCCAAAATATTTTTTTCGAAATCTACGTGTAAAAATACGTAGTTTCAATTTTTAAGAACAATATAAAATTTTAGTTGAAAAAAATGACTTTTTTTGGGCCAGGCCTGTAACTTTTCGGAGAGTTCATAAAAACTGTTCATATTGCGACGGGAATCAGCACTTGGTATGAGAACTTCACCAAAAAAATATTGGGGTAGGTTGCAGAAAAGTCATCCGTCCCCCCTTCTCAATAGCTACGTTCTCTCGTGAAACGTCTCTTATATTCAGACTGCCAATCCGGGATGGAGGATGAGAACTGCAAAGCGAAGGATGGGAATCTCTCCTTCTATTTCAACAGACAATGCCATTCGGAGGATTTCAGGAGGCTACGAACGGAAATGGTTGCTCCATTGGGCGAATCTGGATAATCAATGATTTTCAGGTTCTGAATGGCACTCTGCTGCCGCCGGTCAGCTCAGCCGAAGAGTTTTTCGAGTGAGTGAGGCATAATGTTTTAAATGAGATAGGAACGTGTTCTATCACTGAACTGTGAGCATAGGTTTGGCAAGAAATGTCTCATTTCACTTTAACACCTCTCTGTCTGACAAAAGAGTGTGCAAAACAGAGGAAAGTATTTCTAAACCAAGTCATGTACATCTAGCTATCTCCTTCCTGGGTGAACGATGCTCTCAGCGAGACGGAGTGTCCTTTTCCGAAAACAGAGATGTTGACGGCCAAAGAACATTGCACTTTCAGATTGTACGTTCACGAAAAGGGAAATGGATTGACAGACGATCGAATTAACTGGCAACTATTCATCGGGTAAGGAAAAGCTCCAACTTGGGTTTTTTCAGCATAAAATCATTTTAATTAATTTGACCTACACAACAGCTACTCTATTCTTTTAATTCTCCGCAACCAAGATTTTATAATATTTACAGGTTCGCTCTAATCTGGATTGTGACGGCGGTCACTCTGGTAAAAGGTGTAAAGTGGATCGGGCGAATCTCAACGTTCACTGCGACGCTACCGTATCTGATTATCAGTGGGTGATCGGTAATCTGATTTGAGAGGAAAACCTGATTCAGCCTGCATTTTCTTCCGGGCAATCACTCTGGATGGTGCTGAGATTGGGCTGGACTTCTTCCTGTTCAACCCTGACTGGTCGTATCTGTACAAGCTGGATGTGAGAATGCAATAGCTATATATTTTTTTAATTTATTTAAATTTTATTATTTATGCTATAATCAGACATGGATGCAAGCAGCGATCCAAATCTGCTACACGCTGGGAATCGGATTCGGCGGACTCCTGTCGCTCTCGTCCTATAACGAGGAGCAGCACAACTGCTTCAAAGTACTCATTTTTACTGATCATTTTGACACAAAAAACAAAAACAAACCAAAAATATGTCCTAGTATTTGTAATATTTACATATTTGAAATAATATTTTAGGATGCGATTATCGTCGTCTCGATGGATTCCTTCATGAGTATCTTTGGGGGCTCAGCTGCATTCGCCACTATGGGCTTCCTCGCCAAGCAGAGCGGTCTTCCGCTGTCGCAAGTGGTGCAGTCAGGTAAATATACCTTTTTTCGATTTGAGATCGAAAAGTGTCGAAAATTTGATTGGCGAATTCATTATTTCTTTGGCGAATTCTGTGTTTTCACCACGTATTTTCCATCAAAAATGTGCTTGTATTGCCATTTGATTAGTAACATTGCCGTATGCAGAGTTACGACATATATATTTGTAAAAAGAGAATGTTTTCAGGAACAACTCTGACCTTTGTTGCGTACCCGGAAGCAATGATGCGAATGCCCTGGCCTACTCTGTGGGCGATCGCATTCTTCTTGATGTTCCTGCTACTGGGCGTGAGCTCGCAGTTCGGTACGATAATACGTTTAAGTGTACAAAAAATCGCAAGAGGAGTGTACTTCTTCTGATGCACTTTTCACCTATCGTGCGTTTCAAATGCTCAGCAAACTCAATGTGCTGATTAGCGTATTGATTGTCTGGGAGAGAGAGAAAGGGAAGAGGTAGGGGGGAGACCAGGTAGATCACTCATCTCCTCCCGACCTCTTCCTAACTCCGCCCCTCGAACGGTAGTCGAAGGTCAACTACCAGTGGAACGGAAAATAATCTCACGATAAGTATTAAATCCAAATACACTCTACGCTGAATAGGGAATTGCATAACAGCTTTGAGAACGTAACAACATTTTCTTGATGTTCTATCTTCTTGACGTTAGCTCCCAGTTCGGTTAGTTATCCGGTTCAAGTCTGGGAGAAAAATTTAACGGTCTCTCATTTCACGCCGGTTAGGAACTATGATAGAGCATTGCGAAATGAGAAATCCGTTATATATTTCACAGTCCTTATCCGGTTGATGTAAAAATATTTCCACCAGGATAAATATACATGAGACCTGTTTTCCTCTGGTGCACTTTTCACCCACGTATTCTATCCAAACACTCTCGATGAATAGGGAACTTGCGGATCGCATAACAGCTTTGAGAGAATTCAACAAAGAAGCTGGCTGTGAATGCTAGTAGGAAGTTCCCTATTCACTGCCGCGAGAGAGAAATAGTGCAGAGAAAAGCAGCGCTCGTTGGCTAGTATGTCTCCCCCTCTCGCCCCACTCTCCACAGCGATCTCGTGGTGTAGTGGTTATCACATCTGTCTAACACACAGAAGGCCGGCGGTTCGAGCCCGCCCGAGATCAAATGTTTTGCCGAATTTTTAGCTTGCAAGAAGACTACTTTCAGGAATGACTGAAGTTATGATAAGCGGTTTGGCCGATCAATTTCCGTCTCTTCACCGTCACAAGGGAAAAGTAGGCCAACCTTTCCATTTGTTTTCACGCATTTTTTTCAGCTGTCCATTCTCGTCTGTCTTTCCTCGTTTATTCTCGGACTTCCATTGTGCACTAAGGTAATTACAGATCATTAGGTTTTGAGAAGTATGGCCTTTCCAGGGAGGAATCTACTGGTTCACTCTCATGAATGAGTATTGCGGCACCTTCGCTCTCTTTGCCATCGCTCTATTCGAGGTTGTGCTCATTGGCCAACTCTATGGTGAGGATTACTCCCTGTTTTTGACACTGTTGCAAAGAAACAAGAGGCAAGCGGAATACATTACGCGGTCCCCCGTGTCATATTGATCTGTGTATTGGACACGGTGGAAGTCGATAACAAATTTGAAGAATACGGTACGAAAAGGAAAAAATGCATAGATAATGAATAACATAAACTGTGCACAAATTTATGGAAATAGTAACCATTCCAGGCGTGAAAGAGTACCAGAAAGATCTCCGATGGATGATGGGCGAGCCAACCTCCATATTTGGCAAGCTAATCGGCGCCTCGGGCATTGCAATCCTCTTCAACTGGGCATTTATCGCCCCTATTGTTCTTTTGGTAAGATAAATACTAGGCTGGAGCAGATCATACGGATGATACACTTACATCACATTTAAACAACTTTATCAGCTGATGCAAGGAATGTTATGCTGAAGGGTTGCCATTAAAGGAGGCGTATCATGAACTTTTGAAATTCAAACATAGCGACTCTTACAACGATATGCCGAGTTTTGCAAGATTCTGGAAAATTGCCAAGAAACTTTTGGAAAATCGTCAAGGAGTAGATCAGTTTTTGTCGATGGGAAGAGCCTGCGGGAACAAAGAAAAATCCCTCCGTAGCCAATCAATAGTGGGCGAGACAACGATGACCTTTCCATCTATCTTCTTGATCTACCTTCCCTTCCTCCCCATTAGCGCTCCATAAAATATTTGAATTCTTCGCGGGCTTTTCCCTGGTTTTTCCTGATACATTGAACGCGGATATCTCGGTCCAGAGTGGATGTACTACTTTCAAACTTCGGCTTTCTAACATCGTTATGGATTCCAATCGGATCATGACCTCAACAACATGAACTAATTTTTCATGATACGCCTCCTTTAAAGTCCGACATCGTATGATAACCGAGAAATTTTTTTAGAAAGAAATCCAAATTCATCCAGTAGTTCTCATCCGATCTAGTGCCGAAAACAAACTCTCGATAAATCTCACATCGCCTTTCAGGTCCTGTTCTCGTACGCACTCTACTCTTACTTTGATTTCACCGTAAGCTACGGCAAGAGTCCCCGCACCTATTACTACCCTGAGGTATGTTTATTCTATGCGTATCGAAGGCTACGAATTTGACCTATGAGCTTCAAATTTGACCTATCTTCTTCGGAATTGATCTAAGTCATCAGAATTCACCAATTTTTCATTAGAATTAACCTGTATTTCCATTGTTATCCTATAACCTTAATTTCAGTGGGCCGCATACCTCGGCTGGGTGATGGCCATCATTCCGCTAGTGCAGATTCCTCTATTCGCCCTTATCAACGTTTTCCTCTACAACCGTCGCAAGGGAGTGCGTTTCGGGGCATTGTTGTCCACTACAATTAGCATATCCTCCCTATTTCACAAGCTCTCCCAGCGTATCGACAGAGCTTTGAACAAAACGAGAGGTGTGCTATTGCGCAAGCTCTCTCGTCTTATCGACAGAGCAGTGCGAAATGAGGAATGTGTTCGAATTTTTACATACCCCAGAGTCGGAGAGAAAATTCCGTTAGAAAGGCGCGATAGCGCGAAGCGGAAGTCGTTTGGCTCGTAGGCTCCGAGATGCTTATCTTTCTGGCGTTGATCTCGGAATGTATTCTCCCATTCGTATTTCGGCATAGCATGATCGTCTCATGGAGATCACTGATTACTATTCACACACTCGCGGACAAAAATAGTTTATTTTTTGCGTTGGAAGCCACAACAAACCAGAGGAGGAAGTAAATGTTATAGTGCGTTCAAGAGAACCCATGAACAAATAGTGGTCCCACTCAAAATATAACGGTCCGGAAAGTAATGGTCCCAGGATATAGTGGTCTGAATATAGATATGTTGCAGAGTGTCTGGGAAGCGTTCCTCGTACAGCCGAAACTGCGATCCTACGATCGCATTAGAGGGACGGTAGCGAAGAGGAACAGCTTGACAGGTATACTTCTTTATCTACTTCGTTGCTTGCTTTATTTTCGTATCCAATGTATCCAAGTGATCTCTTTCCTTTACCAAAAGTTGCAGCGTATTCGCGTGACATTTGAGGAAAAGTGAGCAGTTTCAAAACAGGAGACTCCCTTTTAAAATATACGCTGAAATATTACCATTGAAAGCTTACAAGGAATTGCTAGCGGGAAGCCTTCAGTTTCAAAATTGGTTTCATATTTCTCCGGATTAACCACCCATTTCGAAATAACAAACTATTATTCAGATCAAGAGAAGAACATTCGGATGACAACTCGATCGGGCCGAATCGTGCCTACTGAAAGATTCTGATCAACTACATCGGTTCTGGTTCGACTGAGAAAGCGGATGATAACTTGCTGAATGAGATCCTTTTTTTCGTACCGTTATTTGTATCCTGAGAAAAATCCTGCCTATCCCTCATTCATTGAATTAATGTCCGAATGTGCTCATCCGACCTAGTGCCGCCCCTACTACTAGTCAACCACCGATAGACAATCATACGTGTACTTTTATCGCTTTCACAAAGCGCAGTGAAACGGATAAACGCTTTCTTCACCTACAGTGCATGACTTCCGCCCGGGAAAAAAGGCCTGTGTGGCCCTGGTGTCTTACGTGGTCCGATGATGAGCATCATGAAAGAACCCTCAAATTTCTCTCACTTTCACAAGCTCTAGAGCAAAACCTAACTGGCGAAAGATCACATCAAATAGGGAGAGAGGTTAGAGGACGGATCGGCCTCGTCTCCAAAGGTGCGGGATGCAAACTGCTCGTGACTCAAAAGAGATGGCGATGTTTGCGGATAGTCCCCACCCTCTCCTTCCTTCCCCTGATAGTCCCTTATCACTCTCCCACTCGATTCCGTCCTCGGCAAGATTCTCTCTCTCTCCTTTTGGTATCAATCTGACGCCGCGCACTCACTCGCGGACTTTCGTTCTCGTTATGCAATCGTATATTTCTCACCTAGTCTGATTCAGTGCCCTGTGCAAAATTTGCTCGAGTTTTCTATTGTTAAAGGCATAATTTTGATTTTTTTTCAGAATAAATAAAGTCAAAATGACGGACGACAGTGAGAAGATCATCGTGCTGATACTCGTCATCTTCCTTCCGGTAAATACATATGTTTATTAATATTTAACTTTATAATTTTAAAATTAAAAGCAAAAGTAAGAGTGCCAGTGAGAATCGGTGTGAAGCTCGCGTGATGCCCCTGTCACGCGCATGCTTCGAAAGCATGTCTGTCACAATATTTACAGTCCATAGAAGTTTGAGAAAGTGATAATGCATTCACTAATGTCAATAGAAAAAAACGCACTTTCAACAGAAACATTTATATATTTTAAAAAAAAATATTAATTTTCAGGCCCTAGCCGTCTATTACAAGTCGCGCCAGTGCGATGTCATGGTCATTATTGCGCTCATTTTGCAATTCTGCTTCTGGATTCCAGGTGATCAGGCGGGTTACGGTAGTTATAGGCTACTGTAGATTTCTGTGAGCCGTTCAGAAACCTAATACTGCTTTACATCGTTTTCATTTGAATTATAGACTAGGTTATTGCAGATAGCACTGCTAGGATCTTCTATGACTATGATAATTTCAGGAATTTGCTTCGCCGCATGGTTCGTCTACATGAGACATTGAAGAGTTCAAGAATATCCAAAGATGAAACATCAATCTATTAATGTTTATAGCACCTCTTACTATTCACTCAGTATTTTGCTTGTTTGTCCAATAAAGCCATGAACCAATAATATTTAAACCAATAATGACAATCAACTAACAACATCATCCGACCTAGATACAGGGGAAGGAAACTGTTCAAACAGGGGTTACTCGGATCGATAAAGCTGCGAGGATCACTGTGGAGTCGGGGCCGGGAAACCGGCGCCGGACGGGTACTGGATAGGGAAAGGGGCGGACTACAGGTCATGAGACTGACGCTTGCGCATCACGACAACCAGTGCAGAAGGGAGGTGCGGAATAGAAAGTGTGTGAGAGTGCAGATGCCCGGAGAGAGTCGGAGGCACGTAAGAGAGGGACCGGATGACAAATTCTGAGCTGGAAAAATTCCGGAACTGTCATTTCGCAATGATCCCCAAAAGTCATTCATTGCGAAATGAATAATCACGAAATCTACAGCCCAAATCGATACAACTGGATGCGAAAAACGCGAGTAAAGCATCGTTACATTCAATGTCCTAGTTGGTAGCTCATCAGAACAAGACCTTGCGAGAGTGGAAAGGGGCTTACAAATGACAGAATAGGGTTCGGGTACTCGATTGGAAGGGAGATGAAACGGGATGGTAGACACCGAGGGAAAACGGGGTGGATATTACTGAGAAAAATGCTAGAGGAAATTCTATCGCTCGGGCGATCATAGAGCAAAAACAAACTATCCAAGCATAATCTAAGATTTTCGAAATATGAAGTAGCTATCTGGTCGGGGGATATGAGGATTAGTGAGTAGTATCATGACTGGGTGTGAAGGAATGAGGTTATAGAGATGTAAGTGAGTCGTGGGAGAGCGGTTATACTTCGCGATTGAAGAGGGGATAGGCCTCGGGTAGATGGAGTTCCTTCTCGTGCATCGTTTTGATGAATCTGCAATAACTATTATTATTTTCGAAATTATGTTTTTAAAGATAGTATTTTCTTTGAATTTTCAACATTGCTCCACTTTTTTTCAATTTTTTATAAATAATATTTTCGCAAGGAACTTTTGTGTTGCGATTGAAATAGTGCAAATGGCTACATCGTGGCCTCAGTGCGGTACACACTTTGATCTGACACGGGAGTGACCGGAACTCACATATCTCAATCCCCGTCAATTTTTCAGGGTAGGTAGGTACCCCTAAGGGACTCTCAAAACCGTTTTCAAAAGTTGCTCAATGCATCTAGTATTTAAGTTATTTAACTTTATAAAATTCACTGTTGATCTCGCGTGCGATCGCACACGCGCCTATCACCGCACCCGAACTCTCCCCTCTCAACTGGTTCGGTGGTGTAGTGGTATGAGAGTAGCGGTAATAAGCAGAGGGTGTGGGTTCGGTCCCGCTCCCGTGCAAACTTTTGCAATTTTTTTGCGAAAATTGGTCTTTGATCTCTAACTTGCCCCCAGCCCCCGGCAGGGGCCTCCGGAGGACTAGCCCCCTCCGGGCTAGTCTATTACAACTAGGGCAATTTCGATAATTTCGGCAGATTCGAGCAGTTAAATTGGATTAGCGAGAGAGTGAGAGGAGAGAGGAGACTAATCCAATTCCAATCCACTTTGCATGAATCGAACTACGAGGCCTGGGCGGAGGGAGCGGCCGCTCTCCCCGCTCATTTTGAATTTTTGCAGTCCGATTACGGTGTGGCGGGAAAATTCAAAAGTTAATCCCCTTGTTCACCCTTTTCTGGAGAGAACAATGGGGGTCAGAATGCTGTGGTCAACGAACGAAAAAAAAAATCAAAGACAAAAATTTCATGAAGTGTTCATAAATGTTCATAAATCATATTGGTTGCACATACTGCACTATCAAAACATCAAAGTGCACCAAATTTCCAAGTTAGAGATCAAAGACCATTTCGCAAAAAAATTGCAAAAGTTTGCACGGGAGCGGGACCGAACCCACACCCTCTGCTTATTACCGCTACTCTCATACCACTACACCACCGAACCAGTTAAGAGGGGAGAGTTCGGGTGCGGTGATAGGCGCGTGTGCGATCGCACGCGAGATCAACAGTGAATTTTATAAAGTTAAATAACTTAAATACTAGATGCATTGAGCAACTTTTGAAAACGGTTTTGAGAGTCCCTTTGGGGTACCTGCCTACCCTGAAAAATTGACGGGGATTGAGATATGTGAGTTCCGGTCACTCCCGTGTGAATACGCCCAAGGGCCCTTATCATAGTCTCGTAGATTCCTTCCCGATTCATCGCTTCTATTCCTAACGGATTCATTCATGATATCGATGTTATCGCGGGGAGGATTGCGCAAGCAACACATTGCCGTCTTTATAGCCTCACCAAGTGACGGACAGATCAAACATCGATCGTCACAGGCACATTCGGCTCAATCTTACGCCTATCCCCTCATGTCACTACTTTCTCATAACATTGTCAAATATGGATCTCCAGCACATTGGGTACACCTAATAATATATCCTAGACACGAATTCACTTCAAGAGAACGAGAATATGCAGAAGCATAAAAATAATGTCACTTTTTTGGGTGTTTGCATAAAGTTGACTATGACGTATATTTCTTGCTATATGATAGGTAATATGAAGTATAGAGATCAAAAGACTAGGTACATAGCAATCAGTGAAAACGCACTATTCTGAATGTATATTCCGTGAGAAAAGTTGGGTTAAAAAGTAGATCGTATACCTCTGCGTATTCGACATGGGCGCTGCATGGCCGTTCTCCACAGTCTTCGGGTCGTCTCCTTCTTCGGATTCCTCGTCATCATTATCGAAGTCACGCCACTTGAATCCGGCTCGCACGATCTGAAATATGAGTTTGTTAATAAAAACGTCCATGGCAAATCAAGAATTAATAAAAAGTCAATTCAGAAAATAGAGAAATTTCATTGCAAGATTACCTTGGTGTACAGCCAGAGACATAGCAGACCAGACATACCGAGACCGAAGGACGAGAGCTGCAAAAGGTACGATATTGAAATTGAATAGATGAAAAAATTTTCAATCGGTATTAGAACTATTGATGACTCCAATTAAATCTAAACAGTCACGAATAATACTCTTCTCCTTTGATTTAATTATGTAAAATTTGAATGTTTCCCTCAGAAGTGTATTTATTACAGAGAAAAGAAGATCGATGACTCGTTTCAGTCATTTTGACGAAGTACTCACTCTGAAGACGAGTATGTACGTGCCGAGTCGATCTCTTGCGAATCCGATCACCGTGGGCCCGATGAGGTTGCCCAGTCCTTGCACGAATCCGAGCAGGGAATAGCCGGCCTGAAAATGTTGGTCAAAATGGTGCTAAAAATTCAAAATTTTAAAAAAATTGTGCAAAATACAGATTATTCAATCAATGCAATATTGTAGCAATTTTATCCATACATCTGTTATTGTTTCTGATAGACAATGATATTCGATACTGACCTGGAAGTCGGAGAGACCGTTGATTTCCACGATGGTCACTGACGAGAGAACGTACGAGTTGGAGATAAATACACCGAAGATCGATGCGGCCGTCTGGAAATATTAATTAATTTAATTATTTTTGAAATGAAACAATGAATGTAACGGATAACAGAAGGCGCTTCAAAGGACCAACAGTGAGAAACTAGTACCGATATGGTTCATGTTCAAGACGATGCCTAACTAAAACAAACACTATACTAAGAAATACTGAAGCGGAAGATGATGGTCTTTATGGAAACTTCCACTTATGAAGTATTTTTATTAGTTGAAAAATGACAATAAACTCACATAGATAACCCATTTCTCTCCCGACAGAGTCACCATGTAGATCGGAACTGCCGCCATGCAAGTAGCGAGACCGAGGATGAGGAAGAGATGCTGAACGAATGCAAGATGAATTTAAAAAAAACATTTTGATGAAATAATGAATACGAAAGATTTATTTGGATTGAAATCACAGTTTCTATATATATAAATGATACTTGCCTTGACCATGAGTTCCCTGTCTCCGACGAATCCCCAGATGATCATTCCCACAAAGGTCGAGACTGAGATTGCCATGATCACGTAGGAAGCGTCGTCTGCGGTCCACGCCCATTGCTGAACGACTATTACTAAGTTTTCATGGAAGAAACGATTGAAAGTGGTTTCCGCTTATTCAAGATCTAATGAAAAATATTCTGCAAAACCATATACGTTCTGAGTTCTTTCAATTGAACAGAGCATTTAAAATAAAAATAATAAAATTCAAATATTTAAAATGACTGACCTCTTCGAGGTACTCGGGCAGGTTGACGTACATGATGTCGTAGAGGAAGTAGAAGATGAAGCACGAGATGAGGTACGTGAAGTTGTAAACGTCCTGGGAAAAATTGATCTGTATAAGTTTGTTGATTTTCAACTAATTTAGAATTTTTTTTTTAATTTTTGTGACGAAATTTACAAGATATTTTTTAAAATATATTCAAAATTCACCTGCAAGCTCTTCTTCATGGCGTTGATGGTTTCGAAGAACGAGACGAGGAACTGAATAGATTAAATTATTTTAAACTCACTAATTTATAAATCGAGGCTTACCATCTCCCTGAAGATCTTGCTGTTGCTTCTCTTTTTGGCTTTTCTCACATAGAGATTCGGTGCTGATCCGTAGCCGGTCTTGGGTCGAATGAGTTGGGTACGATCGTATCTGAATTCAGGCAATATTTTTTTTATTTCTCTTGCAGTGCCAGTGATCAACTTTCACTATCTCCATCAATAATCATGTTTTTATTAGTTGTATAATACTTTGCTCAGCTTAGATTCCTCGTTGATCCTCGTTGAATATACATACCTGTATCGATATGCGTTCGCAGCGGGCACTCGAGTGAAAGCCATCGTGTTGGTGGCGGTGTTGGGCTTGAGCGAAGATCGGGGCACGACTCGACCAGTCTCGCGAGCGGACACTGAAAAGCAAAAAATATATTAATTTCGCATTTTTAAAACTAACGAAGTCTGTTCGGCGGTGCAACTGATCCGTTGAGTTGTGTGAGGAATCTGCAATATATTTTTTTAACTTCTATTGACAAACAATGTGGAAACACATTATTATATGAGTGACTTTCTGAGTCAGTGAAAATATGCTTGGCATTAGCCCAAAAATCGAATTCCTTCAAAATTTGTGGACAAGTAGTACTCACCTAGTGTAGCTCAGCGCCAACTTATTTAGTGATCTGGTTCGCCCTCCGCCGAATGGCAACGAATTTTAAAGTGAAACATAACCCAACCGAGTTTCGCATTTCGCAATCGTTCGAAAAGTTTGATATCGTGAAAAATGTATATTTTTTATGAGATAATACGTGCAAATTTTCATCCCGAACCATTTACTCTTGTTCGAGAAAAATTGATAAATACATTATTTTTGATATTACTTAGTCTGTATTTCCTTAACTCGCCTCCACGTAACCAATTTTATTTCATAATTCTAAAGTGCAACTATTCAACTATCTTCAGTGTTAAAAAAAAATAAATTAAAAATGCGAGGTTGGAGAAATTATGAAAAGACTGCGTCAAATTCCAAAAAAATCAGTTCTCGATAAGGTGACCTACCGTAACCAAAATCGTTAAAATCGATTAAGTTTGCCAAAAACACTCAATTCCGACTTATTTTTTTAAATGTATGATTTATTAGTGTTAACTGCCGCTTTTTACTTATTTTCAGAGCTTTCGAGGGGTTTGACTACGGTATACCTACCTGTAGGTTGCGTATCGAGAACTGATTTTTTTTGGAATTTGACGCAGTCTTTTCATCATTTCTCCAACCTCGCATTTTTAATTTATTTTATTTTAACACTGAAGATAGTTGAATAGTTACTCTTTAGACTGATGAAATAAAATTGGTTACGTGGAGGCGGGTTAAGGAAATACAGACTATGTTTTATCAAAAATAATGTATTTTTCGATTTTTCTCGAACAAGAGTAAATGGATCGGGATGAAAATTGGCACGTATAATCCCATAAAAATTATACATTTTTTACGATATCAAACTTTTCGATCGATCGCGAAATGCGAAACTCGGTTGGGTTATGTTTCACTTTAAAATTCGTTGCCATTCGGCGGAGGGCGAACCAGATCACTAAATAAGTTGGCGCTGAGCTACACTAGGTGACTACTACTTGTCCACAAATTTTGGATGAATTCGATTTTTGGGCTAATGCCAAGCATCAGTGCAAATATTTTCACCGACTCAGATAGCCACTCATATAAATGAGGAAACGCACTTGGTCTTTTCGTCTAATTCCAGTTCGTTTTCCTCACTCTCGCTCAATTCCGATGACGATGAATCGCCGTGATTGGACTCCTCAGATGATGTCACTGAAGACGCGGAGGACGAGGGAGTGCGGTCACTAAAGATTTGTGAATGACATTGAATTCTCTCCCACAAAATTGCAGTTACGAAGGCTATCTTAATACAATTTTCAAAGATTCCCAAAATTTTATCATATTTTTGTTTGACGAATGTTTTCGCATACACATTTTCTACATTTACGAGAGCCATAATCTTCTTTGTGCCAAGGAAACTTCTGAACTTACAGATTGGCCTCCAAATTGAGTGCATCGATGGACTGGCTGGTCTTGCTGTTCACGCGTTTTCTCGATTTGGTGATGGTGTTACTGGGCGATTTGCCAAGCTGGAAATATGTTTGAAAAAATATAACAAATTTAGCCACTTCTACACTTTCCAGGCATTTTGAGTGAAAAAATCAGTGTGATGACGAAAAAAAATATTTACCTCCAGATCGAGGTGCTCGAATTTGCTCATATGGAGCATGGTGTAGTCGCTGTTGAGGGCCACACTCGATGGCTTCTTGCGGAAGGTCGAGACTGAAGCAGAGCGAGGGAAGTTCTTGTCAACTGCCGGAATGACCTGCAATTTATTGTGTAGGATTATGTATATTCCTAGGTTATTTTCGACAAATTGATTATAATAAATGATTTTTTCTTGATATATTATATATTCTTGATATATTAGATGAGTAAATTCGAGATTTTCTAGTGAGAAGAGAACGAAGTTAAAAATGAAGAAAAGAGAAGCAAACCTGTGTGCTGGTGGCGCTGGTGAGTGAGTTTGCACGAAGTCCATCAGTGTCGGCGAGGTTCGGACAGGAGAAAGCACGACGAGCGGGAGCGAATTCGACCATGTCTTTCACCTGAAATTAATCAATAAAATATATTTTGGAATGCGGAGGGTCAAATAATGATTTGTTGGTATTTTTTGATGTATCAGTTTAAATAGTAGAAGCTTAATTTACTCACCGGTGCCTCGAACTCCCTATTCTTAATTTGTCGGTCGAATCTCTTCTTCTTGTACTCGATGGTATCCTTCTTCCAGTCAACGTCTCGCATCCAACTCTGTGATAGTGTATTTTCCAAATTTTTTAAATCCATTCGATTCCAGGTAATTTTTGCTTCAGCATTGCAATTGATTAATGGTAAATCCACCTTCTACCCACCTATCTGTTACTGAAAGTCAAAGGAAGTTTTAATGTCATTTCCCACGCACCACTAGAAACAGCAGAAAGATGGCGAGACCAGCACACGTCCAGATTGCTGCCTGAAAAAAAAGATAATGAAATTAATTTAAATAATGTATACCTGGAAGCCGAGCTTGATCGACTGATTGAGGGCTTGCGAGATGAAGAGTGTGCCGATGCCCGTTCCCGATACTGCGCACGCTGTGGCGAATGATCTGAATGGTTATTATTATCGTGTTGTAATTATGTTTTAACATAGATTATCAAGTTTAAGAGAAATGTATCAAGGAATTGGTGTGGTTTCGGAGCAGCGAATTTAATATTTCAAGCGGATCACGATACCTTCTCGACGAGAAATAATAAGTGACGATAACAACGGCAGAATTGTAGTTGAAGCACATGCCGATACCTCCGAGACCCGCTGCAAACGGTAATAATGTTGATATTTATCTTTTTACACGAATCTCGAATGAATTTGTCTTAGTGTTGCAAACCAAAAAACAACGGGCAAGCGACAAAGTTAGGTGTCGTACAATTCAGATGCTTGACTATTTGTTGGTCTCATTTTTTTATCATTTTCGCTTGGCTATATGTGCTGATTAAGATACATATTTCAACAGGAAAGCCTTTGCGAGCAGACAAATTTTGTGTGTTAATGGATTTTGCTTTGAACATTAAAGGTTAGTAAACTCTGAAAAACTAGAAAACGAGTGCTCACCGAAGAAGAACAAGAAGAGGAAGTAGTTGCTTGTCAGGGATGCTAGGACGAAGCCGATCACCAGAATCACGGACCCGCCGATTGCGGTCTTCCTATGAGTCTTCGTGTTGAAGTAATTTTTAAATAAATTTTCTGAGTTTATTCGGATTTTTTATTTTTTTTTGTGGAATCCTCTGAATTTCCTAAACAGTTACAGAGTGTGCGCCAACCTCCGATTACGATCTACAATCAACTGAACTGCCGAACCTTTATCGTTTTTTTATAAATTTAAATGTTGCGAAAATGCAGCCAAGCTTACTTGCAATCGTAGATGTCCGTGAAGGTGCCGGCTATCGGGGAGAGGAGAAGGGGAAGTGAGAGCAGGAACGAGTTGATGATGCCGGCTTGCGACTTGCTCACTCCGAAGTGCTGAATTTGATACGAAATTTAACATTTTTTATTCACAATCACAAACACGAAGAGGTTGGTTAAGTGGAATGGAAAATGCCACTGGACGTTAACGATAAAAAGACGTTAACGATAAAAAGAAGCTCGATAAAAGAAAAAGGCTATGATAAAGTACTAACCTCCTGCATCGAATGGAAGATGATTCCGATGGAGAATGAGATGCCATCACAGACCGCGTGCATCATGAAGGACAGACCAACCATCGCCCACGCTCTGCATCCTGACAAATATTTAAGTCAAGAATGTATTGCAAAATATGAAAAAATGGGGAAAAAAATTGCGCACAAATTTGAAAAAAAAATTGATAATATGTATGCGGAGCGATAAAGAACTAAACATGCAAGTACATGCGATGGTAAATCAACGAACCTCCATCCAACGCCACCGGCTCTGACGACATCGTCGAATCCGTGGACGTGCCCGACGTTGTGTGGTCTGAAGATGTATATAAAATGTTTGCTACCGTTCCCGAATCGTCTTTTCGCATACTATGATACACCCAACATAAATAGCTCGTTCATAGGTCTGAAATGATTTCGAAAACGATAACTTTTTTAAAATTAATATTCGAACAGACCCCGTAATACCCTTACCGTCATCGTCGTCCTTGGCGTCAGCGGCGAATCTCACATGCAACTCGGATTCGACGTCTTCTGCACGCGGTTGAAGGGCCGCGTCGCGCTGCAAATTACGAATTGTTGAGCGGTAGATCGGACTAGGTCGATTGGTTGACTGATACATGCGATTCATCTAGAAATTATTTCACATATGCGTAAAGAGGAGATGGATAAAGGGGCAGGAATACTATGTAAGCGTATCTAGTAATTCTGAAAAGGAGATTATCGATTTTAAGGCTATCATACCATCATTTAAGGCGCTAAAGAGTTGACCGCTAACTACCCAGCTCGAACAACGCTCTGTCTCCCTCACATACTGACCGTTAAGGCTCTTCCGATTTGTTGTCCTGGCCACAAGCGCTCCTTCAACCATCCCGCACTACCAACGTGACAGGCAGAGCGAATTTGGGACTTCCGTTAGCTTTCCAGTCATTTCACCTACTCCAGTCCCATATAAAGTTTATGAATGGGGTGAACTCACGCAAAAGGAACAACGTAAATTAAAATTGTAACCACCTCTCGGTTCTCGCTACCGCATGGCTTGAAATTCAAAGGCAACCTTGTCTCTCTTTTTCCCGCGACGTTGGTCGTTTTTTTCCAGGAGATCCAATTTCGAAATTCTTGGCATCTTCCAGTACGAACGTTGATCACTGCCCTACACCACCCCGCTCTATCCGATGCTTTCGCCCCGCCCTCATCGCAGGCCTTTTTGAGCAGAAACATTCGCTCCATCTCAGGGAAAAGCGCAGTTTCAGAGCTGGCGAGAGGGAGGATTCTGTTTAGTGCCGGCTATCCTTCTCTTGACGTGATTGAGCAATGGCAACCACTCATCAAACACCCGCTAGTTACTCCGTCTAGAATAGTAGAGGATTGAATTCGGAAGCTGAGTTCCGTGAAGAAGGAATAATCAGAACAGGAGGGTGGAAACCACCGAATGAGAGAATGGTTGAGATCAGATGCAAACGTTTCTGAAGCCAAATGATGATAAAGAAAGAACAGAGATCATTGATCTTATGGATGACGATGATCTGATCTCTTCAACCTTTGCGAACTAATGATAAGAGATGGACCTCAAGGGGAGGGAGAATTCCACGGTTGCAATGAGAGGTCCATCGCACCCCAGGCTTATTTGATTCCGTTCATTATACTGAAACTATCGCCTTCACGCTTCTCTCTAAAAAGGGCTTAATTTGTCCTGATCCGCAAAAAATCATATGACCAGTAATGCCATGCCACGGTTCCAAAAAAACTTTGCCATTGGTTCAATAGACATGATTTTCATGATTCGTTTAAATGTCTCTTCTTTGAGTTCGGTAGCATAGCACTCAAAAAATCTTGTTACAAATTCTCCCATTCAGATACGAATTACTTCAAGGAACTTTTGATAAAATATTATATATTTTGCAACCTAAACCATAGTACTATCACGCCCGTCATTTAGTTTCTTACATACACTCATAAACCATGTTTTTGATTTTTGAGCGTAATTACACCAATAGTCTGCGAAAAAATTAGGGTAAGTACTCGGTTTTATATCATAGGTATCGCGAGAGAATGTAGCAAAAATGACCTGTTTGAGAACTAGATTTTTCAAACTCAATTGAAATCAACCAGTGAAAATGAAAGCGAAAATGGTCATGGGGGAAGGCGAATTAATTGTCTAATTGTTGATTGAAATTAGCAAAAAACTGAAAAATCGCCGATTTTCGACATATGAACACGGAAAACTCAAAAAGGGGATCGCCCGTTTTTTCTCTCTATATTTTTCCTATATGTAGCACACCTCAATGTTCCAGAAACTGCAATAATTTTTTTTTAAATGGGCCCTTCCAAAAATTCTGTAAATTTTTTTATCATATACTTTTCATATTTTTATTTTTAACTTTTTAATTTGGAGACCTATATTCTCGGTCACAACATAAAAGTTGTTCAGAAAAATTTTGCGGATTTTTTGGGCTCAAAACCAACTCTGTATCTCATCTGGGAGCTGAGTTACGATATAGCCGGGTGCAGAACCGGAAAATCCCTAAAAGACGGCTTCGGGACATGTGGACCGGACACATCGAATTCTTGTCACTCGGGTATGTATCCAACATAGTTTGGTTGATTTCATTTGAGTTTGAAAATCTAGTTCCTGGGTTGCTTCATTCTCTCGCGATACCTGTGATATCTTGTACAAAGATACACCTCCACCTATCGCATGAAATCAATATCACTTTCAGTATGTTTTATATTTTTACCGCTATCGTCTGATCAATCTAGCAAGAAGGGTGAAATGCACTGACCGTAGCATGGTTGACCCAGTAGGTGACATCCCTCTCCTTCTTCTTCTCCTTCTCTTTCTTCGATGGTACGACGCCTCCCCAGAGACGCTCAACGCTACCAGTTCGAGGCATAACTTGATATACTACTGAAAGTTAATTAATCAATAAGTATGAAGTAAAAAGATCTTGCCATAACTCTCGATATTGTTTGCAATAGTCAACTTACAATTAATTAATTAATATGGAAAGTTGAATATTTTACTGAACATTTGAGCAAACGTTTTCAAAGTTGCTCGGAATTCTACTGAGATTTGACAAATTTTTTTTTAAATTTTAATAGTCGTCAACACGATCAAGATTGTTTCACCACGCGTTGTCACTATGATAAATCATGCGCATCTGCTCATATTATTTTCTTTATGATTCTAGTGAACGCGACGCGGCAATAAACACAAAAAGCTTAACACATTATGTCGTAATTCAAACAGTCGAGGAACGAGCGAAGATGGAGCGAAAGAAATTAAAGAGGCCATGTGCGATGGATGAATTTTAGAGCGTTCGAGTGGAGATCTAAGTCTCCATAGAAACACCCTTGCTAGCACTCTGCTGACCATTAAGGAGTCGCGAGTCGTCCAAGAAGTGCAATTCACTAATGGGTATTCGAGGGAATCGAGGGTGAATTTGATGCTAGCAGAGATTTTTCGATTTTGAATGAGAAGAGGAGGAAAACGGTTTGTTATCGGCACAATTTTATGGTTGAGCGATCGAGTAAAGGAAATCGTCACTTAGTGTGCCCAAACATAATCAATCACTCCGATCTCCTTTGATTTTTGCACGACACTTGCAAGTGAAAGTGGGCGCACACATTCTTTTCCGGTGCTAGAATACTCTGTCATTTAAATTAATGCTTATTATATTTTATTTTTCCGTCTATATTTTTTTTAAAAAGTCTTCTTTTTCGTTTTAATTAAATAATTAACTAATTACAGCCACCTTCTTTTTGATATCCGCCTTGTTTGATCCCAAACTTCGAGGTTGAAGTTAGGGAACGCGAAGTCGGTGTAGGCTGCCAGCTCGATTCTGAAATGTTTAAATAAATAAATAGTGCAAAAACATAAATATAATAAAAATAATAAAAATGAAAAGACACGGAAATGACGCGAGGAAGCAATACGTGTCAATCAACTGGCGAACTCAATATGTGTACCTTCTTTCTGCTTCGCCTTTGCTACTTTTGCTCCCATTAGGAAGAGAGGGCACGGAAACGACGATAAACTCCCGACTAATAAAGCAAGCTCACATCATCGCGAGGATTTTCCGAAATTTACAAGCTGATAACGCCCCATCCGATCCCCAGAATTATCACTCATTCAAGTGATAATCCTAGTGACTAGACACTGATAGGGCGCGAAACACGCTCGCAAATGCAAGCTGCAATCAAATCGAGCGATCAAGGCAATGACTTTATCACAAGGAGGCGAGACTATCAATGTTTATGCCAAGTTTTATCGCGAAACGAGGGAATATGGAGTACTACAATCAAAAAGAATGCGATAGCATAATGCGAAATAGGTTAAAAACACGAGATTATCATAATAAAATAAACGCCTTGTTTATACCCAGCAAATTCTCGCTCATTCTAACGATAAAGCGTGTGGGTAACCACTGATAGTAAGTTGCAGGTGAAAGAATCGAGCAAATTCAAGGAGCAATCCAATCAAATGCCCGCGACGGTGACATTAACATGAAGTGGCGATACTTTCGACGTTTGTGTGATGCCTAGTCAGCCAACAAGACGCTAAAGGGGCTAAATGACGCCATAATATGTTGTGAAATATGTCAAAATAACTTGCAAGGGAAAACAAGGTCCTTGTTTATGCCCGGCCATAAGGTTGTCTCTCGCGGGCGATTGATCACACACGCCAGCCACGCTGAGTGAACCTGTTTGGATCTATTCTCATCATCCCTTCCCCGATCCCCTACTGTTCGCCCTATCACATTCTTAACATGTCATCCTTCCCGCTTTTTGCCTCCATAATCGTCCAAAACCCGGTCGTTCAGCCGGCCGGAAGTGTGACAAGGCCGGGTGAGGTGGCTAGTAACGCTTTCCCACGGCCCCTGTCCCCCAGGCCAGCTGCCCTGCCTACCGTAACCGGAGTAGCGGGGCGAGACCACAATAGGTTCAAATATCTCACAAATAACAGAATGTTAATGAACAAAGCGTAGAATCGCGAGGAAACACTTTATAACGGACATCCAAATATTATCGCTATATTTTAACATCGGGGAAAACCGAGAGAGAGAGAGAGAGCGAGAGGGGGAAGTGGAAATTTCGTCACTTTGCGCAAGTGTGCGGGGCTTGGGTAAATATAAGTAGAAAGAGGGAAGGGCAAGGGGAGAATAATAGATTGCGTGAATAGGATATGGGAAACTGACACCTTTCGGATAGTGAGTGCGGGCGAATAATTTAGAGGAAGGAGGA
This sequence comes from Pristionchus exspectatus, assembly GCA_911812115.1. Classification (NCBI taxonomy): domain Eukaryota; kingdom Metazoa; phylum Nematoda; class Chromadorea; order Rhabditida; family Neodiplogasteridae; genus Pristionchus; species Pristionchus exspectatus. Next base: position 31,249,962 of record OU461583.1, on the reverse strand, counting down.
AAGAGAAGCCAAGCGGGATAGAAAGAGATGAATGGGGACACATTTCAAATCATCTGCTAAGCGGTTCCATGAAATGAAGAGGGTGGGAGTGAAAAGAGAAGGTGTTGAGAGGCAAGGGAGGGCCTAGTCGTCGAGAAACGATTACCGAGAGAAGAGAGAAGGGAGGAAGCATACTAGAATAGAAGGGGGCGATCACGCTAACTTATTCGAGAAGGGGCCATGGGCAGCAATATAAGGGAGTTTATGGGATCTGGGAGAGTCGGCGCCGCAAATTAGGCGGTCGGACGGGGCACCTTGCGGGCGCGGAGGCCTGACTGGTGGCAAGACATGATCTGGTCCCACTTGGCCAGGCACACGACAAGGTCCTTCCTCAGCGACTTTATTCCCCAGAGTGCGCGAGGATTCGACTGAAAAGGATGTGTGCATGATGGAACGCTTCTCAATCCCTGGCGACCTTCCGCTTCGACAGACATTTTTTTCCGGGGTGAAAGCGAAATAAGTCCGGAGTCCGGATCCATCAACTTCCCCCTTTATCCCCCTCGCCACTCTCGTATGCGAGAACTCATTTCGTTTTATCGCCCCCAGAACCCCCCCCTCCCAGAAAATGCGAATGAGTTTCGGGGTAATGGCCGGTTTTCATGCCGGTTTTCATGCCGGCTTTCACACTCCACTACAGTACTACTTTGTGACCCTGAGTGTGGGGTTTTTGCGGATTGGGAAAGAAAGGAGAAGATCACAATTAGCGGCCTTGACAGAAGAAGAACTATTGTTGTCAAAAGAATGGAGTCACTATCTTGGAATAACGATCCAAATGTCACTGAGGAGGCTGTTACAACAAAGATTCCAATAATTTGAAAGACATGTATTTCACTGCCAGCGCATCGAAAGAGCGTTACGAATGATTTGTTTAAAGTACTTCCCAATAAGTGCACCCTAACTACAACTCATGTGGATCGAACCATTCCATTCATGAAAAGTTTAGTATGAACTCGAAAGGTCTCGTGCTCATTTAGCACGCTCCAGCGAGCTCGACTTTTCCCTACTTTCTTCTCTGATACCCAAAAAAGGAGAGCAATATGAAGCTTACGATTGGCGTGTTTTCGCACCTGCTGGGATACTACATGCATAGCCAATAGAAATAGCAAGCGAGACGGAAATTTGCAGAAATCATTTCTAAAATAACTAACTAGTGTTGAAGCACTAGCGCTCACTCACTCATTAGCAGTTGTTGATATACATATATTATCGCAGTATATATGATATACATATATTTTTTTATATTATCGCAGTCGCATTCACTGCAAATATATTTCTCCACATACTAGTAGTGAACAATCTAGAAGCGAATAGCCTGGAAAACTAATCAAAACCTGCTTGCTATTGCCAAGTACAAGAAATATGTGAAAAATACAAGGATTTTTATGAGAAACATACCTATCATTTTCAATTTACCATACATTTCTTTATCCCGTTTTCTTTTTTATGCTCACCTGGGGATGGCACATGTCCAGACACTGGGGTCCCAGTGCTCCGACTCCATTGGCCCTGCAGCACTCTGTGTTGTCGTGTGTCTGCGATGCGCAGTGGACCACGGCCGACAGGTATTTGTACAGACGGCATCGCGCCGGTTGGATCGTGTTCATGAGCTGGAAAACCGCCATTTACTGGTTCCATTCGACGCATACGTGCAAGAGCCGGGAGATTCGTAGCTGCAGCCAGGGATTAGGAAACCGGGAAATAGGTTGAAAAACTGACGACGACGCGAGCCTCGATAGCGTTCGTCTCGTAGATGCAGAGGCCGCGGCACTCGGGAGGCACGAAACGAGCGCAGCACGAGCCAAAGACCTGCAGGAGTGGGTTTGTGAGGGTAGATCAAGCGTTTTTTGAAGAATGATGTGTGTAGTGATTGAGAAGAAGGTATCATTGATAATTATACATTGATAATTTGTGTTGATGAATTACGAATCTTCTAACTTCATGTATGTGTTCTCTAGAGATAAATGAAAACAAATATAAATCCATGTTATCCGTTTGAAATGATTTTAGCGAATCGCTTCCTTGACGATCTTTGAATTTGTTCTGCAATGGTGCAGAGCAATTTGTGGTACAAACTCAGCAGAAAATTAGGGGCGCCTACGAATTAGCAGACATCTTGAACAATTAATGTACCTGACCGACCTAATCGCTCTAGCCTAATAGCTTGCTGGCCTTACTAGTGACCTAACGTGGCCTTATAACTGTAGAATCGCTTGACGTGGAAATACCTATACCTTTTTTACCTTACCTGATCGGCGACTTTCCTCTCGATGCACGGCTTCCACTTGGACGAGGCCGTTCCGCAGTCCTGCAATTCATATCATAACAATTTTCTTAATCATCGTAACGATCGATGATGACGTCACCAGCCCTACTCATCCATATCTATCCATAAAGATTAATTCCCACAAATTAATGTGCATAAGAGGTATAAAAGTTTTCAAATTTCAATACTCAGTGTTGGATGAATCGTAGACGACTGGGAACGTCGATCACTTAGTATGTGGTTTATGTGTGTGGATAGAATGGAAACTGCTTTGTGATATAAGCGTTTCGATGTTTCGGTTCATTGAGTACATTTATATTTTATTTATTAATTGTTTTTAGGTTAGTATTCCGAAACTGACGCTGGGATTGTCGAACTCGATGTCCTGTGCGAGGGCGACAGTGACAACCAGTGCGATAATGCCGACGGCTATTCTATTCATTATCTGTAAGTGTAGGAATGGTAATCGAAGTCATAAATTGAACGAGAAGTGCGCGAAAACGAGTGTGAAACACAGCGGGGCACTGAGAAATTGCGCAGTTCTCACTTCGCCCCGGGAACAGTAGGGAACAGCCCTGTCTGTCACCAGAAATCGTCCATTCTTTGCGGAAATGAGAAACGAACTATTCTCGGGAAAAAACTGGCAGAAACTGACCGAAAATTGGCCAGGGCGTCAAAGGGTACTGAGCTAAATATTCGGTGCAAGACCTGAAGAACTGTAGCATTGATTCGAACTGTTGAAGATTAAGGGTTGTGCAAAGAGCTCTGGCTCATGATGTGCTCTGGATGTAAAAGTTCGTAAATAATCGTTCGACTCGAATTTTGAAACAAAATATACCGAATTCTACTGAACCACTGCGAGGCCAAATACCAAGAAGGTGTTCAAACGACCTAACCCGGTGAAATGAAATCGCCTATAAATAGGGGCCACAACGCACATAGCCGATTTTACACGACGGGGTCAAAAGTATATTCAAACTATCCCTCATAGACCCAATAACATCATGCTTTTTACCGTTTGTCGATATCGTGTCTCTGAGCTGCGCTACAGCCCGAGAAGTACGCGCACATCGCACTGGGGAAGAGGAGGGAAAGGCGAGACGAGAGGGAAGGGGGCGGAGCCTAATTTGCGTGTGTCTCTCTCCCTCCTCCCGCCCTCTCGCTCGCCTCTCCCCGCGCTCAAGCCCAAGCTTTTGAAGCATGATAAAAATCTAATTTTTTCTCTAAAATTCCTAAAATATTCGTATTAGTCAGATAAATACTGCCCAAACAAAACTTTCCCACTGGAAGGCCTCAAAACGGCCTTTCCCTTCTTTTATATGCAAATTTGATCTACTTAGCGATGATATGCTAATTTTGGGCAGTGCTCAATCGATTGAGGTCGGCAGTAGCTATCCAACGCACTTTAGAATGAGCGATTTGGTTTAGAATGAAGCTTGGGCTTTAGTTTCTCGCTTTTTCGCGAGATCGTGTCTCACAAAAGTGGGCGGAGCTTGTGGCCCCTACCTATAAATCCTGAAAACGCTTAAAAAATCAAAACGAAAAGTTAGTTAGTCGTAGAACGAGTTGTTCGATGCACGCCACTAAGGAGTTGTTGAAACGACCTAGTGCCGACTCGGTGAAAGGGAGGGAGGGGAACAAGTTGGAGCGAGCCGATCGACTTCCCATTCTTTACGTGTTGATCACTCTTGCGTGTCTCCAACAAGCAAATCGGATCTGGTAAGACGATTTGAGGGTGGGTGGGGATGAGTGGGACCTCCACTTTTCCTAGCAAAAGACTAATCATTGGTCGGAACCTCAAACTGCATTGTGGAGGTTTTTGGAAAAATGCTTCTATTAATCATTGGTCAAAAGCCTAAACCAAATTGCGACCAGCTCGAAAGGGGAAACAACTATGAGATGTGCGAGCGGAACGTTTCCTTGGAAAACTTATAAGTATAAATGATGATTCATTGGTCACTGATCAGTATTGATGTCAGGCCAGCGGCAAGAAACATTTGGGCACTAATGAGTCGGACTATTCATGATCAATGTCGAAATCCTCAGCCACTTCGCGATCATAGTGACCAGGCAATTGGTCCTAGAATGAGTAGCAACGCTGTCCTACTAATCCGGACAAAGTAAGTATTATGAGCCTGCGGGTGTGGAGATCCGGCTCAAGTGTGAACAATAATGAGTAGAGTCAATCTGGTCGCACAGAGAGGAGAAAGGGAACGATTAGAAGAGAGGAGCTATGCTGCCAGGGAATGTGAGAGAGAGAGAAGGAGAGGGAAGGGGGAAGGAAGAGAATGATCGGCCATGAGGAGACTCGTTTGGCTCGTTTGCCAGTGAGTTGGATGGCCATGGCTCTTTCCCCTCTCACTCTCTTAGATTTGTACCATGCTTGCTTCATCCGCCTACTTCACACCCAGTGGAAGGCCGTTTTTGCCGTGCACTAGCGGCCTTCGACGATTTATTTCGCCTTGATCGGCATATCTCCCCTTTCCCTTCCTCGAAAGCTGGAATTCGATTGGGATCAAGGATATTTATTAGGTGAGGCGATCACTCGTAAGAGAAAAGACATGAATCATTATTAGATGACATTATTAGGTGTAATTAGGCTAATTGGCAAGGATGGGATCAGGCGAGTTGACACAGATCGGCTTGCGGAAGCTTCGAGATGGGCAGGATCTCGTTGTGACGGAGTTTCTAAAATATAGAATAAATTTCTAAATAAAAATACGCAAATAAATATTATCGTTAATGTTAATGAGCAAAACATCAATTTTCTTACCGTCTTCATAAAATCTGCGAAATCATCGTAGAATCGGTTTTGGAATTCATCGATATTCCGAGTAAAAACGTGCACAGAAGAGCAGGGTGACGAGCCTGAAAAAGGTAGGATATCCTTCGCAGTTGCGCGTCACAACATATGGATCGAAATATACGCCCGCACTTGCTTAGGAAGTGCTTAGGAATGCTTAGGGAGTCTATGCGTTACCTACCAGAAATCAAAAACGGATTTAGTTTAATAACTGTTGATTATCGAATACCTGCAGTCTCCGCGAGGACGATATACTCGAGCTGCGGCACCTCAGAAGGACCGGCCTTGATGACACAGACTGTAATTAAATATACACTAGTCTGTTATATTTTCGAAATATATTGACACTCAACTACAGAAAGTGCTGATGGATCAACTGCATTCCCTTGTGTGACCTTCACTTTCCATAAGTGTTCAAACTCCCGGCACACTCCACACTTTGAGCAGCATCAATAAGTTATAACGATTGGTGAAAGCTAATTCATCTAACCGTACGCGGCTGATGCGACTTTAATAAAAGTGATGAAATGGAAAATAAGAATGTATAACGCGAACCTTGCGAGTTGTACATGTCAGTACTCATCAGCAAGGAGTTGTCATCCTGCAGGAAGAGATCGCCCTTCATCTGTAAATTGTATTTATTTACAAAGGATGGAATACCACGGCTTGTGCGAACGTTTATCTTCGTTTTTAGCCTTTATTTTGCAACTTATATTTTGCCTATCAGACAGCCATGTAAGCAATTTGTATTCCTTTCTCGGCTTTCAATATTTAGACAAACCTCATGAACCGAATTTTCCTCTGAATCATCGCGGAAGAAGAAGTTCAGGGACGATTTGTCCTTCTTCTTGCCGTTAACTGAAAAATTGAATTTGTGAGCCTTTGCATCCAATTTTTGACTTTGACTGCATCGTTTTATGAATAACAACGATCCTATAAATTCCGAATTCTAACTAATTTATTGAGATTTTCAAAACTATTCCTGACCTTCCATGCCCACACAGACGGGCTTCTTCGACGTCATGGACAGTGTTCGAGCGCCCTCGGACGCCATGTCTTCTAGACTCATGATCGTCGAGAACGTCTTCTTGAGCGACGCTGCGTTGCCGTAGATCTAGAAATACTCAACCTTCATCCGAATATCTTATGCTGTGTTAGTTTTTCGGGAAAAGACTTGGAAAAAGCACCAGATTTGAATTGCCGCATTTTCCGTTTTTTTGGCAATATCTCGGCTACCAATTGCCCATTCATCACAAAAATTGAAATTTAGATTCCCAGATGGGTAATACATGCGGAGCCAATTTTTTGAATCGATTGATTCATCGGGAACCGAGAGATGACGCAAAAACGGATATTGTGGGAATTCAAATCTGGTGCTTTTTCCAAGTCTTTTTCCGAAAAACTAACACCACATTACTCTTGATTTTGTAGGGACGTAACCAACTCGGACATTCCTTTATGGTCGGCTTTATGTTCAATGCGGAATAGAGTTTCTTACAAAAATCAATTTTTCGAAGTGTAGTGTATTATATTACCTGCGTCCACGATCCCTGGATCTCCTTGAGCTTGACGGGGATGCAGGGAGGGCAGGAGGAACTCTTTCGGCTTCCCGTGGACTCAGTGGAAGGACGTCGAGAAGAGGGAGGAGCGTATTCCCGCTCCTGCATCTGACGCATCACCTTCCTTAATTTTTTTTTCAATCAGTTAATATCGGGCATCAGAGTGTTTAGCAATTATTGATACAAGATCCATTTGGCTGAGCTCGTGAATCACATGTGTGTGTAGAATATTTTTCACAGTATCAAAAGTTTTACGCAATGTAGGGTCAAAACGTCTCTAACAGAACCAATGTGTTACCAGAATAAATTGCTTTGCGAATGTAGTAGCGAAAGCGTTCGATAAGTTAATACAGGTAAATAAATATATAAAAAAGTACCCCTTGAGACTGGTCATGGTCTTGAACGATCCCTCGCGAATCGCCTCTTCCTTTTTCACTTGGAGTTCTTGTCTGAAACGAAATCACATTAATTTTGCAAATACTCTGATAACTTCATGCTATTTCGGGAGTCCAAGAATCCCGAAATAAAAGTTAATAAGGGACTCTCTAAATAATCGCCTAGTGCCCGTAAGTGAATATTAATTAATTAATGTAAATAAATATAAAATAATGTACCTCAACAATCTTAAGGTGTCTCTCTCGTCATCGGTCAGCTGCGATCCGTCATCGGGAATGTCGATTCCATACTGTTCCTGGAAAGAAGTTGAATTCGAAATGGAGTCGTCAAGTCGATCAAATTGCACATCGCACTTTACTGATTAATACTAAACTGCTCTAAAATCCTAAGCTGACGATAATTCAAAGGATCAATTTTCCAGGAAGATGAAGGCACGGCTAACCTTGAAGTACCGCTTCAGATTCTCGTCGGTAACGACCATATCGTCGTCGCTGTACGTTCTCTTGTGTCCGGCACTCCTACGTCGACCGTCGTCGATAGAATTGTCAGCAGTGAGAAGCTAAAAGACCTTGCACTTTCATCAACAGTTAACATTACAAAAAAGATAGTTTTGTCAGAAATATCAAAAATCGGGAGTCGCCGTCCTCGGCAATTACAAGAGCGTTCACTCAGAATCAAAACTATTCTTGTTCGATCAACATAGCATTTGTTTCGATGTTAAGTAAAAGTTGCTCACTCTTCCTCCCACAGTGTTATCCGTCGATGCGGACGATGTGCTCGCTTGGGACAGCGCAGTGAAGGGATTCTCCTGCAAGGTCTTAGCCCTCTCGATCTGCTCCTCGAGCAGTTGCTGTTGCTGCTGCTGCATCAGGAGCTGTAAAGAGTCCATTTATGCAATTGTCAATCCTGCATAACGACTACTGAGTATCCTACAGTAGGATTGGCATGAGGTTTACATCGACAAATAGATATCATCGGATGGATTTAACACTAATTCTTCCTCCGTACTCTTGGGATAACTAATAAATAGCTGACCGCTGCGCCGGCCTGATGATCTACCATCGCCTGTTGGTATCGTCTCTGGTTGTCGAGGTATTCCATCTGCTTGAGGGAGTACTCTTGGAGTTCGTGCTGAAATAATCACATATTTTCTAAAATCTTCGGTCAGACATTGTGACAATGATTAATCCCTTGAGTCTGATAGGTCAAAACTATTTGCATTCTAGAAGTATATGTATTATTGTATTCACCTGATGCTGAGCCAATTTTGCCATGTACTGTCGGTTTCTCAGAGTGTTCACTGCATTCATTCCTCCCTACAATATATAACGGCTCATTCTATCTAAAATCCATTCTATCTTAAGAGACGTTTCACGAGAGAACGTAACAACAGCACGGATGACTTTTCTACAACCTACCCCAATATTTTTTTGGTGAAGTTCTCATACCAAGTGCTGATTCCCGTCGCAATATGAACAGTTTTTATGAACTCTCCGAAAAGTTACAGGCCTGGCCCAAAAAAAGTCATTTTTTTCAACTAAAATTTTATATTGTTCTTAAAACTTGAAACTACGTATTTTTACACGTAGATTTCGAAAAAAATATTTTGGAAGATATACGACTTCGAAAAAAGGTCAAAAATCGATTTTTTCAACGTTTTTTCGCTCTAGTGAAAATTTTTTATCGTCCATTGACCTTTTTAAACATTAAAATCGGATTCCTCATGAAAAAATACTACGGGTCCCAAAAATTGAGAGAAATCGATCCATGTGCCCGTGAATTACATCGTTCCAAGTAACGCCCAGTCATGACTTTTTGAGCAAAACTGCTCAGTTTGACAGGATGCAAAACGTTCAGAGAACCATTCCTTATGCCCGAATGGAATTTTTTATTCATTTTTCACCTATTTACGATGTTTTGACAACTTTCCGACATCAATTTCGAAAATCGTTCACCTCGACTTTTTTCACATAAGGGTCCCCCCTTATGTGAAAAATCCACTCAGGGGTCATGTCAAAAATGGATTTCAAATCAGCTTATATGAATGTAAAGGTGTTTAAAACTTAGTTTTATATTAGTTTAAGTGCATTTGGACATAATATTATGGCCAATTTTGGTATGACCCCTGAGTGGATTTTTCACATAAGGGGGGACCCTTATGTGAAAAAAGTCGAGGTGAACGATTTTCGAAATTGATGTCGGAAAGTTGTCAAAACATCGTAAATAGGTGAAAAATGAATAAAAAATTCCATTCGGGCATAAGGAATGGCTCTCTGAACGTTTTGCATCCTGTCAAAGTGAGCAGTTTTGCTCAAAAAGTCATGACTGGGCGTTACTTGGAACGATGTAATTCACGGGCACATGGATCGATTTCTCTCAATTTTTGGGACCCGTAGTATTTTTTCATGAGGAATCCGATTTTAATGTTTAAAAAGGTCAATGGACGATAAAAATTTTCACTAGAGCGAAAAAACGTTGAAAAAATCGATTTTTGACCTTTTTTCGAAGTCGTATATCTTCCAAAATATTTTTTTCGAAATCTACGTGTAAAAATACGTAGTTTCAAGTTTTAAGAACAATATAAAATTTTAGTTGAAAAAAATGACTTTTTTTGGGCCAGGCCTGTAACTTTTCGGAGAGTTCATAAAAACTGTTCATATTGCGACGGGAATCAGCACTTGGTATGAGAACTTCACCAAAAAAATATTGGGGTAGGTTGCAGAAAAGTCATCCGTCCCCCCTTCTCAATAGCTACGTTCTCTCGTGAAACGTCTCTTAATATATAGAATTTTTAGGATCCTCCATCCTATCTCGAGCCTGTCAATTATTGGGTTTAGTGATCCCCTCCCTTGCTGGGGCGTGGTTTTAGTGAGCGCGCTATGCATTTGCTAAGTATATTTAACGTATAGGTACACTCTTTCTATACAATACTCTTTCTTACTCGTGCAGATGTGTGCTCCCTAGTAGTACAAATACAGAGACGATGGTCATATCAGCCCGACTCAATCTCTTCCGTATTATTTCAATCAATCGAGTGCAATGAAAGAGAGAAAGAGTCTTATCATCCAAGACCGTCGACAAACATCTCTCTCGATAATTCCCAATGAGAGAATATCAGCCCACGTCCCTATGTGAATGATAGCAAAACATGTTATTGTGAAGGTATAGCCTCGCTCCCTCGATATTTCCAACCATACAAATCACAACAGTGAAATGATTGGTTGAAAAAACACACATATTACCGATCTTTTCATTCCCATATATATTGCCAGAAGAAGACGCACTGAATAATTTAGATAGCACAATATTATACTATTTTGTACTAATATCAATCAAAATGAACGCAGTACCGACCTAAAAGTACCGACCAATCCACATGTAAGAGCTGACATGCATTTTTTATCTTATTAAGCAAGGACCGACCGGATTGGACGATGTGCCGGCGAGCAGGGCGGCCGGTTCGGGCATGAGGGCATCGAATGCGCTCTCCTTGGCCATCAATCCCATCGGGATGGGATCACTAGCAGGGGCACGGCGACGATTGGCGAAGGATGAGGGAAGACCTAGGAAATGTTATTGATGATATTATTGATGACTCATGTTATCACAGAAAAGATCAATTCAGTGAAAAACAGATGATACTTCCGAAAGTTGTCATCCGACCAATTCAGATTTTCAGATTTTTGATGAATGTCATTGTATCATAGACTTTTCTATCGTGATTCAGTTTTCAGAGTGAACAGAATACCTACCTTGGAACGGGTCTCTAGGTTGTTCGGCTTCTCCCAGCGAGGCGGGCAATCCTGCTCCTCCCCTTCCATATCTCGCAGCGGCAAGATCTTGGGCCGAGAACCGGCCAGCAGCGGTAGCTGCATCCTGGACAGGCAAATTAGTGAGAACAGTGGGATATGAATTCAAAAGAACAAAAAACTGTTTCATAGAGACGAAACACTTCAAGATGAGTGACAGTGAGAATTATTCATCAAATGGATATACCTGAGCAGAGTACTGGTACTCCTGTGGCAGGTGTTGCTGTGCGCCGAGGTAGAGAGGAGCGGGCTGGAAGGAAATAGTGAACGTGATACCTTGGAGAGAAGTATATTTGTTGCGTATTGTTTGGACATTATCAGCCCATAGAACTTGCCACTGACCTAGTTGTGGGCCCCCGCAATACTTCGTGTGCCTTTAGCACGGATTGACCTTTTCCTTCATAAAACTTTTCGAATATTTTCTCAAACAAAAGATCTATACTATATATATTTCGAAGGCAACGAGCCCTCCCCGTCTCCATTCCACTCTTAACTCAGGTCAAAGTGATCATTAGTGTTCGTTAACAGCTGACAAATGGAGTCGGATGGCCTCCCTGTGTAATCCATTTACTCGATAACTCCTCTGACACTCTTAATGAGCAATGATCTCTTGCTTCTCTGACTAGTAAAATGAAGGGATGAAAAAAGATAAAGGTAGTTTGGAACATTCATCGTAAGGCGGGCTATCGTAGATCATAAAAGAGGAGCTAATATAGCCTACTGACTCTCTTCTGGAATGCTAGCGGATCTCTCGGGTCGATCGGCACGTCTTGAGGGATTGCATTGTAGTTCTCGGCCACTTGACGGGCTGGAATAATTATTGGAATAATTTGATTTTTGAATATTGGAATATCAGTGGAAGCTGGAATAAGTATTAAGTATTATTGGAATTATGGAATGGCTGGAATTATAGGCATCATTCCCGTATTTACAGATGGTAAATGAGATAAGACAGACAAGAACCGTAATTTCATTGCGCCTTCTGTCCATCAAAGTAGGTCAATATGTAATGCATTTGTCTCGATCTCGCTCTCCCCATTCCACCAAGAGCCTCCTTCAAATGACAAAGAAACGGAGCTAATGAGAGAGTCATATTTCATCCCAAATGCATTTTCGAGAGAGACCCCTCGCTAAATTTACAACGACTTCCCTGTCCCCTCCATTCCATTTCCCACCCATTAATCCTCCAATCGTGAGTGCCGAGTATCGACCAGTGAGAGAAGAGAAAGGGAAAGTTCTCTTACCCGAGTATTGGCCGAGCGGCACACTTAGCCCCTGCGGATAGGCAACGGGAGACCGTCGGATCTCTCGAGAGGGAGAGGGAGGAAGGACGGGGTCTGCCTCTACGACTACTTCCTCTTCTTCCTGAATGATAATGTGATTCATTGGGTGATTGTCTCCGCTGAAGTGTAGGCGAATCAAGTCAAAAGTATACAAACGTATCCATTCTAATTTCATTAAAGAGTATAGAGTATTTTGAGATAAAATTGGCTCTGGTGTATGGCTGAATATGTCACAAAAGAACCGATACTAATCGAAAGGGCACTCAGTTGATCAGAAAGCGGCACAATTCTTTGTATTCTTGAGGGAAAGAGGAGTAAAAAGGCAGTGGGGATCAGGGAGAATCCTTTGATGTTTGCTAGAGGAACACCCAGATGAAGAAAAGTTGGCACTTCTTCGATTTTTGGCCCCGTTTTTTTCTCATTCCCACCCCTATACTTCCGGAGCAGTTGTTAACTGGGAAAAAATCGAAGAATGTTCGAAAAGTTAACAAAAAACTCACTTTCGCCGTTTTCTTGGCTGCCTGTTTAGCCTTGCTCACTTGCGGGAAGAGCGAGTTCATGAAAGCGCCGGCTAGGTTTGTGGCCAGACTGTCGATCACTGGAATGCCGTGGTAGGTCAAACGAGGGCAAAAGTGGCAGAGATCGGTCGGTCACTCAATTAGGCACTGGAGCTATTCATCGAGATTGATAGGTGTGAAGTCAGAATTGTGCCCATCGCAAAATATCACAAAAAAACAGGTAGGTCAATCACTCACTCTTCTTCCCTTTCGAGTCAGTGGACACATGGGATTCCTCCTCGGCCGAGACTGGGCCGGCCTCGGTGACGATGACTGCAGATGCGAAACAGACGGCGACCAGTAAACAGCTTCGTATCCTCATCTCCGATCAATTTCGAGGGAAAAGTGAGCGGTGCGCAGCGCTATCCCGAGGTGAAAACTGCCTTAGGATCATCGCTGCGAGAGCGGCGGTGAAAAGCCCGGATTAGCCGGGATCCAGTTCGGTCGATGATGCTCACACCTGCCCTGATCTTCACTGATTAGAGGACGAGTAGAGATGGGGAGAGCTCTTGTTGCCCTAAGAGTGAATGGAACCATAGGATACCATCTTGGGCCCCTGTAATGTATTGATTGGGAGATTATACTGTTCTGTTCCTCCTCCCTCGTGATTGTACACATGCCGGCTGATATGAGCCACTTTGTCACTGTGTTTACGGCAATTTGGCTATTTCATCGATTTCTCAGCCTCGTTGGCATTTTGGCTCTTAGCCAGGCATAACACAAGAAGATTCGCCGATTTGAAGACAAGAAGATTCGCAGAGGAGGACCAATCTTTGTACATCTCACCATCCCATGTCCCTCTTCCCTCGATTGCCCCCTTTGTCTGTATGCAATGCGCCCTTGGACGGAACACAAGGTTAAAAACATAATTCATTTATTACAATTCTCCTTCTTCCTTATCTTTCTTCTTCTTTCCATGTGGGTGTGTGGGCGCGGGGCCCAAGAACCGCTCGTCGTGTCAAAGATCTTGACTGCAAAATATTCAATTAGTGAGGCCGGAAACCGGGGCCGGGTTTTAGCTACCGTGATCTGGGGCCGGACCACTTACCTTGGAGACAGACAACCTTGAGTGGTTGTCGTGTCGGGGGTGGGTATCATCTGGGTGGTCCAGTGTGTGGTACGCCGCGAGAGCGGCCTCTTTCTTCAGTAGATCCTCATTAGGGAGGGACGTCGTCGATGCGTAGAATCGACTGGAAAGGATTGGAGGTTAGGCAGGGATCGGGGATGGGGCACAAGTGGGGGAAACGGCGAGGAAAATACCAAAGAGCCTTCAGGAGCCATTCACCGGACTCCCCCGAAGGAAGGAGTGGAAGTGAGGAGGGAAGAAGGGAGGAGATGACTATTCCGACGGGCAGAGAGAGATTGCGATACTCAGGCAGAGAGAGTGCGTGGCGTGGGGAGAGTGCAGACGACGAGGGCTCGATACGAGGGAGCTTGGGAAAGGAGGAGAGCGCTCCTCTACGGGGCCACACCTCCAAATTGAGCACGCACATGGCTTTATTGCGATATTTATCATTCAATACAAAAAGATAACAACCAGTATTGGCGTAATCGATGTGCCTTGAGTTGCTTTATCGATCAAGCCCGAATTCGACAGTAATAGACGATATTTGGGATTTCAGTGACATTTTTCGCAGTTTTTGAACATTTCGGGTGATGTGCAGGTTCCCGTGGAACTGTAAGGCGGCCGTCTCAAACTGTTTTTGGCAAATATGGAGCTCTGGAAGGCTCGCGCGAGTGAGTAACGATTATCATCATTCCCGAGGTCATTCTCGAACTTTCCCACTACTAGTTGTGGCCACGTGTCCTTACGCTAGCATTCACGCTAGCTACTCGTTTGCGCCCTTCCAGTTTGCGATAGGATTGCCTTCAAGAAGTCGTATGTTTACCGATGTCACGACGGTATCTTAGTAACTGTATTAATTAGCGTCATTCTTACATTGATTGCGCACTGTTTTTAGGTCCGTGTCGGTCTTAAAATTGCATTTCAGGTCGTAAACCTAGACAGAATGGCAGACGTGGCGGCTGCGGCGCCCGCAGAGGGCGAGCAACAGGGGGTAAATTTTTTATATATTTTAATTAGCAGATTAGGATTCATTTGCCGGAAAAACGCTTTCTTGATCAGCGAATTTGTGCAGTGGACACTAAGCAATGATTTTGTGAGCCTATTGAGGGTTTGAAGTCTTTTTTGTAAACAAAAATACGCTAAATTGTATATTTAATTCAATTGCAGGGAGCCTGGGCGGCGATCAAAGGCATGGCGATGCGTCTGTTCACCATCTACTGCATTTCCAACGTGATTAAGGTGAGATTTTAATCAAGTTTCAGTTTGCGATCGAGCGAAGCCTATGCTTCCTTGAACTTTATCGGCATTTTGCAGTAATTTTAACGCATTTTTTGCAGACATTCACGGGCGGATTTGGTCCGGCCGGCGTGGCCAATTCCACAGCCGGAGCGCCGGTGAAAGGCGCCATCCCAGCGAGGAACATGTTCGACCTAGGCACCAACTTTGATCTCTACGTCTACTTGAGTCCACTGGTGAGCGATATTTTTATGTTTACCAAAATTTGTAGAAGGAAATGTGCTCTTGTACGCGATTTGAGTCGAAAATAGCATCAATTTTGTTGTCGGCTGAGTATTTCACACGCTGCTAAATGTACTTTACGTTAGATTACTTTCTCATGGAGTCGTAGTCGGTATGAGAGAGTTAGTAATCTTTTTGGATCTTTGAAATTTCAGGAGAAACGATTCGATCGATTTGACGAGGAACAACCATTCTGGTTGAGGAAAGGACTGACTTACGGTGATTGGGACTCGGAGGAAACTCATTCTCGAGTGATCCCCACGCCGAAGTCGCTGTTGTTGAACCATGTGGGTTATTGAGAGCCAACTCATAATTCATGAGGATCTCGGGCGTTTTAGTACGATTCTTGTAGGAGTGAGCGTTGCATAGAATTGAATCGCAGGTAATTTAATTATTTATTTCCTGCAGTCTCTCTACCTTCACGTCTTCGTTGTGAGGGAAGGAGCAAGTCCGGATCCCAAGAATCGCGCACATGTGAAGAGAGAGGTGAGCTCCAGTTACAAGGTCATGAATATTTCATCAGCAGGACATTCATGCAAGAGTGCTTCTAATTGGCGGATCTCGTTAGCATCGTACTTGAACACATTGAATACTGTAAAACATGAATGATATTTGACGGTGTTTGAAAAAATTGATTTTTTTGACTTTAGTAAAAATAGTAAAAAGGAGGGAGCCTGGGAGGTTTAAATAATAAAAATTATTTTTAAATTAAAAAAAAAATTTTTTTATAAATAATTTTAATTTCAGACGATGCACAGCGCGAAAGCGATGAACAAGTATAAGAAGAAGTTCTATAAGAAGACGGCAAATCTACTGACGGGAAAGAGTGAGCAGAGCGAGGAGGATCTGGCTAAGGTAAAGATTGCTGTTTACAATAACCAAATTATGTTAAAACGACAGTAACCAAACTTTCTTTGCGAGATGCTCGAAAGATAGTCAAATGTTTATTAAAGTGAGCGTAGAGATTTAATAAGAGAAAACAATTTAGATAGATAATTAAATGCTAACATTTGCATTTTAAAAAAATTCCAGGCGGAAATAATGACGCACGAGATCCTCAACTTCTACCATCCAAACATGACCATCAACTTGATCCTCGATCACACCCAGTGGACCAAGGGATCCGTACCATCACCACTTGATGAAGTTAGCTTTCTTTTTTTGTTTATTTGCTATTTAATTATTGATATTAATTCTGTTATTTGTTCCGTTCAGCAGTGGTTGTCTCACGACAACTGTAAAATCATCATGGCCGTGTTTGTTATAGGCCGTTCACTTCGACCCCGCGGGCGTGCAGTATCAGCCCATCCTGTTCCTCAACAGTTACTGGAATTTGGGCAGTGATTACATGCCGATCAATGAGACTGTTAAGGAGGTAAGGGATTGATTTCGAAAATGTTAAAAATAAATTGATTTCAGTTGAACATCACCTTCACTTATCAGCCGCTGAGCATGTTCAAGTTCCAACTGTACGCCTCGCAGCAGGTAATTAAACTCAAAAGGTTTATTAATCTAAAACATAGTAATCGGAAACTTTTCCATAGATGTAACCATTAGAGGATCTGCTTGCATTTAGTTACGCTATGAATCAACGCTTCCCATAAATGAACTCATCTTTTTCCCTCTTACCCAGGAAATATTTATCACCGACACATAATAAAGATCCTTCATGAGATTAGCCACAATAGCAAAGATCCTTCACAGATAAGATTTATGGTCAAAAAATAGTCAAACAAAAAAATATGTGAAAGAACATAAGAAAATGGTTGAACTACGTAAATGAACTATATGGACGGATTTTTTCTGGAATAGGCAATTATCCTGAACACTTACAGATGAAGAACAAGTGGTCGTCGATGATGGGCGGTGATCTGATGCAGGATGACGGCGATGATGATCAGGATGCACTCAAACAGGCGCTCATCGAAACAAACCCAATCCTTCTCGGTGAGATATGCAAAAAAAATTGAAAAAAATTGAAAAAAATGGATGGCATTGGAAAAACTTTAAAAGAAGCACCGATTGAGACGAATCCGATCTTGCTTGTGATTGAATATTTGCCGGAATAGTAAATCTACTTTTAAAGTACAGAGGTCGAGCAGCATATAATAGTAAAATGGTAAAATGGGGAGATGCAGAAAAAGGATTTTTAGACGAACACGATCCTTCTTGATGAGAGGAGAAAAGAATATTTTCAAAAAAATTCTTTGAAAAAAGAACAACAGAACAATCTGAAAAAAAAAAACTGAAAAGATTATCTGTGGAATAATTTTGTCAAATACTCGGAGACATTCTCGATCGTACGATCGTACACAGAGATTACTCGCAGCTTATGGTGCCACAGTCATCACAAACTACATGGATTATCAATCTCGCGCATCGTGAATCACATGCACATTTCATCGTCGCAATGATAATCCCGAGTGCACAAATAGAGCAAGTACCGTATCGATAACTGTCAGATTACTGAAAGTGCAATGGCCTGAGAGCAACGAACTCAAAATAAAAGATAGATAAATTTGCCATTTCCAAAGAGAGAATATTGCGAACAAAGAATAATTAATGATTACTTTCATTAACTCAATCGATAAAGTAACTATTTAGGAATCACTGTGGTCGTCTCCCTGCTTCACACCGTCTTTGAGTTCCTCGCTTTCAAGAACGACATCCAATTCTGGAAGAACAAGAAGAACCTCGAGGGTATGTAAAGAATATTAAACTACAGAATTTTTCATTGCTCATCATGATTTATTGAAACGATGGTTGGCTAAAAATACACATATACCGCACATTTTTTTACATCAAAATCGTATGAATGTGATATTTCTCCATTAGAATTATATTTTACTATCTAATAGGGACCCTCTTTATGAATAAAGTTTCTCATTAAATTCAGGTCTCTCCGTTCGCTCGGTCGTCTGGGGCGTCTTCCAATCGCTCATCGTCTTCCTCTACATCTGCGACAATGACACCAATTTCGTCATCAAGGTAAGCTAATGGGACCCAGAAAAATTGATTTTTACTTTAAAATATTGCTAGTACTTTTTTAAATATTTTTATATTGCATATTGAACGCTATACTAGTAAATTAAACGTTTTTAAAATGCATAGTCCTCAGATATCAATTTTTCGAAAATGCATGCCGGAATCAATATTTTCAGGGTTTGTTTCAGAATAAAATATAATTAATATCAGGTGTCCGTCTTTATCGGTATGCTCATCGAGTGCTGGAAGCTGCCCAAGTGCATGAACATCGAGGTGATTTAGACTATGAATTTTTAATTTCGATTACTGGGAACCGTGTGTTCGATGAAAGAATTTCTTCAAATGATGATTATTCTGATTGTTTTAAAGAAGGTTAAAGACGTATCAAGTTTATGATAATATTTTTTGCAGCTAGACCGTGAGGACAAGATACTCGGTATCATTCCCAAGATCAAGATCTCTGACAAGGGCTCGTACGTTGAATCGGACACCAAGGAGTACGATAAGGTTAGCTTATTGAGAAACTGAGTGATAGACTAGTAATTGCTCAAAAATTAAATGAGAAATAATTAATGAAACAAATTTCCAGCTCGCGTTCAAGTACCTCTCGTGGGCCCTGTACCCTCTCCTGGTCGGCTATGCAATCTACTCTCTGATGTACGTTGAGCAGAAGGGATGGTACTCGTGGGTGCTCAATATGCTATACGGATTCCTGCTGACCTTCGGATTCATCATGATGACACCGCAGGTGAATATTGTATTACTACTTCGTTTGGCTCAACGGCACATTCTCCGATAAAAGGGATCAACATTATCATTTCAATTTCATATATTTAAGCTCTTCATCAACTACAAGCTCAAGTCGGTCGCGCATCTCCCCTGGAGAATGTTGACGTACAAGGTAAAATTATAAACTGAACATTTTAAATTTTAAATATAATTTCAGTTCATCAACACCTTCATCGACGACCTGTTCGCGTTTGTCATCCGAATGCCGACAATGTACAGGATCGGATGCTTCCGTGACGATATCATCTTCCTGGTGAGTAATCGGCCTTGTAAAGTTTCTGACTCTATTTGAGTCCATCCTGTGAAATATGTAATAAAAAGTAAAAAAAAATATTGTGATTAGAGTTCGCTGGAGTCATTGTTCTATCATTTGGATAACGCCTAGGTGCTTTCGAAATGATATCATCTTCATGGTGACTAATACATCGTTGCTTCTTACTTTCCTCTCTCTCAAGATCCTGCTTTCGTTGTAGTGGACAAGAAAGGGGAGCGAAAACGTGTCAAAATCTTTAAAAGAATTGGATTCAGATTATAAATTACGAATCGCTCATGATAAGTAGTGAACACAAATGCTTTGCAGATCTACCTGTACCAGAAGTGGGCGTACCCGGTGGATCTCTCTCGCACGAACGAGTATGGCACTTCGGGAGTTGATCCCGATGGATCCGCACTTATCGCTGCTGCGGTAGGTCTTTGGATTCTAACATAAGATCTAAAAATAGTTTCAACAAATATTATTTTATTTCCATTACGAACTCTATATATTTTTAACTAGTTTTTATGGCAATTGAAAAGAGTTTAATTCCAGCAAAGCGAGGAGACTGCTGCCATTGAGGATAAGAAGGAGGAGGAAGGAACCTCAGATGAGAAGAAGACCGATAAGAAGGAAGATCAGCCACCAGCCAAGAAGAAGTCCGCAAAGGCCAAGAAAACTGACTAATCGATCTCGTCCATCGTTTATCTTTCACATTTTTTGTCATCGTTGATAATCTTGTTGACCTCCACGAGGGTTTCGCTTCAATATCACTTTCACCACATTCCTCCTAGATTCTCTTATGCAATGCCAGATGACAAGTTGACAAGACAATCAAACATGCCAACCTCATTCTAGTTCGCCTTAATTCAATTCGATTTCCAACCTGTCTGTACCACCCGATCTACGTGTCTGCTCACATAGTCGCAATATATACTAACAATAATAATATTAATAACGCAGTTTCGAATAAATAATTGGATATGAAGGACCGGTTGAGTGTTCCCGTGAAAGGGAGAGTGGGTAGGGAGAGTCTCGAGTGCACCGCACTAAAGATGCGCGCAATTATACGCTTTGAGTTCGGGCGATTCAGGGACAATGGACTGGCTTTCCTCCCTGGGAGGGACCGACAGGGACAGGCAGGAAGAAAGAGAATCGCTATTAGGTCAGGCGGTCATCCGAGTAAGAGAGCGAGAGTGAGAGAAATTATCGGGAAAGTGAAGAGTGAAAGGTATGGACCAGTCTTGGGCTTGAGAGACCTAAGATCGGGAAGAGAGCGGAAGAGACAGTGAAAGTGGCGGAGAAAGGGAGTCAGATTAGTGAGGAAGGAAGGAAGAAGCCGAGTGATGCGCCGATTGCTCCTGCTTTTCTGTGTTTCTGTGCTAGTTCAACGAGGTAAATAAGAACAAAACGGTCCTTTTCACTTCTATGAACGGATTTATATGCAATAGTCGCTGTCATATCTAGGATGTGTGGAAACAAAATGTGTTCACTGTGTAGATGATTCGAAGTTCATATGTGAATTATTTGTGTGCAAAATCGA
Organism: Pristionchus exspectatus; assembly: GCA_911812115.1. Lineage (NCBI taxonomy): Eukaryota > Metazoa > Nematoda > Chromadorea > Rhabditida > Neodiplogasteridae > Pristionchus > Pristionchus exspectatus. The sequence continues at coordinate 31,229,099 of OU461583.1, read as the reverse complement.
GCAAAATACTTGCAGTTCGTTCTGAAATCGCATCATCGGCCGATCTCAATTGCGATTTCGCTGCAAGCTGCAGGTGGAGGAATGGAACTAATGGACAGGTGAGAATTTTCGTGCAAATAATTCATAAATAATTTAATTACTCTCACATCTACTATTTCGGTTTAGTCAGTTATTTTGACGGTTGTTTTTTGCCACAATAATGCTGTTATCAAATCAGTTTTCAGGAAGACAGTGCTGATTTCGCTGCAGCGCAGAACCTGCAAATGGACGATTTTCATCGAATAACTGCGATAAGACCCGATCAAGGTATTCCATTGACAATTTTCACACTATCTGTGGTACTTCACACACAATAATGAATTAGAGTTAGAGTTAGAGAAGTAGAGTTGTAAGAATTCAAAGTTTGTAATCGAAACTAAACGAAGAGAGAAAGTTGTGGGATTCAAGTTGAAATTAATCATTCAGACGACTACTTCGTCTACTCTTACGCGTTGGCCGGTCGACAGGAGTCCATGCTCGTCTCTGATGTTGTTAACTGCCAGTTGGGAGGAGGTAGTTGTTTTGCTTATTTTTCATATATTTTTTTTGCTTATTAGCTTTCCCTGGAAGATCATGAAGCCATGTTATGTGATAAACAGTAGACTAGTGAATTTTCATTGAAATTCGTAAAATCCATGCAACTTTGTCAGCCAACCTCAAGTACTGGTACTGGAAGACAGGCAAGGACGTGGCACTGGATGTCTGCATCAGACAACCACCGGGAAATAGAGACCGTGCAGCACTCAAGTAAGTAATTTGCATACCATTTCGAATCACTGAAATTATGGAATGCTAAACAACAAGAGACAACCGATCATTTCGAAATTAATATTTCAATTCCAGGTGTTACGACGGTCTCTCTGCCACATTCGCACAGCAATGGCAGTTTCGTGCGATCGAACTTCCTCCAGTGTCTCAGCCATTTGAGGTGAGCATTTTGATATTCTCGAAATAGGACATTTAGATATGATCTAGATATCCGACGAATGAGTAGAAGAAAATATATTTATCAAATATTTTTCCCATACGTTTAACTTCAGAAACAGATTGGCTAAAAATATAGTTTTCCATTGCAGTTGATCTTTCGTGCTCTCTTCACTGCTCCTCTCGATATCATCGCCCTCGACAACATCCAGTATAATGCCATTCTCTGCGGTGAGTCTACTTCTTTCTTAGAAGTTTTTTTTTCTCATTAGCCTCGTATGCATGTAGTTCCAGACGATTACCACACATCTATTGTATATTTTTCTGAACAGAATTATCATCGTGTCGTGCCAATGTCATCATAGGTTCGTGACTCGCCCTCCCATCAATTTTCCCCCATTGCAGAGGGCGAGTCACGATCACCATCCTCCATCTCCTCTCGATCCCGTCGATCTGCCTCCTCCCTGCAAGTAATGGGCCTGAACGAGTGGCGAGCGCTCAGTCTCACACAGGGCATTCAAGTCGAAGCAGGTCATGCGCCGGTCATGCTCATCGTTGGCGATAATGTGCCTGAGGCCGCGGAGACTTCAACCTCGACAACGACTACTCCGGCCCCGTTCACCTTTCCCACCTTCCCCACGCTCCCGCCGCTCACCTTCCCCACACTGACCCCGGAGACGACAGTCACATTTCCTCCTGAGACAACGACGGAGCTGCTCACTACCACCACGACGATATGTCCGCCGGAATCGACGACCCCGGAGCCCAAGGAAGCCTCTTCAACCGAGGTCGCGGCGTCCATCGACGCCACGCCGTCCGTCAACCACATGGACAACGCGGTGCGGTTCATCAAGAACATCCAGCCGGTGCTGCCCTACATCCCGGCCCTGGTCCGCTCAATCCAGGCTATCGACCCGCGAGTGGCCGCAGCCACGGGCACCGATCCCCTAGCCGAGCTCAACGAGCTCTCGAAGATCGTCGGTATCGACCTAGTCGAGACGGCATCCGAAATCCGCAGAGCCGCAGCCCACTCGGCCCCAGTGGTCAAGGAGGAAGAGCGCGTGGCAGCGCTTGTAACGGACCTCTCCTCGAGAATGGACCACAGATACGATGGAATGCTCAGGGACAGGAGCCCGATCAGGACCGATCCTCCGGCTCCGACAGCCCCGAAAGCGAACATTTTCGGGCTGGAGAGGGCGAGTCGGGCGCCCACCTTCACATCGCCCACGGTCTACCCGCCGAAGCTCGTGAAGAGTCTGAAGACGAATGTGCAACGTCAGCCTGCAGAGTCTGGCCAGGGAGTTGCTGTCGAGGAGACGATGGACCTGTCCCATCTCTCCACTGAGGAGATCAAGCAGCTGGAGCAGTTTCATCGCAAGATCTTCCATCGACGCGGAGAGCCCACGCCTCCTCCTACTTCACTGCCTGATGACTTCCCCACGTACGCGCCGCCTCTGGTAGTCTTCAAGAAGACGCGGCCTGAAATCCAGACGCCAGGACCCCCAGCCATTGCCCCGCCCGTCTACCACCCACCACGCGAGGAACTGCCGGAAGTGACGCTGGGCGGCGCCAACTCGATGTCAGATCTGCTGATGGAGCACATGGGCGATCTGAAGGACATTCTGCCGCCGGATGCGCTGGACGATCTGAGTAAACTGAGGGAGATTCCTGATCTGGACGAGCTGACGAAGGGAATGGACGTGTCGCTGATCAACAAACCGGGCGGATTCGCGACGCTGAAGAAGCAATTCATGCAGAGGATGATTAGGCGATCACTCGGGTTGCCACCGACGGACGATATTCCGCCGAAATTCGGCAAGAAGAAGGCCCTCCCGCCTCCGATCGTCCCGATCAAGATCTCGAGGAAAGCAATGATGAAAGCAATGAGAGCGATGAATAGGAGGGCTTAGTATTTCGCCTAATTTTATATCGTAACTGACGTTTGCTGCCTCACCACTGCGGGTTGTACACTGTTCATGTCGTATTGGAATGAATGTGATTCGATGTAATATTTCTCGGATTGGATATCGCATGAGATGGAGATCCGTGCACTGTCGCTAGAGAGCACCAAATGATGTTGATGTAGTAGTGTTGTTCGATCGTATCACTCGTAGAAACCCTTCATTCTCACTTCACTTTATTCATTTCGAAATATCAATCCGAGCAACATCCTTTGAGGCATATCAAATGAACAATTAAATGTGTAGAGAACGCCAAACATGTCCAGGAAAACTGGCCAGCAAGGTATCATTTACCTGTGAACACTATCAAGAGTCCTCTGACGACTGTTAAATCGCTTTACTTCTGGAGGAAACTTTATCTTTTATTCTACAGAGAACACGATGGGCGGTTCATCCGAGGGCGCGGGCGGTCACTTCGACGGCGTAGCCATGAACACTGTCGGCACTCTGGGATCGTACGCGAATATTGGTAAGAGCGTTTCAGCTCTTTTTTATGTCATTTCATTCTGACTCATTTTGCATGCTTCTTTTTCTCGTCTTAGTTTATAAAGTTAAAAAAACTCATACAGACAATGGTATAATGCACATTTTTTACGGTAGAAGTTTCACATCCATTACAGATTTATCGCCATTGGTAAGCGCGTTTCAGCAACTATTTGTTTACTTGCTATGCCCTGTTTTATTTGGCACCTCACTTTTGTGCACATTCGTATATGAAGTATAAAAAAGTGGTGCACAATATGGTTACGGTCTATGTTTCCCATGAATTCCAGATTCATCACCATCCCACTACGATTCGCATTCTTCACCAGCACTCGCTCCACCGCCTCCTCCCGCACCGAAGATACCATCGTCGGTTGTGCCACAGGTCGCCGCTCAAGGTCAGTATTTGCAAAAAAAAAGCATACGTATTGCGATAAGAACGTGCAGAATGATGTAAAATGGAACTGAAGAACTGGAAAAGGCATTTGAATTGATAATTTTGCTCAGGATGAAACAGCCATTGCAAAGGTTGAAAATAAAACTTTGTCAATATGAGGCCGTCCGCCTAGGGTTCAACAAGCCTCCTGTGGGTCGGGAACAGGTAAAAAATTGAAAGGTCTGAAAAGTTGCCCCTAGGGGTTATTTTTGACCCTCTACACGATGGTACACTCGATTTCGCAATATGTCCCCTCCCCGCTCCAGGAGGGGGCACCCCCCATTTTGCCCAAAAACGCGTTTTTCGACCAAATCTCGCCAGGAAGTGCATGAAATTTTCATGAAAAAGTCCAACACAAAAAATGCCTAATTTAAAGAGCTCTACAAAATGAGCACCAACACGGGGTATTCGCGAAAAATTTTTGTGTCCCCGTTTCGCTCCACCCCCCATGAAACATCAAAATGTACGCGGAATATATAAGTCCAATACACCAAAATGATCAGGAGAACCTCCTCTATCAACTCCAGAAGTCTTTTCCGGGCATCCGCCCTGGATCAAAAATCGGCCTTTTCTCGAAACGAAAAAGAATCGTGACAATTCAAGACAACCACGAGATAGAGCACAAAATTCTGTCATGATACGCGAGATTTCGTGCCATTTCATGCACTTCCTGGCGAGATTTGGTCGAAAAACGCGTTTTTGGGCAAAATGGGGGGTGCCCCCTCCCGGAGCGGGGAGGGACATATTGCGAAATCGAGTGTACCATGGTGTAGAGGGTCAAAAATAACCCCTAGGGGCAAATTTTCAGACCTTTCGATTTTTTACCTGTTCCCGACCCTTGTTGATCCTAACCCGTACGGCCTCATATATCTCATTGTAGTGTTCATGCGATGATATTGGGCACAGGTACTTTCCATTAATCTACTTCTCAGTTGATCTAGTGAGAGAGACTTTTTTGTAAGATGCTAAAATACATACATAGAATAAAAATTTATTTTATATTATTAACACTACCAAAACGACGAAAATAGTTCCTAACTGAGTGTGTTTCAATTCTGCATTCGCCAGGTGAATAGAGGAAAATTGAAGTATAGTCTTCGATATCATTCGTATCACATTAATCTTCTCCTCAGGCGGTCGCAACTACCAGCCCGTGTACACTCCTCGACGTGGGGCGCAATTCGATTCGCTCTGTCCGGCTGTCGACTGCAATTTTGATGACAACGTTATCCATTACATTTCATCCAATTATTGCCATACGCTTAGGAGATGTTCAGAACAGGGTCTGAGGAGGATATGACATAGAACTCGCCATTTTTGAAATCATCCATTCAGATATTAATATTTCGGAGGGAAATACATGTTTGCATGATTAACAGACCTTAAAATATACCTTAATACGGATTCCAGAACCTGTGCCACTATGTCACCTCTACCTCGGATTCGGACTTGATCATCTCTCTTCCTGCCGACGGGAAACAGCGAGAGTTCGGGCTGAGCTCTTCGAAAGTCGCCAATACGTTGACTGGAATTCCGTCGGACCTGCTGCATAGTGAGAATTTTTTTTCATTTCCACTAGATCGTCCATTCTGCCAGCATCTGATCAGAACTGCAATGGCATATTGTTCCGTTCCGTATTCTTTGCCAATCCGAGACAATAAGGAATATGAATTGTTGATTGTACAGCAAGTAAAAATTATTTCCTATCATAATCTAATGAATTTAATGATGACGTATACTTGCATAATAATTGTAGAAGGCTATTTCGCGTACGCAGCCCATGCTGAGAAGGGCAGCGATCAATTCGTGCTGTCCACCACCAATCCAGTGGCCATTCCGGCCGCAGCCCGTCTCGACTTCTTCGTATACCTGGCAGGTAAGCACTGTCTCATCGGTACTGTTAAAGTAAAAAGGTCCTATAAAAATGTATAGGTTTTATTAAGATTAAAGAGCCCTACAACATTACCGGAACATACCTTTACTGGGCCTGGGCCAACTTCCTGGGACCTTTTACTGTAACAGAGCCATCTACTCTAGATCAAGCACGTATGCTCATGCGTTTTCCGATTCTAAATGACACGAAGGTAATATTCGAGATTTTCGAAATAAACACATTTTTTCAGGAGTCCACGGCCGACTTCGCGTCTGTCTGGACAACCTGAGCAATTGCCCGTTCGAATTGCGAGGACGGGACATCGACATGAACTCACGGCAGTGGAAGAACTACCATGTGGCGCTTCCCGAGGGACAGCACGCCGTGAGAATTATTGAAATATTTGGAATAATATTGTGTCTTTACACTTACTCAACTTTATCTAAACAGCTGGCCTCACCAGTAGGTCCCTTCCTAGCGTTGTTTTGCGACTGTAAAATCGCTTAACGTGGATACATTTACCTTTACCTTTCACAACTTTATAAGGTGGTTCATAGGCTGTTACGGAGCGGGGTTGCAAATAAGGTTCCCGACGTAGTTCGATCGTGCTGCGAAGCCTGCATGAATCGTTGTCCAAGCGACAAAATCGAGGCACAGCATTCAAAATACAATTCAAAATAGGATTGAAATTCGGGATAAATTGACGTAATTCGAATCGGCAAAAAGTGGACATTGTAAAGACGTCCGGAATGGACGAATTACAAAGGGACAACACAAAGGGAAAAAAATTATTTTCTGGATGCACTGTCGTAAAATAAGTTTTAAAATTTTTTTACAATTTCAGTGATGATGAGAAATGGATTGTAATTCAAACTGCTTTCCAGATCCATTTCGTGGCGGATAGACTCAAGAAAAACTACGCAATCGGAATCGACAACATTCAGCTGCTGAACAGATATGGAATGGCTGCCCTCGCCTGTCAATAATTTGTAGAAAGCCAATACAAGAACTAATATTGAGCTAACCACTGCTTTTTCATTCGTTCTGAATTTGACACAATATCTTTCGTTTTTAATATCTATCCTGTATAGTGCAATAGCTCGGTGCAACATCTTTTTCTTCTTTCCGTTCAGATTTCTATTTCGGTGCAATTTGACCTCTGTGTAGCCTTATCCAGATAAACTTTTCCTTCTTTTTATGTGCTTTTTCCACTGCAAAAGTCGCTCGCGTGGGGAGCAGGTGTGACAACGTGATAGTATTTCCTCCCACCACTTTCACTACAGAGATCTCTCACAAAAAGTGAGTATAAAATGCTGGAGGTGTAGTACATGGGACTCTGCCCATCATGTGGTTACAAATTGCCATCGGATTGATGGCGATTAAGCTAGTTCACACGCAGTGCAGCTGCGTAGACTTTCCCTTCATCAATGTCGGTACGCCTATGGATGGAATGAAGGTATGTGCGCATCTGTACAGGCGTGATCTATATAAATATTGTTTCCCTAAATATTATTATGATTTACCGTTCAGTTCAAACAGCCGACCATCACGTACAGTCCGGATCGTTGTCAGGCGACCGTTACGTGCAGTGTAAGTACCTACTTTTATCAACATCATCACGGGTGAAGATGTTCGGAAGGTGGAAAAAAATCCGCAAGGAGAACACTTTTTCACTTGTAGTTTACTTATACTTTTTGTTTCCGTGAAAAATTGCTAAAAACGTATAACATCAAATACTAAGATCTCTGATCACTGGCACGAATCAAATTCTCGAAGGAAGATCTGAGCACGATTGCAGGGTTACTCAATCATGGCTATTGGCGTCTATTCCGCATTCGACATTGACGGAACGAAAGTAGACATGAACAGCGACAACTCCATGATGGCAAACTATTTTTAATCTAATTAATTTATCTAATTATTGTATTTTTTTATTTTACAATTATTTTCTCAATTTTTATGAAACATTTCCTCCGCTCATGCACTTTCCTGGACTGTGAATAGGGCATGGATCAGAAAATGCAGTAGGAATGCCATCAAACATGCACCGAGTTGTCCGGCAAAGTGCAGAATCCTTGAAATTTATTGAAATTTAAATACGATTTTCGTTACAGCTCGAGTTCACTGATATGGGCGGAGCGATGGTTTGGACAACCATTTTCTTCGATGACTATCAGTGCACGGCGAGTGGAGTGAGTTTTTCCTCTAAGGACAATTCGACAGCATTCATAAATTAATACTATCCCAAAAATAGTAATATCCCATGGCCTCGTTAAAATGGAGGCTATATATTTTTCTCGGAATTTGCTCTGTTTTGCCAATCCAAAGACATGATTGTCTAACAAACTCATTCCAGTTTTCTCCTATGGGTTTCATCAATGATGGCGGAATGAATATAGCTTACGGCAGCACATACTGCATGGGTTAGTACACTTTCTGATCATTTTCTGCACTAATTAAAAAAAATTTCAAGACGAATCAATTAGTGGCTTGGGCAGGAAAAAATCTAAAACGCCACTATTTTTGATTCGCGCAGAAACTCAACAGTTTATCAAAATTTCACTTTTTTCGAATCAACGTCAACGTTTTGCAGAGAACGCCCTAGCCCCGGAAGATAGTGAGTTTGTCTTGCTTATTGGGTCAAAACGAGAATCCGCCTCATCGATTGTATTTATTGTTGTTTTTGATAAACTACTGCTTACACTACAATTAACTCTACACATACTACAAATTGGTAACTATGCGATTGTCTACGTAGATATCACCGAGACGATGTAATGCATGTAGTTCAGACACTATGTCGGATGAGAACATTCGGATGGTAACCTACTGGATGATAACAAAATATTCTTTGATAGTTGTAGTATTTTGTCATTAGGTTCTCAATCCCAAAAGCGAAAGAAAACGAATTTTTTTGGTTCTCATCAGGTAGGTTATCATCCAAATGTTCTCATCCGACCTAGTGTTTTAGTTCATGATGATGTGGCGAGTCCACTCCTGCTGGCGCTGCGGGGCTCTTCTTCTGAAATGATATCAATACTCCTTATTAAAGGAGAGATTTCTCCTGTGAGCGCGTATGTGCTTGTTAGTTATTGCGAAAGTCACGTAGGTAGGTCACGAAACTGTAAACAAGGCTAAAAATGTCGGCCGCGCTTTCTATATAGAATGGACAGCGCACAGAACAGCAGTGAAGCCAGCCGATCAGAAATCTGCTGGAATATATTACAAATATACGTTTCACACTAACTATTATATTCCTTACTGGTACTACGACAACACGCATATTATCATAAAAATTGTTACCCAATCTCGATATCGATAATACTTCTTCTGTATCAGGATCTTTCTTCACTTGCAGATTGCGAAATTCGTCTCACCTCGACTTCCTATGCCTTCTCCTAGCGAAAGCTTCCTCGTTATCCTTCAAGGGCCCGAAGGGATCCTCAGTTGTCTCTTCCCTCGTTTGCTCGACAAACCCGGAAGCGTACTCGGGCTTGGCCTTGGGCCGATAGGGCGAGATCTGAATAATTAGATTAGATCCGCAGTAGACCCGCGAATAGAAAAGCGTGAATAGATATGAATTGATACGCCTCGTGTGGTGATCATTTATTGCGTATCGATTTCTCCCTCTAGTAGATCATTATGGGCACTTTTGAAAATAGAAATTCTTCATTTTTCAAGGTTCGAAAAGAAAATTGATGAAGAGTGGCGAAAAGAAAGATTTTTTTGAAACTGAGTGTCTACGATACCTTCTCCTGCTGGGTTATTAGCTGCCTGACTCCTCCAGTCGCGTAGGCACCGCTTTGCGCGAGGGGGCCGACCGGCGCCGGCGCTGAGTTTGTTTGGTACTGCTGGCTGTACCCTGCAATGCTCTTATGTGATTCATCCACACATATATGTTCAAAGTAAATATGATGGTATTGTGAATATCAGTTATGTTTCTTGAATTTAAGGACTAGAAAAGGTGAAAGAATGATGTTCTCAAAGGAATACTCGGATTTGATAAATAATCAATATAAAGCGATTCATATCCGAACCTCCTCCGATAGGAATTGAAGGGCCGACTGGTGCCACTGCATATCCTCCTCCTCCCGGATACGGCGCCGGGGGTGGGTAGGGAGCCGGGGGCGGATACGGCTGAGGAGGTGGGTAGGGCTGGGGAGGCGGATAACCTGAAAGGTAAAAAGGTAAAGGGGTATCCACGCCAAGCGATTTTACGTCGTAAGACAACGCTAAGTTGAACCTACTGGTAAGCTTGTCAATACTCGAGATCAATGATGAAAATAAACAAACTTCCTCCGCAGCCGCCGCTGGGTGGTCCGCAAGGAAGAGGAGGTGGCGGATAGCCGCCTCCTCCACATCCTCCCCCGCACGGTGGAGGAGGAGGCCCGCAGCCTCCGCCGCATCCGCCACCACTGAAATTGAATATTACATCTCAGTACTGTTGCCTAGACACAAATTGCAATGATAATGTGTATAGAATTAGCGAGATATCGCAAAAAAATGATACATAATAGAAAAAATGCGTTAACGCGCTCACCATCCTCCTCCGCCTCCACCGCAGCCACCTCCGCCGAATAGGAAGGCTGAAGTCGTCCCAACCAGGCCAATCAGAGCAAGCAACCTCATGCTCTCAATGCGCAATCCACACACTGGCAAAGGACCGGGAAAGCGCGTAGGAACGACCTTTCAAGGACTCTCATTCGTATTGCACCTCACTCTTTGCAGGCATAAGAGGTGTTGTCTCAAGGGCGAGTGCGGTTCACAATGCACTATCCGCCGCTTGGTGCTCATCATATAATTGGCTGAGGGGCCTACTCCTCAATAGTCTGCTGAACTCGAGATGCCTACGCGAACATTGTTCGTAGGAAAAGACAATTTTTTTTGCGCTCAAGACCGTGAGTTCAAGAGCGTTTCCTAACAGACACATTTTTGCCATTTGAGATTCAAGTGACTTCGATTACGTTCCATATCAAATCAAGGAAACAAGAAAGTTTTGTTACACGCTTTCACACATTCACACAATTTTTAGATTCTTTGTGCTCTACAGTTATTATTCTCTTTGTGCTCACAATTATTATCTTCTTTGTGAAGATAAATTATCTTATGTAGAATATCAGAGAATGCAAGTGCAGAACAAAATAGAGAGAATTTATATCTTAATAGTAAAGTTATCCATATCCGTATAATGCAATGAAAGACTGTAGGAGCATTCTGAATCCACAAATTCGTATACAATCCAAACAATGTGGTGGATTACATATCATCATCATCATCATTGAACATACGAATATTGAATTCGACCTTGAACTTGGTCCACTGGGATGACTGAGATATTTTGAGGTTGGCTCCAATCCTCGTATTCTTCAGGATGATTTCATATCGACCTTCTCCGTATTTCCTATTGTATTGAGAAAATTAAGGCATTTATTACGTAATATTTAATGAGGCATCTTCATGTTTATTCTAACACATTTATGTACCTTTATTCGCGAGTCTACGAAGAAGATCTTCCTGGTTGATCTCCGGTTTAACGAGAAATTCTCAAGTGGCCTTCTTCGATTGGTTGGAAATTTGCCGCTCCTAGAAGAGTAAAGTATTGTAAGTAAGTAAAGAAAGAGTATTAAAAAAAATCATTTCTCCGATGCAAATTTTATTTTCAAATAATTATGGATACAAGGATAATGTTCCCTAATCAACTGCAGCAGTCCGTCGGGATTCACAATGAGGAGCGGCATACAAAGATATTTGAACTTGGACAAAATTTGCATAAAGTTGTTGGGTGCTCGTCGAAAAGGAAGTTTCTGAATGCGCTTATTGCTCGTTGTGAAACATAAATCTTTGGTACCTTTTTACTGTCTTCTGTAAATGATAGTGTTGCTTCCTCAGCGTCCTTGGAGAATTCGGAGAGGAATTCATCGTCGATAGGTTTCTTAAAATGAGATTTCAAAGAAACTATAATTTCACTTCGGATCAATCATGCATGCACTGATGATAGATGTAGGAGAAGAGGTAAATATATGCGAACTCCGTGTGAGCACTGTAATTAGTGAGTTACATCAAATAGAGTGAAATGCGTTCCCAGTACAAAGGAAGGCGTGACGAGAATCAATCGGTTTAAATTCCCGAAAGGTCTAAAATCCGAGTCGAAATCAATTTTTGGCTTGCGAGGAAGTACAATGAAGTTCAAGGAACTATTCGTTTGGGAAATATTCTCAGTATGAGGAGGAATTCTCTGTGTTATGGGAACTGAATAGAAGGTCATAAATGCGTCATATCTCATCGTTGAGATGTCTTATCTCGTACCTTGACGACTGGGCTCCTCCCACCTTCTCATCTGTCTTACCTTTCGCGCATCCCCCGATTTGACTCACTTGAGCTTGCATTTAGGGCCTCGTATTTAATTTTTTTAAAACTTTCATTAAAAAGAAAGTTATTTTTCTTATCGGTTGTAGCATGTGAAGATTATAATAGCTACAGTATACTCTCCGATGCGGCTACACAGTCAATAACTAATCAGCTCCTTAGATTATTCCAGATGAGTGCAAATTGCCTCTTCTCTGTAACAACATGCCATGCTCGTTAGCGCACTACAAATGCGGCTGTCTCATATGTACACTATCACGACCATAAGCAACCTTGCTTTCTAGTCTAACTCTTCACATAGCAGTGATCACCACTGTATCATTTCCTATTTTATCTTTCAAAATAAATACTACTTTATTCAGAATGAACATGAACTCTAACACTACATCATTCTCTCCCATCGGTTTCGAGTTCAATATTACAAAGAATAAGGTTTGAACTTCTGATCCATATTAGAGGCTGGTCCTTCATAATTTTTTATTGATTTTTTGATTGCATCGTCGACATTGACGAAATGAGGAGTCGTTAGCACCAAAACTCTACAAAATCAGCATTTTTTGCAGGCACTTCAAGAGGAGGGAACAATGTTTCCCTTCGTTTTCTTCGGCATCTTCGCTCTTATGATACTCGTTATTCTCGTGCTGATGTGCAAGGTATTCTTTTTTTCGAAAGCCTAAATTTTTTTACATTCTTATTCAAAGTAAAGACCACTTATAATGCATGCATCTTCTGAGAGAAACCGCCATAACTTCGACCTCGGTAAGAGAAATAGCTAGAAAATTGCCCTTGGATGTGAAGAAGCATCTTGAAATTATATTATATCCCGATGAAACTAATCTGGGGATATAGTGGTAGTAAGTTCTTGGACAGATTCAGCCCCCGCATTTATTTTCCCAATGAAAAGTCATCTTCCTTCGCATCAGCTCACACCTTTATCAAATATCAAGGGAAAGGGAATCGGGAAAATGTCAGGCAGTACAGACGGTGTGAAGGATATCTCAGATATGTCAATCAAGGACATTGACGGGGCGAAATGAAGAAGGTAAGCGAAAAGACAACAACCGGTGAATGGTACAGAGGACTATGATCAGTCACTCGAAGAGAATGACATCCTCCACAGCTAAGAGATAGCCCTCATCACAAGTGAGAAGAGGATACATGGTGTTACGAGGACAGCCGTGACGCATTTTGTGCCATTCGTGAAAGGCTTGCTGGGTCTGAAATTGATATATTTCCTTCTCGAGTCAGTGTGTCTTCCCCTACTCTTAGTCTGACTCGAGAAGCAAGGGATTGCTGGGGGGAGACGATTAGGAATAATTGTCTTCGATTTTTTCAAAAATATGTGCAGCCATGATATTAGTCTGTACTAGTTCGAGTTAGAAAACAGCGAGAAATAATAACAAAAATTTTCAAATCTTACTCTCGCTCCGTTGTGCTCCAACGTTACGATGCTGTTGTCGTCACGAATCTTCTCGATACGAATATTTGTCAGCGTCTCAAATCACAGAATTTGTTTGCCAGGCACTTGATCCAAATGTCAGCGTTTTTTTCAAAACTTACGGTACCTGAGTGGGCTTGAACTTTCCGTTCTCATCGATGGCAAAATCCTCAATGCGACTTGCAGCAGGGAAAGTCTAAAGGTAAAGTTAAAGGCGTTTGGACGACAAGCGGTTTACTTCCTTAAAACAATGATAGGTGGGACCCACTGGCAGTCTAAAGGTAAAGTTAAAGGTGTTTGGATGACAAGCGGTTTACTTCCTTAAAACAATGTTAGGTGGGACCAACTGGAAAGGCCAGCATTTATACGGAATATATTATTATATCATACTTATATTCTTTACACTTATATTTTTTCTTATCAACTTTGTCTACTTTTTGCATTATATTCGTGAACTATTTTTGAAACTCGAGGGATACTGAGCATGGAAGCACACCTTTACCTGGTAAACATGAAGAAAACGTCTATTCATGTTGAAAATAGTCTACTAGGAATGAAAATGGATTCCTCTTTTCGCGATTTCTGATCGGCTAGAGAGTGCGCAAAATATGCATAAATATTTAACATTTCATTGAAATAACGGTGAAGCTTTCAAAATTATAATAGTGCAACTACCAGAAATAAAATCGATGGGTTAATACTACTCGGCGAAACTGATTGTGGGGCTTTTGCTAAAAATTCTTGCCGCTTGAGAATGATTCATTCTAGTCACTAACCTCCACGGTGATGAGTACGTAATTTTCCTTTCTGTCCTGAGGAAAAGCTGCATAGCTTGGGAAAGTTGTCTGCATCTTCTCAAGTAGAGTGTGTACGAAGCGATACGACATCTGCATGATTTATATTACATTTTCACAACCGAAATCAGAAAGTTCAAGCCGCTATCATTGGGGGAAAGGTTCAGAGAAATCGCAAAATTGGTCAAATCTCGAAACAGCGCGCATGATTGGTTTCTCTTCACTACTCGACAATCGGAACCGACTAGTGGGAGTACCCCTCGATCGCTGTTAATTTCAATCGGGAATGGGCATCGGAAATGGGAACTATCGAGCAAAAATGGCTGAAACGCCGATTTAGTTGGTGAAGGTGAGTGAACGGAAGAGTTCCGTTATGAACATTCCACATTATGTGCCCAGTTAACATGCAAATGGGAAAAGTGAATAGAAAAAGCAATAAAACAACTGAATTATTGAATAGGGTAAAATTTTCTACATACACATTTATTCTACATACACATAGTAAGTAATGACAAAATTATAAATTAAATAAACAATTTTTTTATTTATTGCAGATTTGCGCACTTCGACGGGCGATCGTTCCTGATATGCAAGGAATCGAATTCGGAGAGGGAGGAAGAACACTGGCTCTTCGATTGCCAGCATTCAATAAAGAGTGAGAGGACGGAATCAACTGATCTATAACATAAACTAACTGCTCGATTCTTCTTTTCTCCCTTACCTTGCATGATTCATACCGTATTCTTTATCAGATTCTTCTATAAAATTTAATCAATAGTTCAATGTTTTCAACTCTTTAGGTATGTTGGCAATAAGATTGGATCTATTCAGAAACTTTGGATTGTCTAAGCATTTGTTGCACAACATTTCACAACACTTGTTTATTTTATTATTCATCGATTTACAAAAAAGAAGCGATTAAATACAAGCCGAATTGAATCTTCGAGAAACGAATAAGTGTACCGATTTACTGAGTAAATCACTACCCAAATACCAATAATTAAATACTTAAAGAAGGCGTAAACTCAATATTTTCCGGGGTTATCTGACGTCATAGGTCGATAGTTTCCGTAAACCACATTCCGAATTCGAAAATTAGAACTCGTTAGCTCAACTTTGAACCGAGTTACACGCGCGCAAAGTTTCTACAGGGCACAGGCAAAATCAAGATGCGCGGTGCAAAGGGAAGGGAGCTAGGTCAAGACGCAGAGGAGATGGGAAGAGACAGGAGAGGAGCGAAAAACTCTCGCGTCTGTCACTCTCACCCTCTTACAGTACTTCCCCCTGATTGCACAGGGAAGTGCTTCCCCGAATTTGGAGTTTACGCCTTCTTTAAATCAATTTCCAATAGAACAATCAGTTTCCGATCACCATAACTACCGTACCACCACAATCACACTGGTCCATTTATTCGCACCCTCTTTTGGTCTCGACTGGAATCAGGGTTGCGCGGTCAAACGTGACTTTCGTGACCTTTCCTTTTCTTCTCGACCTTTCTCTTTCATCATGTTTCGTTAGTGATCGTTCGTACGTCGTGGCACGGCTCAGTCCGTTGCCTCCCTCTTCGTCCATTCCAACTGAGTGCCCAAATCAGTGTGGCCGTCTGTGTCCCGCTCGCAGCCAGACCAGTTGTGACTTCCAACAAGAGGACATTCCGACAACAGGTAAGTTTGTTCTCTTCCCTTCTACCCCACGACCGCACTCCGACCCATCCACTTTCGCCGAATCAAACTCTACGCCATCCTTTGTGTGTAAATAACCTTGTGACTACAGTAGCGCCAAAAAGTGAGTAGTCACTTTTTCATTCTACCATAACTTTTGAACGCCGAAAGGTATTGAAATGAAACTTGGGCAGTACCTTGAACATGCATAGAATATTATTTTGCTTATAGTAGGGTATAGGAAATAATCGATATTATTGAGTAGTGATGACGCAATCGCAGTCCACTATTTCGAAAAGCCATTATTCCTTGCAGGATGTTTTCTAACTCCCAATACTTTTTATGCATAGACATGTGAATGAGGGCTACCCAGAAAAAAAGTTTCAAGTTGCAGCCGCTTGCTGCAGAGGTTGCAGGACTTTTGCAAAATCAAGGTCGGATTTTCACATCTCCGCTCCCAGACGTGCTAGAGACTCGCTCTAAGGATCATTCTGCTTCTTATGACGAGTAACTAAGATCCTGAGAGTATGGTAGAGATTGACCGGCATTTACAGTTTTGAAACTCAAAAGTTACTTTTTATGATGATCCATGTTTGACCACGTGCCAATCCAAGGGTGCATTTTGTAGACACATGGTTTTGGTGCAGGAACATTGCAAAACCATCCAAGATTAACACCTCAAAATTTTAGAGCAATTGCTCTTCTCTCCAGTCTGCTATGATTGATTTACGGAGGCATATTCAGTTCGACAAATTTAGCTTCTAGAAGTTTGCGCTTTATTGTTTTGCGTTCTATCCGAGCTTCAGACCTGAAAACTTGCGACGATAATAATGTGAGGGCGGTTAATTTTTTGGCAAAGTATGTGCTTAATTCAACCGTTAGAAAAAAATTGAAGAGAATCCTCTTCAATTTTTTGAAGACTCTACAAATTGAATGCACCTCCGTAAATCAATCATAGCAGACTGGAGAGAAGAGCAATTGCTCTAAAATTTTGAGGTGTTAATCTTGGATGGTTTTGCAATGTTCCTGCACCAAAACCATGTGTCTACAAAATGCACCCTTGGATTGGCACGTGGTCAAACATGGATCATCATAAAAAGTAACTTTTGAGTTTCAAAACTGTAAATGCCGGTCAATCTCTACCATACTCTCAGGATCTTAGTTACTCGTCATAAGAAGCAGAATGATCCTTAGAGCGAGTCTCTAGCACGTCTGGGAGCGGAGATGTGAAAATCCGACCTTGATTTTGCAAAAGTCCTGCAGCCTCTGCAGCAAGCGGCTGCAACTTGAAACTTTTTTTCTGGGTAGCCCTCAATCACATGTCTATGCATAAAAAGTATTGGGAGTTAGAAAACATCCTGCCAGGAATAATGACTTTTCGAAATAGTGCACTGCGATTGCGTCATCACTACTCAATAATATCGATTATTTCCTATACCCTACTATAAGCAAAATAATATTCTATGCATGTTCAAGGTACTGCCCAAGTTTCATTTCAATACCTTTTGGCGTTCAAAAGTTAGGGTAGAATGAAAAAGTGACTACTCACTTTTTGGCGCTACTGTAGTAATGAAGAAATAAATTATTGTGTTTATTCGTTGCCCAGTTTACACCGTACACACATAGCTTGCCTTCTCTAATAGCGGAGAAAGTAAGTATAATAAGATCGAAATGGAAAAGAGCTGAAGATTTTGTCAAGGGTCAACCGAGAAGCAGGTTTTCTTGCTGAGAGGCTCCTCAACAGGGGCTCCTTCTGTTGTGATCATGCCCCTCAAAAAATAATGATATCGAGTGATAATGATAATGATAAAAAATAATGATAATTGTGTGATCTAAGCGCATCACAGCTGTTGGCGGAAATAATTTTCCGCACTTTGAGGCGATCCTACTGCTATTCTTCATCATCGCCACAAACGCCGTCAGCTCACCTCCAATCATTCCTCGCCGGCGTCATACCCGAGTTCCTCACACGATTAACTCAATTAAACTCGCCCCATCCCGTCAATTTCCCTATCTTTCCCCCCTTGAATAAATAATTGTATCCTATCTGATGTCTTACTATGCTACACATTCATGAAAAAGACGAGACATATTATTGATCCATTGTTTCTCGTTGTTTATTATCGATCGATCAGTCAGCACTACTCTCTTCTCGCATTTGGAAACTGTCGCCTCCCTTCTCCCTTTCTTCCATCCTTCTTTCGTCCCTCTTCTTCCTTTATGGCCCAGTTCTCACAACTGGGCAAAGTGGCCATTCCTAGTGATTTCCAACTAGAAAAAGGATTTCCTCCTCGCTTTGGCCTACCGACTCTTTTCTTGAATTATTTCTTCATCACAGGAAATAATGTATTATACATTTGCTATTTGAATTTTTTCTATCCATTTTCCTAGATTTGTCGCATTCCCTTTGTCATTTTTATTAGAATTTCAATATCCGTGAGTATTCTCATGATATCGTTCTATATCACGTTCATAGACATATTTGATGTTTAGATATTTGCACTATCTCAACGGAAAGTCACCGTGATTTCAATTTAAATATAATATATAAAAACACTCAAATTCCCCGATTCATAGGGGCGAGCTCAATATTCGACAAGGACGCTGTGGGTAGGGGCCACAACGTAGGTTGAAGCATTGCATTTATCTTCAGAAGGAAGCTCAATTGATTCCTCTTCAAATCAACTTTCCACATGACACTTGGTCGAGGTCAGTTATTCTAAAAAAAATAAAAAATAAAAAAAAAATAACAAAACTAACTATTCATATCTACGGGCCACAACGCAGATAGCCGATTTTACATAACGGGACCAAACGTGCATTCAAACTATCCCTTGTGGTCCCAATAACGTCTTACTTTTGGCCGTTTGTTTGATATCTTGTCTCTGAGCCGCGCTAGAGCCCGAGGTTATAATCTTTGTTTAAAGATTATCCAATCTACGGTTCATTCATTTCCAGGTATACGCCGACCATCTACGCACATGTTATGGAATTCGTCATGCGAGTAAGCTTGAATTTCCGCTGATTTATGTGAGGAAGCAGCACTTGTTCACTTTAGTGTCCAAAGGCCGATCTCTAACTTGTGGGAAGTGAGAAATGAGACAACGATTGATTGAGTTTGAGTGAACGAGGAAGGAAATAGCTCTCTACCTTTGGGCACTAAATAAGTGCCGAGGAAGCAACGTGTGGCACTCTGAATACTTCAGCAACTAAATTGATCACGTGTTGTTTTTCATTGTGTTGTTTAACTGAAAGGAGGTCTCGGTTCTAACCCACAAGTCAGAACTCATCATAAACCCTCCAGAAACAAAATTTCAAGTTGCCACCTATGCGGGAAGTTGATATCTGAAATTGCGGGAATTCAAATCTGATCTCTTCTCTTTGACTTTTTGCACAGCATAATATCGCTGTACCCATACATTTTTCCATAATCTCTTGTATTGTCGCTCACCGGTCAGAACGACGAGAGAGAGTACGCAAAATGAAAAGGCGGATTGTTCATTCTGACAACCCTATCTCAGACTGCACCGCATCTCACGCGGATCAATATCGTGGAGACGAATTGCGGTCAGTGGATGGATGCAAGGAGATGGGGATATGACATCGGCGAGAGGTATGTATTGAAGTCTCTTCATTTCACGTGCTCTCTTGTCATTCTGGCCTGTGAGAGTAGACGGAATGAAGAGGCGAATTCTTCATCCTCTCAAAATGAATCGTTGAAGGTGCAGTGTCCAGGTTCAACTGTTGCCCGTGACATTTGTATATACTGTCATTATTACATAAAGATATTTCATGATGATTGATCAACAAGGCGCACTAAGAGTGAATACACTTTATTATTTATATTATTTGAATTATCTTCGCATTCGTCAGCTTTTAATGCCGAGAATCACTATTCTCGGTATGAGGTTCTCTGTAACCCTAGCTACTCTCAAGGAAGCAATTTTTCTGAACTTGTTTCCCATAAAAAGTTCTTTACTTCTTCGTCTCGTTCTATTCTATTCGATAAATCAATAAGCTTTGGTCCCTTCGCCCAGTCGAAAACAGTTCGCTTCTCCCTTCTTCCTCTATACTCCCGTTCTCACATCCTTCACACTAGCAGAGAATTTTCTTCCTATCTTTGACCTACTTACGGTTTTACTTTTTTCGTTCTTCTCATTCTATTTACTAGTACGTGGCTAACAGCTGTAACACCCGGCCATACTAGTGGCGTTGTATTACGGCAGTAAAATCGCTTGATGTGGATATACGAAGTGAAAAAACTTTTGAAACTGTTTCAAAATAGCTCATTGATGTGTCACAAATCACCAGAGATACCCTGAGTTGTGGAAGAAAAGCATCTGTCAACAGGCAACCCCCTAATGTTTGATAAAATTTGATCTGATTTGATTTGAGATTGATGTGCTCACCATTATGATATCTCAGATGAGAATCCAGTATACTCTGGAACTGGAAGGTTCGGGGGCACTGTGGACAGGGTAGCATGGGCCTCTCATTCTCAGGGCGTTCTCGACGGCGCTAGAAAATATACTTTTTTTCATAATATTAGCTCCCAAACTAATTAGGAGTATCACTTATTTTATCAATATCTTCCAGGGGCATGCTGAAAAGTGAAAATCATGCCTCTTTTTTTTGGTAAAAATGTAAGCTATGCACTTGCTGGCGGTGCATCATGCAACAATTTCATTCAAAAATAAATAAAAAGACGCACCTGGCTCGTATGGTTGAGTCCGTGCACCCTGAGGCGATGCGTGCTGAGCTGCTGCTTGAAAGCGCACGTGTAATCGCACCCCTCGCAGGCGAACGGTCTCTCACCTGTAAATAGTTGAATAAATATATTTATCCGCACCTACGAACGGATTCTGGCGTCTTATGCCGCTGACGATTATCTTTATGGCTTCACGTCTGCAAGAAATCAACTAATAGGGGACACTCGGTAATTCTAGTGAACGGCTCGAAACGTCTCAATCTGATGGTAAATCCATCTGTCTACCCTTTTTCCCCTCTTTTCCTTCCCATGCAACACTACGAACTAATCAACTTTGACCAGCATGCACAACAATGTGCTGTTTCAGCTGCGATTTGAATCGCACTGTCTTATCGCAATGAGGGCACAGATGGCTGTTGGCTTCCTTTTGGGGACGACCTGGTCCTTTCTCAAATTATTTGTTAAAAAAGCAACAACTAACTATCCAACTACCTTCACTTCTTCTTCTACTACTTCTTGTACTTCAACGACATCATTCACATCTTGATGTTGCTGTTGAGGCTGCTGTGAAGGCGTCTCATCCTCGTCGAGATTCGGAAATTTTTCGTTATTACATTTTAGCATTCATTCTCTCACTACACTGCGCTGAACGGTCATTGCTATTTCTCACCAGTTGCTCTCCTCTACCGGCCAGCCTAACCGGCATCCCCAGATGGCCTTACCAGTGGGTCCTACCTATCGTTGTCTTACGACTGTAAAATCGCTTGACGTGGATACCTTTACCTTTACCTTAATCGTTGACCTTAATCGTTGCTTAATAAGACGTTGATAAATGATTAAGACCTTAATCTTAATCATACGCCTTTACCTCTTTTCTGCATTGCGCGGCCCGCTTGTGCATGGCGAGGTCCCGGAAGATGGCAAACTCCATTGCACATTCATTGCACGAGTACTCCACAGCCGTCGGCATTGCGGACGGACGACAAGTGCTGCCAAGAATGCAATAACAAGAAGGCAAACACATGATTTAAAAGAAAAAGAAATGAAAATTTGTGACGCGTTGTGGAGTCTTTTGTGACGACAGTCGACTGGAGGTGCATCACCAGAGGGAATGCTTGACAGATGAGACATTAGATGGGTCCAAAGAACGTCGGGTTTAGAGCTGTAACCCTCAAGGATTGACCAGCGGGCTATCGGAATAAGAAGTGAGAATATGGTGCATGGGAAAGGCGAGAAGTACTTGCCGAGAAGAAACAAAGGAGGTTCAGCGGGAAGGTTTCTTGGAAAAATGGGATGATGACAGATGGGGCGAGTAGAATAGGTGACAGCTCCGATGCTTAGGAATAAATATTTTTCTAAATCTCTTAACTGACAATCCTGAATGTCCTTCTTCTGATTTCACGATACATATTTATTATCGTCCGTTTCAAATGCTCAGCAAACTCAATGTGCTGGTTAGCGCATTGATTGTCTGGGAGAGAGAGGAAGGGAAGAGGTAGGGAGGAGGAGAGCATGTAGATCACTAGCCTCCTCCCGGCCTCTTCCTCCCTCCTCCCTCCACTCAGTTCGTCAAAGGTCAACTACGAGTGGAATGGTAAATAATCTCACGATAGAACAAACTACATGTTTAGCAAAACTCAAAAATTGAACATTAATGAAATTTGATGATAGAACATTACAATACTTACATATAAAGTGATCAGTGCGAGAATTATATTAATCAAAGGAACCAGCACATTGAAGCACCATTGTTGTACTCCTGATCTACTCTAGTGATCTTCTTCTCGACTTCGTCCTCTTCCTCCTCATCATCATCGTCCCCCATGCTTCTCTGTCTCTTCTGACTGCATCTAGCAATCTCCTCTTCCTCTTCCACGTCATCCTCCTCCTCATCCTGCTCATGTTGATCTCCAGACAGAGCCTCATCCATCTCTCTCTGGGCTTTGAGCTGCTTGGGAGTCGACGCCTGGAATTCCGCAATAACTCAACAAAGTCACATGCACATCTCTACAGGTGCTTCGCGGCTAGGAGCTACCGTCGCGCTATGATATTTTTTTTGGTTTAATCTATTTCTGTATGCGCCAACGACTTTGTTTTCGTTTTGAGGTTGTATAGTGCAATTAAGCTTTCTATCACCACAATCACTATGACTCTGTGTGGCACACTTTTCTCGGGTACTCCTGTCACCTATTTTATCTCAAAACACTCTCATACTTTCATCGCACTTTGTCAGTGCAGGTGTTCAAAAGACGAGGTACCTTGGCCGGAGAATTCTTGGTGGAACTCTTGGACGAGCGGGGAGTGTAGACTCTGGGAGTCTTGCCCGATGCAATCTCCTTTCTCAGAAACTCCTGATACATGGGAGCTGTGGTATCCAGGTTGCCCCTCGGCTCCCAAGTTGGCGTTTTGAAACCGACCTGAAGTAAAATAATAAATTTAATAAAATATTAGTGCCACATTCGCTGAACAAGACTCCTATATGAATCATTTTATGATTTTTATCAGCGTGTCTTTGAAGGTCCGATTAGGCCATATGCGTCGCCCTCTCCCTTACCCATTTGACGAGGAATTCCGCGTCTCCGTCGACGGTGAGCCTCAGTTTGAGGAACTTCTGAACGACATACACGTCGTCGCCATTGGCACCATTCTTGACTGGAATGGGATATTGGAATGGGATATAGACTCTATCCCTCATCAATCGGAGATCATTCGATTTTTTTGCAAAATTTTCAATTTGTTTCGAACGTGCTACAACAAACCATGAAAATAACGATAAGTAATGGAACGTACCGAAAGAAGTGTCGTTGTTCGACATGATGGAGGTGCTCGCAACAACAAGATCACCTACAAGCAAAGCATTGAGGCTGCCCGTATAATCGCTACAGGGCGGACAGATCACTAGAAATATAAGAAAATGATAGAGATTCGAAAAGGCGTTTTTTTTTTCGTTTCAAACGCTTCTGAAATCGGCAAGAACGCGCAGAATATAAACACGACAGCTGGTGAAAGTATTAAAGTCGCGTGGAATAGGACTTGAGTGGGGAAAGTTCGCGTTGTTATGCCAACAAGAACGACCGGGAAGAGCATATTTGAAATAGAATGATGAGGGTAGGGGAGGAGGAGAAGGCGAGTTTATGCAAGCTAGTGTTCATTCAAATCAGAAAACGCTGCGCGAAGGAGCGAAAAGCCGAGCGACGCCGATACTGAGCGAGAGAGTAGGAGAATCAAGGAGAACGAACAACGAGAGGCCCTGCTAGAGTGTGCGAGACAGTGAGCGGAAGGGAAAATTGATGATTCATCTGGGAACGTTTTTTTCCATTCACTCAAGCTGAAACAGAGCGAACTTACCGACTGTGGTGTGTAACTTCAAATACGTATTTCGATTGCTCCTGGGCCTTATGGGCAATCATGGGCCTGGATTTCTTGCTTTTGCTCCGAAAGCTTCTATACTGATGCCGAATTCGAACAACGAAGTTTATGGGGTTGTTTTATCAATGGTCGGAGGGGCGGGGCTCTCTCTCTGTACATGCGGTGAGAAGGGACAATAAGGGGCACTTGGTTGGTCGGAGAACATTTGGAAGTTTAAAGAAGGGATAGTTTGGTCAATTAGAGCTTGGGAGAGAACTCCATCTAGATTGCTACTGATGTCGTCATGGGCTAGTCAATTTGACGAATAGGAAACGATGTTCATAAAGGGATAACAAATGAATAGGGTGGGTTTCTGGATGTCGGCGATGTGATAGGGACGTGGAAACGGGTCGATGAGGGGCAGAAGTGAGGGACTCATTGTCCTCAGAAGGCTCCCTGCCAGGTGGTTGGCGGGTCGGGATGAATGCCATTGATGACCTCGACTTGTCCACGAATCCGTGGAGTAACCGGACGTCTGACCGCGTTGCGTCCTGAAAAGCAGCTGTACCCTTCCAATAATTGTCATAATTTGTCTTACGGTGGTAAAATCGCGTTGATAAATCGTTACCTTCACTTTTTCATTAATTCAATTTAATTCAATGTTTTTTTTTCTGTTCAATGTATGGTCCCACGATAGAATGCCATTAATTCATGTTTTCTAGCGACACTACAGGGAATTAGCTACAGTTCACTCAACAATATAATCATGTCTATTCGGAGTGGTTGAAATACAAGGACGAATAGTGAACTGACTCTGGATGCCTCGGAAGGTGGATGAGGCAGCAGAGGTGGCTGGAGCTGGATTGGAAGAGGGCATAGGCTGAGCAGCGGGAGCGTAGGGTGCGGGCGGACCCCCATCTATATTAATGTCGTTAGTTCACTTTCACTCATCATACTTAACAAGTTGCCGGAAATCAGTGTTCTCATTGTTATAAAATATATCAACGACTGTAAAAAGTTACCAGTAGCCGAGTCCCGAGTGCACAGGTAGCGAGAGATAACGGCCAGTATGATATTGATTTTGTCCATCCTGGAGCAGGAACAGATTCAGCAAGGAAAGAGCTTCGGATAGAAAGGAAGGAAAGAAGAATGAAAACCGAAAATGCCTTAGGAATTGCTAGGACACGCAGTGAGATTCATCATCTGGCCAAGGATCGAGAAAGAACCGAAATGGTGCCCATTTCTGCCCCTTTCTCAATCTGACGTCTGTCATTATAGATTTCGAGGTGAGAGCCAACAAAGAATGATGCGAGTTTCCGTGATATTTCCATAACAACATCAGAAAACTCGAGACTCGTTTTTGCAAGTCTCTCGCTGAGTGGGGGCTCTATTTGTCAATTCGAAAATAATATTTATTAGAGGTCATAATTTATTACATCAGCTCGGAAGAGGTCAGAATGTTTTTGGAAGACAGCGTATCGTTCGGTGAACCGGCTATTTACTATAAAGGTAAACCACGTGCGAAAATAAGCATACAAGTAGAGGGTGTCATTGAGCGAATGTTTAGATACGTCTTTAGGTGTTACAAAAATGGAATGAGCTGATTAGACTATTTACAGGGAAATAACTGCAAAAACATAGTCAAAATGGGCCTAATCGGGTGAGAGTTCAAGCTGTGGCCTGAGGGTGCCGACTGGCGTTCATATCGTTCAGTCCGAGCCACGGAGCATCGGCAATGTATTGAACGGCGTGGTTCGGATTCTGAAAATGGGCAGGCTCGATTTCTTGGTTTCTGGTGTTCAGCAGTTCTGTCTGAGTGCGAAATAGCAGACTTGGAAGACGAGAAAATGGCTTACCTTCGAGATCATTCCGCACTCAAAGAGGCAGATGGAGAACTGGAAAGGGTGCGATTATCGTTTGCTCATTGAGGAGTTTTAGTAGTCTACAGTCTCATAGTAAGCAAATCGCGTATAGAATAGATATTTTCAAAATTTCATATACTTCTAATGACAAATTTCTCACCAGGTAGACGATAAATGCAAAGTAGACGCCTGTGGGAGCGATGAGCAACACGAACACGTACCAACTTCGGCCGAAGTGCTCTGCAAGAGTACAAATATAAAACTGAGTTTAAATCGCGTCGCGTAATCACAAAATTCTCTATAATATTTTTGTTATAGTTGGCAAAGCTATAGTTGGCTATCGTCGATGGTTTTGTAAATAGCACCGATTATTGCCGAATAAGTCTCACCGAGGATGGTGTCCTGCACGAAGTAAATGTTGATGGCAATGACGAGTATTGAGGTGAGGAGAGCAAAGAGTTGGAAGGCTCTGAAAATAAGAAATCATTATTCGGTTCGGAAATAATCAGAACATTTTCAAAGCATGTTGGTGTGAAATTGATTAAATATTTAGAAAGACACTAAAAAAGAAGATGACGTACTTGCTGCTCTTGAAATTGTGCATGATACGCTCGGATGAGGTGAAAGTGATGATGGGAATGAGTGCGAAGGGGAGCTGCAATTTTATTTCGTAAAAAAATATAAAATATAAATTCATTTACTATAACTCAACAATAAATAGCCTTTTCCCCAATCGGGCAAAGTTAAGCAGATACAAGATTTAAAATAAAAACCCTACGTGAAAATTAAAAAAGAAAATTAAAAGGAAGGTAATGCTCATGGAAAGTCAAGCAAGTTTTTTAAATGTTTTTTCTCAACACTCCCAATCCCGTCGACTTTCACAAAATACTTGAGGCCAATTCACAGTACCTGCACCATCTGTACGCAGTTGAGGAGGTCGTTCATGCCGGTGAGACTGTGCACATCTCCCGAGAGAAGAGTAAGCAGGATGGTGGGGCTAATGGCGATCGAACGAGTCACCATCACTCTCAGCCACTTGGGCCATTTCACGCGAATGAAACCCTGCGATTGGGATGATCTTTGTAAGCAATCAACACGAGGCTGTCAATTTTTTTCTCAATAAATCTTCTCATAACTGGTCCCTGTGTATGTATTACATCTTCAATAAAGCAAAACAATAATGATTCACAATAATATGTTGTGCGAAACAGGAACAAAGTCACGGCACAATGATTCACTAAGCAAACCCTTGATGGATAAAAATACACCGTAGCAATGTATACACAACAGATCATCCAATTGCAAACTCAATATCCCATTCTTCTGTGTGATATATTCTTCACAATTTCGAAAGGATAAATTCAGCGACAATGAAAACATAGAATCCCTGCTCACCTCCATCACATACTGTCCCGCATACGTGCCTGTCATCGTTGAACTCTGACCGGCAGCGAGAATTCCCACCGCCCAGATGTACATGGCACCGATGCCGAACTGACAACCGAGGAAGATTCCGCCCTGAATGACATCCAATTTATTTATGTCCTGGGAAAATATCGGCCTTTCTGCAGCAGTAAACTTGTCACAGTAAACTATCAACTTTAATATATTTGCGATGATGTAGTTAACCGAGAATTTTTTAGTAACGAGTAAACTTGTCACAGTAAACGCTCAATTTTTAAAAAAAATTTAGGTCGAGAGATTGAACAGGGAATCTCTTTACCTTGTAGATATCCGACTCGGCCGGTTCGTCGTTGTCCGGGAAGGCGCCGCGGTCGGGAATGTGCGCGGTCGCGTTGCATTGCATGTGCTGCAATTCAATTTTTTTATTGAATATATTATTTCGAAGATCTGAAATTCATTGCATATGCCGCAAATGTAATGTCAAATACATATATTTATATTGTTATAACTGCTTACCACATCATGGTTCGTTTTGCCGTAGAGACCGTGAGCGAACACAGAGACGACGAAGAGATTGATGATGAAGGAGACCTGAATTTATAGTTAACTTTCCGAAATTAGATAGTATTTTGATATTATTTTATGATGATTTTCGCGTACAGGTTCGTGAATTAGTGCGCACATTAGGAATTGAAATAAAGGAGAATACGTAGCCTGTTACAAACGATTCCCTCGTGCATGAAAGACAGAAGTGAATCCCTGTGGAGAATAGTTTCTGGCTTTGGGACCATTGATAGTCCGAGAGTGAGAAGAGAAAGAACACAACAGTAACCATTGTTTTGGTTACGCAGGATGATTCACAATATCTTAGACAACTTGTCCGTATTTTTTCGTTAAATACTATAGTTAGGGGCCACAACGCACATAGCCGATTTTACACGATGGGGTCAAAAGTATATTCAAACTATCCCTCATGGACTCAATAACATCATGCTTTTTACCGTTTGTTGATATCGTGTCTCTGAGCTGCGCTAGAGCCCGAGAAGTACGCGCGCATCGCACTGGGGAAGAGGAGGTAAAGGCGAGACGAGAGGAAAGGGGGGCGGAGCCTAATTTGCGTGTGTCTCTCTCCCTCCCCCCGCCCTCTCGCTCGCCTCTCCCCGCACTCAAGCCCAAGCTTTTGAAGCATGATAAAAATCTAATTTTTTCTCTAAAATTCCTAAAATATTCGTATTAGTCAGATAAATACTGCCCAAACAAAACTTTCACACTAGAAGGCCTCAAAACGGCCTCTCCCTTCTTTTATATGCAAATTTGATCTACTTAGTGATGATATGCTAATTTTGGGCAGTGCTCAATCGATTTGGGTCGGCAGTAGCTATTCAACGCACTTTAGAATGAGCGATTTGGTTTAGAATGAAGCTTGGGCTTTTGTTTCTCGCTTTTTGGCGAAATCGTGTCTCACAAAAGTGGGCGGAGCTTGTGGCCCCTAACTATAGTTCGAACTAACCGTGAGTGCAACAGCGGACTCGATGACGTAGTACTTATTCGCCTGTTCGATCGTACCCTGCTTTCTGCGGTCGATGCGACGAGTCTATTATAAAATATTTAATTTTTTTAAAATATTTAAATCGTTGAATAGTTCATTATAGTCGCGCATATAGTTGTTGCAATATTGATCCTACTCATGCCATCAAGACATTGGTAAAGAAAAGTATATTAAGTGATCCCACCTTGACCAGAGCCGAGTGCAGGTACAAATTGTGCGGCATGATCACTGCTCCGACGACTGAAACAGCGAGCAAAAGCTGTTCACGACCACAGCCCTTGCACCACGGAATGAGCACACCCTGAATTTTAATGTGTTAACTAAGATGAAACGAATTTATTCATTCCCGAAATTGTTATGCATGTGAGGTGGACATAGCTGAATAATTAGTTAATTTTGATAATTCCAATTTGTCTAATCAAGAGATGTTGATGTTGTAGTATAAAACAATTAGTTAATTACAATAAAACTATTTAATTATCTTCCGGAGAATATGTGAGGTGGGTGCGGCTCACAGCATTCTGACCCCCATTGTTCTCTCCAGAAAAGGGTGAACAAGGGGATTAACTTTTGAATTTTCCCGCCACACCGTAATCGGACTGCAAAAATTCAAAATGAGCGGGGAGAGCGACCGCTCCCTCCGCCCAGGCCTTGTAGTTCGATTCATGCAAAGTGCGCAAGTACATATGCAAAGATCTCCCCCTTCTCTGTCGGAGAAGAATGCTGTGGGCTCTCACCTTGGCCACTTCCAGGTAGTTTGGCTCGACGATGAAGTACTCGACTCCGAAGGAGACTGCCATTGTGGTGATCAGGAGGCCGAAGAAGAGCTCCAACTTACGGTAGCCGCATCTGCGCAAATGATATTTGAAAAATTTGTTAGTCAATTGCATTAGAGATAAGGTTCAATGTACAGATCGGGAATTGAATCAGGCCTACTCGTTAGTTAGCTTAAGCACAACGAACAAAGTATATTTTGTATGTCAATCTTTCACAGATTTGCATAGTACAGAAAAGGATGGCGAGGTTCTGGTTTGAACTTGCCTCTCAATGGAGAGAAAGGTGAGAGTGTCGGCCAGTGTAACGAGTACTCCGACCCAGAGAGGTAGCCACGTTGCAGTAAGCAGATGCAGAGCAATCGCCGTTCCGATTACCTGCAATTAAATAGATTCTCAATAAATAAGTCTTTCATGTCCAGTATCTTCCCAACACTATCTCTAATTTTTCTCATCTCAAAAACATTTTTTTATATTTCGTTCATTATATTAATTCCTTTATTTGGCACAGTACTTTTTCATTTTCATTATATATTCATCAACTGTATTCTCCCGAAGTTGGAAATTGCGTCATGAATTATTTCCGTCATCATTTCAATCCGATTATGTATATCACAAGCGAGGTGTGCTCTGGATGTCTTCTCAAATTTCATTTTGCCATTTTATATACTTCCTTGATGTCTTTCTATCGGATCTTTCTTATATTTCCTACTCTATATATATTCTCCCACCAACTGGCCTAGCAGTGATCTCCCCGCAGGACCGACCATACCTTTACCTTTGTCACCAAATTCCCCGATTGTTATTACCTCCTGCATGTCCGAGCAGACAATTGCGACTTCGATCATCAGCCACAACGCACAACGAGGAATCACCGGGTAGAAGTTGTAAGCGATCTGGAATAATCAATCCTTTTGCAGGAAATGTTTCGTAAATGAAATTGTCTTCCAATACGATAGTTGATTGCTCGACTTTATCCTTGACGGCGTGCGAGATCAATCGATATTTATTGACTACCGTAATCTTAGGGCTACCGTACCTCGGCCATGTCCTTGCCAGTGACGACGCCTAATCTTGCGCTCATTCGCTGCAGGAAGAGACCGATGATGTGCGCGTATAGGAGCACCCAGAGCAGCTGAAATCGATTTGTTATTCATCTGCGAAGGCTCCATAACTGACGGACCATAAGTCCATCAGAATTCGACACAAATTCGAGCGGAAAGAGACAATCTTCTATTCTAAAAACATGGAGTTTTATAAACACCACCTTGTAGGAAGCCTTTGCTCCGGACTGCAGGTCGGACTCGATGTTACCCGGGTCCAAGTAGGCAATGGACATTAGGAAGCCGGGTCCCGTGTAGGCCCACAGTGTCCGAAACGAGAACCATTTCTGCAATTTGGAAGATTACTTGGGTGGAAAAACTTGCCGCTAGACAATTTCATTTGTTCTAGGTTTTCATAATTTACCATCTCGCCGAGAGCGATCGAAATATGAATCTATCTAATCGAGGGTTCGCAGCTTGTAAAATAAAATTTTTAAAAAACATAATAGTTCATAAATTGGGCAAGATTAATCCGCGTCATGGTTTAGTCATGGCCCAAATTTAAGAATATATATATGTAAACAATTTAAGTAATGTGAAATTGGAAACTATGAATCTACTAACTAAAAAAACTACTAACTATGACGTCAGAAAATGTTGAATCCTTGTCGCTCTGCTTTGTTCATTCTTTTTCATTTCTTCCACTATTCCATCTCTCCCGATCAAAGTGAGAGCGATCATTTGTTCATGTATCGATTCGCAGACACAATTTGTCTTTTAAAAAATATATAATATTCGTGAAGATTTTTATAGATTCCGATTCAATACTACCCTAGTGAGGAGATACTTCATTCTATCTCATAGAATCTTGGTCTATAATATTAAATCAATGTATATTGGTTTTCATCGACATTTGAATCGTGTTTGACATATATTTAAAAATTATATTGATTTATATATATATATATATATAAAATAGGTTGAACTCACATCGGGATCGTCCTGGGGCACTTCCAACTTCTCATCTTCCTCTTCGTCCTCGTTGAGAGTGGTCACAGAATTGACGACGTTCGGTGCCATCTCTGAAGTAAAAAACGGGTTATGGTGCACTTGATTCCACAATCAAAGCGATTTTACATCGGAATAATACTAAAGTAAAATTGTAAATTAACTATAAAAAAGTGGACATATCAGTGGAATAAATGTATGCCACCTCTGGTTATGATACTGAAAAGAGAAGTAGTCAGTGTAATAGGAAAGGACTAGCTAGTATTATTCCATGAATCGATCAGATATGATAGAATCATTTTTGTGAAAAAAAGATTTGTGAAAATGATATAGATCGAGAAGAGAGATGCGTCAACCAGTGGAAACTGATTGTGAATGATAGGGGGTTTCTGCAGAGATTGCACTGATTCACCGCAGCTACTCCATAGATTATAATTGAAAATCAGCGAGAGGAATCGATGCGGAAAGAGGGAAACCCATGCAATAACGCCTCTATATGAGGGCATTGTGATACAGATGTGCACATAGAATCATGAATGAGGGAGAATGGAAGTTGGTCTCTGTTATATGGGACGTGAGTAGGGGAGGTGATTTGGTTGGGCGATACACGAAAAACATTTGCACACTCACCGGTGTTTGTATAAAAAGTGCAGGGAACAACAGCTATGGGAGCACTTTGGTATGTGTCCGTGAATGATAAGACGACTATTGACTTGCATTGATTACTAAGATTACTAGAAATTTAACTAATCTCGATACCAAATTGGGAAATTGGTGTTCATTAAAATTGGTGTTTAAAAACAACCGCTATCGGCTGCTTGTAGAAGAGCGAGATGCTTGACCATGTGATTGCTATTTGATGCAGACATTACCTTCTTCAAAAAGGTGACTGCAATGAAAAATAAAAATGAAAAGAGAATAGTATAATTCTAAATACTTTTTTCGATAAAAGAGAAAATAGAGCGGTTGTTACGCGAAAATGAATGATATCGGTGAGGGATTTCCTCCATCTCTTATTACTGTTTTCGATTCTGCTGTTTTGTACGGATTCCAATCCTTTCACCCATCACACTAACAAAGTCGATAAAATTTAGATTATTTTGTAATTAATTATTATTAAACAATTGGTAAATTGGGAAAAAATGTTCGCTTTGACAAAATAAGACATTAATGCATAGCGCCGGCGAGGGAATCCCTTCATACCACCATATATTTATTGCTTATAATTTCAAAAAAGGAACCTATTTCTTTTATGAGTAGTTTCGCTTCGTTTATAAGTAGTGTAAATAAATATTAAAATAGGAGGACGTAGACCTATGCGAGCATTTGGCTAATTCGTTCATTTAATTAATTAAATCGCACGTTCATTAAATTAATAAATTTTTAGAATAATCTTGCTCAAAACGAGCGCAATAGTAACTGACCATCATTCTGTAGGAGGAAATCCTCATCGTCATCGAAAGGATTCGTCATTATACAGAAAAGGTTGGAGTAATCACCTGAAATTCGTTTAGCTATCAATTATGTGCCCAAATACACCGAAACGATAAAGAAGTATGCACGTAAAATCAAGCCGACGCAAGTAAAAAGAGAATGCAAGTAAAAGCAAGCTTTCCTATCGCTTCAATTCAACCAATAAGCGAGCAACTATCAGTGAATTTACGTGTCGATTCTCACAAAAGATGCAACTCTCGCAGAAAATTGAAGAATCGAGGCAAAGTAATGATAAGCTGTGATAAGCTTGAATAACAACGAGTCAGGATGAATTGAGAATGTGCACACACGCAATTGCACCGTGTGTGTACCTACCGTAACAGGGACTTCGTTGCGGAACATAATCTTGTTCAAATTCTCATTAAATTATAACATTTCTGTGTTTATATTGTTATTATTATCTGTATCTTTATATTTAATGAATTGATAAAATAATTGTTTTGCATTACACTCTTCTGCATCCCGAACAACTTACAGGTCGACCTCGGCGTTGCTAAAGAATTCCGAGACACATCTCTCAAGGAATCAAAATGATAAATCTCAAATTAATAAATCACTGTAAATCTATGATAAGACAAATGTACTCATCTAAAGCAAAACAAAGTGCCAACACTTTTACGCAGAATAGAAAAATAACAATCATAGCGATCGATTGTGATAGAACAGCGGTTATAAAAGGGCGAAGAAGAGCAAAGGAAGAACAGTGACTATAATTATAGTTTAATGGAAAGTGAACTTATTAGGATAAGCAAAGACCATGTCATAAAAATATAATTACCATATATATAATTCTAGGAAGGATTCTGCTTTAAAATTCATTATTGCTGCTTGATTCATTATCGCCGATATTGAGCAGTACTTTGAGGAAAGTTTTATTTGTCCAACACTAGAAGATTGATCATGTTTATTAAATTATTATTTCAAAAAAATGATGCGACGACAGACAAGTCATATAGACGATTTCAGCCCAAACGAGAACTCGAAATGATTTATTCACCGGACATATGATAATTTGTACAGACAATGACAAAGAGGCGATGAGGCGGACTCAAACAAGTGTCTCATACTGGGAAATACTGACGAATCCGAATTTTCTGCGGACAATATCCGATTCCAATCCATCCTCGGATTGACAGCGTTTCAGCGGGTCAATTTTCGACTTATCCTTTCTGATCTCTCTCAGGAACTTTTCATAGCTGGGCAATGTCTTTTTCTCATCAACGATACAGTCAGTGCTTCGCATTTTCTCCTTTTGCAAAGGAGCTACGACTTCCCTTTTCTTGACCAGGGAAGCCTTCTCTGAATCGCACGATTTGAATCGCTTGTGAGCGGAAAGAATGAGTTGAGGAGCTTCATAGACTGGCTCGGGAGTGTTGAGGGGAGTTGAGCGGTCAACATCATGGGATTCATCGTAGTTGACGACCTTCACGGGCGACGTCGACGGTGTTGACTGCAAGACAACGATTCCGAGGATATAAAACACGTATGTTTGCTATGAGTGACATCAGCGTATTTTGCCCATAAAAGTACATCAATTACGAAAAATCTGACGTTAATCATATAATTGAAGAATCTTCAAGATCTAAAGTAGTTGCTGATTACGAACATACGTGGGACCATTGTGATCAGACTGTTAATTACAAATTTGCTCACCAATGTCTCGTTCGATTGGTCCGAGTCGGTGGATCCGGTCGAAAACTTGAGCGATCCCTCATTCGTTGAGATGTGCAGAGGCATCCTGAAGAAGTCAGTGGTGTTGAAGTGGGTTACGGTAGCATACTACTAAAATAGCTACGTCTAGTATCAGACATTCTCACTAAAGCTTGCTAATTATTGATCATTATTGACATTAATTTCCATGAAAGTAATATAAACAAGCATGTAAAATAAGTGCGTAATTCACTCACAATTCCGGCTCACGATGAGAGAGGACCAGCGACCGAAGATTTTCCATGCCGATATCGTAGGGGACGGCATTGATCTCGAGTAGCTCAGTGCTCAATCCGAGAATCGAACCGTTGTTGATTGTGAAGTAGTCCACTCCTTCGTGCTAAAAAGTGATATTTCTTTGAAACGAAGAGATGCAAATAAATCGTTTTATACTAATATATGTTTATCACAGTTAGCAGGGATCCATTTGATACTCTTTTTCCAAAGTTTCTAAGTCTATTTACCTCGCATCGAAATCCCAGCCTTGTCAGCTCCCGTTGGGCGAGAATCGGTTTCCGCTTCTTCGCGAAGGTGATCACGGGAATGACACGGGCCTGGATTATTCTCGTGCCTTAATAAAATAAAATGGTTTAGATTGGTCTCACCTTCCACTCTACTGCGTCCAGCACCACTTGAAGGTCTTCCTCTGCCTCACTCGAGAAGTTCGAATCTACGGCCGATATGACGAACCAGATCTGATTAATTTTATGATCTGATTTGGAATAATTAATTTTATGGTGAAGCTCTATTTCAAAGTAGAGTAATAAGTATGGTTCGTTATGTTTAGTCCTACACATTGGTTTATATAATATGCGAATTTTTACCAATTTTTACCATGTAATCTCACCTCCAAATCTTCAATCGGTCTTTGATAGTCATTCTCGATCCACGTTTTGATGTGCTCGACAGAAGGTGTTGGTTCTGATAAGTGATTGCCTCGCACAACTGGTTTACCCATTACTTTCATAAATTAGCGCTAAGTGTGCCATTTGCACCTGCAGACCACTTTCCGGTTACCTAGGATGGTAAACCTAGTACATAGCGCCAGTCGCTAACGTCACGAGCTGTAGTTTAGCTCGATTGAGTCAATAAGAGAGTTATTGAGGATAAGAAAAAGTGTGACTCTTGATCTTCGATCAGTGTTCGAAATTAAATGCTCACCCTCGACCACTCCGATGGACGGCGTATCCACGATTGCAATCGGGAATCCGAGAGGAGTATTCTGGAAGACGTACGTGGAGACGGAATGGGTGGGCGCGTAGTTCATGGAACAGTTCGAGTTGGCTGAAATGTATCGTTGATTACATTTGATTAAGGGGTTCACCACCACTTCCCGTAGTGCACTACTTGAACATGGCTCAATGACATTGAATCAGCCCAACGGGTTCTTCATTAGTTCTTCACTTCTCCTTTTTAGCCCTACGTGCAAAGATCACTGTGCTTTTAATTTTTGCAATAACATAACTGTCGATCTCATAGATCAGAGATCGATTCCCGTTGAATCATCTCGTATTTTCACCAGATAGCATCTATCTTTCTCGCTTCTCTCTATTTCTCTTGTTCCGAAGGGTATTTAAGCCATCAGAGCTATGATAAAGACAGTTCACCCACTGAATCTCCGTGTTGCCGGCAATAACAATCAAGTGAGATCAGCCACTTTTTGTTATTCTATCACTGCTTCCAAGCACAAGGTTAGCAGTTGTCACAAAGATTGCGCGCATTCTTGGCTCGCATTCTTTGCAAAGATTTGTGGCAGCTGTTCATATTTCGAGCATTCCTGGAGCTAGTCTTCGTTATCACGGAAACAAGGTTAGCGGCAACTGTTCATATGCTAGCATTCTGGAAGCTGCGATTGAGCCAACAACAGAGTTCACCACAGTTTATCTTTGTACTCTACCATCCAACAGGTATTCACATGCCCAAGATGCTTATTCCCATCAGAACATTGATCTTTGATCTCTTGAATCATCAAATTAATCACCTTTCTCACCTTTCTCGTTGACGGGAGTGATGTGGAGGCGATAAGGCGCCGTTGCCGTTACATTGTTGACAAAGTTGGCGAACGAGTTGACTAGCGCGGTCTTTCCCGAGCCCTTCGGCCCGATAAGCAGAATGGTCTTGCGGTATGGCTGAGGCTGAAAAATATGCTTCATATTTTCTCAGGCCTTGGCCTCGTCTTCCCCTCATCTTCTCTTCTAGATATACTACGAAGGCTATTGTACACCTTCATTATGACGAAAATTTCCAAGTATCCCCTATGCTCATATTTTCGGGCGAGGCGTTTCCCGGGGCTCTGACAGTTACGCGAACAATGCGTGGAGTGTGCCACAAACACTTCCCTGATTGTTCTCCCTCCCCCGCCTGCAAGTGGGGCTCTCTTTTATCCAAAATGTGTTTGCTCGGCATTGTTCTTTACGACTCGAGATGATAACGTGGAAGCATCGAGGGGAGCGAGAGGGTGTGAGCACTGCCCTGCTTATTGCCCAATCACTCATTTCGTCAGGGCGTGTAAATTTATAAAGGGCGAATTGTTCCGGATGGCACTCTGTAGATTAACTAAATCGCAAAAACTCACTAATCATAACGATCAAAACGAGGAAGACTCTCTCATATCCGTTCTCTCTAATCGTGGCAGACTGGTTAAAATGAATATTAAAATCGAGTTCATTCTCGACGTTGTTTTTTGTTCGCTCTGTCACTTTCTGTTCAGGTCAACGATTCTTCTTTCGATTCTGATCAAGAGCGTGCAAAAAAATCTCGATCTCTCTGACCGGCGAGAGCATTGCGAAACTATCGAACATATGATTCTGATCAAGCAATGGATTAACAGCTAATATCTTGTCCTTACTTGTGGGTCTCACCTAGCGTTGTCTTACGACATAAAATCGCTTGATACACCTTTACGTTTTGTATACCTTTTTTAATGGATTCACCTGATCTGGGCCGAAGACAAACTCCTTCTTGGTCGTGTTCGCGTGCTTATGCCTCTTACTCCGTTCCATGAACGATAGCGGAAAACCTTAATGCAAATTAAGTTACCCTTAGTGCCTTAATGTTAGCCTTAATGTCTTAATAATAGCCTTAATGTCGGAAAACCTTAATGCAAATCAACGGGCAATAACTAACAATCAAATAAAGTTATCCTTAGTACTGGAAAACCTTAATGCAAATCAAGTTAGCAGGCGGGCAATAACTAACAATTATGAGCCTCGCTCGTGACGAGTGAAAAGAGGGGCGAAAGGAAGGGGAGGTTGAAAGGTTGAAACGGTGATAAGAAGGTCTTAATTCGGCAAAGGCCAGGGCGCAAAGGGAACAATAGCTGTTTGCGTTATGAGCACTATGACCTAGGCTCTCGGTTTTATTGCCGGGGGATTAATTCGATTGGATTAGGTGATAAGCCTGATTGATTTGAGGATGAGTGGAGAAAGGTAAACTAACATCCCTCGTCGAGAAACATTCTTCACAGTCGTTCCCACGATCGTCCGTGGATGTGGCCTCTGCAAATCTCTCTTGCAACGTCTCACTGAGTCAGCAGGAACACGAAACGAGCCGAAATTCAACAGTGATAAGGCGGGTCACAGATGCTTTCGCAATGGAAGAATACTGAGGCACAGAGTCAGCGGCGAAACGACTATAGCGTTGAATGATAGCCCTGCTGCTTGTTGTTATGTGTTTTTTGCTCTCTCGAGCGCCCGCCTCAGCCGCCGCCTGACTTGACTGGTCGTGCTAAGCTCATTACACTACTACAGCCGCTCGCTAATCACTCGCTGCTAATACTCCCCTCTCTCCTGGGTGATTACTCAAGCTGACGCCGCCCGGCAAAACATAGTAACGAACGATGCGGAGAATGTGGCGGCGAACGCTTTTTTGCCGTTCGATGAAAGTGAGATGAGATGGGATTCCGGATGTGAGATTGACAATGGAATGAAAAGCCGTGGAGGAAGGGTGCGAGAAGAAGGGGGATACTTCTTTCCCTTTACGTCGCCATTGTATGCACAGGATTCAGCTACCGCTCTCTCTCTCTCTATCGAATCCCCTCTAGTCTCTCTCTCTAGCAATCCGAGGTGTCCCCCTTCCCTGCCAATCTGAACAAACCTTGTCGGACACGCTAGTAGTACAGTCGTTTATCATTCAATGGGCGAAAATGAAATGCACATAGTATATAGCCCATTCAAAATTCTTATTCTCAAGGCTCGTAGCCTGAAACGAATTAGAAAGAATTTGGTTAAGAATAGAAGAAGAATAGAGAAACTGCTAACTGAGTCAAGGAAAGGAGAAAAACTTCCAAGAATAATACGGCTGGATGTTTCGGTCCATTGGGTCTGGTACCACAAAGCGAAGTTCTGCCTTAGGTAATTTTACAATTCCCATCTTATCCAAAGTCACCAGTATATTACTACAGCTTTATTCAGAGACAAATACAATACATACGTACATCGGAGCGTTATTAATCGAGGACTAAATCATGGAATGTGTGCTGCTATGCTACATGCTTTTATTCTTAGTGGTATGGATAAACCTGCCGGCACGCCGTATCAACTAGCGACGCGGTGCATTCACTTGGGCGAAGTGAAGCCGGTCTGCGTTGATGGTACGGCGCATCGGCCTACTTGCTGATACGAGAAGGAGATGATATACGAGATATATAGGGATATGAGTGCATGTGCTAAGGAAGTGAGCAAATATCATATCATAACGAGAATTGAGTCCAAAAACAGATACGAGTAAGAAATTGGCTGAACAGAAGTTTAGCGGTTTCCCATTACGAAATACCGTTAAAATGGTGTTCAGCCAAGAGAAGTGATTGATCTTCGATCTTTGATCTACGCGAGAAGGTTGACCATGGGGGGCAGACCGTGGTGGTGCTTGTCCTCGACGAGGCCAGTGATGGCTGCAAATGTAAAGGTCACCCCGTACTCAAGGCACACGAAATCCCATTGCTAGGCCAGTGACTGTTTCATAATGCCAATTCTGCCCGGTGGCATAATCTCTTGCGCTAAGGAAGTGGCGATCAAATATCATATCGTAACGAGAATTGAGTCCAAAACAGATACGATAAGAAATTGGGTGAGCGTAAGATTAGACTTCTTTGGATCTACTTCACCTGCAGTCTGCTCGTACTCACGACGACGCTCCGTCAGGGGAGTGAGCGCCGGCTCGACGTCGGTTGGCGTGGGAGGCACGCCGATCTGAATCAAAATTTCAGTATTCTTGGATTAAAGGAGGTGAAAGGTGCCCGTGCTTTTGAATAAAGTACTTCCATTAGTAATAAAGATGGTTCTGACGTTTTTATAACGGATAAGAAAAGTTGCATTCAGTGACTTAACGATAAGCACGGGTTCTGAAACAACAAAACAGCTCGAGCGCGTAAGCAACAGCAATCCCAAGCCAAGCAAGCACCTGGGTCTGCCATACCGAGCTGCGGGGAGCAGCCTCCATGTGGGCGGGGCGACCAATGAGCGACTGTCCGCCTTCAGAGATGATCGACGAACGACGCTGCAAGCATTTCGTCATTTTCAAACACTATTCTGTTATATTCATCACATTTCGTTTTTTTTTGAGAAATTAAAGGTAACGTACAGATGCGTTGCCCTCCTCGTGCCAGACGGCGAGCGTGGGCGAGAGGGGAGATCTCGCGGGAGGCACAAAGTCCTTCTGGCCCCACTCCTGGAATCAGTGCTTGAAACGCTACTCCACAAGGTTCTGGGTTCTTTTATTGAGTTGTACAAACGCTTGTTTCCAACCTTTAAATCTTGAGAATCACAACTTGGGGACCTACCAGCACTTGATTCGCATTGATACACTTTACACCGTCACAATAGAGAAAGTTCCACAAATGGAAATATTTTTTAAAAGGACTTTTCCAAAGAATACTACACCGCACGCCCATCCCTGTCCGAATCAACTAGAGCTGTATCAGAATGAAGAATACATCGCTTCTTCGTTCTCTGTCCGAGTTACGAAATAGAAACCAGAAGAAGCGAGATTCTTCACCCTGCCAGACCCTACTCTCAACGTGCTCTTTCAATCTTCGGTGTGCCGGTCCGCGGCTGACCTTGATGAATCCGCGCACATTGCGCACGACGCGTACCGAGGAGAACTTGTTGGCGTCGACGGCCGCGTGGAGCGGCGACTTCTTCACGAGAGAGGGCGACGTCATCGGATTGCGAGTGTACCCGGCCATGACGTAGTGCTGAGGGGGAGGACGGGTCACTGCAATGCACATGTTTTATATATAAAGGTAATGGTCGTCCCGTTACAAGGCACTTTTGTCCTGCAGGAGATCACGGCTAGGACAGTGGTTTTATATATTGTCATAACAAAAAAAATGTTATTGCATCAAAAATGGGGTCATATATAGCATGTTTCTGTGTAACTGTTCATTATCACGAGTTATACAGAATCTGCTATGCAGAGTGGCCGCAATGCTTGACACTAAGGGGCAAGTTTTAGTGGTGACACTCGAATTTGTCTTCTCACGAGTGGCGAAGGGATCGCGAGAGGCGGCCGCACGATGGCCCATCACCGAGCGAGTAGTGCGCACGGACGCCATCGAGTCACGACGAGATGCGATGGGAGCGACGACGTCCTGCTGGAATTGGAGAACACGTCATTCATGAGATATTGGTTCAGTACACAAAGTAATATAAAAAAGTAAAAAAGTTGCTTCCGCAATCAAGGCGATTTTACAGTAGTCATGAGACACACACGCCTGGTGGGGCACACAGGTAAGGCATGTGTACGTATAAAAGATAAGTAGCAAACATCAAAGATTCCTTAAACAATATTCTCATAGAGGGCGTGGTGCAAATCATTTCTTGCAAATTTTTACACTAGAGAATTTGCTCACAGGAGTGGGCGGCACATGATGGCTGGCGGCCGATCTGTGCGACACGACCGAGGCCGTGCGCGAGTGTCCATGGTGAGC
This sequence comes from Pristionchus exspectatus, assembly GCA_911812115.1. NCBI lineage: Eukaryota > Metazoa > Nematoda > Chromadorea > Rhabditida > Neodiplogasteridae > Pristionchus > Pristionchus exspectatus. The sequence continues at coordinate 31,187,297 of OU461583.1, read as the reverse complement.
GGCCTGCTGCTGCTCATGATGGTGGATGGCGGCGGCAGCCGCGACCTATATATATATATTTTATCTACGCTCTAGGCGCAAGAGAACACGGTAAAAATATGTAGTGAGAAAGATATTCAGATAGTGGAATGAAGGTTGCGAAAAGGTGAATAAATGAAAATTCTTTCCAATCAAGCAGTGACCTGGGCAGCATGACGCGCCGCTTCCTCTTCGGCCGCGCGGATGGCCGCGAGACGGGCCTCCTCGGCAGCGCGAGTGGCTGCGGCGAGGGCCGCCGCCTCCTCGGCGATGCGACGCTCGGCCTCGCGAGCCGCGTGCTCGGCAGCCGCACGCACCGCCTCCTCGGCCTCGCGCTCACGACGAAGAATCGCCGCCTCTTCCTGAGAAGAATATTTTTTGCTATTAGTCTCTTGATTTCGGTACGATATCCGAATTATTCAGTTAGTCCATGAATATAAGAAAGGATATACCTTGGTGTAGACCTTTCTCTCTCCGCCTCCGAACTTGGAGAGCAGAGCAGAGACGGGCTTCTGGTGCTCGTACTCGATCGTCGACTGGTGCTCCTGAATTCATCGTCTTAATCTTATTTTTCAAATGTAAATATTTTACAATCATGACGGGTACGAATGGCCTCGACTTTCCTGATCATATATTCCTGATCATACCCCTCATAAATTCTGATTCGAATTCTGTTGACGGGTAAGGGTTAGAGAAGTAAAGAATTCGTTCAATCACTGACGAGCTGATGATGGATGATCTCCTTGGCGATCTCTTCCTCGACGCGTCTTTCGATGTGCTCGTGGATGAGATGGGCGGCGACGGCCTCAACGACGGGGTGGTGGTGGTGCTGGAATGAAAAAAATAAATAAAAAATTCTATCTCATCAACCTTGATCTATAATGACAACGAAAGGGTGAATTATGAAAACAAAATCATACAGCTATGTCAATTGACCATAGTTAACTTGAACGCATTACAGGGGGGGGACATGGAGTCAAGTATGAACCTCATGTACGTGAACGCCGTTAACGTTGGCCTCGGTGAGGGTGGATCCTCTGGAGCGGGCACCGTCCTCGACGAGCTGGAAGTAGAGGAGAGAATATATTTATACATGTTTGACATCTGGGAATATTATAATGAGAAAATGTTGAAAGGAAAGGATGTTGAAGATTTTGTATAATCTTCTTAGCTCCGTCATCTTTTGGATTTCAGGTTGACTACCTTTTGTCTATAGTTTTTGTCTTTTTATATCTACTTAAGGAAAACTCTGAACTGATCTATTGTTTTAAACACTTCGCTTCCTCCCTCCATTCATCAACCGTGTTTCAGATCGGTCTTCAACCCCTGATTCCTTCCCTTCCTCCTCCTTTCTCTCTCACTGCACACAATCAGACACGTCACTCGATGCAATCGACCGAGATGTGAAACGATCTCTAACTCTTCCTTTCCCTTCTAACACTGATAAGCCCGAGGAGGAAGGGAGTGACGAACGATGACACTGCCTCTTTTGTCATGCAACGTGGAAAACTATCGATTGAGCGGCTTCCAAACTGATAACTACACAGGGAGCCTGCACCCGCAGAGGAACAAAATCCCTATATGATTGGGAATGAACAGGAAAATGAACACAAATAATAATCTGCGGATATTTGGAAGTAAATGGATTTTCACCGTGATGGAAGTGCCGCGGGACTTGCACGACGAGTGGTTCGAGTCGGCAGTGTACTTCTAAATATTCTAGAATTATGGTGGTCCAAGTCGAGCCTATCTTTCGCGCTTCATAAGCTTTCCGCGTAAAATTCTTAGTGATTATGCTGAATGGGCCCTTTCGTCCATTGTCCAACTGGCATACCCTTGCCGGGGCGACTCCAGCTCCTACAACCACAGCTGCAGGGGCAGCTCCACCTCCGATGCCGTTCGACTGGGCGAGACTGTGCTTGGATCCATAACGAGATCCCACGGAGCGCACGGATCCCTGCAGGGAGGCCGAGTCGTGATGGTGGTGGATGTGGTGGGCGAGAGCGACGGCCTCGACCTTAATATGTGCATGTTAGTACATCACTTCCTATCCCGACAATTGCCATTGAATCATGAAGTTCTTTATATTGTACATACATGGATATGATCCATGTATGCACACCCAAATTGCGTATATATAATCATTGAGCATTCGTGATCAAGAGGCTATTCGGTGAGAATTCGAGGAACAAGTACGTACAGCTTCCTCGTGGTGGTGCACGGATCCGGTAGTCACAGAGTTCTTGGAGGAGATCTCTTCGAGATGGGAGAGAGGAGCGGCACGATGGAGGGGAGCGGGCGCGTCACGAACGTTCTCCTCACGGGCAATCTCTTCCTGGATCAATAATTATTAAAGACCTAAAAAAATTTTCAGTTCATCACTTCATGAAGGATTTTAGCCAAGCATGTAGTTTCTATAAAATTGTGAGGATGTGCCGCACAAACAAATGAACTTCACGAGCAGATTAGAGTTAGTATCAGAAATATGCAAGTATTTCGCGACCTCTCACTGCGCAAGGCTCTCTCTCTCCGGTCAGAGAGTTCAAAAGAGTATGACGAAATGAGAGAGCAATTTTTTCATGCCACACACTTCCTTGATCATTTTCACAGGAAATTAATGGTTCTGTGCACATTTCATGCTTTTCACAACACTAAAACAGTGAGCGTTGTATGCAAACGAAAATGTTCCACACACTTCCTTGATCAGGTCCCAGAGGGGCACGGGCGGAGGCGGTCCGGAGGGCGTCGAAGCACGAGAATACGAGTCGAGACGCTCGTACAGATGGTGCTTGTGACGAACGGATCCGTTCAGAGAGTAGGCTCCCTCGTCCTGAAGGGGCGCACAACTTAGGAAGGTTAGTTGTAACTCAATCTTGTGGAGCTTAGCTTCAGAGTTAGCTTCAGAGTCAATTATTGTGTACTGAGGAGTACATCACAATTATGATGATATCGGGTGATTCAGAGTTAGTCCATCACAGCGCACAACTTAGACATAAATCACTAATATGATATCAAGTGATCCATTTTGTACATGGCGTGCTAAGAGGCTTAGTGCGCAGTGCATTCCAATCGATAAGACTCTCACTCTGGAAGGCGCGGGCGATGGAGGCACACTGGATGAGTCGTTGCGGATCTGCAATATCATGCACATCATGCATCTATATCCAGTGAGATGGGTGGATCACCTATATCGAAAAGCCTAAAAAGGCTTGCACGTTCGGTATCGGTATTACTGAAATTCCCTACGGTTGGAGAGAGGGTCTAGAGGAAGAAGGGAATGCGGATCTACCGATACCAATCGCGCAACCGTCAAGCCTATTCGACACGCATACCGAGGCGGAGCTGTGATGCTGCAGTGCATTGTCCATCTCCTCCAGCGCTCTCACTACAGCTCCGGCCGAGGTGATCGAGTCGTGGCGAGCGACGTGCTCGTGATGATGGTGATGGTGATGGTGGTGTTCGAGCTCGTGCTCGAGCACCTTAAGATGAAGCGGTCAAGCATACCCTTACACACTCGTATCCATACTTGAATAGAAAAATCCAGCCGAGTGATCATGCAATGCAATTTAGTATTGATTATCATCGGATATCAAGGCTTGTTTCCTCATGCAGGCAGATGCCTTCACGATAAGTGTATGTATGTATCTTCGGAAGAGTATTTTCGCAATAGCGTGGAGTATTAACCTCAACGGCCTTGATCGAGTCGCGGATGTGAGGTCCGGAGAAGCGGGGGTTTAGAGAGGAGTGCTGCGAGTCGTACTCGTGACCCTGAAGAAATAATGTAAAGGTAAAAGTGTATCCATGTCAAGCGATTTTACGTCGTAAGACAACACAGGTGGGACACACTGGAAAGGCCAGCTGCTACATACCCTGAGGTCCCATGCTAACCCTTACCAGGCCTTAGGGCAGCCTTACCCTGAACCTTAGGGTAGCCATACTCTGAGCCATACTCATACTTTGATCATTATGAATCTGTATGCCTGTGATGATTCATCGTATTGACAAACATATTCTGGGAATGAGATATGAGTATGCCAGATCCTCACGACAGTACGTATTCGTGAGTCATCAAGAGAGACAAGTGTAAAATGTGTTGAGAATCTATACTGAGAAGCCGCGGCGAGTGACACAGCAATGGAAAATAGGTTTACTGTTCGATGTCAGAATCGTAGGTGGTGAATCAAATACAAATGAAAGATTATTGGAGTCAGCAAAACGGTTCTAATAATGTTTTTACCACCCAATGACTATAGTAATCACTCAGATCTTATACAAGTCACGAACCTCAGCAGGCACGGGCGAGACGGGGCTCATGAAGACGGACTCGGTGATGGGAGAAGTGACGGGCGTGATGACGTTGAGCGAAGTCACTGAGGCTCCATGACCGATGGCGGGCTGAATATTAGTTTGATTCATCTAAATTTCAATTTTGTACCCGTGGTTCTCCTTGTGAATACGCATGTACATCTACTATATATAAAGGAGCCGTCTCCCGATGAGATGAGCTATTTATATAACATATGAATGAAGAATATGCATGGTGCGTCGTTCAGGAGATATCAGTGAGGATGTCAGGGCTGAATCACAAAGCCTCTGCTTGACAGTGCCTGTCAATCGATTGGTAGTTGTCTGATTATCTTCGGAACGAGTCCGTTATCGATACTGATCTCTCGTCTTCATGGAGGACGAGAGCCCATCGCTGATTACGTTCAAGGAAAAGCACCAACACCAATCAATAAGACTGGCTTTAATCCTATTCTTACAATATGTTATTGTTTTGAAGAGTCTAATGTAATAAAATGGGATTGCGGTCGGAATCCTATTGATTTACTGTATTCATGGGTCAGTAGCTGCAAATGCTTCCGATCTTCTTGAACAAAAATCACGATCAAAATTTTTACCTCAGAGTTCATGTTGTGATGTTCGGCGGATAGCTTTCTCTCGACGTACTCAGCAACCTCAAACTCGGCGATCTTCTCCGCGACCGGATGAGCCTGAAATTGATTTTCGAAAATGAACAATCTAAAAATCCTGAAAAAAAATAATTCGATGATTTATCTGAAGCATGATCAATAGAAAATTTTATATATAGGGCTATTGTGAAAATCAATAAATCAAAGTCGATGATTCAGAGGGTTCCTATCGCCTAGGGTGAAGCCAATGTTTGCATCCTGGTGAATGCGTGTTAAAGTAGAATAGAAAAGTGATGGTTCGGTCACTGATACGATGAGATACGTATTGCAAACAGCGAGAAGGGGAAATGTTCTCCTGACAAGGCGCGCCTCTAATCACCCCTCCTCCTCCTTCCTCAGAACTGAGGATGCGGAGTGAGAGCCCCCTTTCTAATCATGATGAGTCAAGGAGACGGGCGTCCGGCTTATCGATAAGTCGATCGGTTACACCAGTTGATGACAAAAATGGAGCGCAATGATTGGGATTGAATCAGAGAGAAGCCGGGGCAGAAACCAGAATGACGAGTGTGGACACTAGATGGGATCAGTGAGGTCCGCACTAAATAATCATACTTGGACTTTATGGATAAGGGTGATCAGCGATTTGTCAGCAAAATACTCGCGTGCGTGCATCGTTCTTACAGGATTAGACAAATGCAATGACAATAGACGAGAAGGAAAGCGCGAGTTTTAATCTCTTTAAGAGACCATCCACGAGAGAACGTAGCTTCTGGGATGGGGCCACGGACGGCTTTTATGCAACCCCGGCCAATATTTCACGAGTGATGTTCTCATACCTAACGCTGATATTTGGCCCAATATTAAGAGTTCTGGTGCACTCTCCGGGAAACGCCAGGCTCGGGCCAAAAAAATTCGAATTTTTAAGAGACGTTTCACGAGAGAACGTAGCTATTGAGAAGGGGGGACGGATGACTTTTCTGCAACCTACCCCAATATTTTTTTGGTGAAGTTCTCATACCAAGTGCTGATTCCCGTCGCAATATGAACAGTTTTTATGAACTCTCCGAAAAGTTACAGGCCTGGCCCAAAAAAAGTCATTTTTTTCAACTAAAATTTTATATTGTTCTTAAAACTTGAAACTACGTATTTTTACACGTAGATTTCGAAAAAAATATTTTGGAAGATATACGACTTCGAAAAAAGGTCAAAAATCGATTTTTTCAACGTTTTTTCGCTCTAGTGAAAATTTTTATCGTCCATTGACCTTTTTAAACATTAAAATCGGATTCCTCATGAAAAAATACTACGAGTCCCAAAAATTGAGAGAAATCGATCCATGTGCCCGTGAATTACATCGTTCCAAGTAACGCCCAGTCATGACTTTTTGAGCAAAACTGCTCACTTTGACAGGATGCAAAACGTTCAGAGAACCATTCCTTATGCCCGAATGGAATTTTTTATTCATTTTTCACCTATTTACGATGTTTTGACAACTTTCCGACATCAATTTCGAAAATCGTTCACCTCGACTTTTTTCACATAAGGGTCCCCCCTTATGTGAAAAATCCACTCAGGGGTCATACCAAAATTGGCCATAATATTATGTCCAAATGCACTTAAACTAATATAAAACTAAGTTTTAAACACCTTTACATTCATATAAGCTGATTTGAAATCCATTTTTGACATGACCCCTGAGTGGATTTTTCACATAAGGGGGGACCCTTATGTGAAAAAAGTCGAGGTGAACGATTTTCGAAATTGATGTCGGAAAGTTGTCAAAACATCGTAAATAGGTGAAAAATGAATAAAAAATTCCATTCGGGCATAAGGAATGGTTCTCTGAACGTTTTGCATCCTGTCAAACTGAGCAGTTTTGCTCAAAAAGTCATGACTGGGCGTTACTTGGAACGATGTAATTCACGGGCACATGGATCGATTTCTCTCAATTTTTGGGACCCGTAGTATTTTTTCATGAGGAATCCGATTTTAATGTTTAAAAAGGTCAATGGACGATAAAAAATTTTCACTAGAGCGAAAAAACGTTGAAAAAATCGATTTTTGACCTTTTTCGAAGTCGTATATCTTCCAAAATATTTTTTTCGAAATCTACGTGTAAAAATACGTAGTTTCAAGTTTTAAGAACAATATAAAATTTTAGTTGAAAAAAATGACTTTTTTTGGGCCAGGCCTGTAACTTTTCGGAGAGTTCATAAAAACTGTTCATATTGCGACGGGAATCAGCACTTGGTATGAGAACTTCACCAAAAAATATTGGGGTAGGTTGTAGAAAAGTCATCCGTGCTGTTGTTACGTTCTCTCGTGAAACGTCTCTTAAGCTTTGAAAAATGCATGTTCTGAAAATCTATACAGACGTATTTTTGGGTGTAGATTCCAAAAAAACCACTTTCAGAACGATTAGATTACTTCTAACTTGCGAAATGGGCGATTTTCTTTGTTTTTTGGCCGCCCTGTGAAAAAAACATAGTAGGAAGGGAAATTCTCACCCAGAAATTCGGAATCTACGTAAAAAATTACACATGTCCTGATTTTTTCATATTTTTAATAACTCCGCGCCGGAAGTTATTGACATTTGAACAAAACGATTTACGTCAAAATGGTCCAACATCTACATACTTTTCGTCATAACTGGAACCAATGTTGATGAAAATGCTTGAAATTTTCAATTTTTACATAACTTTTTATGCTCTTTCGAATGAGTTATCACATGATAGGAATATCTGAAATTCATTTTTCGAGAGATCAAAGATCAAAGATCAAAAATTTTGGGATCAAAGTTCAAAAATCGTAAATATCGTCCCTAGGGGTCCGTGGGGTAGGTACGTTCTCTCGTGGATGGTCTCTTAAGTTCTCCGCAATACCCTCAAAACATTTTAGTGGTGCGAGCTAGCCCGCATATATGCAGGAACTAGATGATAATTAATGATTAATTAGTTAATTAATCAGTTAATTAATTATTAATTAGCTGACGTGATGCTCGTGCTCGTGGTAGACGTCGATGCTGTCCCTCTTGGACTGCTGGGAGATGAACGATTCGGTGCGAGCGATCTGCAATTTACACTTTTTATTTAATTACTTATGAAATTAAAAAAAATCCAACTATACAATGTAAATATCAAATCGCGATGCTTCGTGAATACAAATGTGGAAAAAAAACTATTTTTATATTGCAGACCAACGCAGTGTGAGTGAATTGAACGATTTGCGCCCAGACCAATGAAGCAAAAAGCTGTGGTGGCACCGGGAACGAGTTTCCTTCAAGTCTCGTGAGGCGAGGGCGGATCATTGCACAATCGGATAAGCTCCCAGGGCAGTAATCGCTCCTCTCCGATCCCTGATCCCTCCATTTTTGCCCCTGATCATCAAGGTCATTCCGCATAAGCCCCGGGCGCTAAAGTTGGTGCACATTAAAGGTCATTGCTCAAACCAGTGAGGGATAACAAAGGACAGGCATCGCCCTGGTTTCTCAGCTTCAATTTTCGTTATTATATCTACTGTCGCTGCGATGTGTACGATATAAAGAATTCTCGATTCTCTCACCGATGCTCTATCGTCAAACTCGTAGTGAGTGGCGGAGAGGGGCACGACGGAACCCTCCTCGTCGGATGAGTAGTCCTCAACGGCACGATGGTGATGATGATGGTGCTCATGCTCGGAGGCCTTAATTGATTGATTGCTTTTCTCCGTGTTCCTGAGGTTTGAAAATTAAGTAAATAGTGCACAAAAGGAAGTGAGAGCTTTTTGTTTGAAAATAAGTCTGAGATCCCTTTTGCTATTGTTTCTGCACTACAGGGATGCCCTTCCAGCGCACATTACGCACCAACCATTTTTCGTTGAGCTTTCAACCCTCTCATTATTGACACACAATGTTCCTATCAGTCGGATTGTCGTTCTCATGCAACGAGAGTGGTTTACGAGCGGGTGATGTATTGTGCAGGGAGACAGCCAGTGATAAGGAGGAGGAAAAGGCTCGTCAATCGACAGGAAGACACGAAACTATAGACTACAAGTTACGCAAAACCAGAGTTCGACATAAGCCGAGCAAGAATGTGAGGTATGGAGACAAAAAATATCTGATCGGATGAGCACGAAATGTTTGGAATAACATCAAATATTTCACGGGATACTGTCATCTTTCTGTTATTTTATATCAACTTTGAGATAACTTGAGTGAGATTACCTTGCTGAGAGTTCTCTTCAACTCGGCGACTCTCTCTGCCTCAATGCGGATTCTCTCCAGCTCGTGCTCTCTATCGATCTCGATGGGATCGTCGAGGATCGACGTCTGCAAGAGATTTATAGTTACTTGCCAAGGATTAAAATGAACAGTCTTCACCTGAGACCATCCGGATTTCAATGTCAATAGGACACTGGTCAATATTTTTCGTTCAGTATTTTAATATCTTGGGATGGTGAGCGTACCTCCTCAATGTACGTTCCTCTACGGCTCACGTGCTCCGAGGGAGGCGCCGACGTGGGAAGGGGCTGGAAAACGACTTTTTTTTTCAAGAATACACGACTCTTAGCTCACCGGCGCATGGAGCTCCTTGAACTGCGCGACGAGGGCGTCCTGTTGAGCGGTGCGGAACGGGATAGGGTCACGATCGTGGTGCTGGAAATAAAAGGTAAAGTGTATCCACATCAAGCGATTTTAGGTCGTAAGACAACGCTAGGTGGGATCCGCTGGTAAGGCCAGCTGGAAATATTCTGTATTTATGTGCCAATTTATATTTGATTATTATATTACCTGAAACTTTAACTTTTATGCGAAATGCCTAAACAATTTATTATTGTAACCACAGAAAATAATGGATCACATTTTGTGCATTTTTAAGCAAATGCTGGACATAGATGATTTTTGTACCTCTTCATCCAGATGAAGGCTAACTTCCTGCTCGTCGTGATGAACGTGGTACGTCTCGGCGAGGATGCTGGTGGCATCAGTCGCCGTCGAGAGACGAGATGGAGAGCGGTCGCCCAGCTCGGCGGCCGGAGCCTGGAAGATGTTCATATACTGATCGAGTAATGCTCTTGTACCTTCATTTCGCCTTATCTCTCGACAGTCAAAGAAGCGAGAGAGTTTTACGAAATGAGAGAGACATACCATCCATCTACTGATCACAGGTACTATGTCGGATGAGAACCGACTGGATTAGAACGGACAACAAAACATTTCTCCGGTTGTGATGTTTTGAACAGCCCTGTTGGTTCTCATCCGACATAGTACTCTGATTACAGTGTTTCCAGGTTGATTTAAGTATTCCAAAGGGTTCGAGTGTCTTGACTAACGGAAGGCTTTTCTTATTACTCTAGTAAGGTTTTCATATTACAATTATTCGTGCATCAAAAGTTTTTAAGCTACATATCCAATGTTTCCGCGTTGTTTCTTATCACGATTCCCTCGTAGCGTTATGGGAATGATAAATTTTTGATTGCCCGGCAAATTATCGCACAGATCAAACAAAATGATAAAAATTGTGTAATATGACGTAATTAGGTTTCCAGAAAGAGAGAACATGTTCTTAGCGATTTCAAGAGCTTAAACCAACCAAAATATGGAGTATTTCCTCTTCTCCCTTAGGTGGAACGGACATGACTAGGTGAGCGCAGTGCCAGACTGACTAAGGTATCTCCCCTCTTCCTCCTTGCTCCGTTTATTCACGCTCTTTTGTTGAAGTTGCGCCATAACCAGGGCAAACTCATGCTGTCAGCCCCCTCCTCGGCCCATTTTTACGCACTTTATGTATGCATACATCCCTCTATTCATGCGCGCCGCTTCACGTTTTTATCAAGCGATTGAGAGGCTCTCTTCCTTCTTATCAGGCGATGGAAACAATGGCTTGCGCATACACACAATTCTGCTCGTGAGAAGAGACATGGAGTGAGAGAATGACTACGCCAGAATGTGCACAGCTTATGGACAATGAGACCAACTGTAGTCCCGAATAATTCGCACAAACCCTACTGCTATCGATGGGGTCAGCTCTGTACCCGTCCTGATCTGATAATATGGTATATAAACTGATGAAAAATTGTGCAATAGTGTCCCAGATCAGTATGTACATTAATGCTATGTTTGATACTTAATGGATCAAGAATAATATAATTTGTGCTGGCTGTTGCTAATCGGCGATGGGTGGCTAGCCCGCCCTTAGCGAGGATAATGCCAAACCACCTTTGTTAGCTTGTGTCCCCATTCTCATAGTCAATGATAATAAACGAGAATGCAAAGACACGTCGTTTTTATTACCTCGCGAAGGTGGACTTCGACACCGATCTCGTGGCCGTTAGGAAGCTCAATGTCCTGAATAAAGCAATTACGTAAGGAAAATGTTCTCGGGTAAGAATGAAGATTCGACAACTGGGAAGAAATAATAGAGGAAACATTTCAAAAAATGCGGCTGAACTTTCTTATACATGATTACGCATTACACCCACAATCCAGTTAGTTTTAAGGATGGTTACTACATTTGTCAAGTTTTGTTGCAACGCAGGCTATTCAACTTTTCTTCTAATTTCCCGACCCCTGGTCATTGATTGATTGTTTCTAAGAAAGGCTCTAGATCCTAAAAACGCGTGAATCACCCGTCCATTATACCCAGAACCCTTCTGACTCATCTGACAGAGGGCTTAGTCAGACAATTGAAGGTATGCGCTCTGAGAAAAGCTCAGCGGGATCAGTGATTCATATGTGGAGTGATTGGAATGTGTTCTTACAGCACAGATTACGCTCAATCAGGTCTAATGTGTGACTAGAACTTGCATACTCTATCTATCTTTTCTAAGGCTATTCACTATGCTTAGCAGTTCTAGCTACCAATAATATTAAAAAAATATTGGTACAAATAAGAAGCGTAAAGATGGTTACAGTATGAGGTATCGAAAAACTCTCGGCAGGGGAAATTGCATTACAAACTCCGTTACCCTATGGAGATCGATGCCGTCTAACTGGAGATGGCGCTCTCCGTTAGCGTCGGTCTCAACGTGCGCCTGGAACGTTGCCGAGCCGTGCTTGTAGAACTGAACAAGGCATTATTGGCGGTGAACGTAACACACAAAAATGCACACCACCATTATAGTTCCAATACAATACCTTATCGCCCTCGTTATATTTAACCAGGTTCACAGTTGTTGCATTGGGACAACTAGATCGTGTGTGATGAATAGCAACTAGGTGCCGATGATCTGTACATGTAGAACACAGACACGTATAATATATACATACGTATCTTGCACAAATGTATTATCGCCATTTTTTTTGAGCTCATTCCCTACTGTATACGTTTTCTTCATGCACATGAGTCTGTTTTAATTCAATGTTATTTATATTTTGTACCCTATATACATATATATATACCTCCTCTCCGTGGTCCTCCGCGCCGACCTCCCGATGCACCTCGACAGTGACGTGGTCACCATCAGCATCGTGTGTGAACGACTTGGTCACGGTGATCGTGCGCTCGATGTGCGTCGAGTCAATGTCGTGAGAGGAGGAGATGGTGGTGGTCTTCTCGACCGTAGCCCCGCCGAAGACAAGGGCCATGATGTCTGAATCGAAATGTACCGTCTACGATTACCATTATTTAGACGATATATGATGTCTGAATCCAAATGCTGGCTGATTTACCGTATATCTATCATGATTTTTTAGCAAAGACAATACCACAGAGCCTTGGTAGCTGAAGCAATTGGGATATCATACAAATATGATAACACAAAAGCCCACTGGTAGATATTTAAGCCTAGCAAAAATAACAGGCTCCAGCTACCGTACACTAATCAAGACCAAGCGCAGCATCAGGTTGACATTATAGACAGCAATGCCTACTTTAAATCAAGCTATACTGTTATCCGAATGCGTCAAGCAACCCCAAGAAAAATAGAGCGAAGCGCAATGCATGTTCAGGATCCTATAGAAAAAATCACGATAAATGAAGGATCAACAGTAAGAACGTTCCACACGTGATCGTCTTGGGCAAAACAACACAAAGGGTTCAAACTGACCGTCCTCCGAGTGTGTCATCGTACCGTCGTCTGTCAACCGAGTCGCCTGGAATAGGACGAGGTGAAAATGAGAGGTGATGAGAAGGGAAAGAAGCGATAAAAGCGAAGAAGGAACCAGAGATGACACTGGCGAGAGGCAAAGATTGATTATCGGAGAAAGAAAGGATGAGGAGGGGGAAGAGACTTGCACAGTCCGATAAGGAAAGCGATGACAAACTATGAAAATGTTGCCCGTCAGAAATGATGGAGGGACCGGGGGATTATACCTGGGATCAAAACAGTTTCAGATGTGATAGATGGAAAGAATGACTACGCTGACAATGACCCCGACCGTATGGTTCTTTTTCTACAATATGGCTTTTTCATCACGAATATTGTTTAAGTTCTAGGAAAAAAATTTGAAAAAAAATGTTGATCAAAGAACGGAACGTGATAATATTCAGAACTAACAACTGGGTTTCAAACAACCGATGAATGACATTCAACGTTTGGCAAACAACGAGCGAGAAACATTTAGTGATAAGGTATGGGACACTGCTGATTACGCATTAAATTTATTATTTAATTTTTATATGCTTCTGATTTCTGTATTGGTCTGTATAATGAGACTCAAATTATAAGAACATTCTGTGATAAAATGTTGGGATCAAATGATGAGCCCGGAGCGAGGTTACAAGCAAACGCAGTCGATTCGAAGATATATACCATGACAAAGAAAAATCAGAACACTCTTTTCGCCGCACGGAAATCGGCGGATTTGAGATAACTACTGCGAAAAGAGCACTCTCTCCAATTGAAACATCGGAAGTAGACGGAGAAAGTGATCAAAGAAGCGACTTTCACAGCTAATTATGACATTCGATATTCAGGTCAGTTGCTTTTTGGTTTACTGCTGCTCACATGTTGTGGATAAAGAGCTCGTTTTTCCTTTTATTTTTTTATTTTTTTTTGCAATTTTTTGAATATAATCTAATAAGTAAAATTAACAATTGCTGAATTAATCTTAATCTTACTAAATCCCACAACAAATACGATGTTCCTCCAATCATCTGTAGAACTCTCGCGATGCTAAAAAGGAAGAAGAACTTGTTCTCCAATTGCTCAAATCATATTTTTAAAAATTAATACGATTTTTGTTTTTACTGTATGATTGCCCAAGTTTCCTTTGATTACCATTACATCACTTGTGTCATCTAAGAGTTGAATACGATTCCTGGATGTCAAGCGCAAAACACATGACGCTACCCATGTTGATTTTTCCAATGTACCAACGGTTATTCGATTCCTACGTTGCGCTTGTGATATGCACTCACCATCTTGATGAAGAATTGGAACACCCCGAGTGCGATGAGAGCAACTTCATTCACAAGAGATGAGATACTTCCCTTTTGGTTGAAATATGCCTCAAATAATAAAATATATGTATTCTGAATTCATACGAATAACAGAACTCGAAAACCAGATGTACGATGTGTGGTACATCGTTGAGATGGTTACGGACCCTGAGTACGGCAATATTTCAATTGTTGTGTTGTGGGAAAAAAGTCCATGCTTGATGGGATGCATCAGTGAGACCGAGTGGCTACGGGCTACGACCAAAAAACTTTGGCCCAGGGCAATTGCCGTCCTATATGTGGAGGTAATGGTAGGAATAGCTCTAACAAAAAAGCATTCTAATAAGTTGGAAAGGGTCAACATATTTATGAAATCGTGGGTGCAAACTAAACATTTGAATTTATGGATGCGACTATAAAATAATGCTTCTGCATTTCAGATCGCAACCGCTACAGAGTTCTTAATAATTCTTCGATTATCGAATCATATATCGAGTAGGTCTGTTGAAACATTATGCATGAATATTTATCGGCTATTCGATCAGCAGTATTTTTGCAGCGAGTAATTAATAATGAGGATGGAAGTGAGGATGGGAGAGTCTGTGGCAACGATGGATCATCTTGTGCTTGAGCGACTCCAGTTTGCGCTCGCATCCACAATTGCCCTGGAATTTATTAGTATTTGTTGTTATTCAGAAAAAGTACTATTTTGGTATAGTTGTATTTTTATAGATAATACAGAAGTGCATCAAAAATGAGATATCGTTCACCTTTCTAAGTCCCGCCTGGAAGCCCTTGAGGTATCCAACGTGAATTCCCTTCTTCTTGCCAGCTTCCCATCCCTGCAACTACTCCCTATCGATAAGTTATGAATTGGCTTCAAAAAATCCGTCAATCGGTCATAAGACTTCGTAGTATGGTCTATAACCCGCCTTTCTCACTCCGATCTTGATTCCTTCCTTCTTGCCGATCACAATGCCCTCGAAACGCCCTTTCTTGTGACCAACAACCTGCAAACGGAAAGATATCTTTTTGAAATCATTAGACAACTTACGTTTCCCTCAGCGAATCCCTTGCCTCTACCGGCTTTGAAGCCCTCATCGAAACCGACGGTTTTGCCCTGTATTGTGTATCACAGTTTCTTGTAAATAAAGCACTGTTTTTTTAAAATAAGTATTTTAGAATTTTTCAAAAAATAAACAACCTTTCCGAATCCGATCTCCTCTCCCTTCTTCTTGCCATCATCGAATCCTCTTGCGTATCCAACTGTATGTCCCTTGGCGAATCCGAGATGGAATGCCTATAGTTTTTTTTCAGTTTATCAGCCGATTATCGCACTACATTTTTTTGCAAAATAGTGAAAACAAATATTGCCAACCTTCTTGATAGCGCAACGGCAACCAACTCTACGACGAGGAAGACTGCATCCGCAATCGTAATGGTGGAAATGGGGGAAGTGCTGGAATGTTTATCGTAAATCTTATTACATATCAAAATATATGCATTTCAATATTCTCTCTACCTTGACCATATCGTCGGACTTGGCAACCTCGGCCGTCACAGAGGGAGGGACGATGGGTACCGCGGTAGCGGAGGGTTCGATGTTCTGCAGAAATTAAACACCGTCTTAAAAACAATTAAACAGTGTCTTTAGACTAGAAAGACTGGAAAGAAAGAGAATGTTTCTCAGCATGGCAACTCAAACGATCTATATTTCCAGAGTTATTGAAATCTTCGTAAGACTATCGTATTGGATTGAGGGAAAACAGTGACTCAACCTCTTCCACTTCGGCCTTGAGCTCTTCGGCGTCGGCTACCAGATCATCGGCTTTGGCCTCGATGTCGTCGACAGCTTCGTCGTTGACGTCGAGAGAGACATCGTCGCCTTCAGAAGCGCCGAGGACAGCGTCATCGTCCGAGATTGCATCATCCTTAACCAATGATATCGTCTCTTTGGATTTTTTGGGAAAGCCAAATGATCAAAATGTTTAACGTCAGAGGAGTGGACAAAAGTCAATGGAGGTTGATGGAATCGAACCAACGACCTTCCGAACACGTGACGGCTGCTCTCACCACTGAGCTAAACCCCCGATGGGTGCATGTCCTCGGGACTTGCGCTATGGTTTTCGGGCGTCGGCCATGCATTTCCCTTACAAAATGATAATGAATAATACAATTTACTTACACTCTCGGCCAGAGTGCTGATGTCAGCTTCATCATCGGTGGAAAGGGCTGAGATGTCGAGGTCCTGTAATCGATCATTGGTCTTTCGATTACTAGAAAATTGAGGATCCGGGAAAAAAGTACCTCATCCTGCGCGAAGGCAACGGCAACGAGACCGATGAGGCAGAGAAGGTAAACGAATTTCATCCTGAAAAAGAAGGCAACTTATAAGACAGTGTGAATACGTGTTTTCGAAATCAGTGAGTACTTCAGCTTATTTAGAGCATCAAGTACTTCAATTGCGAAAAAAAAACAAACGCTAATCTTATAATTGAAGAATCTTCAAGGTCTAAATGAGCTGAAGTACTTAGTGATTTCAAAAACACGTATTTACACTGTCTTATATAGATTAGTGAAAAGGCGAGATGTGATGTATGCAGTTGCACGTTGTCTGGCTTTTATACTCCGAAGTCGAAATGTCTCTCGTGAATCAGATCGACTAATTGGCAAGATTGCCCGTTTGATCTGCTTCATTTGTCGAAATCCACGTTGAAATAAATTAAAATCTGTTTACCATTCGTAACCAATGTAATTGCAGCGCCGCTTCCATGGAAGATCAGTGATGCAGATTCTTGAACAGTTTTGCGGTTTTTAGTGATTCAATTCCACCACTCGAAGTCCAGGCCAATAGTTTGATTTCAAAAAAAGTAAAGGTGCATCCACGTCAAGCTTCTATATTTGGGTTCAACGTCTCAAATTAAAATATAATTGATATGCCGATCCAGCTGGGAAGAGGGATTGATTTGAGGCACGGGGGAGATTACAGTTCCGAAAGAGCGGGTTACGGTAGGGATGCACCTGGCCTGTGCGAGCCTCAATTATTCATCAATCGTGACCTCCATTGCACTAATCCCCGGCCTCCCGGGGATCTCTTATTCGGCAGGCAGAGCACTCTCCTTAATTACGCAATCCCTAGCGAGAGATGGCAATTGGTAGAGACGGCGAGGGGAGAGAGAAAAAGAGAGAAGGGGAGACACCTTCACACGCGCTCTGTTCACTTGAGCTAACTTCCATTGCTTTTATCAATCATTTCGTTTATTGTTGATGCATATCAGTAATTTAAACCATATATTATTAAATTACTATGCTGTATTTGCATCGGTTACTTTGGGATCACATGCTGGCTTTACCAGTAGGTCGCACCTAGCGTTGTCTAATCACTGTAAAATCGCTTGACGTGGATACACCTTTTACCTTTACCTTGGGATCGCACTGGTTATTGGCACTCGTGACTCACTGCTTGCAATGGCGTTCACAACGCGAATCACATCGATGTTCAGTCTTTTGGTTGCTTCGAAATTGACGCGTAACCGTGTTGGTTTCACCTTGCTTGACTTTACCGGTAGGTCGCACCTTTTCCTGCTGATACTTTGGTGCACGATTCAGAGAGGAAAGGTCATCCCTTCCTTCCTTCTCTTTCTCCAACAGAGCTCGGCCATTATAGAGCCATTCCCTCCAAGATTACTCCCTTCTTTGTTGGAGATAGCGTAGGAATAGGAGAGACCGTGAGTGGGCATTGAGAAAAAGAGTATGGCAGAGAGAAGGATGGTTGACCCTCACTCTCTTCTTTAGAGAACTGTGTTTCTCTCCACTTTTTGGATGCTATTTCAAAAAAAAACAATCAATGAGCTGGTTTTAGTCAACGTTAACAGAGTTGGGGGTGGGGCTTCGGGAAAGCAGCTTATCTTCGTGGTTGTTGGAAGGATATTCGATATCAAGGATCCGCGTATCTTGCATCAGTGTGACCAGGACTGATTTGAGTGATTAGATCTGTATGTCATCCTTCTCGTTTTTTTTCGCTAATCTCCCTTGCTAGGTCACGTAAGCTCGGTCATTGATACCGTTCCTGTGATACGCAATCGAGATATAACTAGAATATGAGAGACGAGGATGGAGGTGCGATAAAGACTAGTAGACACTGTATCCTCCTCAGTCGATCACATCTGGCCCATTCTCGGGTCTTGTTTATGTCATAAACAATCACTTGCTCACTCTGTGATGCTTTTCCTTCAGATCGATTGATTTGCTGCGCGTAGATCATAGGTTTTTTTAGTATTCGATTCCCGATCGATGCACTTTATTTCTTGTATTTCACAGATAGTATTGATGAGATCAATACTCGACAATCGTCTACGCATCTCAGAGATCGCGCTAGATCTGTGGAAGAACAGATGTTTTTGATATGAATTCTTCCTATTTCTCTTATCTCGCTGGGTCACGCACTCCGGGGTCAGTCAGTTGTTGCCGAGTTGCGCAAGCTAGATAGAGCGAGAGTATGAGGGACGAAGAGAGGTAAGGAGTAGGAGGGAGACTCTTAGTTGTGCCATCGATTGGAGCCGGTAGATAGCGATCATAAAGGCTCATTTACCGGATCATCAGTCTCATGACCCGAGCTTGGGTCAGGTTTATAATGTGTTTGCCAGTATTACGTGTTGCTTTCTGATATGGAGTTGTCTGTTTGCTCTTGATTGCACATGCCAGATATTGCTGACTTATTACTTTGTTATCGGGAAAACACAGTGAATAATAGCGCCATTTTTTCCATAGTTATTTCGTTAATTTGGTAAAACAAGGCGCTTAGTCATGAATATTTTGGATTATATGCCCTCATCACTCTCATTCCGCTTGCCAGAGAGAGATTACGCAGGCGTTCTCGTGTTGAGCAATAAATGTTAATATGCCCTGCCTCGTGTGATTCCTAAATCAGAGTCTTAATCATCATTATTTATATTTATTGTTTCCATTTTACGTCCATAATCATTCTTACTTGCAGAGGTCTCAATGGCTCCTCGTACAAAGGCCGCTGCCCAGCAGAAGAGCGTCAAGTCAGTGAAGAAAGGAGCGAAGAAGGGAAGATCGACCAAAGCTGTCAAGCAAGTGGAGAAGAAGGAAGTCGTGAGAGAGGAGGAGGAGACGGTGGAGGAAATGGAGGAAGAGGTGGAGGCAGAGGTTGTGGAGGAAGAGGAACGTTGTGGAATATGCTTTGATGGAATATCTAGGAAGGTTAGTTACACTGAATGAGAAGTTAAACAATTTAAGAAGTCAACACCTTGTTTACTAAAATATAATTATGTTGAAAAATTTTGTTTAAAAAATTCTATAGACACCGTCGAAAAAATCTGTCCAATGTTTTTAATCTTCTTTCATAATGCGATGATAGGGATGAAATTATTTTTTGGGTTTTTGGACAGCAAAACGCCATTTAAAAGTTTTTTCCGAAGTTTTTGAATAGTCTCTATTTACACAGGGCAAGATCAAGAGTAGGGGAATTTATATTCAATTTCAGTTAAATTTAACAGAACTTCCAATTCCAAAATTTCTAACCCTACTGTAATGTTTTCTATAGATAACTGTTGTGAAGGATCTAAAATATATTTACAACAATTTAAAGGAGGCGTATCATGAACTTTTGAAATTCAAACTGAGCGGGTCCTGCAACGATATGCCGATGCTATCAAGATTCTGGAATATTGCCAATTTCTTTTGGCGAATTGCCAAGGAGTAGATCAGATTTATTTCGTTGGGAACCACCTGCAGGAACAAACAAAAAATCCCTTCCTAGCCAATCAATTGCGGACGAGACAAAGATGACCTTTCACTGATCTACCTTCCCTTCCTCCCCAATAACGCTGCAGAGAAGATTTGAATTCTTTGGAGCGTTTCCCTGTGCTTCCTTGATACGTTGAGGCCAAATATCTCGGTTTTAATTGGGTCTACAACTTCCAAACTTCGACATTCTAATATCGTTCTAGATTCCGATCGGATCATGTTCTCAAAAACATCAACTTGTTTTTCATGATACGCCTCCTTTAAACCGGGTGGTAGAGTAATGAATCAAATCAAATTTATTCAATATTCAGGGTTTGGGAATGAATAAGGTGTGTTTTTTATCAAATTTTTTTTTTGAATTTGGTGCGATATTTTTTAAATTCAAATCATAAAATAACGATTGTACAGGCGAAGATTCGTTTCTCTCCCTGCAATCATCACTTGCACCGAAAATGTGGAATGGATTATCTCGAGAAGTTGCCCGTAAGTTATTATTATTATTACTTTTTATTTTTATTATTATAAATATTTATCCGCGCTAAATTGTGGAGTTGAGGTTTGGATGGAAAGAAAAAAATTCTAACATGAGAACTATATGTCTGTCTCTATTTCTGTCTCTCTAGTCCTGACATTTTCATTTCATCAGAGATCTTGAGTGAGCAAGTTAGAATAACTGGAGAGGTTCGAAGGAGAGTCAACTAGACACTTTCCACTTTATTTATATGTCAAAAGAATGTGTAGAAAGACAGCTATAGTATACACAAAAAGTATTCGTGCAACTTGTAACTCGAAAGAATTTAGGTCGTCAATAATCTTTAATTATTTTATTTTTTCAGCACCCACGTGCTCAAATATGCCCGTATTGCCGCGTGCACGTCGAGATTATTCACATTGATGCAAGCTATTCTATTCCCATCTCTAATGTCATGTGCTACGGAGATTCGGGCATGGTACGTAAATATTTACTTTGTTTTTTTGGTTCATACAAACGTTCAGCTAAGATTCTTTAACAAACTCTAAGCCCTGAATGTTCTGTTCTATCGTAACTTTTTTAATGATCGACACTATGTTTTTCTGCTTAGAATAATGTGCAATTAATTATAGAATCTAAGGGAATCTGAATAATGAACGGGAAATTGCAGCCAACCAAGCGGCTTGTGCTTGAACATGCGCAGTGGACCGATACAGCAAACGAAGACATCGGAAATCTTATCTGGCTTCTCATCTCAAGATCCGTGTAAGTCTCATGATGATATAATGATCTTCGAGCTACTATAAATCATCCCATGAGCTTCTTTTTTATTCAGGGTAATTTATAGATGGTTCTAAAGTCAGAGACAATATAATACTCTTCAGGTGCGTTCGGAATGATCTTGTTAGTGAGGGCGATGGAGAGATTGGTCTCAGCTCCAGGGAACGAATTCAAGAGAAGAAGGAATACCGCGCGAAATGCGAGACAATGGAAAAAAGGATCACAATGTTGCGACAGATGGAACAATTATGGATTGCAGGAGGAGTAAGTTATAATAACAACATTTATGCGTATTTAGAGGAAAGTAACTGAAACCTATGATTATCGTGAGATTATATTCCATTCCACGTGTAATTGACCTTTGACGAACTGAGTGGAGGGAGGAGGGAGGAAGAGGCCGGGAGGAGGCTAGTGATCTACCTGCTCTCTTCCCCCCTACCTCTTCCCTTCCTCTCTCTCCCAGACAATCAATACGCTAACCAGCACATTGAGTTTGCTGAGCATTTGAAACGCACGATAATGATATGCGCCAAATAGCAACAATTGCACACATATTTTTGTTTTGCCTATTCTCGCGAGAATATACGGAAAAGCATTAATAAGATGTTAAAAGTTCATTTTAACCCAAAAATGATGAATCATACTCTTTCAGATGAATGTCGAAGAGCTGCTCATGAAAAACATCGATGAAGAATTCAACTTCAAGAAGGAAATGGACAGATGCAAAAGACTCAAGGGAGCGATTAAACTGAGCGAAAGCAGACGTTATATGATTGTATAGGTACTATTCATTCCACCATCTCAGATAGCCTGTGGTATGTGACCCCTGTATTTCTTCAATCCCCTTATCTCACAAATTGGCATTATTCGCGTTGATAATTCTGCTCGAGCAACCGACAATCTTCCTATTTTCTATCCAATGTTTTCATTACCTTGAATATTCTTCAGATTTTAATATGTCACTAGTAATATCTACTAGTAAAATGTCGTGTCAAATAAATACCTCTAGAGAAACTTCGTAGTGAGCCCATACTTACCTGAATCATCATAGTCTATACTATGACATTAGTCATTTCCATCGGACTGCTGTCAGTATCGACTATGTTGTGTCGTTTCAAGTATGATTGTTATCCGTTTGATTGTTACACCTTGTTACGACACGAATTCAATAAAAATAATAAAAAAAAGTAGAATTTTAAGCGGAAAGAAATAAAAAAATTTCGTTTGGGATTAAACACTAGCGAAACCGTGTTGAGCAAATATAAAAAAAAGTAGAAAAAACACAGTGAATAAAAAATAGTGAATACGCGTGTATTGGCGTTCTGATGTTTGTATAGTCGCACAAATATTTGAAATGAATTAACAGAGACTATCTGAGAGAATTTAGTTAGGCTCCACAGAGGCCGTACAAACTTTTTTGACGATTTTCTGAAAAAATGGCCCCAGGGGTACTTTTTCACGTAGAGTTCGAAAATCGACCTTAGAAAGCCGCATCTCCGACCCCTGGTACCCTATGGGTCCTGGTACCGTGCCAGGCTGCAAGATCAACTTTGCGAATGCGGCTTCAAACCTATCCATATGATAGCGCATTTTGTAGATCTCGTCGAGACAAATATTTTTTGTGAAGAAATTGAAAAAAAATATTTTCATTGAAGAGAGTTATGCTCTTCAAAAGTTTTGAAACATCTGTCGTGAAAAATTTTTGCCCGCCTGGTACAAATTAAACTTTTTTATTGGATTCTTCATGTAATTTTACCCTGGACTAGGTTTTTTTCATCGGAAAAGATTTGGGGCAAAGTTGGTTGGTATGCCGCCGAAAGGGCGCAACATTGCTTTTTTGCTAAATTTTCAGAGATTCGACATTGAAGAACTTTCGATTTTCGAGTCAATAAGTAACAGTTTCTACTAAAAATGTCTAATATGGGTCAGAACATCATTTTCTGAAAGTTTGGAAAGAATCGGGAAACTTTTTATTTTTTTTTATATTTTGAAAAAAAAATTTTTTTCACAAAATTTTTTTTTGTTTATTTTTCACTCCAAACTTAAAGAAAATGTTGTTAAGACCCATATTATACATTTTTAGTAGAAATTGTAACTTATTCGCTCGAAAATCGGAAGTTCTTCAGTGTCGAATCTCTGGAAATTTAGCAAAAAAGCAATGTTGCGCCCTTTCGGCGGCATACCAACCAACTTTGCCCCAAATATTTTCCGATGAAAAAAACGTAGTCCGGGGTAAAATTACATGGAGAATCCAATAAAAAAGTTTAATTTGTACCAGGCGGGCAAAAATTTTTCACGACAGATGTTTCAAAACTTTTGAAGAGCATATCTCTCTTCAATGAAAATATTTTTTTTCAATTTCTTCACAAAAAATATTTGTCTCGACGAGATCTACAAAATGCGCTATCATATGGATAGGTTTGAAGCCGCATTCGCAAAGTTGATCTTGCAGCCTGGCACGGTACCAGGACCCATAGGGTACCAGGGGTCGGAGATGCGGCTTTCTAAGGTCGATTTTCGAACTCTACGTGAAAAAGTACCCCAGGGGCCATTTTTTCAGAAAATCGTCAAAAAAGTTTGTACGGCTCCTTCTAAATTCTCTCAGATAGTCTCTGTTAAATGTAACAAGAATGATATTACGTTTTTCGACAGGAATGGGTTAGAAAACTATAGACCGTTATTTTCCCAATGCACATAATTGATTCGGAGAGATTTCTCAAAATGAAAAGTAGTTAAGCATTTCGTACGATGTCAGTGTAGCCATGCTCTAAATTATAGGCTTGTCTCTGTCGAGCACTCGGCTCTCTCTTTCTTACCCGCCATCTCTCCCTGTTTACCACATCCTAATGAGTTTCTCTAAAAGAACGCCGACATCGATAACAAACACTGCAGAGTCGTCGTTGCCATTTTATTACGAATAAACAGATCGGGATTAAAATAATTAAGTCAACTTAACCGTGTTCTCCAAATATTCGGAATTTTCAAATCTTTGTGAATGCTCATTTACGGTATTTTGCCTGCTATAACGGGGAAAACTCTTAAAAAATATTTTAGGTTTTCAACAAGAAATTTAAAAAAAAACATTGCTCACAGTGTTCACAAGGTTGAAATTCAAAGCAATTTTTTTTTAATATTCGTAAAATTGGCACCATTTCGAAATGTTATACGGTTTTCAGAAACAAAATAATCGAGTATTTCCTTCCATTACCCTGGACACTCAACTCTTCCACTCCAAATTGAGGTCATCATCCAGAAGAGATTCTTATCGCCCGGTCTATATCAATCACACCTCTCACTGGACACTCCTTTTTCGCACTTCCTATTGACCTTGAGTGAATGTTGCGAAGAGCTGTCGCGATATACGCTTATCGCTGGGCGATAATGACAAATGGCGTGGAAGGAAAAGACGAGAGCCTTTCTCTTGTTTTCTCTTCCCAATGGTCACTGGGAAAACAACTCCCATCCTCTTCCTTCACTCATCGCGTCCTACTCCCATCGGTGCCTCTCACTCTCGTCTCTTGTTTGCGCTCCTCTGCTCGATCCCATAATACTGCCTACTCACTCCTCGTCTCTCTCCCTTTCCTCCTCTATACACCCTCTCCCCCTCTCTTGTATCGATCGCTCATAGGGTTGGCTAAGATGAAGGGAGAGGAGAGAGAAGGGCATGCAAGAAGAAGACAGGGAAGGCAATCGATATTGCGTCCCTCTCGTTCCTCTCGTTTCTTGCCCCGTCTCTCCGCTAGTCGTGATGTCTCGTGGCAATACTTCAGAGAGAGGGAAAGAGAGGGAAGTGGGAAGGAAGAGAAGCAGAGAGAAATCGATAAAGCAATGAGAAATTGCGGGAATATATTTCCATTTGAAATGACAAAATGGGATTACTGAGGGGGAAGTTTGATTGTTTCAGTTACTAGCACAAATCGTCCCCGCGAAACGATAGACAATGAAGTGGTGCAGGTTTGACGCATCTTGTTCGTAGTTTATCCGTGTTATTGGGCAGCTTATCTAAACTGTGCAGATCTTTTTTAAGCCGAATTTGTTCACCCCTTTCCCAATCTAATTCCTCTGTTCTTGCGTATGGCACACATCGAGCACTTGATTGCGTAATTGAATCTCGGGTTCTGGAGCCATTCC
This sequence comes from Pristionchus exspectatus, assembly GCA_911812115.1. Classification (NCBI taxonomy): domain Eukaryota; kingdom Metazoa; phylum Nematoda; class Chromadorea; order Rhabditida; family Neodiplogasteridae; genus Pristionchus; species Pristionchus exspectatus. Next base: position 31,161,852 of record OU461583.1, on the reverse strand, counting down.
TTGAGCTACGCAACACTTCCCCATTCTAGTCTTTCCTTATGGTTGCACCATACAGCTCGAGCGTTACACCGATCTTTCTCTGCCACTCTCATACTGCTTTCTCTCTAATCTGCTAGGCAAGAAGTGTCCCTCCTCTGTTGCGAAGGTTTGAGCAGAGGAGGGAAGTGCGGAAAAAAAGAGGGAGAAGGCTGTCACCAAAGTGAATAGCGAGTGAGCGAGGAGGGCAGGGTGGGAAAGAGAATGCGAAATAGCACACTGAAATGGAGGGCCTGTGTCTGGGTAGGGAAGAGGGTCAGCCGGGCAGAGAGATTGTTGCATACGAGAGAAACGCCACAATTGCAACTTTTCCGAGTGTCCACTCAGATACTCAACCTTTTTGTGCGAATTAAGCGTACTTTTTTCCCGACCGATACTGTTCCACAATAGCTGGTTACTATAGGTTCTATAAAATTCTTTAATCGTCTCTGCCTTTTAAAATATGATTAGTACAGTGCATGTCGCTTGTCCGTCGACAAACTTATATGGCCCATATCATTTTGAAGTTCGTACTATGCGTTTATTCGCTTTAGCATTACAATTATTATACTTTTCACTTCGCAAAGCTACCCTCATTGTTGGCAATTGTTACTATACGCCTTTGATTCATTATTGCTGTGTTCTGAGTGGCAATCGATATCGTAATACGATTACAGACTATCACCGTAGTTCGATAGAGTCAATTTTAGTTCCCCAGTTCTATTATCATTGTCATGACTCGATATCTCCTATGATTTCTGCACGGGGATTGAATATCTCACACTCACTCTAGGAATAATGTTTATGAAATCCCTCTAGTTATACTTAAGTGGGATTAGGGTAAGGATGAATTCGGAACACCGTTGTTTCGGTTACGATAGTTCAAAGAAACTTGAGTTTACGGTAAGGATATGGCAGCCCTTTTTGAGAAAACAGCAAGATTACTTTAGGTAAATTGAATAAGATTGTGGTATATGAACGATGATTGGACTATGGTTGGTGTTTTGTTACGGCTGTGTAAGCGGACGAAGTGAATTTCGACTAATAGCGAAGGAAAGGCAATACCTACCTTGGGGTTACAGTAGTTAGACTGCACCATCTCTGGGTCGTTCGATATTTCAATTTATCCTACACGATCAATGGGGGAAACTATTATATAAACATAAATGCGTTCGATTAGAATAATCTAGAATGACGCTCACCAATGCCATGTAAACTTTTTTGCTTGGATAATATCTTTTTTAATGATTCCGTTTTCAATTTTTCTCATTTCTACCGCGGTATAATAGGAGCATGATATCTCGTTCTCATAATAACGTGTTCACTGTATGACCGTTGACATTAACAGGAAAGTGCACAGGATAAGGAATACGTTGCCCAGAGCTCTTACTACTCAGACATGATCTCTTATAATAGCCCAACCGTGTGTTCTCTACTAGGGATGACAACTCGGCCTCGGAACTCGGCATTCCGTCTCCCCAAACGCTCTAATTGGCCCAGGCCGGCATCGAAAGACATGCAAGTCGCGCGATGCCGGCACTAATTATATTATCTGTGCTTCACCTTCTTCAAAAAATTACCCATGAGTGGTTGGCAGAACAAGCGAGCAGTTCTATTTCACAATTAATGCACCACAATGATTCAAGGAATGAATAGTGTGAGAGATGAGAGAATTCGAATCTCAATGTGCTTCACTCAAACATCATCTTTGGAGTATTCCCCAGGAGTGGTTGGCTAGGCTTTGTACTTTTTTTTAACAAAAAAACTTTATCGAAGCATCGAATGAAGGGGTTTAGAAAAGAATAGGTATGATTCTCGAATGTGCTTCATCCATAGCTCTTCTTCGAAGTTTGCGATATATTGCGTTGATTTACGATATATTGCGTTGATTTGTTTTTAATAAGAATATTAAAACTGTTCCACAACAGATGCCGTCCATAAAGTCCATTTTTTCCAAAAACTCGTACGCAACGGTGAAGTTTCTTCTGATCCTTTTCCAAACCACTTTGAGTGACAAGCGATATTCTGACATATCGATCGGGTGAGATTATATCTATTGATTGACAGAGTGAGATACTCTCGCTTAGTCCATTTGACCCTATCTTGCCAAGTCCTGCCCCTTTCCCTCTCGCTCTCTGCCTTTCTCTCGATTATAGAGAGGTGCTTCTTCTCTTATACAATGATCGATTATGCTCGATGTCGGCACCTTTCTGATCTTTCATTTTCTCATCTGTGCACGACTAAGGTATATGACTAAGTCTTATATGTTAGAAAGAACCGCCTCTCCCTCTGCCTGCCAGAACTTGCTAGAATATGTTTTTATGTTGTCTCTTGTCTCACGCAATGGTCTCGGACCTCATTCTCTCGCTGACCCCGACCTAGCCTGATCCTAATCTGTCATTATGTGGTCACTGATGCATTGATAGTCTCCAGGTGCTCCCTGGTCTTGCCCTTTTTTCCCTTTCTCCTTCTCTTATGTCTCTCAGCATTTGATTCTCGCCAAGCCTCTATACCATCCCTTTCATATAGCATACGATTAATGGCACCTGACGTCTGGTGTAAGATTAGTCATATCTAGTATCTGGTATGCTATTAACCATTCTTGAGACCTGATATACGATCATTAACCATGGCTTCTGGTCAGAGATTTGGCGGCGGAATATTGGTCATAAGGGTGAACCTCTCTGTTGCTAGAGACAGTTGCATTGACAGATGGGCTGCTTAGAGAAAGAATGAGAGACAGCGTCCTATGAGAGAGGCTGAGAAAGAGAGAGAGAGAGAGAGTATTACGGTGTTGCAAGTTCAGCGCTTCCGTTCGCGCATTTCTTTGTGTACGTTTGTTCGTAGTTCGTTCCTATTATCAGTTGACAAATCTACAATTTTTCAGTTTTTTCAAAACGGAGAATAACAATCGTCGCTTCGCTTCGCTTGCATCGGCTCGCACCAATCTACCAAGCTGATTAGCTACTCTTAACAACAGGTATGCGATTAGCACCAGTAAGCTGAGAAATATGCCCTGTGGATAGCAATTGTGAGCGGGTAAATATACCCTCTGGCAAGACAGGTCATATTAGGCTACATGAGAGAGAACGGCAGACAAACAGAGAAATAATTGTCGATTACTGTATCTCAAATTATACTTTCTGTTAAACTAGCCGTTGGTAGGTCACGGTTTGACTAAAACTCTAGTGAGATACTTTAGTAATGATAGTATCGATATCGATAGACCTCTTGTTTGCCTTGTACATAGTGATAAGGGTCATATCATTGGGCATGAGGTATTAGGCTTACTGATCGATACGATTAGAAGATAGCACTTTATATTGTTTGTGTTTATATTACGTTTACGTTTCTTATCCTGTACATTGCGTACATTTTCAAGCAATTCCAATGCCTGTGCAGGATTTATGAGACTTCAAGTTCTTCAAACTTCAACGAAAAATTTAATCATATTCGTGGTCTTGATAAAAAACACAAAAAGGACGGAAAAGCCGCCACTTCTCATTTGTTCAATTTTTAGAGAGATAGTTTAAAGTTCATTTTTCAGTAATTCTGCGGCCAACTAGCACACGACGATGATTCCCGCCAATGGTTCCAGTACGGAAGGAGTCAGTAAACGTTTAGAATTGTGATTTTAAAAAAACAGTTTAGTTATGCCGTTATCTGTGCATTGAACTATCGTTGAACCAGTAAAGATAAAGAATAGATTCTAATTGGCACTCAATATCAACTTTCCAAAATCAATATTTCAGTCGTTCTTCGATCAGCACAGAAAAGACGAAGTATCGTCGACAACCGGGGAGCACAGCCATGCAGCACAACAGCAAGTAAGGAATACTTTTTTCATGGACCGGTATCGATATGATCATCAATAACGAAAAAGGAAAGACATTCTCTCATAAAATAACGTGAAAGACAACATTGAAAACGTCAAAAATATAATTACGGTATTCTCGAATTTAACATAGTCTTCCTACTTTTTTTTCTTTTTCCCTCTATTACCGTATTCACCCCTTTGCCGACAGCGGCTATGAAAGACCTATTTTTTGACAAGTTTTTTACCACGCTAAAAACAGCAGTTTCCACTAAAATGGTTTTCACAATCTTTTTCATACTACTAATAATAATTACCTATTGCAGGCTGCAGCTGAAGTGCCTATAACGACGACTCCGGGCGGACCATTGGCGGGATATGCAGCTCACGAATTACCCTCTTCCTCTTCATACGGCTCGGATCAAATACGCAACGTCCCGCAACAGCCCCCCGCCCTGCAGCAGCAGTCTCCCTTTCCGCCGTTTCAACCGCAACCAATGCAGCAGCAGCAGCCGCCTCTCGTTGGTCTTTCGCTACTTTGGCCGGACACGCATCGGCCGCCGATGGTCTACAACTTCGGCCCCGGACCAATGGTCACCGACTACAATACGGACTACCAAGGCGCCACGCAGTATCATCCGTACACGAGAAATCCCCACGGCCTTCCTGTGATGGTGACGCACCATGTACACGTCACGCACCAAGTCTCACCCCCGCAGCCGCAGCAGCAGCCGCAGCCTCCAGTGCTGCAGCAGCCACTCGCCCCTCCACCTCCGCCCTTGCAGCTGCAGCAGCAGCCGCAGCAGCAAGGGCAGCCGCTCATCCAGCAACCGCCGCCGCCCCTGTCCCCTTCTAACGGGTCGGAAGTGGAGATCTTCATCGGTCCACCTGGACCTCGGCCGCCTCCGCCGTCCCAACCGAGCAACGACATGGCCAGCGAGGTGAGCTTGAATGATTACTAGAAATCCTAAGTCTTGAAATTTTGAAATCCTGCTCGACTTCATGTTAAAAGAAACCATACTTGGACAAATTTGAGAATAGCACATGTCCTGAAATGACCAGAATCACAATTGATAGGAGTAGAGCATTACAACGATTATGGCAAAAATCTAGGAGACTTAATTAACCATTCATTCATTTCAGATGGAGATGTCAGCCGAGCAGCTTCGGGCAGCGCAAGAGCGTGAACGAGCACGTGCCGCGCCGCCGGATTCCTACTCGGACGACTCCTCCGTGCAGATCCTCGAGAATAATGTTCTCGTTGTTCGTGATCAATATATGCACACTCATGATCAAGACAAACGCAACAATGACGAAATTGGAAATGAGAATGCCAACGATGAAGAAGTGAATCCTGAAGAAAAGAGAGATAAAGAGACCGACGCTCAGAAGAAAAGATCAGACGATGAAGAAACTGTTGCTGATGAGGAGGTGGATGAAGAGATTAAGGATGAGGAAGCCATCGAAGAAGTGGCTGAGAAGCTCAATGATGAAGATTGCAAAGAACTGGATCCCATGGACGATAACGATAAAGATGCCGATCCTGTGGAGGTTTTCGAAGAAGCGGCTGAAGAAGTGAACGAAGAAGTGGTCAATGGTGAGAATGTTATCGGACAAGCGATCGGAGCTCAGGAGGATCGTCCGGAAACGATTTCGAAACGATCGTCTACTCGCCTGAAAACGCTCTATGATTCGGCGGATACGGACGAGGACGAAGACAAGGTGGGATTATTAGTCAATTAATTTCTATATTACGAAAGCTCGTAAATCTAATCACTAAGGATTTCCCACTTTTTACTCTGAAAATGATCAGAATTGAGTTAATCCGAATAAATCTCCCGTTCTAGGAGCCTCCTCCGAGACGTCCCTTTTCTCTTGGCGGCACACCTCTTCGGCCCGTTACTCGCAAACGAACGCGATCGGCCTATCGCAGGAAGAGGTGAGCAAATTGAGATCATAATACGAAAGAGCAGTAAATACGCATACTATTGATACCAGGGTTTCAATTGAATCATTGGTCAAAATGAAATGGATTAGTCATCTTTTCAGGTGCAGCAGCGGTTCTTCATCGGAAGATAAATCCAAGAAGCGAAAGGTCTTCATGGCCGCAGGTTTAAGTCCTGAGCCCCAAGTAAGTGCATTTAGTTGCTTATCGGCTTCTTGTTTTCCAAAGGTCGACATACAGTATTCAACCACAATTTTCAGCCGCCTGCTCACCATCCTTCTCTGGACAAGATTCCTCTCAAGTCGGCTATGAAGAAGTAAGCAATACATATACTAGTTGTTAAGAAACTCTGAAAAATTAGATACAGTATACATTACAGTATCACTTTCGAAAGATCACAAATTTAGATATGTACATTGACAAATCCCAATAAATACCAATTTCTATTCAGGACCCCAGTCGTGTCGCCATCTCCTGCCATCGACGATACTATCTCTCCTTACGACCGACCACCGACGCCCTACCCACCTCCCGCGTCCATCTCAAATGACGACTCACCTCACTCCCCCTTATCCCAACGAACCGACATGGACGATCTGTCGCATGAGTCGGCCATATCGTCGCGGTCCATGGAGGACGCGGATGGCATGCCGGCTTACGAACCCGAACCTGAACCAGCCGCTATCGGCAGAGAAGAGCCTGATAAACAGGGTCCCAACCTGTTCGAGATGCCCGGCACTCGCATCACTGATCTTGCTCCTAAGGTGTTCGAGGAGAAACCGGTGGATCACTTGGAGGAGCACAAGGAGATCATGCTCGATGAGCTCTTGAAACAGAGGGAAAAGAAGAAGCATCAGGAGGAGAAGCAAAAGCTCGAGCACGAGCGTCTTAAGCTCATTCGAGAGGCGAATAATCAGAAGAAGAAGGAAAGAGAACGGAAGAAGGCTGCGAAGGAGAGGAAGGAGCGGAAAGAGCGCGATGAGCAAACCTCCGAGTTCATCTCAAATCTTATGCCCGACTTGTTCGCTCGCTCGCCCTCGCACGATAAAAGTGCTCCCCGAGAGAAGCCTGAAGAGCCGCAGGAGACATCTCTTGCCAAAACGAAGACATTCCGTTCCCTTCCGAGCATCCCACTCATCGAGATATCCTCCTCAAGCGACTCCATGACGCCACCGCCAGCGTTGACGAGACAGGTGGAAGCGTTCAAGCACCCGCTCCCACTCCTGTCGACATCTCTTCCTGATCACACAAAGATCATACCTCCCACTCCATCACATGCGTCGTCGCAATCATCTACCAAGAGTATTCTTCGCCACAAGGAGGCTCCCCCTTCATCAGTGCAACCCGCCGAAGATTCGAACCCAAGTGAGACTGCCACGATGGATTCCACGGGCCCGCCTCTTCCGAAGTCCCCGCAGTCTGTTCATCGCATCGCAGCTCAGCATCACCAGCTCCATCCTGTCACCAGCGCCCTGCCATCCAAGACACTTCATCCCGTCAAGTTGCGATCGATGCTCGAGGCCGCTCACTCGTCGATTTTCTCCGAGAGCTCCAATGAGAAGTCATTACCCGTTGCCGAGCCTACACATATTCGGAAGGCCACGTTCCCAACGAAGAAGAGCCCATCGACCGAGCTGTTCATGAACACCTCTCCAACAAAGGATCAGCCACAGCCATTCTCCGCTCTTCGCCGACTCCTCTCCGCGCCCCCGCGAAGGATGGATCTGTTGAGTCCGCCTTTGCCCCAAACTCCACAGCTGCGAGCGCCCATGGATGTCCGCACTCTGGAGCTCGAGAAGAACTCGTCGCATGCGATGCTACGCCAGCTCGATGAGCCTGCGCGCGAACTAGAGAAGAGCCCGGCCAAGCCTCAGATGGTGCAGCCTGTTCACCCTGCCGACTCCGCGATCACTCGTCAAAAGGAGAGGGCCGATCCACTGGCCAAGTCCTACCGTTCTCGTCCGCTCGAGAGCACAGAGAGGCCTCGTGATGATGACTCCGAGATCCAAGTGCTCGAGGTGCCTCAGGAGCAGCCGGTGACGCCTCGCTATCGCTCTTTGGAAGCAAAGGAAAGGCCGCATGCCATGTCTCAGCCGCTGTCGCTCCAGCGACATAGGCCGGCCTCTGTGCTGACTGAAAAGGGCAAGGGTGCTCCTCTGTCTCAGCCTCAGTCGCTTCAGCCGACTATGTCGAACCCTGTGCTGACTGAGTCCACCCGTCCTCAGGCTCTCCTGGATGCGCCTGCGATATCGGCGCCTCTGCAGCCCACCCGGGCGAGCCCTCCCGATTCGGAGATCGAGGTGCTCGAGGCTCCTCAGCCACTCGTTCGACACACGGCCACGCAGCCGGCCGATGCGAGAGAGCCGATGCTGCACGAGATTCTGTCCGGCATCCAAGAGACTGTCGAGCCAATTCTTCGCCCGCCTCCCGTTCCTACTCCGTTCGACGCTGTCGATTCGGACATCCTCATCATGCTGCCGCCGCCTCCTCGAAAAGAGGAAAGCGTCGTGGTGATTGAGCAGGTGCAGCCTCCGGAAGAACAGGAACCCGTCTTCGCCGAGTTACTGACTCCCGCTGAGCTGAAGCTGCTGCAGCAGAAACAGAGGCAAGAGCAGCAACCGCAGCCCCAGGAGCCTCAGGAGCGTCAGGTTCCTCAGGATCCTCAGGGTCCTCTGGAGCCTCAGGAGCCTCGACCGGCTGCTCCAGTGCAGCCAGTGGCGCCGGCGGTGGCAGCAGTTCCCGCAGCTCGTCCGCGCCGACCCCGCACTCAGTGGAGGAAGATGACTGCAAGGGAGAAGGTGGAGGCTCTGCAAATGGAAGGATACGATGACCTAACGAAGCGCAAGTCGAAGGTACTTACATTCGTTGATCTGACCTTAGAACCCTTCGTTTGAAAACCTGAGTAGATAGACACAATATTGGTTTACTTTCAACCACTTTCAATCACATTTCTATTTTTTTTTGATGATTTTAGCGGATAGATATTCTACATAACAATACACGCATCACTTGTTACCCTGATCTCAGAAACCTGAGTTGTTAAAGAACAATATATTTTTTAAATATTTAGGTGGACTTCGTGCGCTCGGACGGTACTCCTTCCCTAGTGCTACCCGAGGGAGAGGAGATGACACTCGGAGACTACGTGAAGAATCACAAGGGCATGATCGACAAGATTAAGTTCGCCCAGTTCATGGCGGCTATGAAGGTAAGGAATTTACAGATTATCCTCACCACAGGCAAGCAGGAAGGAAGATATATTCCTTGCCTATCTATGTATCAGCAGGAAGATACATAGATTAGTAAGGAGTAAGAAAGAGTAAAAGTAAAATGTGTATCCACGTGATATTTACACTCGTAAGACAACGCTATTAGGGACCGCTAGGCAAGGCAAGGAGTTTAGATATGGAAAATGTACTGGTGAATGTAAGGAAGGGTTATATATATATGGAATATACAATTGTGAACGTATGGGCGAATAGACAGTTGACGGCTGTTCTAACAAGTAAAATACGACTGTAAAATCGCTTGATGTAGATACACCTTTATATGGAACACATACTTGTTAGAAAGAGTAGCTAATGACTGATCTTTTGCAGGCGAAACAGTCAGCACCAGCGCAGCCTCCGGCACCGACTCAGCCAATAGTGGTCCAGCCAGTCGTTGCCCAGTCGCCTCCTCCTTCCCCTCGGCAGGCATCGCCATTTGAGCCGGAGGAGCACACGCAGCCGGGCCCTTCCCCGTGCCCACCTTCGCCTCGGAACGACTCGGAGGAGCGCTCGTCGTCCCGCGCATCATCTGAAGCATCGGATCATGCGAATCGCGAGCGGAGTAAGTGCCTCCCGTCAAGCTGCGATCGATGCTTTTTTTTTTGCAAATTCGAGTTTTCGATTCGTATTCTCACCGATTATTATTTCCCTGCTATTCTCATTCGCACTCTCTCCACATTCGAAGCGGTTGATGCCAGACAATAGCGAAGTTCCGTGTCCTGTTGCACTCCTGTTTGATAGCTTGTCTTAATGATGGTATGTGGTGGACTGCTATGAAACAGAATCGTGAGGGTCAATCCAAACTCCATTTTGAATGAACACACAATTGATATTGCATATGTCATTGTTCCCGAATGATAACATATTTTTGCAGATGTGTACGACCTCTCCACGAGGTACATCCGTCAGCACAAGACGAACCTCGCACTGCCAGGAACGGGAAGGCTCGACCCTCTTCTGAAGGCTCCGGATGACTGCTCGTTGAGAGAAGAGGAACGAGCGAAGCAGCAACCAGCACCACTCGGTATGCCTTTCGTTATATATAGCAGGGCTGTGCAAAAATTCACCGGTCTCTTAATTCACAATGCTCTCTCGCCGATTAGAAAAAAGCAAGAGAGTATTGCGAAATGGCAGATAAAACAACTTTTGCATAGCCCTGATGTCTAACGCAGAACTATTTGGGATCGTTCAACTGGTCCATACCCAGAAGATAAACTAAATTTGATTTGACACTTTGCATAACATCCATATTGCAGTAGCACCCGTGCAGCCGGTGCCTTCCGATCCTGCCCGAGTCTCTTACTTGCTGAAGAGGTACCCAAACTTCTACGGCGGCAACTCGATTGCACACGAAGAGAAGGAACGTCTCTCGCTGAAGCGACAGTTTGCCACGAAGGAGAAGCACAAAGAAGCGAGATTGGCGCGAGAGGAAGAAGTCGCAGAAGAGCAGCCGCCACGGATCGGGTTGAAACCTACGGTTGGTATATTTCTAAGACGATGATTCTGCTATTGAAAAGAATAATATGTTTCTCGATTGATGATGTTAGCAAATGAGATCCAAAAGCGAAATAATTTATCGATGAAGTTGTTCCTTTTCCTGCTGCGATTATTTTGCACAAATATCTATTCCATGTGTTAACTTAACGCTTCATCACATCAACTATCCAGTTTGTTAATAAGTTGGTCCATCATTTTATCAATAATTTTCTATACACTTCAGGCGCAACCGATCAACGTGGACGCGCCTGCAACTGATGAGAACGTGGCTGCAGTTCTTGCTGCCATCTACTCCGCCGCCGGCCACACTCCTGCCCAACCGATCGAGAGGGTAATCCTGCGAGGGAACCCACTTCATTTTGACTAATGATTGGTTGTGATTTTGTTCGTAGAACACATAATGGATATTTCTTGTAATCTTAAGCAAATACGTCTATGTACGCCCCGTAGATCATTTCAGCAACCGATGCTCATGAAGCTGTGAATATTCCTGTTTGTAATAGACTTCGTTCAGGTTCTCTCATCGCAAGAAGTCGCAGCTCTCCAGCCCATTGAGTATATAGGCGAAGACGGGTCGCAGCACTTTATTGTTCCTCGCAAGAAGAAACATGACGTGAGCACTTTTTGATTCATGATTATATTTTCGGTCATAGAATGAATACATGAAAAGGTTTGAATCATCTGTATGTGTGTGTTTGACCTCTTCGACAACCCGTCTCTTCAGATGCAAGTAGTCTACGACCCCGCCGACATCGCCTTCGATGATGTTCCGGAGAATGCTGACGTGCAGGAGGCAAGGTTTTCGACTCTGTCACTCTCTCATTTCGCAATGCTCTCTAGTCGGCCAAAGCGAGAGAGCATTAGAAAAGGAGAGAGCCACGCCATTCCTCAGCTTTTCTTCTTCAGTACTCACTTGAATTGTTTCCTGAGATTCTCATATGAAAAACCGATTTGATTTCAGGTGGATCGGGCAATGGAATTCGCACTTTTCGAGAAGATTTTGAACAAGAAGAGAAGGAAGCGCATCTACAAGATGCTGAATGTGCCCATTCCCAAGGGTCGACCGAGAAACGAGGAACGGGTGCGACTGCGCGAGCAAATGTGGGATTACCTCATGAGCATGGGCATGGCCCAAATGGACATGGTAAGCCTCTCCTCATGCATATTTATCCTGGTATCAAGGCAAGGTGCCTGCAGGAAGAAACATCGTTAGGGAAGGGATTGGGATACTTCATACTCAGTATCAATGCCTCACTTCACTCTTCCTAATTCTGATGTGAGATTCTCCATAAACTTCCACTCGATCCACTCGAAATCAAATCGGTTTTATTTATTTACGTGGCATTGAAAAACATTGAGTGAGTTGTGAGGAAGATACTGAAAAAATCTCATCCCTTTTCAGGACCGAATAATGAAGGATATGGACGAAGATGGTGTGGTCGACGAGAGGCTCGTGGAGTTGCGCATGCACGCGCCTTTGGCGGCTGAGGAAGCGGAGCGGATGGCCTCGCCCCCCTCTGCATGGGGCATCGACAACGTCGACGTGGACGCGTATGACGACAGTGAGGACGAAGGCGGTAGAAGAGATTCCTTCCCGACCATGGAGCAGTTCGAGATGCAAGAAGCGCAGGCAGAGCCCATTTCTCAACGCTCATCGATTGATGAAGATGACTTCCCGTTCGATGAAGACTTTGAGCAGTACGATTTGGATGAGGAGGAGGAGGAGCTCTCCTTGTCGTCTTGCTCAGATGATGAAGAAGACTTCGTGACGATCGAGGAGTATGAAGAGGCCGAGAAGACGGAGGTGGCCACAACTAGCCGTTCTTTGGAAGACAAAGAAGATGGAGACGGTAACGATGAGGACTACATGAGTGAAGGGCGATGGTTGAAAGACAACAAAAAGGAATCGAAGGGGATAGACCCACAAGAGAGCTCCTTCAATACCGACGAGGATCTCGAAGTCGAGGAGTTCATGGCTGTTGCGCCTCCTCTGTGAGTTGATAGCGTTCGGAGGATTGAAGAAAAAGGTTTTGCAAAAGCTAAAACCGTTTAGTAGTTAAAAAAACCTTCTTTAGACAACCCAGGAAAGGGATTGAATGGATTTGCCTGGGGATTTGAATCTATTCAAAAAAATTATGTAATGTGTATTATTTCAGGCCCGACGATAGACCCGAGCCGCCAGTACTGACTTTCGCTCGAGTCGACGGCTTGCGAATTCACGCAGCATCATTGAGCCCTGTGCCACAGCCTATCAGTGATAGAAGATCGCCCATCGCTCAGCCCATCGATGCGGCCCTGCTCGATCCGGCATTCGCTGCACGCGTTACCAAATTGCTGGAGGATTCGCGCATTGATGATCCGAAGAAGATCCTGGAGAAATACGATGAGGGCACGAAGAACATCGTCGAGCTGCTGGATGTGATGATGTATTCGGAATCGGATGAGGATGAGGAGGATGAGATGGCAGATGGAATGGATAATGATGGAAAGGAGGTCTCAGATGAATCTGGAGAGGAAAATATTGGAGTTGAAGGAGAAGTAGGAGACGATGAAGAGGAGGAGAAGGCGCCTAAGCAGGCAAGTTTTATTAAGATCCCTCTATTAGATAATGAGTAGATATTCTACTAGTTTTAAAGGTAAAGGTGTAAAGCGATCGGATATCTGCGTTGTGGCCCCTACGTACGGGACGACAAAATGAGTATTTTTTCGAGTATTTTTAGTCTTTTCATTCAGATGGGTCGCCCTCGGATCCATCCGAAGGAGGACGAAGCGGATGTTGAGAAGAGGAAGTGGAGACTGGAGGCCCATCAGACTCTGCATCCGGAGCTGTACGAATCCGCCAATGCAAGTTTTCTTCATAGAGCTGCGTTTGATATACAAATCACTTTAAATACACGTCATTCTGATTTACTATGCAGAAATAGCCATATGAGTGGAACAGGAGCATTGCAAACCTTTCTGTTCAATGAATGGGCCAGGGTGTTCTAGCATATACTGAAAATGATTTCATTGCAGGTCGCACGCCGAAGGAAGGGTCGCAATCGGTACCCGGGTGGTGTCGGATGGCTCAAGGGCATCGACACGTACCAGACGATTAGGGACAATCCGGCCCGACTCGATGACTTCCTCCTTTGGCCGGAAGAGGAACTGCAAGAGTGGGAGGAGGTACTGCGAACGGCTCATGCTTATACTATTTTTACATTGTTTTCACCGTTGTTTGATCGAAACAGCATGAAAGAAGAGATGATTATCAATCGCCCCAGAAACATGATCATCGATCACTGATCGGAGACAATTATTATTATTATAGGACAAGCAGAGGAAGAGAATGGATGCGAAGAGAGCGGCGAATGACGATGACATCATGATTATCGATGAGGAGTTTGATGATATCGAAATCCTCGATTCATTTTATGGAACATCTCGTCCAAGGCGCAAGGTTGACTATGGAGATGAAGTGCAGTTTCTTGGGGAAGTGCACCCCTCGGCTCCAACAGGTACGCATTCACGTTTCATTATTCTTTATTCTATATTCACCACTCGAAAAAGGGAGACAGGGTCGCAATGGGGGCATCTTCTCATTTTGTCTCAACATGAGATGGGTGGACACTGTAAAATTGTACCACGAGTGTGGATAAATAGTTTTCATTATTATTATGATTTACTATTTCAGAGTACCACAATCCCCGTCGAAGAAAACCGATGACTGATTCGGAGAAGGAGGACTTTCTAAAGAAGCGAAAAGAGGCAGAAGAGTCATCGTCCGCATACGATCTGAGTGCACTGATGGAAGCCGAGGAGCGGGAAGAAGAAGAAAGGGAGATGAGGATGAGGAGATTCCTGCCTATCTATGGGGCCGAATTGCCCAAGGAGAAGAGTGGGAGCCCGGAGCTGGATCTTGATGTAAGTATTACGATAAGGGTAGTGATATTGGCATTTCTTAGCATTAAGTAGAGCAAAAATACTCTTTTTTTTGAAACATGAATTGAATATTTTGCAGGCCATTATCGCTCATCGATATATCGCGACGGGCGATCTCACCATTCCTCATCTTCACATCACTACTAGAGAGGAGGTGTACGAGCGAGTCTGCAAGGTATCATGTCCAAGCTACTTTAATAATACTGATAATCTTCTCAGAACAATGGCTCTACGCTGCCTGCATACATGCACGAAAAGATGACTGGCGAGAAGCACCAAGCCCTTCTCAGTTCGAAGTCAAACTCTTTGGCGAGACTGCAAATGAGGATCCTCACTGTCGATGTGAGTTCTTCTTTCAAGAATTTCGATATCATCAATTTTGACAAATCTGAACTAAATACATTCATTTCAGTGGCTGACCAACTTCCGTGACAACCATTGTCGAGACATTCGAAAGAAGTTGAAGAAGAATAAGGAGAGAGCGGGGAGAATCCTAAAGACTGAGCTGTTCAAGCGTCTGCCTCTTCTGCTGCAGACAGTGAACACGTTCGAGAAATCGTTCATTGAGGATCTACTGTGAGTGTTTAAGGCAACTATTTTCTCCGCCTTTCTTTCTAACTAGTGTCGAAATATTGTGGAATGCTGCTTTCTCCAATACTCCCAGTACTCTGATAGTAGTTCTCTCCTTTCCAGCGACACGACCAAGGAGGCTCTCTGGATGGAAGTCTTTTCACTCGTCGCTGCCAGTCTTGAGCATCTCTACAAGCGTCCACTGGAAGTGGAAGCATCCACAGCCAGAGAAGAGATACTCTTCCTCCTGGGCACTTGCCCCTTCCCACAGGGAGCAACGGCCGCAGAGACTGCTGCTCTGTTGGAGAAGGTACGAGATACTCCTATCGAACTGACTATGTATATCCCCGTCTTTATCATAATCATAATCAAATTAATTTATTCGCAAGTCGAGGCAAGGGCCTGGCGAACAATGCCATTCTTCCATTATAGGGGATTATGATTTCCCGTCATAGTATATTATTTTATGACTGGTGTGCCTCATGAGGTGTCGTTTAAGTCTAACTTTTGCATGGTAGAACTTAAGCACATAATGGCGTTTTAGCACGACATTTACAAATAATTAATATTTGCAGGCGAAGAAAGATCAATTGCGAGCGATCACCGTGAGGAGAGAAGCGTGTAGGAATAGGAAGGCCGCACAAAAGCAAGTCGACGTCATCGAGATCGAGGAGAGAGAGGAGGGAATTGATGTTAGACCGTCCGACATGGTGGAGGTGGAAGAAACAGAGGAAGAGGCGCCCTCGTTGTCCGAGCTGTGCTATCCGAAGAGACCCATATCCTACTTGCGAGATAAGAACTTCGGGGTGAGCACTGGTACCTTATTTTTATTTATATCTTATATCCATTAAAGCACTGGAGAAGACACAACACAAAACGAAAATAGTGAACAAATGAACTTGATCGTTTTTTTTTTTGCAGAAAACGGTTCAAGCATGTAAGAACCCAATGATACCGATCAAGATTCTTCTCGACGTTCGCCCTTGGCCGATGGAAGATGCGAGAGTGAGTATTTCTATATCGCAACTACAAATTCGCGAACACATTTGCCAGCACCTTGGAAATGGCAACGTGAGATGAGCATTCGGGTATATTGAAGCCGACCTGAGAGAAGGGGGGATGACTTACCTAACGAGCCGACAAAGCATCTATGATCCATGATTTATCTCTTTTTTCACTGTTTTCTCTCAAGGGTATTATTGAATCTTGAACGGGAATTAGAGAGAATGTTAATTCGGCCTGATTCTCTAGCTATAGTCGAATAGGCAAACAAATTTAAATTTTAGAAAAAAGCGGCCGAGAATTTGCGAGAGGACGTTGATAATTTTCACATTTCAGTTAAACGACGGCGGGCCGCTCAAGGTGAATCAATTCTGGAATATTCCTCCCTCGTTCGGTCCTACTCCAAAGGGAATCAAGCGAATGGACTTCAACCTGGCAGTGAGGTAAGCCAGTAGAAATCGTAGATTTTTGTGTTTTAATCATTTGGACAAGCATTTATTAGTATAATTATTATAATTTATCCGTATAATTTTATGTATGGATATGGAAAATGCGCAATGACATTACAGATTCCTCGTCAATACGATGCGGAAGGAGGAATACTACAAAAACGAGCACACCCATAAATTCGAGCACTTTCTCTCGCTGTGAGTTATTTGGCGTGAATTAGGACATCATTTAAAAAGCAGTTTAAAAATTAAAACTACAATTAGAGCCATCATTGTTTTGGATTAAGGAAATGGATTCATTCCCTATGAACTTCCCTAGGTTCAAATTTAATTGCATAATTCTCAGGGACCCGATTTCGTACTTCAACAAAGACATGTACGGCAAGGGAGGACTAGGCTACCTCGTGAAGAGAGAATACGACGAGCGACTGTTCGCTGCGAGACAGGGATACCCGGAGAGTTTGTACAGTGGTCCGGTGGAGATGTTCCGGCTGGCGACCAAGGTATATTAATATTTGTGTTTTAGTACCGTTCTTTAGAACTTCAGTTCAGAACAAACGTTAATAGCCTAAATGTTCATGCTGAACGAAACACATAGCTCAGTACCCTTCTTAGAAGTATATGAATCAGACTAATACATGATCTTAATTGCAGGGCGTGATCAAGAATTGGTTCGTACCCCAAAGTTCGTTCCCTATGAAGGATTTCGTCGAGTTGGAACTCGAGATCGTGGGACTCAAACAGTACCGAATCGAGAAGAACTGCTACATTTACGTGCTGCTGCTGACATGCAGCATGCGTTTCTATTTTAAGAGGGTGAATGTCGAAGATTTCTATTAAACATAAGAAAGCAAATCTTAAAAGTCTATTTTCAGAGAGTTGTTCGAGCCAGTATCCTGTGCCAAGAAGACCTGCTCGCCTTAGGCGGTAAGACTATTTATAAAATCTAAATATGAGTTTCAGCGTTGCTTAATTTAAATCTTAAAAAAAACGGGAAAAAATATTGGCATTAATGCGAATACACTTCAGAGATGGCTGCTGTTCCTTATGCCTACACCATAAATCGAACGAAATTGGAACATAGCCTGGATAGAGACGAACGAGTGCTCGTGTACATGCAGCGACATGCCCAGCAACGATTTGTGAAGATTGCCGAGCTGTCGCAGGAGCATCTTCCCGTGGATAAGGTGCGAAAATGAGACTTTTTCAAATATTTTTTTTAATTTGGATCTTGTTCTCCAGTGCGTGGGAATACAACATGATCGAAAAATAATAGAATTTAAAAACAATACAACATGATCGAAAAATAATAGAATTTACTTTTCAGGAGGTGCTATTTGACAAGAACTCTCTGGCGGAGATGAGTGGAGAGCAACTGACCGCCGTGACTGAATCGCTCGTGAACAAGGCCATCGGCATCGCATTGTTGGTGATATTCAAGGCGGCCACGGTGAGCTTCATTGGTGTATTACCTAATTCAGTATAACTATTCGGCTCTGGTCCGTTTTGGGTGTCCCATCAAAGTTTCCTGGTCCCAAAATAGTTCCCTGGTCCTTAAAAAGTTTCCTGGTCCCCGAATAGTTTCCTGGTCCCAGAAAAAATTTCCTGGTCCCAGAAAAAATTTCCTGGTCCCAGAAATAGTTTCCTGGTCCCATAATCGGCCGATCAGGGCACGAAAAAGTTTCCTGGTCCCAGAAATAGTTTCCTGGTCTCAGAAATAGTTTCCTGGTCCCATATATAGTTTACTGGACCCATCACTTTCCAAGTGCTATTGCAAGTACCAAGTACTATTGGATAAGTGCCAGATAAGTCGTCTTCAGCCAAAGTAGTCCATGGCTCTGCCTTAGGCTTAATGATTGGTGATTAATATTTTCAGAAAAGCATTGGTATCAATGCAAATGGATGGGACCAGGAAACTTTTTCCGGGACCAGGAAACTATGTAAGGGTCCAGGAAACATGGGACCAGGAAACTATTTCTGGGACCAGGAAACTATTTCTGGGACCAGGAAACTATTTCTGGGACCAGGAAACTTTTTCTGGGACCAGGAAACTATTCGGAGTCCAGGAAACTTTTTAAGGACCAGGAAACTATTTTGGGACCAGGAAACTTTGATGGGACACCCAAAACGGACCAGAGCCAACTATTCGATCTCATTTACGGACAACCGTTTCTACAATGATCATGCTACTTTCCTATACAGTAACTTTAACAGAATAAACAATAACTGAATTCATTCGAATTCGTATAATTCATAATTACTCATTGAAAATATACAAATCGCCTTCATGAAAGTAACGTAATACCGAAGATTACTAGATTATTCTTTATGGAATAGCCTTCTTCGATACACTTCTATAAAACGCTTTACCTAAAAATTTTTAATTAAAATGAATTATAAAAATGAAATTATTTTTTTTAATTGCAGGTGCTACTCTTCGATCCGTCCCACAGAATGTTCGATAAGCCAAACTCGATAATGCTCAAGAAAGTGATTGACGAAAATGCCATCTCCCTTGAAGTGAGTTCAGCCTCTCTGAAATTTATGTAAAAAAATATTTTTGAAACACAAAACAAAATCTGATTGTGTCTCTATCATTATTAATTTTCGCTCGAATATTCACTAAAAATATTGCAGGTAAAATTAAAATTGCAAAATTATTGCATTGCAGGGACTCATTCACAAAATCAAGGCGAATCTGGCGAATCTGTTGTGCATTCAAGCTGATCTTGTGAGTGCATTCATTGACATCGTAGATTTGACACTATTTTTAGGATCGCCGGTTCACGAAGCGAGCGATGGACATTAAGAATGGCATTTTCGAAGTAGATGAGTACAGTGATCTACCGACGGCAACAGTAGATGCGAAATTGATCTTTGCTTGCCTCTCGAGACTCGATAATTTCGAGTTCCTGTACGAGCATGGAGTGGACAAGCCGAATTTGAGTCAGGTATACATTTTGATTTATAATAATAAATATTCTTTGTGGTTTTACAGTCGGAGGAGCACTTTGTTCAATGGAAAACGAAAAATGCTGTCGTTGATCAGCGTAGATCTGACGTGTTCGATCGATTGCCTGTGAAGAAAAAGTCGATGCGCAAGTTCAGAAAGGTAAGAAATCACAAAAGGACGGTCTTAGAAGGTCATGGAACTACGACTTTCAACAACATATACCTGAATTTTTCTATTACAGGATATGAGCACGAGAACAGTTTACACCATCCATGCGCAGACTCAGAGAGAACTGGATCAACTCAAATGGGATATGCATATGATAATGCTCGAGATACGTCAAGCTCGTCAAGAAATTGGAATGCTAACGAAGGTGATAACATAAGTAATTTTAATTGAAATACTTAAATATATCCAGCAAACTCACTGATTGCGAATTGATATAATACAATATAAGTCAATTTATCATTTAGCCTTTTTGTATCATTTAGTCAAAACTGGCCACTGATTCAAAATTTAATCAAAGCTTTATGTTTGTATCAATTAGTAGTCGCGTATTAAAATCGTATTCTGCAGGACCACTCGAATTGGCCGGTGATCGCGATCGAACCCGTGTTGCGGGTCCATCACAATCCCCGCACCACTCTCTTCACCTTCTCCCTTCGTCAGCGCATCTTTGACGAGTACTCACCCGTCACGGGCAGGGAGATGGACGTGCAGTGGGAGTTGCGACGATTGGTCTACGCTAGCCAATTCGAGACGATAAAGAAGAAACCGAAGGCCGAGGTAACACCTAGCGTTATCTTACGACCGTAAAATCGCTATTTAAGGTCGCAGTCACCCCCGTACTGGTCACAGCTTCGCCCAAGATCACGACGCCTCACAAAATTCCAGTGTTGACACCGCACAAGACTCCGGACGCGCGCGTGAATGCAGAAGATGCCGACCACTCGATGGTCGTGCCCAAGAAGGCAGACCGGCCCACGACCGAGGAGCAAGAGGAGCTCAAGCGACTATTGGAGGAGGCTCAGAAGCTGAGGGCGATTATCAAACCTCTTCCCAGGTACTATAATATATCATTATTAAAAAACTGACGACTCGCAATAATGAAGGATAATAGACTATCGTGATACTTTAAAAATTTCCATGTTTTCCATACCATTGATTTCGTTATTTTTAATTGAAATCAAATTATTAAAAGCGAAGAGAATTTCGAGAATAACCAAGTTTATTTCAGTGAGGATCCGATGGAATGGCAGATTAACGAATGGGCAAAGTTCGAGAAGGCCTTGACAACATGGGATGGGTGAGTTACGAATAACATCTGAGCATCAATTGTCCAATTAACTAAAAAAATAATCGAAATTTATTACCAATTTCGTTTTTATAAACAACTTTGCATAAACGAAGCTGTAGTGAACTCACAATTTTTAGAAAGGAGGAGGAAGAGATATACGAGCTCGAAGAGGAAGGCCAGCTGGATAAAACAAGCGAGGAGACGCCGCAATGGAATCGCACTGAACTCTTCAGGTTAGGAGGTTTATCTTTACGGTTGGGCATGATCGCATGATTGAGAATAAAATTCGGAAATGCACTAAAAAAGTTTTATAATAAATGTATTTCATTTACTTACAACCGTAAATTAAAAGAACAAAAATTTAGAACCGTGAAAAAAGAAAACATGTCAATCAAGGTTGAGGGAATCGTGAGATTATCTACTTAGTTTCTTGCAGGAACCAGCATGAGATCGTTGATGATGACATACTCGCGAATAGCACGGAGATTCGCCAAGTTGTCCCGAAGAATATGCGGCAATACATCATTCCTGAGGTACGACAATATCATACATGGGGGTTGACTTACCATGGCTCGTATCCAACAACAAGTTGAGCGATTTAACGTTAGATTTCTGATAATTTAACTGGTTAAATCTACAAAAATCGGTCAACTAGTTGCTGAGGCGGAGCCATAGTAATCATACCCCCATATATGCAAATTATTCCCTCATGAATTGTATATATTTATTTTCCCTTTTCATTTTTCCTTGTTTCAAGCTGATATATAAGCTGAAATTCATTAAGCACATGTCATTGCCGAAGGGAGCAGCCATCAAGGAG
The DNA here is from genome assembly GCA_911812115.1 of Pristionchus exspectatus. NCBI lineage: Eukaryota > Metazoa > Nematoda > Chromadorea > Rhabditida > Neodiplogasteridae > Pristionchus > Pristionchus exspectatus. The sequence continues at coordinate 31,140,300 of OU461583.1, read as the reverse complement.
TCATATACCAATGAAATCTCCGGAATATCGACAAGAGTTGGAATGTGCAAGTTGCCCAAGCTGCCGCAAGATGGTCAACTCGGTAAGATTCTACATATTTTCTCAATAAAAGTATTCTCTCTTACGACTTCTTCTCGACGAAAATCGTCATCAATTCAAAAAAAACATGCTTGAATCATTTTTTTCCAGAAACCTCAACCATGTACTTGTTTGCAGAGTCCAGTCGGGTGCTGATCGAGCGGTGGTGGTACGGTCTGGATGTGTCCACGTTTGTGGACTTCAGCGTGGAGGAGGAACCCGAGAACGAGAGGGCGGTATTATCAAGGACGAGGCCGGAGATGAAGTCAACGCAAGTTGCTGCAGTCCTTCCGTGGGGGGAGGCCGCGATGGACGATGGAGAAGAGCGCGAGATTGTGAGCTACTTTAGTCATTTTATTGACCAAGTAAGCTTGAAAAGTCCTCTACCATCACTCAACTATTGCATGCTTCATTTTTTCCTTGAGAACGTAGATAGATTGTGAGCCACATTAGTAAATGATCCTGGCTCTCAATAAATGAGATAACAAACTTACTTAAAAAGCATCGTTACCGTGAGATTATTTTCCATCCCACACGTCGTTGACCTTTGACGAACTGAGTGGAGGGAGGAGGGAGGAAGAGGCCGGGAGGAGGCTAGTGATCTACCTGCTCTCCTCTCCCCTACCTCTTCCCTTCCTCGCTTTTCCAGACAATCAATACGCTAACCAGCACATTGAGTTTGCTGAGCATTTGAAACGCACGATAAGAGCAATATTCGTCAATATTACTGTGTGTCTAAGGTTATATTTTCAGACCGAAATGGATCGTGTCAACTTCACTGAGGATGTGGTGAGTCATCCTCGTCTCTCGTCTCCACCTCCCGAGGATATCGAAGCCTCTCCATACGTCAGTAAACAGCCAGCTCTCGATGTCCCTCTATTCGACATCGACAAGGATATGATGTTCGAGCGTCTTCCACCAAAAGAAGTACGTTTTTACTATACATCCTTGTTCGTTTACATATTGGTTGAGTCGAATCCTTATCCGAAATTCTTAACCGAAAGACAATTCCAGCAAATCGATGTCAACGTCTCATCCGCACTGCACAACTCGTACTACTCCTTGGAGCAGCAATCGGAAGAGGACCGTAATGCCCAATTGCTGGAGGAGCACAGTCTGTATCGGCATCTGGCCAACGACTTCCGCCGAGCAGACCTAGTGTGGCCACAGCATGCGAAGCACGAGCACAAATTACGGATGTTGCAGAACTATGCGTAAGTTGTCGTGTTAAGTGAACATAATAAGAATGATTACCGCAAATTTTGCACAACCAGGAGTGCTAATATCTGTGATTTCAGCACCGCTATTTCCCGGCCGAGGCGTTTTGTCAAGGTCGTCTCCGACTCGTCAATCGAGCAACCCCCTCGAAAGTGCGTAAACTAATAAGAAATCAGCTTGTTAAGATTAGGCTTACGATAGAGGCATTATCAGTTCTTCTTTCAGACGTGTCAGATTTGGAGATGGTATGGAACCTGTAGATGAGGAAGCTTTCGATGCGAGCGGAATCCGGGAAGGGTAAGAAGTTTTACGAACACTTTGAAAACTTTTGTTTGGTGATATAAGTATAATATTCTTTAAAAACAAACGCACATTACAGAACCTCAAGTTCAACTGAGGCGCATCACGGGAAATCAATTCTGCGATTCAAGGAGGCCGTTCCCATTGACATCAAGAAGAAAGCTCCCTGGCATTGCAGCAGACGAAAGATATTCGTGGACGAGGTGTGTCACATGAGAATTTTATGAATTTCAAAAAAAGATCAATTTTGGTAGCTTTATTACCATCGATATTAGGACCAGAGTTATACTGTATCTTTGCAGATCGCATTTGGCAAGGGTCCAGACTGGGGTGCAAACTTTGACAAAGAGGAGGATTACCAACAATTACATCACTCCATCAAGTCCCGTAAAGTAACTGATGCTGTACCACCGGCCGAGATGATCGATATTGACAAATTCTGGAAGTGAGTTATTAATCATTAAGAATCGGTGTCATTACTCATATTTAACTAAAATATTTTTTAGCAAACTTTTATGTAAAAATCATATTGTTTAATTGCGCGTTCATTTCCTATGATTTAAGGCCTAATGGATTTCGATCAGCTGAGGGCAGGAATCTCAATCAGATTAAATACCAGACTATGTGAGTTTTTTTCTGATTATTTACATAAATTACATATAGTTCTGTGAAACCAATTGCAAGAAACTGAAAATCTGTCATCACTCATTAGTATATTTCAGCAATGCGGCAGAGACGGATGAAAAGCAGGGAGAACTGAATATGCGAGAAACATAGGGAAACATCCGTCGATTGTATTTGTGTCATGTCCGCCCCCCAGTGTGTCCATCAGGACGGAGGAAGCAACCAACACAGACTCTGCCCTTGAACATTCTATTTTAGTTCTCGCAGTGCATGGTGTCATCTCCTTCAATGACAGTGATCTAAATCCCGGACTGTCAGGCAGGAATCGAATCATTTTTGGTTGGCGGTTCACTTGACGGAAAGAGAAGTGTAAGCCGGAAGATCATGTAAAACCTCGAGTCGTCCTTTGTAACATTACTCATTTTCTAATCACTGATCTATATCTCTTACGAAACTCTTCACAACTGTGTTTCGTTTGACAACTTCTTAATATCGTTTCACAAAATTATATAATTTCGCGAACTTTCTCAGCACATTATGTTGTATAAAATTGTTACGGATCCACTATTCATTTATTCGAACCAACTGTCATTTGTAACGCGTATTTTCTACTAGTTCGCTCCCGGTCAATATTTACACTCCTTTCGATATTATCTTTCCTTTTTCTGGTACTTTTATTATTTCGTAATCGCAGTAAGAATGCGTCGATTGTGTTTATTCGGTTGTATCATATATGTCTAGTCTTTCTTCCCTCTCGTGATAAAATATGAATCTCGAATAATGATATTTTATTTATTTACAACATAAAATGTTATTATTACATTTTATCAATTTACAACATAAAAACCTTACCATTGTATAAAATTAAGAATGGTTAGGGAAACATATTTGAATTGAAAATATGTCATATAGAAAAAATCCAGGAAACTCTGCTAAGGTTAGAATAAAAAGAAAGATTATACATAAAAAGATTATAGTTATTAGAACCGAATGGTAAAACAAATGGAGAAACTAATTCTGTTTAGCAAAGTTTAAGAATAGAGCGAATAGTATGTCAATCTTCGGCCGAATACATTACACAACTCGGATATCCACCGAATATTTTGCGTCATTGGCAACTTTTCTAAGAATATATCCTGTGCAATATTGGATAAATTCTTCAGCGATACGGATATACGACGTAATCGGTTGGTTAAATTACAAAAATAGGGATGATTATCGTTGATGACTACCCATAAGTTTACAATATGAGTGTTTTTTCAGCAATTTTCGGATATTATGATAATTATTTATAAAACTTTTTTCATAAATATAAAAAGAGTGGCACTTCTTTAGAAGATCAGAATGGGCCTATGTCGCCCAGTCTAAACTAGCACACCCATAGCCCAATTCTAAGAATGACTTTTATGCGTAGTGATGTGTGCTTCGTCTAGTAGACGCCGCTTGTAGGGAAAAAGGAAACACCTATCATTGCCAATAAAGAATTTCGAATAAAGAAGAGCAGAGCTAAGAATATTTATCGTTAAAGTGGCTGCCACATTTTATGAAAATATCGCACATATTGCACCGCATTCTCCCTGCTTTTCAAACTTTCGTTGTTTAGCGGGCTCGCGTCTCTTCATGACCTCGAGAGCGGGCGGAGGCGGCGAGAGGGCGGGGAGAGGTGGAGAGTGCAATATGTAGAGTGAGAGTGGGAGAGAGAGCGCGCGCGCTCGCTCGGTTGTATCTTTCCCCCTTTCCCTCTTCCTTCTCCCCTTCTCCTCCTTCTTTCGTATCGACGCGTCAGCTGCTGCACTAGTTCTCATCACTTTTCGCATTATTCCGCTCGATTTGCGGAGCCGGTCCCTCGGCTTTCCGGCCTACTTTTGCCCTGCCCAATCCAATCGACCCGAGCTGAAACCCACCTCCACTTCACGTGATCGTCCCTGTCACATGGGCCGCGCCATTTCCCTTTGCCGCCCTTGCGATACCCTTTTTTGCGGCCCATTTCGATCCCGAACCACCTGACTTGCATCCTTTCACTATCCTTTCCATTACGAAATGCGTTCCTCATGTTTTTCACGTGTGCCGATACTAGTAGTGGTGGTGGTGGTGGATGATAAGGATCCCCTCCGTCTGCATACACGATTTCACTACGACCGTCCTTGAATCGGGGCATTTCGCCCGAGTTCAATCGCCTCCCGCGAAAACATCTCCCCCCTCGCTCCCTGACTCTTCTCACTTTTCAGCCCCACCAATGAGCCCCGCACGGCCTCGTCGCCTTCTCCACTAACCACAACTACGGGATACCCACACCAGCACCCATCACAATAATGACTTCACTTTTTGTGAGTTTTCCGCCTCTCTTGCTGAATTTGATGCAGTTTTTGCAGGTTTTCTATGTTAATCGCGGCTATCTTTTCTCACTCGACTATGAACTATCAGTGCAAAGCGTCCGGCAATTGCAGGTTTGCCTCTCTTTCCCATTTCGTTGTTCGTTGGGGTCGCGTTTTGGATCGATTCGCTCGCTCTGACCCTCAAATGGATCGATTTGCTCCCTTTTGTTCGCGTTTTTGATCGATTCGCTCGCTCAGCCGGTTACTGTTTACGATGATGACGACGGTGCGGGGATCGATTCCCTCCGCTCCCTTGGGGGAATCGAGAGTAAATTATTCGAAAACACAACCAGCGAAAAGATCTAGCCTGATTAGGGACATGATGAATTATCCATGCCAAATCACTGAGAACTCGGCAGCTCGCTTGAACGCAAGCTTAGGAGCATTAGCCACTATCAATGACAACACTGGCTTTTGCGTGGTAACGAACGCCTTTGCCTTTGTCAAGGAGCATTGGCATTGGGGTAGCACGGCGGTAAACATACTTATTGACAGGGTAAAGTATTGGATCGTCGCTCAATTCGCTACTATTTTTGATCGATGAGATTTTTTTGTAGAAAAGTGATGAATTGGAAGGCACTAAAAGTGACCGAACAAAACTAGCACTCGGATTGTTTTTGGGCCATTCGAGTGCAGTTGGGTGGCCAGAGATCCGGCGAAATGGACTAGACGTTTCTCTTTCTTTCTCGTTTAAACTGGCCCTGCGCTATACGATTTGCGCGGGAAAACTTTTCAGCTGCTCGAGATGATAAGAAGTCGTTTATGCTAGAAAGCCTTGGGAAGTTTTTTCAGGTTAAAGCAAAGCAGAGTTCAGTCTTCGGGCAGTCCTTTTATTATAAAAATTTGGGAAGATTTTCCAGAGAACCATATTTGTTCCAGAGCCGTAAAGTGGTCAGAGAGCCGGGTTTCAGTCTCCGGAGTGTCCACTATACACATTTCAGCGCGCAATTCGGGACGAGACGGGAATCGGGACGGACGAGCAGTTGTTACTGACGTGGAATGGGACGAGAATGGACTCGGAGCAGCGGGTTTCCAGCTATGAGCAGTCCTTCACCATGGCCAAGCCAGTGTACCTGTACGCACGATCGACGAAGAACGAGAAGGTACGAATGCCGGCATTTGGAAATCCCCGGCTCTGAGCCAATCTCGGTCCTGATTAGTTTATGTTTCTGCAGGAAACAATGACGATCTCGCAACAGCGCGAGGAGGTCTCCCGAGAGATCTTGTCCACGATTGACCTGGTCAGTTAGCAGTGTTAAGGAGATGTAACCATTTTATTTAAGGGTGAGCAATTCCTTCGAATGAAAGACTCCACATCACAGTACCTAAAGCTTTCCGACCACAGTGTTCATATAGTTAGAGTGAGTTACTCTGATATTCGGTGGATGGGTTTAAAATCACAAAATAAAAACTGAAGAAAATTGAAATGATTTGGTTATAGTGCGAGGGCCGGAATTTGTTGTCAATATAATAGTAACGGTTGTTCCCTTCCGCCTTCTGCTGCTATCAGCTCCCGCAATCGCCTCTGTTTCGATATTCGAGTGTGATAACAGGCACAGTCCGGCACGCGGGCGGCTCCAACCTTGCCACCGCCCATTAATTATTTATATCCCGGCCAAACGGACAAACAACTTTGCAGATCGCCGAAAATACCGTCACTTCCACGGCAAGAATCGTTCAGGAGCACCACAATCTGAATGGGGTGAGGAAGCATGAAAAATACAAAATATTAATTTGAAAAAAAAAACTCAAATTATGTGCATATTCGCTAGGACTGGTAGTAAATGGTTAAATAGTTAGTTATGCATATTGTGCGGTTAATTGACAGTCCTTGCATGTGCACATCTGACTCACGCGCTGGTCGCTCTCTGTAGTCATCAAATCTATGCATAGGGTGCTCCCTTTTAGAAGAGTGAGAATGGTGCAATAAGAGAACTGAACCCGCGCTGAACTCTGGGGTGTTGTTTTTCGGCGCGCGGCACAAGGGAAGAAGGAAGAAAACATCTGGCAAAACAAGTGAAATAGAAATATTTGCTCGCATGGGAGCGATTACAACTGATCAATATGTTTATCATTCCATGATTTTATTGCAGTTTCTCTATTCTTGTACGATTTTGCCTTATTTTTGAACATTTTGTTGTTCAAATGAAGGACGGAAACTGACTATGGCATATTTTACAACTTTTTTTAAATGGCCTTGCAGTCGGTTCCACCAGGACTTCGTGTGCCTTGAGTACGGGACTACCTTTACCGTTCACTTTCACAGGGATGGAACGCACTCGTCGCCAGCATCAACGATTCCGTGATGAAATTGGAGAAGAAGCACAAGCGATTCGACCTCCACGTCGTCAAGGTCCCTTTTTCGCAACACCTTACCTTGTGAAATTGAGAAATCTATTGTGGTTGAGTGACTAAACGATTTGCGAAATAGAGTTGTGTACACGAAGAAATTAGAGGAATTGCATTGTGAATGAGAACATTGAGAACGCAATTGGGCAGAGGCAATACATGCCGAGCGAGAGCACTGGGTATACAATTTGAACCACATTCTCGGTAGTGGCTATTTCCGGCGTCTTTTCATAGAAATGCGAATTACTGTGGATTTCAGCTCGCCGAGTTAACAGAGAAGACGACCGATTTGATGTCTGGCTTCGAGGAATGCATCGAACAGTTGAAGACGGTGAGATATCGAGAATGGAGAAATCCGGAATTTGAGATCTCTAAACACAATTGCGGACTAGATAAGAGACATTTTCGAGAAATAGTGAGAGAATGAATGTATTATAATCAGAATTATGACTAATGTTGCCCTGACAGCTGGCCTTACTACTTGACCTTTACCCCCATGATCAATATACTATTTTTGCAGATCATTCTGCCCGCGTCGATGCAGGCGAGTGGCAGTGACTGCACGCTGTACGAGTGGATCTCCGCCAGCGATCCGAATCACTCGATGCAGGAGCTGCTCGAGCAGGTGCAGGAACAGCTGCACTTGGTCAGTCATTCCTCGCCATTTTAGCGCGCAGGGCGGTCGGATCTGAACTCAATTAATGAAAATCGGTTAAGATCAACAGCACCGACGTGGAGACGATTCGGGGCGAGCTCAAGTGGCTGCAGGAGCTGTCGGAGAAGTCGGACAATCGCGAGATCCGTGGCATCAACAAGAGGATCTCGCAGATAGAGCACTCGCTGAGCACGTTGTCGGGTGAGTATTCATAGCGTAATTTGGCCAAGAAATCACGAGAAAATGCGAAATGCGAATTTTATGTGTATCTGGCGAGAATTATAAAGGTAATAGAAATGGAGGTAAACAAATAAAAATAGCTCCTCGTTGCAGACTTCAAGGAGCACATTGTGAAGCACGCGAGGACCATCAGACAGGACAACCCCAAGGGAATGGACGAATACGTGCTCAGCGTACGTTCTTATTATTTTTCATTTATAAAATGGACAGTATATCTAATAATGATAGTTTAATTTCTTCTGATTACGATTATTTATATTAATATAAATTGATAACAATACCGACAATTATTTGCGAAAAAAAATTGTAACTATTCTCAATTGTAGGAAATGGTGGACAAGCACCGCACGATGGTGATCAACATGCACGAGATCCTCAAGAAGATGAATGAGTCGTCCATTCTCTTCTACAAATCAAAGGGCGAAGTCCTCGACAACGTCCGCAACAGACTCTTCGGATGGGTTGTTACGGTAAGTTATTGCTACCTACTTCTTTTAATTTTTTAGGTAAGACATAGAAAATTGTATAATTCAACAAATTACACACATTACATTAACAAATTACACACATTGAATAAATGTCACAGTATTAGACTATACATTATTTACAGTGTTGCGAGAAGCTGAATGCCGTCAACAGCATGGTCGTTGTCTTCGAGGAGAAGTTCCATGGGCTCAAACAACGACTCGATCTGATCAGACAGGTGCAATTCAAAAAAAGCGTTTTTTTTTTAATTTAATAAATTTTTATATTGTTTTTTACTGTTTTGAAAGTGAAACGAACAGTCGGTACACTCATAACTTCGTTGTTTTCTTTCTAATGAAAACATTTGAGGTGAAAGAGACACCGCTGATGTTCGCCACTTGCGTCACTGAAGTGCTGAGGAGAAAGCAATTGCAGAAGGTCAGCCGATTCACCTTCCTCGTGATTAGACAACCTTTCGAAATGACAATGCAAAATATTCACAAAGGATACTAAAAAAGAAAATCGTCCTATTCACAATGCAATTTCGCTAGTATAACAAATGGACCAGGAACAAATGTACCATAACAGAGGTCTTCTGAGAGATTGCATGAAATCCAGACCCCCCATTGACAAACTGTTCAAAGTGCTTCGATTCGGTCCAAATTTTCAGGGTTGGTGCATCCATGGACCAAGGATCTTCGGCTGTCTTGATTAGGCCTCAAACTCATTTACGCCCGAAAACCGGATGCAGAGCGGTCGGATTTTCAAAAATTCATAACTTTCTTGAAAATTGAGATACAGACTCGTTCAAAAGCGAAAAATGACCGCCATAAAATTTTGAATAAACCACCTCTTGAGCGCAAACTGGAACGACAAAAAATCATTTAGCTAAAACTGAAAAACCGATTATCCGAGCCAAAAATCGACGGCCTCCGAAAATTTCATTCCACACCCAGATGAGATAATTGCAGAATCAAATTCTTCGTTGAATTCTGGTATTACCCTGAAAAAATTAGCCAAATCGAAGATTCCATTTTTGAGCTACATAGCCTCAAAGTTCGATGACTGCATGTTTTGGTGTACTGAGAGATGTTTCACTCAGATCAGATCGGTGAGCTAGGTACGCAAATTAATCACAATTGTGTTCTGCATGATGAAAATAACATTCTCAAATATTTTCGCGCCATTCGGCGTCTTTTATCTCGCTACATCCTTGCCATGAGGTAAAAAAAAGCGACTTTCGGATATTTCGTTCATTCAAGCGCACATTTCGGTCATATTCCATGAATGTTGTTTGCGCCAGTCACTTTCCCACGAGTTTCAAGAATCCTCTAACTTGTGTGGTAGCATGGTCGATCTAGGGGAAGAGAGAAAGATGCGCTTCATGTGCTGAAACTCCCCATGACCTTCTGTAGCACAGGTATCGCGAGAGGATTTAGCAAAAATCGGCCCTTTGATACCAACGAAGACAACCAGACTATGATGGGCGAATATACTATGGAGGCTGTTTTGAAAAATAAGAGTTAATTGTCCCAGAACCGGTAAATATGAAAATTTCGATTCCCGGCCTGGCTATGGCGTATCTCGCCTCCCAGAGGTGCTAGAAAATTGCACTCGGGCTAAAAAATGTGGAAAATTTTCGATTTTTTTTATTAATAAAGCTGTAAAATGGCATCGGGAGCGAGTAGGATAGATCGGACCGGAATGACGAGACGATTCCAAATCTGATTTAAAATCGAGTCTAAGTGGTCGCCATAACGAGAAAATCAACTTATAGTGTACCTGGCTTGTAAGTAAATCTGTGCATCCTTCCTCGTGTTGACTTCCGATCTCTTGATCTACTCGAGTCTCTCTAACTTGACCTCTTCCCAGTCTCTGCGCTCTCTCGATTCCCCATGCTCTCTCGCCTCCCTCGTGAGAGAGACTCCATGTTTTGTTCCGGAAGGAAGTAAACAAGCGGAAAGATCGTAGAATTCACTTACAACCCAGGTACACTATAAGTTGATTCTCTCGTTATGGCGACCACTTAGGTTCAATTTTAAAACAGATTTGGAATTGTCTCGTCATTCCGGTCCGATTTATCCTACTCGCTCCCGATGCCCAAGGCTCCGTGAAAAGTTCCATTTTACAGCTTTATTATTTAAAAAATCGAAAATTTTCTTAAATGCGCGTCACCGCAATCTAATTCCACATCGGATGTCAAAGTTTCATCAAATTAGCTAGAACGAGTGTCGAGATATTTCAAGAAAACTGATTTCGACGTGACGTCATCTGGGGCCAACTGAGGAACTACGAGCAAAATGAATGTGACCATCGTCATCAGCACCCTCAAGAACCCCGTTTAGCAATGTTTCAGAGAATTGACATTTTTGAGCTGTGCCAAACCCATCCGAAATTGCTCGATTATTACACAAACGGCCTCATATATTTTTCATGAAATTTAAAAAAAACTACCGTGTTCCACGATGGATTCACTATCTCCAGTCAAAAAATCAGCCAGATTCCTTGCCTGGTTAAAAAGTTACACCCAAAAGAAAAGTGGGCCAATACTTTCCGGCGCTACTGTATGAAAGATAGAAGACTCTAAAGCTGAAATGAAATTCTGGGCAAGTCTCCTGCGTCTCAGGAAATTTTTTTAACGTTTTAGTTTTTTTCTGTTTCTTATCCAGTGATACTTGGCATGACCTCGATGAAGCTGGCAAAATGTTGCTCAACAAGTTTTCAAATTCAGTTCAACAAATTCTGGGCTCTGCGTCTTAGGAAGAAAAGTTTAAAGTTTTCGATTTTTCTGTTTCTCATCCTGTAAAACAGCGATTTTAGGACAAAAAAATGGAAATAGGTTTGGAATATTTTTCCACATTTTTTAGCCCGAGTGCAATTTTCTAGCACCTCTGGGAGGCGACATAGCCAGGCCGGGAATCGAAATTTTCATATTTACCGGTTCTGGGACAATTAATTCTTATTTTTCAAAACAGCCTCCATAGTATATTCGCCCATCATAGTCTGGCTGTCTTCGTTGGTATCAAAGGGCCGATTTTTGCTAAATCCTCTCGCGATACCTGTGCTACAGAAGGTCATGGGGAGTTTCAGCACATGAAGCGCATCTTTCTCTCTTCCCCTAGATCAACCATGCTACCACACAAGTTAGAGGATTCTTGAAACTCGTGGGAAAGTGACTGGCGCAAACAACATTCATGGAATATGACCGAAATGTGCGCTTGAATGAACGAAATATCCGAAAGTCGCTTTTTTTTACCTCATGGCAAGGATGTAGCGAGATAAAAGACGCCGAATGGCGCGAAAATATTTGAGAATGTTATTTTCATCATGCAGAACACAATTGTGATTAATTTGCGTACCTAGCTCACCGATCTGATCTGAGTGAAACATCTCTCAGTACACCAAAACATGCAGTCATCGAACTTTGAGGCTATGTAGCTCAAAAATGGAATCTTCGATTTGGCTAATTTTTTCAGGGTAATACCAGAATTCAACGAAGAATTTGATTCTGCAATTATCTCATCTGGGTGTGGAATGAAATTTTCGGAGGCCGTCGATTTTTGGCTCGGATAATCGGTTTTTCAGTTTTAGCTAAATGATTTTTTGTCGTTCCAGTTTGCGCTCAAGAGGTGGTTTATTCAAAATTTTATGGCGGTCATTTTTCGCTTTTGAACGAGTCTGTATCTCAATTTTCAAGAAAGTTATGAATTTTTGAAAATCCGACCGCTCTGCATCCGGTTTTCGGGCGTAAATGAGTTTGAGGCCTAATCAAGTCAGCCGAAGATCCTTGGTCCTTGGATGCACCAACCCTGAAAATTTGGACCGAATCGAAGCACTTTGAACAGTTTGTCAATGGCCACCTGCGATCTCTCAGAAGACCTCTGATAATTTGTATATCTTTTTTACAGGAATTCCGCTCCTGGCATCAATCGCACACCGAGCGCGCGCACACATTCACTGGCGAAGAAATCAGCTGAGGACCGTGTTCGCTGCAAAGCTGGAGAAGCACTTCCTTCGAGTCATCTTCCAGGGTATTTAGCCTTTTTATCAACTTAAAAATAGAATTTATAATACAGGAATGTTCGACAAGCTGCCAGTCTTCTTCGTTAAGCACGTGCCCGAATTCGATCAACAGCTGCCGGAAATTGATACGGAGTACTACAAGTACGTCTCACATTGCATAGAAAACAATTGCAAAAAATATGGGTTTTGCGGTTGAAAAGATTGATAAGAAAGGTATATTTTTCCAGAGAACTCCGCAAGACCGTCGGCTCGCTCGAGTCGGTGCTCCGTGTCAACTCTCCCCAAGTGCACATGCGCCTGTCGGGTCGTCCTTCCTCCCTAGTGTCAGTGCAGTCCCAGCCGCATCTACGGTACGTTTATCTCATTTTTAAAAAATCAAAATATGTGCCAAAAATATTGTTAATCAAAATATTTGCAGTCGCGAGGAATCGTTCATCTCCTACGAGCAGGCCTCCAACCTCACCACCAACCTGCAAAACGCCTTTCCCTCGAGCGCTTGGCTGTGAGTTTCAGAGAAACTAACAGATCGATATATGGCTCGTCCGAGTTATTGATAGGTAGTGTTATTGTATCTTCTTCGTTCGTTATCACGCATCCCTAAGCCCTTTGTCCTTCCCTGTCGTTCCTCAGTAAGGAACCTTTTACAGGAGTCACGACAACGACACGGACATGTCGCCTTGTCCGGAACCACCGATTTTGATGATGAAGGCTTCGGATGGTGAGGAGAGCTCGGGATACGAATAGCTTTATGTCACATTTATATCGAATATTGAGCCCTCTGATGATATAGAAATTTTAACTTTAGCTTCATAATAATAATTAATACTTTCTTATTAATATGAAAATAATAATAATAATTAATAATAAGAATATATAATATAAAAAAATAATTTCAGCGGCCGGCTCAAGTGGTCGTGGCAGCAACCCCTTCGCTACCGGTCAACGAAATCCCTCCCTCCACGACATCCACGAGAATGAGCTCTCGCACTACGGACATTCAGTGAAGAGTGCGCCCATATGCATTCCATCGGCGTCGAGGAGTCCGAGGGATGACAAACCGGTACGGAGAGAATAATAGATGCGCTTTTTACTTATGAAATCAAAAATTAGGTCTTTTTGCCATATGCCTCGAGATTGCCGAGGGATAACATGCGGAGAAATAAGACTATACTGATGCTGTTGAGGAATTAATTCCTGGAGTTCTTGTAGGCGCGCATTATATTTTTCTTGTATTTAGACAATTGGATATATATTTTCAAAATGATTTTTTTTTAAATTAGCATTATTATAATTATTCTTATAACGCAACTATAATTCTCACACTTCAGGAGCGAGTCTCGTGCAGTTCCACCGAGGATCCTCTCGTTGACAGCAAGGAGGATCGGGAACAGGTAACTGATAATATTTTTATTTTGATTTTTGTAAATCCTTCCTGATTTAGTTCGCGATCGACGACATCTCCACACGGTCTCAGATGATGGAAGTCCTTCGTCCGATGATCGACGAATTGCGGGCTCTCAAGGAAGAATTGGAAGATACGAAGAGCACGCTCGATGTGTACAAAGGAGCCATGGAGGGCGATGGACAAGTAAACATTTGTTCAGATCTTTAGTTTAGGGTGTAATATAAAACGGGCGTATGTAGTTATAGCCTCTTTAAGTGTTAGTCGGGATATAAACAAAAACAGCGTGTACCTTTAACAGTAAAAGTGTTACTAAAGAAACTTTAATAGGAGAGCAATTTTTTTTTTAAATTTTCCGTTGAGTGAATGTTGATTGCATGGGAATAAAAATAATAAATTTAATAAATTCAGGACATTCTGGACAAGGTGACTGCGTGCCATGTGAATATTGTTGCGACGATCAAGGAACATCACGAGAAGGAATTGGAAGAAGAGAAGGATATGATCGCGGTGAGGATGGGTAGAAGACGTATTCTGTGATTCCGGGAAATGGAGAATATTTACATCTATATTTTCTGCGCTACTCCTATTGAAATATTTAGTATTGAGGAGTTAGGGTAATACTAGACCTTTAGAAAGTAAATTCAGTGGATATATATATAATATTCAGGCTCTCGAGGAGAAGATCGCCACGCTCGAGAAGCGCATTGACGATCAGGAAGAGCAGATTGCATTTAGAGATGGGCAGATTGATGGATTGAGAGAGATCGATGAAGATAAGGATGAGAAGATCAAAGAGTGAGTGGAAAATGGAAAGTATTCCTTCCTGTAAAGATATTTCTACACACATCACAATTCCACTAAATAGTTTAACAGACAAAAAACATTCCGATAATTTCGATGCCGAATCAAGAAAATTGGGCACGAGGTGAAGAACTACTTTGAGAACTACTTCGCAAAATGTTATCTGATATAACAATTCTCTCTCTCCTCCCTAAAGTAATGATCCGACCTAGCACCGATAATTGCACTCTACTACTTAATGTTAGCAAAATCTTTATCATTTTCAGGCTTACTGAGCAGCTGGCTGGAGCTGACGAACGTCTGAAGGAAGCCACTGATGAAATCTTCAAGAAGCTTATCATCGAGTACGAGCTGGCCAAGGACAGGGAAGCCAGCGATTTCCGGTGAGAAAATGCACTTTTTATGCAAACATTTGCTTTTGTTGGGAAACGATATCTAAAAAAAGCATTATATCATCTTCTCACGATAAAAGAATAAGCGAGAAAAATCTGTATTTTAGTGATATCTATATTTTTTGTCATATTGGCCTAGCAGTATCCTCCCGCAATCTCGAAGACGGAAAGTTCCTTTACCTAACTCTTTTATATTTTGGAACTTCTACGGTTTTTGAGGAAGTGGGGAATGAGAATGATTGGGAAAGAAATACTATGCGAGAAAAGGCTGGCCCAAAAATCGAAGAAGTGACCATATTTTTTTCAGTGAGACAATCGAGGAAAAGGAGGAGGCGTTGCGCCAGATGCAGCGGGAAATGGACAAGAAGCAGGCTGATATGGAGAAACTGAAGAAGGGACCGGGTCATGAGGAGTACCGGCAGATCGTCGAGAGCGAGATAAGAGCAGCGATGGAGAAGGAGTTCAAGGTGGGTAGAATGGCGAGGATTTTGATAGAGTGACAACTGTTGGGCAATCGATCGCTCTTGATCGTCGTGAGTGATTGATTGATCTCTTGATTGAACGAAACGATCGTCTTTTTTTCCAAGATTCTGTAAGTTCTGCAATGGAATTTATCGTTTCTGCTAAAATAACAAATACGCAGTGAATGGATGATTGCCTCATATTTACATTCACATACTCATTCCAATCATCCATCTGCACTTGCTGATAAGAGTAGTGTACATAAACATTGATACGATTCGATGAGAAGATCATCTCGATCAAACTTCAATATTTCAGTCCCGCATCGATCTTCTCTCCAAGGGACTCGAGCAGAAGAAGGAAGATTCCATCGCAAGAATGAGAAAAGATGTCGAGTTCGAGCATAAGAAGAGAGAGGCCGAGAAGGTCATTATCTAACACAAAAAACATATAGAACACGTCATAAAATCCAATAATATATAAAAAAAAATTTAAAAAATAAAATAATGAATTGGAGGACATCGAATTCCGCCTGGCCATGTACGAGAGGGATCTTCTCCGTAGTTCGTCCAGTTCTGAACTACTCGATGATGTGAAGAAGAGTGTAGATCAACAGAAGGAGAAGTTGCTCCAGGACGGACATTGTGAGTACTGATTATGTTCTACATTTGAGCTTATAAAGAAATTTTTGTATATTTTTGTTTGTTTTAAATTTCAAAAATGATACTTTCAGTCTCGCCATTCTTCATCACATCTCCTCGTGCTTCTCCCCGCAAGCCGCTGTCCTCAGTAACGTCGATGAGCGGCTCCCTCATGGGCTCCCTTGCCTCTCTCACTTCGCCCACGTCCGAATCGCCCCTGAATGTACGATTCGAATTTGGTCCTCAGTTGCTCTTCGATATTGACACGCATGCAAACGTTAGTAGGCACTAGGCGGATACGAACATTTCGAAAATAAACTCAGAAATACGACACTAGAAAATGTCCCTCAAGAGATGAATTGTGATTAAGCGATTGGCCTCAGCCTAGCAGTGATCTCCCGCGGGACGCAAGTGTCTTGATTAACGGGATGACATTCACCTTTACCTATTTCACCTAAAAAAAAGAATTTTTATTTTTTATACATATTTTTCCATATGTTCTCATCCGAATTCGTGTGCAACAGTTTATGTTCACATTCGCCCCTGCAGGAGTTCGTGTCGCCCCCTCACGTGGTGATTCCGGCCGAGACCGAGATTGTCCTGCCTAAGATCATCGCTCCTGGAGATATCACCCCGAAGAAGGAAGAGAAGGAACCGAAGAGCGATGGGGAAGGCAAGAAGGAGGACGAGGGGAAGAGGGGAATGAAGAAGAGGTGAGAATGTACGAAAACATAGTTTTTTGTGTACGAAGAGAGTAAGTGAGTAGTTTCGGAAATATCAACGTTGTAGTGCGTCCACTCCCATCATGGAGCAGAGCTTCATTCCTGGCTACAACTCCACTCGAGTATCGGAGAAGAGCGAGGACAGGTAAAATGCTATTTCCTGAAAAAAAATTCTCAATAATTTTCGGGTGAACATTATTCAATACTTAATGATTTGAAGGGATAGTATGCAAACGATATTTGCAAACAGCTATAGTATTTCTTACATTTTTCAAACTCACATGCCAATGTCTCATGGTCCTAGATCCTGACCTATTTAGCAAATACACAATTACATTTACTCTCCACAACCTTGTTTATTATAATATGTATATTTTTTTTCAGCAGACTCGAGCCGGTCACCGAGGCCGCCGATGGTCAACAATCTGTCGCTGTGCAGACAAAGATCGTGCAGAGAGCGATGGACTTCATGGTCTCCCTCAATGACATCCGAGAGGGATCCACCGTGCTCGTAGTGTGGGACGAGAGACACAAGTCGTACATTCTCTTCTGGTACGTGGGGGAGCATCGACACTGAGGAATACTTCATAATAGATTGAGAAAGCTTTCTTGATAGCATTGATGATTATACAATTACGATTATGGTATGATGAAAGTTGTGATCCAGTTCTTACGGTTACAGTTTAAATATTAAAATTATTATAGCATGTCCAACTACATCCACTTCGTCAAGGAGACGAGCGTTCGTCGCCTCGGACTCTCCAATAGCACCACGGAGGTTTGATTTTTAACTCTTTCAAAATGTATAAACTTTCTGATTAAAAAATGTATAACTTTGTGTAGTTGCGTAACTAGATTTGATTTCGCATATTGCTCTTGAGTAAAATTATCCTGGAGACACTAATTAAATAATCGTTCCAGAACAATCCTCGAACTGGCAACTGGGTGCTCGCTCGCGTTGCGCACGTCGACCTCTGCGTTATCAAGAAGTCCACCAACAGGTAAATTATTTAGAAACTTTCATATTTTTTTTTAAATTATTGGAATAATTTTACTAAACAAAACTTCTTCAAAACTTTTGTGTTTTAATTAATCTCATTATAATTGCAGATACATGCTGCCCGTGGACACGCAAGTGTATCGTGTAGACGTGCATCCCATCGCGCTCGACACAACTGCCTTCAACACCACCACCATCCCGAGCCTCAGAACGGCTTCCTAATTCCTGACATCCCGGTCTTCTATACTGTCTTCCCTTTCCGTCACAATTCTCATCACTTTTGAACGTTTTTTTCTTTTTTTTTCCGAGAGTCCGCTTCCGATGTTATCTCCTGTGCTGTATCATTTCAACGCTTTCCCACTACCACTCTCATTCTGATTCTTCTCGAGGTGCAAGCAGTCTCACAGCAGTCACAGCACCCTATTGTAGCCAACTTTTTCTTGAAAAGGAGAGTTTTCTCGCACCTTTTCAACCACCCATCCATCCTAGGAGTATCGTTCTCAAAGGTTGATGTGATCAAGTCCACGACTTGATTCCACTTTTGTATCTACTCTCACCGTCTTTGTATGTACTGTACACATCCCGCTTCGTACTTCTTAGTTAGCGCTTTCCTGTCGACCTCTCTTTCCGTACCCTCTTTTCCCGATCGAATCGATCGACTTTTACGTTTTTTTACTCAAGGATTCGTCTCCGAGCATCACACCGATTGAGATTCTTGACTGGTTATTGTCGATTGCCTCTATACTTTCTCGTGCTCATCCCGTAGTCCCTGAACGTATCCTTCCTGCTCCCATTTAACCTCATCCTGCTCGCTAACTCGCTTATCACTCATATAACCTACCCAGTACCCAATTCAGGTATTCCAATCGAGAAATCAGTACCCGCCGTCTCTTGATTCTACCCGTCCATCTAGTAATGGTCATTCTTGTGATTTCGT
This sequence comes from Pristionchus exspectatus, assembly GCA_911812115.1. Lineage (NCBI taxonomy): Eukaryota > Metazoa > Nematoda > Chromadorea > Rhabditida > Neodiplogasteridae > Pristionchus > Pristionchus exspectatus. The sequence goes on along the minus strand of OU461583.1, from coordinate 31,121,613 downwards.
ACAGGTCACCTCTGCCCCTCCTTCCGTTTTCGAGCATCAGTCTTTGCATTCGACGTCTGTATGTGCTACTAATGAGTGTGAACATTGTCTATACTTCCGTGTTTCATAAACGTCGATAAATGGATCTGATAAGTTCACGAGTTCAATGGAGAGGCACAATTTGAGCACTCGATCACGTCGGTGAAACAAAAATGAGAAATAATGTGAAACAGAGAGATCGGGAGCGATCATTTAATATGATGCCGCTCAATTCTTTGCGGGAATCTTTTCCGTGAGAATTTGCATAATCGGCGACGGTGTGCCATTCACCGCGGAAACCTTTTCGCTCAATCGCCGAGTTCATTTCCACTCGTTGCTACTCCCTTCTCGGCACGCCTTCTACGCCCAGCTTTTGTGTGCCAGGTACGGTTAGTTTACTTGAAAGGTTGATCTCGCGGTACAGGAAGGCAAATTGAAATGGTCATCATACAGAAGCACGCGTTGTAGTAGTGTCCCTTCAGGTTTGATGAAAAGCGTACTGGCTGACTAACATTTACGGGTTCTTTACATTCAGTATGCAACCGGAAATCGATATGTCAGACGATCTGCACATGAAGAAAGGACGATATCGATATGTGATACTCACCATTGTTGGCTTGCATCTGTCATTTGTCCTTGCGAGGTGATAATTCAGAATTTTTTCAGTCGTCAATCATGAGCAATAAAAACACTTCAGCGTCATTACTTTCAACTCAGCGTTTGTTTCCATGCAAGATCTCTCCACATCTCCCTTGTATCCAGCCGTACTGAATGGCACGATATTGGTTAGATTGATCGTTGTACAAATTTTAGAGTCCTACAGCACTATAAAAGCATATCAGACTTCATGGCTATTATGCTACATAATCAATGAACATCGCTTCTAAGGAAGTTAAATCTGATTGCAGGACCCCGACTGGGAATCCAGCGACCTTGCAATGAGTGATAGACGATTTGTGTGGACACCAATGATGAAAGCACTCTCGTATGCAGGTGTGATTTCGACTTGTTTTGAACTTCCAATCATGCATAATGATCATGTTTGCCGTTGTTCAATGTCGTTGCGTTATGCATGCAATCCAGAATATGTCTAGCCATAGGCTGTACATAGGCATAACAGTGCAATAAACTTAGTTTAGGAACCACTTTAACAGTATGATTATTCAAATGAACAACCGCTGAAATGCGAAATATTGTGTTAAGCCAAAATAAGCCGCATAATTTTTAAAAGTCACATCGAGAAACATCGTAATGTTCATCTGTAGCAGATACAAATGCCGAGTACAAAGGCTGATATGGCAAAAATATATTTTCATGGCCAGAGGTGTTACAATTATGAGGTCGTTCTCTGGTCGTACAATAAATATAAGTGTTACCAATATAATCCTTCAGGTGCCTTCGGCGGGAACGTCGTCTGCGTGCAGCCGATGGTGTATGTCATCCGAAAATTCGGAGTGCACCGAGCGATGACGTTTATTGGTATTCATCTTTTCAAGCTTAGAAACAAATCTTAATCAATTAAGGATTGCTTGGCGCGTTCACATGTGCATTCACTCCGCTGGCACTGTCCATTTCATTCGGACTCTTCGTCTGCTTCAGATGCGTTAATGTATGTTACTTTTAGTGATTCATTCGTTTTTCTTGGAAATATCTCTTCGCCAATTCGAAGTTGAAATTTATTGGTATGAGAATAATGATCAAAATATTTTAGGGCCTAACCTTCTCTATGTTGTTCACTGTTGCTGGGGTTGTATGCAATGACTGGTAAGGGTTTCCAGCAATTAAAAAAATAAAAGTTAATTCCCAGGGCACCTCTCGTAGAGCGAGGCATTTTCGTAGCTGTGCTCACTGGTGAGATTCATACTTTTTTTGCCCAACCTTCAAATTTTCTTCTTGAATCAAGTTCATTTTAAATATATAATTATCGAGCAGGATTCAATTGAAAAATCATGCACAGGTCACGTTGAAATGGCTGCCATGTTCACGATGCCAGTTGGTGGAGCTGTGGCGAGCAAGGGTGAGTCTATCGAAACAGATCCTTATTTTTTGCGTTCGCCTCTCTTGCTGGAACAAAACGGAACAAATTAGTTTCAGGAAACTGAGGAAATACTCCTTGTAAATTATGATAGTACCATCTCTATTCATTTCATAAAAACGTGGCTTAGTGACGAGTACTTCGTGTGGATCACGGCGCGATCGAAACTCAAACGAGCAATTTACTCTGAAAATTTTGCATAATCCGCTCAAGAATGTCATTCATTCTACAGAACGCGCACACAAACCACACTAAAATATCGATAATCGAAATCATAATCTGGTAAAAGTGACAAGGTCAACTTTTAGTAATCCCCTCACAGAAAAGATCTTGGGGTGGCTGCAAAAGTGTGAAAAATTGGATTGCTGTTCGGAAGTTGTGCACAGAAATATTCAACACATGTTGTTGATAGTATTCACCGGGAATTTTAAGATACCTCAGCATGCCATACTCTAAATTAATCGAGATAATAATTTTAGTTGGCTGGCCGTACGCTTTCTACCTCAATGGAATCATTCTCGCGTGTATCACGGGCCTATTCGCTTTCCTGTACAGGTTCGTCTAGCTAGCCTTGTTTCTACCTTCTGATACGCGCGGAGAACATAATCAAACAGCTTTTTTAAAAATTTGTTTGACTTATAAAGAACATTGTTTGAGATTGAATAGCTAATCACCAGTCTGAGAGCGTCTGATTTATATAAAAATTGTTAGAAGCAAATTTAAATAAGACATACCAGGGACTCTCCGAGCAAGCATCCCTTCGTTTGCGAATGGGAAGTTCAGAAGATCAATCGAGGAAAGTCAAAACTGCAAGCAAGCGGCAGTTCCGCCACTGTATGTCTCTTCTCAGTTCATTAAACAAACATGATTGAAGAGCTGTCAATTAATACATACTATATAAATTTTAGAATCAGATCTATAATCAAAATTTATCAGGGTTCGCTGATAACCCCCTGATATCCAGGGACCCCAGATAAATTATTAAAATTTGACCAATTCAGCCTCCTTACCGTGCCATCTTTTCCTCTCCCGTCATCTGGGCTTCGTGGGTGGCAGTAATCGGAACATTCTTCGTCTCACAGTTCACCATCACTTGGAGTCCGATGTAAGTTCTCATTGATGTGTGAACTATTACGAAATGAATGGTTAATGACTACGTGAACTTCACTTATAGTCAATCATTATTCAACATCAGCTCACTAAGATATATATAGAATCTTTGAGAATCAGCTGTCTACTTTGACTGCTCATAAATTCTTATTTAACTTCAGTTACCTCAACAAAGTGCTTCTCTACTCCCCGGCAATGACTGGTTTGATCTCCGTGATTCCTCTCGCATGTCAACTCCTCATCAAGTTCTTCTCCGGTCTAATGTCTGACAAACTGCACTGCGTCGATGATGTGAGATGATTCATCTTTTTTTATTTCCGAAATAAAATGTGGATTTGCAACTTTGCCTGCTTCTGAGATTTGTTTCTAAGAATGTACAATATAATTGGTCCACCCATAATATTTTCTTACAATTTCTAGTAATATTCAGAGCTGTGCATTGCGCCTGCCTATACATATAAATTATTTAATTAAATAAATTACAATTTAATTTTAATTACAATTTCAGGTCACCAAACTCCGACTTTTCAACTCGATCGCTCTCGTAGGCGGAGCAGTTTTCTTCGCTGTTGCTTCGATAGTAACTCCAACTCCGAACTGGATCGACACTTTCCTGTCTCGTGAGTTTCTCTTCATCTTCTACTAGGATGTTGCTTATTCTAGTCTGTTCAAATATCTGAGTCCATAATTGAGAAAATATCATTAATTTCGTACATTTTTCCAAAACAGTTGCTCCTGTGGCTCTGCTCGGTTTCCATGCGGGTGGCTACCCCAAGTGCCTCATCATGACGTCTCGACAATTCTCTTCTTTCGTCATGTCTGTCGTTCAGGTGATTTATGATCTTTCTTTCCCACTTCTAAAAACATTTTAAGATGGTCTCTTGCGGTACAATGTTTGTCGGATCGTTCGCTATTCCGCTTATTGCTCCAGATAACAGCTTCGACGAGTGGCGAAAGGTATGCTGAAATAGGACGACTGACTTTTTTATTACTAGAAACACTGCCAAAGTATATTTTTTTTTGTAACCTATGATGGTAATTACCAGACACTTGAGATAAAAAGTTTTAAAAAATACTTGCAGGTATTCATCCTCTACGCGTCTATGCTCGTCGTGACTAACACGGTGTTCGTAATTTTCGCCCGGGCAAAGGCAGCCTCGTGGACTGAAGAGCACGGAAAACGGACGAATCGAGTGGCTTCAATCGACGGAAAACTCTCGCAAGTATCGTCGCAGTAGTAGCTTAATCATCGCGTTAAGCGAGGCTCATCGTTGTTTTCCACGCAAAGACAATCGTTTCTGTTCCTGATTCCGCTCACTTGTTGTACTTGGTTCCGAATTTGTATGGCTGTCAAATAAAAAATTAAAAAAATTAAAAAAAATGAAAAAAATGAAGACTGATATCAAGAATACAAGTGGAATCTCTCATCCCGCTGCAAAATTTCATTGAGAAGATATTTGATCACTCCATTCCCCCACTTCCAATGCTTCTTCGAGGAACAAAGAAGAACTCGCCCTTGCCCGAGAAAACAAAACAGTTCATCCAACAATTTTTCCTGGTAAAGGTAAAAGGTAATGGTGTATTCATGTCAATCGATTTTACAGTCGTATGACAACGCTATGTGGGAGGGGGGGGGGTCCTGGAGAAGACTAAAATTGGAAAAAGAGCCGATGCGGTATCTGAGAATGATTTCGGATCCTGCCATCCCGATTGACGAGCGACTGACCAAAGAGCAGATCAAGCGATACAGCAATAGACTCGTCGCTACTCCGGTCAAGAAGAAGGTTGTCGTTCGCGGAAAGAGATCGGCCGATATCGAAATGGATAAGGACGGAGATGCGATTGAGTGGAAGATCGAAGAGAGAGATCATATTGGAGAATGGGAAATAGAGCCAGGATGTGAGGATGGAGAAGAGGGACAGATGACTCTTGATGATGAGTATTCAGGTCGATTTTCGAACTCTACGTAAATAAGGTACCCTGGGGCCAATTTTTCAGCATAGGGTCCAGAATCATTGTACGGTCTCTGTGGAGCCTAACTCAATTCTCTCAGATAGTCTCTATTAAATTCACAAGAAAATCTAGCATTCTTGAAATATCTTTGATTAATAGCTTCTGAATTAGAAGACCGTGAACGTGAACAAAATTCACGAAAATTAGCTTGTATTTTGGCTCAAGCTCCGTAGCGTACATACCCAGCGAAATGTTTCGTCGTGTGATTCAAATCATCAGACGCTTGCTAATAATTTTTTTCACACCTATCATGAGCGAGACCTGTCATGAGTGCCTGTCTTGAGTGAGAATATTACATAATCTCTTCTTACTAAAAGCTTCTTATTCCCATGAGTCTTTTCGTTGTACCAACAACTGCGCTGTTTATCGGTTTATTATTGGAAGTTCTGTTTTCTTTTGGTGAGATTTGCACATCATTGTATACGAAAAATATTTTATTCAGAGACAATGCTGGCGATTTTTATTGTTCCTTCTTTCAATAACCTCTACGTATCGCTAACCCATAATCGCTTTTATCTAAAAGTACTTCAAGAGAAAAAGAAGTTCCTCAAAAGTATTTCTAGCATTTCGCCACAGCGATGAGTTCCTGATGAGCGACATGTACCGGTTGGTTTTCCAAACAATATTTTCGATAATCAAAATGTTTGATTATTTTCAAGCGCTGAATAAAAAGCACTTATTTCGTCACTGAATGAATACAATGTTCGAGTTTCAAAACTAGACATTTGGTGGTGAGGCATGAGAAGCGAACGGATTTCCAACCAACTCGCCCAGACACGACGAAACATTTCGCTGGGTATGTACGCTACGGAGCTTGAGCCAAAATTCAAGCTAATTTTCGTGAATTTTGTTCACGTTCACGGTTTGCTAATTCAGAAGCTATTAATAAAAGATATTTCAGGAATGCTAGATTTTCTTCTCAATTTAACAGAGACTATCTGAGAGAATTGAGTTAGGCTCCACAGAGGCCGTACAATGATTTTGGACCCTATGCTGAAAAATTGGCCCCATGGGTATTAGTCTTGTGTCTGACTTAGCACAGGGAATGCGGAAATTGGATGAAATTTTGGGAACTGAACATAGTCGTCATTCCGGTCCGATCTGTGTATGTTGCACAACTTGCACGTGGCTGGATAAAAAGTTCCATTTAACAAATTTATAATAAAAATTCATGAAAAATGAAGTAGACAGGCGTGATCAGCATGAAAATCTACCCGGGTAGCCATACTCACATAATTTTGGCGAAAATCTGCGCTGAGATATCGAACGAAATCTGATTTCGACGTGACGTCATCTGGAGCCAACAGGGACTCAACGTGAAAAAATAATGTGTCCACCGTTATCAGCACACTCGAGAACCCTAATTCGCCAAGTTACAGAGAATTTATATTTTTGGCCTGTGCCGGCCTCTGCTCGATTCTATCGCATACGGCCTCATATGTCCTCTTCTTCAGCAAAGTGCGAGAAGGAATATTTCGAATTGTTGTTTTTGCTTGAGTACATGTCTCTAAGCTTAATACGACAACCAACAAGCAGGGATCTGTATTCACAGTATGAGAGAAGTTTGTAATTGGATATGTTAATTCGGATTGTGATTTGGCATTTAAGAATTCACACGGGACAATAATATGATCAAATATTATTATATATAATTATTCTTATTGATTTGGCAAAATGTATCCAGTTACTTTGCGGTTATTTGTTCTTGTGTACTAACATGAACCGTATTATCCACACTCTGATGAAAAAAATTGTCAAGGAACTATGGAGGAAGCTACCCTGGAAAACATCTTTTTAAATGTTCTCCGATATAGTGGAGTAGTTGTCAGGACTAATGTAGAATGTATGAAAGCATGCGTTGACATGAATGTTAGAGGATAATGCACTGCAAAATATTAGATTATTGTAAATGAGAGAATTTCCCATTTCTGCTCACTCGATATATTCAATCCCACCAGGTAAATTATAAAGCATGTAACGAGAGGTGCGATAACGAAAAAGAACGCAACAGATGCCTGAATTTTTTTTGAAAAGCCATATCAGATCCCAGATCAGCTAGAAAATTTTAGTCGAAAACGAAAACGTGTAATCAATTTACAACTTTTCTGTTCACGCGGAAGATATTTGTTTTGTAAATCGAAAAATAATCAGAAAATAAAGTGCAATGGTTTGAAACGCTCATTCCTCATTTTCCCAGGTCATCTCAATTGGAAAATATGTGTAAATAAATTCTCGAAGACTTTTCATACGGAATAATTTTTTCACACGTCAGCGGAGTGGACACCTATGCCTCGAGGGCTCTTACTTATGCAATCGCTCAGAAGAAGCGTGCCCCTTATGAAGAAAGCAATAAAGAACAAACTTGAGCCACGAGTGATTTTGTCATGATCTTATGAAAACTTCGTGTCTTCTCAGACATGGAAATTTGTGCAGCACTTCTCAACATGACGAAAATGTGAGATCCCAACTAAAACTCGGCGTCTATTATATCAAGAATGTTAAATGCTCACCAAAATCAGAAAGACAATAGCAACGATGAAGCAGAGAATAGTGTATCCAATGAAAACAAACGCAATATCCACGTCATAACAGTCAATTATTTCCAATTCGGTACTTTCGAATTCGGAAGTTTTCTGAGAGCATTATCAATTTTAATTTGAAAAAAATCACTTACTAGTAGTAATTTATTTTTTTCATTATTCGATAGTTTCGCGAACTAAATTGTCCAATATCAATTTCATTTTAATTTTGTAATCACACCTGCAAGAGCGGACCACAGATTGAGCTAGTTGCTATAATTGTTGTGAGGAAAATGGACCGAGTTCGTGTGGAGAATTTCCCGCGATCACCAGGGGGAACGGCGGCCTGAAATCGATTGCACATTCTGGCTGCCTCAAAGCTGCCTCACTTGATGTCGGTGAATGAAGCAAGCCGCGTATGCACAACCGTTCCACGCCAGCGTCACCACCCAGATTATCTGCGGCACTTGCTTTCCTTTTCCGGAGTATTTACAGTCACAAACATAGTACGTAGTGGCGGAGCCGGGTAGTGGAATGACCGGGTGCCATCGGGAAACACAGGGTAATGGAAGGAGAGGTTCCGGATCGAAAATGCAGTGCAACGTAATGTCAGAGCACATTGGCAGAATCTTGAACAACAAAGTTGCAAAATGAGTTCGAATTTCCATACTTACTGTCACTAGCAGCAGCAAACAGGCGTAGTGAACGCTGGTTTTCGAAGATGTTTTGATTATCAAGAAAATGCAAAGAGCGGTGACGAGAGAGGAGATGGCTGAGGATAGTGTGGCTGCAAGCTGACGAACAATTTGACATACCGATCATTCCGATGGAAAAATAGCGTAAGACATAATGAAATGAGCACGGGAATGGAGATACATGATGCGCACTGACTCTGCTAACTTGAACAGGTTGGCAACGAACCTCTGTCATTCGGCTGTTGTAGCGGAACAGGGATAAAAAACTATTTCGAAAACAATATTGATGAAGAAGTAATCAACCTGCTATTCTATGGATACTGAATGAAATATCTGCCGAAAGAACATGCTTGGAGGGAATGCAGATGTTATTTTTCCAATCTGGCGTGCAGGTGGTTGGTTTTCCAATAATGAATCTTATATCTGCGAAAAAACACACCCTCGTTGATGATAGCTCAATTACTAAAAAAATACAACGGCTAAAACATGACAAAATCAAACGATTACCAGTGTCATCACATATTGCCATTGTTGTTATAAGAAATAAATCAGTGATGTTCTGGGTGTTTATTAAATACGAAGTCAAAATCGCACTTTCAGCATACAATTCAAAATAAATTCATAAAAAAATCAGAAATCACCGCCCACTATGACAATTCATTCATTGGTTGCTTAATTTTTGAAGCATGGATACAGCTGTGTATACAATGTTGCTTCTTATTATTTACTCTGACGATTCTCGATGGTGTAGACCTGTTTTTGGTGATTTCGTACCAGAAAGATGATAACATTCTATATGACACAGAGTTTATCATGCAATTGCGAGAAATTGAAAGATAAAAGCCTGGAAGATATAAAGATTTCTTTCGCGCGGTTTTACTTTATCAGTGCGAGCGTAAACGACACTAACGGGCGGACCAGGAAAAGAGCCCTCTCACACCCAACGTGGCTAGTGATTCATTATCTCCATAATCTTCTTCGCTCCTCTCTCCTCCTCTCCCTTTCTATCGTCTCTCTTCATTCCCAGTACTCTCTGTGCTGTTTCTCTATTGATCGCATGTAGTGATTCGCCCTCTCCTTTGCTTGGTCCATCTCCCCCTCCTCCTCCTCCTTGTCCCCTCTCTCGACCACTCTCTCTCTGTTCCCTCTCCGCACTCTCTGCCGCTCTGCCCTCTCGCTATTCTTGCTATACAAATATGCGCGTCCTTCGCCGCTCCCAGTTTTCACCCTCATTTATGCAACTACTTGTTGGTTGGCAACGGCAAACAGCCTCTTCACTCCTTCCCATTTCATGGTTGCTCCTCCTTACGATTCCCTCTGCTAATCCGCTCCGTATGCGCGCCGATCTTCTTGTTTCTCTCTTGTTCTCTCGATCCCCCAAATTTCTGTTTCTCAGGGATGCGCTAGGAGCCGATCGGGGGCACAACTCAAGGAATCATGGAGAAGACGAACAAGGCGATTCGGCAGAAGATTGGCCGCATGAAAACCAATCTCGGGCTGTGAGTGTCTTCCTTGTTTATGCCATTCAATATGACTGGAGAGTATCATAAACCCAGGCAGGAGATTGCTCTCGTGCACATTTACTTCATTGGTAGAACACCTGCCCCTATGCAAAAGTCACGGGTTCGACACTCGGTCTGACCTTTGCTATGTCAAATACTGTTTATGTCTTGGCTGTTTTCGGGGCTGACTCAGGGGGCTAGAAGGCGCTTGTTGTTGCTGTTGCCGGCGCGCGCGAAAGAACAACGGTTGCTCCCTGGGCGAATTTCGAATCTGATACGGATGACTCACGTTGGCGGGGCGTGAATCGTCCAATCATAGAGACGCGACAATGCAAACGGAAAAGGAAGAGGGAGATGGGGATTATCGATTGATCGATTATGCTTTTGAAGGTCGGAAAAGCGGGACGAACTCGCTTCAGTTGCGGGTATTGACCAGAGAAATCAGAAGATTATCGCCTCGATTAAAGTGTACAGGTGATTTTTTCGTTTCTGGCTTTTTCAGGAAGCTATTAGGTAATAATTAGTTCGTAAATAAGAAATAAGTTCAGAAATAATCTTTCGTCATGCATGAAGACGGGTCTCAAGGAGGAAGTACCGGAAAAGCGCAAGGTGAGCATCTTTTCGGGAAAGACGTTTCGAGAGTATCATCCACCTGCAAGTGGATAGCCAAGGCGTAGTGGAAATTCATTGGTAGAGCACCTACGGTCATGTTTTAATACTCTTGCCTGATTTATAAATATTGAATGATTGTTGTAATTTTTCCCCATATCCGCCTCGGATTTGCTATATATGTCACTGAGAACAAAGCTAATTCAGATTAATTGAGTCGGTTGACATTGATTTTTCAGAAAAAGTGTGAAGAGTACGTGATGGCCTCTGATCTCGCAACGGACGCGAAGGAGCTTCGACTCAACGGTTCCACCTGCCTGCACAAGGTAGATCACCCCACTGACTTATATTTAACTGACCCCTTACTGACTAAGCACTTCGGAGAGCCTTCGACGCTATTAGCATTAGAGTTCTAGGGCCTAAATAAATAAATACTGGTCCGATGGGACCAGTGTTTCTATATTGGGACCAGTATTTCTCCTTGGGTGCACTATTTTTGACTTCAACCCAAAATTCCACCACGCACAATTGTGTACGATTATCTAAAGAGGTGCCGGTAATTTCAATTGGCTGTCAACGCACAAATTGGCTCCGATTATCCGCAGTTGTTTGCGTTTGAGCGCATGTGGAATTTCAGCCGGGGGAACCCGACACTTTCCCTTTTTTCAGGTCTTGGATTCGTTGAGTGGCGCACTTCACACTGTGATGGATGAGCGGGTAAGCAGTTACGAATAAATAAATAACTTTTTCCCACCATACCTATTTCCGAAAGTAAATGGCTTCCCAATCAGCGAGAGTGTGGCTTGGCCTCTGTACTTAGGATGATTGAATGATCTTCGATCTTTGACCTTTGATTTCAGGTACGGGCTGAAATGAACACTGAGAAGCGGGTTATCGAGGGCATGGGACGATATCTGGAGATGGAGAAGGTAACGTTTTCTCAGTGTTTAGATTCTTGGTGTTCCCAAGTGCGATATCACTCGCGTTTATCACTGGACTCCATCATAGTTCTAATGGATACAGAGAACGGTCAGTCGCGAACTAGGAAAAGAGAGCATACGTCCTACATCATCAGCTTTTGACTTGTAGGTCTGAGAATCGCACATCTAATAGGGTGCAAGTTGTCATTATGTCCACAATCCCGGTGTCCTTATCACTCCGGTTCATGAAAGAACATCGTTCGATAGTGCACGCAGAGAACACTCAGTGTCGATTGTTATGCATGCGCGAGGAATGCCAATGACGATCGGCTGTTTCTTTATCGTCCCCCGTCTTCATAGATCTCTAGCACATTCTATGACACAACGAGATTCAGAGTACAAAGTCAGTGTTACAGTAGCTTGAAGTCAGGAAATTATTAAATTCTCGCCTTCACGTACTCTTCGTATTTTTTTCTGAAAACCAATAGAGGTTATCAGTCAGTCAGAAATTGCTGTGTTCTGAATGACTTCAACAGTCATGGCCGAAAAGGCTTACGGCGAAGCAAAAAAATAGATAATTCAATCAATATTTATCTGAATCCCTCGTCCTTCAGGCTCTCAACAAATCGAAGGAGCGTCTGACTAACACTTCCCTTGACGTCGACATTGCGCGAAAGGTCAGAGCAATTCCGTGAGATGGAACCGATTAACGGATTGGCCTAATGAAGTTGCGCGGTCCCGCTAGGCGCATAATTGAAGCACTCAAGCCCGATTGAGAGAGGCCGATTGAGAGGCGGGTGTCAGAGAAGTATCTCGGAGAGTGGCAAGTGCCTCCAATCGTATAGTCAAGCCGATAAAGCCGGGGCAAATCCGGAAGCTCTAGCTAGTTCGAAATTGTTGATTGAAGTAAAAACAATGCCTACATTTTAGTACTTTTGAGGGACAAACTGCCTCTGAAATATAGTTTGAACCAACCGATAACTCGAATTTCCAGTCAATTTATCCCTTGCATATTGCTTGATTTATTTGCTTGCTTATCACTTTGTATTATTGTTTGTTTTTTTCAGGCACTTAACGCCAAGCAGCATGACGAGGGTCGCCAGAGCGAATTACAAGAGGAATTCGACACTAATCTCTCGAAATTGGAGAGTTTGAAGGCGAGTTTGGGCGGCGGAGGAGGGAGAGGTTTAACCATTCATGCTGTGCTATTGAAACCTTCACAACAAAGGCGCAAATCACGCGCGCGGGCGGATCGTTGAAAGGCAGTTATGAATCATTAGGGGCTTGAAAAGCGAATCGAAATGAGGAAATAGCGGTGTTATTGCAGGATTCGACTATCACTGACATCTTTACGCTAGCGGCTAAGGAGCAGGAGATTGCTCTGGTATTCGCTGCTTACGCCGAGGAATTACTCGAGTATCATCGATTCGCTTTGAGAACCTTTGAGAACATTCTTCCCGAGATCCGAAGAGACATTGGTAGGTGTTATCACGATAATTAAAAACAGAAACTAATGACTAAGGTTTGGAATATCGATCTTACATATCACTAGAACATTTGCTGACGCGATTCGACAGGCGCTCACTGCGGTTAGCCGATGTTTGGCAACTGCTGAAGTTTCGCGACATATCGTGATTACTCGATTAGCAGCAGTCAGCTAACTTGATAAATTAAATGCAAGATCATTGATCATAGTAATACAAAATATCCGGTTAAATCTTTGATCATATAACTATTTATTGAAAAGAAGACCGTCGACATGCATACATCTATTCTATTCTATTCAGCCTACTCAGTATCCAATCTATGATCTTTGATCTTTCCAGCCAACGCTCGTCCTCGACCAATGTTCGGCGTGGACCTCGAGGAGCATCTTCGCCATGCGAATCGGCCGATTTCCGTCGTGCTCGAGAAGTGTTGCACGATTTTGAGAGCGACAGCAATGAAGGAGAGAGGTGAGCGGCAGTGTTTATAACTTGTGCTTAACTGGCTGATAATGGAGCGCTTCCTCGATTAGTAATTAAGAGAACGGGAGGATCACGAGCCTGGTATCTGGTTTACTTGTGATGATTAGACTAGGTGCTTGAGGCGAGAATTTCGGCGAGGCAACAATCAGTCTGCCTTTTACGATGTTTTCCGCGCCGCTCCTTTAGCAACACAGCTGGAGATGAATCACTTGGTTTGGTAAACAAATCATATTGAGAAATCGTTGAAGACTTACGTGTTGTTGACGTAAAATACTGCTAATACTATAAAACATGCAACGCATAAAATATCGCAATAACACCAGTTTCTTCGTACTCTACTGAATTTTCAGTATTTTTCAAAACAATAACGTCAATTGACAGTTTCCAACTTGCAGGAGTCTTCCGAGTGAACGGGAACAACACGAAGATCCGTCGCATCAAGGCCGCTTTCGATGCGGGACAGATGCTCGATGATCGCACTGACACATTCGCCATGGACCCCCACTCGGTGTGCAGTGTGCTCAAAAGGTGATACAGATATAGATACATATTTATCCTGACATCGGGCAATCAGCCTGCAGGAAGATACATCGTTTTGGGGATTTTCGTACTCATGCGGACCCAAAAGGTGATAGAACACTGTATAATGGTAAATGGAAAAGGTGCATCCATATCAAACGATTGTACCGGACAACACTAGGTAGGATGAGGAACTGACCGATTTTTTCAGCAAATAATATTAGCCATTTGAATATTTTTAACAATGAATACTTATTGAGCTACCTCCGTGAGCTGCCCGATCCACTTCTCACGAATCGACTGCACGGGGACTGGGTTGCAGCTACGAGGTATTAACTTCTCGAATGTGACAAAAATTTGCTGATAGTGAAATAGTAGAATTATGGGTTTTTTTTTTAAATATAAGTTAACGGCTGAATCGCTCGCTGACCTAATAGCAAGGAGTGAATTTAAATTTTCTCAGAGTGGAAGGAGAGGAGCGACTTCTCCTCGTCGAATCTTGTCTCGCTCAACTTCCTCCCGCCTATCACAACAACCTCGCCTACCTCGTCAACTTCCTCTGCGAATTGCTGCAGTATGAAAGCTCAACTATGTGAGTGGTTCAATTAGGAAGATGCCCATTTGTCATCTCTCTCTTTCCTTTCACTGCGTGCTTTGTCTGATACAAGTCTATAAGTTTTATTCTACGTCTCTATTTTTCATCCAAGTCTTCTATCTTTAAAAAAATTCTCCTACTATTAAATAGTATAAAGCGAAAACGCGAATCGCAACTGAACTTCAGTAAGAAGCGCATAAGCGTTGTCTTCGCGATACGATTTGCTCTCTAGTATGCTTGACAAAAAAGAGAGGGGGAAACGCGAAATGGAGACACACTAATGGCCCTTTGTTCGGGAATGAATCATCCATGTTTTCCGATTGCGTCCAAAGCAGTTTGAGCTAGAATGACGTGATAATCGATCGAGAATAAAAACGGTTAATTGTGCTCTGAATTGGGAAACAAATGCGCAATTACTGTACCTCATTAGTGAGCTTACGCACTTTACTTGATTGACCGAAGTATTTCATTTTTGGTGAGCTCCCGCACTTGATTTGCGTAAGTGCTTCCATTGAAGATATAGTTAACCAGAGCTCAGCAATTTCCTAGATGAAGTCAAATTAAGCAGACTATATTGCACTTTAATATTAGCTCTTAATTCTCCAAAATATTCATTATTTCAAATTTCTTCGAATCAAGAAGATAATGTAAATCTTATTGAGGATGAGCGCGGGTAATCTTGCCATCGTCTTCGGTCCTAATCTGATTGGCAATGGCAACGAAACTGATAACGTCACTGGTTCGAAGGTGAGAGGATCGATCGATATTCAGTAGCAATATTAACATCGGCAAAAATTTCAATCAGAGAGTGCGATATTGTTCATAATTTTGATTTAAAAAGTTTGATAGAAAAGATTACTGAAGTATGACATTTCTATAGATACTTCCAACTTTTTTTAATTTGCATCTAATTGCATCTAATTGCATCTCTGATAAAAAAATTGTCTTTACAGATTGTGGAGTCCCTGCTCCAAAACGAGGCTCGCTTCTTCCACCGTTCTCCCTTCTATCGCGAGCAGTCCCCTCAACCGGTCACAGCCTCGCCTCAACCCGAACGAGCAACCAATCTACTGATCGACCATCCGATCGCCAGAGTGAACAGCACGCCCACTGGAGGAAGAACGACGTTCACGAGGGCGGTGAGTGTATTGCGAAACAACAGGAAAGAAAGGTTGAACGGTACCTATGGATAAATAGTGGCCCGTATTAGAAGTAGTGGCCCATCAATTTTAAAATTCATCCGAATGATGTACTAACTTAACCCCATCATTCTGCGACTCTAATAAATGAAAACAGCCAATGAAATTTACTACATTTTAATGAAAAGAGAGATGAAGAACATTTTGTAATTATAAATTCAAGATGGCGCGACGGAACGAGTTTGGTACTCCGCAGACGAGTGGCAGCACATTATCTATCGACACGCACGGATCGTTCAGGAGGAAGTAATATCTACATTTTTTTCATAAAAAAGTGTTATGTGTTATTTTTCAGTGAAACTCCCGCTCTCACTCCACAGACGTTCACAAACGCTACCTTTAACTCAACCAACTCGTCAGGAAGTAGTGACAATGGTTTGTTATTCTTTAATTTTTTAATATTTTTAATTTTTAAAGTTGAATATTTTTATTATTATTTTATAATATTTCAGGCATTCGCCGACCTCGAGTGACCGCTCCGCTACCACCTACGACGCCTAGGGACAATAGAGAAGGTGTCGTGATATTTTTATGACATTTGAAATTTTACATATTTTGAATTGGAGAGGACTTCATGAGTATTTTTAGATAATAATTTTACATATTCAGAAGCCATGATGACTCGGTCAATGTACACGGACCGCACGGAGGGACCGGCCAATACTCGAGATCAGGTAAATAATTAAATGGTATGTCTATGTGCCTAATGGGAAACAAAGTGATAGATTGATTGAAACAATTTTTTAAAAAAATAATAAAATGATTTTCAGGCCTCCCTGAGTGAAGTGGTTGACCAACTGAATGCTCTCCGAGGCGATCGATCGACAGAGTACGAGAGGTTCAGAGATGGCAGTAGGGACAGTTCGGTTCGTTTTATTCCTTATTACTTTCAATTTCAATTTTTATTTTTCATCTTCCAGTTTGAGTGGAGAGAGAATAATTGCTTGTGGATGCTTTACAATCTGAATGCTTTTTGCAAGATTGTTAATCATGTAATTTCCAGTTCGATTCAATCGACGAGATCGATGATGATGCCGGATCTCGTTCACTCGATCGACCTCTTCGACCACCTCCGCCAACACTCAGATCCAGTGGTCATGGACCTCCAAAGGTGAGTCGGATGTGCATCTGGAACTATTCTGGAGAAGAAAGTATTTCTGTTTCCATTCATCTATTCACGCGAGTTCACTAATCGTTGCTACAGGCTTTATATGAATTCGATTGTACTGTAGCAAAATGACATACGTAACTGATCCGCAGGAGGGCAAATCTCAAATATTGTCAATGCTGTAGAAAAAGTATTCTCAGCATTTGATATGTTTTCCTGTCTCTCTCGCGTGTTGTCTTTCCACTCGTTGGAAGTAGTGTCACGACAGCGCGAAAAAACTGACACGCAAAACGCAGACAGCCTTCAACTTGCAGAATAGAGATTTGGAATCTTAACGCATGACGAAAAGTGATTTAATCTCTTCAGACTCGCCCTGTCAGCTACAATATCGCCGTGGGTGGAATGAGTGCGGCCGCCGAGCCTACAAATGGCAAGCACTTTTTTCGTCCTACAAACCTCCGATTCTCGCATTCACGCGAAAATTGTCACTACAACAGAGCTTTCTACGTATTTGAATATACTGTAGTCATTCGGTGTAGCGAAATGACAAATGACACAATGACGCTATGATACAATACTAACTCGAAACGATTCTGGCTTACTCAGAAATGAATATACCATACACATACATGCATAAACATCTAGATACAAGCTTATCCTGAAATCAAAACAATGGGCATGCAGTACATTTCCAAACCAAAATCCACATTTGCAGGCCGAGATCGTTCGGTGACGACTCCATCCTCACGTCGCGACGATCCTCCGCCACACGAGATGGTCGCCGCCCAATCGACCATCATCTCCACCGTCACCTCCCAGCTGAGCACCGGTCCCATTCATCGGTCCATCGTCTCCATCGAGGGTGAGATTAGGCATGTACAGGGTGAGTTGGATGGGCTAACAAGGACTCGAGAAGGTTTTGTCGATCGATGGCTATCTTATTAACTGGTTTCACTGTAGACACTCAGTTCTCATCTTCCATCGTCTCATCTTAGTTATTCTGTTGCACGCTTCTATCTCACCAATCACAGAATCATGTACGGGTGTAGTAAGCGGGGGCTGGGCACTTATCATTCTAATCAGCTATGTGAGTGTTCAATTAGTGTCGGATTAGTCACTCTCACAATTCCTTCATGTTATCTGAGAATGAGCCCTGGCTCTGCACTCCCTGGCCAGGTGCATTTGGTAAAGGGAAAACTTTCCACCTGACTTGACTGCCCGCCATTTGATCAACGCATCACTGGATTACGGTAGTCTATTAGAGCTCGGCGACCTTTCCGCATTTTAATGTCATCAGTATTTCCCATAATCACACACCCACGGATAGGCTTTGACATATTAGCAGTGCTTTACGATTTCGTCCGCCGGAAAATCTGCACAATCACACAAGCGTGCGAACTGTCTAACAAAAAAGCCATCCTGTATGAATCTAAATGGCTTCATCCTATCCCTTTCCCACAGTCACAGCATGAGAACGGGAAAAGCTAGACGATCGCGGCTGCTTTACACTAATCTGTTTTGGCCAAGCAGCTCGGCTATTCTCGGCCTTCTAATCGGTCTGACCTTGTGCAGGCCCCTCAAAATGACTATCATGAAAGGGAAAAAGCGACACTGATAAATATTGTAATCTATTGTCAACAATCGGAAGAGACTGGTGGTCGATTACACCATACGAATACAGAAGAGATCAGCATGTGACAAAAAACGATCGACGTGATTCGGATAAATGATTAATTGATGATTGATTGTTCAGGTCCGCAGCGAACGCCCTCCCGTAATCGGCCACCGCTGCCGAACAAGCCCCAGGGACTGCAGGCGCAGGTAATCTTGCCCGAGCAAGCCTTACTAGATCTCACCTTCAGGAAAACAACACTAGACTGACTGATAACACTTATTTTCGTTTTTTCTAGAATCTGAGAACCTGCATAGAATCTGAATGTTCTCATTTGATCAGAGAATAGGTACGCTCCTCTCCACTCCCTCCTAATCGCCTTTCACTACAGGAGGTTTCGGCGTCGACCGCTGCTCCTCCTGCAACCCCAATCGTCACTTCCTCCACGATTCCCCTCAAACCGAAGGAATCCACGAAACTATGACTATCCCCGGACCCGCCTCCTCTCACGCAATAGCAGCGACGTTCCCTACTATGCTCTCAGTTACCGCTATGCTACAAATAGGATATCACTTTAGAACTGCTCATTTCAAAACTCATTGCATTGGCATATGAAGCTCTGAAATACTCAGTTTTAAATGATACACCCCTTTCCAATCGCCTTCTTTTCCCCAAATTGATGACGCGTTATCGTACCTTCTTGTACCCCAAAGTTGCCCGCCCTTTTCCGCAAACGCAAAGTTGTTCGAACACACCAAAGCTTTCTATATCTAAGATTTGACTGAATCGATATATCGATCCGCCGTGCCACTTCTTTCCATTTCATAGCCTTCAGATGTTTCGTTCATTTCTAAGACCTAGGCCCCGCCCATGCTCCTCCTCCCTTTCGTCCCGCACTCCTTCTCTACATGTAGTTGCTCTCCACGTCCCCTCCCGGTACCCGCAGATTCCTTCCCCTCATCGTTCTACGCTTACTCTGTGTAACTGTAAGTTGCTTACATTTGTGACCCCCGAGAGAGATTCATTGTTCTATTGTAAGAGATGAATAATATTCGCCTGGACAAGCTCTCCCTCACATTCAATCGTATCCGACGACTGTACCACAATTGCGTTCCCTCATTCCTCGTTTCATTCCCATTCCACCTCTCCCTCCTATCCACCCCTATTCCCTTTCCTCGCACAGTTCTGTCAGAAGCACCACACGGATTTATGAGGATCGTTTAGGGGGGAGGGGAGGGGAAATAGGAGGAGGGAAGGAAAAAGCGAAGTATCATAGCTACGCACACACTTTGGGCCGTTTTTCCTCGCTTCTTGTATGCTGCCTACCCCTTCATTTTCCTCCTCCTCCTTCTTCTTCTTCCCCTCCTCGCAACTTGTTTCCCATCCCGTGATCGAATCAGTTAGGCCCCGAGAAAAAGCACTCTCGATGTTTAAAGCTTCCAGTTATGCCGATCCTTTCGCTCCTGTAGACTCATTACCGACTTCTTGCCGACAGCATCCAGCTTGTTATCAACTTCCGCTCCTTTCTTTCTCGCCTTCATTCATCTCAGACTTCTCGAGAGCGGGGAGCAGTAACCATAGCGATCCAGCCCCCACCATCACCAAGGAATATCTCACTGCCCCCCCCCATCTAAGGGCTGCCTTTTTCACCATATTGCTTCCCACAGTCACCCCGCTTCTTATAATACACGATGACCACCCCGTCGTCGTGATCATATAGGAACGCGCACGACCTCCCCTCCCTCCTTCCTCATTTTCCGTCCATTTCCTTCCGATGTAGAGACACCACTTAACTACACTGTTTCACCCAATTATGGGCCGCTTTCCTCTTTCCGGCCCTCCATCTCTCTTCAAAAACTGCTCAAAAGGACGGGGAAAGTGGGTTGGGCCCCGGAAGAGAAGTGGAGATGGGCGATGAAGGGAGACGCGTGAAAGTGGATTGGTCTCCTCTCGTCCCGTACCCCCCCCCCGACCCCCGGACAATTCACTCTGCTAGTTGGATGCGACGTGTCCCGTCGTTGACGTCGAACCAACTCAGGCGTCCACTTTGCATCTGGAGACAAAAGTCAAAGGAACAGCCCAAAACAGTTCCCGCCCCTGCGCGCGCGCTGAATGGACCCGAATGCGAATTCCCTTTGTGCTCTTGACGAAAAGACTCGCGGCCGCGCGTCAACTCTTAGAAGAGGATAGAAGGGGGCTGTGATTGGAGAAAAGGCATTTCCTAGTCGCTTCGTCCTTCTTAGTCCCCCCTTCCCTCTCGACCTTCTCACTCCCCATCACGTTTTCAAAAACTCTTCGTCCCTGTCTTAAATCCATCCACCTCCTTAGTACCCACATAGGTCATATAGGAACGCAGGAGACCTCCCTTCCCATCTTTCCCTTTATCCGTCCATTTGATGCAGATGGCACTAGGTCGGATGAGCACATTCGGATGATGATAACCAAAAACCAAGGCCTCATCCGAAAGTTCTCATGCGTCCAAGTGTCATCTGCAGATATACTTATCTACCTGCTTCGATCCCTTCGTTGTCGACCGAAGAAACTCGAGCAGGGGCCTGAAATGGAGAGAGGGAGAGAATGTCCATGCCTCTTGTTTGTCTCTCCTTCCCCCGAAAGTCATACTGGTAATCCGACCCCTTTGCCTTGAAAAAGAGGGGAAGGAGCGAGACGTGATTTTAGCGTGCGCGTGACGCCTATACAGCAATGGGATGGATTCTTCTTCCCAATTTCCGCATCTCGCCGGGCTATCTGATTCTCTTCTAGACCTTGCCTTCCCCTATAGCAAAAGTTCATCAGGACGCGAACTAGCCATATCCATCTGCCCATATACTCTCATGAATTCTTCAGAGCCCCTGAACTTCAGCGGGCGGAGCCACGCGTTGACTCAGAGACACTCTTGCTCCCTCCCTCCTTAAGAAGATTCCCTCCTTCTCCCTCCCCGCTTGCCTCTTTGCGAACCCTCCTCTTATCGTCGTTTTTGCTGTAAGCACGGCAGGAGGAAAAAACAGATGCTTAAATCCCTCCTGACATCCCTTTCCTCCTCCTGAAATTGGCTTAGTCGTGTCCTTGTGCTTCATTAGCGTGTCACGCCTGCATTTTCACGAAGCTACTTCGGAACGATAAATTAGGCCCATTCAGTCGTCTGTTTCATTCCTACTCGCTTCTTACACACGGAAACTTGCCATTTGTCTGCTCTCTAGCCTCTTTTCAGCAGCTCGTTAGTCGCATGAATAGCCGTGATGATTCCGCATATCAGTCTCGCGCATTTTCTATCTTTACTACCGTACCATAATTCCACTGATCAAAGAGTATTACAGTAACCAACAGCACCATGGACCGACCGCCTCGCAAGAAAAGCTCGATGAACAATGTGCCGGTGGACTTCTCGTTCACGGTCAGTTTCTGAGCGAGTTTCCAGTCTCTTCCAAGTCAGCAAGGATTAACGATAACGCTGCGCGAGACATTAAAGCCGCGCGCCGACAAAGTTTCTACGCGCTTCGCAAAATTTATTGTTACTATGAATCATTGGGCAATCGGTAAAGTGATCCCCTTGCCTGTGTTATGAAGTAGTCGTGACATCATCATACTGCGAAGTGCATTCAACCGAAAATAGATTCACTCCGTCATATTTGGCGTCGTCGTCGTCCCTGTTTTGCATTGAGCATCCCCAAACTCTTTCGCGCAAAATTTGTTCATAAATCAGGGCGAGAGTCCGGGGGTTTTTCTCCCTCCCTTCCTTGCGGCTGCTTCGGTTTGTTCTATTTGCACAAGTGGAGGCCCTTCAGGCCTCTTCACCCATTCAGTCCATCATCTTCGCTCGTCTTTCCTCTAGTCAATGCAATCAATCTCGTCCCAGCCCTCAAGTCTCATCATCTACAGCAGTTTTTGCTGCTGATGCTCTGCGCTCTATTTCTTTTGCCGAATTTAGAAGACGTGAAGTCTCTGGGGACTTACACACAAAGGAGAAACAAGTGCGGAAAAGAGAGGAGAAAAGAACAACAAAGAGATTTTCGACTCGTTCCGAACAAAGATGACGAGAATGGCGTCGTTGTTGACTGTTCGATCTTTGATTTCAATTAGGCCTTTTGTTAGACGTTCATTAGATCTTTGGCCGTATGTCAGAATTGCACCCTAAAGTGACGAGTGAAGGCACTTGCTCGATTCTAACCTCCGAAATAGCATGAGTAATGAGTAGATCCTTCTAGAATGGGCTGAGAAGGGTAAAGAAGAGTGAAGAGGGGGAAACATTTCGTGACAGGTTAATCTCAGGGCAAGATCATAGTTGAGCAATTGCTCACTTATTCATCATCACTATTCACGCAATAGCGGAAACGAAGAACTATAAGTACGGAAATCTTTGGTCTGACTGGAAAAGGGTGCAAATGATGTATGGACTTGTACAAAGTGATGTCGTTTCTATTTATGGATATCAACAAGATCAGGAGTTTTGTAGTTGGCCAAAGAATCATATATAACATGTTTTGATGTAGTTCTTCGAAAACAACTGAGATATTGGCGAAAAAAGTATGATGGATTTCATGGAATGAAATGAATGAATGTGTTTGGTTGATCCGTTTGGTTGATGTCTGGACGGACGTTTTTAAACACGAGATGTCTAGACATGCTTGAAAACATCTTCTACATCATTTGGGCACTTGATCTCGCGCCATCATTAGACCCCTGAGAAGATAGTAGAAAGTGATGTGCACTATAATGGGGATACATTTCTGAAATGAAAAGACGTGGGTTCGAATTGTCATCGAGGAATGGAAATGAAAGCGTGATTCGATTAAAATTGTTGGCATAAGAGCAATATCGGGAAGGGAATTTATACCGAAAAAGTTTAATCTGAGTTGGACAGTAGAGAAAAAAGTTCATAAAATGTATTTTAATCACTACAAATTTCATCGAACTTGTTTGAATAGGATATGCGACGGTTGAAACAGTTTTGTGTTGTGTATAACAGTTATGCGTTTCATCCGCCGCATAGTCTGTGATCACGCTTTCAAAAGGAACGTGGTTTATGAGACGAAGCTAATAGGGAATATAATAGATAATTAAGACTTCCTAAAGAAATTCGGATGGATGTTTTGAATTTTTAGGTGATGCTTCTCGGTGATTCGTGCACTGGCAAGACTTGCGTGCTCGTTCGTTTCAAGGACGGCACCTTCCTCAACAACAACTTCATTTCCACAGTCGGCATAGACTACAGAGTAAGTAGTCGTGGCATAGATGGAAGGTCAAATGAGAAAAACTTAATGACAAAAATGGCTTTAGTTCGCTTTTTTGATTCTCAGTTATCTCACAACCTTGCAAACGAACTTGTATACATGATTGCGATGAGCTGAGGGATCGGATAGACTTAGTTTTTAGTATCTACTTCGTTTCAAATGAAAATGCATTATGATATTGATCTGAAACACTTTCAATCCAATACACGATTAAAATTCAGCAACCTATCTAGGAATCTAAATTAGTACCTCGACTGGCTTGAACTAATTACTTTGGCGAAAATATCACTGGAGAGTGCTCCATTAGCCTATTAGCCTTGTAATCTGCGAGATTTAATGGAAATGAGATTTCATAATTTCCCTGCTTCGATTACAAATGGAAAACATGGAAATAAATTGGATTCAGTGAGAGGGAAGGCGTTCTGAGTGTAATCTCAAACACAGATAGCGGAACAACACATTTCTCAAAGCTGACAGGGAAAATGAAAGATCAAAAATCATCCAAAGAGGAACTATTTTCAGAACAAGATCATTCCTGTGGACGGAAAGCAAGTCAAGCTTCAGGTGACGTTGTATTATTATGTCTATGTTTACAAATAACATCGCTGAACTTTTGATTACCTTTGTTTGCATTCTTCCCTCTAATAAGCGTACTTCGAGTCCTGTGACAAGTATTTTGAGCAATTTGCTCGAAGCTCATTTCAATCCAATTATTTTTCTCCCGAGAAGGGAAACATTGAGGAAATGTATTCAAATCCCCATTTTCGATCCCGATGGATCCGAAAGGAGATGAGTTTCGCTCAATCAAGAAACGGAAATGGGGCGGAAATCTGGCCAGGAGTTAGCTGTAGTCAGGGGTTCCTTTGAAGTCCTCCTTTGAAGTCTTTATGATCCCGGTGACTTGATGACAAATGAACGACGGAGTCTCGCTGAAAATTTAGAGCTTGAGGGAACGCATGGTACAATGGAGCAGGGACCATTCAAAAGTTTCGCATATTTCGAAAGGTGTATTCAAAAAAAAAGATAACTATAGTCTGAAGCAGAACCGTC
This sequence comes from Pristionchus exspectatus, assembly GCA_911812115.1. NCBI lineage: Eukaryota > Metazoa > Nematoda > Chromadorea > Rhabditida > Neodiplogasteridae > Pristionchus > Pristionchus exspectatus. The sequence goes on along the minus strand of OU461583.1, from coordinate 31,096,911 downwards.
GATAGTTTCTTTCAAGTTTGAATTTCAAAAATGTTTGCAATCAATCATTGAAGATTCAAACTGTAGTGTTATGAACATTTGCACGCATTCTACATATCTATTGAGAATTCTCACTGTCAGAATGCAGGGAAAACTGTTGACAATTCAGATCTTCGATACCGCTGGTCAGGAGCGATTCCGGTCCGTGACATCGGCGTACTATCGAGACGCCGACGCTCTTCTCCTCGTATTCGATGTCGCCAACAGACTCTCCTTCGAGAACATCAGAGTGAGAAGCCATCTCAATTTATGAAACTGTTTTAATTATTTCATAATTACATAGACTATGTGATTTTGCACATATCGTACATCGCTCCCATTACCGAACAAACGGCCTTTTCTACCTTTTTGGCCTTTTTTCCCTTTAAGCGAATTCGAGCTTAATATTCTTGTTTTTTGTTTCATATTTTTTGTCCACCCCTATAAGTGGACGAATACAAAAATTGGCCGGTGAAATATTATTTTAAATGGGTGAAAAATTACAGCCGTAATACAGAAAAAGTAAAGAAAATTTATGATGACGTGGAGATTACGGTAGAGCCGTATTTTAATTGAAAATAGAGGCAACGGCTCTCATTTTTCACCCATTTAAAATAATATTTCACCGGCCAATTTTTGTATTCGTCCACTTATAGGGGTGGACAAAAAATATGAAACAAAAAACAAGAACATTAAGCGTGAATTCGCTTAAAGGGAAAAAAGGCCAAAAAGGTAGAAAAGGCCGTTTGTTCGGTAATGGGAGCGATGTACGATATTTTTTAATTATTTTTCCCGAAGAGCAGGCGCTGAGATTACATCCACAGACCACAGTTCCTGAAAGACCTTCGAGAACATCAGAGTGAGAATCAGAATTTAAAAGGGATCTTTTTATGCGCTGATAAGGTTAGCAGGGACCATCAGAGTGAGCAGCTCACTCGATCTAGTTCGAATGCGAATGCCATCAATGTGTAGCTGATAGACCTCGGAAAGTGAATAACTAAGGCCACATCTAAGACTCAGACATATTGAAAAGAACATGTCTTTTATGCGGGATAATTAATTATTCCGGCGGCACTTGAGAAGCATACTTGAATGGGAAGGAATCCGCCTCCGTTCATCTCCCTCCACTTAGACGTGAGACCGCAGTGAGAGCATCAAAGTGCAGGAAGTGGAAGTATGGACGTCTGGAAATAGAGTAAATCAAAAAAAAATTTTGTCCTTTTTTTACAAATTTTTAAAAAGTCGCTATGTTAACAGACATTGAAAAGAATTCTGCTTCTTTTGTGTGGGATAATTAAATATTCGGGCGGCACTTGAGATGCATATTCAGGTTTTGCCACAATCAAGCAATTCCATCGCTGCTTTAAAATAACCCTATCTGCGTGCTTCTTTGATCTTCTCGCAGATGGTTTCTTTGTGGAGCAAATTGAATCTCGTCTGGCCAAATTTGTCGGACTTCAGAGAGATTGTGAGGAATAGCGAGAGTGAGAACCTTGCTCTTCTCGCGTCCGAGTGAGAAGATAGGAGAGTGAAATTGGATGTTCACTCAAGAACATATTCGATTACATCTTCTCCTTGACTGCTCGTCTATAAGAGGAATGAAGAGTGAGAGCCCGCCTATGTATGTTCATTATTAGGTTATTATAACGAGCAAGGGACCTCACAAAGAACTTTTCCGTGAATAATTATGAGTAAATAAAGCAGACCTCACATCATGATTCTGTTTTCCCAGAATAGCGGTGAAACCGAATCCTGATGACATTTACGCTCATATGGCGTCATATTTACTAGTCAAACATCACGAAACATGCATGAAATATTAAAAATTCTCTTGGAGAACGTTTGTCTTATAAAGGATATTTTAAAATATCGATATATTGTTTCGAAAACTGTTGGTGAAACATTTTTTAAACGATATAAAGCATTTCAAAAAATAGGTTGTGCGAGTGAAAAATTTTCTAGTATTGGTTCATTTATTTTTATTTTTGTGCAACTTTTTAACCATCCAACGAATCTGGCCATGAAAATGCATTTTTTAAATTGTTGCATAACGATGAACGAAGAGAACGAAGAACGAAGAGTAATCAAAGTTTGAAGCTTCAAATATCAACACTCTTCACCGACACGCTAGACCCAATGGACCGAAACATCCAACCGCATTTCTTTAGGAAGTCTTTTATTCTTCCTAGCAGTTTCTCTAATCTTTTCGTCTCATAAACCATGTTTGATTTTAATTACTCGTTCAAAGTTGCATGATAATCATGCCATTGCCCCCGATGAATCCTAAAAGTAGTATTTTCAAGAGATGAATAAGTCTCTTCTCAAGACACTTTGGAATGCACCATTTCAAAGAAACACCATTCCTGAAATACTATTTATGGTTTTGGCAAATGAAAAAAAATTGTCTTTGGTAACCTTTGAAAGACAGGCGTTCAAGGAAAATCTCTTTCATTTTGCATGATTAAAAAGAGCTCTGTGATTACGTCCTCACTACGTAACTAATAAAATTGTCATTCATTTACGTAACATTGCTCACATTCGAGTCATGAACGCTTTCTTTCCCTGATAAAGCAGTACAGAGAGAAGAAAAAGTGAGCAGAAAAAGTAAGAAAGATTGAGAATTCCGGTGCTCCTGTAAACGATCCACAAAAATCTCAATAATTTACTTGCACAAACAAATAAAACGGGATTCGCATTTCAAATATTATTCGCAGCGTAATAAATGAGAATATTTTCAGAACTGGCTCGGTCAGATCAAGGACTTTGCCAAGGACAATGTCATGGTGAGTTTTTTTCGTCACAAAAAAGAGATTCACTGAAAAAAAAGAAAATAATAACTATTAAAAAAAAGTATAAATAAATATAAACAGGTGACTCTCATCGGCAACAAGTGCGATCTCGCCCCGCAGAGAAAGGTCACCATCAAGGAGGCACAGGAGCTGGCACAGGTAAATTATCAATATATGATTGGTTGTAATGTAGGAATTGTTAACCTGGTCGCAACCTAATTCGTACGTTCTGAGAATTTTTCAGCTAAAATATTACTATATTTATAATGTCATTAACAGTGAACCGTTAATGTGTATAAATACTAATAAGAGGGGTCAAGTGAAGGCTCAAACTCAATAATTTTGCTCTTTATATCATATATGTATGATGCTCAATGTGCGATTTCAGAAACTTGATTCTGAAAAAAATCATATGCTGTAATGTGCGGATAGCTTTGAATAAATTTCTTTCTTTTAATTTTGTGTCTTTGTATCTTTTCTTACTCCCTCTTTCAAATATTTTCTTGTCTGATGTAGTGAGTAAGAGGGGGTTGAATGTGGAGTGCCAGATCATCCTCTCGGGGATTTCCGGTTTTCGAGAGGATTCTCCCCGTTAGATGATGAACATCTGGTGAATCTCCGGATTTGCCCATTCCGAAAAAACACGAAAACAGATGCTGTTCGCATAAATTATTCTAATGGAAATAGCGAAAAGTCGTATTTTATCATCAAATGGCACAGTTCCCAGACTAACTCGCTAAAATGCATTTTTTTCAAATTTCCGAGTTGAAATAAATAATTAAAAAGCTTGTTTTGCAGTTCTACCAGATTCCGTATCTCGAGACGAGCGCCAAGACGGGACAGCGCATCAACGAGGCATTCATTCTCACTGCAAGGTAAGCAGCGAATTCTCACCTATTTAAATATTGCACGGAATCACGCGTCCATTTCTTCATCTACATCAAAGCAAAAATAATATATTAACACTGCGTTTCCGAATCATTGAAATGAGCAGACTCAAAGATCTATTCGGATTTTGGATGTTTGAGCTTTATCGTAGAAATATTTGACACATCTCTGGCGAGATGAAATTTACATCAGGACATGAATATTCGAATGAGAGTCGAGGTGGTGTAGTGGTCTATGGCGCGCCCTCCCATTCCATTCTACCTGGGTTCGATTCCCGGTCACCGTCTCCACCCCACCAAGGCGCCCGAAAAGGGAATTGGAAGTGACAAATTCAGGAAGGAAGTAGGTTCGAAGAAGATATTAGGCCCTCCGGACTGAATTGGCCTCATAATCACTTGCCTAGCAGTGATCTCCCGCAGGGCTCAAGTGCCTTGATTACCGGGATGACCTTTACCTTTTACCTTTTACATGAATCTTCTGAACTCCCTCCCCCGTATTCGCCCCCTTAATTCGTTCGCGAAATGTTCCCGTTGAACCATCAAACAAGAGACGTTCGCGATCGTAAAACAGAACGACCGAGCACAGCGGATTGTTCAAATTTTATCGTAGCCATTGAAAGAACGACAAGACATTCCCGTGCAAGTTCGCAGTTAACTGCATTGTTAAAACCGAACAACTAGAACATCGTACGATCTTGTGCGGTTTACCGAGAAAATTATCAACAAATTTTCAAGAATAAGTACGATCATTTGTTCAGTCCAAATGAACATATTCTAAAATTAGACCAATACAGAGAAGTTTAGCATGGTCCCTGCGCAAGTTCAGTTTTCAGTTTTTACAAGACACTATCTGACTCGATCGAACAAGTTTTGGCACAAGCCAAAATACAAGGTCAAAACGTGTAAATCGTGTCCAATCGATTCGGTAGTGGTCTAGTTGTGTTCCTCGTCGAATTCTAAGACATTTTTACTCGGGGCATTTTTCGGTCAAATTTCGTCGAGAGCTGGTAATCGATAAATTTGAATTTTTTTCCATTTTTATTTTTTTAAAGTATATATACAGGTCCAACTAAAGACTTTTTATTTGCAAAATAAATGCGTATTTGGATAACACACACGCAGGAAGTTAAATCGGCCTAAAATCGTTCAAAAGTGAAGAAAATGCTTACAGTACCCTCGAACTAAATGCCGGCTCCGGTTTTGAACTTATGGTTCTGGCTCAATTTGAAACTTCAGTTTCAAGCTCTACTCACTTTACATTTAGACTAGTTCTAGGAACCTATGATGTGTGTCCTACCGTAACGTACCGTACCCCGATTACAGTAATCTCGATTGGGCATCGCGAGCTGACCTCTTTGTTCTTTGTGCCAGCATGAATAGTTCATCGAGTACATTTCTCTGGGCACCGTATTGAAGTCCTACCGTACAGTAATCATACCGTACCCTGGTGGATACAGCGTCGATTACGCATGTTGTTTACTAGTAAAGAGCGCATTTATCAAGAGTAGGCTCTGTTGTGCATGGCAGGCCATTCATGACTTCTTGCTTGAGCCAGTATGACACGCAAGTCTGACGCACAAATTCGAGAAGCGTTCCAAATATTTTTCGTCGCGCTTCATGAGTAAGAATAATTGTACCATTCAGACGTCTGATGCAGCAGTCGATGGGTACTAAAGCCGACAAGTCACAGACGGGAGTGATCGATCTCGTGACGACAGAGAAGACCTGGGGACAGACCTGCTGCTACCAAGCATAACTCTCCTCTCGCGATACTAGGTCGGATGAGAACATTCGGATGATAACCTTCTGGACGAGATCCAACATTTTTCGATGTTTCTAATATTGGAATAAAAATTTAGTTCTCATCAAGTAGGATATCATCCGAATGTTCTCATCCGACCTAGTGTCTGTCTCGCATTTTCCCACTTGTCCTATACTGTAAGAAGACTACTGTGCATCTTTTCGCATTAACTTACCCCACCTCCCTACGTTTTCGTGCCACCCCTTCTCAAGAAAGATTACCACCCTGTCGCTATTGCTAATGGTTTATTTCTAGAGAGTCAGAAGTTCACCCTTCCTTTCTGTACCCCACCGTGACTATGACTGATCATTCACAATAGTTAATCACGCCTACTCAATCCCTTAAAAAACTGACAACCTTTTGAATGAATTTATCAATAACTTCTTTTTTTTCCCTTCGTCGAATTTCCAGAATGACGAATGGGCTCCCTTCTCTTCTCGAATTGACAACCTTTCTCCAGACCATGTACTCCATTAGTCAACCTGTCCGTTCAAAAAGAATGCGCAATGAAGTGAATCAGCCCCCTTCTCCTACCGAGCATAATTCTCATTCTGGAGCTTCTGACGTTAGTATGGTAACCCACAAACCCTCTGATACAAATTTAGTACCACTCCTTCTCAAGAAAGATTGAGAACTACTACCCTGTCAATTAAGAGTCGTCTTCTTTCTGTGCCATCTCTGTACCCCCAAATGTTACGATTTCGTCACCATCCTCCGCCCTCCCACAACGATTAATTATGTACTCTTCTAAGATCAGTGCCGGTCCAACTCTTCTCACCTGTGAGTAGCCGTTATTCAATGTGCAATGACCCGGCTCTTTTCAATTTACGCTCTTTCGTAATGATTAGTGCTGGAAGCATGCAGCACTAGGGTTAACATTCTATATTTTATCACAAACAGTTAATTTCGTTATGTTGCAAGAGCCGTATTTAGATCACTGTCCAATCCATCTTTATTCTCGATACAAATTGTTTGCCAATCTCCATTCCACAATTACTCCAATCTTCCCAATTATTTATCCGACAGGGTCTAAAATACCAGAGTGTAGAACGTTCATCTTATTTTCACTCTTTCGCACTGTGCCGATTGTTCCAATTCTCTACTGATATCTATGTTTCTCGATCATGATTTTCATGTTATGTTGATCCAATCACAACCGTGAATGCTATCATCATGCTGAATGTCATCTTCTCTCCTCTCTCAGATTACTGCTAGCTATATTTCTCAGTGTTCCTCTGCCTGAGAAGCTGAGCAGTAGCAGTTGAGATGGATAGAAGAACACATGTCCCCATCCTATGTTTGCGACGTCCTTTCCACCCCCCCCCCAAGCCCATTTGCCACCCATATGTTCGAATTCAGCGTTCCACTTCTCCTTACCTACCGCAGTGATTGATTTGTACTTGGACTACTACAGAGCCGGATTAAATTTTTGAGCGCACTGAAAAAATGTTGATCTCTTATTTCGCAATGTCCGAAAGATCAAGCATGCAAATTATGTGCAAAAATTGAGATCGAACTTTTAGTGAAGCTCAATATTGAATCCGGACACTTTGTAGAGGATTGCACTGGAGGGATTTTCAAAATGTCTGCACCTTGTCAATCAGTATTTGGAAATTCAACCTTTTCTCCAGTGGACTACAATTTCAATCTGTTCTCGTTGTCTTGGCTATTTTTCATTATTGTATAATAAATATTTGGGAGCAAGAAGGAGGTCACTTTGATAGTTCAGTGAGATTACAGGAGCCGGTTTCCCTCTTCCCGCTCCGAAAACAAAAATATATCAAAGTGCGTGGGAGCTACCGTAACCCGTTGCTTGAGTAAAGAGAAGTTTGCGTATAGTTCAGCATCATTATATCGTATAGTTCATTCCCGCCTATCTTTTCTTAGGCGTTTTTTCTCGAACAAACGAGTTATCTCATCGTTCACATCCATTTTCTTCTTAAAGAGGCGCGAATCTTTTCCAATTCGTTTTCTCGCTGAATTTCACGTCTTTTTTCCAAATATCTACCTCTTCTTCCTAGCGAGTCCTCAAGAACTTGGCTTCTCTTTCTCATTTTGGGGCCCATGGCAGCGCTCCGCTCTTCGGCTATCCGAGATCTTAGGGAACATATCTAGACCATTCCAGAACCCCACGTTCGGAAGCTATTCTGATCTATCTCGCCGTTTCCCAAGCGCAGTCCTAAGCCTCTCTCGAGTCCCCACTTCACTCACTTTATTGACCTCGATTCTTCCTCCATTTCTGAGCCGTGCGAGAGAGAGAGGCACACTCCCATCTAATCACGTACCTCCATCTTCTTTGTGGTCTCTCCCTCTCCCGTGTCCTCGCTCGCCGCCTCCCCTTCCTCCCCACTCTCCCTTTCCCTCTCACCTCCCCTCCCTCCCTCCTCTCTGTTGTCTCCCCCGCTCACACACTCTCTCGCCCTCGTCTATCGATTCGCTGTCTAATACTCAGCCGTATAGAGTGGGCTGGGCGCGTAGATTCGGCCAGACAGACGAGAGAAAGCGAGTGAGTGCAGAGAGTGAAGAGACGACCCTCTCGCCGTCTCGCCAGGCAGGGGAGCGCGATCCTTTGTGTGCGGAGTGAGAGAGAGAGGGCGGGCGGAGTCGCGCTCTCCCCGGCCCGTCTCGCCTCCTCCCCGCTCTCCTCCCCATCCAGCCCCTACCACCCCCCTCCTCCCTTCCTTCCCCTCCCCCCAACCGAGCCCCGTCGCCGCTGGCCGGAGTCTGCTCACGGGGGAAGAGAGAGATATCGCAAGTGACGAGGGGAGAAGTTAGTAACCAGCCGACCGCCCTCTACCCCATCGTTGACCCCGACTGACTCCACCCCCTCCCTCTTCGGTCGCCCTCGCCGTCGCGACCGACCCCTGCCCGCAGCCCTGTCGGCGCCGTCGTTGGCGTTGTGCGATGGACGTTAGCCGGAAGCGGAAAGCGGAGCCGCCGTCCCGTTTGCCCGTTGTCCCACCGCACATTCACCATCATCACTCCGGTCCGTCCGTCGTATCGTCGTCCTCCTCAGCCTCCTCTTCGTCCTCGTCCATCAATGTCATCGACGTGCCCTCGATGACGGCCGCAGCAGCCGCAGCTGCAGCCGCGTCATCGACGCTCATCCAGCCGGTGGTCGGGCTGCAGCAGCAGCAGCAGCAGCAGCTGCCCATTCCGCCGCAGCGACTCGAGCCGCACCAAGTGTCCCAAGTAAGCACACCTTATGGTTAACTGGGAGAATTGATCATCCCTAGACCACTTGTTGATAGCTCCTATAGAATACTGAACCGTTTCGTCAAGTATAGACAAAAGTGCCATCATCTGCGTATGTCTTGCTGCTGCTCCTAAATCATAGCCAATTTCGAATTGCCATCTCGTTTTGGCGATCTGTCTGTCTGCATTTCATCCATTCGTCTTCTTTTTCATCCGTCTAGCTCCGCGAATTACCCGAATTCTTTCCTCCTCCACCATAACACGCGCACGCACAAACTCGCTCTCCTTCAATGGTCTACCCACCGCCGCCCAACTTTCACCTCCTTTTTCCGCATTCTCCTATTGATTATGACGATTGGGTATACCAGTTCTCTCCTCCCATTGCCGAATCACACGGCGTAAAGTGCGGCGTCAGCGAAATCGATAGGGAGTGCGAAGGGAATCGATTTGCGCCGATTGAATAACATCCTACGGTAGTCACACACATACACACGCATTCCATCAGTGGAATTGAATAGGAAAGAAGCTCTTGAAGCAGAGGGGGTCGCTGAGGCTTTCCATGAATCGATAATTCCTCCTACTTCCTTCTTCCTTTCACACGCGCTCGCTCAATACTCGTATTTCATTTACTTCCTACGCGTGAAATGCGACCCTTTTCGATACATTTGTAATCGATATTGGCGCAACGAATGAATCAATCGATGCGTTGAGAATAACGGAAGCTCCTTGATGATGAATTTGATGAATCAGTTCCGGAAAGATCATCGATTGTATGATTCGTATCCTCATTCGAAACACTTTTCACTGTAGTCATCAGGAGACGGATCAGGTTTTGATTTCCCGAAACTCTCAGAAAATACTGGTTTGATCTCTCAGTAGCATCGAGAAACGAAGCTCATTATTCGGTTTCTCTACTCGATTTTCCCGCGGTTTTCTAACTAGTTACGGTGGGAATCGTTGATTCGCCGAAGCCTCTCATGTTTCTCCCTCTCGGTTACTGCATCTTGTGAACTGCAAACAAATCGATTCGCAAACTCTCTAATTTCACATACATTATTCATGAGCAAGATAATGAGCACGAGGAAAACGCTAGGGAAGCCAATTCAGCGCTTATGATTGCCGACCCAGCGATTCAATTACGACATTTACCATGAATATTGGCTTACACGATCGTTGCGTTGGGCAAATACCATTTCACTTGAAATGGGGTACAGTAACCTTGATTTAATTGGGATGCACTTCGTCAGTTACCGTATCATTTGTAAAATCGTTTCGTAGGAGGTTAACCTTCACTTTCTTGAGAATCCTCTTTCCCCGTCAAGGGGAATTCGAAAATCTAGATAGAAATACGCAGATTAGGGATTACATTTTTTTTCTGTTCGCGATAAGCAGATATCGTAAACGCGGGATTTTCTATCTATACGTGGGAAATAATTTATCGAAGTGGGAAAACCTTAACCATTGCCTACGAATGTATTGAACACGAAGGGCACATACCGTAACCTTGATGTGATGTCCTCTCTCTTTTGGATTTTTTTCTCTTCTCTTATCGTATGATCAAAAACCATGGCACCTATCGAGCGATTAATAAGAACCGTAAGACGTCTGCCTATTGATTATCGATTTCCCCTCCAGTACCGTGACTCAGATTATCGATTTCTCTAGCGCTACCGTACCCCCATTATCGATTACCCATTCAGGAAGTCCAACAGCTTTCCTTACCAGTGGGTCCCACCTAGCCTTTCTTACAACTTGTCCTTACAACAATCGATCGACGTGGATACACTTTTTCCTTTACCTACCGTTACCGTACCTTCAATTATCGATCCCCCGTTCAGGAAGTGAAGGATGCGATAGCGGCGGTCGCTCGGTCGATGGTCGGCGTGGACGAGCACGTCGCCCGCACGGCTCTCAAGCGGAAGCAGCAGGAGGTACGGTAGCTTTCGAAATTTGAAAATTCAAATTCGCGCCAAAACAAAAAAAAATAGAAATTCTTTCACTTCCTGCTAGGTTCGATTACGGAAACTTAATTTTCCAAACATTTTTCAATTACTCACAAGTGGAATGAAAGAAAAGATTAGAAAGTTTGAGGAGAATTGAGAATTGAGAACGAGAACGAATTTCGTGATCGATGTAGGGCTGTTTGCTGGCTCGACCGTAAACTTTACGCGCTGCAGCAATTCGTGGGACGGTTTTATGCACACGGGAGACCCCACCACGTCTATATAAACTTTGTTTAGAGTACCCCGTTCGCTTCCCTACTCGAGCGCTTTTTTGTCGCTGGGATAGTATCGTTCCACCGACCGTTCGAGTCGATAAAACCGAAAAAATGAGAACCCGTTCCGACGTAGGCGTGGCGTGCGAGAGCTGAACTTAAGTTGACCGTTTCTTCGATGGAAACTTCACTCTATGGAGTCATTGCCCGTTCAGGAGTTGGCGAGGGCCGCGCCCCCGATCGCCACTGTGGCATCAACCTCGTCGAAGAACTCCACCACGACTGCAGTTGCGAAGATTTCGTCGACGAAAGCCAAGGCAAAACCGTCGACGGAGGGCGAGTATCAGGTATGAGATTATCCCACCACAAGGGTTTGCCCCCACTTAATCCGAGCCCAAATATCAAATCGGCCCAGTCCCCTCAGAGATTAGCCGTGTCCAGTCCTGTGTCGTCCCTTCGCTTCCCCATTTCTTCCTTCTTTTGTGTTGAGGGATCTTAGAGAGCCAGGTCGTAGGACCGGGCATTAGCTCCGGTATAAATCAATATACACACCACCTCACACTCGCAAGCTGCGCACTTCCGTACTTCACCGGACGAGAGGCGTGAAAGAAAGAAGGAGGACAGTTGGCTTGTTGGCACCTAGCAAATATCAATAGTTCCGGTGACGTATAGGAGTAACGGCCCTAGGTCGAATGAGAACACCTACTGGACGATATCTAAAATATTACATATTTCGCTTGCGGAATTAAGAACTTCTATTAAGAATTAAGAACTCATAAGGTAGGTTATCATCCGAATGTTCTCATCCTACCTAGTGCCGGAGTAGCCCAGAAGTAGTCGTTCACCCCTAGCCTCAGACGGTACGGTGTCGGTTTTAGGGGTCTTCGAAAAGCGACAAGACGGTGGATACCGATGTAGCCAAGGATACGGGCGAGTACAAGGTAAGATGATAATGACTGAATCATCATAATCATCTATCCCTCGGTTTCGCCTTTCCTTCTAGATCCACTGCTTTCCTCTTCAGTTACCGTAGTCCTTTCTCTCTCTTTCTCTCTTCGCTAACCCATTTATGTTCAGCCAGTGTGATGCTTTCAAACCCACCCATTATGTATAGAGCTCCGCTAGGCGTCGTTACATTCTTGATACCCATTTTCGTTCGCTGGCGCCGATTGTGCCCATTCAGCACATTCCGTGCGATGGAAATGTGTTGAGTAGGCAGAATCTAATCACCCCTTGACAATCCCGTAATGAGCAACTACAAGCGTGAGGAGACACTTCTCATTCCTAGACACCCATCGATTAGGCCGATGACCAGAGATCGGTTCACCACGACCAATTATCAGCTTTACGACTCTTTCTCTCTCTTTCTCGCTCGAAAACGAAGCGACTTTGAACGGACGATTGAGGGGAAGAGGGAAGCCAAACAGCGATTTCAGCTCATCAAGAATGAAGTCCTTGTGTCTCCCTACCGTAATCACTACGAGGTACTGGAGTTCCTCGGCAAGGGAACGTTCGGGCAGGTAAGATATTCCCAGTGTCATAAGATCTCCCACGAGAGGATTGATAGATATCACGGAATCTCCCTAACACTCCTCGACCAAACATGAATAATGCATACATTCTAGGTTGTCAAAGCGTGGAAGAAGGGAACGAATGAGATTGTGGCCATAAAAATTCTGAAGAAGCATCCGAGCTATGCCCGACAAGGGCAAATTGAGGTGAGCTTGGCCTCCTCCTTACTGTTGTAGATGATATGCACGTCGTAATTGTCGATCTGTAGTTCGCAAAGCCTAACCATGCATGTGGAATCGGTTGTAGGACATGCGCCCCCGAGGTAAAGGAGGCTTAGAGAACGAGAGATGCGAGGGGAAACTTCATGTTATAGGTGTCCATCCTCTCCCGGTTATCGAATGAGAACGCGGAGGAGTTCAATTTCGTGCGCGCATTCGAGTGCTTCCAGCACAAATCGCACACTTGTCTGGTCAGTTTTTTGTTCCTGATTACGTTTTCCTGGATTTGAAACTTGATCATTAAAAATGCCTTCAGGTGTTCGAAATGCTGGAGCAGAATTTGTATGACTTCCTGAAGCAGAATAAATTCACGCCCCTGCCGATGAATAATATCCGACCGATCGTGCAACAGGTACATTTTTACCTAGTTTCTTGAATTTTCGTACCCCGAGATACAGGAAAAACATCGATTCCAATAGTGCGGAAAGCGCTACACTAACGCTCCTAATAACATTTTTTTCCTCAAAGAAAAAGATTTAATGATATTATCACAGGTGCTGACAGCGCTCATGAAGCTCAAGTCACTGGGATTGATCCATGCCGATCTCAAACCGGAGAATATTATGCTCGTCGATCCCGTCAACCAGCCCTTCCGAGTCAAGGTAAATTACCGAATATTTGATGCGTGCACACCGATCAAATAAAGTTCCGCGTGTAACTTCCATTACCTTCTTATTCACGGAACTTCCATTACCTTCTTATTCAATTTATCATCTAAATAATGTACAGGTTATCGACTTTGGCAGTGCCTCCCACAGGAGCAAGGCAGTAACGAACACCTACCTGCAGAGCAGATACTATCGGTGAGTCAGAGCAGTAACTATGTGAATCCCGCCATGGTCGATGAGTAGATCTTGATTCTTCTAGGAGTGACCAGAGCGTGAACATCTATTCCATTCATGCTCTGGCCACACCTAGAAGAATCAAGATATCGGTGAGATACCATGACCTACCGCAATCATGTCCCTACCACCACGACCTCACCCTCCCAAGGCTAATATCCGTTTCCTTTCACATTAAATTGACATCCTGTCATATCCAATTATATCCCATTTGATAAAAAGAGGATGCGATCCATATGTTCCATATGGGTTCAAGAGCGAAATTTGAGGACGCGATAGAAATGGCCCATCCTGTGCTTACCATCTGGAGAATCCAAGGGGTTGTATAACGGTCGAACCGAGGGAATTCGATTTGGGTGTATATACTATATTACAATAACTATCACTTTCCAGTGCTCCCGAGATCATTCTCGGATTGCCGTTCAAGGAGTCGATTGACATGTGGTCGCTGGGATGCGTGATCGCGGAGCTCTTTCTTGGATGGCCACTGTATCCTGGAAGCTCAGAGTACGATCAGATCAGGTATGCCACTCAACATCCCAAACAACATCCCATGTTCACCCATGTATTAACATGAAACATGGTTCACGAGACGAAAAGATTAGATAAACTGCTAGGACGAGACTATACTTCCTAAAGAAAGAAATCGATTATGTCGATTATTGATTTCTTCTTCGGTGTTTAGTTTGCTAGCACAGCGTAGAAAATGTGGAACGAGCGTTCCCTTTGTGTTTGCGATGGCACGTGAACTTCATAGCGTTCGCACACACAGTGCAACTGGTTTGCCAAGAACGATTTCGATTCGAGAGAGAGAACCGAAAATCGAGCCGATAATGATCGGGACTGTTTTCGAGAACGATAAATGGCGTAGTGCAAAAAGCCTTAAAAAGTGCGAGTGATGAAAAGTAATCACCAAGACATTTTTAAGGAGATATGGCAGGAGCCGATCGTAAACTGACGTACTTCCAGGTACATCGTTCAGACGCAGGGGAATCCGCCCTCGCACATGCTCGAAGCTGCGACCAAGGTCTTGAAGTTCTTCAAGGAGGTGAGAACACCTATTTTTTATTTAACTTATCATATTTACGGAGAGAGAATTTATTTTTCGCAATGACCATTCAAACTGTCAATCGATTGGTAGATATGATCTTGCCGGCCCGTTCCTAGCCATGCTAAGGGCCTCATTCGCGCTACCGTCTCTCCCTTCCCCATGATCTCTACTATCGAGCACATGCGGGGCTCTTGAGATTTAAGTGGGCACAAGAAAAGGGAGAGCGAGGCCGCTTTTACTGCATCGTTCCCATCGATTGGTTAGGAAATCGGGTTCGATCGAGCGGAAGCGAATTAGGCCGTATATCTCCGGCGAAATCGAGCCGAAGGTTTTCGGAAAAAAAGTGCTCTGTAATCAATGGGGAATGACATAACGTTCAAGGGAAATAGATTGACCAAATTATCCAATGTATTGGATATACCCGGGAAACTGATTCCGAACGTGCAACCTTAATTAAGACAAATATCAATTCAGGCCAAGCCCCACGAGGCTGCAGCTGTCGGGACGACGTCCTCATGGCGACTGAAGAACGTGGACGAACTCGACGCGACCATGCTGCACACGAAGAGTAAAGAGACGAGGAAGTACATCTTCGCCTCACTCGATGACATCCACAGAGTGAGTCGGTATAACGTACGTTCTCTCTATATCTCTCCCGCTTTTGGATACCCTTGGAGAGAAATATAGCTTGAACAGAGCACACTACCCGGCACTTGCACTATATATCATAATTATCAATGATTGGTTCATGACAACCTTTTTACTGAATTTGTATTAGGTTCACTCTCTGGATAGTGCCCTAGTCCATCACCTTTTGCGATTCCACTATCCACAGCGTTTGCAGTTTCAGCAAGTGGCGCCGATTCCTCAATACGAGGAGGATCCGCTTAACCAGATCTGTGAGCGCCTGGACAAGGATGAATTCGTCAATCTACTGAAGAAGATGCTGGTTCTGAACCAGGTACGGAACTTTTTTCGCGATTGACTACAGTAATCTATGCCGATCATGATCCGTTCAGGACCAGCGCATATCTCCGTACGAGGCACTCCAGCACAACTTCGTCACCGTCTCCCATCTGGCCTGCTACAACACCAGCAACTAGTGAGTGATAAAACGACCTGAGATTGGAGATTAACTATCATATTTCAGCTTCCAAACGTCGCTGAAGCGCATGAAGGTATGCATGCGGGGCAGGCCGCCGGGCACCTCGCCATCCTCGGTTGCCGCGCCCCAGACCCCGCTACGAGTTCGTTATTATCCAGAAATTAGCGAGAGAAACCGTGACACAAAAATTGTTACATTACGAGTTTGTAATCCCCGCAACGAGATAGTAATTATCACCAAATTTTGGCCTTAAAAAATAGTCACTGGCCTAGCAGTGGGCTCCCGCAGCACTTCGTGTGCTTTGAGTACGGGGTGGCCTTTGCCTTTTACCTCGAAGCGAGTTGAACCATGACCAAAATTAACTATATTTTGTTTTGTAAATTTTTTCCCTGACCCAGAATGCCATCGTGGTTCCTAGATGTGCCTTAGATTCGTGTTGGTGTTGACCCTTAATCATCCGCGATAACTGCAATTCAGGTCTCGGGCATTCCGGGCATTCCGGTGACGAATCCGGCCACTGCTACGGTCGCACCGGTCGTCCCAGCGCCACCTCCACCGCCTCCCGTCCCAGTCCAGAGTTCCGTGCCCGACATCATGACCTACTACAACGCCATGTCCAACGGCACCTTCCCCCGCCGCCGCAGATCAATGTATGCGCCGATGCCTGATTACAATTTGACAATATTATCGTCTTTCGGTTCCTAAACGTGCCATCATCAGATCAATCAATGTCTATGCAGGTATAATGTATGCAATGCAGATCAATGTATGCATTGATGCCTGATGATGATATAGTTTACCAGGGTTCCCTTCACCTGGTGATGGCACGTTTAGGAATAAAAAAATGCTGAAACTTATCATCACTCTCCCATCTCCCATCTCCTATCTCCAATTTCCATGCCACTCCGGATAACAACTAATGCTGAACGTTTCCTTCATATCCTTGCCGAGCATCGAGATTATGCATATGCGTGTTGTGATTGTGTATTATTCACCCGAACTGTAACCATGTGAAGAAGTGAGATTGATGGATATTCGAGAAAAGAAACAAAGTTTCTGCCTGAACGTAGATTTCGTTTGCACGTGCTGTGTTATTATTCACTGCCGTAGTCGTCGAAGAGGCCGACCACTCTTGTTATTCCGTTGTGTGTGTGTGTGTGCGGCTAGCGTTCTCCAGTCTATCGCCGGTCGAGGCCACAACACACACACCGCCACTGGGCGATGACGTCAACCCATCAAGAGAGATAGAGATATTATCGCATGCGTCATCACTGCTCAGGACCGGCGCCATAAAGGCAGTAAATATGATGGAGTAGGGACTGGCTCAAGGTTGTGTGGAGATGGGATGGGATGGTGGAGGAAGGAGATGGGAGGGATAATGAAAAAATGATAATATTTTGAAAATTTCGATTTTTTCCAGGTAAATGCCGCGTACTACAACCCAATCTCGCTGAATTCGCTCGTTTCGTACAGTCAGCTGATGAACCAGCAGCACATGCAGCAAGCGGCTGCCGTTGCAGCCCTTCCGCAAGGTATGGGTCATTAAAAGTGTATTACGTCGTAATTGTTGAATGGCTGAGGCGTAAAATGATTTTTTTCGAAAGTTTTCATTAAGACATAGTTGTATACATTGTAGACCTATCCTTTCTTGAAACGTGATAATGGCATATGGGATTAATATATTATTATTATAATTGCAGCCCCTCCAGCCGCCCTTCTTCCTCCCGCAACCCGTCCGACGTTCGCCGTTCCTCCCGCCCAATCGCTCATTCCGCAATTCGTGCCCATCTCAATGATCGACCATCAGATACTCGCCGCCCAAGCCAACTACGCCGCCCTCTTCCAGCCGGACATACTGAGTGAGGTTTTTTTCCAAAACAGTAAAATCACTTACCAGCCTTGAGATAGTAATCAGTTATTGAACACTGCAATCCCACGATAACCATCGTTTGCGATCTTTATCGGAATATTTAATAACTTGAGCGATGTGTATCGTCTCACCAGCAATATATTCAAACAGGACGTACTTTATTAAAAATATTTAGACCTCACAGTAATATTGCAATTGCAGACCGAACAGCTGCTGCACAGCAAGCGGCGGCTGCTCAGCAGGCCGCCGTCGCCCAGTTTCCTTTCGGGCATAACAAGTTCCAGCTGAACCTTCCTGCGCTCCAACTCCCCGCCGGGGCTCCTCAGAACGCAAATTTTGTAAGTTCCTGTCTATTCGTTATATCAAATGTTTTGAACGCTAAGAGGAAACGTACAGCCCGCTCATTACCCCATTCAAATCCAATACAGACATTCAACTTAGCAACTATCCCTAATCCAATTTCAGGAGGATTGGGCGCAGCCGGCTCTGCACGAGCCGAGCCGTACACAGCAGCCGCAACCTCTCATGAACGCGCCTGCGCCCGCGACCCTCGCAGCTGCACCTCATGGTTATTACTACTATTAATCACTATTTATTTCTTTTTTAATAATTTAAATTGTCAGTGAAACGCCGAAGAGGATGGCGGGCATTAGTGTTACCCCGATGGAAATTGAATTCCCCGAGCCTAACCGATCAATGAATTAGGAAACCGTGACTTTCTCGAGAAGAACCCATTCATCCCCGTTTGCCCTATTCATAAGCCCCCCTCATCCTTCTCCATTCAAAGAGATCTCCTATTCCCTAAATCCTCTCAGAGAGGGGGAGATTTGTAATGTCATCCCCAGGCACTCAAACACGCGAACGAAATTTGATTCAGGGAAGGGGGAAATCCACCAATACGACTATCGAAAAAATGCTAAATTCTGTGATCATAGTTGGGGAATGGGTAGCGAAAACAAGTGTCAACACGTGGTTTAGTGTTTGAGTTGTTGGAAGAAAATTGGGGGAAATATATCACATCGTTAGATGTGGCAAAGCACCCAACCAACGCATCGGCTTCTCTTTCGCTAGGATCATTCCTTCCTTTCATCCTGATATGATTTAGGAAGATATATTGAAAAGAATCGTCTGACACTACCCAACTTTTTCGCTCCGCTTTGCGGATAGGATCCCTCTATCCTAAAAAATATTGCATCGTTCGAGGTGTTAACCTCTCCGCTCCTCTTTCCAGCGCGGATCATCCCGCCGTTCCATCCTCAGCTCACGCCTCAGCTCTATTCTTCAGAGGCCGTGCCGAAGCAGCATGCGATCCCGCTGCAGCATGTGAGCGTCACGCAACTCCATCAACTGGCGTTGAGACACGCGGCCGGCCAGCAGGCAGGCACCGCCACGAACAATCTCGCAACGCTGAACACGAACATTCAGAATCTGATCGCGGCCGCGGCCAATGGTAAGAAATTTCATTCTTGAAAGTATAAACAAATTGTTGATCGATAAAATCGATATTTTCGGATGAAAAGCGAATTTTGCAATTGAATATGATGAAAGTAAGATTTACATTTTTTTATAAATATAATTAAAGGCAATCGTCCGATGATGCACGCGCCACTCTCTTCGCACCTTCCACCAGTGCAGAAGCAGATGCATCAGATGCCCGAGGTGAATAATTTAAAATATAATTTAAAAATTGTAAATATTAAAAATTGAATACAAATCCATCATGCATATGATAAAGATAGCAAAATTCTACTCTCTTCTCTCATTGGCTGAGAATTGCACTTGAGCTACTGTGGTTTCCTAGGAAACGAACTCTAGAGATATGAAGAGAGATTGACTAGAAGACTGACACAATGGAATTCGATGACAATTCAATTATATTCTCACTATCGAAATCACTAAAATGATACTGATGACAAATCTTCAGGTAATTACCATCGATGAGGATGACCAGCCGTCAGGCAGTGTGAGATCTGCAGGCGCTCAGAGGTAAGTAATAAAAACTTCTCATACTCTCTCCGAATCTCACACTCTCTCGTCTTATCTCTAACAACTGATAAAAATCAATCCCTATTATTGCAGACCTGTGAAGACGGAGCATGAGATGCTGAGTGCAACCAATCCGCTGTACCATGCGCCCTCGAACAACAACAACAACAACATCAACGCCAGCAATCACGCTATCCTCGCGAACAATCCGCGCGCGGGAAAGACTGCTGTAGTGAGGCCACTGATCGAGGTCAAACCGGAACCGCCTGTGGATAATGGGGTAAGTATCGAATCAATAATTGAGAAGGGCCTAAAAAGAAGAAGAAAAAGATACCTGCAATGTGATGAATAGAAAAACAGTTTGTACTGATTGAGTAACTAATTGAAATATTGTTCTTAAACCCTACACGACTTAGAAATGAGACAAATTATGATGACCAAGCCAAACTCTCGATCATTGCAGTACGGTGCTCCTCGCTACATGGCTCCGATGGGACAGATGATGCGGTCGCCGATGCTGACGGGACCTCCGCAGATGCTGGCTGCAGCTGCTGCAGTGGCTGCAAGCAATCCGATGGCCAACCAGCTGCATGCTGCGGTCGCGGCCGCAATGGCCAATCCGTACGACACGCAGCTGCTGCACCACTTGGCCGGCGCCGTCGCAGCGCATAATGCGATGCTGCCGCAGCGCCAGATGTAAATGCCGGATTCTGGCAAACGCCGGCTCCGGAAAATGGCGACTCCTTTCCCTTCCTTTCCCAAGTCGCACATTAAATTGTATATCTATTCGAAGTGCACCGTTGACGACCGCTACTATTATTTTGGGGTTGTACCATGCTTCCCATATTTCCCAAATTGAATTGTCTCCGTAATTTAGCGTACTCTTCCGTTGACGACCGAATTCGCTCGGTCGAAGCTCGTTCCTCTGAAATCTCCCATTCCCCCAATTAGATTAGGTATTAGAGTTAGAGCAAATCATATTTTTTCCGTATACACATACAAAGCTATATATTTATTGTAAAAAGCAACTAGAATCGGACCAACAAACGCAAACACACCTTTCCTCCCTAGAATTTTTCTGCTTCGGTGATACAATTCCACGTTTTTGTCATTTGCACGTAATTCCTTGAGCTTCGCGTCACATGTATTATACTTTCGTAGGGAAATCAAAGATATTACGTAGTCTCTGCAATTCCGATCTTACTAACCATAGCTTTTCAAACATGTTCAATCAGATTCTAAAAACAGACAAATACACATTCAGAACTTTATTCCCACATTTCTATTTTCCGATTCTAAGCAGTGTTTAGCTGTGAAACTTAGAGTGCAAGTAAACCGGCATTATCGTTCTCAATTATTTTTTCTAAGTCATTGCTTCACTCTATCTTGTCTGATGTCCGTTGTGTGTTTTTTCTTTCTGGCTGTCATTTTTGTCCACCCTTCCAAACGTGGATTTTGCTTACTTCAACAACACCCTTTCTATTCAAAATTCCTTCACAATAACAATTCATCTTATGCTTTTGCCGTTCACTTTGTTCAAAAAATAGTTAAAATAAGAAAAAAAATACTGTAAGGGTATGTCCTTGTCGTTTCGGGAGCCTGTTAACAATGTTCTTTATTTGCAAGCACTGTATACTGAACCTCATGTTTTATACTTTTCTTATGGACTTTTCTTCCATTGTCAAGGCACCACTTTTTCCGCGTAGACCGAGTGTTCATTTAGAAACAGTTTGCTATTGTTTCGTGTTGTGATTCGTGAATCGGTTACTGTCCAACTGTTGCTAACTCTCTCGCAGCCCACAAGTATCTTTTCACCCCAAGATTCAAGCTTCGATTCTGTCGCATCTTTTATCGATAAAAAGGGAAGGTGCAAGAAGTGTTCACAGTGTTCAATTTCTACTACATTTTTTTCTTCCTTTTCTTTCTATTTTTTCTCTTTTCACGTTACTTTCCGTATCATTTGAACTCACTGCTTTGAGGCATTCGGCTCTCACAGCCCTTTTTTACGTAACAAGAAAACAATATACACACTTTCGAGAAGTTCCTGCCTAAACAGATAGTATCGGGAACGTGTCGAATAGAAATTATTCAGTGTTCCTCTTCTCCTGCCATGTGCCATGCATAATCGGAGTCGAATCAGTCGGATCGTATTTTTTTCGTAATTCGATTATGAGAAAACACAACATTCTGACAAAAGAATGAATTATTCGCAAGTATTATTGGCGCGATCAATAATTTGTTGGCATCGTAATGTACGGAAACGATACGCGATACAATGGGTGTTTAATAAAAGAAAATACTGAACAAACATCGGAAACATATGAAACGCGATCACTTTAGATGCTGAGTATACTGTATCGCGGCGATTATTCTTCTGGATCTTCTATTTATCTGTTTGAATGTTATGATACAACCGTTATTTCTCGTCCTCAGCTCTTGAACGCTTACATTATACCTCAACTATGTTTGAGTCTCTCTCCTTCCTTCTTCTCGAAGACTCGACGAGGAATTTTTTCCAATAAAGTCGTTGCAAGGCCATAAATTCGGCGGCCGAGATGAATCTTCTGGATCTTCTATTTTTCAACGTTTGCTTTATATGGCCCAAAGTCAAGTGCTTTCCGTACGACCGTTATTTATCGTTGTCAGTTCTTGAACGCTTACAGTATACCTCAACTATCGTTGAGTCCTTCCTCTTCCTTCTTCTCGAAGACTCGACGAGGAACAGAATCTCTTCCTAATAGGGAGCGCGTGCCATAGAAAGAGAGTGAGGCGGAGGAGAGCGAGCCATTCCCTCGCACTCTCTCTACGGCCTGAACGTCAACACGGAAGTTTTTCGCCCATGAGCTCTCGTCGTCTCTCCCCCTTCTCTCCCCTATTCAGAATCCCCCGCTAGCCTCCAAGCGTGTCTGTTTTCCGAAAGCATCTTGTGACTGAGGTGTCCTGTTCTCTTATCGAACAGCGTTGGTTGATGGTATACTGTATGCATACTGTATGTATCGTTCTTATTTTTTCTCTATATTCTATGGCACATACACGCTTTCAGTGGTTGGTGCCTTCTTCTCCTAGTTTCCACTGCGAGAAATCTCTCATCCTCCATTCCTCCATTCTCCCCACACCTGTTACTCGGCTGCTCTCTCGAAACACTCTCTGTTTTTCTACTTCCCTGTCCGATGGGTTCTGTAAATTGGTCCTTTACTGTGCTTTTTTCGACCATTTTGGCATAGAGTTTGTGCATTGCTCAATTGAACGAAAAAAGCGTAGAAATTCGACTGAAACAGCCGCCGTTTCAATTCCCACATCGCTCTTTTCTCTCTTCTCCAACTTCCTGGTTGGTTCTCAGCCGCGAGTATTCCCTCTCTCCCCCTCCCCTCTGCCCACTCTTCCCTCATCTCTCCGCCCGCCCGGACGCGTTGCGGTTACGCGCGCGCGTTCTATTGATCGCCTAACTCCCCCTCTCTCTCCTCTCCTACACAAGAAGAGCACAGGGGGCGAGCCGATCGGGCCGATTCCTTCGCTGCCCGATCGGTCAATATTTGCGCTCGTCAGAGCAGGAGTGTCCCCTCAGTCGCCCAATATACCCAGGAGGGCCAAAACCAGCTCCCCCCCCCCGTCTCACCATTTCTTTCTTCTTACGTTTCACAACCATTTTCGCTGCGTTCAACTCATTCTGGACCCGCATATCAAATGTGGTCTCCAGACTCATCGCGATCGTATCAGTGGCCCACGGCGAAAATGGCACTATTTAGGACCCAGGGCTGACCCCAGAACCTCTGCTATTCTCTACTTCCTTGTTGATAAGTTCTCTCGTTTCGCACAAATTTTCTTTCTTCTTCACTAAGGATAATAGGGCTTTCCCCGCGAGTTTGTTCATTGTTCCTTGTCCCATTCCCACCACCATATGTGCCATTTCAGATCAGTTACTTCACTCCAACTCACAAGCGACCAGTTATGTCCGCCAAGGACGCAGAATGCCTCGTTGCTCGCGAGGTTTGTATATTTTTTAAGCATCTTATTCATCTATTATCTATTTCAGCCCTCGAAACCTATGAACATGCGCCTGACGAAACGCCGCACTCGCCTAAAATAGTCCTTGCTCTGAACTTTGTGGTCTCAAAGGGTTTTTCAAGTTTGTCACGCGATAAGCGCAAAGCAAGTTTGTTGTAGTACCATCTTAAATTGTGGGGCCGCTGTGAGAGATCATGGATTCAAAGTCTCGAATGAAAGATTTAAAACGCATTGGCGCCAGGGATCTCCCAATTAGATTCACGTTAGGCCAAATGGTAGGAAGCATGCATTTCACGTGGGGCTTTGAAGTTTTGAAGATGTGCTGGTTGCAAACCGCGATTATTTTATGGGCGCTTATCTACTGTGGTCGGGCATGAAATCGAAGGGCAGCGCATTAGCACTTATTTTGCAAGAATGAGAGGGCTGATAACCTTCAAGTAACAACTTCTGCGCGGTTCTTACACAGTCCCTTAAACCTCATTTCCTTATTTTTTCCATTATGGAGCACTATTTTGACGCATAATAGCCTTGTGGAGAGATCAGTTCGCACTCAGAATGATGTGTTTTAGAACTGCAAATACATTTGTTCATTGGCTGCAAAAACAGTTATTGAATATCTAACAGCTGGCCTTGCCAGTGGGTCCCACCTAGCATACTGTACAATCGCTTGACAGGATGCACCTTTACTTTATTGAATGCAATTGAAGGTCCCGGCGAAGGAAGTAGAGAGTCCGTCCGACGATATCGCCAATATTCTCTCTGACAAGATCTCCGCCCTCGATATTAACCATGTGGAGAAGAAGGAGAAGAAGAAGGAGGCCGGGTCGAAAACGGTCATGCAGGTGTGTATGAATCTTCACAGATATATGCATACATTTTTAAACTTTTATGCCACACAACCCCACCCCCAAAAGCTCGCCTGAGCCTGAATACCACCTTTTGCTCCATACCCGGCATAACCGCACAATTCTCGAGTTGGTGAAGAATAAATAATAATCCCGACGTCAGTCAATGGGTCTGCAGGCGGAAACATCATTATATATATAAATAATATATAATCGATCCAAATATTTTTTTGCAGCCTGCCAACTTCATGGCGATGCAGTCTCTTCGCTCATCTGCTCTCGCCAGAAAGACGAATACCTCTCAGAAGTTCGGGAAGGGATCGCAGTCGCTGATGGCCGATCTCCTTAATGTTAGTTTTTGTGTAAAACAATAGTTTTTCAACGCCCGAGGCTCGGAGATAATGATAACATATGAGGTGGAATATCATATGAGGTGGTTGTTCGCTGAAAATGAACGTTTCGGACAAGGAATCGTGAGAAGCCCAATTACTTCCTTGTTGGAAAGAGAGAGGATTGCGTAGTCGAATCCAGACGTGTTTGGAGTAGAACGAGAGATATTTCAGGAGGAAAAGAAGGAAGAGAAGAAGGAAGACGTCAATCCGAAGAAGGAGGATGAGAAGAAAGAGGAGGGAGAGGAGGTGAGGAAGTCAATTATGGAAAGTCAATTATCGATTAAAAATTCAGAAGTCCGACAAGAAGGAAGAGAAGGACAAGAAGGAGAAGAAGGATGGAGAAGAGGTTTGCTCATTTTTATTTTGTTCTTGATCTTTGGACTCTATCTTGACCTTGTTAATTCCATCGTGGTCAAGGGGTCATTAATCCGATACCATTCGGCTCCTATTATCATTGATAGGACCCCGACCTTGATAACGCTCTGACGCATATAGAAAAAAAACAGAAAAAAAACGTAAGAAAGGCCAGTGATCAACATCTCTGAGAATCAGAACCTGCAAAAGCATTACAATAACAGTAAACAATCTGACTGCATGTGAGCTTTCATCAACATGGTTGAATAAAGAACCACATACAGTAACCAAGTATAGTGTCGTTCAGCCAATAGTAAAGGCGAATGTGTTAATCAAATTCCTCGCTATCGCGGGCTCTGCCAACCCAGGCCCATGAAAATCGATAAACCTGCCGTACTCTCTGAATACCGTAATTCTCTCCAGGAAGACGAGGAGGATGATGTGCTCATCTCTCGTGGCCCAGTGCGCGCAGCTCGCCAGACCGTCGCACCTCACCACCCCTACGGAGGCGTCTCCGGCTCCAGAGTAAGTTCACGAATATTTATCAATAATCATACCTGTCCAGGTCTGACGGCGACCCCTTTTTGACCACGTACCGGGTACATGGTCCCGCACATCCCCACGTGGGATGTGCGGGACCATGTACTAACCCATTTGAGACCATGACCCGGGGTTCATGGTCTCAAATGGGTTAGTAGGTCATGGTGGAACATGTATCTGAAACATATCCCATTGTGTTTTACAGTATACCATTATCGATTTTTGGTTTGTTTATTAGTAAAGTGCGCATCCTAGTATCACCGGGTTGGAGAAAACTTCGGTTACGCATGTTGTTTACTAATAAAGAGAGCATCCTACAATCACCTGGTTTGAAAAAGCAAGCGAAATCGATATTTTATCCAACCCGGCGATTCTAGGATGCGCTTTTTACTAGTAAACAACCTCCGTAATCTAAGTTTTCTCCAACCCGGTGATACTAGTATGCCCTCTTTACTAATAATCAACCTCCGTAATAGAAGTTATATTTAACCCGGTGATTCTAGTATTCGCTCTTTACTAATAAACAACTTCCGCAATCGAAGTTTTCTCCAACCCGGTGATACTAGGATGCGCACTTTACTAATAAACAAACCAAAAATCGATAATGGTATACTGTAAAACACATTGGGATATGTTTCAGATACATGTTCCACCATGACCTACTAACCCATTTGAGACCATGAACCCCGGGTCATGGTCTCAAATGGGTTAGTACATGGTCCCGCACATCCCACGTGGGGATGTGCGGGACCATGTACCCGGTACGTGGTCAAAAAAAAGTCGCCGGCGGCGTGGACACCTATGTCAATAATTGTTGTTCATGCCTAATCTGTTCCTAGCACCATCACATCTTTTTTCATCTCAAGGGTAATTTTTTTTTTAATCCTAACAATTTAAATATGGACTAATCAATAATTACAGTACGCCAACTACGGCGCCACCCCCACCACCGACATTGGCGATTACACTTCGTATTCGGCGTTCGGGCAAGGCTACGAGTGCGGAACGACCACCTGGCAGGTATAGTAATCGATCGATCATTCTGAGATGGTAATTTTTTTTCAGAACCTCGGTGACTCGCCGGACATGGCAGGCTACATCAGCTCCAGCAGCACTCCGGATACCGTCCAGAGTTCGTCTGCCGAGTCTGGATACAGGTAATGATCGGCTCGTCCTCAACGCTAGCAAGTTACTTATCTCCTTAATCATATCACTAATATAGTAGAAGGCTATGTGGTGTGATGTGACGTGTAATGCATGAGGCTAATGGTGTGGATGGTGTTTGGTTAGACAGATAATGTCACTGTCACGGAGACTGCTCAACTCTAGTAACATGACGAAAGAATCATCCGACTCTTTCATCAACGATTGCCTCACCGAATGCCATGTAAGCCGACGTCCATCACAATCTACTCTGACCGAGTTGCATGCAAAACCCTGTGCTTGTGAACCTACTTGATTTTTCTAAGGACCCTCGCCTTTCTACATGTGTGTTTCAATTAATCCAGGGCACATTACTCGAGGAATAACAGCGAATTGGGCGATCTAAGTTTTTAGCGCCTGCATTATCTCGCGTCTGCATCTCTTCGCATGCCGCCGTCACATGTGTTTTTGTGGGGGTGGAGGTGTCTGTGGGCGTGTGTTTTTTTGCATTGCACTGCAACGCTTCTTTGGCTACTGTAGTACTGTAGAATGGTTACTGTACCAATCTCGATAATCGTACAGCTCGTGCTCTCCGATGACTTTCTCCTCTCCTTCCTATTCCCCGGCCGACGCTACCGTCTACCAGGGAGCAACGACCAATGTGCAGAGGTGAGATACACTTTCTTTTATTTAGCACGTTTATCCTGATATCAAGAGGCCTGCATGAGGCAACATCATTGGGGAGGAGATTGGTATCTTCGTACTAGTATCGAAAAAATAAAAATTAATGCTAGGCGTTTCGGCACGTAGACACATCGCTCGGCAAGTTTCCTTACCCTTGAAGAGAAATCGAGCGCAAACATTCTCTGAAACCCATACTCAGAAAGCGATCTGAATTGTTATGTAATGTGATCGTGCGCCCGTTCTTATCGATCACATTTCTGAACGCTGTGGCTTCGTTGGGCGATTTTCGAACCAAGTGGGAAGATTTCGCGCATTTCGTCGCTATTTTCAGACTAGTGTGAGTGAGAGAACACATGAATCGCGGAGACGATGATTACTGCCTCCACGATAAGCCACTACGCCGATTGGATGACGCGGTCTGATAAGGTCACAGTAATCGAAGAGCGGGCTCTCAGAGCATTCCCTAGTCTTCCCTAGAGCCTTCCTTAAAGCCTTCCCTAGTCTTCCCTAGAGCCTTCCTTAAAGCCTTCCTTAGCCTTCCCTAGAGCCTTCCCTAGCCTTCCCTATCCTTAACGTCCTTGCTGCATCAGAATCCTCACCGACAACGACGGCGACATGCCCGACAACGTGTCCGAGTTCATCCTCGCCTACTCCACCATGGTGAATCTTGCTCTTCAGTTAAATACCCTTAAAAATTGACGACGTTTCTTGTCGTTTTCTACCTGAAATTTCCAGTTAAAAACCAATAAAATGATCTAATTTGTTTGAAAACTAACAAAAATGACTTAAAACCCAATAAAATTTTTGATATTCGAATCACATTATCGTTATTACAGCTCGAGACCGAATCAAAGGAGAATATGATCTACTGCCGACCGCCCTCCACAGACTCCTCCTGCGTAGACTCGCCCATGTCCGCCGGATCTGCGCCCCATTTCTCGCCCGGCCAACCGCAGTCTGGAAACACCGGCAGGTAAGGGAGCCTCAGTCATATCGATAAATTCCTATATCAACGGCTTGTCTCAGAATCTCACCCGCCTCCGTCATTCCCATCTCCACCGATCGTCCGGCGCGCCAGCGGCTGCGCGTGCACATTGGACAGGTACGGAATCTTCCTCAGGCTCCTCAATGTCAGCAGGCATCCTCGCCAACTTAAACTGACATAGCCTTCCCCATGCGTATCGTTACCGATTCATCTGATACTCGCCTCAAACTCCATGCAACCCCAACCTACCGTAATTACGAAAATAAATTGAGGACCTGAATCAAATTGCAGGACAACACGGAGCAGGCGATGCTTTGGATGTGCAAGTGCGTACAGGGCTGCAACGTCGCCTCGCGCACCTCCATGCTCGTTGAAAAGGTTCATTTCGCTTTTTGGCATACTATTGTCCTTTTCAAAGTGTAAACGCCAGATGTTTTATAGAAGGAAGGCGAGACGATTCTCTTCTGGCAAGACAAGGACAAGGATACGTTCCTCCACATCTGCCTACTCAATCTCGACGTCGCAAAGGTACGGTACACCCCACCCCCTGCCCCCATTTGCTCTTTATCCGGTTATGATTCGTTTTTATTGTACCCTGCTCGCCGACTGTATCTGTCATAGCCTTCGCCCCCATACGTATCGCTACCGATGATTCATATTGAGTATGATACTCGTCTCATCCTGTATGCTACCGTACCCTACCGTATGATATCCCCATCACTACCGCTCATGTGTTGCCGTATCCTACCGTACCCTACAGTATCCTTACCAGTATGCCACCGTACCCTACCACCAATATGCTTCCGACTGATCGATCGTATGTCCCATCTTCGCCCCCATGCTCCTTCAAGGTGCAGTCATTGCCTTGTCCTCTCTCGCAACCGCCTCCTGCGGACGCTGTCATACCTCTCTCACGTATATTCAATATATATCCTCTACCACAGCTGTCATTAAAACACCCGACCAAGTCGGTCTCAAGCCTCCGGATCAATCATCTTAGCTATCCCTCCCGCGTACCTTCGCCACCGTACCCTACCACCTCATACCTATACCCACATCCCTCCCCCCCCGCACGTACCGTACTCTTCGGAGCGGGGAAAACATTGCAGGCATACGCTATTATCGAGCAGCAGCTGAAGCAGGAGCGCAAGCACGCCGAGTTCCCGCCCTGGGATCTGCGCAATCGATTTGATGAATCGCCCCTGTTCATTGCGGTGCAGAACAGACAAACATTGGTGAGTGGTAGTCTGAAATCGAGAACTGATCAGTCTGATTCTAATAATGTACGGTAGATCATAAGGTAGACGGGATACGGTAGGCTGGGATCGAGAACTGATTCTAATAATATACGGTATACGATAAGGTAGACGGGAAACGGTAGTACGGAATCGAGAACTGAGTCAATCATTATATCGATAACGCTCAGATGATGATGGGTGCAAATTCAACCTCATCTGAGCTAATCGACAACTGAATTTAATAAAATAATATAATTTCCAGTTCGTGGACTACCTGCTCGAGCTGAACGCCGACCCTAACGTGCAGTCGAACAGAAACCAGAGGGAGACGGCGCTGATGCACGCCGCGACCAGAGGCATGAACGATATTGTTAAGGTGATTTTTGCACCATTTTCAGCGTTTTTGCATGATATGGCGTTTACATAAAGTTGCTTCCACAATCAAGGCGACTTTATGTAAACACCATATACCTTTTTTGACTGTTTAAGAGACGTTTCACGAGAGAACGTAACAACAGCACGGATGACTTTTCTGCAACCTACCCCAATATTTTTCTGGTGAAGTTCTCATATCGAGTGCTGATTCCCGTCGCAATATGAAGAGTTTTTATGAACTCTCCGAAAAGTTACAGGCCAGGCCCAAAAAAAGTTGAATTTTTCAACTCAATTTTTTAATCGGTTTAAAAATTTATGTATATGTATTTTTTGACGTATATTCCAAAAAAGTTACTCAGGAAGGCATACGACATCGATGAAATGTCGAAAATCAATATTTTGTTCATTTTTTCCCGCTCCTGAAAAATTTTAACCTAGAATTACATGTTTTTTACTTCAAAATCGGATTCCCCGTGCAAAACTACCTAGGGTGTAAATTTTTTTCAAAGATCGATCCATGCGCCCGAGGTTTACGTCGTTTCGAGTAAAGCGCAGTTGCGATTTTTTGGGAAAAACGGCCAGTTGTGACAGGGGTCAATGCGATTGTCTAGCCTTATTTGTGCCTCAAACGATGTTTATTCATCATTTTTTATCTACTGTCGAAGTTTTACGAACTTTTCGAACTCAATTTTCAATATTCTTCATGACCACTTTTTTCACATAAGGGTCCCCCCTTATGTGAAAAACCGTGGCATGGGTCATGTTGAAATATGATCCCCAATCCCAGTAAAAGAAGGTTAGAGCATCTAAAAATAAGTTTTTATGTTACTTTAACTACATTCTGACACGTTTCCGACGTAAAAACCGAAATTTATTTCTGACCCTTGACATGATTTTTCACATAAGGGGGGACCCTTATGTGAAAAAAGTGGTCATGAAGAATATTGAAAATTGAGTTCGAAAAGTTCGTAAAACTTCGACAGTAGATAAAAAATGATGAATAAACATCGTTTGAGGCACAAATAAGGCTAGACAATCGCATTGACCCCTGTCACAACTGGCCGTTTTTCCCAAAAAATCGCAACTGCGCTTTACTCGAAACGACGTAAACCTCGGGCGCATGGATCGATCTTTGAAAAAAATTTACACCCTAGGTAGTTTTGCACGGGGAATCCGATTTTGAAGTAAAAAACATGTAATTCTAGGTTAAAATTTTTCAGGAGCGGGAAAAAATGAACAAAATATTGATTTTCGACATTTCATCGATGTCGTATGCCTTCCTGAGTAACTTTTTTGGAATATACGTCAAAAAATACATATACATAAATTTTTAAACCGATTTAAATTTTTAAACCGATGAGTTGAAAAATTCAACTTTTTTTGGGCCTGGCCTGTAACTTTTCGGAGAGTTCATAAAAACTCTTCATATTGCGACGGGAATCAGCACTCGATATGAGAACTTCACCAGAAAAATATTGGGGTAGGTTGCAGAAAAATCATCCGTCCCCCCTTCCCAATAGCTACGTTCTCTCGTGAAACGTCTCTTAAATAACAACAAACCAATGATTTCTCATCAGACCCTTGTTCGCGACCCCCGCACCAAGAAGGAGATGGAGAACGAGGACCGAATGAGCGCCCTTCATCTCGCTGTGTGGTAAGCGATCGATCGATGACGATTACCGTATCCCCCCACTTACAGTATTACCGAGTTCGTTGCAGGAACAACGGCATTTTCGACGAGGCTACGCAGTCGATCGTGGACAATCTGGAGGTCGTCAAGACTCTGCTCGAAGCAGGCTCGGACTGCTCCAAGGTACGGTAATCTGGGAGTACCGTACCTTCCCCACCGTAGTCTGTGCTATCGTAGCCTAACAATCACACAATCAGACAATAGCAATCATTACATGCTATAATCGGAGATGACTGGTGATCGATTTCTCCTGAGCAATACTAGAAGAGATCAGCATGTTACCAAACACCCATACACATTGATTTGATTGATTGATTTATTGAACCTAACAAAATATATTCAGGTTGATGCTCGCGGCCGCAACGTCTACCACATGGCAGTGCAGAAGTGCGATGCCACCATGCTCGAGGTATTTAATATTTATAATTTTTAAGTTAATTATTTTAATTGATTTTTGAAAATCAATGAATCAAAAACTTCAGCAACTCGCACGCTACATCCCCGACGACATGGCCGTCGATCTCGCCAATCGAATGGACAGCGACGGCCAGAAGCCCATCAATATCCTGGAGAAATATACGGTAAGAACGCAAGGACGCAAGGACTTGACGCAACGACGCAACGTATTTATTTATCGATTCTGTTACAGGGCAAGATCGACCAGCAGCTGTACCAGTCGTGCTTCTTCGCGCTGCTGACGTGCAACGCGAACGTGGAGCGACACTCGCCCACGCCGGGAGAGCAGGCCAAGTAGACGTCAGCGTCGTTGCGTCTTCGTTGCGTCGTTGCGTCTAGTAGACCCCATCGTCGATGGCCATCCAAATCTGCAGTCGCAGCATGTCCACTAATTTATTGTTGTACTTGAGAGATTTTCCAAAATTGTCTTCGTATTACCACTGTAAATCTAATCAACAAAGTAGTTTCGCAAATATTCACATATAATCAAATAGTAATCAATAATCTCCCAACCTCCACGCTAGTATCTCCCCTGTTACGTTAGTTTTGTAGAGAATATCAGATGTCAAAGTATATGATAGTTCGACCCACCCGGTGTATTTTGCATGAATACCGTCATTTCCCACGTTACCTACAGCTATTTTCCGATTCTAACCCGATTCAAAGATATTTGTCCAGCTCCGATTCATATTTGTCAGCTCTCATTTCCCATTCGCCCAGGCATTGCTCGTTTCCACGATCTTCGCATTAAACTGTACCCCGTTCCACGCATTCTCAGTTTCACCCACCAACGAATCAATTGATACCTTCCCTTGTACCTTGGAATCAAATTTCATAAACATTTGTACCCGGCAAGAGCACTTCGTGAAGATATACATATTATTATCAACGACAATACTTTTCATTTAAAAATATACATTTTAAGAGTCATTGTCTGCAATCGTACTTTTTGGCTTTTTGCTTGTTTTTTGCTTTTTGCTTTTTACTTTTTGGCTTATCGTTAAGGAGGAGTAGCAGGAAAGAATGTTGTGACTCTCGTAGCGAAATTCCGGAAATGAACAAGGAAGGAAGGAAAAAGTATACCGTAGTTTCGTTCTCTCATCCCCGATAGGGTGAGCGAGGAACGGTAAGGAGCAAGGAAAGACAGGGGTAGATCAGAGCGCACTTTCTAAAAAATCACCTCCGCAGTTCAAATCCTCGAAAATCAAACCATAAACC
The DNA here is from genome assembly GCA_911812115.1 of Pristionchus exspectatus. Taxonomy (NCBI): domain Eukaryota; kingdom Metazoa; phylum Nematoda; class Chromadorea; order Rhabditida; family Neodiplogasteridae; genus Pristionchus; species Pristionchus exspectatus. The sequence goes on along the minus strand of OU461583.1, from coordinate 31,063,437 downwards.
GTAGCCGACACACCCTGCAATATTGGCACAATTCCAACGCGTTATATCTCGGTTCAGAGATCTGATAGAGATATGAGGAATTCAGAAATGCAATCTGGCTGTCAATAGCCAGCACTCCATTGCCAACTCTTTCAGTCAAACTTTGCTGTTACTCCTCGTTCAGTGTTCATTGTTTTGTAAAACGTTTAAATGAATCCAAATACTAGAACCCTAGAAAAAATTGGACCGCAGAGTACTGTAGTCCGTCTGAGAGACGGCATCACATCGAGAGTTGGCTTGCGACTGAAAAAGCTCATGACACTTCCACCTTTATCTCTCTCTCCTCCACCTTTATCTTTCGCTAATCATGCAGGATTCAGGATTTATCAGTAGTCGCAAAGTTGCGCTGATCAAGATGGGGTATCAGAAGGCCGTTCTTCTTTCAAGATAGTCATTTTGAGGTCATGCAGGTCGCACATAACTGGATGTAGTGCATATATTCATCGTGCAGATCAGGCCGGGTCAAAGAAATGCCACTTTCGTCATCACATTCCAGTGACTACTATTTTCCCCACTTGGGAGAAGTCTTCCTTCCCCCATCTCTCTCTCTCCCGAGGATATGTTCCCGAAAAGCGTACGGGATCCCTAAACATGGGCCCCGAAGAGGGAGAAATGGCTCTCCATCTCCTCGGAGTGGCTCCTCTCGAAGTCACTGGGGAATTGCTCTACGGAGTGCGGCTCTCGCTCACTCCGCATTTGCATAGCCAGCTGGGTCAGTTGGACGAAAGAGATTGATACACTTCGAGACTTATCTCTCCTCTTCCCTTCTCTTCCTGAGACCGACGATTGATATGCAACATTTGAATGCGAGGCGAGGATGATGAATTGATTCTATCGTATTATCGTAGAGACCCGAAAACTAGAAGATATTGCATCCAGACGAGCATGCTGAACTGATAAAGGTATGATAGAAGTGAATACATTTGCACCTGGTTGGGCCTGGTTGTTACTGTGAAGTTGTGATAAAGTCTCATCGGAGGGACAAGAAGAATTGATTTCTTGCAGATTATCAAGAACTACTGGTTGCTATGCGATAATTACGCAATTTATTTGTACAACAGTAAAATGGTTTCTGAACATATTGCACTAAGCTGATTATGAAAACATTTTTGTCTGATTTGATTTTTTAAGTAGTGAAAAATAAGTAATAAAAGGTGAGACACATCAATGAGACCTCCGGATCTCATTAAATGCGGAAAATTGCAACTGGCCAAGTTCGTCAATGAAAGTTCACATGCCTAGTCTGGCCTGGCCCTATCTACTAACCCACTCCCATAAAACTTTCCCCCCTACTCCCTTCTCGAAGTACTCTATTCGGAAGTGGGCGTGGCCTACTGTAGGCCTGCCTCGTGCCGCGATTCGCTCCCATGCCCGAGTGGGCGGGGCCTCGGGAGGGGAGGGCAGGGGTTGCGCCTCCACCGAGAGAGAGACCGATCTCTAATGAAGCTGAGTCCCCCAGGGAGCGCCCAGTAGACTTCTTCTCCCCCCTTCTCCCCTTCTCATCCTCAACTGCCTTCATCTGCAGCCATGTTCTTCTCGGATGGCTCTACGCTGCTTCGGTCGATGAAGTCCGAAGTCGGCGGACTCGTGGGCCCAACGTCGTCCTGGCTCGATGCAGCAACCGCCGCCAAGTAAGCAGCACAGCCTTCTCCTTATGGTAGCCAGGCGCCGCCGCCCGCTCTGGTCCCACGGTCCCCTAACAGGGACCTCTCATTTCGCCTTTAGAGCCCCCTTTCCCCCCAGCTCCCCCGACGGCGCCCCAGTCCTATTTTCCATTGAGTGTGCAGAGAGAGGAGAAGGACGATGGCGTTGAGCCCCCTGCGTCTTCCTCTCCCGGATAGATTACGCGACGGCCACTTTTAATTAGCAACCTCCCCCTCGGTTGGTCATTCCGGCGCTGCGAAGCACCCTGCGAATGTGATGAGCCTCGTTTGATTCGCCGCTTCACTGCTAACCTTGCTCCATTCACGATTCCTTTTCTATCACCTCATCAGTTGATTAGTGCGATAGTCTGAATTAATAGTCTACAGTATTTGAGTATCAGATCCATTCCAACCACATCATTCCTTTCTGTTAACCGTGGATGCCACAATGGCCAACGCTATCGTAAACTAAACTACGATAATTGAATAGTCTAGACCTGAAGTCAGAGATCTTGCTCTAAAGAACTTGAGAACTTCATCTACGGAGCCCATCTCAATCGTTATCAGTACTTACAGTGCGACGATCGCTCGTGCCCACTTCGAGAAGCACCCTCCCTCCAACCTTCGCAAGTCCAACTTCTTCCACTTCGTCATTGCCCTGTACGATCGCTCCAATCAACCGGTGGAGATCGAACGGACGCAATTCGCGGGCTTCGTCGAGAACGAGAAGGAGGTGAGTATCTAATCTGTGATTTCTATGCTCCTATACTGATCTTCATACACACTATCCATTTCATTTCGGCAGAACAACTCTATAGAACCATCAGATCCCAGATATGCACTGTTTTAGCCATCTTCATATTCACAGTTCGATCTATTTAGCTTTAACCGAGATCCAATACACACTATGGCTGTATTACGATGCTTTGATTAAGTGGCCGACTATCGACAAAATAATTTCCTGATCCTGTCATTTCCGTTCCTATAGCTGTCCCAGTCGCAGATTGACTCTATAGAATCAAATCGTCTCAAGCTGGTAGTACACTTTTTAGATGGGTAAGGCATATCGGAATCAAATCCATTCATTTTTCGGTCCTCTATTTCTCGCAGTTGCAGATTGACGGGCAGGAAACGAAGAACGGCATCCACTACAAGCTGTACGTCGCCTTCCAGAATGGTCAGAATTCTCCTTTCGAAAATCCACTTTATCCGACATTCTCGGAACTGGCTAATCGTGTTACTTGAGGCATCCGCGCCGAACAGGATCTTTACGTGCGACTCATCGATTCGGCCACGAAGCAGGTGAGGATTATTGACAGCTCAGTATCCATACTTAGCCCTATTCGCTGCCTTATACTGCCTTAGACAGATGAGTGCAACACCGTTTTCTGTGGAACTACAGAAGTCTAAAGAATCAGTTTTGCTCGCATGACATCACTATTTTCTCCATTGTTTTACCTATTGACGGCGCTTTTCGTATAGTTTACTGAAATAGTCAATTAGTAACTGGTGTCTTCACCGTCGATTCAGTCGAACCACTCGAGATATCGCGCCGGCTGCCCCGACAAAAACAATCAGTGATGAGAAGATATAGTCGCTTCGCTCATTAACGATCGCTCCCCTAAGAGAAAAAGTGAACACACGAATGCTATTGTGTCTCTTGTTATTTGCCCGGGGTCACCGCCTCTTCTCGCCTTCCCTCTCTAGGAATATGACAGAAAGGGGATAGGCAGTTTGGAATATACCAAGACGAAGAAGAATGAGTCTCAAGTTAGGAGGGAAGAAGAGTCGAAGAAGTGAGCGAAAAGAAAGAGAGAGGGAGATGGAGGCTGTAGTCTACGGTAGATCGATGGAAGGAGAAAGAGAAGGAAGTGGATGAGAATAGACAAGTTCTGAGGGGAGAATTCGGGGAATTCAGGGCGATTCTTTGCAGGCAATCGCATATGAAGGGCAGGACAAGAACCCGGAAATGTGTCGCGTTCTTCTCACTCATGAGGTATACCAATCTGGGATGTGCAAAAATATCTCGACCTCACCTTTCGCCATACTCTCAAGCTCTTTCTGACCGGCGAGAGAGCATTGCGAAATGAGAAGTCGAGAAATTTTTGCACACTTCTGATACCAATGAAATGCCAGTTTTGCATCTGAAACAGAATTGTAGAAAGAAGTCTGAATCTGATTGTAGGTTACTATTTCAGGTCATGTGCAGTCGGTGTTGTGAGAAGAAGAGTTGTGGAAATCGAAATGAGACGCCCTCGGACCCGGTGATCATCGATAGGTGCGTTGAAATCACCTCCGTTTTTGAAATACTTATTGCGACCTCTCTGCTAGAGTTCTGCCTAGACCTTCCGTCTCTCCGTTTGGATGAAGTTTTCCTTCGAACGGGGTCAAAAAGCGCTATTAGAGGGTCGACGCGCATCTTACGCGCCTACCGTATCCCCCATGGGGGCTGGAACCGATTCATTCACATTGATACATGAGTCTTGTCACTTTGGAGAGGCGCATAAATCGCTCGTCCGAGAGAGAGAGAAGGGAAGAGCCGGGGAGAATAGACACTTTGTCTTCTATCGGCATCCATATCTGCCTGTTGAATCAGCTCTCCAGTCTCTCTATATCCGTCCATGGACATGGTTGTATCGCAACAAACGAAAAACAAACGAAGGAAACCTGTAGATTAGACATCAACGATGGTATAATCCTGGATTCCCCGGGCCCCATAATCAAGTGACTTCTCAGCCCATCCTGATGATCTTAGCATCGGGGCTTATTACCAATCAGTCTAATCTTCTCGGTCCTCAGGCAAGGGCAGGCGGAGAGGGGGTAATAGTCTCCCATTCTCCTCTCTCTCTCTCTCTCTCTCGCTAAGAATAGCGTATCCATGCCCTGTTCGCACTTCCATCTGTCACGCTCATTTAATCAAGATGCGGAGGATACCCTCCCTCTCGCCTCGCCTCTCTCATAACAATGGAGCACTGGCAGTAAAAAAGAGCGATAAAGTGTGTTTCTCATTACCCGGAAAGGCTCGAGCGAGCACTGCTGGCCTGAGCTAGAAGAATGGGGGTAGAGGTTAGGGAGGCCGGCTGGCAACACGGATCAAAGCGGCCCGGCGGGTGGGGACTAATCTCAGATACAGTAAGATCACTTCCGGCGGCTTTAAGGGGGTTAGAGAGGGAAGAGATAATGGGATCTAGTGAGAGTCAGACATTGCTGAAGCTGCACTTTCATGTTGCGAGTGCCGTCGATGACTTCGTTATGGCGCGTGTGCGAGCACTCTATAATTACTGGGCCCATATAGAAAGAAGAGGATGATTATCTCGGGGGGAGTTAGGCGGACATGTGTTAGGGGAAGATACTCCTCTACTCACCCACAATTAGACACTGGATCCGGCTGGTGCTTTGGATGGGGAGTGGGGATAAAAGAGAGATGGAGATACTTCCGAAGTGGATTGAAATGAGGGAAAGAGGATGACGAGATGCAATTGCAGGTACTTTCTCAAGTTCTTCCTGAAATGCAATCAGAATTGCCTCAAGAACGCCGGAAATCCGAGGGATATGAGGAGGTTCCAGGTAAATTCATTTAGCCATTCCAGATATAGTGCAGGAATGAAAGGGATAACCGTATCCGTCACAACAACAACTCACTGATGTCTTTCATCGTTTTATTATAAACTTTCTCATTTGTAGCACTAAAAGCATTGAATATTCACACTTTCGAATACTCTTATCCGTCCTATCCATCTCATCCATTGTTCTCGAGCTCACTCAGCCGTTCCTAATATACTACTCCCTTCGCCCTTTGTACTGTCTTAGTGACTGATGTGACCCTCTCGCAACTGGTGGCTAGTCCCATCTCATATATCATCGCCGCCTGACAGTCATGCAGGGGTCATCCGTTTCCGCCTCTCGCACCCAATCCAACCTCGTTAACACTTGACAGTTGCATAATTTCGGGGCAGCTGCAAACTGTGCGATCGCTCAGAATAGGCATGAAAAGACGAGATGAGTAATGATGATGTCGTGGGTTACGGTAGACGAATTCCCGGGGAACTAATCAGTTGCGATGCTTCATTGTTTTGTGTATATGCGTCTGATGAAGTGATCGATTCCCAGGGGCCATCAGCCTCTGACGTTATATGTTAGCCTATCATGATGACGACCTCGAAAATAGAGATGTGATAACAATTAAAATAATGAGGGAAGCATAGGCAGCTTCATAGAAATGAAGGTGAATTCCATTCTCCATTCGGTCGGACAAAATCACACAACGAGGGACAAAAATAAAAAAAGGTTTTCTCAATTCAGTGATGGGCCTGATCCACACTAAGAGGGTGGGGAGGGGGGAAGAGGAACATTAAGAAGTTTTCCCCATTCAGGTAGTGCTGGGCACCTCAGCTCGAGTGGACGGGCCACTGTTGGCCGTCTCTGACAATATGTTCGTGCACAATAACTCAAAGCACGGACGGAGAGCGAAGAGAGTGCACGCGAGCGATGGAGAAAATGGTAAATTTCATGGCTTGTATTTTCCTGAAAAAAAAGAATCCCGGTGTGAACCTTGTTGAAATCTCTAATCAAATTGTCCCTAAAAACGGTAAATTAATAAATAATATATTGTATATTGCGAATATGGCACTCAAAGAACGCACTTAGCGCATACTAGTGAACTCAGGTTTGATTGTGATTCCGCGTACCATCATAGATCTTCATAAAATAAGGAGTGACCGGAATCTAAGATGCACAGATAGATTAGGCGCATCATGGGCTTCCGGTCTGTCACCTCCTCTCGATACTCTCTTGCTGACAGTTGCACAGCGTAATCTCAGCAGGGTTCCATGCCCTGACTACTCCTGCCACCTTCGATTGCCTCACCCTCAGACCTCTTGTCACTGTGCGAATTCTTCTGCTTGTCTGGATTTCAGACTTGGATTTCGCTCTCGAGAATCACCCTATCTCGGTCTATCCATCTCTATTGAAGGAGTCAGCTGTAGCGATGTAGAGAGAGGGCGAGAGGAGAGGCGATCCTCTAGCACCACTAAAATGCGCCTGTCAGAAGATATGCAAAGTAGTGGAAAGAGAGGGGAGCATGTTGAGCCCGGCTGCGAAATCGGGCTTGAGTGAAGAGACGTTGTAGAAGGGATCAGAATTTGTGTTTCTTTGAGTTAAAAATGAGAAATCTAAAATTAAAGTCTGGCACCTCAAAATAGAAAAATATCTGAAGGTTCTGGAAGAACGTATGCATAATATTGCAGACCACAGCATTCTCCTCCAACAGAAAAGGGGGAGCACTTTGCATATCTACTTGCTCACTTTGCATGAATCGAACTGCAAGGCCTGAGCGGGAGGAGCGACCGCTCTCCCCGCTCAGTTATTTGAATCGAGCGGGAAATTGCAGTTCTTTCGTGTCGGGATTTTGGCACGAAATTTGCATCCATTGTTCACCCTTATCTGGAGAGAACAATGGGAGGTCAGAACGCTGTGAGACGTGGACGGCTCTAACAATTGGCCTTACCAGTGGGTCCCACCTAGCGTTGTCTTGTGAATGTACAAAATGATACATCTTTACCTCACGTTTACCTTTAGACGTGGACGCATCGGACGACTACTCTGAAGCAGTCGAGATGGCCGCTGGTTCGGCTCCCGTCCTCAAGGCGATCGTCCCGACGGAGGGATGGGTGCAAGGAGGGACGCAGGTGCGGCCTTCAACTCTCACTTCTTGCATTTTAACTGTCACAATTGAGAATTCGTATAGAACCCATTTTAAAACACATGTAACTGGAAATTGATTTCTGATACAAAATATTTAGTGAGAAACAACCCAATAAATCCTTGCAAATTGGAAAAAATTCTTCTTATTTCTTTTATGTATCGGTTGTTATTCTTATAACTTTTAGGTCGTCCTCATCGGCGAGAACTTCTTCGACGGTCTCCACGTGACGTTCGGTTCAACGCCCATCTGGAGCGATGTAAGAATACCTGCAGCTAGAGATTTCGAAAACTCTTTTTTCTCGAAATCACACCACCTCACTCGACCCAGCTTATCTAACCCAATTTTCGAGATCTTTAAAGACCTCCTCTATCAAGGACAAGCTAGGGACGGAATAATGACAAATAGAACGGTAGCCGAACACCCTGAAAACAATTCATCAGTATTCTACCAATCACGTCATCTCACATCATTCATCTATTTGTTGATTAAGATCAGCAATCTGCAAAACAAGTGTTCTCAACCTAAGAAAAAGTGTGTTCTTGCAGCAGGTGCAAATAATCTCGCCTCACGCAATTCGGGTCAACACACCGGCCAAGCTAGCTGCGGGGGTTGTTGAGGTACGGTAGTCTGAATTAACATCATCGTCATCGTTTTATACAGGTCGAAAAGTAACAGAATACCTAGTTGTAGGATGGAAAATCATCAAAAACCTAGAGATAACGTGAAAGTGCGAAAACCGATCTTCGCATTACACAACTAGTTATTTTGATATTTTTCACAGTCCAGCCTGAATATATTTCAGCCCATCTGATTCCCATCTTGCAGGTCAGCCTTCAGTACAAGAACAAGGCTCTCACTCGAAGCGGGCCCGTTCGATTCACCTACACTTGTGAGCGCCTTAACGTCCCTGATGGTTCATTACTCTCCCCAATTTGGTTGTGGTCACTTGTGGTTTCGAGTCGAGGGATAGAGCTGGGCGATAAAAATAGAAACGATCGCTCGTTGCGTCAGTGTGTGTGTTTGGTAGCCGCACGTGGGAGTTAGTAGTTAGGAAGTTTCGATGACAGTTGAGAAATTGATCAACAAACGAGACACATCACGAAAGGCAATATCGAGTATAGAGAACTGTGATGCAAAACAATAATAATGAATAGGAATACATGCCCAAAGTGTATCGTCAAGCCGCTAAATTTATATTTGTAGCCCTTACCGAGCCGTCGATTGACTTTGCCTTCCACCGTCTGGCCAAGTTGCTGCCTAAATATCCGGGTGACCCGGAACGACTACCCAAGGAGCTGATCCTCAAGAGAGCCGCGGAGCTGGCAGAGGCGCTGTACAATCGGTTCGATTTTTGTGATATTTCTTTTATAGTTCGTGTATTCGTCGAGAATAGAATATGAAAATAAGATATGTAAAATGATGAATCTCTTTCATTTTAGACCCACCGATCTTCACACGCACTACGCCAACTACGTGAACTTTGAGAACTCGGCGGGTGAGCGATTTTCGAATGTTTTCGAAAGTTAAATATTGCTAACATTTACTAATTTGTTGCTAATTTGTCGCTTTATTGCAAATTCGCATCAGGTTACGGTACCACGACCGCTACCAACGGCACGGGCAGCCTCGCAACATCCGTCTACTCGAATTATCCTTCCGTTTCGGTGGCCGGATCCACGACATCGTTCCTGAACAGTCAACCTGGTGAGAATTGATTTGAATCGATCTTGGGTTGTTCAACTTACATATCTGCCTTGCTGACCTTTCGATCAGTTTTATTTGATGCGGAACCCTGATCGAATTGATTCTTTGATTCACCAGTCATCGACCATCGACCGTGGCCATCGACGTTCTACGTGACAATTTTCCTATTTTTGCTCGCATCCCGTTGCCTAAAATAGAAAACTGAGGGACTAATGCATTCTCCAGCTGTCCCATACGTCGTTCGTCCGAAGATTGCGCGAGCGAGTAGTGAGTGAAGTGAATACAACCATCACTATACTACTCGACAAATTGCGCACACTCTCCGTGACAATAGTGACAATGCGCGGCCGCCGCGTATTTTGAGAACTTTATGTGGTTTTGTGCTCGAGTTGCTCACACACTACAAGTCAGAGCAAGCGATGATGATCTAGCCCAGGATGATTAGTCATGGGACGAATGATAGCCGAAAACAAGGAAATGACGAAATAAGCAAGCTTTAATGAACACAAAGATACAGTAGATATGCTTGCTTTTTCGAGAGCAGTCTTTACCAGTATATAACCCATAATTTGGCAATATTTCCCGATATGCGAGGTTTGCTCCTACTAATCATTCTTCATTGCAGGATTCGGCTTCTCCGCTGTGAATCCTTTCGCGGCTACGCTTCACTCTACGACTTCCCGATTAGCCTAGAAATCCATCTATAACTTCCCTTCCAAATTCACCTTCTGACCACAATTAGCGTCGCAAAATGATGATCACTCGACCCCAACAACCGTTGTTTTCCTTTGCGTCCTTGTACCTGTCATATACTTTCCCTCATTCCCGAACTTTGCGCCCTCTTGGTGCGATCAAAAAGTGTAGATTGCCGCTCCTCTCAGCCTTGATAATGATATCCGACAAGTGTGTGTGTTGATACCTCCCATTGCTCCACGAAACTGTACTTAATGCGAGAGCAATACCCTAATGATCTCCAATATAGCTATATATTTGTCTTCCTACAATAGCTTTAATGAACACCAAGATACTATATGCTTGCTCAGCCGAGCATTCTTTACCAATATACCACCTATAACTTGGCAATATTTCCCGATAAGCGAGGTTGTCTCCCTTCTACTCATTCCAACAAGTCTCCACTAGTCTCGGTCTGCTCAGTGTATTGTGACGATAAAGATTGTATATCTACAGTTCGAATCATAAGTTAAGTCTTAAAGGTAAACAAAAATGCTGAAATTTTCAATAGAATCAGCAGATATCCAAAAATGTTGTCTACAGTGATTGGACATGCTGGATGGACATGTGCGATGGCGAGCCCACCCTTGCGAGGATATTGCACAACCACCTTTACCTTTTAACTTTAGTATCTATATCAACACATAATTTTCCTAAAAAAATAATCGAAAATATTTTAGTCTGCTGTCGCATGAGTCGAAGCTCACGGAAATCAAAGATTGGGAAGATTTCGCAATTCTATCTACCGTAATCCATCCAAGCTCTAGAATGTGGGAGTGGCGCCTAGCAGGTGCGAGATAACAGCATGCTGCAACGTGACCCTGACGAATTTGTTCTGTTTTGTTACCGCGTAACCGTTTCCACGTTTGTTGGTGTCTTAACCTGCAAAAGGGATGCATCTCTCGTGTGATTCGATCTTGTAGAGGGAAGAAGAGGGAGTCACTTGAGCCTTCTTTTTGCCGCTTCTCCCTTTGGTAAGCGGATCTTTTACAAACACGGCGACGAAATGTTGCGAGAGAGGGAGAGAAGCAGAAGAAGGAGAAGGAACCATCGTATCGCCTCCTCTCGTTCGCGAACCTTCTCTCTCTCTTACCGTAAATCGTTCCTCCATTCCTTTCCCATTCTTGCCCGCCTCTCCTTCCTCCCCGCACTCTCTTCTCTCCTCTTTCGTTGACGATCACTGCTATTTCCCCACCCCCTCTCAGCCTATCACCTCCCATCAGCCCCTTGCCTCTCTCTCTATCATCGTAAATCTAGGCAGGTTTAGGCGAATAGACGAGGGGCGAGGGAGTGCGGGATCTCGAGAGAGCCCAGAGAGGCCCGGGCCACGTGGTCACATTCCCCTCACGTAGAACATTTAGAGCTCTGCCGAAAAACAAGAAAAATGAAAGGACATAGATACACAAAAAAACGATGAGGTAGCTCGAGATAGAGAGAACTTGTAGTATAGTGCGTGCGAGTAATAGGAAAGTGCTACTTTCTCGCAACGAAAGAACGACGAAAATGATAGACTGATGCAATCGTCACGCTAATTAGAGCTGACTAGCTGTTGCAGTGACAACTCTCTGCAAACTGCATGATCTCTAGTTTTCTCTTACCCTGAAATGAGTTGGTCGAGAGAGAGTCCATGCTTTTATCGCTGCAGCATCGGTCGAAAGTGAGAAAAGATCAGAAAAATACTTGATTCATTACTGCACTTTACTTACTTTTAAGTTTAAGTAGAGTAAACTGACTTTATCATATTGGATTTGGCACAAAATATGTTCTGCTCGAAGCTTCTCTTACTCATCAGAAATTGTCTACAGTATCAATGTAATTGAAAAATTCCTGAATCAAAAAAAGGACATTCAATCAAAGTTTCAATAATTGAATCATTTTTTGAGTTACGAAAATGTATGTGTATGATTGATCCGGTTTGGCATTACTCATTCTTCGAAAACACGATCTGAGTAGGCTTATTTCACAATACTCGGCACTGGATTATCCTCGAATGTCTCTTAATCTATTTCTGACTCATTAAGGTGTTCAATATGACAGTTCGATCCAAGTTGATTGCTGTGGGCTGTTCGCCTCTTCCTGTCAATAAGCCAGCGAGGTTGCATCAGTCTAACGGCGGAACTCGTTCGGGGCTCCCATCTCCCATTTTATCGCCGCTCTCCAGGTTAACAGCCGTTCCCTCTGCTGCTTCGATAGCAACGAAAGATAGCACAGCGTGGTTAGAGAAGGAAGCGATGATCTCTTTTCTGACTATCAAAGGATGATGAGATCAAAGGCGAACAGGCCACGTTGATATGCTGATTAGTGGCTGACTCAACAGCATAATTTACAACATCTTACCCACGAGACATATCATGCACTGTCCCTGCCACAAGGGATGATAATATCTCATATATTATATTTACTCCCTGAATCTGAAGTGTTTTGATTACTGCGATATAGTGCAGCTCGCTCGAGCAGCTTCTCGTGATGTTCAACACAACAGGAGATGTTGTATTCGGGTGCGGACAGTCCCTAGATCTCCATTTTTAACCTCAATGAAGGAACTAGTCAACTACACTCTAAAGCGAACGGCCTTTGGCTCGCGCGCCAAGCGAACTTTTACCTGTGCTGCCCTCGATTTCCTTCTTGCCGCACGCTCCGCATGCACTTTGGTAGTGTAATGAGAACACATTGTTTCTCAGTGAGAGAGGGAAATGGGACGAAAGGGACAGTTTGGCAGGCACGGCTAATGAGATTTCGAAATACGAGAAATCGTCTCGTCACTCTGACCGGTGAGAGAGCACGTAAAATGAAGAGACGGTCACCCATATTTCGAACTTTATGGCTAATTGATCTCTGTGCGTCAGTATTCGACAGCATGGTCAGGGCAGCATAGATCACCCTCCTGCTCGTCATTACCATCCATAGCGACGATTCAGCCAACTCTCCTCCGTCACTCCACACACTTGTGCTAAATTCGTCATGTGATCTGAGGGGAGGGCGGCCGAAAATAGATGATGAGATAGATCATCCGGCCGGGTGACGCAATCCGCCCACGAGGCCATAACAACACGCCAAATGGGCGAGCGAGTGTGATCGACGAGTCAAAAGCAACAACCGCCGGTTCCGGTTCTGCGTGTTGTCTGATCATATACACCCCGCAGGGTATACGGTACTACCCGTTCCCTCCTATAATCGCCCCCTTCCCCTCCCGGGGGAGGCGGTATTGCATCAGTCTGTCGGGTTGTATACTATATTGGCCACCGGATTAGCGAGGGCCCACGTTGTTGCATCAGCCTACTGGGTGGTGGTGTATTTCGACGAAATCCGCTCACCATTCCCATCACATTCCGCCTATTTGTCACCCTTCCTCCTCCTCCTCTCTCTCTCTCCCTGCTGCAATCTCCACTCGACCTCTGACGTAGTGAGCGAGTGTGAGCATGGTCGCGTCTCTTCCACCATCTTCCCTCTCTCACTTTTCGTCGATCTCACTCCTTTCGGTACCTTCGCTCTATCGGCCGACCGACTAGCACCCCTCGCGTCTCTTCGTGGCCCTTGCCTCTCTCGCCCGCAGTCACGTTGCGCTCGCTCTGCCTATTCGTAGCCTTTGTGAAAGGAGGCGGGGCCCCGCAACCATCGCCGTATATAAGATAGCGGGCCGCGTGCTGAGTTACATTCCGAGACCTTCTCGGATCAACCAATAGCCAGCTCTCCTTGAGCCACCGTTCTCATCCTATCGCTACCGTATACTTGCTCACTTGCATACAGTATCTCAAGTCTTACCGTATCTGCATTTCAGAGCTTCCAACCCTCAAAATTCAAGCAGTAGCTGAGCACAGTCAAAGTCAAGCAGAAATGCCCCGCAAACACGTTCAAACGCCCGCTTTCAAGAGCGAAGTCCGTCAGGATCAGATCGTCTGCCATCTAAAGCAGGTAAATGATCCATCCTGACCTACCTGATCACGCACTTCTCACCCTAAGATCACTTGCCCTATTTCGTCGCAGCGCCTTGCGTGCTCTGCTGCTCTCTCTACGTGCGCATTTCGCACTGCGCTCCTCTTCTTTCCCGTTCCTTTCTTCTCATCGAGTAACCAATCATCAAGATGATGCAATCGCATAATTCTCATCATCTATTTCGGGCGTCAAATCAGCAAAAACCATGATGCAATAGTTACATAGTCAATAATTCAATAGTGAATCCTTCTGAACATTGACACTGCAACAGTTTGACAGGTCACGAATAGCGATCCAACGAAACCCGAGATGGTCATGAAATTAACAATAATTTCTTCAGGAGCCCTCAGTCAATGTCGAGGAGGTCATCGACTGGGATCCGCTTCCCGTCTCCTTCCACGCCAAGAACACCGTCAACCCGATCCGCAAGATTGTCGACGCTCTCGCCGTTCCGCCCAATCCCGAGAAGTCGCTGATCAAGCTCCACCTCGGTGACCCCACGCTCACCGGTAAGCTGCCACCCTGTGAAGTGACCACCAGAGCCCTCGTCGAGGCTGCCACCTCCCACAAGTATGATGGGTACGGCCCGAGCGTGGGCTTCCTGGAGGCGCGAGAGGCCGTCGTCGAGCGATACTCGAACAAGAACGCGCCCTTCACCGCGGACGATGTCATCCTCGCATCGGGAGCCTCGCATGCCCTCCAGTTGGCCATCGAGGCAGTCGCTGATGCCGGAGACAACATCCTGATCCCCGCCCCTGGCTTCCCGTTGTATATGACCCTCTGCCGACCTCACGGTATCGAGGACAGAGCTTACCGCCTGGACATGAAGAGAGGCGCGATGGTGGACCTGAAGCACATGGAGTCGCTGATCGATGAGAGGACCAAGGCGATCATCGTGAACAACCCATCCAACCCTACTGGAGCCGTCTTCCCGAAGGAACATCTCGAGGAGATCCTCAAGATCGCCAACAGGTAACCATTACCTATTCATATTTATATGATCTATAAGGATTAAATGAGTAGTAAGAGTAGTACTAGTACCAGTAAGAGTATATCTGGTGTGCTCTAGCATTGATCTTTGATCTCTTCAGACACCACCTCACCGTCATTGCCGATGAGATCTACGGTGATCTCGTGTACGATGGAGCCGAGTTCATCCCCATCGCTGAGCTCTCTCCCAAGGTCCCCGTGATCACCTGTGACGGCATCGCCAAGAGGTAACTTATCGATCTCTATTCTCCTTCTTGATCCCTTTTCTGTGGGGGTGGCATTGATATACCCACTCCGTTCTCACGATCACACGCAATAACAGGGCGGGGGGGGGTAGTGAGTAGAATAGAGATCATTGCGACAGATCACATTGTAAATCATATAGAGTTCGTCAAGGGGCAAGAGTACGGAACTAAAGATCAACTTTGAAGGTGGTTGGTGCCCGGCTGGAGACTGGGATGGGTCATCGTGCATGACCGTTTCAACGTCCTCGGAGAAGTGAAGAAAGGCATGATCGCTCTATCACAGAAGATCGTCGGCCCCTGCGCCCTCGTTCAAGGTAATTAACTTATTAATTACTACTAATTAGCAGTAACTAATTAGTTAATTGCAGGAGCCCTTCCCACCATTCTGCGCGAGACTCCCGAGAGCTTCTTCGACAACGTCAAGGAGGTGCTGTCGGCCAACGCGTCGGTCGTCTACAACAGCTTGCGGATGGTGCCCGGCCTCCATCCGGTCCGTCCCCATGGAGCCATGTACATGATGGTCGGCATCGATAGAGCTGTGTATGGAGACGAAACCAGCTTCGTCCAGGGACTTATCAAGGTAAAGATTCGGATTATTTATACAGTAGTCTTCTGAATAATCAAATAATACATAAATTTGTATTAATCCGATTCTTTCCAGGAGCAATCCGTGTTCTGCCTGCCCGGCTCGGCCTTCTCCGCTCCTAACTGGTTCCGAGTAGTCCTCACCTACCCCGAGGAGGTCACCCTCGAGGCGTGCCATCGTATCACCGAATTCTGCGGCGACTTGCTGGCGGCTTCCCCTATGAGCAGTGACGTGCTCATCGACGGCGACGTCTCGCCCGTTCTCGGTAGGCAATTTATCGTTGTTGAAGCTCGTTGACTATGATCATAAAAAATCGCAAAATCACGACATTTTTGCACCAGGACAGAAATTGTGAGATAATGAGAAAAAAACGCAGTTTCTTATTTATTTCTTTGCAGAAGACGAGGGCTGCCCTGTGGCCGACGAGATCGATTTTGACTCGGGAAGCAGCACTGAATCTGGCGAGCCATCAGTGGAAAGTCGAGCAATCTCGCCTGTCTAATCTAGTCACCGTCGTTTCCTAGGCACTTATTCTTAGATCTTGGTTAATCTTATCCTTTAACTTACGCGTATGGGTCGCCGACTGTGTGTACATATACATATCCGCATTATCTTTCCCCCGAATACTGCCCCTGTAACTCCCTTGACATAATATTGTACCCCCTGCCTATCTTTCTCGTCACCAATTGCTTAAGAGCTTTGACCTTATTATTCGCGAATATCAGTGTATTATCATTATCCATTTCTCATCAATGTGTCGTGTCTTCATTGTGCTCTATTATATTGTTTCTCATTTATGCTCTGACAATGATTATTATTATTACTGGAACAAGTGCGTGAAAAGACTACACCGAAAGGGTCGTTAAGAGCTCCGGAAAGCATACAGAAACCCGTAGACAAGGGGAATGTCGGAGATTGCCACTTTCGAGAAATATGATGAGGTTCTCGAGAGTGAAGGATTGAAAAGGGCACGGGAAAGCGTTCGAGGCCCCATCAGATTTCACTGGTCCCTTCATCTTATACTCAACTGGAAATACAACCCGAGAAGGTTCCCGTCAAATCAATGTTTGTGGGACCAGCCAATTTGATGGGACCTAAAGCTGGCATAGAGTGGGATAATAGCCTATAGGAAGACGGAATCGTTTCGCCTGTCCCTTCGATAGATGCTGTTCTCGTCACAAGTGTTGAGGGTATGGTCTTCGGGCATGAATTTGACCAGAGGTACGGCAGAGTTCTCCAGCTTTCGCTCCGCAAACGCTGCACTGTCTTGCTCACCACGCAGGCATTGACTGAAATGAACGCTAATTAAACAACAAACCTGCCAATTTTATGTGACCCAAAGTATAGAGTGGGATATTAGCATATACAAACACCAAATCGATTTCGTTAAACCCTATTGTTCTCATTTTGGTCTTTTTATGCCCTCTTGTGACCACAGGAACGATTACGCTTCGCCATTTGATAAAGTCACGAAATAAAATTAATTATGGCACGTGAAAATGGTGATGATGATGTTGTCTTGTGATGTTCTCAGTTGAGAACGAGTGGGAAACATGGTGATCAACTTCCTTCTTCTTCTTCGTTCTTTACCGCCTTTTTGACAAATTGCATCGGTCAATTTGGTAAATGGAGAGAACATTCTTGCGACTTTTTCCCGTTGAAAACACACCTGCAAAACATGGCCCTGAAGGTCTGCCGGAAACTGCTAGACATGAAGCAATAGATTGCGAAGTTGATTGGATACGTGGCCTGAAATATTTTGAAATGAGTCAGTCTAAGTCAGTGGAGATTCGAAAATGACCTTATCATTTCCACTAAGCGGAACTAGTTCACGGAAGCCATGATTTGCACTCATATGGGTGCGTCAACTAATTTTCTATGTTTAAGTGCTTTCTCGTCGGTCAGAAAGAGAGTGTGGCGAAATGAGAGGTCGAGAAATTTTTTGCACATTCCTGGTTTGCACTTACCATGACGGCCATATTGTTGGATGCGAGGAATACAGTAGCGTGCTCCATATTCAGCACGGAGAAGTAGAACGTCTGCTCCATGCACATTATCACCATGAAGATTGCCTCAAAACGTTTGTGTAAAATTTTATAACCTTGGAATTATGGTTTATAATTTGCAATAGATTCGTTACTGTTCGAAACAGTTAGTAATCGTTCATTCTTAATCAAATTACCTGTGGCAGATTAACAGCGGTAAATATAGTGACTATCACAACGAGCATAAGGGAGGTCGAGTTGGAATCCGTCTGACGTTGAGCATCCCTAGACCGCTTCTCCCTGAATTTCGTTCATCATCATCATTTAAATTGTCGATTTCGTTCCCTCAATTTCTCAGTTCTCAGTCGACATCACTCATGTGCTAAAGATGATGTGAAGGGCGAGAAATTCTCTCTCTCGATGGAGAGATATCGGGTAGAATGCAACAAGCTTTGGCGCGGCTGGTTCGCGCTAATTTACACCTGCATTTCTGAGAAGTGCCGTGCTAGGGAGGGAAAAGGGAGCAGCTGGAATAGGGGCAAGGACAGCGCACCTAAGTAGGCGCTCCTTTCGCCGTTGAGCCTTTCTGATGCCTCGAATGAGCCCCGCGTTGAGGCCAATGAGAAGAGTGCAGGGTATAGCGACGAAGAAGAGGGCACGAGTCCAGTAGTACGTACTGAAATAACACGCGTACTCGAATAATGAACGATTACCGTCCAACGGTCGACATTATTACCGAAAATGGCATCTTACCTGAAAAACAAGTTTTCGCCTAGGTACCGTACGATAGCCGTTGACGTAACTGAGCAGGTTCTGAAACCAGTGAGCGTTAGTGGTTAATTACGCGTTAATTACCTCAGATGATGTGGTTCGGTCTGATTTTCATAAGTAATAACCCATCCATCGTAGAGGTTGATATTGTAATCGAAAGACTTTGGCAGTCCGCAAACCAGTGAAATCGCCTGGAATAGGAGGGGGATTAGTTGCCGTCTCGTCTTTGCTTCGAGCCGGCGAGCCAACTAACCCCGATGACAAATGTGCATATTCTAACGTTGGCCACATTGCACAAGCTTCGAGAATACATTGGGTAGCTGATGGAGATGAATCTGGAATGGGAATTGTTGTCGTATCTTTTATTTCCGTTTCTGTTTTCACCTTTGACCCGCGAGCAGAACAGTGAGCCACATGGCAATATTGTGGAAGATTGGTCTGAAATAGACGAGGCTCGAGAGTGCGAAAGAGGGAGAGGGCCGAAGCCGTCGTTTCGTTTATGAGAAAATGGAAAGCGCATCAAAACTCACGGAAACGCATCCATGCTGTACTTTTGCACGTAGCACCACCATAACTCCATCCGAGTGTTCTCGATATTCCTGCAATACTGTTGGATTCAAGGAGATGCTCAGGAAGTTATAGGATAAATAGCAAGAATTGTTTTTTGAGCGTCATGTTTCTATTATAGTTCATTTTTTACGCTAATTACACTTCAATTGGAGGTAATTCGTCAAAATACATGTTATCAAATCCAAAAAAAAAGAAATTTTAAATAATACATGCAAATTTGTAAATTTTCTTTACCATTTTTTGTTTATCACTAATAGCTAACTCGTAATATCCAAATATCTCCGAAAACGATCATGGTTCAAATACTTTCCAGAATTCGTTCACATTCTCATCATGGCTAGGTGCGCGTCAACTTTATCTCTCGATGTTGCTCTCTCGACGGAATTGCATTAGTCACATCCATCCCGTCGTCAGATCTCATCCCTTCGGCAACTAATGCACACGGGGAAAATAAATCATGTGTGCATCGCGACGATTTCGTAATGTGATTTGGGCAAGACGAAGAGATGCCACTCCCATTTATGCGAGCACCTTTTTCTCCCTCCCCCAATTGCTACTTTTGTGCAACCGAGTGTGAAGACAAGACAAACATAGTTATCAGCGAGGTCTTTCAGCAGTCGCTCAGGTGACTAAGTTAGGGGCGATACTGCTACAAACTCGAGATGATTGCCTTTTATGATTGAGGCAGGAAATTGAGGAAGTAGTGTATACATATTCAATCCAAATGTAGTAATGATCTTCAGTCACGCTACTATGGCTTCTCATGATCTTTTGGGAAGAAAGAGATCGTTTATCTGAATGCAGGCCCTGTCATTACCTGAACGTGAAATAGAACATTGTCCAGGGAAGTGGTGTCAAACCGACGAAAAGGTCCGCAATTGCCATGTACCTGCAGTCACAATGCATCAATCATTTTCTCGTCTCACATCTGGGCTATTCTGTGAAATCCAAGTCCCCCTTTAACGAGCGATATTCAGAGTAGAGCTTTACTAACGTTTTCTCGCCAACATTTCGGAGTTTTTCAGGCGAAAAGCAGGTGAAAAATGCGGAGTAAATCACCGGTTTTCTCGGCATAGAGAGAGAGGCTTGTGCACCCCCGGCAAGTCTCAATTTCAGAGGCATTCCTGTGATATATAGCCAGAGACTGGGCGAAAAGGAGAGGGCGATAAATTTGCAGGGCTTACTTGAGCACAACGTTGGTTGGCGTGACCATGTGCCGCTTGGACAGCACCAGCGCCACCAATATGTTCGCGACAATAACAAAGATGACCAGTATCGGGAATATCTGAAATGAGCAGCTCATCAAATTTGCAGGGACATTCCCGTTTCTCGCTCGACCCAGACCTCTAGAATGATTCAGGAAGCTGGTTTTCTGATGGACTAGAAGCATGCTTAATGCGTGCACGAACATCTCGCAATTCGCACGGGAGCTTCTCTCATTTCCTGCCCGCTCTTCCACTCATCCATCCACATCTTTGCCCATCACCCCATTTCCATGCTCCTCCTCCCTCGAAGGAGCTACTCAGATACATCACTTCCCATCTCAAAGATGCGCACGGGAGAGAACAGCAGATATTCAGCAGAGATTGCGCGGCGGCAGCGGAAATTGCGAGCGAGCGATGATATGCGCATAGTAATCATGAGAGATGGACCAAATTAGAAAAGAATGACGAGATCAGAAATGAAAGATCAAAGATCAAAGATCAAACGCTACCTTTCCGTAGATTTTCGCCTCAAATCCGGGATCGGTGGACAGTTTGTGCACGTCTTCGAACACGCACTCGCCCTTGCACACATCGTACCAGTCTGGAATTTCGAAATTAGCAAAGATCAAAGATCAAAGATGACTGACAGCGTTGCTGGAGGCAGTCGGCCAGGGCGCTCTCGTTGATCTGCTGCGTGCATTCCATGCCTTCTTTGAGGAGTGGGTAGGCGGGTGGGAGGAAGAGGGGACACTCGCAAACAGTCTCGCTCGCGACTCTCGGCAGAAGTACCTGTGCAACGCGACCGATTTCTCACCCCCTCAAGTCACAAACACTCAACAGCGGGAGGGGGAAAACGCGAAGAAACGACAAAGTAGAGAAGAAGGCGCGAGCGCGGAAAGAACTCTAAGAACGAGGAGTGAGCTTATCGGCGGCTTATGCAAAGTCCGGACCTGCCACGCAAATTCAGAAGGACGTCAGCCGGACTGCACGAACTAATCTCGTAGTTTGAGAAGGCAACGACAATAATGTCTGCGAAGACTGCGCCTCCTCCCCGTCCTCTCCCCTTTCTATATTACAAGCAGCTTGGCCTTCTCATTTACCATCGTTATTTGAATAGGGGAGGCGAGAAGGGGAGGCGGGGATTTTCTGCGACCTTTCGCACACATTCCGCCCCTGAAAGCCCCCCCCCCTCGATTATAGTTTGGCTAATCTCGGAAAGAATGAGGGGCGCGAGAAAAGCGAGACTGGAGTTCTATTGCGGAGCGATGCAGCGGATATTGGAGTTTGGGCGTTGGACCGAGGGATTACAAGCGTGTGCCCTCATGCTCATATGAGCACTTTGAATGGCGAGAGGACTCGCGCTCGGCGGGGATTCTGTTGCGAGAGGAGCGCTCGAACTGGAAGAGGAAGAGGAGGTGGAGGAGAAGAAAGGGGAGGAGCGGAGGGAGGCAGAGATACGGGTAATCGTCTCTTCATTTCGCACGCTCTCTCACCGGTCAGAGAGGCGAGAGAGTGTGGGAAATGAAGAGGCGAGGGAAAGATAGAAGGGGCGCAGAGTTGCGGAATCTCGCGACTGAATATTTTATGAACAGCAGGAAGTGTGTGTGGAGTAGCGAGCGAAGGAATATTTCTGGTACTGGTTAGGAGGAGGATGGAATGGGGAATTGAAGTCGTCTTTTTAACTCCTTCCGTATGAAATCTTTGAGCGATTCAACATCGTTTCTATAACGAATGAAATGCAATTGATCTTCCGGTCCATGGAAAGGATTAAAGACGATGCTATGGTACAGTTGCGCGTGAAAGGAGGCGAAAGAACGAAAGGATCTCGAGAGGGGAAGCCCTGAATTCGGAAGATATTCGCAACGACGCTTCAAGAGGCAAGAGGAAGCGAGATGGGTGTGTGTATGCCTGGCCAGAAGTGCTTCCTCCTCGCTCCCGTTATTAACATTTAGTTCGCAGGCCCGCATCGGATTCACCCGAGAGAGATCGACGAGAAGGAGGAAGGGGAAAGGGGAGGGACGGTGTAAATTGAAATTGAAACGAGGATAGAGGGGCGAGCGCTCTCGATGAAGCTCGGATGAACATAAAGAACAATGAATTGGCCATTTTACGTAGAGCGACAACGCGAATGAAGAAGAAGAGACAGATGGGGAAGAAGGAGGGAGGAAAGAAAACGGAATGGACTCGACAACGACGACCTCAGACGATTAAGGCACTAGGTCGGATGAGAACATTCGGATGACAACCTACTGGATGAGAACAAAATTGTTTGAGCGTTGCAATATTTTGTCCGTAGGGTCGCAATCCCAAAAGCGAAAGAAAATGAGAAAAAAAATTGGATCTCATTCAGAAGATTATCATCCGAACGTTCACATCCGACCTAGTGCTCCTTACACGATTAAGATGCGGATAAGAAACGGAGGGAGTTCCAGAATACCTCCCAGATTTTCGGATTTTCGAAGAAGTCCGAATACATAATATGAGATGATCCCACTTAGGCACGCAATTCGTGCATTCCAGTAACGATAGAGGTAAGGGAACCCTTGGAAATCTCTGATCGTATGTGGATCCAATGGACTTGGGATACCAATAGCAATATCGGAAACGTAGCGCCCCAGCTCGACAGTACTGAACAGCGCGTGGGATGGCGAATGAGTGGAGATACTTCTGGAGAGGAACTCGGGTCGACTATTGAATAGGCTAAGTCACCTCCTAGTCAAGTGCCGTGCACAGTCAAGTGTCCACGGATAATACTATTATCGCAAACAAAAATTTGTTTGTGCGTGCAAAATCTCAGGATATGGAGTGTGATTCTTTGCCAAGTGTGTGTAGACAAAAAGGATGAGATCTGCAACCCGACACTAATCTAGTCGTGTCAAGTCGGATTAGAAGTAGGATAGAAGAAATCGAGAAAGGAAGGATGAGATCTGAGAAGAGGAGGAGCACGGTAGCCACGGTTTCCAGAGGGGAAGGCCCATTTCGTGGATTGACATATAACGAGCAAAAGAATGGAGAGGGCACTAAAAAGAGTTGGCATGAGGCTCATGGGACCGATTCCTCACCAAAAGAACAAAAGCGGTGATAATGGGGGAAGATGCGCTCGTACTTCCACGAAATTTACTGCCAGCAAGTGCGCGAATTCCCGCGTGAGAAAGTCTTCTAGTCCAATTAATTAGCGAACGCACGATTGTTGTGGAAAGTTAGGTACGGTTTGGGACTCCAGAGTACGCAAGTACGAACAATAGGTCGGCCTGCTATTACTATTGCACAACTCTGGGAATCGGGGTACAAAATAGTGAACAGTGCTTGAGCGGACAAAAGGCAGCCGCTCTATCCCTTTATCCTTATTCACCGGCGGGAGAGGGAGGGATGGAGGGAGGGAGGAGGTGGAGACAGTAAGGCACTGCTTTCTGAAGATGCGCGCACGTCACTCTCTTTCGATCTAGATGCGTTCGGCGGCAGGGGAAGGAGGGAGAAATGAGTAGGCTGGCGGAAGGAAGAAAAACTGTTCTGCTGCTGCGCTGCGCGTCGCTCGAGATAATAACGACTGCTTGTGACACAGAGGGGAATCTTGAGGCAAACGACGGCACAAAAGAGTGGCAAAATAACTTCATTCTCGTCTCGATCGAGCTCTGTAATCTTTGGCCGCTTTCTTCGCAGCCGCGCGATTGAAACCGGAAAATAGTAAAGTACGGGGAGGGAGGAGGCGGTTAAAATATTGGTAAAGGTGTATCTAAGCGATTTTACAGGCGTAAGACAACGCTAGGTGAGACCCACTGGTAAGACCAGCTGCTAGACGGAATACATACCCTAGCCTACCTAGCTTGGGGGAAAGGTAGGCAGCGGATACCGGAAAATGGAAGAGACGGTTTCCCTGAAGCCGATGCGATTTGAGTGTGTTTCCGTCTGGCGAATGAAATCCGCGGAGCTAAGGTAATAGAATGCGTATCTCGGCTCATCTGCTCTCCTCGCCTCCCCCGTTCCCTTTCCCCCTAGACGCTTCTCGTGTATTGGCCGAGAGCGGAAAACAGCCGGAACGTTTCTATTTTCCGGGAGAGATGGCGACCAAGCATCGGCGATAGATCGAGCCATTCCGAGACACACGGAAGAAAATATTAAGCGCACGCACCACAACTAAGAAGGCTAAGAAAGACAAGAAGACACCATCCTTTGACCCATTATCCCTGAGTACGGAGATCCTAATCCCCTCCCTAAAGATGTTTCCACCTGCAGCCCTGATGTCAGGATACAACTGTAGACTGTAAACCCCCACACTCACTTAATAGCCTCACTCAGTCGGACGAAGAAAAGAACGAATGACGATATGAAGGAATCGTCTTTCTGTGTGACCTCTTCTCAATCAAGAGAATCGCAATGCGAAATGAGAAGAAAGACGAAGAAGAAACGCGCGCGCGGCGACGAAAGAGGAAAAGTGAACCCATCGTCTCCCCGAATATGAATATGAGTAGGAGATCCTAATTCTTCCTTACTCTCTTCTTCTTCTTCTCCTCAGAGCTCCCCGTTTGCTTCCCTTTCTCTTATTTTTGTGCTCTTTGGATGTAGCCCGGGGCGATATTTGGGCGATCACGGCAACAAACCGCCAAGACGATCTCTCTCATCCGAAATACACCCTCGGAAGGAAGGGGATATGAGAGGGGGGATTACGGTGGGAGAAGGAAAGGGGGCAGAGACGATATACAGTCTACCATGAGAGACGAGAAGCGTATGGAGGGAGTGAGATGAAGGGAAGAATCTATTGCAATTTGAGCGATGAGCGGTTGGCCGTTGCGTGAAAACGTTGAGGAGCCGTTGAAGGGGACGACCGAATTTCGTTCCGCCCCGTTTCCGGTGCGCTCATTCGTGAGCATACGAGAGCGAATGCAGCCATGTTCTCATTTTGCCTTATCTCTCGTCAGTCGGTGAAATGACAGAACAGGAATAGCAATGAAATGAGTCTATCACAAAAGTCTAGGACAACATGTCAAGATTCCAAAAAAATCGTGTTTTCTGTAGATGCAACAAAAACTAATCTATGTAGCGTAACAGATGTATGAGGAAAAATTGAATGAGGGGAGCATCGAGTGCCGAGAAAAAAAGGAACAAAATAAATTAAATAACAACATGAAGACATTTTATGAGAAGTATCGATGTATAGAGGAGCCCTGAACGAGCACCGAGAGTCGAGAGTCGATTTTTTAAATCGTAACAGATAGAAAGAATAACAAAAATTACAAAACTCCATTAATGATTGAATATGAAATGCATTTTACCATAAAAACGGGGATTGGGAGGGAAATTGGGAATCTCAAGAAACAATGACTCCATCCTAAGGAAAGAGACGTCGTGGCAAGCGACGCCAGTGAGACAGAAGAAGACAAACGATAGATTCGCGTCGTAATCTCACATAACTCTTTCTCGAGGAGGAGCCATTGGTTCTAGCCTCTACACCCTTCGCGTGATCCCTAGTGCTCCATGACCAGTAAGTGAGTGTGTGAAGAAGAGAGGAGAAAACCATTGCGTAAGGAGGATCGAGAGTGGGGGAGAGAGGAGACAAGTCCAGGGCAGCAGTTCGGAGTGAGATGGAGATAGGGAGACAATGACGTTGGGATGCAGAAGTTGGGCCCATAATTGGGCGAGACCCGGCGCGAATTTGCGCGCGCTACTGAGCTCTGAATCGAATCTGGCGCGCCCCGAGATTGAGGACGGTTACACGAAAAGATCACTACGATAGTACGGTAGACTGATCAACTTCTGACCTTATTAAGCGGTGGGGAACACTCTTAAACTTTCATCAGAATCATCATCATATTGTTGGCGGATATAATACACAATATCTCAACGAATTATACTTAATATCGAACTAACTGCAAAATTGGAAAAAAATAGCGCGTAAAACATCGGCGGATTCGTGCGCGTCTCAAGAAGAAAAACAGGAGGCGTGAAGAGGAGGAGGAGGGATGGAAAACGTTCTACTGTTTGCTCGGAAGCCGGGAAATGAGGCAGCACCGGAGCCGCAAAGTAGCCGCTAATTTGGAAGGAGGATGGAAAAACGTGAGCGAGAGCACGCATCGGACCTGCGCCCAATTGACAATTTGACCAAATGGAGAATCCCGAGAGTGTGCGCGGGGGAGCGGCGCTCAAGTTGCAGGTCAACAACAAAGTAAGCGCGTGGTGGTTACGATAACAGCCCCTTGCGCCCCCAATCTGCCATGCATTCGTCTCACTCTTTATTTTCGGTTAGCTGACTCGTCGATGGGGAGTGGAGGGGAGGGAGGAGACGAAGTCCAGGCAGGAGGGGGCATAGATTAGATTACTCCTCTCATTTTCTCTGTTCAGCCGCGAAGACTACGAGAGGAGCTTCTTTCGGTCCCCATCTCAGACTGAGAGCGAGGGAGGGAGATACCGAAACCAATCTTCGTCTCGAAAAGAGGCTCTCCCAGTTCACTCGAGTGCAATCGGATAACTAAATGAGCGGAGTTTGGCAACAATCGCGAGAGTAGGGGAGAAGCGATACGGATTACGAAATATAAACACAAACGATAACAATTTTTGCCGGTGGTTTAAGAATTATCACTATGTTTCCACAATTGAGGCTAGGTTAACTTATCGGTTGTATTGTTCAACAATATTGTTTGTCATATTAAAGATTGGTAAATATTACGATCAACATCATTCATTGACAACAACTATGATCCAAATAAAGACAATTATAAATAGGTTATCCACACAATCATTAAGTGCATGTTCTCGCTACGCTTTCAATTCCACCGCGCCCAAGTTCTGATTCTCGAACGATTTCAAACTTCTTCTATTTTCCCACACGAGAGCCCAAATGCAGAGCGGACCAGTGAGAAAGAACATAAAGTCATCGACGCTATTGATCAGATAATACGCTCCGGTCTTGCCGAATTCGACTGAAAAAAATGCACGATCGTTTTTGGAGATATTCATCGCAAAATGAACTCACAAGCCAACAAATGCTTTGTTACGTCCGAAACTGCATGCATGAATGCATCTACAGCCATCACAGCCGGGAAGGCGCTACCGTTTGTTTGACCTGGGATTAATTTTGAATTTTATGTGAAAAAAATATAATAATTAAAAATATGACATTACCAGTTCGCGTGAGATACACCCCGATCATAGAATTGCATGTGACACATATACAGACGAAAAGATGAGCGATCTGAAGAGAATAGTCATTGAATTGAAGTCCGGCAAAATAGGATCACCCTCCGCCAGAAGAATGTTGGCCAAAATCGGAACACATAGTGCATCGCCTGTGATATACAATTGTTAGATTTTGAGCACAAATTCAAAATATTGTTATCGTCCTTTCATTGCTCGTGGATTCTCACTGGTCAGGAGAGAGCGTATGCGAAACGGAGAGGCGATTACATTCAGTTTGAATTCTAGATGCAACTCACGGGAACAAACCCTATTGTTAGCGGGAAAACGATCGAAGAAATAATACCCTTCAAACCGTATCGTGAAGCTAGATACGGCCGACTAAGCAAGTGCTGAAAACTCGTCAATATATTTTTGAAATGGATCGGAAGCCAAACCATAATGACAAAGTGCTTGCAAATTGACAATCCGAACCATCCACGTACTAAACCTTCAAGATACCAGGGCCGAGTAGCATACTTAAATGAATACTATGTATATGAGATCGTTTGCGCATAAATCGATCAAATCTGCGAATGCTTGGCACAAACAAAAAAAGATCTCTGAAACTTGTAGTCAGCGCTCTCAAGAACCCCAAAATCGCCAAGTTTTGGAGTATTGAGATTTTTTGCCGTGCCAACGGTTGCTCGATTCATGCGCAAACAACAATAGTAATCATACATAATAACAGTCTGCATTCGGCACCGCGTGGTAAACAGCGTAGAGGCACGATTCGCATAGTTGGGCAACTATAAGAGGGAGGAGGTCCCACTGGAAAGTTGTGAAGATAAGAATGAATATCGGACATCACTTCATTTGACATGTTGAAAGTCTCGGAGAAGCCGCCTTCTTTACCTTGTATACGTTACTCAGGAAGGAGTTGCGAGAACCGTAGGCAATAATGAATGCGCATAGACCGATGTTGAGTAATTCGTGCCAGCCACCATAACCACGGCCTGTGTTTTTAAAATTAATAAGCGTTCAATTAAAAAAATACCAACCTTCATCTTTCAGTTTCTGCAAGCAGGCCGGGTCGAGGAGAGCCATGGCGGATGATTGGATGAAGCGACTTTGGAAAAGTGGAGAGGATCTTTCCCCTCTTTCCACTCTGTTCTCGTTTCTTCATTGTGTACTATCTCTTTTTAGTCAGAGACACGAGAGAATACGGCGAAACGTCGTTCTTCATGATCATGTAAACTGATGTAAACTGCGTAAATGTAAACTGTGAGGATGTAGCGTGAACTAATCTTCAATTTCGCCATTGATTACTGCTCAATAATTCAATTTACACTTTTGATTTTTATCCAATGGACTCATAAAACTGGAACATTTGTGTAATTTATCAGAATGTGAATAATAACATGTACAATATGCTTGAGCAAATGATTCTTTGCCGGATATCAATGAGCCCGTCGTTTTTTGCCACTCTTTACTTTCGAGATCGTGATGTTCAGAGCAGGCGAAGTATTGAATGCGATGTCGATTCTTGTTGCTTTAAATTCGCCTTTGCCTTCGCCTGAAAATGTTTTTATTGTTTGTTTTTGTTCAATGGATCTGAATTCGCATTTTGTCAAAAGTAGCAAGGAAATCTTTTTTGAGGTTCTCTAAACGTACATTCAGCCTAACTCACGCCGTTGACTCCATTCTTGACTTTTCCTCCTCTGCTCACGATTGCAGCAGCGAGCGCCTCCGGGGAACGGAAAACTTGGCGTATTTGCCTCAATTCGGAGAGTCGCGAATCACCTAAATCACCTCAGTTTCGTTCTGATGCTGATGGAAAAAAATCACCTCAAACGCGGCGAAGATCGCCTCGAGTGAGCAATTCACGGTGGGAAGAATACCTCGTTCGACCTTTCTTACTAGGCCCAGAAACCACTCCGCATCGAGCAGAGAGTACTCGGGATCGACGATGCACATACGCTGAAATGTAACAAGACGAATTTCTGGTAAAGTGAGTTCTCGATGTCAGGCGGTGTGGCATGAGCACCCCGTAGCACTTTCGAAACTGCAATTTTTTCAAGTTTCACTTGATAAACTCGATTTTCTGCTTGCCAAGTGACCCTGAAGAGCACGTCGCTTCACTTTGCCACTCACCCTGACAACATTCCCCCACGCGACGGTAATCACACATCGAGTGTAATTCAGCGTGATTTGTAGCTCCTTTAGTTTGGAAAGAAGAGCGAGCGCCTTCCTAAGCTCTCCGAAGTCTGGTGCTCCCCTCTCGAATCTCAACGACTAGTCAAGCGCCACAGTCTCACATCCGCTCTGCTTCTGGCCAAGAATAGTACACAACCTTGAATTCGTTGATTTAATTAATATTTATTATTATTTAATTAACAGAATAATACCATGATTACCTGTTTAGTAGCAGTCCAAATTCTTTGAGATTTCCAGAATGGTAATCAAGAGGGCGCATTGTGCATGCTGTGAGCTATAAGAGTGCTATGAGCTGAGATGGAGGTAGGGGACAGGTCAAGATTGCACAATAAGGAAGAATAAGATCTTATGAAGAATAAATATGTTAATAAATGCGGGAATAATATCTTTCATGCCATTGAAATTACCACTAGGCAAATTAGCCAACACAATGAAATTAGACAAAATCAAAATATATATGAAGCGGAGCTATTAATGTTCTTTGAACACGAATAAGTTTGTATATAAATTGCGAAATTCCATTGTCTATAATATTTCCAGTCGAAGTGTGCATTCTTGTCATCGATCTTAATTATTGAACGTTCAGATCAACTCGACCAAAATGATTAAACAAAATTTATCGGCTACACATGCGAAAGCGATCAGATCAAGAAGAAACGGGGAAAAAAGTGGGGCGGAGCGCTAGAAAGAGTCGGTAGAGAGTCATCATCGTTGTCATTTTTTTGGCTTAAACAGGGTGCTTCTGGAGCTCATCGTCGTATTCCTCGCCGCTCTTGCGGCACAGGCAGCAGCACCCGAGAACCAGCCTGCAATATTCAATTTTTAGTTTATATTTTTATACTTTGGAACAAATGAACGCACAAAACTACGCATTATTGAAAAAATGATTATCAGATTGTCTTTAAAGTAAGAAAAATAAGCAAAAAAGATATCGTACATGAATCCGAAGAGGAGGGTCATCAGGATGGCCTGCATGATCAATTCCCAGTTGCTCGGCTCGAATTCGATGTCGATCAGAGTGTCCACCTTAATATTTTATCCACATATCATACAGTCTCACATCCGCTCTGCTTCTGGCCAAGAATAGTGCACAACCTTGAATTCGTTTTAAGTAATATTTATTATTATTTAATTAACAGAATTATACCATGATTACCTGATCATTAGCAGTCCAAACTCGTTGAGATTTCCAGAATGGAAATCGAGAGAGCGTATTGTGCGTGCTGTGAGCTATGAGCGTGCTATGAGCTGAGATAGAAGATCAAGATTGCACAATTTGGAAAAAATAAGATCTTATGAAGAATAAATCTGTTAATAAATGCGGGAATAATATCTTCCATACCATTGAAATTACCACTAGGCAAAGCAACCAACACAATGAAATTAGACAAAAACAAAATATATATGAAGCGGAGCATCAATTGTCTATAATATTTCCAGTCGAAGTGTGCATTCTTGTCATCGATCTTAATTATTGAACGTTCAGATCAACTCGACCAAAATGATTAAACAAAATTTATCGGCTACACATGCGAAAGCGATCAGATCAGGTAGAAACGGGGAAAATAGTGGGGGAGCGCTAGAAAGAGTCGGAAGAGAGTCATCATCGTTGTCATTTTTTTTGGCTTAAACAGGGTGCTTCTGGAGCTCATCGTCGTATTCCTCGCCGCTCTTGCGGCACAGGCAGCAGCACCCGAGAACCAGCCTGCAATATTCAATTTTTAGTTTATATTTTTATACTTTGGATCAAATGAACGCACAAAACAACGCAATATTGGAAAAAATGATTATCAGATTGTCCTTAAAGTAAGAAAAATAAGCAAAAAAAGATATCGTACATGAATCCAAAGAGGAGGGTCATCAAGATGGCCTGCATGATCAATTCCCAGTTGCTCGGCTCGAATTCGATGTCGATCAGAGTGTCCACCTTAATATTTTATCCGCATATCATACTAATCCTCGAGATTCCAGATTTTTTTATATCAAACACGCTATTTCTGGGAAAATGCTATAAATTCTGAAACTTAATACACTTTTGCCCATTTATGAAGGCAGCTTATTTGGACTATGCACTATATAAAAGAATCTCCTAAGCGAATACGACTTACGAATTCGATCTTCTCGACCTCGAGTCCTCCCAACTTGTTGACGTTGCCCATCGACTGCAACATGACCTGCATCATCCACCGCGTAACACCCGGTGCAAACTCAGGAATGAACGGTGGGAAATCTCAGGAGTGGCGATGGAAGGGATTGGATGGTGGGATGGAACTCATGAATAATGATTGGGTAAAAGATTGGGTGTCAGGAATGTTGATTGGGAAGAGATACTATACTCAGGAATGGAGGGATGATTGAGTGCGGAAAATGTATCGGGTTTGAACCATATTACAAACAAACACAAATATGGATGGGGAGTGAATTTCTCGCTGGTGGGAATTGTGATATATGGAATCGTTTCAACTTAGGAATGGAAGTTACAGAAAATCATTGTTAATTATTACATCCGGCTTGTTAGTTCATCCTCATTACCTTCAGTCTGGTGGCGAGATTCTCAGCGTCAACAAAGTCATCGTCATCGTAAGGCAGAGTGGAGTTGGCGTTCTGAATGCTTCCTTTCCGCTTCTTTTTTTTTGTGGAAGTCTCAGAAAATAACAAAAATCGACCACAATCGGCACGATATTTAGGATCTAGGGGTGAAATGGAGGGTCTAGTGAACGAACCTTCTTGAGAACAGCGAACTGGACGACGAACTTCTCCTCCTCGCCCTCCTCCTCCTCTCCGACGCAGTTCGCGCGCAGAATGACGACGGTGTCCTGAAGAATTCCATCTTCTGAAGCTAATTGGGATAACATAGCTGCCTAGCATGGGAACAGCCGTGCAGCGCGTATACCAACACCCAC
Organism: Pristionchus exspectatus; assembly: GCA_911812115.1. NCBI lineage: Eukaryota > Metazoa > Nematoda > Chromadorea > Rhabditida > Neodiplogasteridae > Pristionchus > Pristionchus exspectatus. Next base: position 31,031,103 of record OU461583.1, on the reverse strand, counting down.
GCCTTCCCCTGATCATGGGGTAGTGGGGGGTACGGGCACCTACGCTCTATGCAGCCAGTTACTCCATGATATCAGGTCGATCATAGGGGAGCTCGTCGATCTCGTCACCTTGGGAATTCTGAGGGTGCTTGCGATGCCATCGATGATCTCCTTCTGCGGCCAATCCTCGTCGTCGTCATGCTCGGTGGCGAGCTGGAAATTGTGGATGATGATCTTTGATATTTGATCTCGGAATTTTACATGTTTTATCCATATGTATTGATCTTTGATCTCGGCACGTTCTCAGGTTTGCCCAATTACGAAACGTGTTTGCTAAGTGCCGAGCTTTCCGATAATACGGCACTTTCCTTGATTAACTCAATCAGAAAAGGCGACAGGTGAAATAAGTACTTCCCTGAACTCTAACAACATCAAAAATGGAACTGATTCCGCACATTGCCCTACAACTGATCGTGATGGCAAGGCATGCTATTCGGTTCCTAGAATTCGGAATTCTTCATAGAGGAATGCGACCTATGAAGAATGTTAACAAATAACATGAATAAACGAATATTTTTATTATTATAACTAACTTTTCTCTGGGAGAATGATACTCTCATTTGGAGTGATCCTTCGCAACCCCAATAACTGCGCACTAACAACTCACATCAAAAGTGATGGACACAGCGGGGAATTCTCCGTTCTCATCGGGCTGGGCGACGCGGTTGCACGACCTCTCCGGAGCTGAGCCCTGCTATGCCACACGATAAGCGAACTGTTACTCACGCTAGTACCCGAGTGAAGTCGATAGTAAATTACAACAACTAACTTCATCGGCCTGGATGAGCGCGCACACGCAGGCGTGCTTCGTGCCCGGATTGCACACCTGGAATTATTATTTTGATTTTTTTTATTTATATGTTTTATTCGATTCATATATCTAACAGCCGGCCTTGCCGGAGGGTTCCACCTAGCATTGCCCAACGACTTTAACATCGCTTGACGTGGATACACACGTTAGTGTTTTTTTTCATCATATTTTCATCTTCACCGATCATTTCCAAAATCACGCAATACAAAGGGATATTTACCTGGTGTTCCTCCAGCGGACAGAAGGCGTCGCTGAGCGCAACGACGGCGAGAGCGAGCACGGTGAGCAGCCTCATTTCACCCTGCGAGTGGCCAGGAATGAGGGCAGGATGGTAAATCAAGCAAGCAAAAACGAGTGAGGATGGGGTGGAAAGGGTGGGGGTAAGGACGAAGAGGCCCCAGATAGAGTGGAATTACATCCTCTGGAGGAGCAGACGGCATTGATGGGATTGGGGCACGAAAGAGAAGGAGACACGAGTAATGGGATGTTCCAAATACAATAGGCGTCTGAAGAGCAAATCTCCTTCTCTCAATGAGAGAGAGAAGAGATTCCTCAGCATCCTTACGTACGGCCTTGTCTGTTTTACCACAGATCTACCAAGAAGAGCGCGGACTCGTCTCCCTCCCGTGTTATCCCCTTCTGTCTGACTCTCCTCAATTGCCCTGATCTCTCCATCACTCTAGCCGGGCTTCTGTTTAGCACACCACTTGACGGTGGTTGAAGACACGTTAGAATTGCAAGAGTTCTCGAGTCGAATGAGAGAGAGAGAGAGGTACAAGTTGTGTAACTAGGAGTGAAGGGTTTGCCACGCATTCTCGATTACCTTTATCGCGAAAGAACAGGGGGAAAGGAGGGAAGATGAGTACGCTACACGAGGGATCAAGCTGGATTCTAGAGAGTGCTTAAGGCACTACGGGGACTAGAAGGAGTTTGATACACGAGCAACGATCATTTCACGCATTCTCTATGAAAGAATGAGCGAAATCTGGGGATTACTGCTAGCATATTACTCTAATCATAGGGATTTGTCACAGATACATTACAAGAGGAATCAGCGGACGCTTGAGGGTTTCGTGGGATACATAAGGAGCTTAAGGCTGAGCTAAGTTTTCTCGATGGCTCAATTGACAGTGCTTACTAGCTGATCAGAAAGCATTGCTAAATGAGAGATCAAGAACATTTTGCTCAGTTTACATAAGGATTAGGCGAGAAGGGAGAAGGAGAGGAACTGATATGTGAGGGGTAAAACAGGAGTTACTGATGGTACGCATCGATTAGATAGTCAATAATGTACAGAGTGTGGCTATATCTGCAGAGGATCTGAAGTGAAGGGAATCAGAACAGGATAATCTCTGGGCGCGCAAAAGGTGAGAGAAACGGGCGGGTCGAAGTGAACGGAGTCAACCGGCCTCCAACAGTCACTATCGACGCGATAGATGATGTTGGAGGCCGCGTGGAGGGGTCGAGGAGGATTAATGACAATGGAGATTCACAATGAAGATGAGAAATGTGAACGAGAATCGTATATATTGTGAAGGTGATAGTGTTGCTTGGGGAAATGCCAATGTCAACAGTATTGAACCCTTTCTCTTCAATCCATCTCAGCTGTAGAGACGTTCAGAAGAGAGTTCAATACTGTTGATATTGACGATATAGCGCAACCCTAGAGGGAGATATTAGTGTGAATGGGATAAGCTAGATCATTTGTTTCCACTCTAATCGTCGTCCTTGGGATCATCGTAATCTTCGTAGTCCGGATCACGATATTCATTGAAACGATTCGGAATCGGGCGGTTCCTGCAATATCGATTTCATCTTTTTGTTTTCGAGTTAACACAAATTGAGATAGTGAAAGAAGTCACAGAAAGTGAGTATGTTTGATGACAATTTGGCAGTTATTTCATCTCGAGAGCTCGCTCTCTGGTCAGATGGACGAGAGAGCTCGCAAATTGAAGAGACAATCCCAATTTGTCAACACTAATGAGTACATCGTCGTCATATCATCGTGTTATTTGCATGAAAAGAGGGGATCACACAAAGAGATAGATGAGAGAGGAGGAGGAGGCAAACACACGAATGAGGGACGAGAAAGGACAAACATACAGTATTCTATCTGACAGCCAGCGACGACGTCTGAGAGGTATCGATAACACGCACATTTTTTCCCAATATCAACTTGCTTTTTGCCCCTCTACCAATAAAAAATCTTCCCTAAGTGCAAATAGGATGCAATATACAGGGACTGGACAAGGACCGGTCTATTGCATACGTAGTATAGAGAGCATACATACCTGTTGATGCTCTCCAGCGAGATGGGGTTGCTGTCGCGGACCTGAATTGGCGGGTGTTATCCACTGGAAATCTGGTTTTGAATGACTCAGCTCCCATTTCAAATCCTTTTTTTATGTTCCTCTGATTAGTACGTAAAAATTAGGGTTTTCTTTCTCCTACAAATAAACACGTCCACTAATCTACTAATTTACCGAAATTGGAACAGTCTTTAATAACAGACATTCGAAGAGGTTGTTGATTGAGCAGAAAAAAAGAGAAGTTCCAATTCACCTGCTGTCCGATGCTCTCGAAGCGCTGCTCCCAGAATTTGGGCGTCCTCAGCGCCGCCGAAAGGAGCGACGAATTCGTGGTGCGCCAATCGCTCTCCCCACTCTTGAACATGTGGCCTGCAATGAGGATTAATCACCCCGCTTCGAGGGTTGTAAATCTCCCGAATTGATCGACAAAACTGCATCTTCGCTCATAAAAGATGCGAATTTACGACTTATTTATTGCTACCGTAGTATGGAAATCTAAGGAAATAAAACTCCTTTGAATCGAATGGCTGTTATGCTATCCAACCATTTGGCAGCCATTGCTGACGTTACAATGCATAAATGTGGGGGTGAATATTCAGTTCTCTCAGGTTCAAGCGAGGGGAGATTAATTTCAGGGGAATAATTACCTGAGAGAGGCGCAGCGCCCTTGCATCGTGACTCAGCCAGCAGCTTAGATTCCCATTCCTGCGGTCTGCAATACTTCGATTCACTAATTAGCTCCTTTTCTTTTGATAACCTACTGGATGAGAACAAAAAATGCTCGTTTTCCTGGGCTTGAAATCCGCACTATAACCAACCAAAAAGTGTTCCCACCCGACCTAGTGCCTGTGGAACCAACCTCTTGGGAACGTAGGTGCCCTCGGGCTTGCGATACAGATCCACCGAGTGAGCGAGATCGAAATCGAAGTAATCTGGGTCGCTTCTGTCTGGCCGCGAGTAGTACGGACGAGGGGCGTATGCCTATAATCACCGCATGAAATCGACCAATGGTAAAAGGTTAATTTAACACCGTACTCTAGGCACAAGAAGTCCTGCGTGAGCCCACTATGCCAGTGACTACTTTAACGACTGATGATGGAGGTTATATCCCTACATTTTACATTATGAAAAATGCTGCAGTTACCGAAACATCTCAATAAATCGATATATCGACAACTATCATGTTCACTCTCTGGCCACACCTAGAAGACACAAGATCTACTATTCGATCATGACAGGAATCAATCTGCCGCAACTATGCCTGAAATATATAATGCCTGAAATTGCTGCCCTAGTCAGCCAAAATGTATGCGTATTTGGTGGATACTGTAGTCAAGCCCGTTGGCTACGTAATGCAGCTGTATTTACAATATAAAATGTAATGATATTAATCTGTGGAGCTAAGGGTCACTACATAAGCGAAGGTGAGGCTGCTTTCAGAATAGTCATTCACCTGCCTAATAATGGCATTCTGTGAACTGCTATTACGGCTTGTCAACACGGTATAATGATGCTTACGAGAGATCTCTCGTTGATTATATCTCCCTATTCTCGGTATCTCCTTCTTGGGTGACCTTATTCGTTGGCTTATCGAAGGGGCGCTAATGAGAGGCAAACAAGACTGACGCGCACGGGACTGGAGGCATTTGCGATGGGGGGGGGAAGGTTAACGAGCTTGGGGTAGGGGGGGAATAACAAGATCTCTTCTCTTCTCACCGAGAAATCATAGTCATCGGCTTCTGATGCGGAGCCTGCGGAGGGGGCGGGCGCGTTGCGGAATTCCTGCAGAGATTACTGTGTCTTGGGGAGCTGGTATACCGTCAACTGGGAATAAAACGTTCCACAGACGATATTTTATCATAAAACACAATAATGGCTCCCATTTCCGTTAGAGTTGATGAAATTGCACAATTTTCGGAATTTGGGCGTTTTAAGTGATGGTCTTTAAGACACAGATAAAAAGAAATGATCAAAAACTCAAGAAAGTACAGTATCAAAAGCGTGGTGTGTGGTGTGATTTCGAGCCGCAGAGTGCGTGTGACATGCACCGGTGCAATTCTCAATTTGCCATTTTTCGCACTCGAGGCATTCAATTGATACATTTTGTCACCATTTCGTATTTCAACCGATATGTGCAAAAAAATGACAAATTGAGAATTGCACCGGTGCACGTCACACGCACTCCGCGGCTCGAAATCACACCACACACCACGCTTTTGATACTGTACTTTCTTGAGTTTTTGATTATTTCTTTTTATCTGTGTCTTAAAGACCATCACTTAAAACGCCCAAATTCCGAAAATTGTGCAATTTCATCAACTCTGACGGAAATGGGAGCCATTATTGTGTTTTATGATGATAAAATATCGTCTGTGGAACGTTTTATTCCTAGTTGACGGTATACTGAATCTTGAGAAGGGAAATTCCTGAGAAAGATTACTGTATCTTGCTGCGAAAACAAGCCAATTTGCGAAAAAAGACAAACGAACAGGGCTACAAACTGTAATTGTATCTTACCTTGGTGGAGATGGATCTCATGCTGGCGGACGGCAGACAGGTGCTTCGCATAATTCGCTTCTGAAAATATTTTTTCTTTATTTGCCCATAAAATAATGGAAAAGTAAGTGGTAAAACTCTCGTTTTACGCAGGTGAAAAGCTGTAAAAATGTGGGAAAAGGATTACCTCCATCTCATCGATTCGTTTGTCATATCTCGATTCGATGCCCTGTGATCGGTTCACTGCTGGAGCCGCATAGGCTCCACTACCTACAAAAAGAGACAAAAAAAGAGTTCTACAAAAAGAGAAAAGAGAAAGAGAATGGAAAATAAGAGACCAGACACCAGAAGGAGAGGGACATGCCGCGAGAGGAGGAAGTGATGAATGCGATTGATTATGAGTGGTGTTAATGAAAGAGAACCGAGAAAGACATGCCGCTAAAGAACGAAGAAGGGCTTTTATACAGCTGGCGGCCGTTGCTCGGAGATACTACAAGAAAAGGCAGTGAACGGAGGGGGAGATATGGGGAGGAAAACTGAAAAGAGAATACAATTTCCATGCCAACCTCCATAGTAAGAGCCGATGCTGGCGCTCGAGCCAACGCGCGGGCCCAGACCGATAGAAGAAGAGGAGTATGAGAGACGACTTCTGCAAGGGAGAGTATGCTTACTTCGAAGGGAGGGTGTATCTAGTAATTGGCGGTTACCCTACACTGCCTAGCTACCAGACGGTGAACCCATATATCTATCGAGAGCCAGCGAGAAGAGTAAATCGGAGTATGAGGGAGTGTGAAACCTATCTCGGAAGTATGGAAAGTTGAAATGGGAGTGACTGAATCGACTGGTAATGAGACACAAATATCAAGCTCTTTCTCACACTCGTCTCTCTAACTGGCAAGACAGAATGAAGAGTGAAGAGGGCCAGACTTTTGCTGTAAATCACCTGGGAAGGAAGGTGTCTCTGTCCAATTCTCCAAATGGACTCTCCGCTCTCTTCGCTCTTGGCCGAGCGAGAAAAGTCGAATCGAGAAAGTCGCTCTCTTCTTTGGTCTTGTCAGCCGAGCGTTTCGCCTGTGAAGCCAGAAGATATTCCATATACTTTAGCCAGAAGATATTCCATATACTGGTTGACAGGCGAATGTTTTACAATACGGAACTGCACAAGTACAAAGAAGATGTTGTCTGTCAGCAATCCAGACATATGGAGAGATTGTTGAAGATGGACGAAGAGAACACTAATAATAAAAATACGAACAGTGTGGTACGAGTCCTTGATACTGCTCTCAAGCTGCTTCCACGCTGGTTTTCTCTCCTGAATTCATCATTTCTTCCACATGTTTCCCCATTTTAAGCTTACCTCTACCGAATCAAACGTTCTATCATCAAAGTCGATTCTCTTGAACGTGGGCATGGGATTGAGCCGCGGCACGACCGGATTGCTGAATATATCCTTATTTTGTCTATTTTTTCATGAAATTTCTTTAAAAAAATGATCAATTGTAGAGAAATAGTCCCTGCATAATTTACAGTACCATACTTCTTAAAAATATCGGGGTTTGTTATAGGAAAAAACGCGAATTATCCTTCTGGAATTCCAGAATCTCCCTAATTCCCGGAACAATTGTTATTTTTCCTCCTCTTCGCTTCTTCACGTCGAATCGATCGCACGCAGCTGTTAATTATTGTGGCCAAGCAAAGTTCCCGGGGAAATTTCTCTGACTCTCTCAATTTCCCATGCTCTCTCGCCGCTATCTGCCCTGAAAATGTGAGAAGTGTTAAAAGTTCGCAGAAATGATGTGACAGCAGTGATCAAATTCCGTGTCTTTTCAGTGCCTGGTTACCGTAATCAGGATGTATTTACGGAAACAGAGCCGGGAAAGGCCAGCCGGGAATTGTCTCACCTGTGAGAAGAGTAGAGACCGCTGTCGGGTGAGGAACTGCGACTCTTCAGTCCTCTCTCGCGAGGCATTGTCACTGATGGTAGAGGAACTGCACCCGATGCAGAATACGGACTCATACCCAAGAGCTCCTAGAACAATTCGAATTACTATTTTGTAAACAGGTATATTTGTCGAGAAAGTATTCAGCAAAATAGAAATTATGCCAAAAATTCACAGCATTGTATTTCAGTGAGAGATAAGACGAGGCCAACGGGGGATTAAAGCGTTGCTATGTAACAATATTTGAATGCCCAGTTTCAGTGATGGAAGATGAAATACGATGAGGGAGAATGAGAGATGGTTTGATTGATGTGGAAACACTGGTCAACGAAAGACTCTTCCAATCGATAGCGCAGGCACCTGTCTCTACTCTCTTTTTTCTCCCCCATGACAAGCCGGATCTTCCTAGTGCAATAAGTCATCGAGCGTCAATCGGAAGGAAATATATTGCAGCAAATGTTTCAATAAGTAAGCGGCAGTTCCTGATTCACCTAACCATTAGAGAGACCAATCGGCCATTCAAACAATGAAAAAAAACTCACATGCGAAGCTTCAAGTAGTGATCGTGAAGCTGTGCTCATTTGGCCGAGCGTCTGAAATACAAATTATATATTTTCCATAAATCCATTTGCCATAAACAATCAGCCACGATGCTCATTCAAGATTTGGTTCATTTTTGGGGTTTTTTTTCTGCATTTTTTATTCACATTATTTTCACATTTTATTCGAAATTTCGCCGTGGACTCACCCTGCCCTCTCTGGCCGGCGCCGTCGTCGGCTCGGGCGATGCAGCGACGGCGACCGGCTCCTCCACTTCCGCACTCATCGATTACCCCTACGATTACGCTTATCAGTAAACTAATTAATCATTTCGGGAAATAGTCGCAAAATGAGGATGGAAAGGAAGTATCTTTCTCCAATTGCCAGGCAGAATTGAGAAATTAAGCGCGATGTCATCGATATGATCAAGACAACTTGATGAAACTACGGCATCAAATCGCGCATGAAGAATGTTTGAATTTCATTGTCAACTGAGATGGATAAACAAAAAGTGTGTAAGAAAAAAGAAGAAGAGGCAAAAACAGGCGCCTAGGGTCAAAGAAACTTTGAAGTGTTTGGCTAGGCCGATCTATCGATCGATTGGTGGGAGGAACTAGCTCTCTCAACAGGCGGATTGCCGACTTGAGCAAGAAATGACGGAGGCACTTTAAGATGTATGATGAGATGCGAGCAAAAGTTTGAAGCAAGCGGCCGAGTAAAATGAGAAGGAAAAGAGGGAAAGAAGATACGGACGCAGCGAAGCAATCCGAGATGTCCTTCCCCCCTTTGTGTGAAGAAGAAGAAGCGAAGGAATTCACAGTTTCATGATCGATCAATGACAATTAAAATGATTTCGAGATAAAAAGCTCTTACAATCGCGCAAATCGCAAAACAAAGGGGGTGGATGTGCAATGTGTGCGTAGCAAACGAGGAGATGAGGGAGATAGTGGAAAAGGATGGGAGATAATTCTGGGAACTGTGCGAATGGTGAGCTCCTCCAGCCATAGTCTCTTCATCTCCCTGCACCCTCTCCTCCTCTCTTTCTCTGCCACCTTCTCCCCTCTGAGATCCGATTGAGTGGGTGTCCCTGTGTAGGATAGAGTGCCGCTCTGCCCTCCCACCCTCTCCGATCCCCGTGCTCTCTCGTCCCGTCTCTCGCTTCTCCCTTCGCTTCTGAGCCCCCGTAGTGTAAAGCGACGAGCGAGAGTCGATCCAGAGAGGAAGAGCTGCCTCCCTCCCTTCATCCTTCCCCTGTCTGGACCCTCTTATGATCAGAGCATCTCTCGCCGTCTGTCATCAACCCTCGCATCTCTTCTATCGCCTCTGTCCCTGCCCAGGCCCTATCTGGACAATATCTGCCAACTACACTCGTGCCGGACCACTCTTAGGGATACGTTATGGTTTACAACTTCAAAGTCGAGAAGGTCGGACGGTCTTCAAAAATCAAATCTGCTCGCTGCTCCGCGCCTTAGCGACTGTTGAAGACCTCACCCTACCTTCTCGAAATTAAAGTCGTGGACTGAGGTCCATGTGACCACATCTGTTTCCCGTAGTCTTACTACCATCATTTCGATACCCCGCAACATTTCCTGGTTTGAGACGAGGAACAGGTGTCTTCTAGAGGAAAAAAGAGGAGGAATGTAAAGAGATCGCACTTCAGAGTGAAGGCTCAACTCGGAAAATAGAGAGAAAAAAGTGGGGGGAAGAGCAGGCGAAGATGAAGAAGAATCTTTGCGGAAGTGTGTTGAGTAGATCTTTCTGTGTGCGTGTGAGTTAAGGGGAGGTGAAGCCGGATTTCAGGTTGACTCGAATCCCGCTTGTCCCCCAACCTTTCCCTCGACATCCCCTTGAATGTTTTGCGCAGCTGCTGATGACGTCATGCGAGCGTCCCTTTGCGAGGACCAATTTATCCTCAGGAGCGGTACAGGTTAGGCAACAGACGACGAGCATAGACGAGTATTATTATTATTATTATGCATGGGGACTCCCGCTTGCGGCGCAGTGGAGGAGCGAGTGGGGGAGGGGAGGAATACCGAGACACACAATTGAATACACATCAGAGCATATATAGCATATACATGGGATCGGGGGGAGTCCAGAGATCGGGGAAGTGTTTAATGAGACTGCCGGTGCTTGCGCCGGTTCACGTGGCATTGACTAGGATTGAGTCTCACTCAGCTAATTAGAGTATCATTGTGAATAACGTGAACGCTGGCAAGCACCGAACTTCCTCTCAATCTCGGCAACAAAGCAGACTCCGGGAGAAGGGCAAGGGAGTATGGAGGGAGTATCACGCATTATGTCCTAGTGGCTTCGTATTTGGGGAGTAAGATGGATGGAGGGATAACTAGCAGAGATCGTCCTTTGACTGACAACGAACTGATTGCTTCTGCTTGCGACGCAGTCGGTTCGTCGCACCTGAAAATACTTTTTTTCATTTTTTTTATTTTGTAAAATCTTTTTTTTTTAATATTTTGGATTTTGGAGTTTATTTTGGAGTTTTGAATATTCATCAAATCTCATATTACTTTTCAAATGGTAACGGTGGTTCTAAAAATTGTCCCCTTGGAGTTTTTCAAGGAAGCTTTTCCGCGAAAGTCTTTCTCTGGCTAATCTCCACTTGAAACGCTGGCTGTCAGAATGAGAAAGTATTCGCAGTCTTCCGCCCAAACTACACGCTTCCTTTTATTTACGAAAGGTGAGCGGCGATCAGTCAGCATCGTAAGCAAATGTCGTATGTTGTTTGGATTTGTGCCGAGATAGTTACCACCACAAGCGAATTACTGTGCATAATCAAAGGCTGCCCCGGGGTGATCATTAGCTCTGGCAAGTCTCTCCTCATTGTGCGCACTCTCTCGTCGGTCAGACAAGCGAGGGATCATGCAAAGCGAGGAGAGTGGCGTGTCGATAAGTCATCGCTAGCGATCACTGGCATTTGCAGGATGAATGACGAAAGCGTATATTATGCCTTGCGGTATAAATACACCGTACCCCGCTCCTGGTATTTTGCCGAGCGATACTTCCAGAAGTTCATCAACTTGTTCATCTTCGCAGAGATCGGCAGAGTATTCGGGGGCTTAAATTTCGAATTTGATTCTCGAAAATTCGAAATTCAAAACTCACCGATTCGCAAACAAACTTGGTCGCTGCACTCTCGGTGTCGATTACCTGAAGCATAGCGATGTGTGAAAATGCGTAGTGATTTCTCAGGCAAATTCCAGGTGTAAACTCAAAGTGCGAAGACCGTTCAAGATCTTCTCCAATGTGATTCGCTGCCGTAATCACATTTTGTGATTGATGCCTCTCTCTCTCGGAAGTCACGGTCAGAAAAAGCATGGGATGAGACGGGAGCTATTCGAAGCTAGCGTAGCGAGACTCGAAAAGCTGCTGACCTTGCGCTCGACGAGCGGCTTCGCGCAAGCACAGTGCAGGGTCGTCTGGAGCCCCTCGACTGTGACGGAGAGGTCACCCGATGCGCATTGGTCCAGCTGAGGGTCCGTGCAGAACTGCAATCAGTATTTGTTATGTCTAATCATCTGCATGAGTCCCGAAAAAAGTTCCAACCATAAGTTAAAAAAAGTTCCAACCATAACCATAACCATAACCAAAGTTCCAACCATGTTTTTTCTCGTGTGATCTTGGCGATATGGTCGAGTTACTGGAGGGGATTTATGAAAACGTGGTTTTGGAAAATAAAAGTGACTCACGCTGTATTTGGTGCCCTGGTGGACGGCGGAGTACTTGCCGGAGCATTGCGTGTCGTTGGGGCAGCCACACAACTCGAAGCGGAAATCGTCCATCATGAAGAGGCACGACTGCCGATGCTCGCACGTGGGAGCAGTGTACATGGACGACTGGCAAATTTTGAATTTCGATTTAAAAAAAAATAATAATAAGATTTGTCAATTCAGACGACAATCGTCTTCGCCCATTGTTCGTCACGACAACCGTTTCTAATAGATATTTTGGGCAAGAATCAGGTTGTATTAAGACTAGAATATTCGTATTAGTTCACCTGATCAGAGAACAAATTGTACATCTAATTTTTCTCAAACGTGTTAGTGACACTTCGCCCGAGACTAGAGCTACATTTCTGATTATGACAATACAATTCTTTTCTGTCCCTGCGCCAATTATGTCCAAGAACACTTCCTGCTCATCCCACTTTGTCCGGAAATCGCTCCGCCTACGGCAATATTAATGATGTTTTCGTCGTCGTGAGGGCTCAGGAATTAGAGGAGACAGTGGCCGACCGACGTAAGCCATGCACACTTCAGACTGGTTGAAACCCCCCGCGAGTGGCCGGCTACCAAAAAACCGAAATCCGAGAAGTTCGTTTCTCGTTACTTTCCCGCTCTTCCTGACGTGGGAGGGGCTCCTATTGTCTCAAAATAGGGGGGGGCACTCCGGATGCCTGGATTGTTGCTCCCGACCGGTGAAGGCAGTCAAAATTCGCTTTTGGTTGATTGGTTCGAGGAAGTAGAGAAGGAATCGAGAGATCGAAGGACTTTGTCTGAGGGAGGGGAAGGAAATGTAGGAAATGAGGCCAGTACTAAAAATATTCTCGCACCACAGAAGAAATGCTGCTATTATTCAGCATTTTTTCTGTATAAGCGAAGTGATCTGTGGGCTCCTAAAATAGGGAAATTTGTTGAATCTCTGCTCGATTTCGTCTGCCCTTCGCAAACATCGCACCAAAGGCTTCGCGGCTACGTTCGAAATCGCATTAAGCTCTTATCTCATCGTCGGGAGACTAAATTCGTCCGAATGTAAGGAGGGATTATTGGCAACCCAGCTCCCTAACACATTCTGAACCGGCTGATAAAGTTGTTTGAATGTAAAAATGTAATGAGGGAAGACGTACCAGACTGCGCAGATCGAGAGCAGCGACCGTAGTCGACACGAACATGGAGAGCACGAGCAGTCGTCGCATCGTTTCCCTTCAAATTTAATTATAATAATATTAATTTATCAACGCCCGAAGCGCGACGATGTTAATGGTACATATAAGGTGGACATATATGGAATATAAGGTTGAGTGATAATACAATACCTTATACAATTGTATTGTATTGTATTGCATAAGGTTGATATAACTGGAGGTGGGGGTCGGGGCAATTCAGGAAATTCTGGAAAATTCGCAATGGGAAGAACAGCTGACCGGATACCGGCTGCTCACTCAAAACGGAAGTGAGATGAGCGCCCGTAAATCCGAGAGAATACAACCAAAAAAACAGAAGGAATTCGTGTGTGCAAGGAGTAGGCGGAAAGTGATATGCGAAAAATGAGTATGCGTGTGTTGATGCGCTGTAGCAGCACACATATATATATATATGCCATAGGAGGTATCGTAGAATGGGGGGGAGGAGCGGGCTGAGAAGGAGGAGGGGAGGAGCCCCAGGAGTGGTGTGGAGGAAGAACGAGGGGAGTTCGTTCACACATCTCGCCACGTAAGGAAATCTCTCTGCGCGACTGAAAAAAGGCACTCGGGATTTGGGGGAGGGGAGGGGATGGATGAGGTTGAAGTGGGGATGCAATTAGGGGGGAATCGAGGAAGCAATTGATACGCTCGCCGGCCCTTCGGATGGAATTCGATAGGCGGCGTATTGGGTGATCATCGAATCGGCAGAGGCTTAAGGAAGCACAGAACTTCCCGGTGGCTAATCTCGAGACACCTCGGCTGCCTTATATTATTACTGCAGCAGGTGGCGGCTGCCTTCCAGTGGTGGTTGGGGATATAGAAACTGGCTGATTATCAGGAGAAGAATAGGGATACAAGAGAGGGAAAAGCAGCTGCCCCGAGGCGATCGAGAGCCATATTTAGTTGCCACTCAATCAACACCGTATACAGAGACCGCCGGACATCTGTCAGAAACAGAAACACAACCAATTTTCCAATTAGAGAGAAGAAGAGGGGAACGTGCGGGATTAAGTTCGAGGCGGGCCCATTAGGTTCCCTCCTTTTTACTAGACTAGACGCACTAACCACAGATCGGAAGAGAGGGGGAGAGGTCTAATCACACAGCGAGAAAAGCGAGTTAATGGGCAGCGACCGTGAAGTGCGGTTGTCCCCTTTAACAGGGCAGAAGTGACTACTGAAGTGACGCCATGGAAGTTTACCGGAAGGGGACAGCTATGATTCAGTGAGGGATACAGAAACGGGATGATTAGGATGATAACAATGGCGAGATATCCATCGTCTACTGGGCAGACATTGCTAAAATGACGACATGAAAGTGTCTGGGAAGGCAAAATAAAAGGAATAAGAAGAAGAAAGGGATAAAGGGTTTCAGATATGCATCGAGGGACGGCAAAATGAGGAAGAGGGAGAATGCAATCCCGCGGATTGCGAAGCCGCCGTTTTAATTTTGAGAAACGTGTTGTTTTAATTTTCGAAACACGAGAAGAGAAGACACAAAAGGAGCCGATCACACTGCCGGAGGAATCCCCGTGTGTGTGTGTGTGCAGCCACTTGTGTCGTTGTTTTGAGGGGGTCGACCGGCCGCTTCCCCCATTCGCCGCCCCCAATGAGGCCACTCGACGCGGTACGACACCGCGAACACTGTACGATTTCGAGCGGGCGAGGCAAAAAGACGACGTCACTCTCGAAATAGCCTGTTTGGTAGTGTCTACTATCCCTAAAGGCCTCTCATCTACTATCCCTAAAGGCCTCTCAATTTCCCGCCCAGTCACGGTTGATAAGCAAATTGGCTTCTGGCAAACACACCAACATAAAGATTAGTCTAGTATGACTCCCGAGAGCGATACATCGTCGGCGTTGATGATGATGAGGAAAACATGCGATTCCCCTGACGAACGGCGACAACTGACTGATTTATGTGTCATCTTTGACACGAGAAGAAGATATGAAAACGTGACGTATGATACTTGCGCATTTTTATAGAAAGACAAGTTGCAGTCGAGAGGAGATGGTAATAATTGTTTATCTGCCGAGGCAAGCGAGCAAATCGACGCGATTGTGTAAGAGGGTTGCACAGATGCATTAGGGGCTACAGAAGGCTCTAGGACATTCGGATGAGACACTTTTTTCGATCATTGAAGTATTTTGTCAGTTGGTACACAATACCGAAAGAAAACGAAATCGTTTGGTTCGCATGCAGTAGGTTATCATCCGAATTGTCTCTTGTGACCTAGCGCCCTACAGAAGGTACGACAAAGTACGTCTCGACGACGCTGTGCACAGGCGCGTCAAGTACACACAAGTACTATGCACAGTAGGAAGGGGGTAATTGTGACGTCGGAATCAAGGTTGGATTTGTGATGTGGTGCGAGTTCGTATGTGGAGGCATGGAGACAATGAGCGTGCGCAACCAAGTGAAAACAGAATGAAGGGGGGGGTAGACGGAACAAGGAAAAAGCCCTGGACGATGATGCTCTGTGACTGTATGCGTGTGTGTGTTGTTGCGCTCTGGTACTACTGGGTAGGTGGATGAGGGGGTCTCTGGTTGCCTATTGTTCAACTGCCTTGTCGAAGATCGCTCCGAAGTGGTGGGGATGGTAGGCCCGCGAGGCTCCCGAATCCGACCCGGCGTCTTCCTCATCACCTTCCTTGCCCGTTCTTCTCCATTTTGCTCTTCTGTTCTGGAACCACGTCTTCACCTGGAACGCATTAGCCGATTAACCACTTGTTCGCGTCTAATCGCCAATCGAATCAGACAAAATCCAGCCGAGAGCACTCGGGAGGCTGACGTAGCCCTTGTTGTGTTCATATATTCCTCCTCGCGACGGTGAAATGACAGGAAAGTACGCAGTTCCCACGCCAAATCTGCCCAGTCCCAGGAATGCAGGCACAGGCTACAAGTAATGCGAGCAGAGGTATCACAGGCTAGGCCTCGCTTGCAATCCGATACGCAATGATTGCCCAATTCACAGTGGGATGGCCGGTCATGGACCCCTCCTGACCTGGCGAGCAAACAAATAAACATCTAGTGCCTAATCCCTGCCTGCCTGCCCATTCCTCAGGTTGTCCCAACTGTCAGGCGCACACTCGCTCTACTCGATCAAATCCCCCTCTCAATAGCTCAAGTATATATGAGATCTCCTCTACTCCCACTCCTGAGAGTTGACAGACGGACAATGATTCCCTACCCCACCCCAAACAATCCGACCGATTGATCGAGTGTATCGATAAGTGTGTGCCCGAGTGTGTTGATCGCTTCCGCCCATCACCGTTCCACATACGATATTTGAAAAAGAGAGTCGCTTCAAAACATTCCCAGACAAGTGCTCGGTTGCCAATTCAGACCAGAAATCGCGCGAGCCTTTTTAAGCGATAATGCAGAAAACGAAAAACCACTTTGTCTGCGAATGTAACAACAGTAATGTAAACTAGCCTCAGTTGCATGTATACAGCAAGCCCCGATTTCTGGTGTCGAGACAATTCTAGAGATCTAGAGATTAATGGACTCGCCTGTCGCTCGGAGAGGGACAACACCTTCGCCAGCTTCTTTCTGTCCTGGGGAGACAAGTACTTGTGCGCGTCAAATTTCTGTTCCAGCGCATCCGTCTGCAATGGAAAATTGTGAAATACCAGAATTCCCAATTATGAAATTATGTACAATCACATCTGTCTGCAATTTATAGGAGTGAAAGGCTATAAATATACGAGAAATACAGATCACCAGATCACCCGGAAAGACATAGTACCTCTGACCATCGCCTATTAGATTTTGAAATCTTCTCATGATCTTAGATTTATGAAGTGGTAGACTTATTTTCCTCAGACCAGTAAGAGACTACCAGAACTCTGTTTTGAACTTCTGTCTCGCCAAGCCCGGCTGCAATTAAAAAGAATGCAAGAAGCACTCTCAGTTCTTGCTATTTATATGCAGGGGCGAAAATGGCCGGATAATAACTACGTAGTTCGCGAAGGTTTTTGCACACCCTGCTTCTTCTCGCCAAGCCTCAGCGCAATTATGGAGAAACGAAACGCTCGGATTCGGATTGCGTTCGGATTGCGGGATCAGGGTATGAAAAAAACTCGATCTCTACTTCCTAATGCATTCTCGGACTTAGCGGTAAGAGAGCATTGTGAAATCTGAGATTGAAACATTTTTGTGCAACTATGGTCCGGGTGCTAACCTGCTCATTGGTGAATCGAATCTGACCGCCCTTCCGCCGATGAGAACTTTGCTTTGCGGGAAACGGCATGTACCAGGCGGGCAAGGCTGCAACATATTTGTTTACGATTTTTCTAGTTTCAGTTCCCATTACAGATTGGCGTGACATGAGTCACCTAACTGTCCATTCCCACAAGTTTTGCGTCACTTATGTTTTGTATCATTTGCAATGCGGTCGACTCATAATCACTGGAATCGCAGTATCTTTGCTGAGTTAGTCATCGATCTCCAAAGATTTGCGTCGGTAAGAGAAGGAAAGGAAGTCGGGGGGATAATTCTGATATCTTTTCACCTGCTTCCCATGGCAGACCAGCAGGCATTAATGGGCCTCCTCCCGCTCCGGTCGGCAATTGCGCAGCGCCTGAAAGATCACGCACATTTTCCCAGTAATCTCAGGAGATTGGAAGAAAAGTGTGATGGAGCTGAAATAAATTGGGACCTTACCGTGATTGGTTCCTTCTTTCACACAATTCCATCACATATTTCAACCCGCAATGTGAAATTTCCCGAGTGGGTCCATTATCCCCATCCCTTCTAGATACCCGAACGAGAATGAAAGGGATCCCCTTGTAAGGGACCCGAGGGCGGATTATCAGAGGACTCTCTCAGGTGGTATTGTTGTCCCTCTCGATCGCCTTTCGATTCGACCCCTTTGATGAGAGAGATGATAAGTGTTTGCTTGTACTTGTCTACTGATAGGCTCCATTTCATCTCTCTCTCTGAAAGGGACACCCCGCACTAACTCTCTTATCGGGCATACCCCCTGCCCCACTCAAGTCTTTGTTGAGATATGCGAGATCTTGGAACCTGGAGGCTATGATATGCAAATACTCCATTATGATCATATCAGAACAATAAGACAATCATTGCCCTGGACTAATCCCAATCCGCCAACCGATCAATCTTAATCTAATTAGGCTGATCGTGCTCGGTGTAATACACACACGATCGTGTCATTCATTCCCAGGCCGGGATTACGGTAGGCGAGAGGGAGGCGAGGGAGGGGGAGTGAATGAGAAGCCCAGCCACTTGTTTGCCCCCATCACAATGCATTGATTGAGAGAAGAAGTTGAATAGAATAGGAGTACGGATGAATGGTGGGCTAATAGGCGTCGCGTGAAGTGCGGCTGGAACAATGGGCCCGAAAGCGATACCGGTGGTGAACTTGCGCGCGTAAACAGGCTCTCTTTATTTGTCAGTCTCTCGTCGACCGAGTGGGCGAGAGAGTGTGCAAAATGAAGAGACAGCGGTTTCATTTCTCGAGCTCACCCTAATACGATCCGCGAACCCAAACAGGTGTCAGGTAGCGGGTCCAGACTCGGTGAAACTATGATCTGTGGTTTGTTGACCGCGCGTTCCGGTCCCCGGAGAACGGAATAATAGAGTCAGTTAAAATTGAAATCATGTGATGATATTCCCCTGGTCTCAGTTATACTAGAGCAGCTGACAGATGAATCGTTATGGACCGTCATAACGGGAAAATGAGAAAATATTAGACTCACCAGTGAGGAAGGGCTGCATTTGCTGCATTAGCATCTGTGACAATTGTGGAGTGGATGCAAGGCCGAGAAGCCTGTAAAACCTTGTGTCATGCTACGAAATACTGAATCCACAGAACAGGCTCGATCAGTGCACACATCACAACAAGGCAGTGAGATGCCAGCCAATAGTCAGGATTGCCTGAGATTTCCGCACCACGAGTTCTGGCCCGCGAGCAGGTTGGCGGGCAGATTGCTCTGACTGCCACAGGAGGGAGGTGAGGAGCTGGTTGAGGATGAGGGCGAGTCATTCCGCGTCGTGTCGGCTGACTGAGGGGTGGACTGAAGTTATTTAGAACTTAACAATCATTAATCATGTTTTTATTGATACTTGATGTGATGTTAAAAAGTTTGGCACTTACAATAAGCATGTAAATGGTGACACAAACAAAAGAATAAAGGACTAGTAATTCTCACCTTTTCTATCTCTATCGGTTCGCATTTGGTCGCACTCGGGGTCGCCGATTGCAGTAAACTTGTGATGGAGAAAGACATCGATGAAGACCGGAAGTGATCAACTAATGAGTTCTCGAATTAGATGATGGGCGGAGAGATGAGCGTATGGTATTCGGGAGTGAAGTGGCTGGCTGTCAGGGAGGAGCCGATGGGAGAGGGCGGATTACGGTAGTTTATTGGGGGGAGAGAATGGGGGCAAACACAGGGGGGAGAGGATGGAGTATCGTTTACAATGAGAAGAGCACTGATTAGTGGCGGCTCGATTCGCCTGTTTGCCTCCGTCTCTTCGATTACATGCTTCAATTAGTGAGGGAGAGAGGGAATCCGATGAGAAGAGCCAAGGAATTGAGAGAAACATTGAGAAAGACTTCTATATACAGAGATATCAGGAAAGATAATGCGAAAGAGCAGACAATATACGGAAAGGAGCAGAGGAATTTTGCCTACTATCTCAATTGCGCCAAATGTAAGGGGATGACCAATGTGTGCGCGAATGTTGTTGTCACAAGTGATCCAGAGGAATTAGTTATGCCTTCTTCTTTGAGTGTCTTGAAAATTGTGAGAGCCAAGGAATCGAAGCAAAACATGAAATTAAAGAAGAAATTCAGACTGCCAAAGAGCAATTGCGACCTGACTATTGCCATCAGATTCCTTACTTTCTTCAGTTATTCGTTCGGTCAAAACACAATCAAAACACATTGAAACAGAAGAAATATTCCCGACAATGCAGAATCAGAAAGATTAGAAAGATAGGAACTTTGTTCAGCACTGCAAGGGTATGAATCGAGAAATGAATGAACAAAGACAGTGGCTGGTTGAAGAACAGTGGGGAATTTATACGCTTTGTTGTGGCTACAAATTGGCTTGAATTGCGCCAGGAAAACTGAAGAAGTGTCGTGATTCGCACTGAATAATGGCAATATCGAGACCGAAGACATTTATCGACGAGAACATTCTGAGGAAGTGAGTCAATGGAGCCTAGAGTTCGAAATACGGGTAATCGTCTCCTCATTCTTATCACTATCTCACCGGTAAGAGAGGCGAGAGAGTGTGTGAAATTAAGAGACGATCACTCGTATTTCGAACTTTAACGGAGCCTATTCCGATCCGTGGCTGTGCTTGCGATGCCGCTCGATGAGTTCGGCGACCACATCGTGAATCTGCAATACGAAAAGTGCGAATCACAAGCCGAATTTGTCACACTCTGTAATTTCGCTCCCCGAATCCCTTACACAAAAAGGATATGTAATTTGCGCTAATGTGCATTCACTTGAACGTATCTCGATCATTCTACACAAGTTATGACTGAAACTTGATGCAGTTGCGTTATTATGATACTGAAAAATAAATTATTTGGCACAACAGACCGAACCTCTCTGGCCCTGGTCTCCGGAAGGTAGAAGAAGAGGAAGATTTCGCAGATGATTGCGGGAATGACGAGAAGTGGAAGGAAGGAGAGAACGCCGAAAGCTGTGTAGCAAGGAAGAGTGACGAAAGAGATAGCAAAGTTCATGATGGTACTGAAGCAGAAGACCTGCAACGAAGTTCTTGTTTTTTTTTTCCTTTTTTTTGCTCACTAAGCGCCTACAATCATAAGCGGCTCTGTGCAGATAGAGCAAGAGTTTTCAAAATTCGCGAAAAGTAACGAACCAGTGACTGCACGATAGATCGGTTTCTCTGTGGGACCAACTCGGAGGTGATGAAGAATGCGATTGGACCGACCGCGAATCTGAAGAGATCAGTTATTAAAGAACAAAGGCCAAATATGACTTGACCGCTAAAAACATTTCCCTGAGCCTCGTATTTTCTTTGTAAGTTTCCTGTTGCACATCGTATTACATTTTGACTTGAACGAAATTATTATGACGATAAAAGTTAGGTGTTTATGAAGTGTTTACTTCTTTGATCCTCACCCATAAGTGACTCCGAAGAGGACGAGGGCCACAATCTGTCCCCATTTGATCGGTTCCCACACTGGAATGAGCAGATCGGCGATGATGTACAAACAGAGGGAGAAGGTGTTAGCCGCCCCGAAACCGATGAGAAGAGAGCGTCGATTGTATCTGTAGAACATCTCTTATCAGATATTTTGCCACCAGTATAATCAACTATTATTGACAAAGTGAGTTTATGGCACTTGTTTCAAAACTTTACCAACTAACCTCTCGATAAAAAGAATGCCTAGCAGAGAAGCAACAAAATCGGCTAGAATGAACCCGAATGAAGCCAACTGCAATCATGGCTTCTTTGAGTTCTTACTAATTGCGAACCTGAGCCAGCTCAGCCGGGAAGTTCGCAGCGAGAAAGTCTGTTGAAAGGTAGACGATTGGCCAGATGCCCACGGTTATCTGAATTGAACAAGAAAATTTTTTTTTTTCAGGATACTTATTGACAGATCCTCTGATTTCTCACTCGTCAGCACATACAAGTTTAGTTCAGTAAGACACGTAATATATACACACGAATACCTGAAGAGCTGCTGCACCGAGAATGAAAGCCATGCGAAGGTGACGAGTCGTGAAAACTTCAATGATGCCTGCGATGAGGGCGACCTGTTGGAGCCAATATTTGTTTATCTTTATTCTTTCAAAATACAATCAACGCAATATTAACAAGAGTTGTATATGTTTTTTTCCAATTAATTTGCATTGTGAACCGTGACAACCGAGTATTATTTTAATATTCTAAACCAATAAATACCTTCTGCTCCGCTCCTCCCATCTCCTTTTCGATTAGCATGTCGTCCAGAGTTGTCTCGTTTTCCTCACTCACTCCTAACAATGCAGAATATTATTCTGATCACTTTTCATTCGATTTTAAAATGCATTATTGTATTTTATTTTATTCATTACACACCTCTATAGAACTCGATCGATTTCATTGCTGCGGCTCGATCATTTTTGCTGATGAGCAAGAACTTGGGAGTGTCGCAAAGCGGCAGAGTTGTAACAATTGCAATAACAGCCGGGATGATGGCCACTCCTGAAATTAGACATAAATTTGTAAAGAATGAGCCGCGCTGCAACTGGGGAATAATCTAATATTACAGTGGCCTATTGCGAGACTAACAGGCGTGTTGTGTGCACGCTAGCGAGGAATTTGGATTGTGAATTGTGTACTCGCTTATTGACAGCTCCTGTGCTCTCACCTGTAAGCACTGGCAGGTTCTGTCCAAAGATGTAATCCATTCCAGCGCCGATTCCTAGCGCTGTTGTCATGATGAATGTCGATTCGCAAATGAACGAGGTAATTCCGCGCTCAGCGGTGGGTGTTGCTTCCTAAATTAATATTTTCAACGAGATATGTAACAAATATACCTGTAGAAACAAAATCAGCCCGCCAAAGCTCATTCCTGAGCTTATCGAAGTAGTAAATCGGCTGATAATGAACAATTCGGGAATGGAGA
This sequence comes from Pristionchus exspectatus, assembly GCA_911812115.1. Lineage (NCBI taxonomy): Eukaryota > Metazoa > Nematoda > Chromadorea > Rhabditida > Neodiplogasteridae > Pristionchus > Pristionchus exspectatus. The sequence continues at coordinate 31,008,428 of OU461583.1, read as the reverse complement.
ACAGCACAGACGATAGAGAGAGTGCAGCTCCAAACAAAGCACAGAAGTTGGCAATTAACAATGACTCTGAAATAGATTTTTTTACTTCTTGAGATATTAGATGGCATACTTTTTCTTCCAAGATTATCTGTGAAGTATGGAGTGACAAACGTTCCTAAGAGATCTCCAACAAACCAAATATTCAAGACAAATGACCAGTACCATGTATAGGCTTCGTCTGATAGGCCTTCCTGCAAGAATTTTCTCAATCACAATAAAAAACAAAATTGCTTACTTCTAGGCCTCGAGCTACATAACTGCCATTGATCATGTGCTGGAAGGACTTGTATGAAGTATTCGGGTAGGAATTACAATAGCCTTCCTGCAAATATGAGATAGTAGGTTTTTTACAGTGACTGCCCCACGTTCAAGGAATCACCTTACCTAGTCAATATCATTCCACCACTCAATTGTGCCTCTGAGCACACGAAAGTGTGTCTCGCCCTATCTGAGAGCAATCAAATACCGGGAAATTCGTTGCCGCGGATAGTACTGCGCAGAGGACGAGAAGTTTGATGCGATTTCCAGCCGGCGCCATCGTGGATTGAATAGGGCTGAGTGACTTGGAGTTCTGAGAAACAAAAGTACGACTCAGTAAAGATCAGTACAGATAGGCAACGGAGACAAAAGGCGATTGTTGAGCAAAAAAGTTTTGATTCCGCTTTGAAATTTACCAGTGACACTCACAATATCGGGAAGATCGATCGAATCGCTGAGAGTGTCATTATTTATCGAGTTGTAGCAGGAGACCTGGATCAACTATTGCCAGACGACACTTGAAAGGGGTTACCGAAGTAGCGTTCAGCTGATTTTCGAAACATGAGTCCTCAGAAGTTCGTCGGTCAGGCATTCTGAACGGTTTTCTTCATACAACGAAATTGAAAGCAGGACGGAAAGCAGGGGAAACGCGTGGAGGGTTGAAGCACAAAACGGAAAGAAAGGAAGACAATGCTAAGCGACGGGCACAGAAAGGAAGACAAGAGTGTAATGGGCTAGGAAACTGCTTTCGCAGACACTTGTCGACCCGATTTCGTCCCTTTCCCTCTTATCACGCCAAAATACAATTGACGCCGCGATTCATCGCTATCACTAACTGCTTCATTCGATTACTTCATTCAATTTACAATTCACGAATGCGAGGGACCTTACTCAGGCATATTTACTACAATATGCGTTCATTGAGGAATGTAATTCAGATTAAATTTTTAGTACAATGGATCGACCGTTTGGACAAAGACGAAACACATCTAAGATGACGACTTGAGGGACTCCATGAAATTATTATTGCTGCTAATTTTGCCCTCTTTGACGGCACATTGCAGCCAGAATTCGGGCCATTCACGAGTCTTCATCATCTCCACCACATCGTCAGTGGTCATTTCCTTGATCTTCTCGTCGACGTGGTATTTGGCCGCCTCAGTGGCGCCTGCACTGCTGAAGGCCGCACTGAAATGGATTTCGTCATCAGTGATTATCAATCCAAGAGATCAGCATGTTAGCTAAACCCCATACCACATTAATCTTATAAACATTTATTGATTGATTAATGATTATCGCCATCATTTCGCTCGAAATAAGTTTGAATGAATCCCCTGAATTGAATCCTTCACCGCCATTGTTTCCCAACTGTCAACCCCTCGCTCTGAACTACCATGCAAATCTTCCGCTTTTTCTCAAAAGCACCAGATCTTTCGCTTCGCCTCTTCAAATCCTCAACTGATGTCTGTCACCTAAGCCCCGGCTTATGCTTATCGCGCATGAGTAACGGCGCACATCCCGGAACAAAGACTGATAACAGAAGGAAGAGGTTGCTGATCATAGAGATTCCAAAGAAAACATTCTTGCAACATATTTTTTCTAAGATCAGTGTTAATACCTCGCATCTCTCACGGTAGCGGCATAGAATCCGAGGTTGCGAGCATCTTTCGTTGTGTGAAAGACACAGATGTCGTAGGCCAGTCCGCACACCACAACGGCATCGACGCCCTCTCTCTTGAGGACCTCGAAGAGTTCGGATCTGCAATATGAGAAATATACACACCTGGAAATGAACAGATGATTGAATTCTTTCTCGTTCACATAGAAGAATTCTCCATTCGTGTCCATTCCATACTTTCCCGACAGATCTGTTGAGCTACGTACGTTCTAGATAAGATCGTGTAGGACACTCTACCGGGGATGTATACCTACCGAGACCGTTTTCATTCAATCAAGGTAATTATTTTCTCAAAAGTGCTATCGTTACATTCAAATGCTCAGCGGAGACGCTACGGTGTTTAGCGCATCATACGGAACGTTTTATTCGCTTGCTCATTATTGATTAATACTAAAATTCTCATTTTCTCAGTATGTACTACTAGTGCCGCTAGGAAACGATTAGGAACCAAAGCTAGGACCTGAGACCCTCAAGTCAAAATGTTAAGTTAACGATACGAATCGGAATACGCGGAACGGTTAATCATTTTACGATATAATCGCTCACCGTCCCTCTCCCTCGTTGTCCATGAATGCCGAGTACGAGTCGACGAGAGTGTCCAGGCCCTTGAGAACGATGATGGCTCGTTCGGGAACCTTTAAAACATATGGATTTATCAGAACGTCTTTTTTTCAAACAAAACATTGAGCGCTTCTGAATACCTTCATTTCCGGCACGAGCTCGGCTCCATGGGTGTTGGCCACGCAGTGGTCGGGGTAGAGGACCTGGAGAAAATAGTTTCCGTCGAACTAAATAAGAATATAAAAGGCCGTATCAACATCCAAACATGTAGTTTCAGTCGATGAAACATGTTTTGCTGTCTCATCAATAAGCTCAGCTATTATCCTCCGTCGAAATAAATTGTTTTTGTCTCATCATCATACAGTTTCTCTCTCCCCTTTCTTCCTAACCCTTCAAGATGTGTAATATCATTTCATCTGTTCTAAATCTTAAACTATTCACCTGTTCTCTCTTCGGCTGGACGAAGTGCGCTTTTCCAAACATTTCCACAGTGCTGTTGGCTGCGAGTCGACGATCTCCATTTCGAGCAGCGGAAAGGAACGAGATGTGGTCGGCCGGATGCCAGTCCTTTGATTTGTTATCCATTCATATTCATAATCATAATCATTTGTCGAACATCAAGGCTGACGCCTGTCGAACAATGCAGTTCTTTGCATATTTGCTGTCAATGAACACTGTTGAATTTAGTGAAATCATCGCACAATCTATCTATTAGCTAACCCTTTATAACTGAGAACGAAGATCCCTGTCGAATACCTAATCATGTTGCCTCCTGCAGTTCAATTGTCATTTGTCTTGGTCAATTGTGTCAGGATAATGGTATTTGGCCTGTCTAGTGTTCCATGTCTAGTGTAAAAACTAGCATTCTCAAGCTAGAGAGAGCTCGGGAGTGAACAGTTGGCACTTGATCAGTGCTAATGCTCTGTCTAAGCGCTATCAAGAGTTCAAGTCGTCTTTTACACGCGTCAATGGAAGCATTGCACCCTCGAGGCACACCTTGCCTTTCTTTTCCGGCTATTGTGAAACTAGGCGGAAACCGCACCTTCGTTATTATTATGGTGTTGAAGGGCAGCTCGAGAAGGCGGTTGACGTTGGGGATGCGGGCAACCGGATCTTCACCGGCATCTCCTGCCTAAAATCGGACATTTTTTTCGGTATTTGCTAATATTTCCGGGTTCCTTGCACCAAAATAGCATCAAGTTGGGCTATTTCTAGAAGAGCTAAGTGCGTAGGGGCCCATAGTGACGCCGGCTGTCAGGTCAAGCGCATGGACCAGTCAACCGTGACCTGCCCAGAGTTGTTCAGAGCAAGAACAACTTCCGTTCTGACAATGGATAAAAAATCACCTGTAGACAAAATTGGATCTATTTAATAGGTTTTGTTATTTCTTCTCACTATTCCGAACATGTGCTCACCGAAATGGCGAGGCTTCCCGTCGCGAAATCGACCTGGTAGTCAACGATGATCAGGGCGACTTTCAGCTCCTTCAGTGCGTCCTTAGAGGTCTTGAGAAGAATGTCCTAAACAAAGGCCATCAAGTATACCTTCCTTTGATCGTTCGAGCCGATAGAAAGTGCACGGGAATTCAAGTGCGATCAGAGTAGGTAGCCAATATCTTTTTTTCACTGCGAACGATTTCACATCAGAATTTCTTTAGCCAAAAAAGTATTTTTCAATTCTGGATAAAAATGAGGTATATGAAAAGTGTAGAAATGGAAAAAAATTGTTGTGAAAGGGAAAATCAAGCGCCGATTTCTCTGATCCGTATAGCCTTCAAAATCTAAAAATGACGAACCTCAACGTTCCTGTGCATGTTCGCTTCAACGTAGATGCGGGCTCGCGAGAGTGCCTGAAAGCCGTCTAGGTTCAAAGAACAGAGGAAGAAAAATGAACCAGTGCAATTCTTTGCTATCTCTCTTTCTCATCTCGAACACGGAGAGAGAGAGGAGGGGAAGGGGGGAAGGTAGCTATCGCTCTTCTCAGTTCTCGATATGCCCTCTCTTATCACCCTGGGAGCCCGAGAAGATCGTGACGTGGAGTCAGTCAGAGATTAGTCCATTCACACCAAATCTGGGGATTGGGTAAGGTTTACTGAGGCGTGCACTGTACTTGCTTGCACATTGGAGGACGGGCTCACTTTCTCAAGCCATAAAACTTCCTGTAGTAAATTCTGGAGCAACAACTGGTTGGTTCAATCAGGAGAGCCCATCTATTCACGGGCAATCAAACTCAAATTGGCAGTTTTTTTGAAGAATTGGAGTTCTATGGGCTATATTCAAAAGGAAAGTGCTATATTGTCTCAGTTATTCACAGTTTCTGTCTCAGTTAGCAGTAGGGTTGCGCGTTCGGGATCGGCGATCCCGTGCTCACCGAGTCCATTCTCTTCTCTTTCGAGCACGTGCTCTTGAGGGAGGGATTACCCTCTTCCCTTCGTCGGTAATACCGACGAAAAGGGAAGAGGAGTCGGCAATACCGACATTGTCGGGATCTCTGTCGGGATTTGACCTATTTCCCCTCCCCCTCTTCCCATCTCGTCCCTCTCCTCCCCCCTCCCCTGCCTCTATTTACAATATCGATCGGGAATAGAGGGAGGGAGAGGGGAGGGAGGAGATGGGAAGAGAGGAGAAGGGGTAGGTCAAATCCCGACAGAGATCCCGACAATGTCGGTATTGCCGACTCTCTTCCCTTCCGCTCCCCTTTCGAATCGCTCGAGCGATAGAGAGGGGCGAGGAAGGGAAGAGGGGGTCGGCAATCCCGATACCGATCCCGAACGTGCAACCCTAGTTAGCAGTATATCTCATTTTCTACTAACATAAAACCAAAATTCTTGATTACATTTAACGAGAAGGGAAATTACTTCATAGGTGAAGAGGGCGAGCACACCAAAGGAGACGACATCGAAGAGCAGACCGACCAACTCGGAAATCATTCTCGGGTTCTGACTTAGAGTGAACCGGGCGAAGGAGAGAGAGAGCGGATGTAAGCGTGAGTGATTCTTAGGAGGGAGAATGGGAAAAATGAATGGGAATATTCTGATTTGGTATAAATATTAAAAATATGTGGAAGTATGTTATTCTTTGTTAAAATACTATAATCATTGATTTTATCATTCCAATATTAATATATTATAGGTTCATCGGAGGTAGATTCAATGTTGAGGATTGCCTTCAGATGTCGTACTGTATTCTTCAAATTCAGGCGACGCATTGCACATTTGGAGCGTCAGTAACAGGATCACTGTCTGGAGAAGATAATTCTTCGAATTTGCACATCAAATAGGCCGTTTTTTTCATCTGAAAAAGAGTATCATTAAAACTATGTTTTTACTATGTTTCTCACCCCCGATCCAGTCATGTAGCTCAGCATCTTCGTTTCATCTACACATGTAACACTGCACAGTCCAAAGGAACAATCAAATTTGGTCAAACCAACTGGTAAGCCCATCATGCACTTTTCAACCTGCGTATCTGAAAAAATAACTTGCTCTATGTTGCGAAAAAGAAAGCACTGTCTGTTAGGCAGTTCGCTTTTGTGTAGCCTCCAACCCATTCATTGTTTCCGACCGTGCAGGATATGGTCAGGCCATCCATTTCTGCATCTGGGGCCTTAAAACGATTTTGTTTGGAACTCAATTCTAGTATCTCTATTACTGACAAGGTTCGTTATGAGTGTTCCGCTTTTGCACGTCGCTGTGTATCCTCCTTGACCATCCCCTATGTAGATAAGTTCTGACGATCGGCATCCTTTGTTTAGAGGGCAATCTTGAAGCTCCAATTCAGGACACATCACTAGAGCGTCGGCTGGAGGCTGCTCTGTATAGCCTTCTGCAAAAAAATCATGTAAAAATTAATGAAAAAAATCTAAAATGTTCATAAAACACTTACTGCCATCGTTGAACTGACATGTAATTCCTGCTGTTGAATCGTATCCGGCTACGATCCAATCCGGCGTTCCCGTAACACATTTTATTGTGTCAGATGTCAGCAGTGCCATGTCTTTCTGCAATGATTAAGTTTTTATCACTTTTCAGTAAAGATTGTTTAGCAAACCTTGTAAATAGCCTTACTATCCGGAGGACAAGTCGCCTCGCATTTTTTCGGATTAACCGGCTTAATGCAGAGTTTATTCAGCGGACAAAGACCTGCCTTTCCGTCGTTCATCACATCAATCGAACATTGACAGTTAGCTGAATGCACGTAATAAAAATAAATTTTTATTACAGTAAAATTGAAAAAGCTTCCGCAATGAAATAATCGAAGCTATCGCTGAAACCAATCGCTAACCTTATTTAATCGAAGCTAAAAATCGCTAACCTTATTATGCTTAGTGACTTTATTGAGAAATAAAACTAATAAAACTGTTTGAAAATACAAAGAAACATACCGCATTTAAACTCTTGGGGTTGGGAGAGCTTTTTTCCGTCTTCTGAGTCTACTTTGACGTCGTTCGTGAATATGTCGCACACTACACGATCGTGCCCCATATTCTGAAATTTTCAAACTGAATGGTTCATTGATTTTCAGTGAACATTTCAAAATGATACATCGACTGTCATGCTGAAGCCATCCGGACACGTGATCACGCAAATATTATCCACCCGAATTGGAATATTCGTTAATGACTGAAATGTGATACATCATTATTGTATATTTAGATTAAAAAAAACATAATTCAACAGCAAAAAATCCCACAGTTTCACCATCATCGTAAAAAGAAGTTGCAGTTATCTGGCACGTACCGCACTCAGCCACTGAAATAGTCAAAATGTCATCAATTTATGTGCATATCTTCAGTAGTTGCTCTAGTTGCAGAACATTAAAAAATAACTTTTGCCGCAGTTGTACTTCTTCTGATTTACCGCCATATTCTTGTCATCAACGAAGATTCCGGAATTAGGGCTAGAAAAAATAATAAATCGAAAAAAGTATGAACAAAACGCACTTGCAAGATATCGTTCCGCCCGTAATAGGGTTAACTGTTGTTCCATCAACTTCGAGCAGGACAGCATCGGCAGGCGTGCAAGAGTAAACCTAAAATTAAACGAAAGTGAAGCGTAAAACAGGAGTCATATTCGGTATCTAACCTCGGCGCCGTTTACAATTTTCTTGACGAGTCCATTGACAACGTATCCGTCTACAGCCGCCGCCAGTGGAACGGAAGGGCAATGCATGTCTTCGGCTGAACATGATTGGTTAGGGGGTGAATTCGTTCAGATTTATCTACCTTGTATTTTATCTTACACTGAGGAACGATGTGAGACAATCGTTGTATTATTGAATCTAGATAATCCACCTTCGAAAAAAGCAACAGTGTCATTATGGCTGCCTAATTAGAAAATAGCCCATTCAAGGATGACAAAAGCATTTTCGGAAAAAAATGAGATCATTGCGGATCTCCCCTGTCTAGTAGAGGATAAATGAATGGCTTATGACCTGCCGCATCTTTCTCTCCGTTCTTTTTTTGGGAAGAAGTGAAAGTGAACGGAGAGCAAGAAATGCTCGGAAGTGCAGCAATCTCCCCAAACGTTCTAGCATGGAGCAACGCCCTTTCATCGGTAACGAAATTCATAATGAACAAAGTTCCTCAGTGAGCTTACAATACTACCACTCCTCTCCTTTGAAAATAGTTAAGATATTAAAAAAAAACTGTGTAATAACCAACTATGTATATTAATTGAATTATTGTTTACTCGCGTGTTCATCACCAAACTACGATAGTCAATAAAACTTAACATTTTTCTAATTAGCCCACGTTACTAAAGTTACTATGAATAGACGAATAGATGGAAAAATACGCACCGGGCTTCATAGGCAGGCATGTCCAGGCGAGTTGTAAGGAGACCGAGAGTATGAGCAGAGAAGGAAGCATCCTCGGAGAAAAAGAAGAAGAGAAAGGACCAATGACAGATCAGCCCCGCCGGTCTGCTGATATACCCCCGCCTGAGGGAAAATGATGAGAAATGCTGGAAAAAGGAACGGAATACCTGAAATGAACGGGAATTAAGCTGCATATCCACTCTTTCTTCTTCTACGAAGGATAAGGCGCGAATGTGAATGATATCCTGCCCACGCTTTGAACGATTGATTAGGATAAAAGAGGGAGAACGAATGGATACGCGGAACGTTCACTGAGTGAATAGCGTGACCATTCTTAATATTTTTTAAAATATACATATTTAAACATAATTAGGTGGCGCCGACAAATTCTACCGGTGACTATTCTGGTTCGACGAACTGGCGATGGATATTCATGCGTGAGTTGATTGATATTCATTCAGTTGAATAGTGTTTGAGAGCCACCAGTTATCTACTACCGCCGTTGCGCAGGAGTTAGGAAAAGGCCTTGCCCCCCCCTTCCTGTCTCCCGGGGAATTGATAGTTTGCTAACCATCACAATGAGTTTTTCGCGATAGAGAGAATGGAGAAGATGCGAACGCGTTCAATTTAGGGTCCGCCGCCGCTTGCTGAAGGAGAACACAGACAAGGACTTCAAGCTGCCGCTGTTCTCGCTCGATCCGTTCGACGCTCCTGATTACTACAAGACGCAGGTCAGAAATTGAGTTCATTTCAGAGGACGACGCGGCGGAGGGCAAGAAGGAGAAGGGCCGCGTGCCGCATCTCGGATACTGTACCCCGCGCGTCGACCGTCAGTGTTTATGCCTCATTGAATATGAAAAAGGAGAGGAGAGAGGAGATAGAGAGTGGGAGAGAGAAGGAGAAGGAAAGAGAGAGGTGAGAGAGATGAAAATGAAGGGCTTAATTCTTTTCAGCGGATACCGTTCCCGATCGCGTTCTCGGTGAGACTCCCAAGAAACGTGCCACCGCACTCCGTCGTGCGGGAGATGTCACCATCAAGATCATTAACGTTGATTAAATCAAGACTTCAGCCATAAATCAAATCCCAACAGTGAAATCGTGTCTTGCCCACTTTCAATCCAGTCCTCCCTGAGACTGATAAAATTGTTCGAAAATGCCACTTTTGTGTACCACAACTCAGGCTATTTCATGGAAATTGCTTTCAAACTTTTAATTTTCTATGCATTTCTACTTCCTTTGACTATCGATTGAAAGCATAAGCTGACCCGTCTGTACTTGAGATCTCATTCCTTTATTTCACTATTAGAGAGAGAGAGAGAAGAAAAGCAGGTCCAAGTCCTTACATCGCTTTTTCCTTTCTTCTTCCGGACGAATCATATTTACATCTTTCTTTTCAACAATACTCATTCAAACCATACATGTACTTATCAAGGATTGGACGAGCTTTTTGAAGATGTAGTCATCAGAAGAAAAAAAGAGAAAATAATGTGTGTGCGTATGCAAAGGAGCAATTAAAGTTGGAAACTCGGAACTTTATCGATCACATTGCAAACAATAATCACATTATGAGGTAACCATATTGTCAATTCACGTTTTTAGCCAGATTCTTCGTTTGTTCTTGTGAGTTGAGAGGCCGACCGGCAATGAGTGGAACTGCAGAATGCTTTCGGAAGTCAGCGATCCTTCAATGATAGTTATCACAATTAATAAACTTTATATATTTTGTGATCTCATGAAATTAGTAGTTCGTGTAAAAAGGTAAAGGTCAAGCGATTTTACGTCGTAAGACAAAGCAAGGTGGGACCCGCTGATAAGGCCAGCTGTTAGAGTTCGAGTCGAGGGATCGAATAGTTGCGGATCAGAATATCTTTATTTTTTGAAACAATATCTATGAAGTAGATTCTCACCATGCCTCTAATTGTTTCGGAGTACAACCCAGTTGATTTGAGACCTCACGCGTATCATCTGCGGTGAGGTTAGGGTTCTGAAATCGTATTTCTTACTGAAAAAATATTCCAGAGCAATGCCTTTCGCAATTTATCCGTTCTCTAATTGAAAATGCGAAGCGTGGAATATAGATTATAATAACATGCCAGTGCCGTCTGAATCATCAACATCCGTATGCGGAATGTCTCATCCATTGGAGGAGGTCCGCCGACGAGGCGACGTGCGGCTGCCTGCTAAATCATCCACACTCATCAGTCAAACCACGTTAACTATCCAGTTCGAAGTAATCCAAATAGTATATTATAAAAAATATTATTTCAATGCTAGCTCGGTATAACTTGAATTTTTGCAACTTCTAGTGTTTTTTGAATAATTCAGAATCAAAACCTGGGCTTCCGAGGGCGGTAGTCGCAATGGGATGGATATCATGCCCTGCGGGGTGTGCATCATAGCAAGTGAGGGCGCTTCCTGATCAACCAGAGGGGCAGAGAACAAGTTCGACTGCAATCATTTCAATATCCTTTATTATAAATAATTCAAAACATTTCTAGTTGTGGTGTAGTTTACACAGCAACCATCGAATTGTACAGCAATGGAATCCGTAGATTATAGTGCTCGAAATGGCGAATAAAATATCAAGGACTAGCCCCGGGCTCGTCGCTACTTGAAGCGGGAGACACGGGTAGCTCATCGTCACTGTCCACACTGCCGATGAGCGATTCCACTGGCACTCGCTTCCGGAGGGAATCTTGAAAAGTGAGAAAAATCATAAATATCATGCTATAAGAACAATTCCATAAAAGGTAAAAATTGCATATAAAAATGAAATTTCTCACTTGAACAAAATAGGATCAGAAAATAAGATTCACGTTTGTAATTGCTGATGAATTTGTCGATGAAGCCGATGACGTGCTGAAGTTCGCGAAGCTGAGTCGCTTGAGAGGCGAGCATGTCTTGCATGAACTTGTCCAGCTATAAATAAATAAATTTTGAATTTCGATTCGAAACTTGGACAGACTTTCGACTGAAAAATATGTGTACGCTTTTATGAGCCGAGAGTTAGATAAAAATGTTTAAATTCAACAATGATACAATTCATTTTTTTGTCCAAAAACAGAGCTAATCTCCGATCCGTTCACGTACCTCCACATCCTCCTTTCCAGTAGGCGCTCGAATCTCGGAGATTCCCTGAAATTGATACCTTGTGACGCATCTTGTTTTCAGTGCCACTTATTCCTTCGCGCGTTTTTGTTTGTACTCGGATGATGTCAAACGGTGCACAAGGTGCAAATGTCAGCGGCTTTCAGTGTATTTCGAGGGTTGCTTCAACCATTTGTCTGTTCCGATAGAACGGGGGAGTTGGGAGACGCAATTCCTTGCTGAATGGCACTCCCTTCACGTCTGTATCACGTCAATTTGATCTCCACGAACGCGCACACAACGCAAAGAGAAAAGAGCCGGGCGCCAATATTTGAGAGTACTAAGCGAGATGAGGGATGACGAATGATTACTCGGCGGCCTCCTTGAGAGTTCGTTAGCGCCTATCAAACAAGGAAACTGATATGATAGCGAGCGCCCTCGTTGGCTCAAAATCAGCGCGCGTTTCGCTAATCCCATAAGGCACAGTGGTGCTCTCGCGCGCGCAAATGGCAGTGAGCAAATATGGAACGTGATCAAGAGAGAGAATGGAGAAAAGAAGAAGTCTCAAGATGATTGCCACCCCTCTTCAGTGCCTGCCCCGATAGGGTATCCGTTACGCAGACAGGAAGAAAAGGCTGTAGAAAAAAATCAAACAAAATAAATGAAAATCAGAAAAAAATGGTTATTGTCGTATGGAACTCGTTTATGTACACTCATAATAAGTTATTCTGATTTGCGAATGATCTCTAGGGTGTGTCATCAAAACCTCTTCAACTACTCCACAACAAACTGCTAAGCTTCTCACACACACTAGTTTTTTGCGCGTCGCCTCTGACTCAAAGTTTGTCACATTCCTCTAGCATTTAGGTGTGGCACACGCCGCTTCTCCCGCCTCCTTCCTCCCTAGTTCCCAGGGGCAGAGAAGCGTCAGAGTTCTCCCAGCACTCTTTCCTTCCTTGCGCAGTGATATCCGCTCTGCGCTCATATCCAGATCCACTGATAGCTGGTGCCATCATCGCACTTGCCAATATCCCCATCCCCTCTACGTGTCTCTCATTGCCTCCTCTCTACGTCTCCTTCTCTCAGCCAGCCCCCGGAAGGGAGCGAGCGAGCACACACAAAACAATCCCCCCATCCGCCCTCCCGTATCTATCTCCTCTCTTGCTTCTCCTATCGTTCTTCATCATCTTCTTGCCACCGTTTCCTTCGTGTTCACGTGTAAGTGTCTCAGGAGGCCGTCGAGAGATCACTCGGAGAGCAGAAGAAGGAGAACGGGAAGAGAAGTGCGAACGGAAGTGATTCAGAAGAACGACGATGATGGTGCAACGACGAGCGATCGCCGTCTTCTTACTACTGGTTACGGTACGTGTTTTTCCTTCTTTTAGCTTATTTTCATCACTTGCTCAACATCATAAATCTTCGAGAAAAGTAGACATTTTTTTCAATCTTTCTGCTTCTTCGATTTTTTAAAGTAACAATAGCTATGTACTTCTGTCGCATTGATCAGATCAGATTTCGAACTAGCTCAACGTCATCAATCATCGTGAAAATTAGAAATGTTTAGTTTGTATCGAAGCGTTTCTTTCTGCATCAGCATTATTGAAACTAATAATAGCCTCGTACTGTTTCTCGATGATGGGATCGGATTTCAAACTAGTTTTTGAGTGTTTAGAGTGTGCCGGTGTAATACTGAAAACTCGCGTGCGAACTCACTAGTAGCTTTTCTCGGTTTTGTGTTTCTTTTGGGTTTCTCTCTATTTTCGGTTCCGGAAGGCCAATGAGCTACTGCGTATGGAGAGCGGTGGGGTACCACTTCGTTAGTATTGCCTCTCCCCCTAGTGCTACGGGGCTGATACTCGAAAGACAAGTCCGATTATTGCGCAAACAAACTCTTCGGCAGAGGCGCGAATTCGCTCAAAATAATTCAGCGGAAGGAGAGGGAAAGAGAAGCTTCGCGATGAGATAGAACAACCAAGTAACGTGCGAAAAGCGCTTGAACAAATCACGGTTAAGTTGGCGGCTAATAACCAGGAAGCAAATCACGCACTGACTCAGCATCCAGTTCAATTAGAGAGGCTCTAGTGGATATCGAGATGGATGGGGGATATTCTGGAATCGTGAGAACCAAGGCAAGAGACGTTCACGAGATGTGATCCACCGCTCACAGTTCAACCGTTCGGTTTCTGCAGTGTTTGCTCAGATTCGAGTTACTCTCTCTGTCTACTACCACAACTGCTCCGGTCCCGAGGGCAATCGAGCGGTGCACAATAGCAAAAAGACAACTATTGCCCGTGAATACAATAGACGCGCAGGTCATATTTGCCCGGGGGGGATACCCGAGTAATATTCACTCGCTTGATATCGGCTCCGTTGCACGTCGTTCCTTCTTGGAAGTGGCCAGTCAATTGCCTTTCGTTCTTCTGGACGGAAGCCCTTTTCGTACTATTGCTATCGTTGATTAGGGCAAATAACGAAGCTCTAATTAGCCAGGTGGCCTGTTGATGCCGTACCAGTTATGGGTATCGCTTACTTTGCCCATCGGCTTTTCCCTTCTCCAGCTATCGATAGCGAGTGAGGGGGCTATTCGTTACGGGAGACAGGGTGCTCTTTTGCTTTTCACTGATCAATCTCAAAGACAAACGCCGCCAGTGTTCCGGTCATTTTCGGCTCGCGAGCGTTGCCCAAAGCAGATGATAGGCCATCATCTTCGATCCCCGGCGGCGGGTTGAAAGCTCTCTTTTCGCCTCCCCATTGTCACGCATTGTTTTCTAGTCAACACTTTCTAGACTTGTCACTCACCTGATAGAATGCGTAGAGATTGCACGTAAGCGAGAGGTTTCTATTGTGATCAGGTGACGGGCAGATTTGCGTGTCATTCATTTATCGCGCCGCGGTTTGTGCAGTCTTATCAGTTGTGAACAGGAAGAAGGGAGACTCTGTGACGAGCAGAGACCGAAAACCAACACGGAAAGAGTATGGCGATTGTCTACGTGCCATTGTGCACATTTCTCATGACGTTTAGGGTGAGTGAAACAACAAGTCAATCTGTGATGGAATCTGTTGATTCGTTGATGCCTCATTATCAAGAAATCTAATTATGCTATAACGTAAGACTACTTCTGCATTTGCTCATAACTGATAATTATCATACCCAAAATTCACTAAATCATTTAAAATTGCGTAAGCGAAAATTATCCAGGTTCCGACGCCGGCATGCAGTCAGTGCACCACATGCAATCAACAACCCTCCCAAATCTACTATAACTCTCAGGTATCCTGTGGTTTCATGAATAGTGAGCGAAGGGATCATATTTCGGCCTTCATCTATTATAAATGCAGAAGAATGCTCTATTATTTGTCCCTTTTGAAGGTTGCCGTCCAACCTGCGAATAATGGTCGTCCTGCTGGGTATGTGAATATGTGAGTGCATGCCGTGTTTCACTATCTCTATACTGTCACTTTTCAACTGTCCAATCACGTAACTATCACTGTCATTTTCTACTATCTATTCACGTAACCAACCACTGATCGGATCTGTCCGAAGCACGAACAATGATCCGTCACTATCACTTCACAAAGTTTTCTCGAGAGTATTACTCTAAACTTCACACTTCCTTCACTATGAGTTCACTGCTTGTCACTACTTCTGACTATGTTGGACTGTTGCATGGGATCTATAATTGATCCAAAAACATCGTCTAAATTCCCCGCTTTCCAGCCAGTTCCAGCCTCCCTCATCCGTCTCTCGCAACCAGCAGATCTACGTGTGGTACGGCAACCCGCAGCCGGTGCAGAACCAGGTACTGAGTGTCGTGACCCCTTGTCTACTAGAGAATCATAGCTCAACCAGGCGCTGAACATTCCTCAGAACAATGGAGTACAGCCGCAGTACAATCCCAACGGCTACAACAACAACAACAACCAGCAGCCCGTGATGTACAACAACATCAACAGGGATCAGCCCAATTATGGTTAGTTCTTTAATTTTAACTTTTTGACTCCCTTAAAATAAACAAAATTGAAGTGATTCTATTTCACCTTTTCGAGAGTTGACCAAAGAAAGAATTTTAACCCCTTTAATTTCAACCAAGTTTTCTATTTCATCTCTTTCGATGGCTGATGATGAAATTTTCAGCCAACCAGCCACAGCCCTACAACCCGAACGTCCCTCAGCAGACGCCGAGACCGGTATGACCCTCGCGTTCCGTACCTGCTTGCCGAACCCGAAATCGTACCCAATCCGCCGAAGCCTTCCAATATTTGGCCAACTGTAATTTCTGATATCAAATCCCCGCAATTCTTCCTGAATCACACTTTTGATCAACTGCCAAATTTGTCATCAGATTGCCTCCCCTTGCTTTCATCCCCCATTGCAGAACCAGTCCATCCCCGGCTTCCTCCCCCCCGCAGGCGTGCCCTCCACGGCCTTTCCCTACTCGACGACGACGCCCGCGTACAACACCGTCGGCCAGCTCGCTCCCATCAACCAGGCCTTCGATCAGCCTCCAACCTACCTAAACACCGGCTCCACCCCCACCCCGGCTCCCTACTACGGCTCCACCACGGCAGCGCCACCGGTAACCACCACGCATGTCCCATCGACGTCGTTCTCTGCATCCCAGTTTGTGTTCACCTCATCGTCAACCCCCTCTTCCCCTTCTTCCTCCTCAACTCCCGCTGTGCCCTCTCCATACCTGGCCGAGGGCTTCACTCCCACCTCCTCTCCTCCTCCTAACACGAACGATTCCATGCTCGCTCCCCTGCCCGTTGTGTTCCCCTCCTTCCCCGCATCCCCCGTGTCGTCGTCGTTCGTGAATGTCCTGCCCCTGCCCCCGGCCCCCGCCCAACCTCCCACCTCCAACACGGTCATCATCACCCAATCATACTCTGGCCCAGCGACGGCCCAGACAGGCCTAGGCCAGGCGCCCTCGTCCTTCTCCCAGACAATCGTGAGCCCAAACGAGACGAGCCGAATTTCTCTGGACCAGGCACCGGGCCAGACCTCCATCAGTCAGGTCGTAGCCAGCCCGAATCAAGCTACGCAGACAAGGATCGACCAGAACCAGACCCAGACCACCCTGACCCGAACTGCGATCTCGGCCAATCAGACATTGCTAGGCCCGAACATGATTCCAGCAGGCACCGTTACCCAGACGGTTGTCGGAGGTGGCCAGGTCCCCACTAGTGGTTCGCAGCCATCGAGCACCACTACCTTCACCTTCGTGGGCACGAACCAGGGCACCGATGCGGCTTTTTCCAGCAATCAAGGTGCACTGGGAAACAACCAGCCGGCTGGAGCAGGTGACAGCCAGTTCGGGTCCGGTCAACTCCCGGTCACCAGTCAGCCCGGCTCCAATGTTACTCCCCTGCCTGTGATCTTTCCCTCACCCTCGAACCAGGTCGCAACTGGATCGAGCTTTGGCCAGTCGTCTGGTCCTGCTTTCCAACCCAATCCCTCCGCTAGCCAGTCGTCGACTGCGTTCGTGCAGGATTCAGGCCCGGCCATTCCCCCGCCTGTTGGATCACAGCCGCAATTCCAGCCCAACCCCTTCGCCCAACAACAGTTTCAACCTTCATCTACTCAGGTGCCGCAACAACCCTACAACCCTGCGCTGGTGACCTCGCAGACTGCGCCGGTGAGCAATCAGTATGACGCCACGTTCGCACCGCAGCAGCAGGGCTCAGCTGCAGCTGCAGCCGTCGGCGGCGGCTCAGCGGCCGTCCTCGCTGCAGCACTTGCAGCAGCTGCTGCAGCCGGCAGCAACAGCACGCGCGCCTCGACCACACCCTTCCCCTACTCGACACAGTTCAATCAAGGCACAGCAATGCCCACGATCCAGCCCGTCCCTTCCGCATCCCAAATTCCTCTAGCAACCTCCACCCAGGGCAGCATGCAGCCCACGTCCAGCACGCTCGCTTACAGTACTTCCCCTTCCCCTTCCCCGATCCCGACCTCATCTACCCCCGCTTTCTCCCCCTCTTCCCCCTCGACAACCAGTGTTCCATCGTCGACAACCCCCTTTCCCGTGTCATCTTCCCCTAGCACAACGCAGCAGCCGCTGCAGCAACAGCAGCAGCAGCAAGTGCTGCAGCCGTCGCAGCAGCTGCAGCAGCAGCCACTTTCTAGCACCGCCCAACCCTCCACCACTTCCCCTGCTCAGGTGTACTCGCCCTCGACTACGGCCTTCCCCTACTCAACGCAGTTCAACCAGGGCACTCCGATGCCAACAGGCACCGCGTCTCCCTACTACTCCTCGACGATGTCGCCATCGACGACGCCCTTCTACCCCTCAACGACGACAATGGCCCCGCCCACGTCCACCTTCCCGTCCACAACCACCCCACCAATGTACACCTCCAGCACCGTGCAGCCCCAGTTCACCAACACGCTGCAACCATCGCAGCAGCTGCAGCAGCAGCCCTATGTGCAGCAGCAACAGCAGCAACAGCAGCAACAGCAGCCGAGCACGTTCGCACCCTACAGCAGCACCCAGGGCCCCACCACCACGACAGCTCCCGTTCAGATTGGTTACAATCCCGCCGGGCAGCCGGTGTACGGACAACCGACCAGCACGCAAGCACCGTTCGTGAGTAACTCTGTCGTTCGTAGCCTTGGTTGTGGATCTGTCGGAGGCGTAAAGCACGCACTTTAGTTTGTTTTTTTGTTCCGTGCTCCGACAGATCGACTGTAATTCTGTAGTGAAATGCAATCTTTGATTAGTATTAAGTTATCCCAGGTCTCAACGACGCCAACTACCCCATACGCGCAGTCGACTACGCCATACGGTTCTCAGTACCCGATGACAGGAACGCCCGTGAACCAAGGAGCGATCGGAGTGAACAACATGAATAATGCACCGGGATCGACAGTCAGTTTGATATTTCACGAAAGTCATACCAGCTATTCAGGGCTATAAATTTCCCTGACCTCTTGAAATAGTCTTAAAAACCATAACCTTAATCAAATAATTTCAGCCCTACTACCCGTCCACGACTCCCTCCCCGCAGCAGCCCTTCTACAGTCCCTCCACTACCCAGCAACCATTCGTGCAAGGACCGACCACCACCGCTCCTGGAGTGTATCAGATCGGACAGGTTTGACAATCCATCTAGCGATCCAACGAAGAAAAGTTTCGATAGGAGCATAAGATAAAACCTTTTTTGTCTCCAAAGAAAGTGCTACAATTATTTTTTGTTGGTTGAAAAGACAGTGAATATAATAATTCTAGGGAGTGCCCGGAGTGCCCAACACGGCGAACCCGCAGTTCAACCCGCCACAAAACGTGCAGTCATCCACCTACTCGCCCTACGCCGCTGGAGGATCGGTGAGGAATTCATTTTGTTTGCCTGCATTTGTGACGGGTGGTTGCAAGATTCTTATGACTTTGAAGATCTTTCCATTCAAATCCGATCTATGTTTACGATCGATCATCACCTATTTGGCCAAACGGGATTGCCCGATATGATCTGACCAGGAAATATGACGGGAAGATGAGCGATAGATAAGGGGGGAGTGCCCGATTATGGAACTTGAGTGCGATCCTTTGAGGGTGAGGTTCCGATTGATTAGATATGATCGATTTTTGAATTCATTAAGGGGCGATTAGAGAACCAACAATAAGCATGGCAGAAAGAACTCGATTAATCTTTGATCTTTGTAGATTCTGGCTATTCAGTAGATGAGTTTTCTTACTACTGGAAGCGTCTGAACACAATTGATCTTCGATCTTTGCAGACCCTAGGCACCCAACAGATGTATGACCCATCGACTGGTCTCGTCACGGCTAATGGAATGAACACGATGTACGGTCGGTACACGACGATGGAACGTGAGTTTGTCAGTCAATTTATGAATGAGTTATGATGCATGCCGAGCTACTAATGGTGACCATTTGTTTTCGTTATTCTAACACACTTTTCTATGATTTATACGATAGCAACGGACCACACTAACCTAGAATGCATGCGAGTAGGAGATTTTAGAAATAAGTGAATGAAGTTCATCGATGCATTTTTTTCAGCCGGCAGCCAAATGATGCGTGACGTGCCAATCAATGGAGGTACATAATGATTTCTATATTTGAGGATCGATAATTGAGATACAGTACCCCACAAACATCAATTTGCAGGTGCGACTCTCTCGCTGGCGGCAGGAATGGTCGCTCTGTTATTCCTCTTCTAAACTCCATCAAGAGCTCCTCCTAATAACACAACCGCATCACCTCTACTTATCCTCGAGACTGTCATATTTAGTCCAATCTCTTCCAATTCTCCTTTGTCTTTCCCTCACAATCCTTCCCTGTTCGCCCCCCAGTGCTCACTACGGGTCCACACTCTCTGTATGTAATGAGTAGCTACTAGTTTATATATCTATTGCTGTCTGTAAAGCCATCTCACCTGTATGATGTCCCTGATATCGAAGACGCTCTCGTCGCCGCTGAGTTGCATCGCGGCCTCGATTTTGAGGAGCAGTTTCTGTGTGATAAATCATTATTTGCTTTTTTGTATCTCATCCATTTACAAAAGTGTTAGAAAAAGCTACAGCGATAATTTCTGTTATATTTCCGAAATTTCTTTGATCCTCATTTTTCGTAGTAAGTGATGCAATGGTTTTGTTCGTTTCATAGACCATTTCTCTTCAACTGTAAGTCAATCAAGCTCTATGAAGAGCAAAAACGGGAACTTGATTGCATGCTCGTTATTTGCAAGTACCTCAATAGAAGGAAAGAGCGGATGCGCCTTGACCTTCTTCATAAGGGCAGATGACTCTTTGGAGCTTTTCTGCAATTGATTCTTGAAGTTCAATAGAAGACATTTGCCTTTGAGCAACAAACCATCGAGTTCAAACATCTAAAAAATGAAAAAAACTCACGTTTGCAACACCGCATACAGCACGAGATGTGGACGCTTCAGGCTCGGTCATCTGAATTTGCGTTATTGGATGCGATACATTAAACGAACCGAGCAGTATAAAAAGCACATCTATATATAGTCAGGTTTCAACTGGTAATGCAGGGGAGACAATTGAGGACTGCCGATGATGGACAGGTAAGTTTCGCGAAACGGTATAGAATGGGCAAGGTGATGATCACATGTGTGAGTGGTGGCGACGCTCCCCATCGCTCCCACTCGCAAACGACCGCGAGAAGAGACGAATTTATGGGCGGCAAAGTGAGTAACAGCTGCAGAAGAAGTGAGTGATGAGGAGTGATTGGGGTGCGGTGAACCGGGAAAGAACTATGCAGACGGGAACATGGATTTATTACTGACCTATGGGATTGGGATTCAGGATAAATGCGTAGACCGGCGACCTAGGAGCTAGGACTGGTTACTGAAGAATCCATGAAAGAAATATGGTATAGCGAATATATCTATGTGTTTTATGTCTTAATTATGTTACCGAGAACCTGGATCCCGACTGTGGTTCTGGGTACAGTATCAGGAGAACAAGTGCCCAAAATTTGAGGGATGAACACGACTGACCTAAGATAGTGTTTATCATACAGAAAGTGAGGGGCCGGAACGGTCATAAACTGCGCCAACGAGCCGATTGATACTACTACGCAGGGTCTGGTATCAATCGACAGAGAGGTGCGAGAGGCTCGGGCCGTCCTTCTGATTGATTCTAACTGTACGAGTGTTGTGATCAAAGGGAAGCCGCCGCGTTAATCGACTTAGTTATGGTGATAACAGAAGAGACGGATGGAATGATTTGTTGGCATCTTTGCTCTTCAAGAGTCACTTCGCATATTACTGGACACAAAGCCTATGTGGAAACTTGGCAGCAGGATTATTAAACAAGGAAGTTGAAAAATATCGAATCATTGTGAATATCAATTTAACACGATTTTTTGACTGAATAATACATAAATTGGACTCTACTACTCAAAATATAGTTGTGAATCCGAAATTCAATGAGGGGAATTAGGGAAAGTTCCGCGATGATCAATGACAAAGAATAATTCCTCTAATTTACAAAATTTTTGTTCGACTAAGCACTTATGAAAACGACAAATATATTTCAACTTGGGTATGAAATGGACTAGAGGAAACAACGCCTTGTAAATTCGTGCTTCGGTGTGATGCAAAAAAAACCGGAAAAATTTCAGGAAATATATTAATATAGCTTTCAAGAAAGACAAGGCGGGAGAGATGCACGTAAGCTGAGAATGACAGGTTAACCATTGGAGCTCGATACTGACAGGAAGGTGATGCCGATAGAAAGGAAAGGGAGAGGACATGCGTAATTTCCAAGTGTATTCATTGAATTTTCTTGAACAGTTACGATTGATCAAGGAGAAGAAGAAGAGGTCGGCTAACGACAAGATGGAGCGATATCACATCACATGCACATCACAGGTCTCACCTAACCTCTCGATAAATGTGTTATAATTGAAATCGTAATCGCAAGGAGAAGCGATGCGCATCAGAGGGGGCGATGGGAGATGTGTCAACTGACATTCGCCTGTCATCTCCTCTCGTGTCCTCACTTCCTTTCCTCGCAGGGGGCTATTAGGCCGTAAAACAATTTATGACGACCGTTTGGGTAGCGAGGAGAGGGGGCCGCTGCGCGCAGTCGACTGGCTACAAGAGGCAGATCGTTACTACTCCGACCGACCGTCTCCACCCTTTCGGCTGATCTCTCCCTTTGTCTGACCGGCGAGAGAGCGTGTGAAACGAGGAGAGCAAGGGAACAGCCATTTCATTGCCTCTCTCCGATCGTTTACAGTCAGCACATGAGTGTATATCGACCGACAGTGATTAATTGGACTAACAGCGCTCGTTATGATAAGAACCGCGCAAGCGAAATAGCTCCGAATGGGTGGATATTTTGGCAAGAAACGGGGAATGGAAAGGAAAAAAGGAGGGCAGTTCTCATCTTTTTATGGATTCGGGACTCCGATCGCTATTACAAAGGGCCGCCGCCTCGACGATAAACAGACGATCGTAAACCATAAGGTCAAAATTCTTATAGTTATATTCTGCCTCGACTCGCATATGATGATCGGATGGTGATCTTAGGGGTTGAAACCACAGAAACAAAGAACATAATAGATTTTAGAATATCTTCACATAATACTGAAGAGAATATTTATTCGGTTTTATTGATGTATGTCAATCACAGAATGTTCTTGGAAAGTTGCATGGACCTTGTACTATTCATCAAACCGAATATTTTTCGTCATGAGCTAAAGACTAAACATCAGATGTTCAAATGTAGTGAA
The DNA here is from genome assembly GCA_911812115.1 of Pristionchus exspectatus. NCBI lineage: Eukaryota > Metazoa > Nematoda > Chromadorea > Rhabditida > Neodiplogasteridae > Pristionchus > Pristionchus exspectatus. The sequence goes on along the minus strand of OU461583.1, from coordinate 30,985,764 downwards.
AATATTCTGCAGATTGACGGCTTAATGTTAGAGTGGGAAGCCAGCTGTCATCGGGACTTAGCGATAGCTGACAGTAATACCCTTCAAACTACGCTACGGCTCGTAGTCGAATTTCCGTTTCCTCCTACTACAACGTACTACATTACTGTCTATGTGTATTGTATCAATTTTGACAGTTTTCGAGTTGTTATCATATTGCAGGGGTCACTAATGCGTGATATCAATGTCGCATTAGCTCGCACGTTTACCTTTGCATTTTTCTCATTATTTTTCCGCTCTGCAAATGTCGCATGATTCACTGAAGACCGAAAAAGTTGTCGCGAGATGCAGTGCCGATCCCTTTATTTTTTCAATTTGTGGGCGTGCATTCGTATGACGTCTGCCACTCTCTATTGCGCATTCAAAAATACTATTTTCGCTTGGAAATATGATTGCACAGTCTGAAACAAAGTTAAAGAAAAAATGGAAATGTTGAGTGGAACCGGGGATTGGAGCAAATGATATAATTGGCTAATTACTACAACAGTATTAATATTTCAATACGAATGAGCAAAAATTTAGCTTTCCCAATTCTTCGTCAAATTCCCAATTTTTAGGCTTTTTTGTCGTTCTCTGTTATTTTGACCGGCAATGTTTCAAAATGAATTTTAATCTTATTTTAATTTTACACTGTTCACGAAACCTATTATTCCAAACGACATTGATCCATATTAATATTTACCGTAGTATCCAAAAAGGTAGGCAGGAAAATGTGCAAATTTGTATTTTCGTAGGTGGTCGTGGGACAGTTTCGTGACGTAAAGTTGTCGTGACAGCGTCGTGCCGATTCCTCGGCAGTAAGCAACCTTTTCTTCGAGATGAGTAAGCAGTTTGTTATTCGTGTCTCGTCGTGGTTTATTCATCCTCGTAAGCTTGTATACAGTCAGCAGCAACAACAGGGATGTCTGGAATGGTCTACTCATTCTTTATTTTTGCAACGTGCTTCATAACAAGATGTGATATGCAGTAGAAAACGGTAGTATCGGAGAATCTTGAGAATAGAAGAAACCCCTGATACATTCCTCCCGAACATGAAATATTCGACTCCCAAGGGAGAAACACGATTACCGTGTGTATGTGGTGCCCGTACACAACATGATGAAGGGAATGAGTTCATCTAGATACGGTTATTTCACGAGAGAGTGCAGAGCAATTTGCGAATTTCCTGCTGTTCCCCACCTGTTTGTTACTTGTCTAGTCTCGATTGCTTTCGATTTCCGAGCGCAAGTTTCAGGGAATTCCATCCGCTCCATTCCGTCACCCTTTCTCTATGCATATGCGATCACTGCGCCTCTTCCTCTTCCTTCTCACACGCAACATGCCGAGCAGCACAAAACACGAATAGGAGGAGATGGTTTAAGTGGTTGGGTGGACTAAGTTGGATGAGTCAGCATCGCAGTTCCCATTTAGGTTGTCCTCTCTCGCAGAAAGCATTGGACCATGGGTGGTATTGTAGTCCGTCCAACAGTCGGCGTTACCGGTGTGTCCCTCCTAGAGTTGTCTTACGACTGTGAAATCGCTTGACGTAAATACACCATTACCTTTTGCCTTAATCACTCTCTCGCAATGGGGGAAGTGCTCGCTGACTGTCACCATCGATCGGCCCGTTCAGTGATGGCTCACTGTCCTTTACCAACTTTATTGTGCTTCCTTCATTCTCCCCTCCTCTTTTCCCGTTCGAGAGCGAACGAGAGAGAGCGAGGAAGGGGAAGTAGAGGAGGAGACGAACCATACACGGACGTGTTAACCGGTTCTCCTCTCTCTCTCTCTCGCCGCCACTCGCTCATTTCATTTTACTCTTTTCCGCTATATTTCGCATTCGTCGTCCTCTCTCGTAGTGTGTTTTCGCGTGCGCGTCACATGAGAGGAGGAGGAGTATTTCCGCCTGAGCTCCGCCGCAAAATTAGCCAACGACGAAGCGACCCGAGAAATGGGCGTGGAGAGAGAAGTGAACATATGGGAATACCTCGAGTTGTCGCATTTACTTAGAGAACCGCGTAGTGTAGCTTGGGCATCCTAAAGATGCTAAGCGAACGACGTTTTGATATGTTCGCTTATGGCAAGAAACGAAAGCTCAGCGCTTTCAATATGATTACCGCAAAGAAAAACCCTGTGACGACTTGGTCTTCGCGTTTTCGCAACGACCGGAGACAATTTTAGAACCCACATGTTATTCACTCTTCCCCCGCTCCTGAAGCCTGCACAGCAAATGCAATATATATTCTCTCTCTCGATGTGCAACACACAATGTTTTCCGGGGGTGGCCAGGGTCTACAACTCTCTCTCTCTCTCTCACTATCAATGACGAGGCGATTCTCGCGTTGTTCCTTCCCGTCGATCTTTGTTTTCGATTGTGGAAGGGAAAGTGGGCGCCCCTCTTCCTCCGCCTGTCCGAGAAAAGTTCCGACGCCCTTTTTGAGAGACGGGGTTCTAAAATCGTGAAGGAGGTCTAGACTGGAGGGGAGTGGGTCGAACATGAACATTAATGAACGCTGTTTATGTCACGTAGGCAACGATGATGTCCTTTCCGGAACAACTGATTAACATTTCCAATTGTTTTCTTCTGAAATTGATCCCGAACATATTTCTTCAGAAATCTCTAGCAATTCTATGGTTTGATGAGTCTCAGTAAGAACTTTTTTAATGTCTTTGAGTTATGAAACCGTCGAGGTCCACGTTTTCGGCAGCGAGAAACACTAGCCGGTTTCGCAGTTTGGCACACACTAACCCCCATAGGGGGCGTTGAGAAGAAGGGCGGAAGGAGAAGAGAGAAGGAAATGACACGGTGCCACCGCTAATTGGGTTCAATCGAACGGCCACTTCAACAACTTCAACATCGTCCTTTTCCCCATTTCCCCACTTTTAACCGCCACCAAACACACACTTTTTCGCGGTGGGGGAATCTCTCTTCTCGCTGTATCTTTGCGGATATTTCTCACTGTGCTCTCGAACTGATCACGCGGCGCATACTTCTCTCCCTCTCTCTCTCCTCGGTTGTTGTTTTGTATGCGTGTGTCTTCCCAACGTGGAGATGATCTCTGAGATTTACCCTCTCTCTCTCTCTTCCTCAAAGGGAAAGGAAGAGAATGACCCGTCGAGATCACTGAGCGATCGCCGTTTTCCACGCGCCTGTAATTAGCCAAGAAACCGGGTCGATTTTAAGTGCGCTTCCTTATCTGCTTATTGAATGGCCCATTCGGGCAGGAATGGTTTAGCGCTCCCATCCTCCCATGCTCTCTTGCTTATCTTCGAGAGAGTCAGTGCATTCCGAGAATGACTTAATGTGCGTGCGAGCCCGAACAGGGTCAGCTCATCCTTTTTTGTCTCCACTCTTCCCTGTTCCTTATCTGGTTATTGCTCATTCCCCCAACGTTCTCTCCCTTCCACTTCATCTATAAATCTTGCTGCTGTTTCGCTCTCATGAGCGCGCGATAGGAATCGCCTTGATTGCACTTTCGTGTGTCCTATTCCTGCTCTGCGAACTTCCCGTATAACTTCCCATCCCTTCCCGTATCGGATCCCCTATCGCAACCATTTAGCTAAGAGTTCTCTTCTCTTCCTCATGACGGTGATGATCTATGATCGAGCCTTTACCAATTACATTTTGCATTTTACATTTAGCACAACTAGGCTCATAAGGTGTTGCGGAGCTCGGTTGCCAATAGTGTAGCTCTGTCGTGTGGTGCTATCTGCATGAATTGTTGACCGACCTTTACCGATTAAGGTCAATCAATATATCGAACATAATTGAATCTCGCGCGTTCTTTCAATCTTGACTCTTAAATGTCGCTGTACCCGCACACTTGAACTGAATGAATGAATGTCCAACAAGGTCGAGTCGGCCCTTCTTCATTCCATTCTCTCTCTCTCTCTCAACTTCTTCCTTCCTCTCTTCCACTTTCTCTTCTTTCGTCCAATCTCGTACGATCTCTCTCTTCCTTTTCCTTCTCCATCTTCCCGATCTCCTCCTTCCTATCACTCTATCACTCTTCGTAGTTGTCACATTCAACCATACGTATAAATCAGCCAATCTCGTTGATTTGCGCAACCACTCGTGTAACTATTGATTACGTTTTTCTCTCGTGTAATTTGAGAGTCAGCTTGATTACCAATTTGATTAGTGATAGTGAAGGAATTCGTATACGGAAAAGAGTGAATCGTATCACTCATATTCTTTCCGTGTTTTGTTGATGCCGCCGCCCCAACACTTCGATATATTCATGATTTCTATAGATCATTTGATCCCCCTCTCTCTCTCTCTCTCTCTCTTCCTTCTTCTCTTCTTTCTCTTTTTTTGTGCTAGATCTAGATTTACATTGGAAAATACGGTCTGCATAGTCGCAAGGCGTCCAAGCAGCTAAATGTGCGCCAGACTTCTGACTAGGGCATCACAGAAAACTGTCTTATTTAAATTTTGCGCGCGGCATCAACATTACTTTTCGTATTTGATGTTTCATTATCAACACATGCTCCGCACATGGTTCCTATCTGGGGTGAGGGTATGGAGGTTGATACGTAGGTCTCTTACCAGTCTTCCTGAGCCATCATCAACAGCGACCGCCTCTTTTCCATTGCATTCTGCGCACAACTCTCCACGCGCATTCCGGGAACTCTGCCCCCCTGTTATTACTCCATCTCCGCTCGCTCCTTCACCCCGTTTCCTGTGCCTGAATGTCACAATGCGGTTCTCTGTCCTCAGCCTCCTCGTGGATTGCTTCATTCCTCAGGCATACTTCCGACAATTGTTTGCTCGCGACTTTAGAAGAGAGAGAGGGAAGGGAAGGAGGGGGAGTCCCGGGGAGCGGAAGAGGGGTCCCCGGGCCGATTGAGAAAGAGACTCACTGGAAGATGTCGCTCCAGTGCGCACAAAGGGCGCGAGGAGGGCCAGAGATCCCGGAGAGGAGCGTTTCCGAATTTCGGATGAGGCTTCTCGAGAATTCCCTGAAATCCCTTGGATTTCGTGCATCCCCCTCCTCCTTCATAATATTATTGCCCCAGTGTGTCTCTCACTCGCCCAAGCTAGAATCCGCGCTCATTAAACCAATGTGTGTGAGAGAAAGGAAGGAAGAATGGAGGCCCTCAATATGCGACTTCTTATCAGAGAGGTCCAGTCTCTCTCTCTCTCTCTCTCTCTCTCTCTCTCTCTCTCTCTCTCTCTCTCTCGCCTACTCTTTCCTCTGCTGCTGTGCATTCTTCTCTCTTCTGGAAGAATCCGTCAGTCGGTCTTCTTCCTTCCTTCCGACAACATCTCGCTCCTCTCGCCCCTCACTTCTCTCTCGTCTCTCCCTAGTTCTTCCCTCTCTCCGCCTCGAGGGCCCCGACTCTTTCCGGAACATCGTCACGCGGAAAAAGCTCTAGGGAAGAAGAAGAAGAAGAGGAGGAAGGGGCGAGGGGAAACTGCCATCAATCGGGTGCCCATTTCTTCCCGGCTCTTCTGGAGTTGACGGCGTCAAAGTAATCATTTGTGCGTCTCCTCGCAAAGCTGTCAGCCCGAGAGGCGTTTGACGGTGAAATTAGAGCAGCGGCAGCTGGGAAGGCTCTATTATTGCCCTCGAAAGATCAATGTATACACAAAGTTTTGTATATTGATAAGGGTGGTCTTATTGGAAAATGATTTTCCAATAATATTACAAGGTCTCTCTCATTGCACGTACCCTCTCGCAGGTTTAGCGGGAGGATCCTTTGTTCGCATTATCGGAAATACGGAAATATTTTTCCTATAACAGAACACTAATCTTTAGGATCTTGTTGCATCTCAAGGAGTTCAGAATCATCTTTGTATTATTAACTGAAATTAGTGAAAAACATCTGGCCTTACTAGTGGGTCCCACCTAACGTTGTCTATCGACTGTAAATCGTTTGACGTGTCCTTTGCATTTAACCTGTACCAAAGACTGTTGGGAAAATGCAGAATCGCCTTTGATCCTCTTTGTTTTTTTATACTCAAAGTAGTGGAAGCGTGGCACTCCCACGCTTTCTCCTCCGGATACTGTAGGATTGCCGGGAATAGTAATGAATCGTCTCTTCGTCGTCGTTCGGTCTCATTAGGCATCCCTCTCGATCCCCCTCCTCTTCATCTCAAGTGAGAGAGAGATCCCTTCCACATTCACCTCATTTCCGATTCTGTGAGTGGAGCAGGTGAGATAGATATCGAGAAGAAGAAGGAGGAAAGGGAGGGGGAGTGGAGGAGGAAGGAGGAGGTTGGGGAGAGTTGCCTTCCCTTCGTCCCTTCATCCACCCCAGCACCTTGACGTCTTCTCCTTCATCCCATCTCATCGTCATGCAATGACTTTTGCCCCCCTCATCCATCTCCCGAGCTGACACCTGAGGCATTCCAGAAGAGAAGATCCTTGTATGATGGGCCCTGTTTTAGTATTGAGGTCCCATGCCGATCCCTACAAATCTCCTGGTTCCATACCGATATCCTGGATATCGTCATGGGATCAGGATACTAAAACAGAGACGTATGATGAATGCGACGCCTGGCGATGGCATTAGAATTCCCCGTTTTGTTGCGTAGAACAACAATAATTTTGAGAAGTGACAGATTCTGTGCACTTCTCTGAATCATTGAAGATTGAGCGTTAGTCTCTCAGCTCTGTAACTGACACATTTCATCGAGACATCGCTCTTATCTGAATTGGCTGGGAAGAGGAGGAAAGTGGTGGTTGCATGGTTACTAGAGAGGTTCCAGACAGATTCCGTGCAGATAGTCATTAAGTGATTATCTTCTCTTCCCCATATATCTGTCAATCTCCTCATGCCGATTAGAAGTCTGTCTAGTGACGCTGCCTGCCATTCAACCGAGCATTGTTGTCTGGCACTGTGAATTGCACTATTTCTATCTCTAGACCATAACATAATCTCTCCCTATCTCTATTCGAAGAAACTCAAAAGGGATAAGACTATGATAAGTTTACGTACGTAGAGTTCAAAGTCTGAAAAATGTGGACTCCGTGATTTCCTGGGAATGCTTGATAAGTCCAATTCCATCTTAGAAGATTAAGAGAACAGATTTAGCTCATATTTCGATAATACTCGTAATGAGCACACAGGCCATACCTCGCGTTCTCCGAACCAGGAGGGTCATTAGAAAAGCACAGACCGAGCTCATTACGCAGTACATAGTCCATGAGATCCGTTCCCTCCTCAACACTCATTTCCTAATTAGGCTCCTCGCCTTTCGTGACCAAGCAGATTCTCAAGCTCTTTCCGAGTGTGCCGGAAGCGCCTGTTTTGTTGTTGGAAATAGGGAAGCAGAGGCAGAGGGAGAAGAAGGAAGCCCTGTCTGTTATTCGGGAAAATCTGCTCGGCTCGGTCATGCTGCATCCGCGGGCTCTGTGGAAATAGTCGATGAATCATGGGACTGTGCCTCGTTTTCATCCCTCTGATCTTAGATTCTCGTGCATTATCCACTTCAGGAAGTCTGGCTCGTGTTATTTTCATTCCTCCTTTTAACGATCACTTGACTTTCGGCCTCGGATGATGTATTCATGCACTTGATGGAAGGGAAAGAGAGGGGGGTTTCCTCGTTCTCGCTACTCGCCTATCTTTTGTGAATATACAGTCAGACGTGCTCTTTGCCCGGTGTACAACGCCATCCATCATCCCTTCCCTGGTTTGTTAAACCATCTCCACTTCTCGCTGTCTCTCTCCACTCTGACCAAGATAGAGACCAGCTATAGATATATAGATCCCCATGAATTACTCCCGGCTCGTTTCCATATTCAGTCGGGATGACAGCATGAATGGGGACGCACGTCTCCTGAACATCCCTCATCCTTCTTCTTCTTCTTCATCTTCATCTTATTCGGGAACCTGTCTCCGCCTCTTTCATAGGGAAATAAGATATCGTCAGTCTAGAATCACGCGCCGATGTCAAAAGTCTCATAAACGAGAGCGAAATCGTAGACTTATCCCTCTGCTAAGGCCATGCCAGACACTAAATTAGCCCGGAAGACCAAATCACACAGCGCACGGGGATCATTCCTCCATCTCCCTCTCTCTCATCACCTATCTCTCTTTCTCTTCCTTCCTTCCTTCCTCCCCGCTCCCCTGCCCCTCTCTCCCGACCGCCTAGCATCATCTTACACACTAGGACTGCGCCTCTCCTCTCCTCGCGGCTGTGCTCACTCGAGCTTGTCATCAGTGCACTTTCGGGGCCTCGCTCTCCCTCCTCTTCTAGGCCCGGGCCTGTCTCCGTTGGCCCGAGTCTCTTCTTCCCTCTACCCCCCCCCTCTCTCTCTTTCTTCCTCTTCCCCCTTCTGTGTCCCTCCACTATTTCCTGCTCTGTCTCATTCTCCCCATCCATCCGCTCTCTTCTCCCTTCGATTCTCAACACTTTCTCGCCAGTCTTCTTCAAACTGAGTTTGACCTCGTCGTCTAACTTTTTCCGCCTCTGTTTTCGATGGATCTTTGATCGCACGTCTATTTCTTCTCGCAGCGCACGTTTCCCACCGCGAATGAAGTAGAGAAAAATAAATCGCGCGGAAAAAGCGTGGAATTATCGGACATTCACCGCAACATTTCCTCTCTCGCTCTCTCCCGCCGGGTTTTATGCTCTCTCCGACGGAAGTGTTCTTAATCCCCCTTGATTCCTTGCTTTCGCAAAACCGCAATCAAGATGTGGTTTCTCAACTCCAATCGCCCCGCTTTTTCTTATCAATCTTGGCAACTTCTGTGCAGAGAAAAAAGGGCAGTTTCCCCCTCTCCTAACTTCCATCCTTCTCGTGAATATTCTCTAGAGACGACGAAACTCTTCACAGCTTCTTCTCTCCTTCTTCTTCTACTTCTTCTTCTCCTCTTCCCATCATTCTTCCCCCTCTTCCGTCCCCTTCCTTTCTTCCTTCCTTCCTCCTCTCTCCTTCTCCATTTCCGCTCCTCCGAAATCGCTTGAGAAATGGTTTTCTCCTTTCGCCCAGATTGCGAGACGAGACGGTCTGGGAGTAAGGGGAGTGATTCGTGATGTGATTACCGCCCGATTCATCGGTGTTTTCATCTTCCATCTCTCTCTCCTTCCGTTTCACAAATTATCGTAGCCAATCAGAGAGGCGACACGCCGGTGGTGGACACTAGAGATGTTTGGCAGCTCTCAACCTATTTCCCTCTCAACCTATTTCCGTCATCCTCCCACTGGATTTCCGCGATCGAAACGCGCCTGTTCAGCCCTCCACTTCCCATGTCGTCGCTTCATCTTCTTCTTTCTTTCTTTCTGTCTTCTGCCCCCTTCCTCTTCTTCCTGTTGCAGCTGCTCCCTCTCATCAATCCCGGGGACACTCTCGCAGGCAACCTCGCGGTCCCCAAGTTGTTATCTCATTTTTATTGCTAGATTCTGGTCGTGCGTTCCCTGGTCTCCGGATGTGGTCCAGCAGCGCTCGCCTATTGTCCACGTGGCCTGTTTCCTTCTGTAGACTCTCAGACTATTTCATCATACATCAACTTGAGAGTCTTACTGTAGACTTGAACACAATCTTATCCTTGCAACTATCTGATGGGTGTACTATCCAAACTGCCCCTACCGTACGCTTCATCTGTAGTCATCTGCGTGTGCTTAAAGTGTTCCACAGTTAGCGCATCGGTGCGATCTCTAGGGACGCGCGAACGTTCTCCTATTTCAACCCAACCACAACAACAAATAATATATCTCTCTCGCGATTTTTCCGCGTTGTCCGATCAAGTCATCGGTCGCCATGGCAAGTACTGTTATTCGGTAGGAATGGCAAGGGAAGAAGGAGGAGGTAGGGAGGGAGGAAGGGGAGAAGGGAGGAAGACGACGCTCGGTTACGGTCTGTGGCGCGTCTTGTGCTCTAGTTTTTCCTTCTTCTTATCTCCCCTTTTCATGATCCCTCGACGGCATCAAAAATGGTTCATTCCTCTCTCTCTCTCTCTGTGAGCAATCTGGAAAGAAAGAATCCTTCCCCCATTAGGCGAAGCTCTGGAAAGTTGCGAGAGAAGGGGAAGAGCTCGGGCTTCCAAATTAGTTTACGTCCCCTCGACCGACCGTCTCCCCCTTCTCCTCCTTCTTCCTTTCTCCGCATGATGACGTGCCTCGATCGGCTTCCTTCTTCACTGTCCCTCGTCTCTCCCACTTGTTTTTCACGCCGTCCCACACTCAGGATTTCCAGTATTTTTTCCTCCCTGTTCCCCTCTTCTTCCATACCGTCTCTCCCCCTCCTACTCCTTCTTCTCCTTCTTCTTCTTTCCAGACAGACGCCCGATTGTTATGCCGCTTACAGTCTAGGAAAGAGTGAGAGAGAGGATAGAGAGAACAACGCACTTCTTGGAACAACACGCCATCACGTAGTCCGCTGTTGTTTTGTTGAAACATATGAGTCGTTTCAAGGTGTCTATTGCCTGCGATGCGACTCCTCTCTCAACACATAGATCCCCCATGCCTCCTCCCTCTTTTCGCCAGTTCTCAAACCCCGGGACTGCCTTCCTCCCCCTCGTCTTTTCCTCCTTCTTCATCCTCTTCCTTCGTCTTCTTCAAGTCTCGTAAACACTGGAAACACACTAGAGCTTTCGCGAGAGAGGGGGGGGGGGGGGGCTGAGCTTGCGGGGCTTGAGCCCCATAAGTAAGTGCGAGAGCTCGAGGTGTTCGCGCCGCAATCTTTGATGACTGGGAGATAGGCCAATCAGTGGGAACGGTAAGAGTGATCGTCTCTTCATAGCTCATGATCCATCCGATTCTCTGCCTATCTAGAAGGAAGAGAACGTGCGCTGTTGTGTACGGTTTGCCTGTCTCTCTCTCCCTTTCCGAGTCCTTGCTCTATTATTTCCATCACAACCAAAGGGCGACTGTTCTCTTTTCCTCGTCGCTCTCCTCCTTTCTTTTTCTTCCTCCCCCCCCCCCCCCCCCCTACTGGCTACACGTAGCTTCTCCCTGTTATTAACCATCGATTAGACGACACACTCCATTCCATTCTTCGTCGTGTCAACGACAGCGCCTGCCTTATCAGCCGTATAAGCCTTCCTCTTCCTTCCCGAATGTGTCCTTATTTTCTGCTCTTCCCGGCCGTCATCCTCGGGTTAGAGCCGAAATGCTGATAAGCCGGCGGTGGTGCCACAGTCCCCCCCCCCCTTCCTTCCCGCATCATCAACGTAGCGTGAACCCTCCGGATCAAATCTCCTCTCGTGATCTCTCTCCTTCTCTATCTTCGAGAAGCCACGAGCAGTCCAGGCGTCGAAACCACAAATATTATGCTTATAAACTTTAACGCAGAGATCTCTCCTGCCTGTTGATGATCATATGCGCATTACGAATGAGCTTACCGTGTTGTCTTCGCACGTCAACCGCACATGAAACGGGGGAAAACCACCCCAATATTTATTGATTTTGTCGAATATTATTGATGAATTATCTTGTATTATCCATATAGTATCGTATATCATAGATATTATCGCATATTATCTATGTATCAACTTGTATTATCGATATATCATCGCATTTCATCGATTGCAGGTCCTCAAATTTGCTCGCCCGTCGACCCTCGCAGCAGCAGTCGTTGCCGATGCGAGCCGTCGCCTCGGACGAATGATGAAAGATTATCTCCACTGGAAAAGAGCGGAACTGGTGAGCGATACTGAAGTATCCTTCTTGTTGAATTTCTGAGTTTTTACTAAAAAAGAATGCAGATTTTTCGACTAATTGCTGGATTACTGTAGCAAGCTTGTGTGTTTGATCATTGAATTCTGCTTCGTCTCATCATGAGCACCTAGTCGGTTTAGCGCGATTTTGATAGGCACTGAATACGTGGAACTTGCGATATGGCGATTTCCGGGATTACGGTAGCTCGCTTCCGGGAGACAGATTAGACTGCGGTCTTCCTTCCTTCCTCGACTGCTTTCGACAGTCAATGACGACTTCTCGATACTGTAGCCTCGAATGTACTTTGTTACCGTGCACTCGTGATTGTCGTTGTGGTACAGTACCCGACTGATAAGGAGAAGGAAGACAGGAGGGGATATAGTGTGGACTTCGTCCGTCCGTCGTCGCAGACTTCCAACCTCGTGGGGGCTGCTTTCCACTCTCAACAGATTGTTCTGAGCACCTGTTCCGTCTTTCGACATCCTTCCCTCTCCCTTCTTAACAGTTGCTCTCCTCCTCTGCCCCCGTTGGCTTCCTTCCTTTCCTCACTCTTCGAAGTGCTTCCTTCCCCTTCTTCCATCGCACCATTTCCTCGGTGTGATGGACGACTGTCCTGAATCTCGGGCCGAATATGAAGAAGGAGAAGGGGAGAAGAAGGAAAGAAGAGAAAGAAAAGGAAGCAATAGAAGGGGAGAGAGTCTTACTAGTCAACCTAATTATCTTCCGTTTTCTCGTCCCCTCCTTTCTTCTGCTTCCTTCCCTTTCTTCGACGTTGTCGGCAGTCTTTCCTCGGAAGGAATGACGCGAGGGGGAGAGGAAGACCCAGATGGCCCCCAGAAACAGGGCTTCGGTCTCACAATCAGCCAGACAGACCTAGAGACCTCGGGAAATTCAGAGTGACAGAATCGGCCGGGCTTCTCGCATCTTCTAGTTGCGGAATCTCGGGGAGGCCAGGTGCCTGAGGGATGGAAGAGAAAAAGAGAGAGAGGAAGAGATGAGTGAAGAATGATTAGTGTCTGCTGTTAAGAGAGGACAGCGTATGCTCCCTTCCGCCTGCTGTTATTACCCCTCAACTGCACGCCCCCACATAATATTCGAAATCTCGCAGAAGAGTTCGAAATACGGATAACGGTCTGTTCATTTCACGCGCTCTCTCACCGGTCAGAGTCGCGAGAGAGTGTGTGAAATGAAGAGACGATTAGAACTCGCCTTTTCACCTGCTCATTTGCACTGTCTGAGGGATTTACTGCTCTCCAAACTTCCCTTGCGCGGCCACTCTCATTTTCACACCTCAAGACCGAAGCAGGTCAAGTGGTGAAACCATTGCCTACGTCTTCTCAAGAATATATTTATTTTGCCATTTTCATATCCTGAGATTTCCCATCAAAGCTGAAAACAAGCGCGATTCTGTACTGAAGTACCCAAGCTGAACTAACGCATGGGAATTAGTTTCCGGCCCAAAAAACGTAAAGATACGTGACCTTGAGCGCAGGTAAAGCGTGAACTATTGAGCAGCCCGGTCAAGAGTCAAGCGCCTTCCACCTCAGGACACACTCATATTTGACCAGATGAGTGGAGAGAGGCGAGAGACTGAGTGGATCGAGGAGAGTCTCGAGGGGTCAGAGTTTGCCTAGCAGAGAAGCAAAGACGGAAATGCACCGGTCCACCGCCTCTCCCTGCGTAGTTCGTACTACTATTTTCACGTCGTCGCCGCGTTTTTCAATCACTCTCTTCCTTATCTATTTCCATCTCACTATGAAAAAGATCATAAGGAAGAGAATCAAAAATTGGGCTGACCCGCGAGAATGGAGCCATCCATTCCTTATCTTCTCCTCTAAGAAAGATCCTTCCCGATCTCTTTCCTCGGTCGATCTTCGATCCCTTCCCTGTCTCTCCGGCTTAATCCCTCTGTTGTCGAGAGAGCTAACGAAAAGCACATTTCCCTGTTGTTTTCGAGAGCGCGAAAATGAGGGTAAGTGAGAACTCCTCTCTCGATATGGTTCGAGAACCAGAGACAGCGCAGGTTTGGATGAGAGAGGCGGTTTATCCTCTTCGCCCCTCAAGCCAAGGTTAGAAGTGCGCCGCTCTGGGCTGCTCGCTTAGTGTCATATATCGAGAAAGGGAGTTGAGAGTGATAGCGAAAGTTTGAGGGGGCGCGGCTCTCTCTCTCTCACCGATCTATCCTACATATTCGCCCCTCGCCCCGATCCACGGCCCTTCGCATCGAACAACCCCGTTAATCGATCTGTACGGCTAAAAATATCCCGAATGTTGCATTCCTTTCTTGTGCTTGCTGCGATAGCTTACGTGCGGAACTGATGAAATTACCCAGGTTTTCACGGTACTTCTCTCTCTCTCTCTCGATGATTTCCAACGTCACGCGTCGTGTTGCTTTGTTTCGTCTCTCTCCGTTCGATTGACTGTGTTTGCGCGAGGAACGATGAAGGGGTAGAGTGAGTGTGTGGCCAGAGAGAGAGAGAGAGAGAGGAGGAACCTGAGAGATACCGAGAGAGGAGGGAGTGGAATTGATCGACTGTCGTACGGGAGTAGAAGAGACAGTAAGTAGGGGGAGTCCAAGAGTAGGAGAAGAAGAAGCAAGCGGAAAGGAAGAAGAAGAAGAAGAAGATGGAGTAGGTACACATTCTTCCTGCTTCCTCGATTCAATTACTCACGTGTTCTAGAAGAAACATCATGATTATCGTAACATCAAATCTTTACGTAAAAACTGACTGTTTTTCCGAATCGTCATTCCTTCTTTTTTGGCGATAGTTGTTCACTTCCACTTCCAGTAATGGTCAGTGTCTTGATCTTACGAGATAGGGCACGGATCGGAGAGAGAGAGAGATCATTCCTGCGACAAGATATGGGAGATGTTCCTAGAGATCGCGTACTCAAGGACAGAGCAACGGTCTTAGTCTCGCTAAAAATCACTTGTTATAGGAAGATTTAGGTAGATATTGCACGATTTGATGTTGGCTTTCGCTCCGACTTTTATGCATTGCGAACTATTTACAATTCTTTTGCTGCCTCTGTCCTCTTATTCATCCCGGTCGATTCTTATGTGGGTTTCCTTACGGCCTCTAATAATCATCCTGAGCGCATAAACTTTATTAGATCGAGATTGCTTGCTCTCTCTCTCCTTCCCATCATTATGAGTCCACCAAGCCCCCCACTTTAAGCCCGCGCTCTCTGGCGGGTTCTTGGTTAGCTTATTCCCACGCATTTTGAACGAGCCTCGAGTCGCCGGCTAAGTCTATCAGCGCGATGTCGCGAATCGTGATGAGATCACTTCTGGGGAGTGAGCAGCCACTCCAATCTAGACACCTTTCGATACCTTGAAAAGTAAAAGGGACTCTATCGAAAATTTCTATCGCAACATATGTTGAGCAACACAGTAACAAATTGTAACAAAAAAAATAATCCCTTTCAATTTACTGTTCTAAATAACGTATGATCAAGAAATCCCTGTGCGTGGAATGATTGCATCATTCAACAGGCTCAGATCCTTGTATTTTGATTAAATATAGATGATCGTTGTGGTCCTATCTAACTGTGCGTTATTTATCAGTTCAATTGCAAAACGTTCGAGTTTGCATTATAAACCGTTCTCACTTGCAGGATAACCCCTCAGTGGCGTGTGCATCGGACGCACCGTCGGTGTTGTCGTCAGCAGCGGGAGGCGTCTCCTCCCTGCTCTCCTCGACGAACACGACGTCCTCTCTCGTGTCGTCGACGTCGCTCCTCTCGTCGGTGACGACCGCCGCGCAGGCGGAAGCCACGACCACCTTCAATCCTCCGACGCCGGCGGAGGTCCACGGTAACAATTACATTTTACCATCAGAACAATAGCAAAATTATCAGAAATGGGGTTGGGTTGGGCAAGTTCGATTGGTATACAAAAGATTCGGCACCTTGGCACTTGTTGAAACAAATGACACTTGTCGACCGGTACCTATTTCCAAAGAACGAAACATCACAAAGAAACGATCGCGATTCACATCGTGTACCATAAATGCAAAGAGCAGTTGTGTGACGAAATATTTGCTGATTGTGCGCTTTAGAACGAACGCAAGATTTGTCCACTATTGCACAGGCTCAACATCACTCAAATATATGGGACAAAAAAATATACAAAAATAAAATATAATATATTTGCAGTTCCGAGCATTCCCCAAGTGAACACGAGTCAATTTCCTTCCCTGCCTTCCGCTGGCACTCTTGCCGCAGCGTCCCATCTAGTTAATCTACACCAGGTACAGCTATCGGGAATTCGGTAATCTTTCAGATTAGTTGCCGGTGTTACCGTAGTACAGCAACTATGATAGTAGAGGTTTCGGTGGTTAATATAAATGATCATTATATAAAACAGGTTACGGTAGGTAGCCAAGTAGGAACAAGGTTGGCGTTCACATTCCAGCCACAATTTCAATCCAGTTCCGGTATCGAGAGACGATTTTCATTGAAATAAGTGATTGTGTTCAGCTCTCTTCCTCGTTCGTCAATCAGCTTCCGAGCTCTCTCCTGCTCGCACTTCTCACGAATCAGCAACTACTCACGTCCATTCAGACCAGCAATCCGACCCTCGCATCCGTGCTACTCCAGAAAGGTGAGCTGTTGATCTTTGATCTTTGAACGTTGTGGTCCTTGAACAACAAAAGACGCGATAGTAAATTATGTTATACTTCAGATGAAAAATTTAAAAAAATGGAATGTTTTAATAACGCTGAATAAGAACATTGTTCTGAAGCATGTTTTGAATAACGAAACACGTCACCACGGTAGAAAGATACGAATCTGGGGCAAAATACCGACCAATAACAAGTGTGTCAAACACGCGATCTCCCTCGACACTCATTTGCAATTCGAATGATGCAGCAGCGGGCTAGAGTTCGAAATATGGATCACCGTCTCTTTATTTCACACACGCTCTTGCCGGTCATAGAGGCGAGAGAGAGAGAGTGTGTGAAATGGAGATGTAAGGGAAATGCATGGCCGACGCCCGAAGACCATAGCGCAAGTCCCGATTACATGCACCCATCGGGGGGTTTAGCTCAGTGGTTAGAGCACCCGTCACGTGTTCGGAAGGTCGTTGGTTCGATTCCATCAACCTCCATTGACTTTTGCCCGCTCCTCTGACATTAAACAGAGAGAGACGGTGTATTTCCAGCAGCGGGAGGTACTCTGGCTGACGGTGCGTCGCTCGGAGGCGGCTGCCTGCCTCCGCCTTCCTCCGCGACAACGACGTCGTCCCCTGCTGGCGTCGATGTCGCCGCCACGCTCGCCGCTCTGGGCGGAGGTGACAATAATTTGCTTTTCCGATGATTCTTCGAGATTTTTAAATTGAAACTTCGAAAAAATAGTATATAGGAAATGATCGGAAAATCAGAAAATCAAAAGAACAAGATTACATTTCTTTATCGGCATTGTCTTATTGAAACTCCGCTTTAAATCTATGTAGGAACTGACCAGAAAAAATTTATCAGAATAGAATTAGGATGGTGGCATAGGCAGAAAAAGTAGCTAGAAACTGCAGGCAACGGGGCCAGCGCATCTACCTCCAATGTTCCGACGGAAGGTGAGATTCCAAAAAATATATAAAAAAAAACACCTGTCCTGCTTGTCACTCTTTCGTCACCAAACCTAACTGCTGTAACTCCCCTTACTTGACACGGATCTCTAGATGAAAACATTCGGACGATTCTGTATGAGATGTTTGCAATTGTATTTTTTTTTCATTCAGTGCTAAGTTCATCCGAACGTAATCATCTGACTTGGTATCTCTGAGTAGATTTCTTCCTGTGTCACCTCACCCCTCTCCCTCCAACCCCATCCACCCATCTCCCTTTCCTGGGTGGTCAAATAGGAGTGAGGGGCTCCTCTACTCTGCGAGAGCGAGAGCGTCGTTTTCTCCCCCGCGGGGCCTTCTGATGACGAAATGGTCGACAGGACGTCTCTGGCCCTCTCCGATCTCCACACTCTCTCTTCGTCCCTTCGTTCTTGTCCATTCTTCGGCCCCAGCCTGCACTGTGCAAATATCGCTCGCCAGGGGGGACGAAGAAGAGAGGCGAAGGGAAAGGAGAGATCCTGAAAGCGGTTTACTCCCCCCACTCTTCCCTCCTCCTTCACCCAAATTTCTCCTTTGCTTGACCTTTTTTGAGTCGTAGTATCGCTGTTTTTACTACGTCGTAGATCGCTATCGATCTTTGGCGCGAGAGGAGAAACAACCTTGAATCGCGTCGAGCCGGCGAACAAATGACTCTTGTGTGCTTTTGTCGACTGCTTTCAAACGGAGAGTTAATTACGCTCTAAGTGCGCGAGTCGCTTTTTCGAACCGATTGACCGTGAGAAAGCGAGCGCCTGTTTGCCACCTCAAAATAGCGCGAGAGAGAGATAGAGAACGGCTATTGATTGGTGGTGGATGATGATGATGAGAGAAGTGCATATTGAGTGAGCGAACGGACGAAAGAGATTGGTCGACCGTTGTCAACAACGACAACGTCATTGCGAGAGCCGAAACGCGATATTGAAATGCACAAAAGAAGGGGAAGTGTGATCGATCGCATAGGCCACGTTGAGCGACGATTATCCCTATTGAGCCAGTGTGACGAATTATTATTCCAACTCGGCCCCGATATCTTATCCCGACCGCGCTTAATGCCGTTTAGCACTACTCGCCAATTTTCACTCTTTCTCGGCTCTCCGCATTTCTAATTCCACTTGTGATGTGTCGTAGTCTCTCCATCTCTCTCGCAACATCCCCTCCACTTTTTTCTCCTCTATCCTCGGCTTTTGCTCTTTTCACAACATTTAGCGTCCATTCACTGGGTTTGATACTCCGATATACCGAAATCACACTTTCAAACTCAGCATCTAATATGGAGTCAGGTTCAGAAATATGAACCTGACCCCCTAGTAACAAAACGAAAGAAAAAGTTCACCTTGCCTTACCTGTGCACAATACCCATTTTGGTCGTCCTCTGACGACAGAAAAATCGCTTCAATTCGGGAAGCAACTTCACCTTTACCTTTACTGTCCCGTTTACCCAGCCTTACCAAAAACCGCACTGAATATGATTTTCGATTTTACCCATTTCCAGCAGCCATCCTACCTGTGCACACCACTAAGCGTATCCTCTGACGAATTTCCTTTGAAATGGCTCTGAATGTGGAACCAACTGTATCTTTTCCAGCAGCCTCTCTTCTGGGAGCAGCCGGCTCGCCGTCCTCCTCGTTCCTGCAGTCGTCCGGGGGCGCGTCCGCCTTCTCCGCCTTCGCCTCTGTCGCGTCGCCCGCCTCCCAGCAGCAACTGCTCCACAACTTCAGCAATCTGAGCAATCCGGCAGCCACGGTGAGCTCGTGCTCATTACTTAATCTGAAATTATTCACTCATTATTCAATCTGGAAGTATAGGGCCTGCTGAACGATTACTGTATTCCAAACATCGGGATATCTTCTGCTAATGTGTTGCCAATTGATTCCGACTCTCCTTATATTTTTCTGTTATTTCGTTGAAATATAGGGAAGCAATTAAAAATCTCGATGTAAAACTCCTCTTGATCTTTGAGAGTCGGCCAATTTTGTGCAGAAACTGTGTTGATCTCAATTCAGACACTTTCGAGACACTTATTCGCTAGGTACTTCTATACCCGGGCCGAAGTTTTCAGAATTAGTTGAATGAAAATGTTAGAAATAGTGGGCTGATGATGGCTGTTTTTTGCCGTGTTCTTTGGCTACAATTAGTGCATGTGGGGTATCTCGCGGTGATTTGTGTTCCGTGACAGGCACTGCATGGAAATTGACTGCTGCAGCTAAACCTGCGCATGTGTGTGTTGGATGTGCGCAAGCATTCGCTGTAAATATTTTGCTTGAGATATCTCTCTCTCCTTCTCCCCCATAATCTTTGAAGATTTCCATCGCAGATCACTGTTTTGGCGTAATGAATGCTGTCAGAGCAGGCGAGAGAGCATGGAAAAGGGAGAGAGCGCAGGTGGGAATAACAGCGCGCGGCTTCTCTAAGGGGTAGACGTGGCTGCGAAGCACGCATCTCGCACATATTCTTCGTGACTTCATCTCGCTCCCTCTATCTCTCTTCTCCGAGAATTGCTCACCAATTTTAGGAGAGCGATTTAGAGAGAGATAGGGGTAGAGAAGAAACTTGATCTCAGTAGTCACAAAAACATGCGCGACGTGGCCTGAAACTGCCCAGAACTTTGGTTGTGAGTGTGCGGTTACTGTTCGTTCTTTCTTCGTCCCTTCTTTCTTTTCCCTTCCGGCGAAGTTTGTCCTTCCACTTTCCAAACACGGCGATGATGACGGACAGAGAAAAATGAGAAGAAGACGCTCGTGGGAAAACCGCACGCGCCCCGATCGATAATGCTTGAATCTGTATGACTAACATCGTTCTTTAAAATTGCTTGTTTCCACTCGTTTCCTTTCTTCTTTCATGTCGTCTCCGCTTGATAGTTTCTCGAGATAGTTACCACGCTGCTTTCCTTTCTTTCTTCTCCATCGCCATTTTTGACAAGGGACGAAACAGCTCTCGAAGTAGGAGAGGCAGAGAGGACACAGCGCCTCTAAAAGTGTGCTTGCTTGCCTCCTCTCTTAGTTCTATTACACTTGTCCGTCTCTCTCTCTCTCTTGCTCTCGATTGTAACCCGTATCTGTTCTCATCTACCCATATGGACCCTAGTCCTTCTCTCTCTCACTCTAATCCAGTCTCGAGTCTGAAAGGACAGAACGAGTAAATTGAATTAGGCGCGAACCATGCGGGAGGGGAGGGGGACGAGAAACTGATAGACGTTTCTTGAAGAAAGAGGAGAGAAGATGGCTGAGTGAGAAGAAGCGCCGTATCTTTTCGCCCGAGGGAGACGAAAAAAGTCCATCCCGAATCAATACACCCTGCATCCTTCGTTCTTTCTTCTCTGAGCTACTTAATAGAGTGCGCTTTCACTTTCGAACTGGCCTCCCCATCCATCGAATCCCTATAGCCAAGGCGAGATAAGTACCCTCCGAAAGGCGAGTTCGGGCCTCATTTTGCTCTTTCGCATATGAATGGCGTTTTGTTGAACTCAGTTTAAGTATTATTGCTAAGTATTATGAGTTTCTGGAAGCTTGGGGTGATCCTCTTAGCCAGACTTGGTTGTTTTGTTCAAGTGTGTGCGTGCGTGTGGTGTGATCTTTGAAAGTTTCTACTCGAGAGGGAGTCTGGGAGAGAGAGAGAGAAGGCAGGGAGTAAGATGAGTACAAGTGGGATGAAACGGGGGAGGATTACGATGAGAGAGAGAGAGAGTCGAAGAAGAGGGGGAGAATGAACGAGTGATGATTGAGGCGGAGAGAAGAAGGAGAGAGAGATGGAGACGTGTTTTCGAATGTGAGATGCACAACTAACGAATCAGGCAGTACCCGTGATAGGATAACACTCTTTGATGACTTTTCTTGAGTAATCTTCCCCTCGGTTTATCGGTTTATTCCCAAACGTTCTCTCTCTTGCCGCCAAAATACGGTAAAGATGAAATGATTTTCAAATTGAAAAAAAACACCTGCTTGTTTATACTTGTCTGCCTTTCTCGTTGCGTATTTTCGAAATTATGATTTATGATCTTTGATCTTTGATCTCATTTCATCGCTCATTCCTTGTAGAGCGTCCTCCAGCAAGCGGCTCAGCTCTACCCGCAGCTCATGTGTTTGGGGCCCGAGGTATCCATTTATCCGCATCGGTCTATAGTTATTCTTTTTTCACTTTTGAATTCTAATCAAGCCTCGAACGTTGTGAAAAGCCAGCAATACTTTGGGTGAATCTTCGTTGGGATGATCCAAAACAGGGCGCGGTCCCCTCTAATTGGCATCAAAGTTTGACCCGAAATCGGCCAAACGGCGCCACAGACATTAGGCGCTCGTTCATGTTCGCTGCAAACGTTTCAAATATTTTCAATATTTTCAAACACATATTTTTGTTTTTGCGAAGAAATGGTCAAAGAGAAATGGTCGAAGAAATGGTATTACGCTTTAAAATGAAGAATTAAAAAGTTTTACAAATTTAAACTTAAATGCTTGAGGTGCTGGAGAAATTCGCCCGTTTCCTTCCATCCACACAGATGGCAGCACAAGCCGCCGGATTCAAGCCCCTCCCCAACATGGAGTCAGTTGTTTTTCCTTTTTTTTGACCTTATTGTTCATTTCCAATTAGCTTATAAGTCCATAAGAACCTCATGTTTTCCTACTCATATTTATGTGTATCGGAAATTCTTAGAATTACGATCCTGACATGTTCTAATCCCATTAACTTTTTGCAATGATCTTTGTTTACTCGAGAACTTAGGAGGACCAGCGAAATAGATAGAGGGAGAAATCATGTTGATACTCGTGCAGTTTCTTCACAATTCCTAATCGAATCATGAAACCTTAAAGTGAAATCTCATGATCTCTTCTCTCTTAGTGACCTCTTATCCACATCAGTGTGTTAGTGCTCGACATTTTCGCTTAGAAATCAGCAAAACACGCTCTGTCCTAGAGCGAAAGTTCCCTTTGTTCATCTTTCCCAGACTAAAGGTTAGGGCTGAGAGTGCTTCTCTTTTCCCTCGCTCTTAGAAGAGAAGTTGAGCGGAAAAATATGTCACTAAAGTTCAACGAGTTCAAGAGAGCAATGACGTCATCAATTCCATTTCAGAGCCGTCAAGCCGCTACCAACAGCTGAGTACGTCGACTTTCCCATACTTTTCATAATTTACTATTTAACTATCTTACAACTAAATCTCATCCCCAATTTTCTAGCTGCAATGCTCGCTTTCTGATAGACCCGTACGTTCCTTTCATATTTTCTTGTCCGTCTTTCAACGTGTTTTTACGAGCGCTCCCTCATCGATCCTTGTTCTAGATCTCTCGGACCGATACCTGCGCCAGAGTATGTTCACTTTCTAGCTTACATTGTTTTTTTCTCGACTCTTTATATATGACTTTAGCCATTCGTGTACTATATCGGATGAGAACAACTGAATAAGAACCGGCAAAAAAGGTTTTCTCCGTTCATGATGTTTATTACACCCTTGCAAAATATTAAGCCGCTCAAAATTTTCGGTTTTCGGCATTCGGTTCTCATCCGACAGTGTACCAACATTTGCCTTTCTAGTCTATGATTTGTATCTCTAGGGACATTTCTCTGCCCACGGACATTGGCGACAACCCCCTCAATCCACGCAACATGGGTGAGGACGACGATCTGGATTCCGACGACGACGATAGTCTCCGGATGCTCACGCCATACGTGGGCGACGACATCCGAGGCCCTCCTCCTGTCGCTGACGTAGGTCGCAGGCAAAGGTCTCTAGTGATGAGGATGCCCCGCGATGACTCTACGGAAGCTCAGTCCAACAAGGTCGTATCTCCTGTCGACAAGCAGAGGAGATCTCAGGCGATTCCTTTGATGAGCCTTGCCCAAGATGACCCGATGGACCACACACAGCCGAATAAGGTCGTGTCTCCGGTCGTCGGATCTCCCGGGTCCGTCATTGACGTTGTCGGAGGCGTCGAGGACGACTTCGTCCTGCCCTCTGTGCGATCTGACATCGCCGAGGCGGGCGACGAAGCCGATTACGTCACCGATGAAGAGATGGACCGGGCAATGCCCACGCTTAACAATGAGACGCTGCAAGTGGGAGAGGAGGATTCGGTGTACCTGGATCGCGCTTCAGCACCGCCCAGTATCCTGCCGGACATTGTGGAGCCCATTCGGCCAATTCCTCGTAGAAGAATGCCCTCTCCAGAGTAGGTGCCTCGGTCCGTCAAACCTCCCCCATTGTCTTCTTGATCCTCCTGTATTCAGTCCCCTGGCGCGATCCTTTGAACCCTACATGTGCTCAAATCGCTCCTTATATCCGCTTCCTTCTTCTTTAACTCTGTGTCGAAAATGATTCAATCGTCCTCTCACAACCGTACCCAATCTTTTCCCGATTGCAATCCTCAAAATGTGTCTTTCGTCCCCGATCGGTACCTTGCCATTCGACCCTCCGTCCGGGCATCAAACCATCTGTTCTCACCCAAATAAGTCCACCACGAGAAATAATGTCATCTGTTCAGTACGCGCACGGACCTCTCGCGGTACAAGCTGAGGGAACCCCGAGAATGGACCGCACAGGTACGGTAGAGTTCCGAGTACTGCATCTTTATTGTGATTATCGATTTCTCAATCAATTCGATAATCACATGAATCTCATGATAATCACATGTCCTAGCAGGGATATCTCGAAGCACACAAGTGCCTTGATTAGTGAGATGACCTTTACCTTTTATCAACCAATTCGAAATTTTAAGGACGTCGTTTCATGGATGCTGGACACTTCGAGGCGGATGCAGATCCCATTCGAGGACGTCAACATGACAAAGGTATAATTTATAGCCAGAGATCAAAGATCAACTTTCGCCCTCAGTTCGCTGGCCTCCCTGGAATGACGTTGATGAACTCATCGGAAGCAGATTGGATTGCCAACGATCCCGTCTATGGACTCACGTTCTTCCGGGAATTCCAAGCGCTCATCACAGGTTCGAAATGCATGATGTTTAGTTTGTTTATGCTTGGTGTGTACTCCTAGAGCATGGTGGTGTGATGTGGTGTGATTAAAATTTATTGTACATGTTCTCAGCCTTAAGTAATGTTGAGGATTTGAACAAGAAGTTGTGCAAAGTAGAACTAATCCTTGAGTTTGTTGCATGGTAGAATCCCCCTCTCACCCCCCAGAACTAACATCGTCGGAGCTAATAAATAATGCATGTCGAATAGCGCTGCCATAATATCTCACTCGCTCCACTAACACAATTTCAGCAATCAATACAATGCACTAACGCTAGGGCTTCTCTTTCTGTGGTGGTGTGATGATATTTTCTCTCTATGTCGGATGAGAACACTGGATACAACATCGGGCTGTAATCCGAAATTGTCATCCGCATGCACTCATCCGTCATACTGATTTTCTGTTGTTATTCTGTATTCTGTGCTTGCGTGGTTGTGGGACCCTGACTCTAGTGCCTATCCCACCCCCTATCCAGGATCTGCCGGGGACCGCGCGCTCGAGGAGTACATGCGAAAGCTGCGCGAGGAAGAGCTTCAGGTGACCGTCTTTTTGCAGTTACATTTTCGGCGCGAGCGCGGCCGCGACGGCTGCTTCGCTTGCCGAAGCGAATCCAGCGTCGCGTCGTCAAGGGACTGCGAAAATCCGCGCGAAAATGGTTGACCGTGCTGCTGCAGTTGCCGTCGACCTCGAACAATCACTTCCTGTCGCCGACGAACCCGCCTAGCAGCCTTCAGCAACAGATGAACACCGCCACCCTCGAAGCACTCGATCAAGTGAAAATGGTAAGTACGGTATGATGATGGTTGAGGATACGGTAGAAGGTTTAAACAATTACAAAACAATATAGCAATACTTAATACTTAGTAATAGTTCGTACTTTAGCCTTGATTATGGCGGAGTTACGATATGGTTCGAGAGTAAGGATAGTAAGGTTACGGTAGTGCATTCGATCTTTGCAGCGAATGGGAGTTTTTGAATTGCAGATTTCACCTTGATTATGGTGGAAACACGGTATGGTTCGATAGTAGGGTTATGGCAGAAGTGATCGGTGGTGAAGGTCATTTTTTCGCAGCGAATGGGAGCGAACAGCCTCGCGTCAACGTTATCAGCGGCCCTGTCGCCCTCGATGGGACTCAACTCACTGCACGCGTCGTTGTCACCACAGTCGCCATTGTTGATCCAAATGCAACAACAGAACAAGGTGGGTTGATGTCTATCGCACCTTCAAAGCACTTGATCAAGTGAAAAAATTGTGATACATCGTTCACAGATCCTTTTTAACCGTTCTTATCACCAGGAAGTGGTGAAGGAGGGGTAGAATGGAGTAGCAACTGAGTAGTTGAGATTAGACGAAAGCAAGATATGTACCTCAAAGTGACAACTGATTTTCCCTAATACCGTACATATACAACATGTCTAGTGATTGACATGTGATATCCCTATACCCGTTCAGATCATCCCTGAAGTAGAAATTTATTGCTATACTCGTTTAGCAGTTGTCGCCGTTGACGTCAACAGAAATGCTGATGAACAAGTACTCGCTCGGGCAACATCTCGGTCCTGGATCAGTACTCGGTCACAACTCCCATGGCCATGAATACGATTCAGGTAAAAAATAAGAAAACTTGGATATTTCAACTTCACAAATGTTTTATCGAATCGCAAAAATAAGATAATTCATGAGAAACCAGACGAATTAGCAGCTGCCGAAATCCGAGCCAGCCATTTGTAATTGAATATTCTCGTGTTTCTCCGAAAGATTCAATTCGGTCGAAGATCTGAAGCGGAAAAGTTGCCGATAGAGCATTGGACCTCATGCTCTCTTCTCTAAAGCTCGCGCATGACGGGGCAGAATTAATTATTAATGCTCGTGGAGACGAATTTATTTCAGATTCCGACGACTCGGCACTCCATGGTGTGAACGACAAGATCAGAAAGAATAAGGTACGAAGGGACCAAATATAATTTGAAAAATGGTCACGTAATAATGAAAAAATGAATGTCTTATCCTTCCCTACCGTAACCTAAATTATCGATTTCAGGACGGTAAGCCCCGAAAGCGCAGTCAGCACAGCAAGGGCAACAAGCTGTGGGAGTTCATCCGAGATGCTCTGAAAGACCCCGCAACGTGTCCTTCTATAGTGAGGTGAGCAAGATCAAAGATCAAAGATCAGGGATTAAAGATCAAACTTCAGAGATCAAATGAGTTGTACCATGTTAATTGTACAATAAGATAATTGATGATTAAAAACATCTTATTCTAGATGGGCCTTACCAGAGGGTCCCACCTAGCATTGTCTTACGACTGTAAAATCGCTTGACGTGGATACACCTTTACCTTTTCCAGATGGGAGGATCCTCATGAGGGCGTCTTCCGTATCGTCGAATCGGAGCGACTCGCCCGTCTGTGGGGCGAGCGAAAGAACAACCAGAAGATGACCTACGAGAAACTGTCGCGCGCCATGAGGTCCGTCTTGACGTCGTCATCTTAGTGTCGTCTTACGTCCTGGAAACTGTGTCGTTGTCATACCCTCCCTCTCCTCTACCTAACCCCTCCCCTCGCCTCCTCTAATCCTCGGTGTGCCCTAGTGATATTGCTATCCTTAAGTACTTAAGGATAACTTGAGGATAGCAATACCACCGTCTCTCGTGTTCCTAACAGGTCTCAGTCGTCGTAACTCTCTCTCTCGCTTCTTCTCTGTCTCCTCAACCCCTTTTCTATTCCAGGACGTATTACGAGAAGCAGATCCTCGTGCCGGTGCCCAAGACCGGACTCTACCCGAAGAAGCTCGTGTACAAGTTCGGCCCGGGCGCCAACGGATGGGAGAACTGCAGGGCGCTCGCGGGCATTCCGCCCAAACTCTAAGTAATAATACCCTCCCGTTTCTCAAACACCCCTCAGCTGCTTTCCTTTCCTCTCAATCCCCCCATCTCTTCTCCTCTCGTTCCTGGGCTCTGGTGAAAGAACTCTTAGCGGTGAAAAATCAGTTAGAACAATCTGAACTCAATCCCCTCAAGAATCGTCATCATGATTATTTGATCATAATCATGATACAATACGAATCTTGATAGAATCATAATCGTGAAGAATCATTCATCGGCCGCGATAATCGCTCTCGGTTCAGGTACTACTACAACACCAAGATTCTCCTGCCAGTATCGGGTCGTCGTCTAGTCTACAAATTCGGTCCCTCGGCGTACAGTTGGAATGCGGAGGGCGGACCAGCGGCGCCGTCGGGCGTCCTTGCCGATGAGGATGACGATGACGATGAGGCGATCGACGAGGACGAGGGCGTCGTCGAGGCTCCGCCCCCTCATCCTCATCCCCTTTCCACCCCCGCCAATCACGTCTCCGTCATAGCCTACGGCCCCGCGTTCCTCTCGCATCACTAGATTTGTACTATTGTTAACATTATTATTTACCCCCATGTGCTTCACTTCGCCTCTGTAACCTCAACCTCAACCTACTTGAACATACATCGATAATCACACCCACATACACATTATTATTATTATTTGCATCGCTTTATTTGGGCGTGTGTCTCTCTTGCCATGTATTGAGAGCCCCACCTCATCACCTTTCCCTCCCTTCGCTCCAAAACGACTCATCCAACCCTGCCTAATCAAAACCAGATTCTTCGTACAACGATACCGCCCCAGTACCATCTCGTCATACCCGGCCAGTCACCCTAATCAAAACACAGTTTTTTTCCGCACCTCAGAGTCTATTCCCCCTCTCGACCCCAATTGTTTCCTCTTTCCCAACTCTCACCCAGCCATAGTATTCACTCCTGAGCATTCCCTGCTAGCCGCACTCTCTCTCTCTCTTGATTATGTTCTGTCTTAGGCAAAGATCCCCTATTTTTACTCTCCACCCTCTGTAATATCTACCGTAATCACGCTAGAGTTTCAGCAGCATGCCCCCCGCCCTCTGTCCCGTCACTCATATACGCTGCCAGCACTCTCGTTCGTGAGCTCTGAAATTATTCCCGGCTGATTCTTGTTTCGCACCCTGAGGTGTATCATCTCGTTTATTTTTCTCTCCTTTTGTACTCCCTTCCTGACTTACAACCTCGTCTCAGCTATTATACCCCTTCGCCAGGTCCAATTCTCCATCCCAGTCCCTTCATCTCTTCCCCCATCCACAATCCCCAAGCACACTCGTACACGGTCCGCTATCTCCTCACCATACATTGTATTTGTTTTCCCCGTGTTCGTCCCCCCACCCTTTCCGCCCCCACGCTGCGCCGAACTGTAGCAGAGAATAATCGAGCGCGCGCTCCTTGTTTGTTTCCCTATTTTGCACACACGTTTCATTGTATCGCGATCTCCTTCCTACCCCAGTGACTAAGACTTAGAAATATGGGCACAAATACAACAAGAACACTTGCTGGGTTGCACAACGATTGGCATTGTGTAGAGAGAAACGAACCTACTACACTTCTTTAGGCAGAAGCAGTCCGAAATCCTAGTCTGAATGGCGCACTCAGATTCCATGATTTCTAGCCCCTTAGTCCTCACCTACTCATTCTATTTGCTGTCATGTGTCATTCGCACCTTCCCAGTTCCCTGGAATCGATCGATAGATCGCAGATTATCTAGATACCCTACCCAGTAACAATCCCCACCTCGCGCACAGCCCCACCCATGTTCACTCGTTGCTATATTCCCTATTTCCCACCCCACTCCCAACCCTGAAATGCTTGTACAGAAACATCAATATATGTCTCGGAGGATAATCGTTTATTACGCTGACCGGTATAAAAAAATAAGAAGAAATCACGAGATGCAAGGCATACATTGAGTTATCGAGAAAGGAAGAGAAACTGAAATGTTGGTTGGGTGTGTGCTTTTTGGATAGCTGTAAGGATTTGTCATGAAAGAACACCGTATGAGAAAACTTCGTGTTTGATTATGCGATGTTTCTCGAATCTCCATTTTAAGAATCTAAGAATGCTAAAGCTATTGAGTAGAATGGCGGCTTGTTTGGGGAGATCAACCTAAATAGAATATGAGGGGCAAGAATCTAGGCATTGTACATGGATGGATCAGGGGAAGTGTCGAGATGGAAGACCACAGTCTCGGATACGAACTTTATCTGAAAAAAATTTCCATTTCAATTTTTTTTAAAGATTCGTTTGGTAGTTTTCATGTAAAAAGTGTCACAATAACTCATATATTCATACCTTAGTTATTGTCTTAGTTGTCCTAAAACTTTCTGGGATAGCCGACAATGCGAGAAGAATCCCACCCATGACTCCCTAACTTACTCTAAGCTTCTCGAAGTCTCGCTGGTAGGAGAGGATGTAGGAAACGTGAAGGACGGCAAGCAGCCACTCGCACACAGCAGAGATCACATGCAGGGTGTATCCCTAAAATGAATTTTTCTTGAGATACTACTGAATTCAAGGTACTAACAAGCTTTTCTATCTGTTGTACCATAATTTTATATTTTTTTTTGTGAAATTGTTTATGCAAACGGAAATTTTTATGCCTATACACCGCATTATACTGCCTGATCAAATATGATTTTAAACAATAATGCCTGATCTACTAACCGGCTGCCAGATCTTGCGGCTCCATGGGCGAGGAGTGGGTAGGTCGGGGTAATAACTGTGGAAGACGAGCGAGGCAGCTACACCGAAGGTGATCGCTGGAGGATTAGGTTAAACATATAATTAAAAATAAACAATATTATAAGATTAACAAATCTATTTTAGACATGACATTTTATTGTATTGTTTATTTCGGTACTATTTCATTGCTTTTTATTGAGGTAGTACACGAGATAGGACAGAGAAATATTGATTTCTATAAAAAAAAGAAAACGAATGTATCGTACCCATGACGAGACAGACACACGAACCGACCGCGAGTCCCATTCGGATCCATCCGATGCGGCCGTTGTTGTAGTCCGGATGCATCTGCATTGTCAGCCAGGCCTGATACAACTTTTTTATTAGACTCTTATTTTTGCTATTTTACTATTTTCAATATGCAAAGATTCTGATACTTTTTCATCATAATTGTTGATTGTTATCATTGTATTTTGACAATACGGCATTTATACGACAGACCTCCACCGAACTGTATCGAAGACTATAGCTTACTTTCTCTCTACTTACTCCGGTGGATAAGTAATTGAATTAAACTAAATTGAATTGAATGGATTCATTAATCTCACCTGCATGACCATGTACACGCATCCGAAGGAGAAGGTGACACAAGCAGCAGAGAGATGCACGGTTATGATTGCCGTCTCCTCAAAATGTATTTGTTTTAAAATTTAAAATTTAATTTTTAATCAAATTTATTCAACTGATGACTACACGGCTTAACTGTAATTTAATTTGAATTAAAATGCAGCTCTTGTTCACTGTAATATTTTATATTCAAAGATGTATATACAAAGTATGCTAATACTAACAAAATCATTACAAATTGGCCAAAAATCGTACTACTATCAATGTTAATACCCCACCTGCACACTTGCGACGAGCATCATGGCGAATCCGCTTATGATGCCTATGTACGAGCTGATGATATTCGTGCGCTCGAGACGCTCGCGCTCTCGCTCACGAAGGATACTGCTCACGAGAGCGCATCTGAAAGAAATTTATTGGTATGCTATGATCTATAACGAGATAATTACTAAACAACGTTTTTATTCACCGTAATAGAAAAATCAGGAGATATCTATGATATCGAAGTCAAAATATAAGATTATACTGAAGCAGGTCTAGCAGAATACGCCGATCACGCATTTGGAAAGGAGTATGTGCTAAACTACTAAGATATGTTGATTTCTTTGAATTTTATATTGCTTTGAGTGATATGGAAACTGTAATATTTTTCGAATTTGCAATAACAGGTTACGAACAATTGTTTTGTAAAAAAAATCCACTGTTGTGTCTTTCAGCCTTTCTGATTGTTCCCTACCCTCGTGACTACAGCTTCCACTATAATTATTTGCTTCCCCGAGGCAGGCGACAAACATTCCATTAGCACTTCGGTAAGCATCCATTAGTAACAAGCAGGCGATGCACACATTTTCTTTACTATAGCCACTTCATAATGATATAGTTTATAACTAAAACATATTTTTTTCGAAAAGGAACTCTGAATCGATCAACATTTTACCAGCTGTTGCAATCTTAGCTATATCTGCATTTCGCAATCATGGTCGTGACTTTCGAAAAGACTTCTCTCATCTTCGCTTTGTCTTCCCTCCTCTCCCGCTAGCTATTCTGCTCTTTTCATCGTCACGCGCGCCGCTTAGTCATTTCAGGGAGTAGCGCGTGATTCAAGAGAATGGAAGGAAGGAGAAGAAGGGGGGGGGGGGGAGAGAGAGAAGGAACACGATAGATATTGCGCAATCAGCTCATCATTTTGATGCAAATGCACGTCGAAATCAGCAATCTACTCGCTATCGCAATCATAAACATACGCCATCGATATGATATTACACTATGACTGCAATTTCAGGAGATCTGATTCATCGCTTGGAAAGATACCACGGAACAAATATTTCTTTCAACCGATATTTTCAATTTAAACATATAAATTCACCTCATACACACGATCATGATGGAGAAGACAGAGCTGAGATTGAGTAGGAAAGAGAAAATGCACGACTCGGGCTGATTATTGCCTGCAAAGGACTTTCAGTGTCAAAATGTCGACAATTTTCTTTTTCTTGACCCAAAGAGGCATTTGTGCCTAGCAAAACATCCTCAGTCGCTGCACACCCGAAAACACTGCTTGTTTTCCCTATGATTTCAGTCACGTTGTCGATGATTCAGCGTGGGAAATTCAAGGTATTTTGAAATATATTGAATATACCTGCAGCCGATACGTAAGGAAAGATGGAGTCCACATGATGGTTGGCAACAGCGAAGCAGTACGTTATACCTGCAATGGAAAAAAGGAAATGTTTATGATTTTGTGAAATTTGAGAAAAAATATATAAAAAATATATAGATAAACACGTAAATTTAATTATTTAACGCGAGATCGCAATAACTCTAAAATATGATTAATTATGGAACATACCGAGGTTAACAGTGAAGATTATGGCGAATATGATAGGAAGATGGCCGGCGTAGAGCATGCCATAGTTGAACAGGAACCACTTAAAAAACAGAATTGGGCCAATAAAAGGCGAAACAACGATAAAAATGGACTAACCATGGGCAATCACGCGGCGGTCACGCGTTTGAATGGAGAAAAGGCATCTGTCAGCCAATCAGTGGTAAGTGGCGTAACTTTCGGAAGCAAATGCAACCTTCGGAACGATTTATTCAACACGTGCGTCGAGAGTTTGAACAACCGCCCATAATGAGCATAAGTGAATTAACTCGTGAATCGGTGAATCCCAGGGAAGAAGTGAATAAAATAATCCGGAAATTAGGCAGGTTGGCAAGGTGATGAGCGCGTTGCAGACGGTATATTTTCCGTGGGGCACATTCGATATTGAGGATGCGATTTGAAATTGTTTGAGTCTAAATCCTTTCCTTTTTTTCCTATTCCTCCTTTCTTATTCTTTTCATATTTTTTCCTGGATGTATAATTTTTTTTAAATAGTGTCGAGTCTGTTCATTCTGGAATTCATTTTCGCTTCGTGGTTGCTTTTGATATATTAGTTGTTTAGTTTCTTATCCACTCTTCACTGTTTTCAGCATATACGAGAGACTATCTGAGATAATTCACATACTGCCGTACAAGGAAAATTTTACATATGCCCAAAAAATTCACCTAGGAGTAACTTTTCACGTAGAACTCGAAAATCGACCTTAGAAAGCCGTATCTCGAACGCCCAATTTCCTACAGGATGGTTCACCTTGTAAGGGGTGATAATCGATTTCGCGAATCGCTCTTCAAACCTTTACAAATGATAGTAATTATTGTAGATCTCGAAAATATAAGCATTTTCCATGAAGAAAGTGAAAGTCTAACTCACCTGCGAAAAAAGTTATGCCCCTTTGAAAGTTTAAAAGTATGTTTATAAATTTTCATCTTTCTCCGATGCACTTTTAAGTGATTTTATTCGATTCTACGTTAAAAGTTACCTCTACGGTGATTTTTTGAGCGAAATTAAAAAATACGCCAACCTTCATCCATTGGGCCGAATAGTCCCAACTGCAGTAAACGTCTTCGGGACTTTTCCAGTTTTGCTCTATTTGATAAAATATTGGCCCCAAACGTGTATATTTTAACTTTTGGCAATTTATTATTAATAACTGAACGATATTATACACAAAATTATGGTCGGTTTCATGTATCTCATTTTTCTTCGGATGTTCTTTCATCCTCTGAAATGCGCGCCAGCGACAATTGATTACATTCAAAAATTTATGTCCATTGATGTTTCCTTGTTGAAAAATATGTTTCAAGAACCTTTTTGGTAGATTTTGAGATTTTTATGGCCGTCGGAATATTTTATTCTGTCAATGCCAATTCCAGAATATAGTTGTGGAGTCGTATCTGATTCTGCCTGTAAACTTCCAGTTTTCTTCAACTGTTCGCCCTGAGACGTATAAAGTTAAAAAAAATTAATCAGACCTTGTCTTTTCCTAAAGGCTAATCTAACTTTGTTCTTTGCAATTAATATTCCATGTAACAAGTGTATGGAGGGGAGACTGGGGATCATTGCAGTACTAATCGTAAACTGATCAGAATATAGAGGCGTGTCAATTCAAAGAACAATGTATTAAATTAGTTTTTATGAGAAGTAAAGGTCTAAAACAAATAATTGTACTAAATACGTCTCAGGGCGAACAGTGGAAAAAAATGCAGAATCAGATACGACTCCACAACTATATTCTGGAATTGGCATTGACAGAATAAAATATTCCGACGGCCATAAAAGCTCAAAATATACCAAAAAGGTTCTTGAAACATATTTTTCAACAAGGAAACATCAATGGACATAAATTTTTGAATGTAATCAATTGTCGCTGGCGCGCATTTCAGAGGATGAAAGAACATCCGAAGAAAAATGAGATACATGAAACCGACCATAATTTTGTGTATAATATCGTTCAGTTATTAATAATAAATTGCCAAAAGTTAAAATATACACGTTTGGGGCCAATATTTTATTAAATAGAGCAAAACTGGAAAAGTCCCGAAGACGTTTCCTGCAGTTGGGACTATTCGGCTCAATGGATGAAGGTTGGCGTATTTTTTAATTTCGCTCAAAAATTCACCTTAGGGGTAACTTTTAACGTAGAATCGAATAAAATCACTTAAAAGTGCATCGGGGAAAGATGAAAATTTATAAACATACTTTTAAACTTTCAAAGGGGCATAACTTTTTTCGCAGGTGAGTTAGACTTTCACTTTCTTCATGGAAAATGCTTATATTTTCGAGATCTACAATAATTACTATCATTTGTAAAGGTTTGAAGAGCGATTCGCGAAATCGATTATCACCCCTTACAAGGTGAACCATCCTGTAGGAAATTGGGCGTTCGAGATACGGCTTTCTAAGGTCGATTTTCGAGTTCTACGTGAAAAGTTACCCCTAGGTGAATTTTTTGGGCATATGTAAAATTTTCCTTGTACGGCTGATAGGGTGAAAAGCTCAATTTTCTCAGATAGTGTCTCATACTATTCGAATGCCGAAGCAAAAACGAAGACACGTTTTCAGAAACAATGCAGTGCACAGTGTCATTATTGATCGTACACCTAACTCTATTCCAAATGTGATCACGTTTGAAGCGGTTTTCGAAGTTAAATAGAACAAATAAATGCGATCACTAGATCCCTTCATCTTATGTTATCCCCATCTCGAATCAATTATTGATACGCTATCGTATCTGGTATTTATTGAATTATTATTGTGTCTTCGATTGAAAGAATAATTCTTTCTAACACCCTGATTTTTTTCTGTGCTTCATCAGAACCTGATCTATTATTCCCCCTAATAAACCCTTGCTTCTCTTTCAATAACTGTTGTTTTTTAATTCGTCTTCGCCATTTGAACGGAAATTGTTTAAATGTCGCATTGCTTCGAATCAAGTAAATTTATTCCTTATCATACAAACAACATCAAACTTAGAGACACTTCTTCACTCATTCAACAAAAGAAATCATCAGTCATATCAGTATATCATGCTCGGAATGGTTAAGGGAGTGAACAGTAGGGAAAGGCCCGAAAGGAATTGGACGAAGCGGGAATACTAGGCTTCCGTCTCGGGATATGAGAGTCTCGAGGGGGCTAATCGGTGCGAATAGATACTCTACGAAACTGAGGACACCTATAGACGGGGGAGGATACAATCGGGGGCGAAACGAGGCCGAAACCGAAATCGTGCGTATGACACCACAGCTCACAGTTCGTTCTTGCCAGTTAGCCTGCAATGGACTGTGAATGAACACCCGTGCCGCCGGTTTAGTATCTGTGTGTGTATGTGTTGGGAATGCAGCAAGCTGCTTATCTAGTCTAGAGAGAGTGTCTGCAGTGTGAGAGAGAGCCACCCCAACGCATGCCTTAACGGCCATTGCTTTGATATGGTCACCGCTCGCTCATTTTGCCGTGTCGGCTTCTTGCCTGGAATAGCGAATTCGATAGGTACTCGATACGTCGCCGGAACAACGGGCTAAACTAATCTACGCATTCAATACTACCCAAGGTAATATGTCGGATGAAAACCGAAAAAAAATTTTCTTCCGTTTGTGGTGTTTAGAGCACCCTGACGAAATATTGCGCCGCTCAAAAAAATTGGTTCCTCTGCCGATTCTCATCCGACATTGTACCC
Source organism: Pristionchus exspectatus (assembly GCA_911812115.1). NCBI lineage: Eukaryota > Metazoa > Nematoda > Chromadorea > Rhabditida > Neodiplogasteridae > Pristionchus > Pristionchus exspectatus. Next base: position 30,949,813 of record OU461583.1, on the reverse strand, counting down.
TACCCAAACTGGTTCTTAGACTGTACTCGCTCACCTTTGCCTCTCCTCCATTTCTCTGGAAGGACCGAGTCTCGCTGCCAATTCCTCTTTCGAGTACGTGAAATCGGCCGGTTCCGCTGTGGCGAAGAAGCAGAAAACGACGTTGCCTCAATTATTTTTATTTCTGAACCTCAATCATGAAAAAGAATCCTTCCGAAATGTGAAGAATACAATAAAGAGTGAACTTGATGCAAATGTACAATATTTTCAAACCCACCCAGAATCAGGAGGATTCCGTGAATCAGGAAAACTATTCTCCATTGGACAACAGCTTCCTCATTCTTGATAATGAGATAGACGAGAAGAGGTTCGATGAAGAGCGAGAGACACTTGATGAACTGGATTTGGGAGAGCACGAAGTGCGAGTGCTGTCTGAAATGAGAACAGCAATTTATTTATATTTTGTGTTTTATATTGACTGCAGTGACAAAAACATTCATCTTTACAAAAAAACATCTTTACAAAAACATTTATAGAATACAGATCCCTAGACCGCAATGTTTGACAATAATTGGTTTGTGCTTAGTAGCTTAGAAATGCCGTAATTCCAAAGGTGAGATCGTACCTGGCAACCAGAGTGGCGCACTTGTAAAATCCTCCACAGATAAATCCAGTAGAGCACTCAATGATCAGCAGAGCACCGAGGGCGTAGCTGAAACATATTTATATTATTATATATTTATATTAATATATTTATATTAATATCATTGTTTCGCTGCAAAGCACAGTGTGGTGACTACCACCCGTCAAAACTCACTAAGCCATCTCTTTCGGGATGAATCCAATGATGCAGAAGAATGCGCCAGAAATCATGAGGGCGATCGTGTTGTAAATAATCATCTTCACTCGCTCCGAGAGAAATCTTAACGAAATTGCTTTAAAACAATTGCATGGCATTAATCCTACTTGATCTTGTCTGAAGTGACTCCGGAGATGATCTTGAACATGAGATGGAGGAAACGGGGCACAGCGACGGCGTAGCCAGTATGTGCGACGCCGAAGTTGAGGGCCTATGAAGGTCAAGGATCATAACATGTTCAGGCTAAAGATCAAAGATCATTTGCTTTAGATCAAAGATAAAAAACAAGGCTAAATATAATAGAAATCACCATAATAGAGATCACATGATAGAGATCTAATAATATGAAAGATCACCTTGGCAAGGTAGATGGATCCGTACATGACGATGAACTGGGACATCATTAATTCTCCGAAAGCCGAAAGCCACACCGACCACATCACCGGGTTGGTCATGATTGCCTACAAATTATTCCAAATTGAGCAAAAAAATGCGGGATCATTTATAAGAATTTGTATCTGAGGCAATAGAGAAAAATGGAGAAACCTGAAACTTTGAAAAATTGTAATGAAAATTTCTCACTCTGACGGGCGTCGTCTCATGCTGCTTGATGTGCTCTCCCTTGCCACGATGGATCTTCTCGAGCTCGATCTATAAAAAATAAGCATGTAAGTTTCAAATATTCCCATTGCCCCGCATTTTTCCATACTTGTCTAAATATATTTTGGATGTCAATAAAGGATACTCGGTAATTCTCGGCATTATGAAGGATACTATGGAGTCTTCTTAGTAGAGCACCTTCTCGTGCTGTTCTATTAAGAAGACTCCACAGTATTTTTGGATGTTGAGCTAATAGAATCCAAGAATACGATATACCTCAGTCATCAGCGGATGCGTAGCGGGATCGTTCCTGTAGAAGGTGAACCAGGCGAGGAAGAGACAGAGGGAGAGACCGGAATGCACGTAGTACACGGAGGGCCAGCCCCAGCGAGACTCGCATAACTGGAACAAACAATCAAATTACTCAGTTGAATCTTCCATAACTAAAAAAACACACTAATAAGCAACAATATCACTCACAAGCCGAATTCAATCTAAATATTTATTCTTTAGACGTAAGTATTAAGTATAAATTTATATGCTCGCACCTCTCCCGACACGGGCATGGTGAACATGACGGATATCTGCGAGAACGAAGTGAGCAGAGAGATGAAGAATCCGTGCTGCTTCAGGGACGCCCAGTGTACTGTGATGAGACCGATGGCAGCGAAATCAGCGCCGAATGAGATTCCCTGAATTCCTTTCGTTTTAAATTAATTTTTCAGAGTATTTTCCGCATTTAGTGCATCGTGAACATCTTCTAGTGCATTTCTAAATATTATACAAGACTTTAAGGAGTTAAGGAGAAGGAGTTTATATAGGGAACTGGATTACCTGAAGGAATCTCAGTCCGAGGAAGACGTAGAAGTGCCAGTTCAACCGAGAGGCAAAGTGAGGAATGAGGACGGTCGCAAAGGTGGAAATCATGCCTGATAAATTAGATTTGAATGGTTAGACATATTTCTGCTTACCAGCCACCATGAAGACGTGGCGAGTTCCGTAACGATCGTAGAGCCTTAGAAGATACTGTTATATTAATAATAGTTCGATAATTATGAATAACAGTCGGCCTTTCCAGTAGGTCCCACCTAGTGTCACTATAGTAAAATCGCTTTGCGTGAATACACTTTTACCTTGTGGTAATATTACGAATATTGTTACGAAAACTTACAGATGGAAGGGCCACGCAGCGAGGAGAGTTCCGATTGCCACCGACCATTGCAATTGAGAACGCTCCTGAAATATATTTATATTTTTGATTCAGATTTTGATTTGTATCATCATTCAGTGCCTAGGTCACTCACGATCTCAGTGTAGTCGTAAGGTCCTCGCAGTGTGGTGTTTTGCTCGGTAAAGATTAAGGCCTCTCCTGTCTGAAATATATTCGGTATCTCTTTTGTAATAATATTTAAGAATGGGAGCTTCGCTCAAAGAGAGCCCAATTTTATCGACCATATGTGAGATCGAATTATATGAAGATGCACCGAGAAAACATAAAAAGGAGCCATAATGATCTTCTAAGATATTACTTACCGGGGATTTACTGCCCATACAGATGAAAGTAAAATTGAGCGTCGTCATATTAGAGCAGATCGAGGCAATACTCGCAGAACCTGACGGATTCACTTTTTTATTGCTGTAATGATTCCGACCGCACTTTCCCTGATTTTTTAAAGCCATTGATTCGATAATCCACTTCAATATCACTTCACTTCTTGCATAGTATCGGAACAAAAACAAACGCAACGGTTCGACGCTCAGTCTTTGATAAGATCTCATTGAAGTGAGAGATTTAGATCGAGATCTGTTTCTCAAAAGACACAAAGATAGCGTTTTGTGAGTATGTGCAGTTCGTTTCATCTAACGTAAGTATACTTACGGCCGGACTTACCTCCGCGAAACTTCTTCTCGTTTCATGCTTTATCTGATGCAATGGCGTCACAGCTTTCTAAGGACTCCCTAGGGAGTCATTTCATCGAAATATGTGATGTTCCCTCCACTTTCGGGATTCGAAAGACTAGCCATGTTACTGGAAATTTGTCTGACTCACTCAAAATATGCGCACAGGAGATGGACACTACTTGCTGTTTTCATGATCACTCCCGGTATAATTCACTGTTGAACTTTTGACGTGACTGTCAACCGTGAGAGTAGGAATGCGCAAATTATCGGCTGTCGAAAGGCGGAAGAAATGGGATAGTTCGCATAATTGTTCGCTCGGGACAAGGCCCACTGTCCCTCGATTGTCAATCAACGCAAAATTGCCGTAGAGATCACAACCAAGAGTCAAAAATGGCACAATGAGCATTTTGAATACTCGGTAGCTAATTGGTGCAAGAACTACATACTCTACAGAACAAATCAACCGTGTTTGTATGATATTTCGTTTCGTAGGCAATTTTTGCCAAGAATCTCCGATTTCCTTGCACGGTTCCTTTGATTCCTCAATCTCGCTCAAAAGTGGGTGAAAACAGGGAAAAAGTAGTATCACTTATCGAGTCGACCTTGAATCGACAGTAGAGATCAGACAATGAGATAACGAGCGAGAACGAGGAAAAAACTTTTGATTCTGTGATCTTGATCAAGTCCGCCACTTTTCCGTTTCCGCTCACACATTTTCTATGCGCGTCAGAATACGGAGAATGACGGGTATCAATCGCCAATGTAATGAGAAAAAGCGCCAGACTACTCACAATATCGGTACATGCATTCGTAAACAACTTGAGTTAGTTACTAACTGGTCCTAATTGAGGAGCATCAGATAAGGCTTGAATGAAAATCGAACTTAGTCATGATCGAACAAGGTCTGATCATCGCATTACTTCTAGATAAAAAAGAATGCAATCATTTTTCATCGAAACACCTCAATCGTCCAACGAACGTAATTTTACCGATCACAACGAAAAACTTTCAAACTTGCACTAGAAATAGCACCAGCAGTGTAATAAAGAATGGAAGAAAAACTAACTCAATAGTACGATGGCGTATCGTATCCGGGCCGAGAAACAGCCCATCTGGTCCGCCTCCAATTGTTTCGCCCTCATCCTGAAATAAAAGTAATAATAATAAAAGCTATTCACACAACGCGGATGCAAATCAAAAATGTGACTAAAGATGTAATTTGCAGCAAAGACAACAGATAAATCAAGATGGAAGGTAAAAATGGCGAAATGAATCGGCCAAATTGTGCTGAGAATAAGGAACAAAGAACGACATCGAAGATAGATGAGATAAAACGTTGATGTGGTTGACATTCGCGAGATTAGCCGAAACCTAATAGCTGGTCGCTTTTAAGCTCCGAAGCTGCGCAGAAACTAGAAAATTCTAGCAATTGTTCTTCAATGACTCAAAAGCAAGTGTGAGCGAACCGATCAGGGGGCAGCGCACCACAATGCATTGAGCAAATGTCGAACAAAGAACAGTAAACGCGCTCGTGCTCGTGACCTCCACAAGGTTGGAAGCCGAGGAGCCTATCGCATAAATGCAAATGGTTTGCCTCCTCAATGCCTGATCACTCAAAGCACAGACAGATTGAGGGAGTGTATGGTGTCGGGACAATGATGCTACTTTCAGGTAATGGTCAGGCTATCAATCGTGTTTTTCGGAGATCAGTGAGAGGTGAGGAGGAATGTGCATAGCCAAGCAACTGCTACAATTCGACTTCCGCTCAATGGGCCGCATCCCTTCGCCATACATCTCTCAATAAGCCCAATCGTGCAGAGGAGGCAAGCGCGCACAAATTGTGACAATGGAAGGAAGCAGATCTAGGAGGGAGTGTATGACTCTCTCCATAACCAGTGATCTCTCGATATCTCCGACCCACGATATTATGAGGAAGCGCCAACGGGGGCAAAGAAAAAGGCAGTGCGATCACAATTTGAAACTGAGAACAAGTTTGAGTGGGGTGAGAGGGAAGAGGAGATCGAACGGGGCTCTCATGGGGCGGGGCTAGAAGGGACGGAGATGGGAGAAGAGCGGAGAGCGCTAAAGGTGTCGGAGAGATAGCGGAGCGTAAAGAGTATAGATATCGGCGCGGTGATCTTTACAAGTCTCTAGGACAACTCGCACTGATTGATGAGACAATGGGAATGAGAGATGGGATAATAGTACAACGCACGATTAGCACTCTGGATTAGGCGCCTGTTCAGAAAGGTGTTGGGCCGAGTTTCAGTAAATCAATGAAGATGCTTCTTGAGGAGAACAAATAGTGATGATGATAAACAAAATACCGGAAACGAAACCAAAAAACGGATGCACACTCATCGATCTTGAGTAGGTGAGCGTTCTGTCGGCTAATAACAATAAAGAGAGTGGCCGGTGTCTATTCATTTTGTTATTCCCGACTACTGCCTCCTCTCCTCAGGTAGTCCAGAGATTGGGAGTGGAACGCGGGAGGGAGGGAGAGATAGGAGGAAGATAACAAGGAAAACAGACGACACTCAACGGACTTGCCAACGTTTTGTTTGTCGCGAGCCGCTTATTTTTTGTGCCTCTGTTTTTGCTTACTTGCCGCCTCGATCAAATTGATATGATCGACGGGTTGGTGAAATATTGGCGATGCGATGTACTGATCGAGAGAATTGAGAGAGAGAGAGTGGGGGGGGGGGGTGGCGAGGGTGTAATGAATCGAGGGAGTTCAAGGGAGGAGAGAGGGGAGATGGGGGAACTGAGATGATGATGGAGGATAACAGCGACGTCAGAGGTCACACGCACCTGTGTGCCTCAGATCGAAACGTGATCTGAAGATGCGGTGATCTAAAGATCGAGCTCGTGATATCTACCGGTACCGGGTAATTAAAAACCCTTTTCGTTTTGGGAAAACAAACTGAAATTTTTTCCAAAAGTTAAAAATATTTCGTATCGTATATAGATCGATTCCTCATATTGGGGATATCCAAAATGTCTCCTGTCGTTCCATTAACACGAAATATTGTGTTCTATTCCCGACACTGCCAACACTGAGAAAACACTGCTTATGCATGTTACCCGAAATGTAACGTCGCACTATAAACAACTTTGCATGCAGCAATTCCATTATATCTCGACTCCGGCAACACTGAGAAAAACATACTGCTTGCTCTTCTGACACTCTGTCACATATGTAACAACTTTTTTTCTTGTCGATGACATGGAAGTGTATCACAACATTGACGGGTCATAATTTATGCTGTACAAGTGCCGAAAGGAGGCTATTTCGAGTGAGTAGACGTGATATGAAGAGTATATCAACAGGTGGATGAGCTCAGGGAGTGTCGCAGGTCGGAATCTGAAAAATTTCATTACTTTTCGATAAATAAGTGCTCAGTTTCAGTATACTTGTCCCAGCAAGATGCGGATATCGGTATGGGACACGAATACTCAACTAGAGCCTAAATAACTATATCCATGTAGTCTCCCATCGATCAGTCATGCATAAAACACTAGTTTTAAAATACCTCCTTGATAGTGTCGTAGGCAGTCCACAGATCGTCATCGGTAATGCACACGGTGCCACCGCCTCGCTTGAACTGGGACGTCTGCAATGACGAATTGATCTTTGATCTCCACTCGTCAAGAGATCTCCATTGAGCCAAGCGGAACCGATTTGGGCACACATCTATTCCTGTCAACTTTCTCTCGGTCGCTTCCTTTTCGAAAGTGATCTTGCACCTCGGCCGTTCTACGGTTGATCGCTCGCCGAACTTTTTTTGCACGTGTGCGCCATCACATTGCATCTCGTCAGATATTAGCTGCTCCTCTTCACTTCAGCCGCTATTTCCCCTGTCATTCATAACTATTTCACGCCAATTATCTACCCTTTCGTCACAGGAGATCATCCTTTTCGGACACTAGCGAATGCACGTAGTACACGGAGGGCCAGCCCCAGCGAGACTCGCATAACTGGAACAAACAATCAAATTACTCAGTTGAATCTTCCATAACTAAAAAAACACACTAATAAGCAACAATATCACTCACAAGCCGAATTCAATCTAAATATTTATTCTTTAGACGTAAGTATTAAGTATAAATTTATATGCTCGCACCTCTCCCGACACGGGCATGGTGAACATGACGGATATCTGCGAGAACGAAGTGAGCAGAGAGATGAAGAATCCGTGCTGCTTCAGGGACGCCCAGTGTACTGTGATGAGACCGATGGCAGCGAAATCAGCGCCGAATGAGATTCCCTGAATTCCTTTCGTTTTAAATTAATTTTTCAGAGTATTTTCCGCATTTAGTGCATCGTGAACATCTTCTAGTGCATTTCTAAATATTATACAAGACTTTAAGGAGTTAAGGAGAAGGAGTTTATATAGGGAACTGGATTACCTGAAGGAATCTCAGTCCGAGGAAGACGTAGAAGTGCCAGTTCAACCGAGAGGCAAAGTGAGGAATGAGGACGGTCGCAAAGGTGGAAATCATGCCTGATAAATTAGATTTGAATGGTTAGACATATTTCTGCTTACCAGCCACCATGAAGACGTGGCGAGTTCCGTAACGATCGTAGAGCCTTAGAAGATACTGTTATATTAATAATAGTTCGATAATTATGAATAACAGTCGGCCTTTCCAGTAGGTCCCACCTAGTGTCACTATAGTAAAATCGCTTTGCGTGAATACACTTTTACCTTGTGGTAATATTACGAATATTGTTACGAAAACTTACAGATGGAAGGGCCACGCAGCGAGGAGAGTTCCGATTGCCACCGACCATTGCAATTGAGAACGCTCCTGAAATATATTTATATTTTTGATTCAGATTTTGATTTGTATCATCATTCAGTGCCTAGGTCACTCACGATCTCAGTGTAGTCGTAAGGTCCTCGCAGTGTGGTGTTTTGCTCGGTAAAGATTAAGGCCTCTCCTGTCTGAAATATATTCGGTATCTCTTTTGTAATAATATTTAAGAATGGGAGCTTCGCTCAAAGAGAGCCCAATTTTATCGACCATATGTGAGATCGAATTATATGAAGATGCACCGAGAAAACATAAAAAGGAGCCATAATGATCTTCTAAGATATTACTTACCGGGGATTTACTGCCCATACAGATGAAAGTAAAATTGAGCGTCGTCATATTAGAGCAGATCGAGGCAATACTCGCAGAACCTGACGGATTCACTTTTTTATTGCTGTAATGATTCCGACCGCACTTTCCCTGATTTTTTAAAGCCATTGATTCGATAATCCACTTCAATATCACTTCACTTCTTGCATAGTATCGGAACAAAAACAAACGCAACGGTTCGACGCTCAGTCTTTGATAAGATCTCATTGAAGTGAGAGATTTAGATCGAGATCTGTTTCTCAAAAGACACAAAGATAGCGTTTTGTGAGTATGTGCAGTTCGTTTCATCTAACGTAAGTATACTTACGGCCGGACTTACCTCCGCGAAACTTCTTCTCGTTTCATGCTTTATCTGATGCAATGGCGTCACAGCTTTCTAAGGACTCCCTAGGGAGTCATTTCATCGAAATATGTGATGTTCCCTCCACTTTCGGGATTCGAAAGACTAGCCATGTTACTGGAAATTTGTCTGACTCACTCAAAATATGCGCACAGGAGATGGACACTACTTGCTGTTTTCATGATCACTCCCGGTATAATTCACTGTTGAACTTTTGACGTGACTGTCAACCGTGAGAGTAGGAATGCGCAAATTATCGGCTGTCGAAAGGCGGAAGAAATGGGATAGTTCGCATAATTGTTCGCTCGGGACAAGGCCCACTGTCCCTCGATTGTCAATCAACGCAAAATTGCCGTAGAGATCACAACCAAGAGTCAAAAATGGCACAATGAGCATTTTGAATACTCGGTAGCTAATTGGTGCAAGAACTACATACTCTACAGAACAAATCAACCGTGTTTGTATGATATTTCGTTTCGTAGGCAATTTTTGCCAAGAATCTCCGATTTCCTTGCACGGTTCCTTTGATTCCTCAATCTCGCTCAAAAGTGGGTGAAAACAGGGAAAAAGTAGTATCACTTATCGAGTCGACCTTGAATCGACAGTAGAGATCAGACAATGAGATAACGAGCGAGAACGAGGAAAAAACTTTTGATTCTGTGATCTTGATCAAGTCCGCCACTTTTCCGTTTCCGCTCACACATTTTCTATGCGCGTCAGAATACGGAGAATGACGGGTATCAATCGCCAATGTAATGAGAAAAAGCGCCAGACTACTCACAATATCGGTACATGCATTCGTAAACAACTTGAGTTAGTTACTAACTGGTCCTAATTGAGGAGCATCAGATAAGGCTTGAATGAAAATCGAACTTAGTCATGATCGAACAAGGTCTGATCATCGCATTACTTCTAGATAAAAAAGAATGCAATCATTTTTCATCGAAACACCTCAATCGTCCAACGAACGTAATTTTACCGATCACAACGAAAAACTTTCAAACTTGCACTAGAAATAGCACCAGCAGTGTAATAAAGAATGGAAGAAAAACTAACTCAATAGTACGATGGCGTATCGTATCCGGGCCGAGAAACAGCCCATCTGGTCCGCCTCCAATTGTTTCGCCCTCATCCTGAAATAAAAGTAATAATAATAAAAGCTATTCACACAACGCGGATGCAAATCAAAAATGTGACTAAAGATGTAATTTGCAGCAAAGACAACAGATAAATCAAGATGGAAGGTAAAAATGGCGAAATGAATCGGCCAAATTGTGCTGAGAATAAGGAACAAAGAACGACATCGAAGATAGATGAGATAAAACGTTGATGTGGTTGACATTCGCGAGATTAGCCGAAACCTAATAGCTGGTCGCTTTTAAGCTCCGAAGCTGCGCAGAAACTAGAAAATTCTAGCAATTGTTCTTCAATGACTCAAAAGCAAGTGTGAGCGAACCGATCAGGGGGCAGCGCACCACAATGCATTGAGCAAATGTCGAACAAAGAACAGTAAACGCGCTCGTGCTCGTGACCTCCACAAGGTTGGAAGCCGAGGAGCCTATCGCATAAATGCAAATGGTTTGCCTCCTCAATGCCTGATCACTCAAAGCACAGACAGATTGAGGGAGTGTATGGTGTCGGGACAATGATGCTACTTTCAGGTAATGGTCAGGCTATCAATCGTGTTTTTCGGAGATCAGTGAGAGGTGAGGAGGAATGTGCATAGCCAAGCAACTGCTACAATTCGACTTCCGCTCAATGGGCCGCATCCCTTCGCCATACATCTCTCAATAAGCCCAATCGTGCAGAGGAGGCAAGCGCGCACAAATTGTGACAATGGAAGGAAGCAGATCTAGGAGGGAGTGTATGACTCTCTCCATAACCAGTGATCTCTCGATATCTCCGACCCACGATATTATGAGGAAGCGCCAACGGGGGCAAAGAAAAAGGCAGTGCGATCACAATTTGAAACTGAGAACAAGTTTGAGTGGGGTGAGAGGGAAGAGGAGATCGAACGGGGCTCTCATGGGGCGGGGCTAGAAGGGACGGAGATGGGAGAAGAGCGGAGAGCGCTAAAGGTGTCGGAGAGATAGCGGAGCGTAAAGAGTATAGATATCGGCGCGGTGATCTTTACAAGTCTCTAGGACAACTCGCACTGATTGATGAGACAATGGGAATGAGAGATGGGATAATAGTACAACGCACGATTAGCACTCTGGATTAGGCGCCTGTTCAGAAAGGTGTTGGGCCGAGTTTCAGTAAATCAATGAAGATGCTTCTTGAGGAGAACAAATAGTGATGATGATAAACAAAATACCGGAAACGAAACCAAAAAACGGATGCACACTCATCGATCTTGAGTAGGTGAGCGTTCTGTCGGCTAATAACAATAAAGAGAGTGGCCGGTGTCTATTCATTTTGTTATTCCCGACTACTGCCTCCTCTCCTCAGGTAGTCCAGAGATTGGGAGTGGAACGCGGGAGGGAGGGAGAGATAGGAGGAAGATAACAAGGAAAACAGACGACACTCAACGGACTTGCCAACGTTTTGTTTGTCGCGAGCCGCTTATTTTTTGTGCCTCTGTTTTTGCTTACTTGCCGCCTCGATCAAATTGATATGATCGACGGGTTGGTGAAATATTGGCGATGCGATGTACTGATCGAGAGAATTGAGAGAGAGAGAGTGGGGGGGGGGGTGGCGAGGGTGTAATGAATCGAGGGAGTTCAAGGGAGGAGAGAGGGGAGATGGGGGAACTGAGATGATGATGGAGGATAACAGCGACGTCAGAGGTCACACGCACCTGTGTGCCTCAGATCGAAACGTGATCTGAAGATGCGGTGATCTAAAGATCGAGCTCGTGATATCTACCGGTACCGGGTAATTAAAAACCCTTTTCGTTTTGGGAAAACAAACTGAAATTTTTTCCAAAAGTTAAAAATATTTCGTATCGTATATAGATCGATTCCTCATATTGGGGATATCCAAAATGTCTCCTGTCGTTCCATTAACACGAAATATTGTGTTCTATTCCCGACACTGCCAACACTGAGAAAACACTGCTTATGCATGTTACCCGAAATGTAACGTCGCACTATAAACAACTTTGCATGCAGCAATTCCATTATATCTCGACTCCGGCAACACTGAGAAAAACATACTGCTTGCTCTTCTGACACTCTGTCACATATGTAACAACTTTTTTTCTTGTCGATGACATGGAAGTGTATCACAACATTGACGGGTCATAATTTATGCTGTACAAGTGCCGAAAGGAGGCTATTTCGAGTGAGTAGACGTGATATGAAGAGTATATCAACAGGTGGATGAGCTCAGGGAGTGTCGCAGGTCGGAATCTGAAAAATTTCATTACTTTTCGATAAATAAGTGCTCAGTTTCAGTATACTTGTCCCAGCAAGATGCGGATATCGGTATGGGACACGAATACTCAACTAGAGCCTAAATAACTATATCCATGTAGTCTCCCATCGATCAGTCATGCATAAAACACTAGTTTTAAAATACCTCCTTGATAGTGTCGTAGGCAGTCCACAGATCGTCATCGGTAATGCACACGGTGCCACCGCCTCGCTTGAACTGGGACGTCTGCAATGACGAATTGATCTTTGATCTCCACTCGTCAAGAGATCTCCATTGAGCCAAGCGGAACCGATTTGGGCACACATCTATTCCTGTCAACTTTCTCTCGGTCGCTTCCTTTTCGAAAGTGATCTTGCACCTCGGCCGTTCTACGGTTGATCGCTCGCCGAACTTTTTTTGCACGTGTGCGCCATCACATTGCATCTCGTCAGATATTAGCTGCTCCTCTTCACTTCAGCCGCTATTTCCCCTGTCATTCATAACTATTTCACGCCAATTATCTACCCTTTCGTCACAGGAGATCATCCTTTTCGGACACTAGCGAATATTTTTCTCGAAAAAGTCAGTTCTCCTGACGTGCGAAAACGAGAGATCGCTAGCGCCAGATTACGCGTGAGTTCAAACGAGGAGCACCTCACTAATACTTGCCCCATGCACTATTGTAGAAGCGATAATCTTCCAATTTCAATGCGATCACCACAGCTTACTAGCTCGCTCAATTTTAATCCCGAGCTCACTATTTCCCGCGATTATCCGCTCCGGTTCAATGCACTTCAATTAGAATTTCGAAATATTATCGTATCTGGCCCGGAATCTCAGCCATTCCTGACATTCGAGTACCTCAACAGGAACAGTCGCACGAGGCAAGTATTTTTCCCGTTCTACCCGATCTCTACCTCGATTAGGAAATGTCCGAGACAAAAACAGAACAACGATGTAATGGAGAACGCGGTTCTTATTTGTGGAGTACGCCCAGTACAATAGGTGACCATCCCCAAACAGGAAATGAAGGGAAATATTTAAAGATATTTCATAAAAGTAAAAATGCTCACCATTCGGTTAATATCTCCGATGCAAACCACTTTGTCCTTCGCATCCAGTGTTCTTCCGTACTTCGAGTGGTCCTTGGTGTACTTGAATTGATCTGAGCCTCCGACCTGGAAATTTCTCATGTAAATTATCTTATTTTTCATGATTTCATCAAATGGAGAGCTAATATCCCTGAAAGTGTGTCAATCGTCCTAGAAAGAGTGCTTGATGTCAGCATACTTCATGGTCACTTATCAGTTTAAAGGCTCCTCGTCATTCGTACCTGGGGTGTGCTCTTACACTTAATTCGCTATGCTAAAAGAAACGAGAGATCGAATTTTTAGCACGTCCCAGATATGTACCTTGATCTGCTGCGCGTCATACACGGGGTTCGGACTGTCGCAGACGGTGTCGATGAGGTAGCCGCGACGCCACGTCTCCACCTCGAGCGAACCGTAGACTGGAGCGACGGCGCCCGCCCAGAGATCTAAGCACGAAATCTAGTTATGTTAGACACAATCTAGTTAGACACAAAATTATGACAGTCCATTTAAAGTGTGGTTGAAGTTTTATAACAACGATGAAAGTCTAAATGAGTAAGAGAGAGAATGAATTATGTTTCAATTGAATTACCATCATTGAAGAGATGTGTCTTTGCGAATACATCCATCTTCGTTCCCTCTGCTCCCTTGACGAAGATGGGCTGCTTGAGATTCGTGCTGTCAGGGTCTTTGTTGTACTGTTTGCTCTCGAGAACCTATAATAAAAAAGAGATTCACATCTATTTTCCGTTTCTCATCTCTTTTTCAAATAATTGATCATTTCTATACATGAAATGGATTTTTGACTCAAATGTAGTGGCCAAAGCAAATTTCCGAGATCAACGAAGAACACTAAATGATGCCATGTACCAAATTAGCCGCGTATCAGTTTCAGCCACGAAACTTAACGAACGCTCAGCAACGAATTCGTCATTTTAGGCACTGAGTTGGCCTAATTTGGTTCCTTCCGTGTAGTCATACAAATTACGCTTTATTCAGAGATCGAAAGTTCTTAGTAAGCTGGCAAGGTTGTAAGAGGTCCAAAATTTGTGAAAAAGTTGAAGCAAATACCTTGACGAGATCAGGAGCGATTTGTCTCGCCCAATCCGGAAGGCGGTATGAGTACACATCGGGATGGTTGTAGTAGAGAACCGTGCCTTTAAAATTATAATTAGCAACCTCGATTTTGGACACTATGCTCTAATGTAGTGATCAGAAATGAAGTTGAAGTGGGAGTGACTGAAAGGTACACGTAATAGCTCAGACTGAGAAATGACTACAAACTATTCTACTTCTACGCAGAAATATCGATGCAAATTCAACAAATTTAGATTACCAAGCTGTGCAAGGGTCTGCGTATCCAGAGTCAGGCAGAGGAATTGTTGGCCGTATTCAGTTCCGGTCTTGGGATAGACGTACGTATCTGCTTGCGGGAACTTGGGAACGGAGTGAATCAACCAAATGCCCGATCCGGAATCCTTATCGAAGAGTAGCACTCCTAGAAATTTAATTAAAAATAAATATTTTTTCTATTCAAATGGTCATTTTTGCTTTCGATGTCTTCCCGTGATGAAAATTAGTTGGTATTCATGAATACAGATCGAACATTGTTCGCACCCTTTGTGTGCCCGACCTCCACCGACTCAGCCTCGCTGATCTTTCCGTTCAACTTCATCTTCAGCAGTCTCTTCTTCATTTCAGTTCCATTAATAGCGGGCTGAAAATTCGCTCATTTTTCAGTGCTCGTGTCGCTTTTAAGTGATCAAACATCCTTTGATGATCAGTTCCAAGGTCTCTTTTCCTCTCTCACTCGTTATCTCCGAGTGTGACCGTGTGGTTCATAAACACATCGCGGACACAAAGCTTTTATCAGCGTGTTGTCGTGAGAGCGTTGCAGAGTGACAGCAAAGAACAGAGACAGGGTTGGGCAGTGACTACCTTCTAGCTTGAGAGCCCGCTGATGATTATTTATTGATCGAACAGCTAGAGGTTATAATGCAACCCGTAGAAAAAGTTGATCGGGAAAACAAATAGCGATTCATAAAACTTGATGTTTTGTTCAGGTAATGAAAATCTAGAAATTCTTATGACAAAAGTTCCGCTTTTCAAGAATAGTACAATAAAGGGTTCACATTTTGAGCAGAAAACGATTATTATCGTCTCAAACTTTTTTCATTTAAATTTAAATACCTACCTCATCATTGTAGAAGACGTGGAGCACGTCATTATCGTCCATTCGGTCGTAGTAGGGAGCGAGTGTGTACCCGATTGCCTGAAACATATATTTATATATTTTCCCACATCTTTGCTTAGACATGTTCACTGCATATGACAGAGTAGCCTGCTGAATCTTCACTCGCTACACTGAACTTACATTGTGAGGCAACTTTAGCGAGACGGGTGACGGCTTGAACGACGCTTTGCTCGTTGAGTCAAGGTAGTAGAAGCCGTAGCCTTCAGCGGAGTCGGACGGCTCGCCAGCCATTTGCGGGAATTTGTAGGCAGCGAACCTGAATGAAAAATTTTACATTTCTCATGACTGTTTGTTAGGGATTATTGCTTTATTTGCAAAAACATTTAAAAACACAATTTTTTAGTGCAAAACAAAACGATTTTGTGCAAAAAACACAAATCCATCACATTCTCACCAGGGAACATCGAAGTTGTACTGGTTCTGGCATTGAATCGCTGCTGTTGTGTGGAGTATCCCCAGTGCTAGGACGACTCGCGAGATCATTTCTATGGGAAATGAATCAGTGTGCAAATATCTCTATCAAAAAACGCGGAATGATCGGAGTTCTCGGTATACTCAAATATGAGAAAGTCATGAAATTTGGTTATCTTTATCCACAATGCGATCGAGTACATAACATTTCAGGACCTAGCTATGCTCCTATAAGCCATGGGGCACTGGTAAAGAATACGAATAGATGTGACTTCCACAGGGGCGGCGATTACCATAAATGAGACTGAGCGATGATGGATTGCCTGGGATCGGGTCATGATCAGAGGGGCGAGGGAGATTAGATCCATGGCTGAGTAAGGGGAGGAGATGAGAATAGCCATCTGATAGGAGTGACGAAGAGACAGATAAGCATGGGAAGGAGCACGTGTGTCGACGAAACGAAAGGATGATAGGATCAGCACATACTATTCCATCTGTCAATTCTTATTCATGAGGTAAACATGAAATTATGGAGAGAACTATTTCTGCTTGTTGAACCTTCGTTATGCTTATATATTTTGAAAACAATGATATTATACAATGAAAGGGACAATGTGGTACTTAGATGGCGTAAGTACTCCGAGTCCGGGTGACCCAGGGGCGTAATAGTGGTCATGGCAAGATAAGAGAAGAGAAATGGGTGCTGTTCGTCAGGCGTTTAATGAGTGTCGGAGGAGTAGTGGAAGCACTTTCTCATTTACACAAGCTCTTTCTCCGAACAGAAAGTGGGGAGAGAGTAAGTGAAAGATGAGAGTGATTGGGTGAAATGGAGGAAGAGTATTCAGAGGCGAGTGATCTGGATTTGATTGGGGAAGGAGTCGCGGAAGAAATCGGACGGATGCTGCAATGTGTCATTGTTAATTTCAATGTTGTAGATTTCCTTATTCTCTAAATTTATTTTGACGCTACATTTTCCACTGTCAGTTCTCCAGTGAGTCATCATTATTTTCCTGAATTGCCGCTAGCACTCTATATCCTAGACCAGAATGAGAAGCTCTTGGGATTCCTGCGAAATTGAATCCTCCTTACCCGTTCTCAGAATAGATGGGATATTACGTACGTCTAGACTCTACTCTTAGATTCTAATCTTCTTAGTTTACTATTCATTTCATTAGAATTGAACACTGAAGTCATTGCTCGGCTCATTTCCCTATTATTCCTTCTTCAACAGTTGTAAAATAGTTTTTAAAATCTCACCCTCGCGTCTCTCTCCGATGCCGAGTGTCGCAGGGCGTACTTGGTCCTCGGCTTGGGCTGCGGAACGTATGCAGCAGCTGGTGAAGGGGAACGAACGATGGTCGGTACGTCTCGGAGAAGGGCCGACTTGCGCGAGTCGTGGGGTGAATCTGGACAAATATAATCATTAATAAACAGATTTTTTTAAAAATATTCTTGCTTTCCTATACATAAACTTTTACAATACAAATATAGATGTGAAGCAAATTTGATATAGATGAAATCTCCCACCATGCCTGGCAGGATTCCCGTCCTCGTCTCCGACCGTCAGACGGATGATAAACTTGTCATCGTTGTCAGCAGGAGTCTCTTCAGTGACAGTGCGAAGAGGACTCACTTGTGGAGATGGGTGCTCGAACAGTCTGAAGATGAATATTTTTATAATTTTCTCTAAATAATACTAGAAATAGCAAAGTTTGACAAATATGCCCGCTATAAATTGCAATTTGACAAAAATCAATAAATTTATAGTACTGACCTCGCTGCGTGTTCGATCTTCCTTCTCTCATAGACGGGCGTGTACCTCCTGGCGTCCGTTCCGTAAATACTGTGAACTGCCGGTTCGTAGTAAACAGCACGAGGAGTGGGCAAGAGAGGGGATGAGGACTGGAGAGGAAATGTTTGAGGGCAACAATACATCAGAGCTCTCACGTAACCTGACCAATTGATAAATGTGTTGTAATCGTAATCGTAAACATATTAAATCCCTTATAATTTCACTAGGAAAATACAAGCTCTAAACTAATTAATCATATTACCTCGCCCTCCTTCGGTTTGTACGGTTTAGGTGATGGAGCCGATACGAGCGGAGACTTCTGCGATGGGCGCTGTTGCAGGGCAGGTTGTTGTTGTTGAGGGTGAAGGTTATGGTTAGGCTGCTGTTGCTGGTGTGGTGGCCCAATCGCAGTCGATCGAGGCATCATGTCCGACTCGGTGTGCTCCTGTAATGAAACTGATGTTTACTAGAAATATCTTTCCCAAATGAGCTAAATTTGGCTCAACACTTTCTCAATAACTGACGAAGCGCAGGGACACGCAAATTAGTTCAATTTTTTAAATAGAATTGTGAGTAACCTAAGAGTACTTGATATATATTTTATACATACATTGAAGACGTTTATGACGGAGGGTCGAAGCACAGTTCTTCTTGCGGGTGCCGTATGATGAACGTTGGTGGAACTGCAGAGGAAGGGATTAGGATGAGTGATGGGAGGATTGGAAGGACGATTGATGTCACTTTCAAGCGAACATGTTGACTTTTGCATGATGAAACGCTACTTCTACTATACTACAAGTGCTGACGAATTGAAAGATCCTATGTACAACGTTGGTATTACTTGAAATAGACTAATATTTATTAAATAGGAATTAATTTGCAATACTCACCCAAGCGATAGTACTGACGCAGGAGAGTTCCGTTGACTGAACGACGAGGAAGCCAACTGCATCAGATAGGAAGAGTTGGCCGTGCCGCCAAAGTGACGAGGCAAAGTGCCTGAGGAGGAGCGGAATTCCATTCTCAACCTTCCCCCCACTTCTCCAATTTCAACGTTCCCCTTCCACTCACTCTCTCTGCACTAGATTGAGTTGGGGGTGCCTCTCAGGGACTACATTGCTTTTCTCAGACGGAAGGGGAAGAAGAGCGAGCGGAGGAGGTCAGTAAATTGGTTAACATACACTTGGCCAATCGGGAAGGCAATTGTACTGCCCTTGGGAGTACTACTGAGATTGCCGAAGCACTTTAGCTTATCTATCAGAGTCGATTTAGAAATTGAGTTAGGGAGAAAATGCGAACCGTTAATGTCGACTTGGTCGTAGAATCGCTTTCCTGCCGTGCGACTGAGCGTTTCGGGGCCCGGTCGCTTCTCCTTCGTAAGCATGTGAGTAGAGTAGGCGAAGACTCCCCACGCAACTGAAAAGAGAAGTTTCTCGATGCACCCAACCTCTCCCACTGCACGAATCCAAAGAAAGCATGCGAAAAGCAAAAAATAAGACCAGTGCAGGATTCGTGATTCAGTTTCAATTTTGGCAGAGGACGAGCAACGCAATCTAATAGTCCGACGAGATCTAGAGACCAGTGCATTATCAGCACGGATTTCTGCCTTGGTGATTCAATTTTCTAGCACAACGTCGGATGTTGGAAGATCTGGCAGAAAAGTCACAATGTTTGTGGATAGAGATTATATAAAAGCATATTTTTATGATTCTAAAAGTTATGGTATGTTATCGAATGGAATGGGAATAAGTATTTCCTTACCACAGTCGGAAATCTGCTGCTCAAATGCAGCATGCCACGAGTTGATCGCGTCCTCGGCAGTTTTGATGTAGTACCTGCAATATATTTTTATACCCTAACATGATTATTTGATTAGTGGAGATCGAAGATTAGTGGAGATGGAAAAAAAATAATTAAAAATATAGCATGGGAAGGAGCACGTGTGTCGACGAAACGAAAGGATGATAGGATCAGCACATACTATTCCATCTGTCAATTCTTATTCATGAGGTAAACATGAAATTATGGAGAGAACTATTTCTGCTTGTTGAACCTTCGTTATGCTTATATATTTTGAAAACAATGATATTATACAATGAAAGGGACAATGTGGTACTTAGATGGCGTAAGTACTCCGAGTCCGGGTGACCCAGGGGCGTAATAGTGGTCATGGCAAGATAAGAGAAGAGAAATGGGTGCTGTTCGTCAGGCGTTTAATGAGTGTCGGAGGAGTAGTGGAAGCACTTTCTCATTTACACAAGCTCTTTCTCCGAACAGAAAGTGGGGAGAGAGTAAGTGAAAGATGAGAGTGATTGGGTGAAATGGAGGAAGAGTATTCAGAGGCGAGTGATCTGGATTTGATTGGGGAAGGAGTCGCGGAAGAAATCGGACGGATGCTGCAATGTGTCATTGTTAATTTCAATGTTGTAGATTTCCTTATTCTCTAAATTTATTTTGACGCTACATTTTCCACTGTCAGTTCTCCAGTGAGTCATCATTATTTTCCTGAATTGCCGCTAGCACTCTATATCCTAGACCAGAATGAGAAGCTCTTGGGATTCCTGCGAAATTGAATCCTCCTTACCCGTTCTCAGAATAGATGGGATATTACGTACGTCTAGACTCTACTCTTAGATTCTAATCTTCTTAGTTTACTATTCATTTCATTAGAATTGAACACTGAAGTCATTGCTCGGCTCATTTCCCTATTATTCCTTCTTCAACAGTTGTAAAATAGTTTTTAAAATCTCACCCTCGCGTCTCTCTCCGATGCCGAGTGTCGCAGGGCGTACTTGGTCCTCGGCTTGGGCTGCGGAACGTATGCAGCAGCTGGTGAAGGGGAACGAACGATGGTCGGTACGTCTCGGAGAAGGGCCGACTTGCGCGAGTCGTGGGGTGAATCTGGACAAATATAATCATTAATAAACAGATTTTTTTAAAAATATTCTTGCTTTCCTATACATAAACTTTTACAATACAAATATAGATGTGAAGCAAATTTGATATAGATGAAATCTCCCACCATGCCTGGCAGGATTCCCGTCCTCGTCTCCGACCGTCAGACGGATGATAAACTTGTCATCGTTGTCAGCAGGAGTCTCTTCAGTGACAGTGCGAAGAGGACTCACTTGTGGAGATGGGTGCTCGAACAGTCTGAAGATGAATATTTTTATAATTTTCTCTAAATAATACTAGAAATAGCAAAGTTTGACAAATATGCCCGCTATAAATTGCAATTTGACAAAAATCAATAAATTTATAGTACTGACCTCGCTGCGTGTTCGATCTTCCTTCTCTCATAGACGGGCGTGTACCTCCTGGCGTCCGTTCCGTAAATACTGTGAACTGCCGGTTCGTAGTAAACAGCACGAGGAGTGGGCAAGAGAGGGGATGAGGACTGGAGAGGAAATGTTTGAGGGCAACAATACATCAGAGCTCTCACGTAACCTGACCAATTGATAAATGTGTTGTAATCGTAATCGTAAACATATTAAATCCCTTATAATTTCACTAGGAAAATACAAGCTCTAAACTAATTAATCATATTACCTCGCCCTCCTTCGGTTTGTACGGTTTAGGTGATGGAGCCGATACGAGCGGAGACTTCTGCGATGGGCGCTGTTGCAGGGCAGGTTGTTGTTGTTGAGGGTGAAGGTTATGGTTAGGCTGCTGTTGCTGGTGTGGTGGCCCAATCGCAGTCGATCGAGGCATCATGTCCGACTCGGTGTGCTCCTGTAATGAAACTGATGTTTACTAGAAATATCTTTCCCAAATGAGCTAAATTTGGCTCAACACTTTCTCAATAACTGACGAAGCGCAGGGACACGCAAATTAGTTCAATTTTTTAAATAGAATTGTGAGTAACCTAAGAGTACTTGATATATATTTTATACATACATTGAAGACGTTTATGACGGAGGGTCGAAGCACAGTTCTTCTTGCGGGTGCCGTATGATGAACGTTGGTGGAACTGCAGAGGAAGGGATTAGGATGAGTGATGGGAGGATTGGAAGGACGATTGATGTCACTTTCAAGCGAACATGTTGACTTTTGCATGATGAAACGCTACTTCTACTATACTACAAGTGCTGACGAATTGAAAGATCCTATGTACAACGTTGGTATTACTTGAAATAGACTAATATTTATTAAATAGGAATTAATTTGCAATACTCACCCAAGCGATAGTACTGACGCAGGAGAGTTCCGTTGACTGAACGACGAGGAAGCCAACTGCATCAGATAGGAAGAGTTGGCCGTGCCGCCAAAGTGACGAGGCAAAGTGCCTGAGGAGGAGCGGAATTCCATTCTCAACCTTCCCCCCACTTCTCCAATTTCAACGTTCCCCTTCCACTCACTCTCTCTGCACTAGATTGAGTTGGGGGTGCCTCTCAGGGACTACATTGCTTTTCTCAGACGGAAGGGGAAGAAGAGCGAGCGGAGGAGGTCAGTAAATTGGTTAACATACACTTGGCCAATCGGGAAGGCAATTGTACTGCCCTTGGGAGTACTACTGAGATTGCCGAAGCACTTTAGCTTATCTATCAGAGTCGATTTAGAAATTGAGTTAGGGAGAAAATGCGAACCGTTAATGTCGACTTGGTCGTAGAATCGCTTTCCTGCCGTGCGACTGAGCGTTTCGGGGCCCGGTCGCTTCTCCTTCGTAAGCATGTGAGTAGAGTAGGCGAAGACTCCCCACGCAACTGAAAAGAGAAGTTTCTCGATGCACCCAACCTCTCCCACTGCACGAATCCAAAGAAAGCATGCGAAAAGCAAAAAATAAGACCAGTGCAGGATTCGTGATTCAGTTTCAATTTTGGCAGAGGACGAGCAACGCAATCTAATAGTCCGACGAGATCTAGAGACCAGTGCATTATCAGCACGGATTTCTGCCTTGGTGATTCAATTTTCTAGCACAACGTCGGATGTTGGAAGATCTGGCAGAAAAGTCACAATGTTTGTGGATAGAGATTATATAAAAGCATATTTTTATGATTCTAAAAGTTATGGTATGTTATCGAATGGAATGGGAATAAGTATTTCCTTACCACAGTCGGAAATCTGCTGCTCAAATGCAGCATGCCACGAGTTGATCGCGTCCTCGGCAGTTTTGATGTAGTACCTGCAATATATTTTTATACCCTAACATGATTATTTGATTAGTGGAGATCGAAGATTAGTGGAGATGGAAAAAAAATAATTAAAAATATATATATATTTTACAGGAATGCTTGCTTTTATGGAGAATGCAAGTCTAGAAAACTTTCAAAAATAATATGTTTACCGTTTTCCCTCGCCGTATGCGGAAGTGGACGTAGTGAGAATTATCTCGTCATTGCGAGATGTTCGAGCTAATTTCGTACCCTGAAATGGGATGAATAAGACATACTAAAATATTCACATCGATAATTTTTCCCCTTTCTGAACTGAACTTCAAATCTAGTTTCAAAGTTATTTGTGTTTTCTTATACGATCGATCTAAAAAAGGATAATTTTATATATTTTTATATATGTGTATGTTGAACGTACCGCGTTGAGGACGATATCCAGTACCATTTCGCCCGTTTCGGATGAGAAGCAGCGAAGACGGCCACTCTGAGTATTTTTTATCATAAAATATTTTTTCTCAACCGTTTTTGTGCTTTCATTGAATAACTTGTTGAGCGATGTATGCTCTCAGACAGGACCAATTGATTTAAGCTTTGCATGCTCACCTGCAATATCGATCTGACCAACTGATGGATTCTCCTCTGGTCTTCCGTCATGACAGTTAGTGTTCCATCTGCGATGGGCGAGATGACCGATTGCGGTTGGACGACCAGTCGACAGACGATCGAACCGTAGAGAGGAGGACCGCAAAGATCGGCTGCAAGTTGGGTTCTTCATTTTTTTTTGAGTAAAAATTCTTTTTCAAACATCATTACTTATACTTCAACATAAATTCTGGTGCGACTGTATCTATTGTATCTCTTCACGATGTGTGTGTGTTTTTTAACGGAATAACTGCGACTTTGAAAGAAATTTTCACAAGCGTAAAAGTAACTTTATCTAAACCCGCAGTGGCGTTTCTCTCCGTAATTATGCTGTGGAAAAAGTCAAAGAGGAAAGCACAGAATTCCCGCAGAATTCCCGCAAGAATTCCCGCAATTTTATATCTCAGCTCCCAGTGGTGCTGGGCACTTGAAATTTGGATTCTGGGGTGGTTTTTAGATTTCCACCACAGAATTCAAATTACCTATACGGGGAGGGGAGCTGAGATATAAAATTGCGGGAATTCAAATCTGTGCTTTCCTCTTTGACTTTTTCCACAGCATTACATGCGTTGCTAGGTCTGTTACACTCTTCCTATCACAATTCCGACAGAGAAAGAGAGGATAAAGAGAGTGCGAAGAATGAAGAGACATCCTAAATCCTCACTTTATCATCGATTTCTTCATCTCTCACCATGGAAACATAGGGAGAAAGGTGCGAAAGCCTGTTAATATTCTCACCATTTTTTTCGAATCGACCTTATACCTGATTTAGTGTTGATATTACTTTTTTGAGCTTATTGTTTCCCTCTGCAAAATCCCTCATGAAAAATTTGAGATTTTGTAGAAAGTGTGGTCGAACAACCTATTTACCGATAGGAAGAACCGCCAAAAATATAAATTTACATCATATTAGTATACTGTGACTATACTCTCGTGTGGATTATTTCTCTTTTTTTCTTGAATTCAATTTTGAATACATTTAGGGATGAATCTTCCTCCGAAAAGGCAAAAGAGAGATTCGGATGCTTTCGAAAGTGAACTACGAGAAAAGGTATGATATGCAATTTCATCACGACCATTAAAAAAATTTCTCCTACTTTTGCGTACAATACTCTACTAAGCTTAGTGCTTATCGCTAAGATGGTTTTCAAAATAATCACTTTTTGCTAAGTTCTGCTTTAATATTTGTCGGTTTCAGAATGATCAACAACTATCAAATACTGTAGTGCACAGACCAATTCCGATATATCCAACTGTGGGTATATTTTCATCCGACATAGTGCCGTATGAAATTATGAAAGTCAACTTTGAATTTATTAAACTTAAAATTCTGAACCACAATTTTAAAGTGACAACTTTCAGCAGTTCATTCTGTTATCTCAGTCTATGACCTATCCGAATAGTAGTATCTCGTTTCCTAATGCAAATATTGTGAATGTGAGTAATGATAAATTAACCAATTGTTTTTCTTACACTAACATTAAAAAACGAAAAGTGAATATTTTAAGCAACTCAATGGTGATCAAATGCTTTACTCAAATGGAGTCATTTCAGCTCCGTGCACTAACAGCGTGCTTGTATGTAATAAAGTAGTCTTTGTCAGATATTAGGCAGCATTGACCCATATAAAAGTGCCAAAAATCTCTGTTTAGCCCTGCAATCCACTCGTCACTGGGCAATTGCAGACAGTATTCTATAATCGCGGATTTGTTCCCTCAATGAATCTGGTTGTTAGTATATTTCTCAGTATTATGTATCTAAACAATTTCAGACGACAAATATGCAACCTCATTCGCATCCGGTGTTTTTCTCGAACGCGCACGAAGCAAATGTTTCGTCAAACAAATGGACTGTGAGTATTATACTGAAGAAACATAATGATCCTGCCAATCACCTTTGGAAAACAACAGTGACGTTTTAATTTTAGACTACTTCTTCATTGGCTAACAATAATGACTCATCCAACAACAGTATTTCTGTAAGAATTTTTTTTTTAAATCTAGCATTTATAAAATATTTCAGTTTCAACAGTTTCTAGAACTTGCAATGAATTACAAATTTGATCAATCCCAATATTTGGTAGCCAGAAAAGAAAGAAAGCGTATCAGCAGAAAAAAGGTAGTTACTCCTAACCAGTTTATGATATGATCTGGAAATATAATGTGGTTTGAGCGAGTTGCTGCAGCTAATGCATATTTCAGGATTACACTTTACTCCTGCCGAATGAACTCATAGTAAAAATCTTCGATAGCTTTTGTTGCAGTTCCGAAGAAAGGTTATAATTTTTTCATATGAGAAAAACGTTCCGTGAATGTATACATCAACAACGTGTTTAAGCTTCGATTTCTTGGTCGTTCTTTCTCACGTAAACAGGCGATGGCGACGAATTATTGCTAATCCGTTGAACTACCCACTAATGAAGACACTTCGGATTGAAGTGTCTGGAATTATATTTGCGCAGGTAATTTAAAAGATATACCACAACATCTGGAGTGGCGCACTAGCTTGTCAATATTAAAATTGCAGTCTGGAGCAGACTACATCTTTAAAATAGAGGAAGTCAAATACCTGGATCTTACACATATTTGGACACCTGATGAAGATTGGATTTTGGAGAACGTAGATGACAAATGGGTTAGCTTTTATCGCAATATCATCACATTTTAATTTGTATGCGATTACAAGCCAAAGAACTTTTTTTTAAACTTTCTCAGACCGAGCTCGTGAGAGAGAATCCAGTAAAGAATGCTCCACTTCCTCGCGGATTCGAAAGAGACCTTTGGTGGAAATTTGCACGTTTCGAGCCCGCTGCAATATCATTCAAAAATGTGAGAAATCCGATAGTTTTAAAGTGAATATTTGTTAAAGATTTCAATCGGGAAGCCATTGCTCAGACTCTTGTCTCAAATTTTGTCAAAATACGATCGGCACGACCACATTTTTTTCTCCGAAAAAAATGAAACAAGCTTACTCACTGGCGTTACATTCGATGACGATGTTGAACCGGCAGATCTTTCATCGTTAGTATCCACTTTGAAATCAAGTCTTTCATGCATTATTATAGAGTATATCGTAATTTCATGTATGTTAATTGCATTCCTCCTATTTATTGGGATGCTCGAGCATTTGATAAATGGGTCACAGCAGAAAGGAAGTCGGATTTTCTCTACGTGGAAGATAGTCCCGTATTTGAAGGCTTCGAGATTCGAAACGGAGAGGTAATACAATGTTAAACATTTAATTTTCGCTAAAAATGATGAAATATTATCAAGCACGGCGCCGGTGAAAAAATCGTTCGATCTACCACAATCTAAATATTTTCAGATTGAAAACTTTCCAATTTCATTGAAGAATTTTTCTCGAGTCGGATTTTTCATGAGTACTTATGCTGAAACTTCAATCAATGAAATAATCGAAGCTGCGAAGGTTCAATCGATGGAACAATGCTTGAACCTGTCTAATGTTCGAGAAAATTTTTCCAGACAAGAATGATCGAACACGAAGAAGTTGATGGAGAAGAAAAAGATGAACAGCTGACTCATTGGCACATGGCAATCGCGGATATGCATATTGAAGATGTTTGCGAATTGATTATGGAAGCTGGCAAGAGACATAAAGTTGAGGTAAGTTGAGTTTTTAAGTTGAGGTAGTTGAGGTAAGTTGAGGTTCAACCAAACAAAGAGAAGGTTATGATCAGATAAGCACACCAGTGGTGCGTCAACGAGAAACCGGCCAACAGTTCGTCGATGCTCAGCTCACTATTAATAATATGACAGCGCACATCATTTATGGTCGTTTTAGTAAAACTGTGGAAATCACTACAACTCCACCCGAGTGGTAGGATTCGTAACCCTCTTTGTGCAATCTCAATTCTATTATTTTCTAACACTATCATTGTTGCAACAAATGCCACCATTATTCCATTAACCCGTGAATATAATGATTGTTTTCTAGCTTGTACCATGCATTTGTTTATTCTCGAATCCGATAACAGCGTTATGATAGAGACGAGAAGAGAAAGAGAGAAAGGAATGTAAGAGGGAGAAGAGGAGGAAAGCAAGAGGAGTCGAGTGGAGAGATGTGAGGGGAGCTGGTTGTTTTGTAGGCCGCATTTTTATGACTCGCTCGTTTAGTATGCAAATGATGGAAAACAAGGATGGGTCTTAGAGGATTCGTTGGTTTGCACGGATACGATTGAGAACAGTTGAACTCCGGTCTTGCTCTGGTCGTAGTTTCAGGATTCAGTGCTATTGCGTCTATTCTCTATCACTAGGCTTCAGTCGTGTTTCACCCTTAGTTCGTGATCTTTAGTAGTTATTTAATGTCGACCAGGCACATCGAGAATGACAGCCGTGTTTCGGCAACTGCGTCTCTCTGCGTAATTAATGGCGTTGCTAGGCCTCTCCCCACCACAAATTTGGTAGAGATGGAAGAGAAAGAGAGAAGGAAATGAGTGCGAAGAGAACGAAGAGACGTCCAAAAAGCTCACTTCATCGATTGCTTCATCTTTCATCAAAGAAACATAGTGAGTAATGAGCGAAAGACCACACTTCCTCTACATCTGTCTGCGTTCGTCAATCAGCAAGAACCAATACTTATCTCCAACCGTGTGCAGAAGGTAATCTTTCGTAACCGGGTTCTATTTTCTTACAGTATTAACGATTAAAATCTAACGATAAAAATTGCGACTAATTCTCTATTTAGGATTACACGCTACTGCTGCCGGATGAGTTGATAGTAAAAATCTTCGACAGCTTTGGTTGCGATGAGAAGATTTATCGTTAAAGCTTTCACGTTTCAAGCCCAAAATTATTTCATTTGAAAACGTAAGCAATTTCACTCATTTCATTAAAATGTGAGCAATAGCAACAATCTGATCAACATTTTTTCAAGATTATTATCGGCAAGCCCTTGCTCAGACTTCTTTCTAAAATTTTGTCTAAGTACGGCAGACACGACGAAATTTGTTTTGCCAAGTTCGACAATGAAGATTGCGGACTTTCTGATGTAACGTGGATTCGGACGATATTTCAGCGTTAGTACATTGTGCACTTGGCGAGTTTTTGTGATACAGCTTTTTGCAGTTTATTTCCTCATTTCATTTGTATTCGGAGTGCGCCTCCCCGCTATTGGAATCAACACGCATTTAATGAATGGGTCTTAGCTGAGAAGAGGCCGGATTATCTATTCGAAGAAGATTATAGCAGTGAGGACGGCTTCGAGAATCGAAACGGGAAGGTAATGAAATAGTATTTTCAACAAAAAAATATGCAAAAAGGCAAAAAGGTATCACGAATTTAAATGTTTGATATTAAAGTTAATGCGGTATTCAACCCACTTTCAGCCAGGCAAGCAACTTCCTTATTCGAAACAATTTCAGATTAAAAATTATCCGATTTCGCTTGAGAATTTTTCCCGACTCCTCATTTTCACGAGTGACTTTGCTGAGACTTCTATCAATGAAATCATGGAAGCTGCGAAGGTATGACGTAGTAATTACTAATCGCATATTATATCACGAAGATCGCTAATTAGAATTTCCTATAACAAATCGAGCTCATTTAATCCTAGTAGTGATAGTCGACCCTTTCTTCCATATGCGCGTAGCCCGGATAGGCTCCCCGTAGGGCGGAGCATTGTTCGATATGACATCCGAATTTGTAGCAGCATTCTCCTTTTCAGGCAAGAATGATGGATGAACAAGAAGGTGAACAAGGAATTCATTGACACATGGCTATTGCTCAAATGGATGTGAATGGCGTGGGCGAGTTGATGCAAGAAGCCGACGAGAGACATGAGATACAGATATGTCATTCAATTTCTACTGTTCAATGGAATCTTTAACTCATAGGTTGCATTCCATTGGTGGAACGCAACCTATGAAGAATTCCCACCTATTTTCATCTCAGCATTACTGCCTGATAACCGGCGGATTTGGTTTGGATTCGTCGGAGGTGGATTCTACCAATTCAGAAGATTCCTCAGATTCAGATGACTAACACCGTTGATAGAAATCGTAAAAATATCGCATCTTATTTTTCATACCAGCCGATTTCGCCCCCGCCTTCGGCAGGGTCTTATCGACTGGATGTCTCTTCAATGTGCGTTCCGCTCTCCTCGGATTTCGCAATACAGAAAACGCGCGCGACATGTTTACACTTGTTTCCTCTGCGTCTCTGCCCCTGCTCTCTTTCTCTGCCGCTCTCGCCTAGGTGGAAAAACACGCAAACACGCAGAAGGAGACATCTCTCCTTTATTAAGGAGTTTTTCATATGTTATTCTTTTTGAGCATTTATATTTTGATTTCATAAAAGTGTTTGTGAATAAAAATTATCTATTTTGTTAGTAGTATCTGGGCATCATCCAACTATAGCATCAATGAATCTATGATACCTAGGCAATACATCCTCCATGAATCAGCTTAGTATTTATAAATAAGGTCAGACAGACTCACCGAATGCGCGCGGCTTGAGGTCGTGTACCTTCGACTCGTCTCCAGCGTCCGAAATGGCGAGTTGAGCGCGAGCGAGCAGATTGAACTGCGTGCTTCCCAGTGCCTGAAGCATGGTTGATGATAGTCCGCACGAAATGTTTTCAGCTTCATTCTCTAAAAATTCTCGTATAGAAAAATAAAATAGAATAGAAAAAGACAAAAATCTCTAGAAAAAAGCACTTGCACAAGCCCGGGAATACAGAGATCCGAACAAGCAAATTCAATAAGATCCAAAATATTGAGAAAATATAGGGAAGAAAACATACATGGGGCGCAGTGTGCAACGAAGCCTTGAGTGCTTCCTCGCCGACCGTCAATTTTTGCTTCTTAAAACGCATACGTTAAAAACTCTTGTTGAGAAGAATTCGTAAGCACGATAAATAATAGGGAAAACGATGATCTTCATGTACGTGCCATAAAAAGGTAAAATTGCTTCCATTTCAAGGCGAATTTACAGTTGTCAAGAGACATCACGCCTGGTGGACTACACAGGTAAAGCAAGGTGTCACAACACCCAAACATTTACTGACCGTCGACTGCCCCAACTTTCTCCCTAGAGATCGAGTGATCCTCTGTGCGATGCTGCCTCCACTAGCATCAATATCGTCAGTCCGAGCAGCGAACAAATCGATCTCCAGACAGAAATCGTCCGACTTACTCGTGCTGAGAAGGACAATATTTGGTTACAATTTGTTTCGAAAAATCATAATTTCTCGAGAAACTAGTCCGTAAATAATGTAAATGTCAAATAAAGGTCACTTTTATGATGGACATCTTCAAACATCTATTTAAAAAAAAATTAAATTAAAAAAAATTAAGAGAAAAAATTAGGTTTGGCGGTTCTATTAAATTCTCAGTAACTTTTCCATTTGAAAAAAAGATGAACAAAATAACCCCTAATTCAACTAACAGATTGAAAGCTAGAAATATGAACTCACAATACGAATGACTCGTTGAAGTTGACGTCCGTGTGTGTTCGGTCGACTCCCGTGATCAACTTACTGTCGATCATCTCCTCCCCGCAACGAATGGTCACAAACATCGAGAAGGTACGGCATTCTGAAATAAAAATGTAAAGTTGCTTCCAATCGAGGCGATTTTACAGATGTCATGAGACAACCACGCTTGGTGGTGTACACTGGCAAGGCCAGGTACGGCAAATTCTTTACAATTTTTATCGATTTTCCTATCATATATTTCAATTGTTGTCAAGAACCGACTTATGCACATATCTTCAAATCCTCTCAACATTAATTATCATGTAGAAATTTGCCTATTTCATATTATGGAAATATAGGGCAATCCGTGACTGTCTGTACCCTCTCTATTATTGACCAGGCGCCAGTGAGTCGGCACTCATTTCCCAATCGTGTAATAAAAGTGCGCGCATCGTCGTCCCTCCGCGTTCCCCTACCGATCTGTATACACAGGAACCGACACTGATAACTGTCGGTCGGGATGAGGTTGGAGTGAGGTAGGCGCCTCTCTCTAGTACCGTTCGAAATACGGGTAATCGTCTCTTCATTCTTCGCGCTATTCACCGGTCAGAGAGGCAAGAGAGTGCGTGGAATGAAAAGACGATTATCTACTCGAACTCTACTCTCTCTCTAGAGAGCTATTTCGATGCTCTCATCGATGAGAGACAATGGGGAGAGAGGAGATCGACACAGTGCTGTTTGTGTTCTTATCACTGTTCGGAGAAGTGCTGAGCAATGCGAGCGATGAGTTGCAAATTGGCGCTGAGGCCAAATTAGTTATAACATTCACCTTACTTATTGCCAAAAGATGTATAGAATTTTTGATCATTTTCGCATCTCAATAACAATCTATCCACGTCAACCTTATCAATCTTAACTGAATCTAACAATATGTTCATAGCAAAATAGTGAAAAAGTACAGCGGAATGTTGATGCGTACATTTCTGATTGATTTAGCGTTCCCACACAGTTGGTTTTTATCGTTGATGCATTGCTCCTTTACTACGGCATCTAGATCATTTGAATAACAATATCTAGAATACAATATGGTCAAAACGGAATTTTTTAGAGAAGAACCGACCTCCTCTGTGCTTGAAGTGTTGTTCCCTATTCCATGCGAGTGGGATGGATATCTGGGAGACTCCGCACTGTGCCTTGCCCGGCAGCATTACGAATCGCCGCCTGTAGCTCTCCTCTCCCTGCAATCGATCCATATGCGAATGAGGGAAGTACCCCCCCCCCATCTCTACTCCCGAAAAAGGGGTGATAGAAAAGAGCAGTGCATTATTCTCCCTCTTGATTCAGCATAATCTCTCACTATACATAACAATGGAAAAAGCGAGAGCAATCGAGAGGTGCATTGTTTTACCGAGGTATGAGCGAGCGTGTGGGGGAAACTGTCTCTGGAGTGGGGGATGGAAACAGAGAGATGGAGGGAGAGGCACAAAGTCAACTTGATAAGAAGAGTAGGGAGAAGAAACAGCAAGTAAACCGTAAGTTAGACCCGAATTATCGTAAAGACGAAAGGGAGCCGAGAGTAATGAGCCTAGTCTCCCTCCGCTAGTTCTTGCCGGCAAGTGGCCGGTACAGTACAGAAATCACGGGAGCAGTAAAAGAAAAAGGAGAAAAGTGCTGCGTCATTGTCTAATAGCCGGAAAAGGGCAGCATTCGTGTCCTTTCCTCGCTCTGATTTAGTTAGTGATAGTCGTTCCCCGGATCGGGATATCCGAGCTGATCATCCTTGTTCAAGTGCTCTCTCTCTCTCTCTTTCCATGCACTGCATGTCCACTACTAGCCGTCGCGCGATACTACTATGATTATGCAATAGGATGATGATGATGATTGTGATCCACTTATGGAGTGGGGAAGCGGTCTCTCTACTGGGCATGCTCTCGCGATAGCTCTCGTGACCAAGGGAGAATCGGAAAGAGATTCAAAGAGCGAGAGCTTTATGAGCCCCTCAAAAGTCGGCACCCCGGTACCAAACCCGATGCTTTATTGCCCGGACTGACTAGGGACTGAGTAAGCGCGATGGGTATTCGAACATTGTAGCCTGTGATGCTCGCAGATATGCAACATTCCTACTTAGCAAAGGTAAGGAGTATGCAAAATTTGAGAAGATCATCATTAATCATCTGGATAAGAGATGAGG
This sequence comes from Pristionchus exspectatus, assembly GCA_911812115.1. NCBI lineage: Eukaryota > Metazoa > Nematoda > Chromadorea > Rhabditida > Neodiplogasteridae > Pristionchus > Pristionchus exspectatus. The sequence continues at coordinate 30,916,705 of OU461583.1, read as the reverse complement.
TTTGAGAATCCGCAAGAATGGTCAAGCACAATCTATGGGAAAGTAATAAAACGCATGTGGTAATGCGCGAAACCGAGCGAGGGGTGATTACACAACCGAACCCGGAGGCGCAATGTGCACAATACGACTGCTCGCTTATCAAACTGATTCCTCTTTTCTCTTCCCTCTTCTCCATCCCTCACTCATCGTTAGTCATCCAGACAGACCCGGGTCAGATCATGCTTGAGAAAACAGTTCTGTGAAGGTGCGATTGATGCTCCCCGAGAGTTTTTAGCCTAAGAAGCAATGGAAGTACTGTGAAGAGGTATATTTTCAGTTCTGAGTCTGGGGTTCTGCGGAACTAATCAAAATATCTGAATGAAGCGACTATATCAACTCACCGTATCCATTTCCATTCCCAGGAAGAGAAGGTGGTTTGGATGAACAAGTGGTTTCGAGACTGAATGTTTTCATCATGGTTCGCTCCTCCATCACCATATGTGCCCGCTCTTCTTGCAGTGGTAACAGAACAAAGAAATTTTCGGACGAAGGTGTCATATAAATCATTTGTGGTACGCAACTTGTAAACAAGGGAATGGCATGTTTCCCTTGTTGCGAGGAAGAAAATCCTTTGTTTCCGTATTTGCCTTTTCCCCTCGAATCCCATTCTCCTTTTTTATCGTTCCATTCATTACTTAATTAATTAATAAACAGTTTGGAGATCAAGTGCTTCAAAAAATTCAGGAGCTAAATATTAGACCACACTGTGCTGATAAGCGGATTAGTCGAGTAATCTGTAAGTATCTCAAAGATATTCCTTATCTTTTTCCATCTTTCATAGTCTTTGATCTTTTCATTTTCCTCTTTGGCCTTTTATCTCCCACTTTCCATCGACCTCGACAAGACAATGCGGCAGTCAATAAAGTGAGGGTGTGTGTGTTTGGGAGGAAGGGAGAATGATGAAGAAGCGAAGTGGTGGCCGATAGAGTGCGGTGCTACGAGAGACGGGGACGAAAAGTAGGGAGCGAAAGACGGGGAGAAAGCGGGCGAAATGGAGAGATCGGCGAGCGGCCGTGGCACACAACCCTCAACATGAACCTGCCTGCCGCCTGTTCCGCGTGACTTTTCGTTATATCGTTGATTCCCCGGACCCCGTAATCAACATTTTGAGTGGCTTTACGGACCTTGCTTGCTGAAACCGCCGCCACAAGCATCGAAATATAAACTAATTATAGGGTAGACTAGCCGTTATATCGTTGATTCCCAGACCCAGTAATCAACGTTTCCTGTTGCTTTTTGGAGTTTGCTTGTTAAAACAAGTGTAACTTCTAAAAAAATGCTAATTACAGGGTAAGCTGGCCTGCCGCAATGGACAAACTCAGTTTGGCCGCGCGCGTTCTCGTCAATCTCACAAATACGGCGATTAAAGTGAGTGAATTCATTCTTTTTTCGCGAAAAATGCGTGGCAAATGCAACAGCTGCCACTTGCAATTAATTTGAATGAAAACGGATCGAAATGGAGCTGATTTGATGATAACGCAATTGTTTTGATTAATCCCAAGAGAAATTAATATTCAAATCATTTCAGAACAACCAAATCAGCCAGCAAACAGTGAACTACACCATCACTAATAACAAAGCTGCATTTGAAACGCCGAACAGTATTTTCAAGGTTTGTTATCAACATCACTTTTTGAGGCGTAGATACAATATTAACAACAAGTTTCTGCACTTCAGTGAACTCTTGACTGAAAAATGAAAAACATAAACAACCCGGGAGATTAAACTGAAGTTCGACTATGTTTTTGCTTAACATTTGTCGAATCACGAAATTTATCGAATTCTCGTGAATCATTCTGTGAATCGAAAAACGTGAACGCATTAGTCATGCAAATAAGCATCTATAGTCAGCCAAATATTTTCAGTTTTTATATTCTTTTTTATTTGGTTTTTTTTTACAGATTCTCGCATTCGGAAGTGCTTCCCTCTACCTCGGTGCCTTTCTCGCTCGAGAAGGCGCGAGTTTCCTAGAAGAGAATGAGATCTTCGTTCCCTCAGAAGACGATGATGACGACTAGTGCATTCCCCATTCGGTTTTTACTTCAGAGCACTCGCTCCTCTCGGTGTTACTCTCCTTGCACTTACGGGAAAGATATTCGCTTTTGGTAAATATAAAGGTTCTCAGATCTGAGTTTATCCAGCAACAGTAGAGGTCACAACACTTACAACAGTATTAATCTCGAAAATGGTGAGCTTAAAAATGCGATTGTAATCCGTAAAAAGTTGGGGCGTAAAAGCATGATTGAAGCGTTATCGTGAAGCGGGTAAGGCGAAAGATTGTACAGATAGATATTCAAAGCGAAAACGGTTAATGAGCATGTTCAAATCCTTTAAAGTGATTAAATGAATGAGTCTGATTGGATTAAAGAGCTATACTGATTGAGGTAATTGCAAACAATAAGATACGAGTCTCGGATCGGAGGAATGCCGTTCGCTCAGGAGAGGGAGATCTAAGATTCGGCAGAGGCGCCCGATGTATGATTAAAATGTTAGGGTATGATAATGTTTCTATGGCTATGGTTTGCGTGGAAAATTGTTTCTCTTAATAGGACAAGTTAGAAGACGGATAAGATGAGAATGGTATTTACTTCTGCCTTTGATACTGTCTCAGCAGACCTTCGACAGCGTTTGCTCCATCCTCCCGTTCCTGCTCCTTCCTAAGGGGTTAACCAATTAATCAATGATTTTGTATCTTTTTAACAACCTTTACATCACATCTATACTGTATCTTGTCCAAAATCAGTATTTAACTGTTATAATTTTGTTTTTTAACAGAATTTGTTTTCCTCTACTACTAGAGCTAGAAAACCCACCTCCTCTTCTCCTCTTCAACAATGGCTTTCTCTTCCATCTCCACTCTATCCTTCTCATGCTCAGCCCAGAATTCATCTGAAATGCATAAATATTTTATTTTATTGGAATATATATCCTCAAGATTTCATAGTAATTAATTTCAGCAAATATTTAAATAGGTCTGTTTCCTTTTTTTCTCTATATTTTATGCCCCACAACGAGACTTTCTTGGCTTGATCTCACCTTCGAAGTGTTCACTTGCTTTCTTGACATCTTCATGGGTGAACTCGGCAACTGTCTTCTCTTCACTCTTAGGCACGTCAGTGGGTGTTACTCTATAATGTTCCAATTTAAAAATTGTAGAACAATATAAAAATGCTAGGCATATAAAAAACCCACGTAACCGAATACAAAGATCCCGTTCTCCTCCCTAATGATGTGTCCTCATACACGTCAAACACCTTGATGTCAGGATAAATGTGTGTATGTGTGTGTGCTATGTATGAGGCAGTATACATGAATTTCGAAAACTGCTACTCACTCTCTGAATGACCTCACAAGTTCCTTGTAGTCGACATTCTCGCCTCTGTTTTCGAGAAGATTCCTCATGACGAAGTTCTCGAAGGCAGCTCGCTCCGTCAACTGAAAGAATAGATAAAACTTGAATTTTCGAATTTGCAGATACATTGTTTCATTTGTAAGTATTCTTCAAATCAGATCAGCCATATTCTTTGACAGAAGTGGAAGTAATACTTTTCCATTTGTGTCTGTCATTTATGGTTCGTTTGTTTCTGATATATATTTTCCTAACCCACGCTAAACACGACAAATATAGTTATACACTTCTCCCCGTCCTCACATCTCTCTGTCCGAAGAACTTCGCTTCGGCATCTCTGGCGATCTGCTTGACTGCATATGCGAAGACCCGCAAATGCTCTTGCTCCTCGGAAGGAGTGTGCTTCGCCACCTCGCACTGCAAATAACATACTTTTTTCTCTAGTAATATGTTACTCGCATAGAAAGAAGAAAAATGTATAAATATCAGAAACAAATACTGCAGCTAGTTTGTAACTTTAGTACACTAGAACCCTTCAATATGGTATGATAACAAGAATGATTTTGTTTTACTGAACCATAAAAATTCACGCATCAGCAGATAAACAACATAATAAGTTTTACAATTTACTCATTTTCTTTTAACATTCAGTTATAATATGTAACTTACAGTTTACAAATGTAGTCAGTGTCTATGGGCAACCTAGCAACCAAACATTTTCTCGGTAATTGCATGATTTGAAATTGAAGGTGAACATTTCACCTGTTAACTTTCGATTTTTTTGGAAATGCTATACAACGTGTCAATATCACTCTTGTCTTCACCCGATGTGCTTTTACTCACCTTTCTACTGTCAGTTGCCAGCATTTTCTCGAGTGGATGACGCTCCCAGCCACCGCCCGGTTCTCGAGACTGCAAGAATGATTTTGTATGATGCAAAAATATTCAGTGACAGAAAACTCTCCTGAGACTGATGCTAAAGAGACGAAAAACTTCGGCGTATTTCCGTTGCTCACCGGCACTTCTCCTCTCAGGACAGCTTCCATCGTCTTCCTGTGGCTCTGCTGTACGTGTTCAGTCGTTCTCGCTACAGTTTCCAACTCATTCTGTAGCGCACGATTCTCCAGCTTCAGCATGCGTAACTGCAATTTATTTTACGTGAAAAATCAGCTAAAAATCAGATAAAAAAGTGAATATAGGAAGGATTCGTGTCTTAATCCACCCATTGGAATTACTATGAGTGCCCATGAATCAGTCATAACCTTTCTTCTTGGGTTCCTTCTTGGGCGAGTGAATATCTAGTCAAGAGCTAGTGTAAATTAAATATACGAATTTGCTTGAGAAGACTTGTGAGATCTAACGTTGTGACAATTATACAGGTTCGGGAGCACTCAGGGAAACTGGTCGTTACTATATTTGACTACTAGCCTTGCCGCTCTGGGGAAGAAACGGTGTTGTTGGTAAGTTGATGTTGAGACACTAATGGTGAAGTTTGGTACAAAGTTGCTACGAATTGATGTTTTAAAATAATCATTTTTTTACAAATAAACATACCTGCTGATCGAGGAGCTGCCCGTTCTGCTTCTGCCCATTGTCCACTGCTATCGCTGGCCTCTGCAAATCATAACTATAAAATTACGTATGACGTCAAGTTCCTTGAGTCCTTGAGCCGATTTGATAGCAAATTCGGCTGAAGAATCAGAAATCTGCACACTTTGCTGTTAATACAAAATATTCCGAGCACTAGTCAGGTCTAAAACAGTAATAAATGAGTCGAAACCAAAAGTAATAGCATGCAATCAAATCAATTAACTCACCACAAACTCTGCGGTCGCTCTCTGGAAGGCATATTGTAGCGTATGAGCTGTGGCAATCGAATTTTCCTCGACGGTTGTGTCGCGGGTACTAAAACGTAGAGTTAAATGCAAAAATTGACTAAAAAAGCTAAAAACGACGAGAAATGCCCGTTTTTCACTCGAATTTGTACGAAAATTATAGCAAGAATTAAAACAAAAGACGAAATTACCTGTAAATGAGTCGCTGTAGGTCATTGACGATGGAGGCAAGGTCAACCGACTCCATTGTGACCCCAAACGAGGGAGAAAGCCAATATTCGAGAGGCTCTATTCGAGTGAGGAAGAGAGAAGGGCCGGCTGGGAGCACAAGTGTTGAGAAAGTCAGAGTGTGCGAGTGCGTCCTTGTCCCAACACGAAAACACGGAAACGGTAGTAAGCGGAGCAAACGAGTCTCATTTTATAATCAATAATTAAGAATGTCATTGGCTGAAAATGATTGCGATTTTTGAGTAACTGGTCCTCCAATGTGCCTTCTACGTGCAAATTTGGCAACTGTGAGCAGGGATGTAAGCCATGGGCCATGATCGTCTCTAGAAGAATAGCCGATGTGAAACCCCGCGAATCAGCTGGTAAGTGCATTTTTCGTGTCTAATAATTTTGTCAGAATTGTAAAATCATTCGCAGGTATTCATAGTAATACTCCGACTAGCGACTACATTGTTTTTCCCTTTTTACTTTTTATTTTATTGCAGAATGCGATGCAGTGAGAAAATCTGTTGATTAAAGCTGTCTAAATCATAAGAATTGACTGAACGTGCAATTTAAGCGAATAAGAAAGGCCTGCGCGTTCACCGCTTGCACCAACAAGAAATGTTAGCAAGGAGAAAGTGAGTATAAAGTGAGTCACTTTTGTTTTGGGCCTAAAAAGCATCTTTCACCAAGTGAACGATATATTGATTCATATCGTGTTTTTCATTAATTTTTCCTTTGCTTTCCGCCTCTTAGCCTTAAATGAAAGATAGCCAGTCGTTTTTTGCTAATGCCTGTGAATTGTTCACCTTGAAGATCCAGTTTATAAGCTAGCGATTGACTCTGCTTGGGTAGCTTGCTTGCTAGTATCAATTAACAACATTCCAAATTATATATTTCATCAAACAGGTCGTTTTAGTGGATAATTAATGGTGTCTCGTATTCTATTTTTTTAAAATAATTTTTATATCCTCAGGAAATGGCAGCGAACCCCCTTGGAAGGACTACAACATTATGATCCATGCCGAGCCATGGAAGCTAAGTACTGGTTAGTTTTGTGAATTTACCTTACTTTTTTAGGGATGGAATCATATTAAAGTCAATATGCTCTTTCGATGTTTTACTTTCACACTGGAGATGAAAAATTTATTTTGTACTCGTTCGGCCAGGAAAATGAAGAGACAGTGTACAGAAAAGAAAAGCATGAGAAAATATCCAATTACGATTACTGGTTTCCAGTAAGTCCCGAGGGTCCAACTTGTCCGTCAACAGGTGCCACAGGTGCTCCATCCCTGTTCTTGTTAGCTCCCCACCAGGCGGCATATCCGGGGTATCCCCATGCAGAGTAACCGAGACGAGGCCATCCGTAGTAGGCACCGTAGTAGGGAGAGACCACCGAGGAATAGGCGGGGAGCTGCAATTAGCAGTGTTTTCAGGTGGAATAAAAGTGTGCTTATAGTGGAATAGGAAGTAGTAGTATAGGAGAGGAGAGAGAGAGTCGTATAACAGACAAATTGAAATATTTTTATAATTAGCTTACCACAACTTGTGCCTCAGACTGCTGAATAGTGAAGAGAGCAACGAGGGCAACGAAGAGGATACTGTAGAAAAATATGCATAAATATTTTAAAATGAACATATTACTCTAATTAGACTATGTAAAACTTAGGAAAACTCACATCTTGGCGTTCATTGTAGAAGAGTTGATGAGCTGATGTGCTAATGCTGAAACTGTGTCCCTTCGCAGTTTATATACTGGATTTCAGCCTATGGTTTTTGTTGCCCTCGGGAGTTGCCACACTGTTTGACGAGTGGTGTTAGCTGTGCCAAGTACACCAACCGAGTGCATAGATCAGTGAAAGTAGACGAGGGAGTGGGGAAATGGGTGAGGATCCTAGAAGAAAAGAGTAGGAAAGAACGAACATCAAATATTTGCGGAACAGTATTTTTATACACATTCGAGGTTGGATATTCTTTACCAGGTCAAATGCGAAAATAAAAATCTTGTGGTTGAAAATAGAAAATGTCAATATTGTGAAGATGCAATATCAGCATGTCCTCAAAATTTCCTCAAAATATTTTTTTCAGGATCTCGAGCAGAGCTCTGGTGGTATTTGATGACTCACATACGGCGTTGTTTCACCGGAGATTTTTTCAGAATGATTTTACGCTGAATAAAGAATTTTTTCACATGATATCTTGTCAAATTCGAACGAATGAGTTCATGGCTCATCCTATATCTCTTTTTCTCAGTCACACCTTCCAGATGAACTGTTTGAAAAAAAGCTTTATTCTTTTAACTCTCAGCAGCCAATAATTTGCAATAATTGTAGATGTCGGGTTGTCTCGACCAGATCTCGTGCAACTGCAATATTGACTGGGACGGGAAGAGGAATGGCGTGGCGTCCATCGTCGCTGCCACTCTCTTCTTCTCCGCTTGGTGGCTCATGCTGGACACGGCAGCTGTGTATGACAAGAAGGACTGGACCAATGTGAGTGGCAATTTGTTCACATATTTTGCTCACCCTACATCTCACTTTATCCACACTAGTTATTTTTTAGGCTTTGTAGGCAGGTGGGTTTTTTTCTCCAAATATAATACAATGCAATAAATTAAATAACTTTTTCAGTCTTTCTCTCCTTTCTCATTCCTTAACTTAAATTTTATGACAACGGTAGTAGGAGGAAAGAATTTTTCAAGTAATGTGCGTAAAAATTAATGTGCAACTGTTCAGTATGATTCTGAATAGTTCAACAATCATATATTTTAATCTACTCCTTAAAGGTGTACATCATCGTCACAGTCGCATCTTCAATAGCCATGTTCATGGTAAATGCCATCTCGAACAGCCAAGTGAGAGGAGAGGCACTCCAGGAATCCGTGCTCGGAACCAAAGGTATTTTCAAAAATATTATTCAAGAACGATTTTTTATTCGATACTTAGTTATCGTTCTCAAAAACTTGGAGCGTTTGGGCTAATCAAATTATTTAATTCCGGGTCGATTCATTCATACTATTTCTTTGTAATAATTCCAATGTTCTATGGTAATGGTTTTGATTTTGAGACTGAAAAAATTAGATCGAAGTGACACTCTCAAGATAATAAACAAATATTGCAGGTGCTCGTCTCTGGTTGATGGGTGCATTCTGCCTGTCGTTCGCGTGTCTGGTTGCTGCCACGTGGCTGCTCTTCTCTGACTACGTTCTCGTCCCCGGAGATCATCCTGTCTGGCCCGGCGTCGCCCTCTTCATTCACAATCTCATGATCTTCGCCGCTTCTCTCGTGTACAAATTCGGCCGCACTGAGGACCTCTGGGGATAACTGAGCAACTTTAACAGTTATGCTGTCACTTTCCTCCCTAATGACAATCAAACAATGATGTCCTGCTCCTATACAGAAACCATTCTATCATAACGATACCCATTCCGTAGCTGGCCATACTTCGTTCATTGTATTATAACAGCGAGTCTCTTATTTATTCTCTCGATCGAATCTTCATCTTCATTCACAAAAACCGATAAACTTTCATGATACTTATTCTTCGACTATAAACATCGCCATGCCTCAGATAGATGGATGTGATGCAATTCTTATTATTACTAAGAATTAAGATGCACACCGGCCTCTCCCAATAAACTTAGAGGTACGATACTAACGTAATGCTCTTTATTGATCTAACATTTGCGGTCTTAAGAGCGACTATCTGAGATTTTGAACATATGCTTGGAACTAGAGGGAAAGGTCGATCTCGGGGATCCCTTTTATTCTTGCACAGGTAGTAGGCCTCGGTGGGCTGAGCACGTATGCCACATATGAGCCGACCGCGACGCGTCTGGGGCGCGCTAGAGCGCGCCAAATTTAAAAATCATTTTTTGAAACTTTTTCCCTGTGCGTCCAATCCATTCCATATGAGTGCCAATCGACTCCAATACCCACCCTGGTCATTTCTTATATTGGGTTAGAGCTTACATGATTACGTCATCATGACGAAAATTCGCTTCTAAATGTTCATTATTTTTTCTAAAATCAGGGAATGGAAAAAGGAAACTTTTTATTTCTGAATACACTGCGTATTCCTCAGGAGCATATTTAAAAAATTTAAAAACCGAAAAAAATTGGTACCAAAAATGAGAAAACATGTGTTTTATACCTACCGTAACCGAATATCACGAACTGACTTTATTTTCAAACAGCGCCTAAAATTGTGCTGGTTAGTAGTTCACAAGTGGCAATTAGAGCAAAATTTTTCTTCATACTTTTTATCCTAAAATCATGGCTTAGGGGCTAACACACTTGCCTCGAAATCCGACTGTTGTGGGTTCGAATCCGGTCGGTGCAAAATGTTTTTGCCAAGAACCAAGGAGCTCAGAAAACAGTACTAAAATCATTAAACAACCAGTCGATGAAATATTGCTGAGAATGGAATATTTTTGAGAAGGTTGAAAATGTGAAGAGTTGTGAAAATTAATTTTCAAAAGGGTGGAAACTTGTGAACTTTTAGTGGTTTCTGACTTTATATCACTTGAAATGTTGAAGAGTGGCTATATCATCCCGAAGTTCATCTGTAAATACACACTCTTCAAAACAAATAGACATTCTTTAAATTATCGTACATGTATATCTCCTAATTTCTCATTTTTGGTACCAATTTTTTTCGGTTTTTAAATTTTTTTATTATGCTCCTGAGGAGTACGCATTATATTCAGAAATAAAACGTTTCCTTTTTCCATACCCTGATTTTAGAAAAAAATAATGAACATTTAGAAGCGAATTTTCGTCATGATGACGAAATCATGTAAGCTCGAACCCAATATAAGAAATGACCAGGGTGGGTATTGGAGTCGATTGGCACTCATATGGAATGGATTAGACGCACAGGGAAAAAGTTTCAAAAAATGATTTTTAAATTTGGCGCGCTCTAGCGCGCCCCAGACGCGTCGCGGTCGGCTCATATGTGGCATACGTGCTCAGCCCACCGAGGTCTACTACCTGTGCAACTATGGAACGGATCCCCGAGATCGGCCTTTTCCTCTAGTTCCAAGCCTCTGAAGACATTTGTTCAAAATCTCAGATAGTCGCTCTTAAAGGGACCCGGCACACTTCAGACATTGAATTTCAGATGAAAGTACTCCTCTTTCCGATGAAAATGGTGAAAAAATAAAAATTTAAAAATTTTTTTTAAAGGAGTTATGAATTTTCAAAGTTCAAATTCCGGAGCCGGTTTTTAGGCTGGGGTCCGGCTCTTGGCGAAACCCGGCTGGGCTGTTTCCGAAATCTCGCCATTTTGAGTGCACGCGCCTGTCGCACCACAATTTTTATTTTTCCTTGATACTGTATTTTTATCGATTTTTTCATAGTTTATTACTTTAGTTTTATATACGGAACAAATATATACCGGAAAAAACATTCCCGGATACAGTGAAGTGTAAAAGGTGTAAAATGTGAAGCGTAAAAGATGAAAATAACCATAGAAACTCCGATGAGCAAGTCGAAAACTTACCAATCGATTTCACCTACCCCAATATATTCATATATATTCATGAAATTCTATTTAAGTCTATAAATAACAATATTATTTTATCAAACGATCAGTCTCCTTTCCGACACAACCAACCTTCAGTCTTTGTTCAACAAGATTTATATTACGAATGGTTAAAACAATAAGTGTGAAAGCAAAAAAAATATACAACACAAGTAATTGTGCCTTAGCCAATCAAGATGCAAGCTCCTCCGGCAGCTTTAATCTTCTGTTCGGCGGAGTGGGAGAAGAACTTGGCCTTCACAATAACGAGCAGTCGAGGGTCTAAAAATTGATATCAGTAAATGTAACCAATGGAACCAGTAAATACTATTCAACAATTTTAGTGTTTCACTAAATTCTGCCTCCTCCTCGCCGTTGTTTCAATCGAATGCAATAGGTAACAAGATATTATTGTATCATCAATATTCAGGCTATTTTTATTACACTAGCTCATTCTATCGAATATAACATCGTTAGCAAATGGAACATAATACTTTCTTACTAATCCCAAGAACTCGCAACTCGAAAACGTTGAATAATCGTTTTTGCCTTCTACAACCTGCGTTGATCGTTGTTTTCTTCGCGCAAACCGACTCACACATCAACCCAACGCTACCACCTAACCTAACAACGGTCAATGAAATTTAGCAGATTAGTCAGTCGAATGGAATCAACTTCTCGCAATGTAAAGGCAAATATAAAATAAATTCCCACCTGTATCCGCTAACGACACAGTCGTTAGCGGAGGTGTCGGCGACCTTGTCAATGTTGATCGTGGAGCAGTGCTCACGGTTCTCGCGGAGATGGCAGCTCCTCATACCTGTTAGGAATAAAATAACTATATAACAAAGCCAGCATTAAGCAGCCGCCTTAATGTGTGAAAAACACCAGAAAAAAGTCTTGGAAACAGCAGTGGTTGCAACAAATCAACGTGAATTAGGCTTTTACCTATATAATTTTTGAAGTTCATTGATTTAAAATAAGAAAAAAGTTATTTCAAATAACCGCTCACCATTCTACGCCCTTCAGGCTCAGCCGTCCCCCGTAATGGCGACCTGAATTCAATGGTTTAGATCAGTCAAATAACTGTAAATTCTTTCATTTTTCCTTTCTAATCAAACTTACATCATCGTCCTGAAGGACGAGTGCGGCGTAGACGGAAGCCTGCTCCTCGATGGTCGGCATCTTGTTCTAAATATTACTCATATTTAATAGTAAATAAATAGGCACGGATGCTACAGCGCGTTAACGATTAACAGAACTATAGGGCCAAGATGCGAGTGGAGCAAGAGAGCAGACTCGCTACCGAGTAAGAAGGGGAAATGAGGGTGAGGATGAGTAGAACTATTTGTAAAACAATTTCACAGGTTGATTCAATCAATTCTTATCCAGTTCTAATCAAAATTCAACCGAAAAATTGTTGTTCATGTAAACAACTCGCGAAACATCCCAATTCGGCTAACTTTCACATGAAAATTGTATATAACTGGACAACGTTAAGGAGGGGTTGCGGTGAAACACGAAATAAACACGCGAAACGTCCAAAAAAGGTAAAAATCGATAAAACCGCGATGAAGTGCAGTGGAAAGAAAAAAACCCGCCGTTGTAGTTTGTAGTCTCCCTCCCCCTACCGAACCCCAGCTATACTCCATTTAGCGAAAGTTGTAAAAACCCCAGTACGCGTGGAACGATTTATTAATTACTGTATTTTGCAAAGTTTATATTTATTTTAAATTAAATTTTAAATTATTTTTATTTTTACTAATCATTTTCAGCAAGCATTTAGTATCATTTGAAGGTTTATTGTCTAACATGACCAGGTCCCTTTAATGTTCACTAATCGAAATTATTTATTTTTCCAATTTCCAATTCTTCATGTGATCATGTGTACTCATATCAAACATTTTGGGTCATGATGTATTTCTGTATTTCGTACTCGTTCGGCCGGGAAAAATCATTCGGAAATGAGACAATGTACAGAAACGGTAAACAGGGAAATCAATAACCAGCGATCTACTGGTTTCCAGTGAGTCCCGAGGGTCCCGAGGGTCCGTCAACAGGTGCCACAGGTGCTCCATCCTTGTTCTTGTTAGCTCCCCACCAGGCGGCATATCCGGGATATCCCCATGCAGAGTAACCGAGACGAGGCCAACCGTAGTAAGCACCGTAGTAGGGAGAGACGACCGAGGAATAGGCGGGGAGCTGCAATGAATTGGCTTCTCCAGTGAAATTTAAAATTGCTTATTGCGAAGTAGTAGTGTCAGGGACAATATTTTAGACTGCACGAAAAATATTCACAATTAGCTCACCACAACTTGTGCCTCAGACTGTTGAATAGCGAAGAGAGCAACGAGAGCAACGAAGAGGATACTGACAAAATATCCATAAATAGTTTATAATGTATAGATAAATTATATTGGAATATTTGAGATTGCAATTTAGTACCGAGGAAAACTCACAACTTGGCGTTCATCGTAGAAGAGTTGTTTGTAGAAGGGTTGATGAGCTGATGCTGGAACTGTGGCTCTCCTTAGCTTATATACTAGATTTCTCTCGAGTTCTTTCATTCGTTTTTGCTACCCTCGGGAGTTGCCACACTGTTTGACGAGTGGTGTTAGTAGTGCCAAGTAAACCAACAGAGTGCATAGATCAGTGAAAGTAGATGAAGGAGTGAGGGGATTGGAGAAGCTTTAAAAATAATTTCAGCTCAATGGGCTTCTTCATAACATCAATTTCGACAACAGAGTTGGGCACGTGAGTTTAACGTTAACCTTGTTTTTTCACGGAATTTGTTTGTCGATTTCTTTGGATCTTGATTTTTACCCATATTTTTTGCAGATCTCGTCAGTCCGTCAGCTTCTCCTTCTTTTCAATATCCCTCTCCATCCATCTACTTATATTGTATAATTTAATCACAATCGACCAAAAATAATTATATTCGTAAAAAAAAAGAACTCAGATGTCCACGAATATAGGATATATTTTTAGAGCAAATATCGATTCCATGTTATATTGTTTTTTTTGTCTCCATTTTTGTCTCCATCTATCTATTTCTACCTCTTGTTTCCATAATAATGTTGATTATGCTAGGCTCAAAACGCTGTATTTGAACTGCTCCAATGAGCTTTATTTCCAATGAACAAATTAGATGCAAGATTAGAATTATCCATAATATTGCAGCATATGGCTTGTAGGCGCACGTATCCCGGCGTATCGTATGGTGAGTACAACTCGGGGTAGAACGGTATTGGCATAGTATCACTTCCGGCGGCGATGTTCTGAAAATGTAGATATCTTCCTCCCTTGCTTCCTCTTTTGCTTTCTCCCTTCTTTCTTCCTCTTTCAAGCCTATTCATCGATTTCAAGAACTTACAAACTTTCATACGCCGTTGGCCCATCCGCAGGGGTTGGTTGTAACCCTTCTGAAGGCACTTATTGTGTGGAATTGTAACATATCCGGAAATCCACTGGAGATTTTTCTTATTCTTTTTTTCAATTTGGTGTATTCGAGATGAGCTCGCTCGAATAGACCCTGAAATCGATTTTTCGGTATTATGGATTATTTTCGCAGTATTTCTGTCTCCACGATAAATACTACTTGCTTTAGCTCGTTTATTTTTTATTGACATCGACTTACTGTATTGTGAATTTGAAGATTTCGTGTTGATGTAGACAACTGAATTATGATTTTCGTTTAGATGTGCACATAATGTTGAGAAAATGCGCAGACAATCACGTAATATGACCAAGAAAAAGTGAGCAAACGTAGTGATGATGCCGATAAGACTTTTTGGTGTGAGATGGAATGATAATTATCACTAATGTAAGAAAGAATAAGATAGTGCACGCGATGATGATAGCGAAGGCGACTCTCATGCTGCTTTTCGAAGTAGCAGAAAACGGCGGAGACAAAACAGGTGAAAAGCGCTGAATCTGCTTATTTTATACAGTGCTCACTTAGTCAATCTCCATTTCTCCGTCGAAGCAGTCGGGGTAGTCAAAACAAAAGACGAAAAGGGCTGATTCATCCCCACTCCACCTTTCGGCCACCCTCTCGCTTTCCTATGGATGTCATCGCTCTCCTTGCCAAACAGGGGCAAACACTTTTATCGAGATTGATCAGTATAAAAAATTTCGAAAAAAAAATGATAGGCGAACTTATTAAGAGATAGGGAATTACTTATGATCATTAGAGCTTCGGAGGGACGGTGTGCTTTTGTAGGAGTTTGAGAAAGAATTCGTAGCCGTGAATCAAATACCTGTCCTTTTAGTCCTTTATTATTCGATTCAGTATGCTGTGTTCAGTATGTTTGCTATGTATTTTTAAAAAAAAATAAAAAAATCTAAGTCTAATTAGAGGAACAGAATTTAGTGGCAGTGCTCTTAAAAATCTTTTGGCTGTTAACATCATTATAAATGTGGGTGTAATTTGCTTGAGTCTCGGTATGGATGTCTTGGTCGATAATCAAAATCCTCGATAATGCTAAGGGAGATTTGAGTCCCCGAAAGGATTCTGAGCCCCCTTTCAATCCCATTGTCTGAGATGTGAAAATGTATTCGAGAATAGATAGTGACTGTCAAATATTTGTTCATTAGCTTCTTTTTGTCATGAGAATTGGCGAAACATAATGAAAGACAGTGCAATTTATTCTAATGATTCCGCGCACAATTTAAACGGCTCATAGAAAACGATGCATTGATAAAGGAAAGGTGCAATGATGAGAGAGAACGACAGGAGAAGAAATTCGGCTCAGGATCTCGTAACGAGGTCGGATGTTTAATTCCAGTAAAAGTGATCGAACACGAGCATAGATCTCTTGACTGAAATTAAATTATTTGTCGAAAATTTTAAAGATTTTTCAATTCTACAAAGGATCAGAGAAACAGCACTATTCTTTTAGAAATTGATCGCAAAAATCGGGAAAATTACTTGGTCGGTGTCTGAATCCTTGCACGTTGCCACTTATCATTCGCCGGATGCCATACGGAATCTGAAAGTGTAATGCATTGGATATGGCGTATTCTTCGGCATGATGGGTGGTGAACTTCTATTCATTCTCGCCCGATAAATAAGATCGTCAACCTTTCCCGCTATCATCATCTTGTCATAATACTCAGTGAACAGAAAGTCTTCACGGTATTATTAATGAATTGAGTTTTGGAATTCAAAAGTTTTAACTATTCACGAGAGAATTGTAACTTGGAGACATGGTCGTAGTCTACTCGTATCATAAAGGTTTTTGCTGATTCGCCTTTCCATTCTTCGGATGAAGAGACTTCTGAATATTAAAAGTGTCTACCCGGGAAATTAGAAAGGATCAAAAAAAGGTCGTTAAAAGACAAAGCACTTTTTATTTCACGTTACTGACTTTTTAAAAGGCGATTTAATTTTTTAAAGGCGAATGACACAATATGATCCCCAACTGGTTTTGCGAATTTGGTATCAGAACTAGCTCAAAGTAAAGAAAGGCACTACTGAGGCCAATCCCACAATACACACATACGCATACCGATTTCGTCGTCGACCGTTGTTCTGTGGTTGTAGACGGTCTACGGATTCTGAACCCGCATACGAATTGGCCTGTGCCGGGAGCTGAAATACATTTTTCATACATTTGGGATATAAAAAAAAAAGATTTTAGATTGTCTCTGAGGTTAATGTAGTGTACAAATACCTTTTCCGAGATCCAATACCATTTAAAAAAAAATTATCCTACATTCCGATCGGGGTATATCTATATTATTTTCAAAATAATGGCGCTCACAGAAGCGGATCAAGGAAGCAACTTCCAGAGTATGTGTGAGAAGCAGAACTACCATGACTCTGACAAGAAACATCTCGGGAGAATGACTCCCGAATAAGTGAAGAGACAATTCGTTCCCTTCAAGAAATCAAGAATGACCCCGCCCACAGGGTGGGATTGGGAAAATTAATTTAGTGGATTCGTGCTAAGGTGGATTGGACTAATTGGCATTGGCTCAGAGTCTACAGGTGAAATTTGTGAACTCGTTAAAATGAGCCGAAGAAACATTAAATGTAAACAAACAAAGGAATGTCTAATTAATTGTTTTTGTTAGCATCAAAATCATTGGATTTATTTACTCACTGGATCCGTGATTCTCGCTAATCGTCGGCTATTATCGAATATCCATCCTTCGGTAATGATCGGCTTCGAGAAGTCTCGCGATCATCGTCGGAAAGATTAATTATATTTACTGCAACTGAACAATTTCTACGAAAAAATATTCATACGAGGATGTTTTTTTTGCCGAACCAGCTAAATCTTTCTTATGTCACTCAAAACGACATTTAATTTATTTACTTGCTTCGTTTGATCGCTGTCGATCCTCGAAAGTGTTCGATGAACGTTGCCTGCTTGATGATTATCTCATTGGTGGCCGATAACGATTCGAGAAGTCTCTGTAATTATCTGTAATATAATATTGTTTTTATAATTTAAAATTTACAAATTACGACGAACGCTTCTGTTGTAGTAGTGCATGATGAGGATACTTGAGTAACGCACCATTGACGGAAGGTGGTCTTCTGGATAGTGGTAACCTGGGCGCATTGAGAAGGTTCTACACCTCTTCTTCCTTAAATATTTTTACCTTCTGACCATCCATGGAGTTTTTGAAAATCATGAAAACGTTAAATCGTTTGACTCCTATCGCTCTCGTAAAAGGCTCATAGCTCTATCAATTAAGCGAGTGTGGTTCAAGAGGAAAAGTGGTATCGACAGCAATAGAATATGAGAATTAGCAATATTTCGTCACAACCCGTGCAATTCTCATGAACACAAAAGGATGTTAATTTATTAGACCTCGCTAAATTTCTAAAGGAAAAACTTAACAACAAGGATGCAATAAGGAAAAATTAAACGGCCAAAAAAAATTCCCAATTCATTACCGACTTTCTCAGCTCCCCTCTGCTTTCCGACTTGTCTCTCATCTTCTCTCGATGGGAGACATAACACGGTGAAATAACAGAAATACCCACACAACCTATTTCCCGGCTCAGAATTGAGCGGAATTCGCGAAAAGCCTTTTCAAACCAAGTGTGATGTGGATTGAAACTGTGGTTTTTATATTAAACTGACTTTAATCGGGATGTTTTTGACTCTATTAGAGAACTCTATTTCGCAGTCTATCTTGCTTTTATTTTATCAGTATTTGAAGGTCATAAGCGGTTTCTTGCGTATTTTAAATATTGACAAGTATAAATATTGACTGTTTGCACACATGGCTTGTTTGCCCAACACTTCTACTTGAAAAAAATATAATATATTGCAGCTATACGCGTCGAAGCTCGTCTATGGAACAGCCCCGAAGCTTCAGTAAAGAGGTAATGTCGCATACACTTGATTATTCACTCACAATTAGCTTGTTTAATTAGTATATCACGATATTATTTTTGAATTTGCTTCGAAAATACTTCAGTTTGTCAATTATTTGTGGGTTTGAGGACAGCAAATGATAAATTAACATTTTCACCTCTTTTTAAACATTTTTCCTTGCTATAGTGAGAATCAAAATTTGAACAATTAAAAAGCAAATAAATTGAATTGGTTTCACTGCACATTTGCTGTAGCGCATTTAGTTATCACAATTTAATTGCAAATAAATTGAATTGGCTTAAATTGTTAATAAATAAATACTTTCAGGATTTTCATGTTGCATGGGAAGCACTGGAAAGGATTCTTACAGTGGTCTGTAGCGATAGTGAATATCGGGAAGTCGTTAAACGGGAAGACGAGGATGAAGATGGAGAGATTGAGAATGGAGAACTTGATAATCAAACCACGGTGGGAGTGGTGGGATTCGATGACGACGACAACCCACAGAAAGGAACGAACGGAGCCGTGAAGATTGAAGAGGTGAGCAAGAGCTAATATCTGATCAAAAATTCTATAATATACATATATTCTATCTTCACTGGTCACAGTGAAGAAAGAAAATATTGTGAGTATGCTGTTTTCTCTGTATCAATTTTTTTACTTGAATGATTGAAAAGGTGAACAAGAGCTAATCAAAATTGTCACAATATCTTGTATCTGCACTGTTCACTGGAACACTGGATTTTTTAAAGGAGTAATGATTTATATACATCTTCAGGGTGAAACAGGGACTCTCGAGCAGACACGCAATGCTGCCTGCAACGAAATTGGACATGATATCATTGTCAAAGAAGAAGTTGAAGATGTCGAAGACGGTCTGTCGACAGTGGGTAATGTGGGAATCGGTGATGGAATTAAGACGAATATAATAAAAGAAGAGTTGGAAGAGGTGAGCACACTGCCTCCCTTTAAGCTTTTTCAATATATGGTTCAGGAAGATCCCGAGGAGAGCGCAGTGGAGCAGTATGGAGACTCCAAGGCTGAGCAGCATGTTAAAGTAAATATAGAAGAATCGGATAACCAGGGCAGTACTACAGTGAGTTAATTGAACAAAATAGTCTAGTCATTCCGACTAAAAATAGTAAGAATCGTAAAAATAGTAAGAATCGTATACCTTTCAGGATACAATTATGTTGGCCGATAAAAATTTGATTGGATTTATTCCAGATGATAAAGAAGAGACTATTGTGACAGAGCAGGTAAGAAGAGAATTGCGTATTTAACATTTTGAGACAATTTTCAAAATCGCTCGAGATAAATATATCTTTCAAGATCGCCTAAATGATGCAGATGCAGTTTTCAGGAAGACAGTGATGAGATCGAAATAGTTCATACGTCAAAAAGTGACTATTTCGAGAAACTCGCAGCCAAGGTTAGCGGGATCACGAATTCACAATATTAGACTAGGAATTATTTATCCTCTTCTCTTTCCACTACACTGGAAGATAGAGTGGATAGTAAGCAGTCAATATTTTTTATGTTTGGCTCCTTGGTGGAAAAATAATAAAGAATACAAACTTTGCAGACTACTAAGATCGAGAAAGATGTAAGCATCACTGGCTGCGACAAAATTGTGATCGAGAATAATGCGCATGTGAGTGGTTTTAAATATTGACCCTTTACAATATAACAATTGGATATTTTGACGAGAACTGCTCTTTGAAAGTTACTATAAGAATAAAATGATTCTTGCATTAATTTGCCACAGAGACTTACTGAAATCGGGAATTATGATGACTTGGACAAGAATAGATTGTGGCCACCTTTGTCGATGTCGTAATGATAGAATGAAAATGCATTCCATTGCAGAACCACTGTTATCTTTTGATTTCCATGATAAAGTTGGTAATTAATAAATTATTTGATTACAAGTGGCATTGCAGGGACAAAGTAGCAGTGTGGCTGACAATAGGAGAACTTCAGGAAGAGAGGCTGGAGGTGCTAGTCAAGTGGTAAGAGAATTTAAAGATTATACGGATAGAATAACAAAAAAAAATAAAATTAATAGCGAGAATAACTGGTGAATCGATTGCACTGTAATTGAACTGCCCGCAGTAAAATAAAAATTACTCACTATCCGATATATCCCGTAGGTGTATCAAATAGAACAGTAAATAAGCTGTTGACATTTCAGATATCCCTTGATGAAGTTATCGAATTAAGCGATGATGAAGGAACCAATCAAAAGATTTCGAAAATAATGAAGGTGGGTAAAAATTTCGAATTCAACTCTAGATGAATTTACATCGAATGATTTAAAAAAAAAGTTAAACGGAAATGTAGTTAGTTTTATAGGAACATAATGATATGAACAAACATGCCCCTGTTTCATTTGCTCTCACTTTTTGGAAAAAAATCCCTTGATTGTTTATATCCGTAATAGAATATTTTTACCCACCTAGTGTCAGGTTTAGTGCATATATACGATTACAGAAAACGAGAGAAGACAAAGAACTAGAACTGGAACTGAAGAATTTGATGGAAGATGAGACAACGCAAAAAATTAGAAAAGAAGTGGGTGAAGACATAAAAAGGTACTAGGTCTGATGAGATCCGTCTAAAAATCTCCGTTTGTCATATTTAGAAGGTGACAAAACTACTCCCATAAAATTTTTTTTGTGTTTTCGTCCGACAGTAATCATCTCATCTGGACAAGCACCCATAGAAATAGCATTTATATTACCACTACTCACATTTCAGAAGATGAGGAGAAAGAATAGAGCTGCGAAGGTGGCTGCGAAGAGAAAATTAGCAGAACCAGGCGATGGAGAACTGGATAGAATTTTGGAGATGCAGAAGGTAGAAATTTTGCGACTATTCTCTGAACCGGTTTCAGCAGGCATAAAATAGTACAAAACGGAGGAATCACTATTTTGCAGGATGATTTTACCAACGTCGCTTCGTCATCTACCGTCAAGAGACTTCACATCGTGGATTCCGTCAAAGATGTGACTTCAGAAGAACGAAATCAGGTAAAGGTGAATTTGGCTTGTGAATTATATTTAGAAAGCTTCCTTATATTGAGAAGTTCAGATTAAAATATATCGCAAAAAAATTAAATATGTAACTTCTGCTTTAAGAAGCGAACGAGAGAAAATGCGAAAAGGTCGGGCCGAATGTTCAATCACGAGGAGATGGCTATTTTCGATGACCTGGATCGAATGTGTAAAACGATTGGAGTACAAACGTGAGTTTTCAATCGATATTTTTACGATGTTTCAGTCGAGCGAACGAGAAATTTGCACAGCGAGAAATATCCATTATTCCACTAGAGTTGCCTTTCACTAACATTAAGACGAAACCGTATTAAATTATGAACATCGTTAGCGCCTGCATTGGTCTAGATTCTTCCCATTAACTTCGAAAGAATCTTTCACTCATAGGTTTCGCACGACACTTGTCACTGAAGACGACGAGAACGAGGATGAGGATGCAGAAATGGAGAATAATGAAGAATCAGAAGAGGCGGAATCAGAAGGAGAGGATATTGAAGAGAGCGACGGAGAAGATGACCATGAAGATGAAGAATGTTTGGATGAGGATGAAGAAGAGGTAAGAGATGCAATTGACAATGACATTTCCGAAAGGTGAAAGAGATAAAAGGTGAAGAAAACGCGTGCAAAACATGTAGTAAACATTTTTTCATGATTTTTGTACGTTTCAGTTAGATCAGCTGTGCTCTGAAGCTCTGAAGCTGCTAGAATCGGTGGATCCTGGAATCGTGAGTTCAAATATTCTGTGACACGCCTTGATATTCATTATTCTCAAATTTAGGATAAGGCTCCTCCAAAAAGAAATGTCGTCGCGAGAAGCGGACTCCTTTCGAATGGTGTACACCTTCAGGTTAGTACTTCCGTTTATGATGCTGTATATTTGTGCTAAGTAAATAGTCTAGACAGCAAATGCAAAACAACAGTGTAATGTGCCAAAGAACGAGTCAGCGCGCTTCCAAAAGTCACTAATAAAAAAAAAGTCACTAGTAAAATATATAAAAATACAGATTTATGATGACCCTTACATCATTTTTGTTTTATCCTCGAGTTAATAATAAAACTTTTAAATTTTCAGAAATTTTCAGAAATTTTCAGAAATTCAACCAGACGCAAGTAACTTCTAAAGAAGATTCAATAATGGTCAGAACTCACAATTTCGACAAAAAAGTGATAACCAATTTCAGGAATTCTTCGACGATTTAGCCATTGCACCTCGAATGATCGACGAGAGCTTCGTGCTCCCAGAAGTGGTTAGTTGTCAATATTTCATTAATTCTTAGCAGGGAGTAAATCGTATATTGTTGCTTATTTTTCCATTGACAAAAAATATATCAGCAAATAATATATTTAGGGAATGATCTCGAAGAAGATTCGATTTGACATCTTCCCCTTTTTGCCTCAACTGCATACAATTCGTCCATCCCTCGATTTGCCACTGCCTAATTGCCCGGAATATGGAAATCTCGACGGTAATTTTCCTAGATTTTTAATGTAGCTAGTGCTGAATTGGTCTCCTAAGCAATACATTAAGAGAGGAAACAAAAAAAATATATTGGAAGTGAAAAAAGTGTTTTATATAGCATTTGCAGACAATCCTCGAATCGTCATTCATGATATAAAGAGGAGAGGTAAGTAATATTTAATAATATTTTTAACGCCTCTTTTCAGATTTCATCGAATCGGGAATGATCTCAGGTCATGTCATCTTCACTCCTGATTCCTCATGGCCTCAGGTATTCATTATTCTGAATTTGTTAGAATATAATTGGATTTCTTCAGCCAACGGCTCAAATAGCGTTATTCTATTTCAATCGCACCCGCAATTCCGAGTCTTGGCTGAGATCTCCCTTCTTTACATTCTTGGTAGAGAAAGGAAAGGAAATGAAGATTCCATTTTCCGCCAAATTTGATCAGAGTGAGCACTTGCCAATATTCTTCTCAAAGAATGGGAACACAGTTTTTGCATCGAGTTATGGCATATTGACAACGGCTGATTCTACTAATATTTCTATGCTTTCCAGAGGTGTACATGACTCAAGCAGACGATTCCTGCATGATCGTCTTGAAAGATTCTCTGATTTATTCTGAGACAATCTCGTTGGCAGCAGTAGTTGCTACGAAGGGAGTGATGAGAAGAAGCAAGGAGGATCGGTTATCATTCAGACCAACGGTGATTCTCTTCAGATCGGATGGGTACACAACTGATAGGATACTAGTGATCACCTTTGTAATTTTTCAGAGAAGGAGAGAAGGTGGTTCTTGCCGATACATAAAGTCATTGCCTTGGGACTAGCCAATTTGGAATAGATCTCTTAAAGTTTGCATAATGCGTTACGACGATTTTTCACTAATCATGAAATTCTAATTGTTCTCATTCAACCTGACGCAGAAAATTGAGAAATAAATAGTCGTTTAAAGTTTGTTGTTTCAGAGAAAAGACGCTCCCGTGATAGTTCGTCGACCACAAACAACGGTGCATCAAGGACCATCCAACGGAGAATGACAGCATTTTTTTCAGTCTACATTTCATCAATAGTCATTTATATGCATAGACTTGCCAAAAATCCTATTTACCGGTTCTAACACTCGCATAATCGATTATTCCGGTTTTATTGAATTACAAAATTTTTGTGTGAAAAATGTACATATGTATAATTTAAATAAAAGTGTATTTGTTTCTGCAATATATTCTCAGCTATCTATTTTCGCATCTTTCTGTCACAACCTTTATATATCTTGTCATGGAGGATTCGAGTAAGATCCGTAACTATTTCCCGTCAATGAGCTCAATAAAATCTCGGCTATAAAAGCCGGCGGATAGTTTCGATCCGCAGAGTTGTTGCACCCTCAATTATGGTCCGATAAACGTTGAGTGAAAGCTCTTGTGTTGATTGCATCATATCGGTTATGGCTTCTCTCCTCTTATCAGGGACTACTGGGTCTTTATGTCTGATGAACTTCCGTCGTAGGTTATGAATAGGATTCCGCCTTGGAGAGTCTCTCGCTCAGTTTCCGGTCGTTCGGTCACCATTGTTTCCCAAGAATAGCGCCTCCTCTCAGGCCTAACCGATTCCTCGCGTCTCAGTCGCGCTAACAAGTTCACAGATACCGCTACACCACCTACCCATCTACTGATTCGCTAACATCTTCAAATCGAAGATCTATTCACCTCCGCTTCCATGTTCGAAGTCCTCTAATTTTCATAAATTGTCTAAATTTCCCTTCTTAAGTCGATATTTTGTAAAAAAAATCTGATTTTAATATTTTTGGTGATATTTTCTCCTCGGCTGTGAAAAAGTTGGAACGAGAGAGGCGAGACAGTCAGAGACACACATATTGATTTTTCATAGAGATCTTCGGACATAATGAGTTTTATGATTTTTACTTAGAATATATAGAGTTTTTCATAGTTATTACATGCATATATTATATTGCCTATAAGGGGGCTAATTACTAAATAGAAATATTTGACAAAATAATTTATGTTTGCTATATAATAAACAGAAAGTGAATGACGACGCGCTCGGAGAGGGAAAAGAAACGAGAGTGTCTCTCTTGCCTTCTCTTGCCTTCTCTTGTCACTATTTTAGAGTTATAGATTAAAACAATATGTAAGTATAATGGAATATATTATAACAGAGGCTCTGATAGATATATACTTCCTGGCGAGAAACGGTCGAAAAACGCGATTTTGGGCAAAATGGGGGGTGCCCCCTCCTGGAGCGGGGAGGGGACATATTGCGAAATCGAGTGTTCCAGCGTGTAGAGGGTCAAAAATAACCCCTAGGGCCAACTTTTCAGAGATTTCATTTTTTTACCTGTTCCAGACCCCTGTTGAACCTTAGGCGAACGGCCTCATATATTATAACAGAGGCTCTGATAGAATTTATGTAGGGGCCACAACGCAGACAGCCGCTTTTCCACAATGGGGTCAAAGTATGTTCCAACCATCCGTCATGGACCCAATAACATCATGCTTTTTACCGTTTGTGGATATCTTGCCTCTGAGCCGCGCTAGAGCCCAAGAAGTACGCGCGCAGCTCACCGGGGAAGAGGAGGGAAAGGCGAGACGAGGGGAAGGGGGCGGAGCCTAATTTGCGTGTGCCTCTCTCCCTCCCCCACCCTCTCGCTCGCCTCTCCCCGCGCTTCTTCTAACTAAAAGCACAAAATAGGGAGAGATGCTAAAAATCTAATTTTTTTCTCTAAAATTCCTACAATATTCGAATTAATCAGAAAAATACTGCCCAAACAAAACTTTCACACTGCAACCCGTCAAAACGACCTCTTCCCTTCTATTTTATGCAAATTTGATCTAATTAGTGAGGCAGTGCTCAATCGAAAGGGGATGGTAAAAGCTATCCATCGCGCTATCAAACGTCCCATTTGGTTTTAAATGGATTTTGTGTTTTCCGTTCTCGCGTTTTGGCGAAATCATGCCAGACGAAAGTGGGCGGGGCTTGTGGGGCCTAAATTTATGTTGTGGAAAAATTAAGGAGAAGATGACAGATTTGATTTCCCGCAATTTTGTATGTTTCCACAAGTCAGGGGTGCCAGGATGAAGTCGTCTCTTCATTCCAAGTGCACTGACAGATGAGCGGGCACGAGGAATGAAGAGACACTGATTGCCCCAGTCCTTCCCATTCTTTCAGTTATTGCCATCCAATCGCCATAGTTCTTCTGGATCACGTCGTCCCATCCTCCTACCCAGTCCGCCCAATCCCAGTCCTCCACTCTGCACCACCAGTTTTTTCCTATTCCTGCTCGACGATTTATCCTCCTCAAGCATGTACCCCAATGAATGAATCCAACCTCGGCACTATAGACGAGGAGCGATGAATGGGACTTTATAGGCAAGACGCGTACTAGTCATTACTTGTCTCTATTGTTCTCCCACACAGTTCGTTTACCAGTAATTTATACACGATTCTCCTTTTACGTGTTCGCATACGATGTCATTTACAATTACATTATATCAAAGCCGAAGACGTGTTGAAATAACCTTGCGGCTCCTTCTCCCTCGCCCTAGTGATAACCGGCAAGAAAGAAAGAAAGATCATTTTAGGATAGTTGAACATTTCACATATTTGACAAGAGCTATTCTTTTTAAGAATTTTTTCGAACTCCTGGTCCATCTCTCGGTCGATCTCTTTAAGAAGTCGACGAATGAGAGGCTATCAAGATTATAAAACTGTATGCAAGAATCCTGAATGTTTAGATGGAATCAGAGCTCTCTTTGATTGTCAAAGGCCTGAATTTCATGAAATCTGTCAGAAGAGCTCTGCTATGTAAAATGTAGTGATATAAATAGCGTAGGAAGGCATCTAGTCGATTCATTATTATCAGTCATGTGAAAGTACAGGAATGGAATAGAAATGGAGTTGACAGTGCGATTTCCATCATAACAATTCCTTCATTTCCTCTCCATCTTCCATAGAAGTAGCGATCAGCTGTTCAGACATGTCTGCAGAGATTTGGTTTAAATATGAACAAAAAGTGGTAATCAAATGCCCTCAAAATTCTCGTAACTTCGTCAATGTACGCAGCATTCTGACCCCCATTGTTCTCTCCAGAAAAGGGTGAACAAGGGGATTAACTTTTGAATTTTCCCGCCACACCGTAATCGGACTGCAAAAATTCAAAATGAGCGGGGAGAGCGGCCGCTCCCTCCGCCCAGGCCTTGTAGTTCGATTCATGCAAAGTGCGAAAGTACATATGTAAAGATCTCCCCCTTCTCTGTCGGAGAAGAATGCTGTGTGTAGTGATGATATTGAAACCCTACATCACCTGCAGATTACTCACCATGCAACCACCCATCGTCACTAATTTTGCTACTTTTCATTCAAATACTCTCTGTTATAACGAAAATTGAAAACATGGGAGTTTCGAGAGCGTGATCTGGTAGCCGGGACCGATCATCTCACATTGAGAACTCAGTTAGCCAGATATTCATGATACACCTCATTTAATGAGTGGTAACTGTTTGTTTCCCGTCATAGTCGTTGAGATTTTGATTCTTCCAGGTGTGACCAGAAAGTCTCAATAAATCTCTCTATGTCTATCCCGATCATGCACTGGCCACGACTTTCCTTTCCTCTCACTAGGATCTATACTATGCATCCTTCTTCTAGTCATCCTTTTTCTGTTGTTGTCGCAACATCCTATTTCATGTATACCTCGACCTTCCGTACTCTCAATTGTTTATATGCGCTAGTTGCATGATAATCTTTTACTCACCTTCCTGAGCCGGCTCGATGTGCACCTCAGACAGCTCCAGATCGTCGAGATACTCTATGTAGGCAAGACGCTTGCAGCACGTCTTAAATTATCAGAATCAGAATTCGTCAGGTGTTTCGAAATGGCGCAGGGACTAGACATAACATTCTTCGTTGGTTAGGCTCCACCTATTCTTGAATTATATTAATCACTCAATTACAAAAAAAAGTGATTCTCACCGTGAGAAGAATGATCGTAATGATCGATGCGAGAGTGATGAGAAGCGCCACGTAATTCTCCATAATCCCCCTGAATATTTCGCGTGATTGCATTGAAAATGTTTTATTGAATTGAATTGCACCCAACAGTTGTTAAAGGGGAGGTCGAAAACTAAAAAATGCATTGAGAAGCAGATTTAATTCGATTTAATTATTGTAATTCTATCAGACCAGCTATATCAAGAAGCAGAAGGTTCCTGGGGTAAAGATATCAAGAATCTATTTGAAGATTAACAAGTAATTCTTTAACAGTGATTTCATAAACACAGGAGATGTGAGAGCTCAGCTCCAGACAGAAACAGCCCACAGCTTAGACTTACTCCAGGCAGGCGATCGTATATCTCCCTGAAGTCCATGAAAAAGGAGTGTAAAAGCCAATTGTAGTCATAACGACAGCTCGGGTTTCTGTGGCTACAATCAACAGTAGAGAAGGAGAAGGCTGATAACAATAGCCCTTTTGATTGTGGTTCAAAGATCAATGCTTGGGAAGTCACATGTTATGCGACAGGATGTAATTTTGAACCAGTAACTGAATATTGAGGTACAAGTATTTATGCACAGGTACAAAGGTATTGAGGTACAAAGAATAAAAATAGAGAGAACAAATATATATAAAACAACATTTCCTTTAGTTGCACATTCTGCAAAATAAGACTGCATGTGCAGAGACTCAGACGGATCCATTTCTTCCCTTAAAAGTGAAAAAAATTCTGAAAAATTCTAGCAACCTTGGTCGTCGCCACCTATTCCTCTCTCGAAAAATTCCCATGAATTGCTCAATCGTCAGGAATTGCTAGCAATATCATAAAAGTGACTGTTCTCACTTGATCATAGGTAAAGTCAATGAAAAAGTTTCACTACGGTGGCCTTCATATTACCCCAATTTCTAGCCTTACATCTACATAGCAATGTCTCGCCTTGTGATTTCAAAACCTTCTTTTGCCCGAATTGACAGCTACTCTGCACCCGTAATATTTACCAGTAAAAACTAAATAATCTATGTTGATGTCTAAATTTATTTATAATTTTCTTTATTTTATATACTACGCGTCACCATTGACTTTTCCTATCTTCTCAGGCTAGTACGCCAAATTTTTTTAGCCCTGTCTCTCATGATAATTTCTTACTTGCTTGCGCACGATAGATATTCACATCAATAAAGCTATTCTTTAGATGCGCAATCGAGATAGTATGAGAATATTAGAGAGGGGTCGGAGTTGGGAGACGGGAGAGAGGTGAGAAGTATTGTTTCTTCACAACATTGTGTACTCTCGAGAAGGCTTTCTCTATTTTTTACCATTTTAGCCTTTATCAATATTTTTTCTGCTCATAACTCTCATCAAACTTGGTTAACCATTCCTTATTTTTAATTGGTTAAACCAGGTGGTGAACTTTAGTGTTGTCATTCTATTCACAGTCAGGCAGTTTGATAGAGTTGTTCTTATTCACATAATTCTTAGCACTGCTATAACGAGGCTGACGGCGTTTTATGTTCACAAAAATCCGAATAAATTGCTTGATTGTTTATCACATTGCATATTTGAGATACGCAAAATACTCAATGTCGCTTTTTATTCTTCGCAAGATATGAGTCCTCTTCGGTGAACTCTAGTATCATGCGGTATTTAGAATCTTCAAATAAATCTAAATTCCCGATGATCGCAGGGTTTACCTTATAGAGGACCTCATTCTTTCACGACTCCCATAGGATTCTTGTAGTATTTTAAAATTTTCTATATTTTTCTTGCACAGATATTGATAATCCTGCAAACCACTATATTCCCATGATCTCATGTTGTTTCTTGCATCATTCCCTTTGTAATGAAGCAGTTTATTCTCTCTTTCATTCAAATATTCATAGTTTCCATCTTTAATATCCTTCTTCTATCATCCCTTTCCCTTCTCTATGACGTCGGCTAGATGTGATAAAGTCTTCATATATCATCCCGGAACTACTTCTATCCGTCACACATTCTGATGTACGCGTTCCAATAGGAACAGCGGAAAGCTTACATCACAACTGTTTATGTTTCAAAAATCTTTCATATTTAAATAAATATTAAAAATGGGTTTAATGCATTGTATAATGAATACTAGTAGCCGATTTATAAAGGAATATACCTGGATCTTTCGGATTACATCGTGTGAAGCAACTGAATTTTTCTTCGGCAATTTGCGGCAACTGAAAAAATTATTCAGTTATTTAATAATTCCTATATCAAATTTCATACGTTTTTTCGGACACTTGTCAATATATTGTTGGCAATCAAAAATGAAGTAAGTAGCTTGACGCCCCTGACTACACAATCACTTTATAAGTTATTTACTAAATAATCAAAATCGCGTTTCGCCAGTTCGTTAGCCCGCGTTCAAAATCGGATATCGAAATTTTCAGGAGCTTTGCTTCACCGCCTGAAACTGACTTACTATAAGCGAGAGACTTACCTGTTCTTACCTGTTCCTCAGTAGTGATGGTCATGAGCGTATTCAGCTGAATCACTTTACTGATGTGAATTCGACATACTCGAATTAGCATTTTCTGTCTTTTTAATTGCATCGACACGGAGTTCCGTACGGGACATGAAAATATACAAAACCGGAAAAAGTTGGCTATTTGCAAAAACACGAACCTAAACCGCAGTTTCTGTAGAAAACCGGGCTTTAGCACCTAAACGCCGGTTGCTAAACGCCGGTCGGTAGAGTTGATAGGGTATTTATCTCGTATTTTTTGTATTTTGGGAGATTTATTAGAATATGTAGCTTATCTGCCTTTGCACGCGACCGTTGTCCTTTCCATTGTTATATTTGAGCATCGTAAACAAGGCACCGTTTAACTTTTGTTCGTTTGTTTTCTTTTTAATTATTGCAAAATATATTTCTTTATTTTTAAATTATATTAATCGTTTTCCTGCGACAATGTTCCACTAAATCGTGAGCCTTTCCAGACCTCCGAGAGCTTTACCGGAAACGATGAGTAGCAGAAAGGACGACTACGAGTGCGACGAGTAAGAATATTTTATTCACAAAATCTTAATTATTTAAATAATTAATTAATTATATATTTCCAGTGGCGGACTGAGCGACGACCAATGGAGCGACGACACCGTCTATGACAATGACGTATACTGGGATCCGGTCCTCAACAGAAGATTCAAGACTCGGCATGAGCATAGCGCCAAGTGAGTTGCTGTATTCTGCTTTCAAAATCATTCAATGTATTCGCTTCAGTGCCAGCAATCGCGGAAGCCCTGAGCCATCTAAAGTCGTTCCCAAAGAAGAGGGCAGTGAGGATAGCTGGGGCGAGCCCAACACCAGCAAGAATTCACGAGAGTCAGTTTTATTGTATTCATATGGCAATAAACGATTTTGTTTGAGGGCTTCCAAAGATTCTTGCCTGCTGCCAAGAAACGATGACAACAAGAGGATGAGTGCACCTGGCAACGACGAGATGTATGTGCATATTAATTCGCAGTGAGGAAATAGTGCTCGCTTGGAAGAAGAATCGGTAGAAAGGAGCGTCTATAATATTTAAATAATTTTTTTTAAACAAAAAATAAAAATAACTGTTACAGTGCTGAAGAGAGAGGCCGGTCAGTCAGCGATCGAGATGGAAGTGACAAACCCGACAACTTCATTCATCCCGGTTCCCAGTGCAATAATCGCTCCCGGTATGTTGTTGTGATACCATTTAAAAAAAATAAATTGCCAAAAGTAATCCTATACTCAAGACATCGCACCCGGTGTGTAGTGTTGTAGTACTTCTTCCAAAAGATTCAATACAATTTCAAGATATATCTTATGTTTGCAGCACCAACAATCACGGATATGAGGATCAGAATAGCAGCAAGCCTCGCGGGGACGGTTCCGAGAGTCGCCCTGCACTTTCTCGAGAGTATGCTCAGCTTTTGCATTTACATGATAAAAAATGTCCATTCAGAACTCACCACCACTCTACCGCTCCTCCAGTTTTCGATAACACCATGCCAAGCGCATCTCATTTCGACCAGGCTGCAGAGTAAACATTTTGCATTTTTTATCGTTTGAAGAATCACGAAAATAAATCAAATATTGCTTATTCAGCGCCGGCGTACGTAGAAACGAGGAGCCTCTGGCCAGAAATCCTGTCGAATACAGATACGACCAGCGCAGATACGATCCTCCTCCAAACCCGTAAGCTCGAAATAATTTTCAAACGAATAATATCCATGTTTCCAGAAATTATGGCAGCTATGAAAACCATACTTCGAGTGCTCCGCCTCATAATCAAGCTCCTTACTATCCCCAGAGAGATGTGTTGTCAAGGGAAATGAGCGGAATGACCATTAGCAGAGGTTGGTTTGTAAATCGGGTAAAAAAACGAACGACTATGATTCAATCGATTCTCCATGTCACGTGTCGTTATTGCATCAATTGAACTTTTATGAGATGACTTATGTACGTGTATATAAGGATTCATTCTGGGCTATTCGTGCCTCAGTGTTAAACGAAAATTGACGACGATAGTAGTTTCTGCATTCAATTCGACACCTCTATTCGTATATTCGACAGCTTGTGCGATTGCAGAAAATAATTAGAGAATTGCTCTTTTTCCCCATAATTCCGACCAACTTCCCTCTACAACGGTTATGCATTTTCATGTTGCGTCTGATCTAAATCATTCCGTAAAACGGTTTTAAAAAGGATACGGAATGAATTAGTGAATTGAGCAAATAATATAATTTCTTCCAAATATTAAATTGTATTTCCTCTCCTTTTGCATTTTTAGATAAAGATTCATTTTCTCTGTTCAGGAGATCAGCGTTCTCGAGTCCCAATGGAGCCTTCGTCGATGGTAGAGTCGGAGTACGAGGGATGGAATAGGTTCGGTAACTTCCTCCGTCTACTCAATCGAACCCATCAAAATTCAGAGCTGATCTGAACAAGGAGCTAAAACGAATAGAGGAGAGGACACGCGCGATTATGAAGGTTATGCAAAGAAATGAAAGGAATCCGGTGCGTTTTATGTTGGAAAATATAAGTGTTTGAAAAGTGAAGTAGAATGACGAAGTCCTTTAGAAATATCTCGATTGTTCTGACGTCGCTCTCGTAACTCCGCCTTCCCGAGCAATGAATCAAGACTATAGCATCAGCAGAGGTAATCGATAAAACTGCGAACAATCTTAGTTCACAGATGATTGAAATGATTCGGGCGATGATTATAATGTAGTATGAAAACAAGATTACTCTTTGCAGATAATGTTCCACCTTCGTATGTTCCTACACAGCCGCCTCACAATTATCCTCAGAATTCTGGAACCCACCAGCCACAGCCGCAATATCAAGGTGTCATTAATATGGAAGAAGCAAAATTTCTTCTCCTTTGCAGAATCTCGTCAGCCTTCGGGAGTTTATCCACCTCAACAGAGTCAGCAAGTTGTGTATGCGACTCCCTCTCAACAGCACCAACAACAACAACAATGTAAAACATAGCTTAAAAAACTTTAAAAAAAAGATTACTATTTGTAGATACTGTTAAACCTTCGTATGCTCCCACGCAGACTCACAATTATTCCCAACCTCAGAATTCTGGAAACCAACTGCCTCAGTCGCAATATCAAGGTGACACATATAGGAAAAATAAGTATTCAATAATTTTTTTCTTTACAGATTCTCGTCAATCTGCGGGAGTTGCTTTCCCACCTCAACAGAATCAAGGACATGAGGTGTATGCAACAAATTCCCAGCAGCCTCAGCATCTACAATGTAAAGCATAGCTACAAAAAAACTAAAAAAAATGATGATTACTATTTGCAGATACTGTTCAACCTTCGTATGCTCCCACGCAGACTTACAATTATGCACAACCTCAGAATTTTGGAACCCACCAGCAACAGCCGCAATATCAAGGTGACAAAACATGAAAGAATAAGTATGCAAGGGTATTTTCCTTTGCAGATTCTCATCAGCCAGTGGGATTTACTTACCCACCTCAACAGATTCAAGGACCTCCTGCATATGCTTCAACCTCACAGCAGCCTCAACCTCAACAATGTAAAAATAATAATAAAAATATGACGAGTATAAAGCTATATTAATATTTGCAGTGCCAAGGTTGCGCAAATGAGCAAGAATAAAGAAGCAATTACAGCTTTTATAGATTCCCATCAGCCTACGGCAGCTGTTTACCCACCTCAGCAGAATCAAGGACCTGATGTTTATGCGACAACCTCACAGCAGGCTCAACAATGTAAATAACTTAAATTTTCAACAAGAGCGATGTAAATAGCTTAAATTATCAAGACCGATTTCAGATACTGTTCCTCCTTCGAATATTGCCCCGCAGCCTCAAAATTATCCTCAGAATGTGGGAGGTTACCCGCAGAATCAAGGTTGGAATAAAATGTAAAGAATATGAAGACAATACTCGCTTTTGCAGACTCTCGTCACCAAGTATCCCCACCTCAACAGAATTATGGATCGGCAGAGTATCAGAAGCCCGTGTACCAGACTCAACCGTATCAATGTGAGAAAATATCAAGAATCATTGAGAATGAGCCTCGCCTTGCAGATTCTGATCAACCTGCGAGAGAAGCTTACCCTTCTCAACAGAATTCTGGATATGGTGTGCATTCCAACCAGCAGACTCAACCGCATCTAAGTAAGATTCGATATCGAAACTTGATTAAGCTGACTTTTACAGGTACTGCATCAACCATGGCACCCGCCCCACAATATCCACCGTCGAATGTCGCCCCGCAACCTCACAACTATTCCTATGATCCTCAGAATTTGACAAACAATCAGCAGCAGTACTATCAAGGTTAGCAAGAATAATAAAGAATAAGCACGCAAAACTGGCTTCTTTATAGATTCTCGGCAACCTTCGAGACAAGTTTCCCCTACTCAACAGTATCCAGTATATCCTGCGAGTACCAATTACCAGCAGCCTCCACAGCATCATGGTGAGAAAATTTATTGAACTTAACAAGGCAATCCTTTACAGTTGCTATTCCACCTTCTCAAGTCGCCCCGCAAACTTACAACTATCTCTATGCGCCTCAGAATTATACGAACCAACAACAACATCATCACTATCAAGGTTAGCAGAAAAAAAGGAGTAAGATAGCAAAAAAATATGATTACAGATTCTCGCCAACCTTCGAGACAAGTTTCTCCAACTCAACAGTATCCAGCATATTCTGCGAATGCAAATTACCAGCAGCCTCAGCCGCCATCCTATGGTGAGAAAAGTTGAGTAACTTTATAATAATTCCCTTGCAGCCGCTGTTCCATATTCGCATATTCCTCCGCAGCAGCACTACAGTCGCGAAGACGCTGAGATTGCTAGCTTCACTCAACAGCCTCCGGCAGCCACTCCACTGCCGCAAGAAATACCTCAGAATACCAGCACCAGCCAACTTCCTCAACAGCAACAAGGTAAAAAAATAGCCGAAACACTCCGTTCTGGCATTAGTAAATTTTCTTTATATATTCAAAAGAATCAGAATCAGAATCTTTGTCAGTATCATGCGGGTATGGTCTTTGAAAGCACGCTGATCTCTTCTAGCTCGATATTCCTCCTCTTATAAATTTTCTAAATTTTCTATAAAGATAAATTAAAGATAAATTTTCGAAATAGATTGAATGAATTGAGCTTCGCCTGAATCGTCCGCAGCCGTTCCCTCTGATCCCATTCGAGCTGAAGCTGCTCCCTCTTCAGCAACGGATTATGCTCAGCCCAGATACAACAAGAAGGTAAACATTTTATAGTATTCAAATTACTGCTGTCTCGACCCAAAAATTCGTATTGTGGCCTCTAATTTTTAATGATTATGTATATATTTATAGGGCAAGCTCATAATCGAACCCTCCGAAGAAGTTCGACAGTGGCACATGAAGAGAAGACAAGAAGAAAAAGAGGAGAAAGGTATTCCGGATATGAAGAACTTTTTGTAACTAAACCCTGCATTTAAAAATGCAACAAAAAGAGTTGCGAATGTTCTCATCGAAATATTTTGCAGCAGCAAGATTCCGCGAATCTCCTGCATATGCTCAATATACTAAAGTCAAGGAAGACTATGAAAGAAGAAAAGCTGCAGGAGAATACAATTAATGTAAATATATGACTCACCGATGCTTATAATTGTCATAGCACTTCATTTATTTCCTACTTCTTTTACCATTCTTGAGACTATAGCTTCTAAAGTACCTATTTTTAATGTCATCGCTACTGTTTGTTACTGTCATTTTATTAGTATTCTTGGTCTCACCAACCATGTTCAATTCGGAATTGATCACAACTCGAAGCTTTCACTTTTCACATTTGCATAAGATTTGTTTGTTTCTTTTTAATTACACTAGCTCTTGCATGTTCGCCTAACTGTTCACAATTGCTTCATGACGGTGTGGATAAAGATTGTAATACGATATCACAGTTTTCTCAGGCTGGTGTTGAATTCGCAATAAATACTTAGGATTTCAATTACACTTATTATATATTCAAAGCCCTATCTTTGAATTCAGCGAGTGTGATCATGATTCGTCTACAACGGCCACGTTCGATTCCCAAGAAGTTTGCAGTATTTCATCTCGGGTCATCTTTTAATTTTTTGGATCAGTCAATAATACTCCATACGCATACGAATTTCCGCAATTTGGGCTAGCTATTACAAGAGTAGGTGTCGAAAGCGTTTGGTATGAAAATTGAGAGAAAGGGAGAACCAACAATGCTTTCTTGCAGATACACACCTAAAGAGCAACAGGGTGCAGAAAAGAAATCGGAAGACAAGAAAAAATCACCACAGTAAGTTTACACTAGAATCCTTACTATTTGTAAAAAAAATCTGCCTCGAGTTGTGACAGTCCAAACATTCAGAGTCCTTGATTCATCCACAAGAAGGGAGTCGAGAAGAGGACGTGCAATCAAGGATGAAGAAGACAAAAAGTGAGCTTAACGAACAACGAAATGTTATTTATTTCTTTTACAGATTTTCTGAAATCGTAGCCCCACAAAAGAGACGTTGTATTCGATCAAATGCAAAAAACGTGGAGAGGGTAGATGCAGTGAAGTAAGTAACGATAAGCCAACAAAACTAGTTAACTTTGATTTAATCAATTATAATTACAATCGTATGCGAGCAAATTGCAGTAATATGGTCATATTACAGATTGCTGGCTACTTCAATGTCAAGAACTAGGTCGAGAATCGTACCTGCAATTAAATCGAAAGAAGATGAGCGGACTGATACACCGAAGTGAGCATAAACAAACATTAGTTTTGCCCCTTTTTCTGAAAGTTTTGCTTATAAAAATACATAATCATTCAGAAGTTCATATGCACCTAAGAGAAGAGGGCGCGTCGGGAAGAAAGTGGTGAGTGTTTGTATATTGTTGAATACATACGTTTGATATATCATTCAAGACGTACGTTAAAGTTCATTAGATGCTCACTGTGAAATATATTTATTTTAATTTTTTTTCATATTTTTAATGATAATTTTTTCGCGATTGAGTGTGCATAAATTAAGGCTACGCATGCATCACCGGTGAAGAAGAAGACAAGGCCATCCGATTTCGAGAAGGAACACACAGGGTAAACATCATATGAGGCGGTTTGCGGTAGGATCAACAAGTGTTGGGAACAGGTAAAAAATCGAAAGTGCCCAAAAGTTGGCCCTAGGGGTTATTTTTGATGCTGAACAACCTGGTATGGTCGATTTCGCAATATGTCCCATTTTCGCTCCAGGGGGGGTACCCCCCATTTCGCCCTTAAACGCGTTTTTCGACCAAATCTCGCCGGGAAATGCATGAAATGGCACGAAATCTCGCGTTCCATGACAGAATTTTGTGCTCTATCTCGTGGTTACCTTGAATTGTCATGATTCTTTTCCGTTCTCGAGAAAAAAGCGATTTTTGACCCAATTGCGTGCGGAAAAAATCCCTTCACCAGATGAAAGAGCATGTTCTGCTGATCATTTTGCGCTATTGAAAGTGGTATTTATTTGAGGCAAAAGATATTTTATATCGATTTTTGTGCAAAGTCAAAAAATAAAATTTTCAGAATACCCCCGTGTTGGTGCTCATTTTGAAGAACTCGTTGAGCTGATCATTTTCTGTGAAGATACCATATCATTTAAACCTCTTTGTGAGAAGTTACAAGTGCGGAAAACGTGCATATCCGCAACCCCTCCTGAAAAGTGGACCTCGATCTGTTGTAACTTCTCACAAAGAGGTTTAAATGATATGATATCTTCACAGAAAATGATCAGCTCATCGAGTTCTTCAAAATGAGCACCAATACGGGGGTATTCAGAAAATTTTATTTTTTGACTTTGCACAAAAATCGATATAAAATATCTTTTGCCTCAAATAAATACCACTTTCAATAGCGCAAAATGATCAGCAGAACATGCTCTTTCATCTGGTGAAGGGATTTTTTCCGCACGCAATTGGGTCAAAAATCGCTTTTTTCTCGAGAACGGAAAAGAATCTTGACAATTCAAGGTAACCACAAGATAGAGCACAAAATTCTGTCATGGAACGCGAGATTTTGTGCCATTTCATGCACTTCCCGGCGAGATTTGGTCGAAAAACGCGTTTAAGGGCGAAATGGGGGGTTTCCCCCTGGAGCAAAAAATGGACATATTGCGAAATCGACCATAGCAGGTTGTTCAGCATCAAAAATAACCCCTAGGGCCAACTTTTGGGCACTTTCGATTTTTTACCTGTTCCCGACCCCCGTTGGGGCTTGTTGATCCTAACGCAAACGGCCTCATATAAGCAATAGTGTCACAAAGAATGTATGTTGTCAGAAATAAAGCATCTCAAGATCTCGGAAAAGTATTTTAACGTTCACTATCAAGAACCTTTTAGAAGCCCTGGTCCATCAACATCGACAAGGAGAATAAGCACTCGAAGTAATTCGAGGAAGGTTAGATGAAAGGAAGCTAAAAATGAATAAACAACATTCATTTTATCATTTTATTAAGATATTTCTAAAATGTTTTACGCAATAATACCACTTTTCACAGTCACATTAATTATATATTTTGTTTTAAAAAATGATTGAATAGTCGAGGATACTTATTTCCCCTCTTTAGACGGCGCCGAATTTTGAAGTTGACGAAGACGTTTGGGAGAAAATAGCCGGGCTACGCCCGGCTAGACCCTGCGGGTGGCAAGCAGCCTACGGCTGCAATGTCGCCGGGTTGTGATAGTCTTCTGCGAGCGCTTCGCAACGCCGGGTTATGTGTTTAGTTTTATCCCAGTCATGTGCCTACGCTTGCAAAAGGCTCGTGGGGACTGAACTACGTTTGGGCTAGTGGACTACATTGGTAGATAAAATATTCACAGTCGCGGACCGAGTTGGCATCGTCCCTGGCGAAAGGCTCGTGGGGCCTCGGGCGATCCGAAAAAAGATGGGATGGGGCCACTGCGTGGCCCCATCCCATCTTTTTTCGGCTCGCCCTCGGCCCCACGAGCCTTCCGCCAGGGACTCGCAGGTTAGGCTGTCAAACGCCGGGTATTTTTTTGCTGCGATAAAATAAATCGGACCCGCCGATACTGTAACCGAGTTACGGTATCGATTTATGACGAAAGTTATAAATCTGACCCAGCGAACTAAATCTGACCCGCCGAACTTTTTAGGATACTGTAATCGGGTTACGGTATCGATTTATGACGAAAGTCATAAATCTGACCCAACGAACTAAATCTGACCCGCCGAACCTTTTGGGATACTGTAATCGGGTTACGGTATCGATTTATGACGAAAGTCATAAATCTGACCCAACGAACTAAATCTGACCCGCCGAACCTTTTGGGATACTGTAATTGGGTTACGGTATCGATTGATGACGTAATAATAAAAATGAAAAAAAAATATATTTGATTTGGTTAAGTTTCAGGCGAAAACAATGCAAAAAACGAGTTATTGCATCATAATTACGCAATATTTCATAGTGATGATGAAATTGATTATCGATTTTTCAATTGCGAGTAGTTTGATGCCAAATACGATCAATTTGGTTGAGTTTCCGGCGAGAACAATGCAAAAATCGGATTATTTCATCATTATTATGCAATATTGCATAGTGATGACGAAATTGATTATCGATTTTTCAATTGCGAGTAGTTTGGTGCCAAGCACGATAGATTTGGTTAAGTTTCCGGCGAGAACGGCGCGAAAAACGGGTTTTTAAGCTATTTCGTCATATTGCATAGTGATGATGAAATTGATTTTTGATTTTTTTCGGATCATCACTACAAGACTTTTGCTGAAGGAGTTAGGCTTGGAAACGGGCGAAAAGGGCGATTTTGGGCGATTTCCGGAGCGTGACATACATACATACATACATACATACATACATACGGACGGACAGACAGACACAAAAAAATTATAGTCTCTTAGTAATGAACCCACCACCGTCCCCGGTAATCATATTAATTGCATCTCCAATCTGCATTGATTCAAATGCCGTACACTCTGCGAAGATTTGTTCTTTGATGCAATATCGACTAGAATAATCTCCGACACTAAGTTTTCCACTGACAGCAAATTTCAGATGAATCCGTGGGCCATCGTGGCACAGGCTGCATTTCGTCCCCAAGTGGATATATTAGCACCGAGTAAGAAATCAAATGTACACAAAAAAAATTTATAATCATAATTTAGTTGCTGATCTCGACTCTTCCGACGATGAATTCGTTAGTGAGTACCAACATCCACAGACACCGACAGAGGATAATGACACGGAGGTGGACTGCGAAGGTGAGCAAGTAGTATCCAACCGCGCTCATCTAGGAAGTCTCTCTATTTAGTTATTTACATAACTAAATTTATCTTCGATCCGCAACCAGGTTTTTGCTTTAATTAGGCCTATACTGTATTGTTCTAGTCGTACCGAACTTTGACACTGCATTTGGGTTCATCTTTATAGGGTATATTTTGTAATGAAATCGAACCTAATTTTATAAAACATACCATCTTCAGAACTGGACCTGGAAGAGCTTATTACTCGAGCATCGAGAAGGATGGGAACCAGGAAGTCATGAAACAGCAGCAATGCAAATAAATTGTGTGTGATGTCATAAAAGTGTAAATAATTAACGTAGGAAACAATGTAATCATATGTTTGAATCAATGATGCTATCCTGTATTGTTCAAGTCGTACCGAACTTTGATCATTACAGACACTACAATTTACTCATATTTGCTCATATCCACATATATGTATTTTCGCTAATTCAAAAAAATTTCTTGTCACTCTACCCCACTCTACCTCGACTATACTCTTTATCATTCTACCTCGATCACATTTCACATTTCGTTCTGAATCGCTTACGATTTTTTACTTTCTTACTCGACAGAGATACTCTCCATTGCTTCCCTACGAATTTCCATTACCGGGAATACCGTAATCCGAAGCTGCGAAATCGAGAAATGATTATTTAAAGAAAAATATTACATTTATTATAACTCATAAACTATAACTTTAACTATTATTATAACTTTAATAACTCAATTTGTGATAGCTGAATTACGGTATTCCCGGTAATTGACGTTTTTAGGGACTATGTAACACATCAGCGTATAGCAATTGCAGTTTCTCGAACATGAATTTTCATGTACATTTTGGACCATGACCCATGGTGGGGAATCACTTTTGAGTTTCTATCAGTTTATTGGTCTCATGAAGTTCAATAATCGTGCAGCCAATAAACAGTAACAATTTATTTATGCAGGCTAGAACATAGCGAGAATGTAGAAAAGAAAGTAGAAAAATTACCCACGAGCGAATTATTATTGAAGGGAGGATCGGGGGGGGGTATACTCACTCATTAGTCAACCCCTCTCGCTGTTACCTAATGCAAGGGGAACAATTAACGACGGTGAGATGGACGTGTTCACTATTTTCAGTATGAAACGGGCTCGAATGTTGCAGGATTGATTGATCGACATCACTTCGGAATTCGAGTAATCAGTCTATCGACCAGCTGAATTTCAAAGACCTTTTTCCTCCATGAATCAGCCAATACGAAATCAATTTATGGATTCTCGAAAATTTCGTAAAATGTGTGCACGCTAGTAGAGAATTTGCAAAATAGTCACTTTATCACTAGAGATCAGAAAAAAATTGCACACATTGAGAAGCAATTCCTAAGTTGATCTAGCAGAAAAAAAATCAGTCCTCAATTACGGCAACGGTACAATGCACAACGTCGAATGTGAGGTGTGCTGAAGCTCTTAGCTTTGGTAGTGGATCGGGAGAGCGAAAGACTTTTCGGCATTGGGCTTCCTATGTACTCTGTTCGAATGAAATCATGGATTATAGGCAAAGATCATTATGGGCAAAGATCGAAACGTCGTCTCGGTCCACCTTAAATTATTTAATTTTGCTAATTAACTAATTAAAAATAAAATTAGCAGATGAAGTCCAAGCGTATCATATCATTAAATCTACGCACCTTAGTAAGAATATTGATCGACTACTATTCTTGTCCAAATCAACAGGAGTTGAGATGTTGAGAAGATGTAGGCTTCTGGAAATAAGGAAACGTGGAAAAAAACGGAATCAAAATGATCGTAAGTAAACGAATGATCAGATTAGGTAATTTTAAAGAGTTTGACGAGATTCTGGTCAAGGTGAGCACCATAATTTGCACTTAGCAGTCAACGGGTTAGAAAAGGGAGTTGTGCCAATAGGATTTCACCCTTTTCCTGAAGAGATGGGAGTACGCGATAGATAACAATGGATAAGTTGAAGGAAATGTATTGGACAGGTTCAAGAACGAGAAGAGCAGAGAGGAGAGGGTTGAGGAAAAGCAACGATAAGAGGAAGATGAAGGAGGAGGAGTCTCCATCTCGCACAGTTGCCAGGGGGATACATCAATCGAGAGAGAGAGAGACATTGGAGGAGGTGGAGAAGGGCACTGGGGGTGGGGCAATCACAAGGAGTACACTCTCTCTCTCATTAGGCAACCCCTCGGTTCCACCCCTCCCCTCCCCACTGCTTTCTATGAGAGTAACATTGCCTCAGGGAACGATGTGCTGAAAGCATAGAGAAATGAGATGTGGATTTGGGTTGAGCTGCTCTCGAGAGCTACGCATTTCCCCTTTCGTTTCGCCCATTCTGCAGCTATAATGTCACTCATCCTTTCGACTAATACAATGTGTTAGGTAGGCACAAGATCGGGAACAGTAGAGAGGAGAGGTTAGAGGAAGGGTGAAGACAATAGGGGAAGAAGAAGGAGGAGCTTCAGTTGCGCACAGCTGTCAGGGAGATAATGACGAGATCGAGAAGCTAGAGAGGTAGATTGAAAGGGGACCGGGGAAGGGGCGCACTTCAGGAGTACACTCTCGCATCAGTCAACTCCTCGGGTCGAGA
This sequence comes from Pristionchus exspectatus, assembly GCA_911812115.1. Taxonomy (NCBI): domain Eukaryota; kingdom Metazoa; phylum Nematoda; class Chromadorea; order Rhabditida; family Neodiplogasteridae; genus Pristionchus; species Pristionchus exspectatus. Next base: position 30,873,503 of record OU461583.1, on the reverse strand, counting down.
CCTCCTTCCGTTGCTTGCCAGCGAGTGCATTAGGCTGATGAGAGTGAACTGGAGGAATAAAGAAGGGTGAACGATGAAAGGGAGGAGCAGATGACATCAATATCCGAAGGAAAAAGTCGTACCTAATTAGGTATTAGATGGGGTAGATGAGTTGATCTGAACAGCGACGTTAGAGGTTTACTGTGTTAGTGGAGAGCACTCCACTATCGCACAACTCATTGTGTTGTAATCACAGCGGTAATAGTGCTAGACTGAGCTCGGGTCGAAAATTAGGTAGATCGTCGATGTCCTTCTCCACTCCGACCATTTCATGCGCAATTATTCCGCAATCAAAGTCTCCCTAATTTCATCTCTTTCACTGGTTCAACTTTGTCATAGTCGTGTAAGCATTGAATATTGAACGAAAGGAAGGAATTGTTTTATTATCTTAATACAATGTGTGATAACAGTGCTCTGTTCACGACTTTCCATCCAATGGCCTTGTCTTGCGCTTTTTTTTCTCAGCCGCTCTCTTCTCGTCATCACCTTCCATGTCCCAATCCTAATTCACAGCAAGTCGACGATTCTCGCAGGCTCCGGCACCATAAAGGATTGCGTACTCGTTTCCTTATTTTTTCTCTGGATGTAGAACGGGGTAGGCAGATCTGCAAAGATATCGACCACCATTTCTGGATAGAGGATAGAGGAGGCTCCCCCTCTCGGCTAATTCTCCCCTTCATCTCCTCTCTGACCGTTCTTAGTATCATATTCAGTATTATTGTTTTCCTACTGTAAGCAGAGATCGGAATCATCATCTTACCCGCACGTGTTTTTAGTTTAAAAAAATTGTATGAAGTGGATCAATAGGCTTCTTCGAGGCGCCTTTCCCCATCAGCATAGAAACAATCACTCACTCTATTATTTAAATTTGTAAATTAATTTGCTGTTTGTCAACATAGACAAGAGTAGAGAAGGTATAGACTTCTGAAATGTACCAGGATTAATTAAAGCAAAAACGTGGAAGGTTGGAAGAAACTTGGAAAGAATTCGAAATTATCATGATAACAGAAAGCTAAACAGAAAACAGAAAGTTTAAATTTGTCATTTGGAGAGAAGGGATTAATGCCAAATTATCCATTTTCCTTCGACTAACTCCCCATTGGTCGATCGATAACAAGGGATAGGGGAGGCTAGGATAGGGGGGCAAGGGATAGGATAAAGGATAGGGGAGGCTAGGATAGGGGAGGCTAGGCCCCATTGATCGATCGATAACAAGGGATAGGGGAGGCTAGGATAGGGGGGTAAGGGATAGGATAAAGGATAGGGGAGGCTAGGATAGGGGAGACTAGGAGAGAATGTATTGGGCAGGTCAATAGGAACGGAAAAAGCAGAGAGAAGAGGTTGTCAGGAAGAAGAAAAGAGCGATAATAAGGGAGGACGAAGGAGGAGTCTCCATCTCGCACAGTTGCCAGGGAGATAATGACGAGATCGAGAGAGATAGAGAGGGGGAATACGGAGTAGTCAGCTCCTCGGGTGAAATCCTCCCTCCGTTGCTTACTAACGAGCGCATTTGTCTGATGAGATTGAACAGATGGGGAAAGAGGGAAGGGTCATTGATGAGAGGGAGAGGAGAAGATGGTCCCGGAGTAAGCAATGCGAAGTGGAACCACCAATGATAGATATGAGAATGCGTAAATAACAAGGAATAGAGGAGGCTAGGATATTCAGGTGTAATGGGGAGGTACAAGATCGGGAGAAGTAGAGAGTCAAGATTTGAGGAAGGGAGAAGATTAAAGGTCGAGAAGGAGGAGCCTGACAATGAGAGAGAGCGAAGTTGTTAGAGAAAGAGAGAGCGAAGTTGACAGGAAGATTGTGATGAGAGTGAAGGGGCACTGGGGGAGGAGGCACACTCAAGACTCCCTCCCCCTTCCCCTCTCTCTCTCTCTCTCTCTCTCATTAGTCAGTCCCTCTCGCCACTTCCTGCTACGAAGGAATTGCATCCACAGGGTACGATTAGGAATGGCAAGTGAAGAAAAACTTTCCACATTCGATGCACTCTCTCGCCGAGTCGACTGGTGAGAGAGAGCACGCGAAATTAGGAGAGTGATCTCTTCATTTTCCATCCCTAGGTACAATGAAAAGCGAAAAAGTGAGAAGGAGGGGATGGATATGGGAGGATTCCGAGGGTTACGATAAATGGATTCGGATTTGAGATGCAGACATGGGATAAATCTTGTCGATAGCTACACAATTACAGATCAGTCTTCAACCCATGCACGTTACTTCGCCTGCAATTCTCTGTGAAAACAGTTCCGTGTGAGCGAAAGAATGTGAGAATTTTAACAGTTATATGACTTAAAAGTTATATGAATATATACAATTACAAGGACAATTCATACTCACTAGAACACTATATGAATTATAGAAGTTTGAGTCGTTCCTCTATTAGAGCCACAAAGCCTCCTGCAGTCTTACAGTGCGGGCAGAAGGGAGTTGGCGTGGTCAGCTCCCATCTCTCAGCACACACTCGACAGACAATGTGTCCGCACTTCGTGTACACTGCACGCCGAAGTGGCTCCTTGTAACAGTTCCAGCACTTTCGAGTGATCGCATGAGATCTGAAGTACAGGACGACTATTTTCCACGGAACCAGTGTATTCGGTCTATAGATCAAAGTATAGATCAGTACGCCTAAGGTGTGGTCGTGAAATTTTAATTTATTTTGAAATTTAAGTCAATCTTTTCAAATCTTTGCATCTTTTCAATGCATTATACAGAGTTACTTATCTTCATGTCACGAATTTCACATGTTTTCCGGTAGGTATCGAACGACTTTTAACATTTACCTCTGGTTCGTCTGCGGTCCTTCATCGTCGACATCCTCGAATAATTTCACGGCTTTGCTCTCTTTCTCGCAGATCGGGCACGACTCGCATCCCGTGGCACAGGATTGACAGGTCGCATGACCGCAAGCGAACACTTTGTGGTGCTCTGCTGGGACTGCGCTACACTTTGCGCAAGCCCGAGACATGGGAGGACAGGGTCTGAAATTTTTTGAATAAATAAAGGCGGGCTGTTAAAAAAATATTTTTTTTTTCAAATTGCATGTAAAAAAATTGCATTGTCTCAAAAAATTAAAAAATGTCTGAAAAATAGAAGTCAATAAAATGAAGAAAAAAATGCAAGATAATGCAGCGATTCTGAACGCAGATTGTCCTCGGTATTACTCAATCACAATCAATCATGCATCGCACTATTTATCCAGATCGAAAAAAACGAACAATACTGGATACTGGGATGTCTTCTGATCTTCCAGATGATTCTTCCACTCGAAATGATATCTAGAAGCAGGGAAAATCCCTGATTTCACGAAATTTGAATCTCGAAATATATAAATGCAAAGATTTATCCAGTAAAATGGCTGTTACACATTAACGTATCAATAAAGAGAGAAAGCGTGGAAGGGAAAAGTGCCGTTACCTGACATAAAGAAAAAAATAGATCAATTTTGTCGATGAAAGAGAATGAAGTAAAGCAGGAACGAATAAAGCTTATGAAAATGACGGAATTTACCAAATTCGTGCAACTGTCGGAAAATTCATTTTACATATTCACTACACAAATTAAAAAATGAAAAGGAAGGATAAGTGATTGATAAAATTGTTTTTATGGAATTATTAGCACACAACCACATAATCACACTTAAGGGAAGGTTGAAGTACATGATGTGGTTGTTGAAAGAGATACATCAATGGAGATTAAGTTCAAAATTGAAAAAAATCATTTTTAGATGTTAGTGATGAAAATATATTAGATACTATTGTAATTAAAATATACTAGCAAAAATGGTGGAAAAAACGGTGATCGGAACTGTTCGTAAGTTAATAGTTAAGTAAAATGAGAATTTGATCAAAATGTGTAAAACGGATTCAATAGAAATTATGTAGGAAACGGTTTCAATTCAAGCTCCAACCGGAGAAAGTTGCATAGACAAAAAAATAACAGACTGGACGTCACAAGAAGAGTGGAAATGAGATGTGCAGCAGTGAAAAGAACGGACAATGGACGAATAAACTGAACGGCACGGTAGGATCACTTGAGGATGCGGCGAATGACTCCAGACTGCTTCGTCTGAAATGTATTGATAAACACATTATTGTATTTATTTTGAGTGCGGACCAGAAAACACAACTTGCTTGCTGTGGAAGCTAAGGCACATTTTCAAGAGAGTTTTTTTTAAATAACGTAACGGATTTCGACAAATTCACCACATTAATTCACCGACAAATTCACCTAATCACAATCACGGCTACTCAACATCGGGATACCAGATGGGTTAGTAGAAGGGAGCTGGACGATGATGGATAGCTGTCCTCACTCTACACACGGCAATCATTAATGATCAGAGAAAGATTAACTACGTCGAAAAAATTGGATGCAAAAGGCCAATCTTTGAGTTAAACCATGCTGTGGTTAGAATCTGGCTTGCAAGATCGGACAACTTATTTTTACCTTGGATGCGGAAGAGCCGTTGCTGCGGCGAGTTGATGGTCCTGGCTCTTCCATCTCTGAAATATCATGAATTTTAATCATTCAGGGATGAAAATTATGAAATTATACGGAAATTTGCTAAAGAACGAACCATCTTCTTCCGAGGCGTCGCCATCAACGCCAGGATGCTGCCTGAAAAAAACTACTTTTAGAAAATATAGCTCATATGTTTAAATATTTAGTTATATTGATGCACTCAGATGCGCTTAGACATATACAATAGTTACATATTCCAGAAGATGAGAAGAGACGATAACACTCCTGCACAGCGCCGTTGAGTAGGCAATTATTGGTGCTATGTCGCATGAGAACTAATTTTTTTCGAGTGGCGTAGTATTTTGCAAGAGTGTTCTAAACATCACAAATGGAGACCATTTTTGTCGGTTCTCATCCTACATAGTAACCAATTATTAGATAGGTAAGTAAGATGAACACGAAGTTGTGCAGGAGTGCCGGGTAATCTATAGTTGAAACGAACTCTGCGACGTGCTTATCCAGCGCTTCTCTGGAGCGCTCGGCATAATTGCAATGACGACACGTGAGCAATTTCATGCTGGAAAATCGCTAATTGACGACTAACTAACTCGAAAATATATTTGGTTTGCTTGGGAGTGTCCACACAGTATTGCAGCACACCAACACACAATTAATATGTGAATATTACAGGAAAAATACAATATTTTTAAAGATTATAGGGTGATCGAACATCCTGGCAGCAACTCACCTCATAGCTGTTCTCGCAGTTGTTCGCTGCTGGGCGAGCTTGGGCATAACATCGTCTTCCTAGAAAATATTGTTTGTGATCTAATGGCAGCGTTATATGTTCTTACCTCAAATGGTTCCGGTGACTCCTCGTTGTTTCCGTTGGCGGGATTGCCTGAATCGTCATTAATTGATTATGTAAATTTATTTTTATATCTCACCGTTTTCGGTCGGATGCGGAGCAAAGGGCTTCTGCACCTCAATGGAAAACTTTAGAAACGGGACGTTATCGGATTCTACATCACATAATTCATAAGGGAATGTCATCGGAAGTATGTGTATATATTTGTTTTCATTTTCTAGAATACGACAATCTCTCATCTCTCGGTAGCTTTTCGTGAGCACTGCAACGCAGTGAGAAGCAATCGTCAGCATGCCACTCGACCGATTCAGGAAAAGTCCCTATCGCCGCCGTCCCTCTCGTTCAGGGAGGTAGTCACTCCTTGCCAATTGTCGAGATCAATTCGAGGAGCGAGCCTCCTCGGATCGGGCACGTGACACCTACTGCACACTCCTAGCTGAACCGGGTATGGACCATGCTTACAGGCCGCCGTTAAGTACTAATCGATGATAGGTTTCCACCGCATTGCACGTTCACATATAAAAAAGGAGAGTGAGTAGACCATCGTAGTCTGGAAGTAGGAAAACGTGTGCATTTTAATATTCAAATGTGTTTTTTTTTGTCTTTTTTAAGCTTCGATATATTAACAAATGATATTTGGAGACGTATTGACCCTGAATCCGTACTGCCCGAGTATGGAGTTGACGATCTCCTCGCTGGGATCCACGTCATCCTTGGTGGTGGAATACTGAAAATATATTTAAGATCGATTTGGATCGGGATTCTTAATGTTTTCATTACCTTAATAGCTTTGGGCTTCTTGAGTGAGGACGGCATTGGACCGATGTCCGCGCACGTGACGGTGTCGCCCGAGTGCACAGTGAGCACGCCGTTGGGGCAGTCCTGAAGGTAAAATTAAAGGTGTATCAAAATCATTCATAAAGTCGAACGAATACGCTAGAAGACCGTCAATGAACAGCAGTACAATGATTAATTAAACGAAAAGGTGTATCCACGTCAAGCGATTTTACAATCGTACGGAAATGCTAAATGGTATCCCAGAAGGATAGTCCATTGATTAATTAAAGAACTAATCCATTAGCAGACAGCGAAAATTTAGTTGTGTCACAGAGCCTAGTCGCTCTCTGGTTATATTCCCATTGAAATCATTCATCATCCAATATGATACAGGAAGGCGGAGCTATCGAGCCACACTCCTGACTTTTCTCATTTTACTGACCCCATAATGCAGCCAGTGATTCTCGATGCCGCCGAGGGTGACGAATCGTCTATCGCACGTCGTGCACCCGTACACCTCGTGCCGACCGGCATCGTGCTCCCTGTAAAAGTAAAATTGCATCCACAATATGCAACTTTAACAGTTGTAAACGACCACGCCAGGTGGTGTACACAGGTAAGGCCATCTGTTAGCTGTCCCATTAAGGAGTACAGTATAAACTACTGTAAAATCTCAGAATTCAGTCTAGATATGTACGCTAAAAACGTTTCACCAATGGGCTCGCTCGAGTGCGTCAGCAGTTGGCAACCTCATGAATATTGATTCCGTCTCGATTATTGACGGTGATACTCACATTCGAACGTGCTTGTCCACCTTCCTGATCGATGGCAGCAATTCGCCGCAGTAGGGGCAGGTACGCGCCAGAATGGACGACAGACCGCACCGGTACACCTTAATACCGAAATCACTAAAGTGCGAAGGAAGAGGAAGGCTTATTACCGTGTACGGTCGGTCCTCGGTGGGAATCGGTCCCTGGTTGGACGGACGAGCCTTGCCCTCGAAGACCAGCTATTATTTGTTTGTTGATTAAAATTGTATACAAATCTCGTGACCACTGGCCCGAGTGCATCACCAGTCAACCTCATGAATATTAATCCGCCCACATACCAGGCAGTGACGAGAGTGGCCGGCGACTTTCTGCGCCGAGTCGAACGTCTTCTCGCAACGTCGGCATTGGACTAAACAAGATTCGCCATAATCTTTTTCCGGAATATCCAAACTCCGGTTCGAACTTACAGATCTTAGTGCCGTCCTCCATCTGCAGATGCACGATTGCCGTACTTGTTCCCTTAAATGAAATATTATTTTGAAACATTTTTAAAATCAGTGAAGGAACCGAATGTATGCAATTTTAAAAAATTAGGAGAAAATAGCAGGTCAGTGAATCGTTAAAATCAGTGCGTACCGAGCTCTTTCTCTTCGGCGGGCTTCCCTCACTCTCCCCATTCGGCTTATTCTTGGGATGTGCATAGCGCACATGGCTCGCATACATCTGTTGGGAGTGCATCAGCACACCACAGTGACGGCAAGTGTCTGGAACAAATCAATTTAGCATGCGATCATTGTATCAACGACGTATTGAGGTAAATACAGACTAAATTTCCGTTCAAATGTTCCATATTCAGGGCAACTGCGACACGCAATTTTTTTCATATCTGTTATATATGTGTCCTTGTCCGTAGGTCAATCCGATAAGCCTCTGTGTCCAAGTGTCGCGGTGTGTGGGGAAGAAGAGTGACGAGTAGCATAATACAGCTTTATTGACGACGCGTACTCATAACTTCAGTCGACTCAACTACTACGAGAATAGGCAACATGGAAAAGCCTAAACATATTACGCATTGAACGGCGCAACGAAGTGTATGGGAAAGTGTATGACGAATAAAGTGTTCCGCGAGTAACACTGCGTAAACTACGGTAGTTCGCAAAGGAGCAGGTCTTTTACGGCGGGTCACATACTATTTAGTCTGCTTACTAAATAGTGTAATTACATTAATTACTTATTCTGTATATCATCCATATGACTATACAACACCTCCCCTTCAAGATTGACAGCCTGTCGATCTTAAACTACAACTTGGGGAAGGAGGTGAGGTGAGGACGTAGCAAGTTTTGGTCGGGATATCACTTCTCGGGTGATATTTCAATCTTCGACGTTCATCCTTCATTGCTCACGATGTCGTTGTCCTCGATTGATCCTCCTCCTTCGTGACGATGATCTTCTCGTCCTTCTCGATGCCGTCGTGGCATTCGAGGATGCTGTCCATGAGATGTCGATGACGATGATGGGCAACGCAGACGGGCTCGTTCGTGCTGCCGTTGCTCCGGTATCTTCTCCTCCTTGGTCGACGATCTCCAGCAGAGTATGCTTTTGCATACCAAACAGAATGCCCGAAGGTTCCGATCTCTTCCTTCTATCATGGCACTTCTCTGATCCTTCTCTGGATGTTCTCTTTTCGTGCGTTCTAGCACCATTCTACTGAATTTGCCTCTTGCACATATTCGTGCACCAGCTGTGGACCAGGAATAAACCTCTACACACTGTCAGAGTCTCGCTTGTTCTCTCGGAGAACACAAATTTCAGATTCTTCTCATTACAGATGTCCTTCTTCTCCTTCCCTTAACTACTCTATAAGCCAATGTCTCTTGGGCGCTACCCTCACATCGCATAGTATAGTTCTTGGAGAAAAATTCCTGGGTATCCATTCGTCTCGCGTCCTCGCGGACCTTCACTTTCACCTCGGGTGCGTTGTGGTCTCGGGCGCGACCCGCTTCACATTCCACCCTTGCGATCATTTGATATTCTCCGGACGCACCCCTTGGGCTAACATCGTCTCAAAGCAACATCAAGTTCACCTTGCTTCCCGTATCCTGGATACGTAAGTCTTTCTCGGGGCCTCTAAGCCTCCCGATCCTCTGATAATCTCCGGACGCGCCCCTTGGCCTACTGGGAGTTCAGTTGACGATTGCTCGCTGCAACTCGTCCAACGCTCTTTCTCCAACGTCTTCTCAGAGCAAAATCAGGTTGGTGTGTTTCAACCACTTCGCACCACTGTTCTTCTAGTAGCACTCGCACGCCTTTCGTGCTCAGTTCGGATCTCCAGCTTAGTCGACAGTGTTACGTTCCACACTGGTGCGACTGTCTCGTGGATGGTCCTACCAGCCGGGCTGGTTAGAGCTCATCAACTACCTCATGGTGTCAATGCCTCTCCTGGCAAAACTCTCCTCAGATTTCCAAATCACCGATGTTTCACTACATGATGAAATCATTTCAGAGTCATTTTCCGTGTGCTGCAATTCCTCCCTCAACCCTCTTGGTTCAGTTTCTTACAGGGACTGACGAAATTCAGCAAGCCTTCTCAGCTTCTCTTTCAGACTTCTCACAGTCTCGGACACGAAATAGCCAGATCAGACAACGTTCTCTTGTTGCCTGGCGCAGTTCGTAACCACGTCTTCCGAATGCCCTTCCGCAATTCGGCTACCACACCGACACTTAACTGATTCCGGATACCGCTTTTCGTGCCATTTCATCGCCACCGGTGTCCCTTGTTTTCGATTCAAAATCGAAAATCGGGCAGCACCTCCGGTGCACATGATGAAATCACGCGCTCAGATTTACTGCTAGCGAGCGGGAGTACACCCATACTCGTTCAGAATCAGTACAGATCAGACTTTAACCAGCGCAACTCAATCGAGAAGCGTTCAGATTGGTTAACAGACAAGGAAAACGTGAGTAAAAGGAAAGAGGAAGCCGAAAAATAATCGCAATTCACTAACCTTTTTATTCGAGTGTTCCTGAACGCCAGTGTTATATATGTGTCCTTGTCCGTAGGTCAATCCGATAAGCCTCTGTGTCCAAGTGTCGCGGTGTGTGGGGAAGAAGAGTGACGAGTAGCATAATACAGCTTTATTGACGACGCGTACTCATAACTTCAGTCGACTCAACTACTACGAGAATAGGCAACATGGAAAAGCCTAAACATATTACGCATTGAACGGCGCAACGAAGTGTATGGGAAAGTGTATGACGAATAAAGTGTTCCGCGAGTAACACTGCGTAAACTACGGTAGTTCGCAAAGGAGCAGGTCTTTTACGGCGGGTCACATACTATTTAGTCTGCTTACTAAATAGTGTAATTACATTAATTACTTATTCTGTATATCATCCATATGACTATACAACAATATCATTGATATTTTTTCAGTAACTTACATGGCTTTGGGGGCACGTTCGGTCGGTAGGTGCCGTTGGCTGCAGCAGCTGCGGCCTTTGCAGCCGCGCGCGCTGCATTCGACGGGTTGGAATAGGTGCGAACGGTGCCGCCGGGCGAAGTGACGGTCGTTGCCGTGTAGCGGGCCTAAGCCGGTTAATTTTACTTGTTACATTACCAATATTGTTTACCGGCTGTCCGGGGATCGCCTTTGCGACTCCGTTGATGATCGGCTTCGACGTTACCGTGTGATGGAATTGTCGGGCGATAGCAGAAGATGACTGAGAATCGCCGTTGCCCTGAATATGTATAAGCCTCAATGCATCGTTGATAGAATGATCGCAATGTTTTGAGCCAACTCTCACCATATGCGGACCGGTGGCCTTCATTCTGTGGTAGGATACGAGATGGCTGTCCAGTTGATGCTGAGCGTAGAAGATCATGTCGCACATTGAGCAGGTTACTGGAAATACATATAGTTTAAATATAAACTTTATTAACTTAACTGCTGGCCTTACCAGTGGGTATCGCTTGACGTGGATACATCTTTTCCTTTTTATTAGCATTATTTAAATAAACTAGAGCTAACCTACCCGGTTCTGGCTCGAGTTCGGGCTCTTCCATTGCCGCATCATCGTAGTAGTCATCCTGAAATTAATAATGTAATATAATATTTATGCGTATTTACAGGTAATAAAGCGGATACAAATGAAAAATTTAAATAGCAACATGCGTGAATCAATGGCAATACAAAAAATTGGTTATTCAGAGGTATTCACTATTCCGGATTTGACCCCGATTGTCAAATTTTGCTTTTTTTACAATATTACTAACCTCCTCCTCCTCTTCTTCCGACGACGTCGTCTGCTTGGATCTCTTTCGCTTCTTGATGTTCGTACGTCGAGCGAGTCTTATAGGCGACGGAGGAGGAGAAGGGTCGGACAGATCGTCGTAGTCCCTGAAGGAAAATTATTCACCTAATCAAGTAAATTGTATATTGCAGATAACAGCTAGGTAGGGTTGCAGGTTCTGTATCTTCATTACCGTCCGCTCTCGCGCCAGACGATTAGAGACAAGAAATAGCGTGCGAGCGAGAGAATCTAGAGAGAATAGGGGACGTATGCCCGACATTGGTCGGCAATACCGACATTCCCGGGATTACCGATCCCGAACGAGCAACCCTACAGCTAGGCCAGTCGCACAAACACTGATATAAATATATACAATCCTAGTCTGTACGAACATTCTCTCCTCTTCCGGGGTGAAGGGGCGAAATTCGGCCGTTGGTCCATGGCGATACGTGATATCGTCCTTGCCCCTCACTACATCGCCCTCTTCCTCCGGGTCATCGGGACGACGGAACAGGGCACTGTTCGGATTGTACTCCTTCTTGACGATCCTCACAATCGGCGCCTTTTTCACGGAAGCCAGCGCCGATGCCATCTGCAAAACTGCTTCATTATTTTCATATTACCACATCCGATATATCCCCCAAATACAGGAGAGACCACATCACCCCTATCACTAAAGTCGCGTAACGGGCGTAGGTAAATTATAATTATGATTATATAACTACCGTAATCACAAGTCAGTATGCGATCCATCGCTACAGTTTATATGGAAAAGATTGTTGCGGATTATACATTGGGATGGTACGTTATGGTTGTCTAGATGGAAATATAGAGTAACGATTTCATGCGACAATCCCTTACATTCTCCATTCCATCGCTATCATCCCCGAAGTCGATCGGGGGCTTGATGTTAATTGCCGGTGGGACTACCGTATCCTTGATCTTTCCGATGTCCACGGCCAACGCACGAATGCTCTGCAAAATTGTTATTTATTCCGACTCTTATTATATTTCCAACTCAAATTATCCACATCTCGTATCACTTATGGAGTATTCATTGAAAATTTTGAATCTTCATTAATTTTCAGGATTTGTATCTGACCCCGAAAATTATAGCGTAGAATGCATCGGTTAATCCCATTCGGAGAAGAGGAAAGGGCACCATTGAGACGTGTAATTTCAGTGTACTACATGAGAAAGGGAGGACGGAAGGCTACAATCATGAAGGGAGAGCTAATTCCGGGAATGGGAAGGAAAAGCCATCAAGGCGCAACGCCATTCCAGCGGATTCATTACATTGAAAGAGAATAGTAATTCGAAAAAGCCTTTGCCCAGGACCGATAAGATTAGATTATGACTCGAACACTACAGCAGAATATTCGGATCGTCATCTATAGATCTTCTCTATTTCATTCATAGTTATCCGAGCGGTAATTTGGCAATCCCCACACTACTGCAGTGAATGCAGGGTTCCGGTCAACACTCCTCATTAGCCCTCTCTTCTCCTTCTCTCCTTTGTACGGTTCCCTCCTCACCCTGACTCATCGGCGTGTGTCCTATTGCCCCCGCGTCTCTTCCAAGCTATCACCACACCCTTCCATTTGGCCCGTGGTCTCTCTCGCTCCGTCCGGCCTCTCTCTGTGCCCGAGCCGTCTGGCAGCATCCTCTCTCTCGCGTCAATCGATCGAGCCTGGAGGATGGAGGGGTATAGAAGGAGGAGATGGAGGGGGCAGAGACGCAGAGGAAGCGCGTAGTGGAAGAAGGAGGCAGGCGCCGACAGGCACTGCCCGCTGCCGCACTCTGCCTGTCTAGCTGCTCTCGCCCCCGATGCCCCGCCGCAGGGAGGAGAGGATTTAGGGTTTCGAAGAGGAGAGAGGAGGAGGAGGATCGAAAGAGAGGGGAGATTGACTACAAATCGTATTGCTTCAGCAATGACCAGGAGAGAGGGAGAATTGATGAGGATGGAGAGCAGTGAAGGGGGCAAGGAAGGAAGCACGAAATGAACTACAGCGACAATGGCTGGAGGAGAAGCATGCATCAGAGAAAGCATTAGGGTTTCCGTGCTCTATACCAGATTGTCCCATTGGGACTCCTGGACCGAACAATTGGGAACTGGTCGGAAGCGGCTCATTAAGAATTATGCCCCATGCTTATCTAGCAGTAATGGCCTGAAATGATAAAGTGCTTGAGACTACCGTACCTTAGCCAGATAGATGAGCGAATCGGCACCATCCTCAACGAGGCGATGATCCTTCAGGTAGAAGTCCAGGTTTTTGATCGTTTCCTCGTCAATCTAAAAGGGAACTGTTTCTTTCTGGGGTTACTGCAGCATCGGCATTGTATGTTCTCCATGAACGGAGGATGCATAAGCAAAATCTAAGAAGATTCATCCCTTGGCCCATCGACACTATGAGCACGAAGAAACCAACGTCTTCCTTATAGTTCCTATATCCTGCAGGCTCATTGCCTTGTTCCAGGATAAATATGTAATAACAATGTATGTTCTGGTAATTTCAGTGCATTCTTATCAATCTTCCATCGTTCGATGCCCTCGCGTGATGTGATTCTATTCCATTATCACAACGCAGCTTCCTTATCATTCCTTGCAATCAGTCCTTCTCTCATAATACCGTACACGCCACCTAGGCGACATTTGTCAAACGTCGCACCTGCGCACAAATCCTCTCCTTACATATGCAGCTGGCCACATGCAAACTGCCCCATTACATCAACTAGCCATCCCTGTTCTCTTTCGCTCTCTGACCCGGGAAGGAAGAAGGAGAGGGGGGAGAGGAACACACTATTGGCAGATAGGAGGAGAAGGAGAGCGGGACACTTCTGACCTCGTGGGGAGGGATTGGAAGGAGAGGAGTTAGGCAGATGGTACGTGTGAGGGAGAAAGATTGAAAGAGCGCTTTGTTCCAGGGAGGAAGACGGGAGAAGTAGGAGAAAAGTGAGCTCATTCGAGATATCGATTCGGTGAGTGCAGAACCCTGGCTGGTGTGTCAACCCCCCGGTGCCCATCTAGTAAACATGCACGATGGCAGGATCGATTGGCGCCGGTCGTCTCGTGATTCCTCACCGATGCACACACACCACACCGGGCGCGACGTTTCACAAACAGCGCTCCCGGTGTGTGCGCAAAACTCTCCCGGCTACGCTGCAGAAAGGCGCAAGTTCCCGCCCAAAACGATTACTCCGTTCGCAAGGAGAGAGGGTCAGCGCTAATGATTCATCAGAATGGAGTGGTGTTCATCATCAAAGGGAGGGGGATGGAGGGGATGGATGCTCACCTCGGCTCTTCTCTGTTTTTTGGCTCAGCCTTTTCTCACAGATTATCCCTTCACTTTCCCTCTCATTCCCTACCCCCTCCACATCCAGAGCGGTCGCAGCCTGGACCAGAAATCCCGAGAAGTTCCCTCACCTCATACTGGCTGATCTGTCTCAGCAACTCATTAGAGTACATCGAAACGCGACCGATCAGCGAGCCCTTCGACGCGGTCGTGTGCGTGTAGATCATCTCCGAATTGCGCTCAATCTGCAACTTATCGATTTTTTATTATCATCCTGCATCGTAGTCAAAAAATGGTTGAAAATGCACGAAAATCGCACCTGGCGAACCGTTGAGCGGGACACGAGAAGCTCTTTCGACGCTTCTTCGGCTTTCGACGAGGACGTCTTCTCCTCCATCGCGGACGAAGAATCCATTGACGACGGTGCAAGACGATGGAATTCCCGCCTGGAAAAATGATTTCAAAGCGACAACGAGAGTCGAAATGCAATCGAAATTGTGATAGTACAGCAAAGAATCTGTGAGGGGATAGGAGATTAAATGAGATGGAGAAATGGAGAGGAGGAATGCTGGCGATGCGAATGGTGTGCGTGTGTGTAGAGAAGGGAAGAGAGAGATGGGGAGAGGAGTGAAGGAGAGAACAGGCAGAGCAAGAGAGCGCCAGACGAACAGAGTGTTCAAGGGGAGCGCGAACGTGATTCCATGTGTTTCGGGGAATCTAATAATTGTGTATTAAAGTGTGTAATGACAACTGCGACTATTTCCTCGATAATGATGTAAATTTGCAGGGAACATATGAGCTAAAGTGTGCTGGGTTCAATTTGCAGGACATATTTAGTCGTCGTTGGAAGAGTATATCTCAGGCCTTCTTGCATCGGAATTGTTACGCATCGGAATTGTTATGGCATTACATTATTCTTGTGGACATCACACCGCTTAAAAAAATAAAATATTAACATCATCATTTAATTTAACACAAATTTCTGCTTGGGGTGCTGCTCAAAATGTTTTGTGTGATGAGAAGGAAAATGGATTTTGAAATGATTCATGACGGCGGTGCAGCAAAGAGAAATGCAAAAAAAACGAGCATTAGCATCGAGCATTTTCGGAAGATACTATGAAACGAATATAAAAAAAATATAAAAATATAATCATAAATATAATTTATCTAAGCCAGATGGCCACTAAAATTGAAGTAGCATGAACTTTGCTGGCTCTCTTGTATTCGAGTTGTCAGACAGTCGAGATATAAAGTGCAACAACGAATTAGTTATTCATCGTACTCTTCAGTTCAAATCAGGGGTGGTATTCTTTCTCCAATTTCGGCACGTGCCGAAATTATTTTCGGCATTCCGAAATCCATTTCGCGCGCGTGCTGGGGGATAGCGCGGTAGACCTACAGTAGTTTACGGAGTTGCGGAACTATAGTAGTTTACGGAGCTTGTGATATTGCAGTTGACGCTACAGTAACTGGGACTTTGGTGTTAGAGTAATGTCATGAATGATATACGGTAATGGGGCTGATATACGGTAGTACAGTAAGGCTAAACTGCTTATGTCACGGACAGAAAAAGTTGGGGTTATGTAGGCTACATATATTGCAGTTGGATATGTGGCTGTGGCCTTGTGACTATGGCAAGGTTGCGGAAGTTGCGGTGATATTACGGTATTTGGGGCACTGTAGATCACAGTATTCGGACAACGACACTGCACCTGTGATTAAAGAAGTGAAACCCTCATTTACACTACGCTAATGTCACGATAGGGTATAGTTAATACCACGATAATGTTACTGAAACATTACAATACATAGGATTACGGTAGGTAACGCGGCCGAAACGAATGGGGCGACTGCGACTAGGAAGATAAATGAGGGCGAATGAAATGTATCCGAATGGCCGAGTGGTTGAGAGATTGCTTATTGTACGAAAGGTTGTTGGTTCGAATTCCAATCACTCTCTCTTGTCTTTTGTCAAAAATGGTGAGCGATTTTTCGGAAGAAATAAAAAAATTCGGAAAGTCGCGAAATTTTTCGGCATTCCGAAAATTTCGGCACTGCCGAATTTGAAGAAAGAATACCACCCCAGTACATATTTCACTGCAGGTTAACACATTACTGTGATGCCCCAAAGTGTATTACAAGAACAATAGACTGCATACACGAGCTTTCAATTAGCTAATACTTTAAATAAATTTGTATAATGTATCCCTGAATGTTTATTTTCATTATTTGAGCGTCAACTAACATTCCAACAAATCATGGAATGATGTGATATCACTTCCACTATTCCTACTGGAGCACGCAGGCTTAGCAGATGATAAGAAGGCCCGATATAAAAAGGACAATGGAGGACTAATCCACGACTTTGCTCCTCGTCTTCCTTTGGAATGAGCAACAAGGGAGTCGGAATCGCTTTCAAGGTATGATAACTTGCTGCCCTACAATTTTCAGTTTGATCTGATTTGGCCATTGTGAGGAAAGGTTTTGAACTTTTTTTTCGATTTTTTTTAAAGAGATCTCTCAAAACTTAACTACTTGGTAAGCAAATTAATCGGACTCATTAATAAGTTTTTCTCAACAGCTAACAGCCTTGGTGCTGCTTCTCAGCATCCTTGGAGTCTCTATCGGAATTCTGATCGTGTCCCTGAATGTTAGAGATGACGTAGAAGCAACACCTGCAGGTTCGTAATTATCAGTTAGTTGTACGTTCACGGTTCTATGTACTAACTGCGATCATTGTGTATTTTGATAACAGTCTCGTTGCTCACGCGACTACAGTACACCTAGACTCTTTCGGATTAGATAAAAATGTGTTGGCCTCACAGTATTCGATAATCTAGCACGTAATATCAATCTAGGCTTAGAGAACAATATGTTATATTTTAGTCATGATATCAAAGATTTAACTCTAATATTGAAATTGAGGCTTAGTACAAGATGCAAATATGATCTTTTCACTCGCATTAAAAACTGATATTAAATCCGTCATAGCACACTTTGCGCGATCCCACGATAAGAGGACTATAGAGGGAGCTTAGTAGCAGCTTAGAATCTAGTCTCCCTTATTCCTCCAACAAAGACGATTATCTCGCATGCATGAAAAGCTCAATCGATTCTGAATACGGAATTCAGAATCCAATTCAAAAAGTCAAACACTTGAATGAAAAATAGGATGCCTAAATTTGAGCGCCTACTTACCCAACCACTGCTCCACCCGCATCAACGAAGGCTCCTCCTCCGCCTTGCACCAATGCTCCTCCGGAAGACCCGAAGACCGACGCACCCGACGTCAAGACGACCGAATCACCTGATACCAAAACGACGACGGAGGAACCGGTAGATCCGGTGGACCCAGTGGATCCCGAAGAACAGACCAAGAACATTCCCGAAGGAGAAATTATCAAAGAAGGAGAGCCCCGATTCAACAAGTTTAGCGAAATCTCCAATCTCTACGAGTGAGTTGTCTCTGTATTGACTTGGATTGTCCGATTAACTTGCAGAAAATGGATGGACGTCAAGGTGGATCCGTGCAATGATTTCTACCATTATGTTTGCGGCAAGGGACAAAAGAACGGAGAACAATCGCCCTTCGATATTTCCCAGATCAAGGACAACAACGTTGAAGCAGCCATGTGGCAAAAGGATCAAAAATACTGGGATGAAGCTGTTCGTTTACAAATTTTTGAATTATGATAACATCACAAAAATATGATCATTTGATTCCATTACTAATAAATGTTGCAGCCCCTTCCAGTCAAACAGATCAAGTGGTTCCGTGATAAGTGTCACCAAGACGACTCATACACTATGGTCAGTTGGATGTGGATGGTTAACGCATTTTCTCGATTTAAAAAAAAGAATAACTGTATAGTATAACATTCTTTCTGTAATATTCGCGCTATAATTTGAAGTGCTGGCTTATACGAAGATAATAATTACAATCACCACTTCAGAAAGACCGTCAGGACAAAATCAAGGAGATGCTTCAACAGTTGCTTGACACGGTTGAAACGCCAGTTCCTTTCTTTACTCCTAATGCTGCATTCGTAATGGACGCCACGACTCTTTCCAGGCTTGCTGGTAAGCTTCAGATTTTTTATTCTTTGGGATTTTTTGGATTTTTAAATCATGTAGTAATTAAGATTGTTTTACACCAAAGACACCAAGTCACATAGTAAGTATTCAATAAATATCCAATAAAAAACCAAAAATTTATTTAGGGTACGCCAAGGGTCAGTTCGGTGCCTTTGCTCTCCTAACCACGTATGTGTCACAGGGCTACACGGTATTGATTAGATTTCGGGCCTGCAACCAGAAACAACTACTTTAACAGGACCCGGATACATCGTCAATCTTTGTCGATCAGCCATTGCCTATCTTTATTGACTCCGTTTACGCCGACGACACATATCCAGATAAGAAGGCTGAGTACGATTACTGCCTCGAAAGTCATTAAATATCAATTATTTTTCAAGACTCGTCGAAGATATCAGTTCAACCATCACTAAAGTTGCTCGAATGCTCGGAGTCACACTTGATGCCGATTCTCTCCAGGTAATATTTGAGTGGTCGTCACAGTATGAATATTTTGTTTCAGAAAATGTCTGAAGGCGTTGTAGAATTCGATAAAGTAATCTCTCAGACTATGCAGCAGGATCCTATTGTCCGCAGACAGGTAAGAAGAGAGACGGTTAATTAAGTCAATGATTAACCTATTACAGGTAGAACGTAACAATAACCCATATACGCTGGCCGATCTTAATGTGAAAGCGGATCAGTTTGAATGGGTCACTTACATGCAATCTGTGAGTGGTAGTTCATTTAATAATGCAGATAACGTCTTTACTTTGCCCTCCGAAAAAATATTATGAATACAGGCACTGGTTCTCCTCGGGGGCAAAGAACAAGTAGTAGACGGCACATGGAAGGCCATTATCATGGAGGAAAAAATCACGCTCGATTTGCTGAACAATCTTATCAAAACGGTAATAAAAAGCGCAAGAAAAGCTTAGATTAGTCGCTTTCCAGACTGAGCCTGCTACTGTCGCTAATTACGTGTTCTTCAAGGCTTTCAGTCAGATTTTGAACGCCGTTCCTCTTCCTCGAAGGGTTCGTATTCTATAAATTAAGCAAAAATTAATATATTTTCTTCAATTAAACGTTTTTTAGGCCAAGCCGGAATCATCAGAGCTCGATAAGTACCGCGCAGAGTTCCATCTAGAGAAGAAAACATTGACTGGAATGTTGCGAAAACCGATTCCTGATCTGGGAATAAAATCGGCTGTGTGTGGTCAGGTGAAGTCGTAAATATAAACGATTCTTCATAAGGACATTTATTGTCTTACTATTTGCAATTTGAAAATGAATTATTCAAGAACTTTACAGATCGCTGAAGCGCTACTTCCTTGGCCGGCGAGTAGATTGTATGTTGACCAGGACATCCCTGATGTCGCTGCTCGCAAGGATCTCAAGGATAATGTGCGACTAAATTAAGTGCGAAGTTATTTTAAAACATATTTAGGTTGCCGAAATCGCCAAGTGGATCTTCTTCGGATTCCGCTCGCAACTCGACCAATTGAATTGGATGGACAAAGAAAGTAAAGTGGTAAGATTTTCATTTTGATATTCCATGAAGATGTTTCCTTCTCATAGACATTTTCTAGGGAGCATTCGAAAAGCTGGACGATCTTCAACTGAACGTTGCATATCCCGACTGGGTGACGGATGATGTCCAACTCACCGCTTACTACAAAGTAATTAATCTATATATTATGGACGAAGTGGATTAGTGGTCTATGGCGCGCCCTTCCATTTCATTCTACCTGGGTTCGATTCCCTGTCACCGTCTCCGCCTCACCAAGGCGCCCGAAAGGGGAATCGGGAGTGACTAGATCACGCGGTAAAGTAGGTCCGAAGAAGAGATTGGGCCCTCCGGATTGAATTGGCCTAATATTCACTGGCCTAGCAGTGATCTTCCGCAGGACGCAAGTGCATAGATTAACGGGATGACTTTTACCTTTACCTTTATATTATGGATAATAATCCAGATAACTTAGGACCTTGACATCACCGAAGATGACAGTTTCATGAACATTGTGCTCAAGCTGACTACTTACTTCCGTATTCAGCAGGTACCAAATCATATCTCTGCGCCCCAGTTTTCTTGAAATCTGTTTCAGTTGCTCCCTCTGGTTGTACCTACTCCCAGAGACAGAGGAGATTTCTCGTCTTTCATTGGAATCACAAACGCATGGTATACTGACAATTATTGCCCATTAAAAATAAATCCGCACAGGTACCAGCCTCAATTGAACTCGATCACATTCCCCGAAGGAATTCTTCAAGAACCCTTCTACTCTCCCGACTATCCCTTAGCCACAATCTTTGGAGGTTGCGTATCACATACATATCTCAAAGAAATGTTTTGTCTTTCAGGTCTCGGTGCCATTTCTGGACACGAATTGACCCACGGATTTGATGACGAAGGAGTGCAATGGGACGGCATTGGAGCTCTCAAGGCGTAAATTTTATTTTTCGAGCAGCCTAAGATCATCACTAGTTACATTTTACAGGTGGATGAGTCCCAATTCGCAAGAGTCCTTCAACAAGATGGCTCAGTGCGTTATCGATGAGTATTCGAGCTTCTGCCCATTCAAGCCGAACGAATGTGTTAACGGAGCGAACACTCAGGGAGAAAATATTGCCGATAATGGAGGTAAAAAAATTGAAATCTAAGATTTTCGTGACATTTTTATAAGTCGACGACTGGTTGTCAAATTATATTTTTCACAGGAATCCAAGCTGCTTACAAGGCACTGAAGGCTTACGAATCGCTTAATGGTGCCGACCCAAGACTACCCGGATTCGGATCCACTTTCACCTCTGATCAGCTGTTCTTCCTCACTTTCGCTCAGGTAAGATATATCATTCAAAATCATCTTTCTTGCGAGTAATTCTTTTAAGTTAGATTTCATCAAAATAGTCAGTTAATAGTCATAAGAATATATTCACTTCAGACATGGTGCGATAAGGAGCAGGATGAGGATCACTTCGTGAAGCAGACAATTACTGATGTCCACTCCCCCGCTCTCTACAGAGTCCTTGGAACCATTCAGAACTTCCCTGCATTCAAGGTAACCTTTCAATGCAAAAATGCGAATCATCATTCTGAAATGTTTTGTTCAATGATGTCTAATAATAATGTTGAACAAATATGTTTCAGAACGCTTTCAACTGCCCTGCTGATACTCCGTACACTCCGACCAAACACTGCGATGTCTGGACTTCGAAACCGTTCTAATAATTTCCTGAAACTTTAGGAACCGCCGATACCCGTCAAACTCATTCTTGCTAAAAATATTGCTGCGTTTATATATTGTACGTTTAAAATATAATTGGTATATTTACATTCCGCAATGATGCATTGTTCGAGAATGCTCCCCATTGTCAAATCTCCCTTCGGTCTTGGCGTCTCACTCCTCATCGTTTCATACAGCTTGTCTTCTAAACTATTCCGAGAGCCGGGCGTCTTCATTCGCTTCTCCTAAATTAAAAATCATTCGCTTCTCCTGAACTCAACTTTGGAATGATTACGTACAAGAAACATCAATTGAATATGCGAACTTCTAATTCGCACAAAATTGTAACATATCATGGGAAAATAATATATTTTTATTTGATCGTCAACTAACATTCCCACAAATTTTCGAGTGATGTGATATCACTTCCACTTTTCCTTCTGGAGCCTGCTCGCTCTGCTGCTGATAAGAAGGCCCAATATAAGGAGGACAATGGAGGGCTAATCCACTTCTTTACGTCACCTCGTCCTTCGGAATGAGCAACAAGGGAGTCGGAATAGCGTTTAAGGTATGTTAAGAGAACTTACTCTAATCATAACTTCGCCATCTGATTAGGACATCGATAAAAATATTTTAAACTTTTTTTGTATATTTTGAGCTCGATCTTTAAAAAATTAGTTACTTTGTATTAGTGGGACTGCAATATACAAGTTTCCTCATCAGCTGACAGCATTAGTGCTGCTGCTCGGAATTCTCGGTGTCTCTATCGGAATTTTGATCGTGTCCCTGAATGTTAGAGATGACGTAGAAGCAACGCCTGCAGGTTTGCAATATAAATTTATTTCTATTTGTTCATTGTACTATAAACTTTCAATAACTGTTCAACCAATATTGAGTATTATGATCACAGTCGTTGCTGACACCACTACAGTACTAATCTTTCGGAATAACTGAAATGTTCAAATATTTTATATAAGTGCTCGACTTGCCTGCGTCAATTGAGTATTTTAATCACTGTTGCTAACTCGACTACAGCGCTAGTAATTTTTTCGAATTAGCTGAATTTGTGGATGATTCAGACTACTTAACTCAGTTCGATAGTTCAACGTTTGCTAAGAGAACATCATGTAATGGTAACATAACAGAAAAATAACAGAAAAATATAGCACTAACATTGAGGCTCTAAGATGCAACCTTGATCTTGTCACTCGGACGAAAACTGATATCAATTCTATCACTGCATCGTTATTGCACACGTTGTGCGATCGCACGATAAGATGACTATAGAGAGAGAAAGCTTAGAAGCAGCTTATCATCTAGTCTCCATCATTCGTTCATACAAAGAAGATTAATGCTTGAAAAGATCAATCGACAATGCAAGCAAGGGGGAAATACTTTCAGAGGACGAAGTCCAATGGATAAAATAAATACCTAGTATTACAGTCATTGAAAATAGCTGAATGGAATCTGGCATCTCGTAATTTCAGCGCCAACGTATCAAACCACTGTTCCACCACCGACAACAGCATCTGCACCTCTTCAGCCCTGTACCAAGGCTCCACCAGACAATAGCAAGACGACGGAGGAACCGGTGGACCCTGTCGACCCAGTTGATCCCGAAGAAGAGTCCAAGAACATTCCCGAAGGAAAAATTATCAAAGAAGGAGAGCCTCGATTCGACAAGTTCAGCGAAATCTCCAATCTCTTCGAGTGAGTATGATTTTTTGATATGATTTTATTTGCTCGAAACTAATGACCTTCAAACTCCCCTAATACAGGAAAGCCCATCTCCAGTTATATCCACCCCATTTACAGATACCCCATATAGTATCTTGAATATCTTCGCCTGATAAAATATAAATTATTAATATTATTATTATGGGTTTTTGCAGACAATGGATGGATGTAAAGGTCGATCCGTGCAATGATTTCTATCATTATGTATGCGGGAAAGGACAGAAGAACAATGCGCAATCGCCCTTCTTGATTTCCACGATCAAGGACAACCAAATTGAAAATGCCATGTGGCAGAAAGATCAAGCCTACTGGGATTCCGCTGTTTGTTCACACTTTTTCAAAATTATGACATCATCACAAATATGTTCATTTGATTCCATTAATAATTAATGTTGCAGCCTCTTCCAGTCAAGCAAATCAATTGGTTCCGCGAGAAATGCCATTCCGACAACTCATACACTACGGTTAGTTGGATTTCATCATGAACGCTTAGGAATGTTGTTGTGATTTGCTTTTTAAAGGGTATAAGGGTATACGAATAGTGCAATTATTTTTCTGTATATTTTTCTGAACATTTTCACTGAAATTAAGTAATCGTGCTCACTAAGATTATCTCAAAAACAGAGATTATCGAGAATACAATGATCACTTCAGAATGACCAGCAGGATAAGATCAGGGAGTTGCTTCAACAGTATCTTGACATGGCTGCCACTCCAGTTCCTTTCTTCACCCCTAACACTGACTTCGTTATGGACGCCACGACTCTCTCCAAACTTGCTGGTAACCTTCCGTTTATTATTAGTTCTAATTCTCGAAAGAGTATCGTTCGGCTGTTCTGTTTGTTTTTCAACTTAACGTCTCTGAGTAACATAAAAAGAGCCCAATGCATTTTGCTAAATAGGTCTAAATATAGATATCCAATCACAAAAATAAACTCAATATCTATTCAGGATACGCAAAGGGTCAGTTCGGTGCATATGCTCTCCTAACCACTTATGTCTCTCAGGGCTATACGGTATTAGATTTCGGGCTTGCAGCCAGTAACAATGACATTAACAGGACCCGGATACATCGTCAATTTTTGTCGATGAGCCATTGCCGATCTTCGTCGCTTCCGTTTATGCTGACAACAAATATCCCCTATTGAAGGGCCGGTATGATTTTTGAGTTAAAATCGTAAAAGATAAATTATATTTTCAAGGCTCGTCGGAGATATCAGTTCAACCATTACCACTGCTGCTCAAATTCTCGGCATTGAAGTCGATGCCAAATCTCTCAAGGTAATATTTCAGTATACCAACCTATATTTCTGCTTCAGAAAATGTCTACAGACGTTGTTGAATTCGATAAGATCATCTCTACGACTATGAAACAGGACCCCATTGTCCGCAGACAGGTTAACCTCGTCATTCTTACCGCTCTCAGCTTTAATAATTAATTAATTAATTCAGGTAGATCGTAACAACAACCAACACACGCTTGACGATCTTAATGTGGAAGCAGACCAGTTCGATTGGGTCACATACGTTAAATCTGTAAGCTTTATGTTAAACCAAAGGAGTGCTTCATAATACCGTTGACGATGTTCAATATTTTTGGTCGTCTTTGTACTGTGAAAATGACAATTAACAGGCACTGGTTCTCCTTGGGGGCAAGGAAGATGTAGTAGACGGCTCATGGAATGTCACTATCATGGAAGAGGACTTCACGCTCAACTTGCTGAACGATCTTATCAAAACGGTAATTGAAAAGTGCCAATAATTTTTATATCGATCTCCTTCCAGACTGAGCCTGCGACTGTCGCCAATTATGTGTTCTACAAGGCATTCAGTAAAATTTTGGACGCCGTTCCTGAGCCTCCTAGCGTTTGTCTTTTTCCAAAATATAATTGCAAAATATGCTTTTCAATTATTATTCAAATTAAATATTTCAGACCCAACCGAAATCGTCGGAGCTTGATAAGTACCGAGCAGAGTTCCACCTGGAAAAGAAAACGTTGACTCGCATGTTGCGAAAGCCCTCTGATCCCGATCAGAAAGCGAATGGCGACAAGAAATGCAGAGCGGTCAGAAATTTTTCGATGAACCGACATGATGATAAAGCTCCAAATTGTATTTCCGTACCGGGCCACCAGCGTAAACCATCACGCGCGGTTGTCTCATGACCACTGTAAAATTGCCTTGTTACCTTTACCTTTACAAATTTAATTTTGTGTACATTCCCTCTGTGTTCAAATTTACAAAAGTATGAAAAAAATTGCAGATTGCCGAATTGGTTCTTCCTTGGCCCGCGAGTAGATTGTACGTTGACCAGGGCATCCCGCTTCCTGCAGACCGCAAGGCACTCAAGGATAATGTTCGAATAACCTAAGGGCAAAGATATTTTTCCAATATATTTAGGTGGCCGAAATTGCCAACTGGATCTTCTTCGGATTCCGCTCGCAACTTGACCAATTGAATTGGATGGATAAAGACAGTAAGAAGGTGTGGTTTTTTGAAAGTGAAATGATGAACTCTCATTAATATGAAATATTACAGGGAGCATTCGAAAAGCTGGACGATCTTCAATTGAACATCGCCTATCCCGACTGGGTGACGGATAATGATCAACTGACTGCTTACTATAAAGTGAGTACATATTAACTGATGGATACTAATACAGATATTTCAGGATCTCGACATCACCGCTGATGACAATTTCATGAACATTGTGCTCAAGCTGACCACTTATTCTCGTACTCAGGAGGTACCTAATTTATCTAAGTATTTTCCTCAAATCTGTTCACAGGTGCTTCCTCTCGTTGTACCGACACAAAGAGACAGAGGAGACTTCTCGTCCTTCATTGGAATCACAAACGCATGGTATACAAATTTTTCAATAGATAATTTTTCAATATTTTATAATTTTTCAATATAGGTGTTGGCCGTTAGAAAAATCCACTCACAGGTACCAGCCTCAATTAAATTCGATCACCTTCCCCGAAGGAATTCTTCAAGAGCCCTTCTATTCTCCCGACTATCCGTTGGCCACAATCTTTGGAGGTTGTGTATCACATACATCTCTCAAAGAAACGTTTTGTCTTTCAGGTCTCGGAGCCATTTCTGGACACGAATTGACCCACGGATTTGATGACGAAGGAGTGCAATGGGACGGCATTGGAGCTCTCAAGGCGTAAATTTTATTTTTCGAGCAGCCTAAGATCATCACTAGTTACATTTTACAGGTGGATGACTCCCAATTCGCAAGAGTCCTTCAACAAGATGGCTCAGTGCGTTATCGATGAGTATTCAAGCTTCTGCCCATTCAAGCCGAACGAATGTGTTAACGGAGCGAACACCCAGGGAGAAAATATCGCCGATAATGGAGGTAAAAATCTGCGGCATTTAAGATTTTCAAGATATTTTTATGTGTGCGACTGATTGTCAAATGCTATTTTTTCACAGGAATCCAAGCTGCTTACAAGGCACTGAAAGCTTACGAATCGCTTAATGGAGCCGACCCAAGACTACCCGGATTCGGATCAACTTTCACCTCTGATCAACTGTTCTTCCTCACTTTCGCTCAGGTAGGATAATTTTTTTATAGTCGGATTTATTTTTCCGTAGAGACTGCAAATAACGTTTTAGTCTTACTAAGAATATATAATACTCCATCATTTATTGTCAGAAATAATTCACTTCAGACGTGGTGTGATGCTGAGCTGAATGAGTTCGAATTCGTTATTGATACTCTTGCTGATGTCCACTCGCCCGCTTACTACAGAGTCCTTGGGACCATTCAGAACTTCCCTGCTTTCAAGGTGAACTTTTTAGGCAAAAATGTAGAAGTTATCGCACTGCAAACAATTATTCTCAAAATTTTGTTCAATGATGTTCAATAATAATTTATAACAAATATATTTCAGAATGCCTTCAACTGCCCCGCTGATACTCCCTACACACCGACCAAACACTGCGATGTCTGGACTTCAAAACCTTTCTAATCATTAGTCCAACCAGTCACAAAAATCTTGTTAATAAATAAAATTGTTACGTAAATTTCAGTTAGCCATTATATTTACAATAAGCCATACTCATACATCGATCTCTAATGCTTTCCCATCTTTAAATCTCCTTTCGGCCTTGGCGTTTCACTCGTCTTCATCGTCTCATACAGCTTGCTGTATCTTCCAAACTTGTTCGACAGTCTGAGGAACTCATTCTCAATCTTCTTTCGCATCTCCTGAATGGGAAACTAAACTAAACTGAAGATGATTGTTCTCTGAGATGGACTCGAGTACACCTCTCGAGAAAGTTGTAAATCGAGATCCAATTCAAAGAAATGAGCTGGGGCGAAATGAAAATGGCAGACGTCATACCGAAATTTGCTGTTCACATGTATCGACGAAAGTATCGAATTCGTTGCCGCTCATTTCCTGAATGAGATTCTATAATTACAATCGTAACATGTTAATACCTCGTCATGCACAGAGTCGAGTATGTGTCTTCGAAGCTTAGAGAATTGGGCTTTCGTAACACCATTGATCTCATCATTGAGTTCACGGAGGTCTCCCGATAGTTTCTTGAAGCTGGGCTCTGCAATGCTTGCACCGATTTCTATTTCGAGACTTGCGCCGCTCGGAGGCTCTTCGTCCTTAAGGAAAGTGAGCCACTTACCATACTTGGGGTCGTCGACTCCCATCAGTGAAATTTGGTCCACGATTGTTCTCGAGTCTTCAGCGATTTTGGAAACTTCTCGTGAAGCATCGGCATTCTTCACGAGCAAATCTTGCACGATTCTGTGACCTGAATAAAGTGTTTCCTATCCCTTACTATTGTGGAAGAAAATGTGTCAGAAAGTTAGAAAAATGTAAAATTGTCACAATTTCAAAAAAATCTCACGGTCTCTGAAGAGCTCCATTCTTCTGCGGTGGTTGGATGTCGAATGCATTGATAACAGAAAAGCTCTGCGTCAGTAGGATTTACGCAGTGAAAATGACCGCAGACGGGAAATTGGCTGCCATATCAATCACAAATCTCTCTTCTAACAACACTAAGAGGCGTACGGAGAAGAAGAACTAGTGTTCACTTAAGAGACGCTGTCTTCATTTCCCATCTCTCTGTGTGTTGTCTTGCCAACCACTCGAGATCATTTGAAGTTGTTTCACTAATTCGGTTTCAACTTCACTGCTCATCAGAAATGGAGAAGACGGAAAATTTATTCAAAAATTTGGAAAAAAAATCACTTCAAAATGCACCAACAGCATCATCAGAGAAGCATATGAGCCTACTGAAATCTTTTTGTTCATAGAGGTCGTGCTGAGTGTTTAATTTTAGTCGCACTCTGCTATCCACATCGTGAATACTTTTGACTTCGAAACTTTGGATTCAGGACTTTCTTCATTATAGCCAGAAGGCTAGAACGAACCAATATTGGGAGAGGATGCCGAAAGAGGATAAGAAAAGCGGAGAGATTGAATGTAGACGGGAAAAAAGTGCGTGAAACAAAGGCATTTAGGGCATCCAACCCGACTCCTCCCAACTTCTCGGCTTCTCTTCTCTCCTTTCTCTTGTTCGCTATCTAACTTATACGGTAACGGGAATAATGCCAACGGTAAGTCAACGTTTTTTTTTCAACATTTAGACGTAGACCTGTACAAGATTAATCGAAACCTCTTCTAAAACATCATTATTTACACTGTTGATACTGGCTAAGAATGAAAAAATCACTTCAGGGTCTGCGAATGCGTGTCTTTCAATGCCTCCTTCTGATATTCAAGCTGAGTCAGCCGATTCCCGAAGTACCAGTCTTCAGTAGTTAGTTTCATGGTCGTAATTTTAGGGGTTACAAACACTTCCTATTCCAATTACTTGATGATTTTTTTCCTGTCAATTTGGAATGGAGAAATAATTTTTAATATTTAGTCCCGGAATATTTGAAATAACTTTCAGCGAGGGTCGGCTTCCACGTGGACCTTCTTGCCGAGGCGGTTCGGGGCCTGGAAAAGAGAGTTGCCAGAATGAAGGCTCGAAATCAGGGCAATAAATGTGAGAATTCATTTAATTGAACTTATTAACTATTATTGCATTGTAATAAGTGTTAAAATGACAATTGAAAAATTAACAGGTTAATTTTGCAAGGTGTCCATTGCTTTTCGCCTCACCTGACGTAACCTTATCCCAAGCATGGTCGTTGACGACTGTACTTCGATTGCGGAATGAATTTTACTTTTTTGCCGTTACCTTCCATTGCTAGCAATATTAACATCATTCACACTCCCACAACCGAAATAAAACAAAACAAATATTGGTTATCATGCAGTAAGTAACCATCCGAATGATCTCAGCCCCATATTTAGACTACTGGGCCGACGAGCTCGATAGCGTGTGCTCCCTGCTCGAATCTACCCGCTTAACACTTGCAAAGGCCAGGTTCGCTGCAGATTTACCCCTCGGAAAGTTGTGGATGGTCATAGCAGAGGGCTTTGAGCACTGCAACCATTCGAATGTTTATATTTATCCCAACAAGGGGGAAGGGGAAGATTTGAGACGAGACATTTGAGATTTATCATTGGGAATACAAAAGTCTCAAAATTAAATTATGTCTATATTAATATTAAAATTTCCAAAAATTCGATTCCCCGAAGTGCTATGACAGGCAGAGAAGTTATCACTTCGTATCATATTTATAGAAAATTAGCAGTTAAATCTATGACGTCGAGGCTTCAAACATTAAGTTTTCATGAAAATGAAGCTTGAATATTGAATTCCGGGTTTTAAAAAATGAGCGAGTCGGCGAAATTTTTTTCAAGAAAAAATATTGTTTGTATTGCCTCTGACAACCCACTGCCACTGTCGTATAGTCTCCACGTGTCAACTTTAAAATTATTTCAAGCAGAAGCCCTTTAACTTTTACAGGATCTTAGACACATTGACTTGGAAACAAAAATACATATTTTGTTATATGAGGCCGTTTGCGTTAGGATCAACATGCCCCAACGGGGGTCGGGAACAGGCAAAAAACCGAAAGTGCCCAAAAGTTGGCCCTAGGGGTTATTTTTCATGCTGAACAACCTGGTATGGTCGATTTCGCAATATGTCCCCTTTTCGCTCCAGTGGGGGCACCCCCCATTTCGCCCTTAAACGCGTTTTTCGACCAAATCTCGCCGGGAAATGCATGAAATGGCACGAAATCTCGCGCTCCATGACAGAATTTTGTGCACTATCTCGTGGTTACCTTGAATTGTCATGATTCTTTTTCGTTCTCGAGAAAAAAGCGTTTTTTTACCCAATTGCGTGCGGGAAAAATCCCTTCACCAGATGAAAGAGCATGCTCTGTTGATCATTTTGCGCAATTGAAAGTGGTATTTATTTGAGGCAAAAGATATTTTATATCGATTTTTGTGAAACGTCAAAAAATAAAATTTTCTGAATACCCCCGTGTTGGTGCTCATTTTGAAGAACTCGTTGAGCTGATCATTTTCTGTGAAGATACCATATCATTTAAACCTTTTTGTGAGAAGTTACAAGTGCGGAAAACGTGCATATCCGCAACCCCTCATGAAAAGTGGACCTCGGTCTGTTGTAACTTCTCACAAAGAGGTTTAAATGATATGATATCTTCACAGAAAATGATCAGCTCAACGAGTTCTTCAAAATGAGCACCAACACGGGGGAATTCAGAAAATTTTATTTTTTGACGTTTTACAAAAATCGATATAAAATATCTTTTGCCTCAAATAAATACCACTTTCAATAGCGCAAAATGATCAGCAGAGCATGCTCTTTCATCTGGTGAAGGGATTTTTCCCGCACGCAATTGGGTCAAAAAACGCTTTTTTCTCGAGAACGAAAAAGATTCATGACAATTCAAGGTAACCACGAGATAGAGCACAAAATTCTGTCATGAAACGCGAGATTTCGTGCCATTTCATGCATTTCCCGGCGATATTTGGTCGAAAAACGCGTTTAAGGGCGAAATGGGGGGTGCCCCCACTGGAGCGAAAAGGGGACATATTGCGAAATCGACCATACCTGGTTGTTCAGCATGAAAAATAACCCCTAGGGCCAACTTTTGGGCACTTTCGGTTTTTTGCCTGTTCCCAACACTTGTTGATCCTAACGCAAACCGCCTCATATACTTTAGTTAAAAAAATTGTTACTTGTCTTTTTTCTCTCCAAATGGGATTACAGAGCTCACGAAGACGGAGAGGAGTCGTTCATTCAGAAGGAGAGCATCCTCGTCAATCTTCTCTCCTCACAGAAGGTGAGCAATGCTCTTGTCTCTTCGCCTTATCTCTCACCAGTCAGCATTACGAAATGAGAGAAACAGACTATCCATCCAGAAGGTATTGAATCTCCATACGTTACAACAGAACAGCAGACGGATATTGCCTATTAGCAAGTAAGGAGAGGAAGAAGTTGGGGGAAGGGGGAGTGGGAAGAAGCCCCTGCAATGATGCAAATGATCCTGCAATGATGAATCACATCATTGCAGGATCTTATCGTAAGGAAGGAGGAGCAGCTTCAGCAGCTCGAGAAGAATGCCCGATATGCATAATCGGACAGAATTTAACAGATTTCATCATATCAGAGTTATCTCTCTCTCTTCAGAAATTATCATCCCCTATTGGAATGCAAGCAGTGCCTAGTAGACAACTGTGGATTTTAAGAATACTACTTTCTGTCAGCTTTTATCGACAAAAACTAGTTGATTTTCCTCGAAAATTAAAAATCACGTTTAGCATGCATTTTCAATATTTATTTGTGGAAATATTTGATGTCTAAGTTTGGTAAAGTGAGTCAGTCGCATTTCCCGTATCTAGATGAGATGTTTCATCCTTTCTGTTGTTCTTACCCTTTGTTGCCAGAAAAAGTAAGCTCGTCTCATAAAGAATAAAATAGATAGTTTGACGGATTGGCAACCAACTAATAGTGAGGTCCTAGTCGTAATAGTATAATAGTGTACACCTAATAGTTCTGCAGCCTTGATATTTTCAATTGTTACGAAGAATTCCTCACATTTCACAAATAAAAAAGAAATGAAAAATTTCATTCGCGAATCGCTGCTCTCATCAATCGGTCTCATCGTTCGGAATTGGTTTCTTAATCGCTAGTGCCTTAGTAAAACGCTTTTTGAAAGATAAACTACCAAAAAATCAGATGTTCACAGAAAAAAAAGGATAAAATGTATACAATGCTACAATGAGGAAGAGGGGAGAGAGCGAAATGAGAACCAACCTCTTGAGACGAGGGCGCGAGTCGAGAATGAGGGAGAGGGGAGAGAGTGAGAGAGCGTTGACAATGGAATGAATTTAATTACATGCAAATGAGAATAATTTGATTGAAACAAATGACAAATAGAATAATTAGATTATTGATACATTAGATTAGATTAGATAAAATTAGATATATGTTGAACAAATTAATCGAAATTTCACAACTGTATCATTGCTGATTACGTCGAACAGATATGTTGGAGTAATCTTTTCCAGGTTTGTTCTCGTCATAGTTTTCAATTGGTAACTGCAGATTGCAAAAGCATCGCAAAATCAATTTCCGTTTCTTATCAGTGTGAATGTCTATTTTATCGATAATTAGAAGTATATTTAATTATTACAAAAATTGCCCCTGCAAAATTCGAATTGCAACAAGATGAAAGACTAAAAAGCAAAACCGGTACTTGCTAATACATTGTTATTAAGACAAACAAATTACGAAGATGCTAGAACATACCAAAGAAAGAAAGAAAGAGATATTCGCCTAATTTTTCTATAGTCTGGTCATCGTCTTTGTCCCATCGGCCACCCGGAACCGCCCTTGCTTGAATATTCGCTCGAAGAGAACATGACAACTGGAGAGGAAGAGAGGCAGGAAGAGCAGAGCGTGTATGGATCCTGTACGTGTTTTGATCGTTTGTGAAAATATTCAAGTATTGTTCCTTGAATTTTGCAGATTTCGAATGAAATCTACTGTTATGCTGAGCAGAGGAATATTGTGAAAATATTAAAATATATTTTTTTGACTTTCTAGATCTCGAAAATACAGTTCGTGTAGTGCGGTGTAGTGCTGAGAGGATTAGTGCTTACCAAATAGCACTACTAGCGTAACCGTCTTGAAGCATGTCTGCACCACATACGCTTCCACGGTTGCGAGTGTCGAGATTCCTGAATGCGATATATAGTCAAGAATATAACGAAAACTCCAGATACTACTGATGCCAGAAGGTTTGTAAATATCAAAAGGAAGTAAGGTAAACATATGTAGATAAAGGTATGTCCAGGTCAAGCGATTTTGCAGTGACAACACGTGGTGGGATCAACTGGTGCGCACTGGCAATACTAGAAGGAAGTAATTGAATGTAATCGAGTCAGGTAGTACCTAGCAGCACTGAAGTTGATGCCTGAGTGACCGGCCAACCGACGATTCCCAGCGTCACACCAAGTCTTTCGCGAGGCGACCTGAAATGTATTCTGTTTTTCAATAATATAAAATAACGATACAAATTATAATAAAAAGTTTAGATGAGCTGTAAAAAGATTTCTAACATATTCTCCTTGTCGCTTCTCGCTTCCATTATGTACGCATAGGTGACGTGAGCAGCGAAATCGACGGAGAATCCCACGGACATGGCTAAAACAAGAATTAATAATATATTTATCGCATATGCCATAACTATCACGAGTAAAGAGAAGATTGGGTTAAATGTGCTTCAACAATCATTTTGCAATTCAGTTTAAAATATATATTCGTGATCAAGAGATCACTTTTTTTAAATGAAATGAAAAATATACTAACCGATAGTAATCATCGAAGTAGCATCAAGATTCACACTCCACAGTGCCATGAATCCAAGTACGCCAAACGCCACCGACGCAATGTTCAGGCCGATTGTGATGGCACACAGCGGTTGTTCAATGAACAGAAGCGAGATGGGAATCATGACGCCTGAAATTCATGGAATATAAAATAATCATAATATTCAAATTAAGCTATGATCCCTCTATGATAGCTGTGATTGTCGCTAGCCTGCCCGTGAATATCAATTTACCTATAGATATGTAGATATCTTGCATCGTCTGCGGCCACATAATCTCGAATTGATCAGCAAGATTCCAGAAGGGGGTGTATGTAGTCAGATTGTACTCGGGATGACGGTCTGCTATGTTTCTGGAAGGATTGCAATTATTTGAAACGGAATATCTACTCCGATTGATATAGTTGGTTTATCTATGTTTTTTTGTAAAAATCGTCTAGTTACTAAGCATTTATTGTTGAATCGACTCACCTAAACTGCCGACAACAGTCAACTATCCGATAGTCAGTCTGAACCGTATTTAGAGCAGTAGAAAACCGGAACGCGCTAAGAGTTCCATTAGGATATCTAAAAATTATGTTTTTCATTTTTTAAAGATTTGCATTTCTCTTGTCTTAAATAAGATGTAAAAATCAACAACCTACCGTCGAACATCAAACGAGAATCTATCAGACGAGAGCAGGAAAGTGTCAAGAGCGCTGGTGAACGACTGAACAAGGAACATTACTTGTTACTTTTAGAAATTTGACCCGAAAATACGCAATAAATGAGCGAACCTCCTCATCATTCAAAACTGCTTCCATCATTTCACTAAATCCAAGCTGATTCAGGTATTCTCGGAACCCATACAGCCAGAATTCGGTGGAAGTCGGACCTGAAATTAAAATACAAATCTAATTGTAAGAATAGATCAACGAACCCTCCGAGCAAGCAGTTTGTTCGAATTCTGTTAGCGCATTCATAAAAGATTTCCGTTCAGTTTCGTTTGCAAGGTTAGGTGGGTTTAGAACAGCAATCTCAGCGCGAGCCATCGTCTGGTAAAATAGAAAATATAATTTAATTTTAATGAACAAAAAAATACCTCGGCGTAGCTAGCGGTTTTGACCTCGAAAAACTTGTGAGCAGGTGAGTCTTCTTGGATTATGTTGACAAGCTGGAGCAATCATTACATCGAGATATTGCATGCAATTGCATTGAATTAACATAAATAAGTACTCACATCAAACCCGACGACCAATCGCTGAATTCCATAAACTGATCCAAGAATATAGAGACCGAAGAGAAGAAGAGACATTAGTCGTATTTCAGGTCTAGAGAAAAAACGTTTTTGGAGATGATAACATAAATAAAAAAAACGGATATAAAGAGTCCTTACTTCCAAATGAATGGTGAGTAGACATCCTCGAAGAAACGTTGATACCACAACCGCGTGTCGTTTGGAATGGAATCAATCTGTAAAACACTCAATGAACATATAAAAATATTTTCCAATGTTAACCAGATCAGGCTTAACATAGGGCGGATCCACCCTAGAGCCTGTGTTGAAGTAGCGCTCGAACGTCGTAAGATTTACTGAAATTTGAGCGTTTTCGAAAATGCATTCAATGATATCACACCAGCTCTAGTATCAGTAATAGCTTTCACACCAGTTACTGAGTTCTGGCAGTTCTCTTCTCTCGTTCCCTGTAGTGCGAGAATGGCAACGAAGATGCTGATCGAGTAGAGGAAGATGAACACTATCGCCGCAGCGGAGTAGAAACAGAAGTATCGCACCTGCAAATGCATAGTATTCCTATTCGTTAGGTCATTTCAAGCCCGTTAGGCGTTTTCCTGTTATGATAACTCACTGCAGGCAGTGGGGTAATCGCTCCAATCAAGAAGGCGACTGTGTCAGTTAGCGAGGTGATCGAGATTGAGACAGCCGCATGGCGCATTGACCTGAGATTGTGCATAGCGCAGTCAGAAAGAGGAATTGATGGAGGTTGATATTGTAATTCAATTGGTGTATACATATCTGAAATTCAATTTTTAATTCAATTGTTGTGTGCATACATATCTACATATCTGTGAAGCATTTCAAAAATTTAATTTTTAAATTGATTTTGATTGTTAAAAAAGTGCGATTCCAACTTTTCGTTAAAATTAGGTGTGCTTTCCGGATCCTTTATTAAAATAAAATTGAATATTAATCAAACATATGTATTCAAACAAATGTTGTCTTTTAAATGAATTTCAAGTCAACCGCGGTCCCACATGGAAGAATTACTACGGTAGTACAGTAATGAGCGGGGCGAATCGCGTCTGTCAGTCTTGTCTACTTGGTCCCATAGGGAAGAACTTGAATTTCAGATCTTATATACTGTATATGGGTGCAATTCCTGCAAATCGTCTTCATATGCCTTTTTAGGCAGATATCGCATTAAAAATGTTTTTCATTTTGAAAATAATATTCAAGGGAATGAAATGATTTTCACATTAAGATGGTGTCTCGTTCATTTTGCTAGTCCATGCCAATAAATATCCTTCTTTGCGCCTCTACTCCCACAGCTCTTATTTCCTGCAATCAAACTGCCCAAACCTCAACTTTCACATCTATTCATTCAGACTATCCCATAATTCTACCCATTAACCCAAAAAAATTAACGAAAAGGCGAAACTTTTGGGCAAAGTCTATGGGTAATATTCGTTCCTCCGCCGAGCATATGACTGAGATAATGATATTGCGTGATTAATACCGTATAATTCGTTCCTGCACGGGTAGATGCCTCGGAGAGTCGTGCCACGCGGCAAGGATCAAGAAAGTATCGTCAATCCCGATTGCTTCAAATTTTAAATCATTATTCACTATTATTGGTTATATTATTTTGAAAACTGCTACCTTTTTGAACCATGTAGGTCATCAATGACAATTTTATTCAATAAGCGCAAAAACTAAGGCAATACTGGAGAAGAGAAAGTTAAGAGAAGTTAAGACTCACTTAGACTTAGGAACGGCATTACTGTGCACATATCGACGAAGGTGACTTCGAATAGGAGCAAAAGGCCCATAGCAGAAACGATTGCCATCATTGTCGTCATCTAAGTACTCAGTCGTCATCAATGTTGATATCTTTTGGTGTATGAATCAAAATAACACGAAGGAACGAATAATTGCCACAATGAACTTACCACTCCTACAATGCCCATCAAGGGCTTGCTCAGCACCCAGTCGACAACCAACTGTCGCTTTTTCTAAAGCAAACATTCTGATCATTTAAAAATTAACATTTTAACATTTTATTAGTATATCGGGCATCTAATATCTAAATGATTCGCAAACCTCCTCCCACACCCAATGCAGGTTGAAAGTGCAAATGACTGAGAAGAAGATCAGGATTGCGAAGGTCACTGAGAATCTGTGATTTATATATTATTTAAATGAAGAAAGGTATGGAAGAAAATCACCTCGGAATTAGCCTGATATTGCTATCTGCGAGTTCCTCATCGAAAGTGTCCGAGTGGAAAGTGAAAGTGTTCAGTAGAGAACCAGGTACTTGACCATTACGAGAGAGAAAGTCGATCGTCTTTTCGAAGTTCCTAGAATGAAAAAAGTTCCATCAAAAAAAAAAAATCCATCAAAATAAAAGCACATGAGATAAACTTTAAAAACTTTATATGAAGAAATTAATTCGACTGACGAGCTCAGTCTGGCCAGATCTTCACTCTCCTGCTTGAGTTGATACAGAACCATCCACGATGTGGCATCGATTATGGTTCCATCTCGTCTGGTTGTGACGTTGCCGAGGCCCTGAAATGGAAAAAAAATCAGCATGCATAAGTAACTTAATGGGAATAAAGTATTTTTTAATTTAAAAAATATACCTGGCACAGGTCTATTTTCTCCTCGGACATCTCGCTCTTGTAGATTGGCCATGTAATGTTGACTCTCTGATGCTGAAACGATGTTGATATTTGTTACAAACAAAAAATCTTTGTTTGAATTTTTTTAACAAATAGAGAGAAAATTATTTACAACAAGGGTGATACGAGGGAAGACCTTTCTCACGAGAACCTACCTATCATTTGCGTTGTACCTACCCCACCCTACCCCATTTGAATTCGATAAGTTAAAGGTTTCCGAAAAAATAGGGTGAACATTAACTCACTGCTTTTGTTCTGATAAATTGATCTGCTGCTATTCGAACATGCGTGTTGTCGAAGCATTTGTTGTGAAATTTAAAGCATATATTTCTGAAATGAGCCAACCCTTTGTACCCATGAATACTCTGTATATACATTGTGCATTGTGAACTGTTTCCTACGCAATCTCCCAAGTGAACTCACTTGTAAGAATATGTTTCTCCATCAGGTCCGGTCACATTTACACTCTCAATCCAGTCAAGAACAGCCAGAAATTCACTAGCATGATCACGTCTGAGAGATAATTTCAGATATTCACGAGGAAATTGCCCCAACCTGAGAATGCTGCCTCCATCTTTCGCCTTCAGTATTACGTAAATTCCCTTTCGCCTCAGCACATCCTTGCCTGGGAAAAATTATTGTCTCAAAATTCTGATTGTACTATTTAAAAAAAATTGCCATTGCAGTACAAAGTAATATTAGGTAAAGCCGTGACAGAATATCGAAAATGATAACACCGATTTTTTCAATCCCGGTCAAGCATGACTACGGATTGTTGATAAGAAGAAGCGGGAAAAGAGAAGTAGCGGTGAATTTTACCGGGATAGAATAAATCATCAGATGAGGCCCAGTGGGTGTTGAACACACCCTCTTCAGCTTTCCATCGAGCATCGAGAGGCGAATAGAGGTAGTGTACGCCACGTACTACCTGAGCATTTTGTGTGTGTTTTCTATTTCGATGGCATTAAGTAGGATGAGAACAGTCGGATGATAAGTACTAGGATAGAAAAGAAAATACTCGAAACCTCAATAATGCATTTTAGTTCTTATCCAGATATCATCTGAATGGTCTAATTCGATCAGTTCATAGAACCAGAAATCCCCTCTCTTTGGCAATTCTCATACGGTTTTCAAGGTTGAATTAGTCATCACTAGAAAGACAATTAATCCTTTCAGTGATCTTTTCTTACTTTGATACCTGACTATTTTTGCCCGTCCGTGTGAAAACAAACCTTGAACTTGAAGAGTACTCCTGTGGACAATAGTGCGGTCAGAATAACAGGGACGATAATGAAGATGCGGGGGTGTCTGGAAACAAGGATAATTTTGGATATATCAGGAAGTTCTTTGTTGAAATTCAAATCTATTGCATCTTATGCTCATATGCTTCTCATTCCCTTGACATAATACACATACTCGAGATCTAGGCTACGAAAACATGACTCACCTCGCAACTAGGGCGCAGTAACGGGACAAGACGTTGGCCCACGGTCGTTCCAGCACTGCCAGACTGTACTTTGGCCTCATAACTCACAACGGTGACGCTCAATCGATCGCCGGTTCCAAGGGATGGGCCAGTAGGTAGACTGTGTCCGAACGAGTCCTGCTGCTTGAAGGAGTAGTGGGAAGGGCCGAGCAGTGTTTGCACAACACGAGTCTCTTTTCGGCGAAGAGCAGTTGGAGAACCTGGAGGGTTTTAGAGCCGAACCTTCCGTCCCTTTTAACCCTTGGAGGAAGGTGGTTTGAGAGTGACCATCACTGGCTGGCATGCTGGTTCCATGATTGGAACAGTTCAATCGCTGCTAATCAGCCGCTCGTGCCCTTGTGAGCTTCCGTGAGAACGGGCGAAAGTGCCCGAGTGACCTGACAGACTAACGCGATTATGGCAACCGGCTGGTTCTCAAGGAGGATTCTCTCCTTGATCTGTGCAGTATTTCGATGAAGATGTGAAAGAGAGAGCAGGTGAAAGTGGAAGACTGCTGATCAAGACCACCCGTTCGAAAGCCACTAGTCCTGCTTGCCAAGCATGAGGTCACTCATGTTCGCTGAAAATAACAAGGCCAATTGAATCATCCGAATTTCCGAAATGTTTGTGAAGCGTCATGGTCTAGTTGGTCCGTTCTGCAGACCAAACACTGCGATGTGTCATGATCTTGTTCCGCTCGGCCTGAAAGCAGAGCAATGGTACTGGAATGGTTATGATTGATCGAAAGATCAAGAAAATAGTTTTCCATAACAATCCCTCCATATTATTCTGCCAGTATCAAGTGTGCCCTCTCTACCCTCTTTGATAGGTCGAAATGGAGGGAGAAAGAGGGACGTCCACTTGATCAATACCCATATCAGTACGGCTTATCACTCGAATGTGCATTCTCTCCTTCTCTCTCCGTCCCCGTCTTGAGTCTCTTGGCTGTACAAAATATTTACTGCGCGGTCCCTAATTCCCAATTTCATTGTTCTCGCGAATTGAACTTCGATATTTTGTAGGCAATGAGGCCAGTGTCATTACTACTGCTGATCGCATTTGCAGTAGTTTCGATAAATGCAGTACGAAAGGTAGTCGAAGATTCGGGGGAGGGTGAAATGTTAGATGTAAGTTTTCCTTGCGTTTTTTTTGTTTTTCACCTTTTTAACAATATTTTTCGTAATTGTCGCTGTGATTTTTTCGTAATCAATTTTCAACATATATTTTTTAGACGGAAGCATTCGACGACTACGAATATCAAGACGAGCCGAGGAAAGAGATAAAGAAGGAGATTGAGTCGGCCAGTTTATTGGCTGAGAACAACCTTAATCAGTCAATTTCAGCACATCTCGAAGCGAATTCAAGAACATCGTAAAAATAAGGCGAATAGTGATGATGAGAAAAATAAAGATGATAAAGACGATAAAGAGGAGTCAAAGAAAGGATCTAAAGACAAAGAAGAGAACGAGGTAAACGATTATTGTTTTTATCGTACACCAATGTTGTTATTATCTAAGATTTAGTGAGAATGACTACAGTAAATGATTTCCCCACATTCTAAAATGACGGGTTCTTTTTTAGGTACAATAGCCGTGAAACATTTTTAATCCGCTCGTGAATGTGCCAATCAAGCTGGTGATTTGGCACTGCATGATTCATGCAATTGACATATCGTTATACTATTTACTTTGACGCCCTGAGTCATTTCAGGAGGAGCCTCTCGTGATATGTGACGGAACAAGCGAGGAAACATGCAGTTGTGGCGGAAGCGAGGTTTAATCATGATTTCTACCTAAAAATATGGCTATGAAAAGTATAAAAAAGTTTAAAAATATATCCTACAATATAAAAATATGGAAGGTTATTTCGAAATCATTCAGTTCACCACGAACCGGATATGAATGCATGAAAACACTGAGCAAAAATAAAATTAAAGTTTGAATTTTGTTTATAAATTAAGGTGGACTGCGTGAACATAATCTTCGACGATGATACCACTCTCAACTCGCTCGACGTCGCGCTTTCCACTGAAAACAAGAAACTTGAGGTACGTTGCGATAAGTGAAGAAATTTATTTATTTATTGATCTACTTTGGAAACTTTCAGAAATTCAAGCCGATTATCGCTAACTTCGCGGACAATGTCATTACCAAGATCCAACGAGTCAGTATGATTTTATCCGATTTTAGATTTTATAAAAAACGTCTGCATTTTTGTGCAACTCAGATAGTTCCAAAAGTAAAAGTTGCTATAAATAAGCTATTCAGAACCGAATGCCCGAGGGAATGGAGGAATCCTTGGCCTCTCTTATTCTAACAAGAAACAAGATCTCCAAGATTGATCCTCGTGCCTTTGATGGGTTCAAGAATATCTCCAAGCTTATTCTGGAAAGAAACCGTCTCAGAACTATCAGAAGGTTGGAAATGGATTTTAAAATCAAAATACTTATTTTAGTGACCTGCGACAATATTTCTCGTACTTTGTGATTGATTTTAAGTACCACTATTCAATCACAAAAGCTTTCTTACTTCACAATTTCAGCGACTGGTTCGCTGGTGACCTCGAAAAGACTCTACATGTTCTCGACCTCTCCTTCAATGGCATCAAGGCGACTGAGAAGGTGAAGACACCACTAAACCACTTTATCATTGCACAAATATTTTCAGGCTCCTTTCCGTCGTCTGAAAAATCTAACGAAACTCAATCTCGACGGAAATTTGCTCAAATTGGAATCAGTAAGATCGTTTTTTTGAAAAAAAACTTGGCATATGCGATTTCATCAATGACTATTTTTACAGGACTTCTTCGAGGGTCTTGATAATCTGGACACTCTCTCGATGGACGACTGTAATCTCAATGATGACAGTTTCCCGAAGGGACTGTTCACGCCTCTCAAGTACGAGTTTACTTTCATTTACATCAATATTTCTGTGTAACAGGGTTCTAATAGAAGGTGAATGTTATTGTAATGTATTTCAGAATAAATATTTCAGAAAACTGAGAAAACTGTCCCTGCGAAGCAATAAATTCACGGAAGTGCCTGAAGCTCTCGAGGATATTCCTCACCTGCAGGATCTGGACTTGTCCGAGACGAACAT
Source organism: Pristionchus exspectatus (assembly GCA_911812115.1). NCBI lineage: Eukaryota > Metazoa > Nematoda > Chromadorea > Rhabditida > Neodiplogasteridae > Pristionchus > Pristionchus exspectatus. The sequence continues at coordinate 30,830,703 of OU461583.1, read as the reverse complement.
CGCAGAACTGTGAGTTGGTGCATCAAATATGATTTTTTTCAATGCTTTTCAGTATGCTTCAGTACATCCCCAATCTTTCAACTTATTATCCATGAGAAACGATTTTTTCCTTCCACAATATGCATAAAAAATTCCAGTCATCGTCAGTCATTCGTCGGCGAGCCCGAAATGAGCACGATCTACTTTGAGTACATGCCCTTCCTCGCTTCCATTCAAGAGTGCGCATTCTGCGACCTCAAGAAGTTGAAGGTAATTATTTTTGATACAATTGATGAGTTTTTTCAGTAACAATAAAATATTTTTTCAGCTCGTCACTTTCCACAACAGCTCTAAGCTCTCGACCATTGACGCGGATGCCTTCGGTTTCGAACAGTACACCGACAGTAGAGCAACCAGTCTTGTTGTAAGATCCAAGCTTGTTTTGTAATTACTGAATTGACTTCAGAATAGTGATCTTCAATATTCTCACTTCAGGAAGTGTTTGAGTAGAAGGAATTACGGGGTGTTTCTCATCAATACAATTATTAGCATGATGTAGGCAGCCTACTCATTGAAAACCTGAGTAGCTGAAGTGGGAGGAATGTTATATGATTGAGAGTGTTTCTCATTTGCTTGCATATTTCATTTTTCACTGCATAATTAGCTTGTTGATATAGGCATCGCGAGCAAAACAAATAATTCCTGCTCCTTCCTGTGGGTGGAATCGTCGAGCTAATTGTTGACGTCGCGAGAGTTTCTCATCTTTACGAATATGCGCATCCATCCTACACACTTAGCAGTCATGCGTGAGGGTAGGGGGCGGCTAATTTACATGATTGAGAGCAGAACGAAAGGTTGCACATAATTGAAACGTCGCTCCTATTTCTGGGTGAACAGTACATTTCAATACAATTTTGAAAGGATTCTGAATTTTAATTTTTTTAGATGGTATATCGAAAAAAGTACTTCTCAGGAGCTCAGACTCAGCAAGACGAACATTTCAACTATGCCACAGCACCTGCTCGAGTATGACACGGTAAGAGCACCTATTATTTCATAGTTTCGAAAGGCGTGTTGTGAAAATTATTTTATTTATTAAGGTGCACTTTTAATAAAGTGATTGATTTTTTTTTCAGATGGAAAAGCTCGATCTCACTGGAGCCCCTCTTAACTGCACTTGTCATCAATTGTTCCTGAAGAACATCAAATTCGCCAGTGGACAATCTTCGAACGCTAGGTGACAATAGCGAACATTAACTGACACTCACAGCTGACCTTACCTGTGGGTCCCACCTAGCGTTGTCTTACGACTGTAAAATCGCTTGACGTGGATACACCTTTACCTTTACCTTTACACGTGTGAATAATTTAAAGGTGCGCATATCCCAAAGAGATGAAGGGCAAGTACATCGATCAAGCGATGACTAAGGAGGTTCGAACTTTTTTAGAACGAAATTTTTATTTTCAAATTTTAAGTTTTGCGGGTATCGCTACGCTCGTGGATATCGCTTCTTCTTCGCTCTCTTCGGAGTAATCAGCTCCGCTATTATCGTCACTGTCGGATACATTCTCTTCAATAAGGGATACCGGTGAGCTAAGTTTAATTTACCACTTCCCTCTTTGCTTAATTGTCTACGGTAAAGTAGGCTCGAAGAAGAGATTGGGCCCTCCGGACTGAATTTGTCTAATAATCACTAGCCTTGATTAACGGGATGACCTTTACCTTTACCTCTTTTTTTATCCCTCCGTTGAGATGCCAAACATTCTAGATAATTATTTCCGTTCCAATTGTGTACGTGCCGGTTAGAGTTAATTTGGTCTCTTTCGGAATTTCTCGGTGTCGGCAATATTCCATTCATGCCATAGATGAGCTACTCGAGCATTCCTATGCGTACTCATTCCTCTCGTAAGAAGGAAGATTGACGGACCGCATGCGAATCCGCATTCCTGTGTAGTCAATTTTTTTCTTCGTATTTTGGACTATTTAGGATCGAATGGATTATGGACAAATCGAGGACTTTTACTGTACTTTCAGTTTCACGAACATCCGTAACATCCCGATGCCTTCGTTGCCCGGAGCGAACAGTGCCTACACGAATCTGAATAGACAAGAGGAGAACGAGCTCACCGGTGAGGGCAACAGTTTAGATAGCGAAAAGTAGTGCCTAGTACCTAGTAGTACCTAGTACCTAGTGCCTAGTGTAGCTAGTTACGCTACATTTAAAATGTATAAGTAAGGTGAAAGCGTTCTCAGACATTACAGATCCAACTACGCCCGGCGACAATACGCCCGATTTCCAGCCCCGTCCTCAGATGGTCTAATATCGATGCTATTCCAATGCTCCCCCGAGCTATCTAAAATCACGAACGATATGCCCCTATTATCTGCTTATCTCACCAGCCATAGAACTCCATCCAGTGTAATTCTCCATCCCGTATCTGTACTTTGTATAAATCATAAACGTGTGATGTGGACTTTATTAGAAGCTGTACAAGATGAGATCGAAGAAAATTATAAATAGTGGGGAATTGTGCTGAAGTTGAAGTTATTTTGTCTTAAATAAGAAACTATTGAAATTTGGTTAATATCTTCATGAAAAACTGACGAATATTGAAAAATTTAGGGAATTTATGCAGACAGACAGGGAAGGTAATAAAACCAGCGAGAATGAAAATGAGAAGATGGAGCTTTTCCGGAGACATAGCATCACATGGAAAACAGACGGGGAGAAGAGTGAAAGAGATGGCTGATTTGTCGCGAAGGCGACTTAGTTCACAGCAAGGATGAACTCTGAAGAATATTACGTAAGTTGATCTTTTTTGCTTGTCTCATTGGAATTACACCCTAACTTCCCCTCGAATGGGCCATCGACTAAATGCGACGAACCATCGACAACTAAAAGTTATGAAGATGCCATCCCTTGATCCATTGTCACAAAGTACGAAGAACCCAAGCTGTTCCATTATGATGTTTCCCCCCTGCAGGCACTATGCCTTGAATCAGGATGAATGTATGTTAATGTATGTATTACCCTCGAAGGAGATCTTTCCGTCTCCATCAACGTCCGCCTCGCGGAAGAGCTGCTCAATGACCTGAGAGTAATTCTGTATTGATCAAGTGGTCTTTCTCCCTCCATTTCGACCTATCAAAGAGGGTAGAGAGGGCGCACTTGATACTGACACAATAATATGATTCGGGAACAAGATTCTAGGTCAGATCTGTGACACACCTCTCGAGGGAAGGAAGATCCAAGAGCTAACTCCCTCACGATCTCGATCATTTCCAGCTTCTCGATGAAGCCATCCTTGTCCTATATTTATTTCGTAAATGTATATTTTAAAAGACAGGATTAGGGAATCTTTTACATATACAAATATACAAAAAAAATCAGCTCTTTTTCGTCTTTAGACTTTTTGAGCAATATTGTTCCCCATCAACCTCAGACAATGTTGTTTCAGATTAACCCCTCTGTCTGCGTTTGTTGCGACACACATGTCTCGTCGTTCGGCCTCCTATTCGAGTATGCCTCCTCGGGCTCTCGTATTCCCCTAATCCCCAGCCGTTCATCTTCGTATCTTCACTGACATGCTCTCTCTCCTTCCCCTACTCCCTCGGCCTTCCTGACCACAAAAGATCATTTACAATGAGGTTTTCCATTACTCGGACCGGCCAAATTGGAGATGCTCCGGTACTACGTCTCCCACAACAGCGTGCACCCGAAATATTCTCGTTCTCCCCCTTCGGATACGGCGCAATTCAATTTGGAGTGTTGAAGATTGATGGGGACTTGAATGCCCTTTTTCATTCTCCTGTTTTGCTGGCACAAAATATGCGGAGCCTGTCCCTTCCAATCGGCAATTAGCGTGTTGTTTTCGCGCCGTCGTTCAGCGCCACTAAGAGCCTAGTTTATTTTCTGGGCAAAAACTGCGCGAGATTGGCCCTCGCAGTCGCTTTTCGCTGCCAGCTGTCAGCCCGAATTTGCAATTCAAAGCCCGGCGCATAATTGAAAGCTCTTACGCGCGCATTTCGCACAATGGATGGCGGGGCAGGAAGAGAAAGCCGAAAGGTAGGAAGGCTGTGGCCTAGTGTAGTTCAACGACCAAAACGGGACGGAAGATGGAAGTTCAAAGCTCAAAATGGGGATGGGTAACCTTGTCGAAGAGCTCGAATTGCTCACGAAGCTGCGAATACGTGTATCTGCCCCTGGAAATGATTGAATATTAGATACATGAGCTGAGAAAACACGAATAATAAAAATATGCTCACCTCGAGCACTTGCCCTTCATCAGAGCTGTGAACTCGTCGAAAGTGATGACGCCATTGTCTGAAATTACTCAGATTTTGGAGTCATGGAATATTTTTACGGTTTCTGTAACTTCTTTTCTTCCACTGACCATCATGGTCTCCCTGGGTCATGATCAGAGCGATGTCGAGCTTGGTCGGACGCTGTCCACACTTGTTCATAGCCAGGTGCAGCTCCTAAAATTTGATTATATGCCATAAATGTATTCTAAACATTATATTGAGGGTTCATCTAACGAGGAAGACGTTATTTTACCCATTATTTCAATGGAACATTGAAAATAAGTGGTATAATGGAAAGAATAACGTCTTATTCGTTAGGCTAGTCATAGATCGAATTGGATCGCTGCAATAATTGCTATTGCTCAAAAAGCAATGTTTGGTCTTTTTAAGAATGGGGTTTGAACTGCTGTTTTATTGCCTTGTGCATGCAGTGCGGGTTCGGGCCAACAGACACACTGGCAGGAGAGACACAGCGCCGAATTATGAGAATATGTCGAGATTGATTTGGGACAGACATCAGCGTCGCCTCTCATTTTCAATGCACCGATTCGGTGGTGCTCAATGTGACGAAAAGTGTCACGGACTAGAGATGACAATTCGGCACAAGCCTCTCCTCGTTTTGCATGCTCTCTCGCCGGGCATACATACGAGAGAGCATGCAATCGAGGAGAGGCCCGTGTGCCGACTTGTCATCTCTATCACAGACCTCCTTAGTAATGCAGCCGTCCTTGTTCTCATCAAAGAAGTCAAAGGCCGCCTTGAATTCTGCAATGAAATTGTTATTCCCCTGTGAGGAATCAATCTCTCAATCCCCCGAAATCAATCCTGAATGCTGCAAGGCTACATAAATATCACGAGCTCCGCAGCTACTAAGAAGACCTTTTCGAAGACTCATTAGAAGACCCTTTCATCTCCCCCTCATTTCGCTCAGGCTTCATATACAAATAATGGATATCCATACTCTGCCATGTCTTTCGCGCTAATGGCGTGTCTACATGACATGATTATGGCATGAGTAGGAGAATGGGCGAGTGGGAGTAAGAATCATCGCTTATTGTCGGTTGATGCATCTTGCGCAATGGCTTTCTGTTCAATTACATTGATATTAGGCCAGAGAAAAGGAGAGAGTATGGGTGATGGAGAGGGTGAAACTCTGCATGGACATCGTCAATCATCATGCGCCAGAAGCCGTTCATATCAGTTTTGTTGCTCAGCGAATCGTCGCTTCTTTTCTCTCTCTCTCTTTCTATCATTTTCCCCTGGGAGGACAGCAGCAATCAAGAGCCTCTCTCTCTCTGCCTTCTACTCTCCCCCACTCATGCTTCCTCCCCGGAAACTTAACAAGAGGAAGAGGACCACCAAGCGGCCCGCATGTTTTCTGACCGACAAGCGGTCAGCTTGACGTTTGAACTCCTGAAGGTCCGATTTGGTGACCAGAAAGTACAATGACCTAGAAGAATTGGCCCTAATGACTTCCCCATGAGAAGTATGATGGTGTACGTGACAACACGATATCTCAAACTTGCCTTCCATGAGGGTCTTGTTCATGACGAACTGATCGTTGCACGACTGCTGAAGGATCACAGATAAATAATTGAATCGTCGTTCGGTAATCGCTGGCTACCGTTCTCACTAATTGCCATAACGGCTGTGAGAAAACATTCGATTCAACGAAAACATGGGATTAGCACAATTTTTCTCGAGTCGGAAACCAAACAAGCCGAAATCAAAAGATATTCATTTTAAACGATCACCCTCAAATGCAGATGAATCTTCGAGGGCTACCAGAAGAAATTGAGAGTAACTAAAGCAATTAATAGCAAAAATAGTTGCTCAATTTTTAGATCTATTTTTTGAAACATAAACAATGCCGAATTTTGTGCACGTTGGATTCAGTTCCTGCGAGTTTATTGATAATGGCTATAACTGACCATGTTGGCATTGGTTGTGGTGGCTGCTGCGGCAGACGCGTTGTAGGACATGACTGCTGCTCGTGAAGTGGCTTCTCAAGCAAATCTCGCTGCTTACTCTCGAGACCAAAAGGAGGAAATGAATGCGCGAGGAGTACTACTCTCGGCGGATTTTTTTGGCGTCAGTGGGCGGAGATTCGCTCTCCTGACGGCAAAAAAAGAGGATCGAGGAGAGCTCCCCCCACCTGCTCTCTTACTCGTCAAACAATGGGGAAACTAATGCAGGGAGGAGAGACACAGACAAGAAAAGGTGGCTACCGCCCATATTTTGGCTGCTTGTCCCCTTTGCTGCCTATCCGTCTCGCTTCCTCGACTACTTCGTGCCTTCATTGTTTCGAGTTGACTTGTGTCTGTGCATAGCTAAAAGCGAAAGCGAACCTGCGGGATGAAGCGAAGTATCTAATGGCAGTTTGGTGGAACACTTTTAGGAAAAAACGAGCACTGTCAAAAATTCGATGAAGAATAAATATGAAAAAAGAAGGACAAATGAAAAATAGAGAACATGAACGAGCAATGACTGGCTCATCGGTCGTGAGAAGTCGAGCATGCTTAACAGCCAACTTTCAGTGTCTTTCTCCATATGGCACAAACTATCACTTATCTAACAGACTAGAGAAGTTTTCGCAAAGAGAGATCTACAGAATTTATGACCTGGAAATTGAACGAAGAGCATGTGGAAGATATGACCAGACTTTGTGGTGTGCACCCACACCGAATTTGCAAAGAACTAAAGGTGACGTTATTGCTCATCGAGTCTGGGTGAAGAATGGTTGAAGAGTAGCGTGTGAAACAGATCAGAGATGGCGTATTGAAAAGCATACATGATAAATAATTTATATGTGGTCGAATTTCACCAGTGCTGAGGGAAGTAGAATGCTCAAAGAACAATGAGCTGACAGGAGTAGTGGATTTAGACAGACTGCACTCATTAAATGTAAGAAGGCATGGGTTCGAGCGTACCGAATAAATATAGACAAATAACAGAATGGGCTGGGAATCAGTCAATAATAAGACTCGATTTTGTCAATCAGAAAACAATCAAATGAATTGTATGTAAAATTTGGAAGGGTTCAGAATTAAGTTATTTTTTCAGTATCTTTTTTATTTAGTGATTTCACTTGGCTGCAGAGATCGGTCTCAGAGGATTGTCTTCTTAAAAGAATGCTATGATCAACGAGATTTTTTTTGTTTTTTATCCAAAGTAAAAAGGTTTCTGTTTAAATTCCATTGAAAGTGAAAAGAATAAAACTCGACTGAAGGTTGCGCTCAAACAAGGAAGTGTTGGTTGACAAGGTATATCAAGATGCATTTCACTTTTCAAACAGTTTGAATTTGCACCTTGCCGCTGTCAGTTCGCGTTTTTCTCACTAATATTTTTCAATTGTTTTTCCATACTTTATTGCCGCTTGAACATTCATCTCAGTTACTGTGATTTTGCAGTTTCTTATTGACAAGTAGTAAAGCGGATCATTTGAAATGGCCACTTGATTCATCGTCTATCATTCTTCAATATATTAATTCCAATAGTTAGTTCACCTTTCCGGGAATGTGCATCGTTTGGAATGAGCTGCTAGCACGTTTCGTGCATGTTGAAGTGAAGTGGGAGGGCGACGGACTAAAGTGAGCACCATTCGTATAAGGAACTCATCATCCGAATGGTCGCACCTACTTCCGCTTCCCTCTCCGATGACGTTGTATCTATGCATATATTCTTAGCTGTTGTATATTACCAATAATCCGCCAACATTCATCTCTTTCCCGGCTAATCAAATCAGTGTGGGTCCTTTTGGCGCATTCAATCGCACACCCTACGCCTTTCTCCAGCGGCCGCTCACAATGGAAATCCAGTACTGCCTCGTCTTAGAGAGGGGACCCATATGGCGATGCTCAATGGACGCTGCGCGCCCGACTAATCTATATATAAGCAGGCCGGACCCGGCTCGTCCTCAGAATCCGCCATAGCTTCTTCTTCTTTTTCTTCTTTTCGCTCCATATCGCTTAGTCGTCATCTTAGAGAAGCACCCCGATTGTGATTCGCCCCAATCTGACGTCTGTTATTCGGGGCGCGATCGGGGGCCGCCAATTAGAACGAAGAAGAGGATAAGAAAGGCGTCCTCTGCCCTCCGGATGCGTCTCGCTTCCGACGACGCTTCCTCGTTCTTTTCTCGTTGACTCCGCCATTTTCTCCATTCTATTCTTCTTTGGGGCAGGCTCGCTGATTCGCCCATCCCCTTGCTAAGCTCCGAGAATAGTTGCAGCGCGGCTCTGACGCCATTCGATGCTGCATAACCCTAGAGAGACTGAGCCGATTGAGAGACCCGGATGTTGAATGCCCCTGAGGATCAGGACGACCGTCTCGGTAACGAGGCAGAGCGTGGGCCGTCCTCGTTAACCCCCCAAGCCCCTACATAAAAGCCCCGCTTGCTCTTCTGCTCTCGCTCATCATTCTCCAGCTCTGTCCAGCTCGTCATAATGCTATTAGGGCTCCTTGTTTCCGCCTTCGCTCGGTTTCTACCCAGTTATTCTCCGCCGTTGTTCGAGAAAGCTTCCTACATAAAACCTTCACTTTTGTCAGGTAACTCCCGTCTTCCCGTAGACACACTTTCCCCCTCTCCCTCTCCATCATGCAGCGCCTGCTCCTCCTCTGTCTGCTCGTCGCCGTCATCGCCGTCGCCGCATCCGCCATGGACATGGTACGGTTTTTTCCGGTCTTCCCGGATTCGCCCTACTTTCCGGCTCCGGATTTCCCTAAAATTATACGTTTAGGGCGACGAGGAGGCGTACAACCGCCTCGCGAACGCCTACCGCGCCATCCTCTTCAAGTCGAAGCGTAGCCGTGAGTACTTTCTGCTTATCCCTACATCTCCTCTATATATCTTCACAATCCCTATTTTACGGAACAGGTGGCAATGATCACTTTGGAGCATTCTCAGAAGAGGAGGTGTGAGAGGAGGGCTGAAAAGACTCTACAGTTGTTACCATCCAGAATTACCATTTATTGATGAACACTTCCAAAAGCTCGACAGCGCCCGAATGTCTTTTCTCCCTTAACACACATTGTCCCTGTGGTGAATAAAGTATAAGGATAAGGATAAGGATAAGTATAAGTATACCATTGCAGCGTCGATGGGACTGTCGCTGGCCGAATACATGGCGAGCCCGAAGGGAGGCGAGAACTTCCACTTCATTCCCTCCGGAAGGAAGTAAATAGGCCCGATAGCCCTCTCCATCGATCGATCTCGATAGCCATTCCCCCCTGGTGGTCTCCCTCCTGACCCCATTCGTTGTCTTCTCTTTCTCTTCTTGTCTCTTGTCTTGTGTATGTGTCATTGGTGCAATCGACAGAGTGAACAGTGCATCTTCTCCCTTCTTATCCATCTAGATTCCGAGCCTACCCCTCCCTATTCTTCCCCTCTTGTTCTCCTCCTCCCTTATTGGTGACTATGTGCTTCGATTCTTGGCGGAAAGTGATAAAGATCGAGTGAACAACACGGAGTGTTAATGGGAGTTGCTGTGGAGTCTTCTTAGTAGAGCAAAAGATTTGGAAAAATGCTGGTGATAGATATATCATTGGTGAGACGTTTCGTGCCAACGGCACATCATCAGTCAGATTCAACACCTCAAACATGGGTAATTAAACCAAATGGTAGTAGCTGGTTCACAGTGATTGTTTCGAAAGAAAACAGTAGATAGTAATCGTAGATCCCTATGGATCGTCACACCGTGACATCTTGATAGAGAGAGGCTCATCTCACTTTCACTTACCTCCTCTGCCTGCTTAGCTCACCGAACGAACTGTTTCTACCAGATAAGAGACTGGATCCGTAACAAGATAAGGGAAGGGAGGATGTCAATGGCAGAGCCGCCTAACAAGTAATCCTTTCCATCCCCCCTTCTCAATCATCTTTATCCGCTTGAGTGGTTATGTTGCGGATCCTTCAATGTGCCCTTCTCATAGCTACAGGTACGCACTCTTGAGAACTTTACGATATGGAACATTGTTTCACCGAGCGGAATGCTTCTAAGAAGTTAAGTATCGTTAGTGTAATGTTTAAGAAATGTTGTTTCAATTATAGTTTGCTCGAGACCAATTTATTTTCTTTTAGCGTTTGGTCAGGATGGTGCTGAATACTTCGGGTTTCCCGTTGGAGAAATCGCTCATGAACAGGTAAGGCCATTTCGTGGGTGCGAGTATTCAATATTGAAACAAAAGTGAAAGGGCTACACTTTTGCTTTGGTGGATACTGATTCTGATAGAATGATAATTCAGTCGGGCACCAGTGGCATGCTTTTCCTTGCCGATCCTCAAACGCTCATCATCACCAACTTCACGCACATGCCTGAAGAGGACACCGGATGTGCGGTGGTTGATCTTTCATCATTCATTAGGGCTCTCAGACTTGCTATCTTTGAGAGGTCGAAAACTTGTATTTTCAAAGGCTCCCGCCTCTTTGAGAGGTCGAAAACTTGTATTTTCAAAGGCTCCCGCGGCTCCCGGTCTTCATGTTCTTTGAACAGCTAGCTAACGAGATAGTTCTCTAACAGAAAACCGTTCTCTGAACTGAGAGCTGATCTATAAAGAAAGATAGGAAATAACAAGGAAGATGTACGCGAAAGTGCGGGGTTTAGCTAATATCCACTTGTCTTTTGTTCTGCAGGCTATTCGATTATCCTCGGGCCAGCGCCTACTCAAGGAGATGCAATGAAGGGCGAGAAAATGACGAAAGACGGCATTCTACTTCGATATTCACCCCTCAACGCTCTAAGGAGAAAGAGGAGGTCACGCCTTAATCTATCGACCGCACGCAATGACGCGCGATTAATAGAATGAAAGTCCAACTTGATGCTGTTAAATTATACATTTTAGCACCGAAATGGGAGCGTCTAATGAGGCTGCCAATACCATTAGAGGGTCAGTTACATTGTGCTACCTGAATTCTGGAAATTTAATTATTGCATATGCATTTATTAAAGAAAGCGTCAGCAGCAAGCGAGCGGTCGTATTGGCCTTGCAGTTACTCCTCCGGGAGTCGACAGAGTGCAGTGAGTCATGCTAATTTGAGCATCTTTATTTATTTATTAGGTAATATTTTGCAGCTCATTAAAATATTTATTTCCTTACGAGGGTACAACAGGTCTCATGACAATCGTAAGTAAAATCGCCTTGATTGAGAAAGCGACTTCACCTTTACTTTACCGTATTTAGAATGGACAGTCTGATCGAGCGCGCTGCCGACGAGAAGGCGGCAGGAAGCGGTGAGTCCTCTGCAAGGGGTGCGTTTTCTAGTCCCAATATACTTTGAAAGGGAAAAGTGATCAGGATGTAGCTTTTCCAGAACAAGAGAAGGACGTGTCTGCGCAAGCTACGCTTGTGGCGTTCGCTGTTGACATGGGCAGGAGAGGTAAAGTTTAAGGAACCGGGGAAAAAAGGTGCCACACCGAATAGCAACTGGATTCTCCATACCGCCCTTAACACATATTGTATGTGTGGTGAACTAATTATAAGCATAAGAACTGTAGAGGAAAAATCGGAACAGTACTTTCCAGACAAAAATAAGCGGTCCTCGAAGAGGAAGGAAATCAACGGCGACATTCACTCTCTGGAAATGATCCACGACATCGAAAGCGTCGAGAATTACGAGTAATAATCACTTGTTTTTTTTATCATTCCTGCACGTTTAACTCCTTTCAGCTCCGCCGAGGACGATTTCAAGAAAGTTCTCGAAGACGTTAACGACGAGAAACTCATCGTCGATAAATTGCCCGTCGATGTCGAGTCATTCGAGGATTCAATGGAGGGAGACATTGTAACGCGAGAGGAACTGAGGAAAGTCGAGACGATCGATGACCAAGAGAAGGAGAAGGAGATTGAGCTGGCCCGCATGGAGGAGATGATGATGGAGGAGGTGCAATATTTGTATTAACTTGTTTTTCGTCTAATTCTTTCATGTCTAGTTCATTCATTGTCATTTTTCAAGAGCGACTCTGACTACTTGTAGGCGGCTATGATGGTCAATTCTACCTCGGAGGCCGCAACGAACTCCACACTCACCGAAGAAGAGGAACGAGAGGCCGATGGAACGTCTATCATCAAGGAACATGCTGTTGGTATCAATGATATCTTTATGCATTTAATTTTTCGCAAATGTTGAAATTTTTAGAAGCGTGCCGCCGAGCATCACGAGGTTGAGGGCAGTGGAATGGAAGTGGAGGGAAACAAGAAGAAGCATCCTGGCAGACACGGTATAGCTATTAGCTATATACTTTATCTATATTACTTTAGTTACGTTACCATTTTTGTTACTTTAGTTTTTTTGGTTACTTTAGTATTGCACTTTAGCGTCATACTTGCAAAATTCAGACCGACACATGAAGGGAGGCAAGAAGGAGTCCGAATCATCTGAAGAGGATAAGAAGGGAAAGAAGAACAGAGGAGAAGACAAATCGGGCAATCGCACTCACACTGCAAGTGCCCGACAGGCGGGAGAGAACCAGCTGAGTGGTAAGAATTTATTCCTGTCTTCTGTCTTTGGCCCTATCACTTTCACTATCTTCATCGTTTTCTCTTTGTTTCTCGTCATATTTTCGATTTTACCATTTTTTCAGAAACCAACGAGAAAGATTCCACTGAAGATCCTGCGCAGCCCTTCAAGCCCACCGAATTTTCACTGCCCAAGCTCGAGGGAGGTCGAGCATCATTTAGTCTGAGGTAGTAACATTTTAAAAATACTTGTAACCCTTAAAATTCATAAATAAGATCAACAATGATTCCAGAGAACACGGTAAGTTGTCCGACTTCCATTGGCTGGGCATCTACAATCAGTGCACGAAGAAAGCCTATCAACTCCATGAAATTTCTGGATCGGAGATTCCGGATCTCGAGGTTTGTTTTCTTTGATTTTTAAACTGTCTTATATATGAGTTGATTTTCAGTCAGTCTCCCCTCTGACTGGAGTCGCGGCAAATGTGAGCAGCGATTCGGTACAAGTAAGTATTTTTTTAACTAAGTTGTGCATTGGCAGTTGACAAATAATCGACGAAAATTCAGATCGTCAATTGCAACACGATCGTCATCCAGAACTTCTACTTCCTCAAGGACGAGAAAAGACCCAGTGATCTATTTTGCCATTCTTAGCTCACTTCCTACTGGGTGCACATCTAACTTGAATGCACTGCTTTGTTTTCGGAAATGGTCAAAAGGGAAATAGGGTTACTCGACTGTTCAACAAAAACTCGCCAGTACTTTCAAAGGGATCCAAAGTTTGAAGTGATTCATTGCATATAGCATGTACCGCATTCCAAACCACAGTGAGGGAGTAAGTCAGCAATTGCGCAACGCGCGCGCTATCAACCGCAGGAACAAGTTGTTATGGCCAGTGACGATTGCTTCCCTGTCTCCACCCATTGCTCTGCTTCTTTTGGTTGTATAACAGCTATAATCTTTCAATCAGATGGATGATTATTTTAAGCTTTTTCAATTCGAATGAGTAATCAGCACTAGATATGAAAAATTGGCGAAAATAAATAATCGATTATGTTCATTTATAGTCATCCTTGGGAATCTTTTCTCTCTTGAAGTGTCTCTTAATAAGGTTCCTAATAATTCCTTTTCAAACACCTTCTTCCACGTCGGTACGGGCGTCTACCCTCTTAGTGTACAAAGCCATCAGCGAGTGCGTGTACTTGGACAACAACTGTGAGAGATAACTCGAATTTATAGTCAATTGATTATAATTTAATCTTCCTAAGCAAAATCATTTTCTTTCAGTGACACCATCCTCGAGTCAGTGAATGGCAGTGATCTCGTCGTCAAACTTCCCGACGGAATCCGCACCTTTGACGTCGACTTCTTGATGGTGAGATACTTTAGTTAAAACATTGTTTTTACATACGCACATTCCCAATAAAACTCTATGAAGCAAATCTTGTTTCGCTATGAAAATGATGCTATAAGAAGTCTGTGTTGATGTTACTACTATATTTTTTGAAAACCGGTGTTACGAGGCTCCCATTATATTAGAACTGCTTCGCTAATGTTATTATGCATTACAGGTGTTCAATGAGGATACAAATCGCTCATATGGACACACATTCATCCCCAGTCTCCTCGTTCCTCCATGTGACAACTTATGAGCAATATTTTGCAATCTCACAATGCAATGATAATAATAAAATAACTTATATATACCTTGTTTCGCAATGGCACTCATTAATTATCCGGCAAACAATGCTGATTAAAAATTGAGAATATATCAATAAAGAGTTTTCTCATTTTCACTGGAACTTGGAATCTAAGTATTTCCCCATGGGTGTTTGATTAAAGAAACGATCAGTAGAAGGCATGGGTTAATTAGAAAGACAGTTCGAACTCGGTCGAGGTGTAACCGAGGGGACGGGCAACCCGGCATCTATGCAGTGCCCGTAACAACGGTCACAACTCCACATGGCGAGTTCTCACTTCTAATTTAGGGACGAAACAACTTATAAACACGTGTCATTTTGGACCACGTTTGAGAGTTACGGACCCAATCAGGAAATTATGGATGGTTCACTCACTTTTTCCTGAGATGAATGTAGGGAGGGATGAAAGGATGGGCCGAGTTCTTAGCCGAATGACTAGACGAGGGTACTGAGATCGTTGAGGAAGTGCAGGAGAAGTGGTCACCGCCACTTTCTGTCCCCATTCTGGTCACTGATTGTGACAACGGGCGGCCCAAGTCCCTCCCCCTTCGTGTCCTCATTAAGCTGCTTAGGTCGTTGCGAGCGCATCACTGTGCTCTCTTTACACAACTATGAGCTCTAGCCGGTCAGACAAGACGAGAGACGACGAGAAACGTCGACAGACGAGAGATTACCCAGTGTCGGGCGATGTTTAGCAGCCGAATTACCCACTGTAAGCTGCCTGCCTCCACAAACAGAAAGTGCCCGAGATCCGCTGATAGCAACAGCCCTTGCTCAAACACTGCACGAATGGAAAGAAGCCAGAAACCGGCCGATCGAAGAGCGATACGGAACATAAAAATAATTGTGTAATAATTTATCGTATGGAGTCTAAGAAGTCTAAGTCCGGTAATATGATTATGAAATTTTGTGTGCACGGCTGATAACAGAAATATATTCCACTTCCGACAGCATCAATACTAGCGATAACTATGATGCGTCAACCGCGGAAGTTACAGCGTTGATGATTCTGATTCCTCTTATCGCTGTCCCTTATCGATAAATGATGGCCGAGATTGTCGCCTTGTTGTTGATGGACATTACACGATGCTCCACATTTTCGAGAGTGTGCCAACAACTATAAAAGAGCGTAGTGGTCATTGACAAGAAATAAGCGTGTTCTCGCATGTTGCTACGTTGTTGTGTTCTCGCTTGGCTGGCAGCAATGAACGATTGCGCACCCTTTGATGAGGATGAATTCAGGAAGGCGGTTTGTTTTTGTTATGTCTGGTCCTACTGTATCAATATAATATCTATTCATGGACCTTAAATAAAAATATTTTAGCTCAAGCACGAGTACAACTTCTTCCGGGAAATTCACGATGTGCCCGCTTTGACAATGGACCGGAAGCTGACCAGGTCAGATAATCATGTTTGTTCGTCAAAAAAAGTATACTTGGTTTTGCATCACATTTGCAGACATGTGAGATCTTCCTCCAATTTGTAGGTCGGCTCAATTGTGGGCAGAATATCTCTCCACTGCACCAGGGAAAATATGCCTTCATCACTCTCTTTATGGTATCTGATATGATTATTGCTGTCAAGCCTGTATAGTAAAGACGATAAAACATTCTTTTATGGATATATATTTTAGGTGGCGAGAACATTTATTTCTACTACTCCTCCAAAAACATTACTCCGGAGGAATTAGCCCAGAAGGCTGTCACAGCCTTTTACGAGGTATTAATGTATCTCCCTTTTTCCTTCATTTCGTACTTCCTAAATCGTGACTTTAAGAAATTTCTCCCACATTTCGAATACTCAGAGGCAGCATTTGAACGTCGATGTTTTATGCTGAGAAAGGATTTGAGTAATTAGGGTAAACCAGATTAAACAGATTGGTTCGTGCATTATCCAAACCGCGAAAAAAGTACAGAAACGCCGACCACAAACACAGCGAAGTGCATTGGCTAGACTAATCTGAGAAGAACCTTTGAGATTTGTACAGAAGAAGTTCCGCATTCAGGAGATAAAGTTCTACGACTTTCGCAATCCGGGAATGGTCTGGCCCGCCGCTCACTTCACTCAGATGACATGGAAGAGTGCGGAGCGGATGGGTGTCGGCGTTTACACCGCCATCGTTCCCCCGTAAGTGGTAAAAAAGGTACTGGTGTATCCACATCGAGCGATTTTACGGTCGTAAACAACGCTAGGTGGGATCCACTGGTAAGGCCAGCTGTTAGACGGACTACTTACCCTGCTGTCCAGTGCTTTCTAGGGTACCTTTCGCAACCGATTAAGTGGATACAAACACAATCAATTGCCCTCCTTCGTGCAGACGTGCAAGGCAAAGTAGGCTTCTAACTGGCGAAAAGTGGCCGTAAACGGTGCAAGAATCGCACTATTGAAGGAGGGTAAATACAAGGGGCCCGAATGATGTGTGAGACCAAAGATCCGCCGTTTCTTCCGTTGGATGAAGTACACAACGGGTTCTGCACTCAAGAATGATGAAATATGATGGTTTAGAAGTATTCTAGTGAATACGTCGAAAATGTGGAAGCCTATATGTAACGAATGCGATGAGTAACGATGACGTGGTATTCAGTGGCGAAACACACGGTGGCTGTAACATTCGTTCGTCGGAGAGCTTCCCGGCTCGATTCTACTTCGTTGTGGTCCACCAGTGGCCGCACGGAAATGTTTTGACCTCTCACCACTTTGCGAGGTTAGGAAAATTTTATTTATTTAAAATACTTCGGAATTTATTTGGTTTATTTTACTCGAGCGATGAACGTGACAAACTAAAAAAAGTTGTAGACTAATTCAAGACTGGGGGAGGCACTTCGGTACAGCCAACTCGTCTGCCATATCTATCTTGTTTTCGTGTTCGTCTTGCAAATTCGCTTATATTCCAGGAATGTGCTGCGCCCGAAAAACCCGCCGAAGCACCTCGACTTTGCGTGGAATGGCAACACGACGTCGCCCGATTCAGGAGAGGCGATGTCAACGACGACATTGCCTCCTTTCGTGACGTCTAAATCGACTGAGCCTTCATCGACCACGTCGAAGGACATCACAATTTCATCTGTTTCTCGACGCGCGTTGAAGAAGAAGCGCAGACGATCTAACGACGACCCGGCGCAATTGCTGGGAGCGTTTGAGTGAAATTCACGCCCAAATTAGGCGTATAAAATGAGGACGATGCCGGCATGTTGGCGGCGCAATTCGACACTAGTTTCTCCTCCATATTTCTCGCCTCTTGACTTTTTTGTTTTCCCGAGAATAAACAACGTTCTTTTATTCTGTATTTGTATCTCATCTTTGAAACATGAGGAAGTTGCGGGGGTAAGTGGGAGGTCACGGTACTTTGTCGTCTACATCTGATTACTCTCGACCTCGGCCACTTCCTTAGGTGCCTCCTCATCCTGTCTCATTCCCCAAATCTCACTCAACTTCCCCTCCTCTGCTCTTGTTTACATGGTTGCTCTCTACTGGTGGTCTCCCCTCTCTCTCTCCCTTACTCCGCTCTTCCCCTAGAGAGGGGAGCGAATCCAGAGCCCGGGCAAATTTAGTGAAATGGAAAAAAAGTAGCTCTCCTCCCCTCTCAGTGGGATGGAATATATTCCGGAGAAGGACGAACTTGCGAAGAAGAAGACCTCTTTGAGCCGAGTAGGCTGAGAGAAGTTCGAGAAAGTGGGAGGACGACGAAAGGCGGAAGGAGCGGGCAGGGTTTGAGCCGGAAAGTGAATCCCCTCCACCACCGAGATGGATGACACTTGGCGGTCCCGCGAGAGGGAAGCCATCAATGCAGCCGCTCGCATTCTGCCGAGACAAGTGAGTTCTTCTTCTGACTTCTTCCTCCATTGTTCCTCCCTGCATCAACAACATCGGGTGACCTCATTCCACATGAGGGTACTTCCTCACTAGTTATAGACGCACGAGAGCGCGGCGAGTCACTCCGACCACTTTAAACTTTGCTCTTTCCTCTTTTTTTTCGTGCACTTCCGGCGATGAAGTTTTGGATTAGGCCGGATGCATATGTTGTTATTGCATCGCACTGCGAATGCCATTTTCCTGAGTACGCTTTCGACACTTTTGTTTTGTTCGGAATATTAAACGAGTCAGGGGCAATTTGCATGAGAGGTGATGCGCAACGAGAATCCTCCGCCCATTCCCCTCTGCTTCTCTTCATCTGTCACCGTGGAAGAAAATAAATCTAATTCGGTTAGAGTGATGGGCGGTGGAAGCGTTCCCAGTCATCGCGGCAAATAACCAAGCGCTAGCATTATTCATATCCGACCCTGGGCGCTTTTTCTTCCATCGCAGAATGTTTTCGTGTTACGCCTTATATATTTTTGCTGGCCCGGCTTGCCACACGTGCCGTTTTCGGCTTCCGGTTTTCCGCGCCCAAATAAGCCATAATAAGGTTCTCGCTTCTTTGACCCCGAACTTTGAGCTAGTTTTACCTTCAGCTCTCTCTTAGTTCATCTCTCTTATACTCTTGAAAAAGTGAACTTTCTTATTGTCTTTCTGCTATCTGCCTCTTGTTTATCCCATCTTGTTTTTATCGAAATGGTAACTATTCACGATAAGCTTAGTCCCAATCTTCCCGATCTTAAGAAACATTCTCAATATACGCCCACAACCTGTGCGGACATATGTATAATATTAATATATATTTAAATCGTTAATTAAATATTACAGCGACTGAGCATCAGTATGGATGACAGGAGAAGGGGGGAGGTTTGTGCACCTGCCAAACCCTCGCGAATACCAGTGCTCACCACTTTCGCCAGCAACCTGCTCACCCATGCCTACAATGGAACGAATGCAAGTTTTTTCTCTATACAGCTTGACCGATGTTTAGTTTTTTATCCTAGTCCCCTTATCCTAGTTCCTAGTGCCCTTAACGGTCTGAGTACCAGAAAGTTCCGTTTTCCTCAGGCTTTGCACTCCGCTTCAGCAGCAATTAATCTTTGGACGAAAAGGCACTATACCAGTCCATTTACCGTAAAACCCTACGTCGAATTGTGAATGCGATTGTCACCTTTCCTCCTTTTATTTCAGAGCGCATTGAGGTTTGGCCCCTAAAGGCGCTCGATTCTGTTCATATTCTGTCTTTGCCTCATTCCTCATTCTGCGACATCGCACGTTTTGAGGAGGATTTTGCGTGGGAACATTGTCAGTCTGAAGCGGATTTCGTGTTCTTCAAATTTCGGTCCTTGCCATAGTTCCGGCCCCTTACATTGGATATCCGCTAAAATTTGGAGTTGAAAATATTATGCATACTTTCTATTTCCCTCACATTAGAGATCTGTGTACGCTATTCTTGTTACCTGCGTTTTTCGTATGGCTAGCTGGACCGAGTCCTTGTAACTGTGCCTTAGCAATCTCCATAATTCCTGATGTTTTAGTTGCCACGGGAGAGGAGCGGAAGCACGCCCGCAAATCGGTCACTGATCATCGACAAGAAAAGCAGCAGCGGAAAGGATTCGCGATTATCAATGAGGTATATTATAAAATTTGTATATGAGGCGGTTTGCGTTAGGATCAACAAGCCCTAACGGGGGTCTGGAACAGGTAAAAAATCATAATGTCTGAAAAGTTGGCCCTAGGGGTTATTTTTGACCCTCTACACGCTGGTGCACTCGATTTCGCAATATGTCCATTTTTCGCTCCAAGGGGGAAACCCCCTTTTTGCCCTAAAACGCGTTTTTTCGACCAAATCTCGCCGGGAAGTGCATAAAATGGCACGAAATCTCGTGTTTCATGACAGAATTTTGTGCTCTTTCTCGTGGTTATCTTGATTTGTCATGAATGTTTCTCGTTTTCGAGAAAACATCGATTTTTGACCCGATCGAGTGCGGGCAAAATCCCTTCACCAGATGAAAGAGCATGCTCTTCTGATCATTTTGCGCTATTGGATGAGGTATTTCAGATGACATAAAGATATTTTATATCGATTTTTGTTGAAAGTCGAAAATTAAATTTTTCTGAATACCCCCGTGTTGGTGCTCATTTTGAAGAGCTCGTTGAGTTTATCATTTTTTGTGAACACATCATATCATTTAAACCTCTCTGTAAGAAGTTACAAGTGCGGAAAAGTTGCATATTCGCAACCCCTCATGAAAAGTGGACCTCGGTCTGTTGTAACTTCTTACAGAGAGGTTTAAATGATATGATGTGTTCACAAAAAATGATAAACTCAACGAGCTCTTCAAAATGAGCACCAACACGGGGGTATTCAGAGAAATTTATTTTTCGACTTTTCACAAAAATCGATATAAAATATTTTTATGTCATCTGAAATACCTCATCCAATAGCGCAAAATGATCAGTAGAACATGCTCTTTCACTTGGCCAAGGGATTCCGCCCGCACTCGATTGGGTCAAAATCGACTTTTTCTCGAAAACGAAAAATAATCATGAGATTTCAGCATAACCACGAGATAGAGCACACAATTCTGACAGTATACGCGAAATTTTGGGCCATTTTCACCTATTTTTTAAAGAAAAAACATCGAAAAACGCTTTTAAGGGCGAAATGGGGGGTGCCCCCCATGGAGCGAAAAGGGGTCATATTACGAAATCGACCACACCAGGTTGTTCAGCATCAAAAATAACCACCGTGGCCAACTTTTGAGCACTTTCGATTTTTTACCTGTTCCCGACACTTGTTGATCCTAACGCAAACCGCCTCATATGCCCTGCAATCTCATAACTGTTGATGACGTCTAAAAATCGTGTAAGTTATTATGCTGGAATGCCCGTCTTACTGCGTCCCAGGAGCCAGAGATCGAAATTTATCTGCGTCAATGTTATTTTCCCGCAGTTCCATAAGTTCTCAGAATAGAATCTTGCTTGTGGACTGTGAACTATAGGAATATGAGGCCGTCCGGGTTAGGATCAACAAGGGTCGGGAACAGGTAAAAAATCAAAACGTCTGAAAAGTTGCCCCTAGGGGTTATTTTTGACCCTCTACACGATGGTGCACTCGATTTCGCAATATGTCCCCTCCCCGCTCCAGGAGGGGGCACCCCCATTTTGCCCAAAAACGCGTTTTTCGATGTTATTTCTTTAAAAATTGCCCAAAATGGCTCGAAATCTCACATACCCGACCAGAATTTCGAGCTCTATCTAGTGGTCGTATTGGCAGGGCATGATTTTATTTCGTTCTCGAGAAAAAGCCGATTTTTGACCCAAAGGATAGCGCAAGAAAACCCTTCGCCAGTTGATAGAGCTGGTTCTGCTGATTATTTTGGTATATTGGACTATGGGTTTGAGTTTACATTTTGATGTTTTGGGGGGTGGAGCGAAAATGGGACACAAAAAAAAGTTCGCGAAAACCCCCGTGTTTGTGCTCATTTTGAAGAGCTCGATAAAATGATCATTTTTTGTGTTGGACTTTTTCATGAAAACGTTTTCTTAGGAAGCTACAATCGCTCAAATTTGCCTTTTTCACGAGATTGCAGATAACCATTTTTTCGAAAGATGTAACTTCCTAAGAAAACGTTTTCATGAAAAAGTCCAACACAAAAAATGATCAGTTTAACGAGCTCTTCAAAATGAGCACAAACACGGGGGTATTCGCGAACTTTTTTTTGTGTCCCATTTTCGCTCCACCCCCCAAAACATCAAAATGTAAACTCAAACCCATAGTCCAATATACCAAAATGATCAGCAGAACCAGCTCTATCAACTGGCGAAGGGATTTCTTGCGCTATCCTTTGGGTCAAAAATCGGCTTTTTCTCGAGAACGAAATAAAATCATGCCCTGCCAATACGACCACTAGATAGAGCTCGAAATTCTGGTCGGGTATGTGAGATTTCGAGCCATTTTGGGCAATTTTTAAAGAAATAACATCGAAAAACGCGTTTTTGGGCAAAATGGGGGTGCCCCCTCCTGGAGCGGGGAGGGGACATATTGCGAAATCGAGTGCACCATCGTGTAGAGGGTCAAAAATAACCCCTAGGGGCAACTTTTCAGACCTTTCGATTTTTTACCTGTTCCCGACCCCTGTGGAGGCTTGTTGAACCTTAGGCGGACGGCCTCATATTTCTCTAATATATTTTCGTTGCTCAAATAAAAAAATAAAAACAATCTTCAGCACCTCGGATTCTGATTCGCGACAATCATCGTCGACTCGTCTGTCGAGGATCTCACTGACTTTCAGTAGCATAGGCGACGTACAGTTGAGCTCAACGCTCAGCAATAGTTCAGAGATGTGAGTTTCACTGATGATTAATCCTATTCGGGACTAGTCCTTCTTTTTCAATCAAAATAAGAAGAACTTTAATCGCCTATCACCCGAATACAATTATAGTGGACATTCGTCTAACAAAACAAACCAGGTTCCGTGTTGTTTTCCGTGTTCTGTTTACAACCTGTGGAATTTAGAATTACCGACCCCTCGGGCTTTTCAGTTAGACTTGGGGTATTCAAAACATGAGTAATTGAGGTTCAGAGGGGGCAGATTTTTAAGAGCCCTACTTCATCCAGGCCCACTTTCCAGACTGAATGGAGACAAGTTACACTCGGACTACTCGATTACCCTCTCGTTGACGACTCTCTTCGAGCACATTAAGCTCGTCACTGTCATCGACAAGACTTGGTAAGGGGAAGAGAGGGGAGGGTCCGAAAGAACAGGAGACGAGTTCGTGAAGGGATATCCGTTTTGAGTAGGAAACTGGTCGATCTCGAACATGCATGCATATTTTTGATTATCCAGCTGTACATAATCCAGTTTATAGACAAAACCAAAAACGCCGGATACTACAGGAACTCGTTGAATATTGCCATGAAAAAATTGATAACAGAAAGAATGGCGTATGACTTTAAAAAATGCAATCTCGAGATCTTTTTGAGAATTTATATTGCAAACCAATTAAATTCTTCTTGAATCATCAAAACTTGTTGAATTCGTATTTAACGGGACCAAATCATCTAAAAGTCATATCTTTTTGGTCAAGTACATCGATTGCTGAAACTTAGAGAACAATTCTGAAAAGTTTATCTGTTTTCGATATTTTCACATACCCGAATTACGAAAAATAATTTGCCAAAAAAACTTTAAAAATCTAAGACAATCAAATGAGTTCGTTGTGAAAGGCCTTGATACGTTTTCTCTGGCAAGTTTATTGAATGTCCCTGATATTCCTATCCACTTCGGGTATAACAGACATATTCAAAAGCAAATTCAACAGCTAGCAAATTGGAATGTCGGATAAATATGTTTCAGAATAGTGAAATGCCTTTATTCAGGATCGCGGGGTGGTCTCGAAACATGGAGAAGGTTATGCCGGGCACGCTTCATGTCGGAGATCAGATTGTCTGTGTGCGTTAAAATTTACCCATATTATTTTTAACTTCTCTCAAAAATTAGCCTCGCAATAGAAACTATTATGAGCATTATTGTGAGATTTCTTACCTTTCAATGAGGACGATTCGATGAGTTGAATAAATATAATAAAAATTGCGTTTAAGGTGAACGACCGTGAGATGGAGACTGGTGTGCACTCGTACATCTATGGTAACGCCGTGCCTGGAGCACCTATGAGGTACTGTGAAGAACAAATCAAATAATTTATCTCCTGTGATTTCTGGTTGTAAAATTAGTCTATCAATATACATTCATGATATTGATACACTAATTGTAGAAATTTTTACATTAAATAAAAGTAAAAAAGACAGCTAAATATTTTTAAAAAAACCTTTCATTTGTATTAGCCAATCTAGATTAGGCCTTTCGATCCCAGATTCGATTTTTCCAATTCTTACGTGGTTCTCAAAACGGAAAGGTCTTGACGCTAGAATAGGAAGCCATAACAAGGAAATGAATAGATGTTCACATTGATATCCTAGAATACGCACTGCGAAGACCACACAAAGATTACACTGGACACATGTCATGTTTTCGCAAACATTTTCGTTCATTTATGACATGATGTGGTAAGCCGGAAAAGTAATGTAATCAGATGAATTATGCGATATTGCGACCAGCGAATCAAATATAATTCCAGAGTGACCATCCGGAAGCAGCCTCACGCGCGAACGTACACGCTCGTCAAGCCGATTCATCCATCGAAATGGAACCTTGGCATCATGCTCCATCATGGAAAGAATAGGGTTAGATTATGTACACATTTTAAACCACCGCCTTGTAGATTGTTGTGATCAGCAAGGCTTCGACATCTGGTTTCACTCGTCATTCTTTCAACCAGGAACTCAAATATTGTGAAACGTTGACGTTGGTATTGACAACAGGCTGAAATTAGACCCGGTAGATGGGCTTCACGTTTCGAGCGAACGGCTTCCCCTTCCGCATCTTTGAGTGGAGAAGGGAGACTGTTTGGATGACGCACGAGAGCTCGCATCTAGCAAGGATTACGGCGAATATGATTTTCGATGTCTTTCTAGTTAAAGCAGCGAGAGTTGCATTCTGAGAGAGGACAGAGTTGTTCATGACAAAGATAATTGAGTTGGGCAAGAGCAAGAATTGTTCGAGAGTTGTGATACATGATACGTACGTGTTGCAAAGACACGGATAAAAAAATAATGCCAGAAACCTGGTTTATCAATTTCCGAAAATAAACGTTATGATGAAAAAAAAAGTAAAATAGCTCTCACAATACTTGAAATAAAAATATAATTTTTACAAATCTAACAGTTGACTCCTTTTGCAGATTGAGGCGATCGAAGAGGATTCCATCGCATATCGCCGAGGTGTTCCTGCCGAAGTTCCATCCATGAAGGACCCAACAAAATTGACACCAGCTGCGATCACTGATGTCAATGGGAAGCGACTCGGACTTTGGTACGATTCCCTCTCCTTAGTGTCTGTACTTGCCAAGTACAAGTCATAAACGAGTCTCCCTCGTCCTCAATCGAATTATTCCATCACAATTTACGACGGAAGACCCCGTTTCATAGAACAGTCAGCAAAAATGCGTTTATATAGGAAGATAAACGGCGAGGGTGTATATTTAAGCGAACAATGCGCTTATTCTTCCGATGCCCA
The DNA here is from genome assembly GCA_911812115.1 of Pristionchus exspectatus. Taxonomy (NCBI): domain Eukaryota; kingdom Metazoa; phylum Nematoda; class Chromadorea; order Rhabditida; family Neodiplogasteridae; genus Pristionchus; species Pristionchus exspectatus. The sequence goes on along the minus strand of OU461583.1, from coordinate 30,805,270 downwards.
TTGTTTTTCGGATAGTTCGCTGCCATTTGAGATCGGATGGAGATCTCATTCCATTGTGCAAAATGAGCCAGACGGAATTCAGAGTCAACTCTCGGTTCATTGACTGTACATACACTGTTCAGGTCAAGAAACGATGAACTACTGCGAGTACTCGAGTCCGTTCGAGATGGCTCCGAGTTCACGCTCACTCTTCAACCCTACGACTTCGTCAAGGCAGTCAAACTCGCGATGAAGGCCCAGACGAAACTGTACAAAGCATATTGTTGATTGCGGAGCTTGATTGGATGTGTCTTTATGTCTTTGGTTAGCCGAACAGTCTCTTTTCCCCCGTTCATTTCCCATTTGCGACTCTCTCGGCAATTGTATCGTTTTCCCCCATCTGCAACAGGTGTTTTTCTTGTAACTAAGATATATTATTATTGTATAATACAACTCGCTCTATGAAGTGGATTCTCCAGACGAAAGTTGTTTCGTGCTCACATTTTCCCGTTTTTGCATGAATCTCATCTCCTTTTCGCAGCACGCGAGAAAGCAAGAAACTCAAAAACAGAATAACAAAGGATTTCTTTAAGAGAGGTGTACATCTCTCGTTGGTCATGCAGGAATATGCAGAGATTTTCGATCTCGCATTTTTTCCTATTTGTATAATTCCTGGAACATCGAGAGAAAAGTATTATTTTTCCTCTAACAACACATCGTCTCACAAACAATCGAGAAATTTACTAAACGTTCTCAACAATAATGAACACGATTTGTTTGTACCTTAATTACTACTTGCGGCAGACTGACTACAGTTGTTTTCTTAGCTACAGTAATTTGTAGTGTCGGAGTGCTGCACCTAACACACACTGATCACAATAGTTATCTCGATATCTCAATTCTTCTCAATCTTCTTCACACGACACAACGTAGAGTGTGCAATTCGGCCGTTTGCCCCTCTCCATTATTCATTGTCTTCAGCCTTTCGCGAGAACTGTTGAATTCGAAATTAGCCATTTTCTCTCTAAGCCCACTCGCTCATTCTTTGATCTTTTCCGCAAGGACAAAACCCTTTTTCACCTCTCGGAAGTTAATTTGAAACTCGACTGTGTTCGTGACGAATTCGCCTTGTTTAGATGACACTTGTCCACAGTGAGCGACAAGCGACGTTCAAATTGCGTTTCGCATTCGGCAGCAGAGACCCTCTTCCTTTCCCCCTGCTCCATCGCTGATGAGACAGTTGCTGTATTTGCGGGTGTGCTAGAATCTACGTGAAAAAGCCCAAGAGCATCGCCAGTGCATTACTTCAATTGCATTATTTTCTCAGATTCGTTCTCCTTCTCATTTCTCTGCGCCCTTCTCTCCTCATCGTCCTCCTTCTCAAAAAGGTGTCAGAAGACTGCCGAGAGCCTCTCATCTCGCGGCCTCTCGGGTCGCCTATCGGAATTGGATTAGTAGTGAGTGAGGCAAAGACTCTCATCCTCACTTTAACGACAACCCAAGTTGTCGGATGCATTCCTCTCCTCCTCATCTCCATCTCCTCCTTCTTCTCCCCCCCATACACATCCTCAAATTTCCATCTGCCTCGATTCGTATATCTCATTTGTTTATCCATCCGTGAAATCAGGAGGTGGATGAGGGGCTACAAATTCGTCCCGCACACGTACATATTTGGCGCGAGCAGCCACAAGCACTTCCTTCCGCTTCTCCTTCGCATAGGTCACTTCTTCTCTCTCTCTCTCGTGATGGAATGATTGGCTATAGCAGCAGTAGCTTCGTTGATGTGTTTACTAGTATTCATGATCTTAATCGATTATGGCAATTAGTCAAGCTCGGTCGCAGCTTGTCAAGAATGGTCTCACCTCAATTTGCTGAGTGTTCGACGGTTCGCCGTCTCCCTTCTCTCTTTGTATTTCTGCATCGTTCTCGGTCTTTCTTCAACCCTTCCTTTTCTCCAACACGCGTCGTCTCAATAATAAGCGTGCCGCCTAGGTGGGGGGATTTGCACAGCGGCAGCAGAAGCAGCAGGGTGTTTGTGTAGTGTGCGCCTGTCATGAGCTCTCCTCTTTCTCGCGAGAACAATTCCCTCGCATCTTCTCGCAATGTTGTTGTGTTCATCTGAAACGTAATGTCTTATGCATTTTCTTAATTAAATTAGTCTTTCAGTCTCATCTAGAAATGACATACATAGTATAACTTCGAGGCAGACTCAAATAATTAATTGTCATGCAGAGATAAGATAACCACAAGCGAAGAATTATTTCAATTGAAATAATCACCATGAAATAATTTTTGAGCTAATTGATGTAAGAGTTTACTATTGTATATGTTTATTGTTTATCTTCGACAAACTGAATCATCAGAAAGTAAGATCTATTTTCATGGTTCCCGTCACAATATCACGTCAAAACATAAACTCATCAAAACATTAGTGTCTTCCCTCTGAATCTTCGCATTACTCATATCCAGCGAACAATTATATCATGGGATTATTCGATCACATGATCCCAATTGCCTTTCATTTCCATCTGAGGCTCAGCATCGAACATGTTGTGAGTGTGGATAATCTTTCGAGACGTCTGCGACCTAAATTGGAGAAATCCCTTCGGGATATTCTCGGAAGATCTCTGAATATGAACGCCAGATGATGTCTGGGAATGGTTTTTGGCCTAGTATTCTTATCTAGCCTAATCATCACACTTTGCTCATAGCAGGTGCAACTTGTAGACCACGGGCAAAGAACATACGATCATCGTTCAATGTACTCAACCGATCCCTCATCTATTCTAACATTTCGTCGCTTTTCTCCTCTTCCTCACATCGTCCTCTTTTTTCGTCTCACTTTTCTCATCAAGTCAATCGCTTCTCCCCCCTTCTTCTCCTCCTTCTTTCCGAAGTGTGTCGTTGGATTACGGTGGACTAGTCTGAAGAGACTCTCCTCCTCTCTCCTCCTACTTCTCCCTTACACTTGTCACACAGTTTCCGAGAGCGGAGAGTTGCAAATGAGCCGGGAATAGCGTCGTGACCCCTCCTCTGCAATTTCTAGAAGGAAGTCAGAGACGCGCGCACCTCGCATACCTTTGCTTCTTTTTTATGCAGACCTGTAAACATTCTTGCTTCTTCCAAAGTCAATTTTCTGTGTGGGGCATACTTCACACGGAGTTATCTATTGCGCTATTCATGTTATGCTAGAACACTTCCATGGAAGTACAAAAGTACCATCTCGTTTTCACAGCGAGCAAGAAGCATAAATGATGGACACGATGCAATGGTGTGAAGGCGCGGGCGTCGTCCCCTAATAGTCCTCGGGGGCAAAGTTGAGCCACTTACTCCGATCTCATCCTCCTAGCGGGTGAGGCCTCCGGCACCCTCCTCCTCCTCCTGTTTATGACCGGAGCATACGACCCGACCACTAATTCGGTCTATCTCTTCTCTCCTCGTCAAGGGACTTCATCGAGAGCCCATCTGCCAATCTCACACTATTTTGACGGTTTTCCATCACTCCAATGCGATTCGCATGCACTAAATTCATCAGCCCCGTCTATCTTCACTCTCGTCACTGTCTATCAGTCAGTCTTATTTAGTCAGTCAAGTCTCTTATAAGTTTTCTTGAAGCTGCGTATCGAAGTTTCTGATTGCCGCTCGCCATAGTTTCAGTTGATTGGTGGTCTTTCTGCCCCAAAGAACGGCATTTCGGAAAGTTCGCCGGGGTCCCTCTGTGTGGCTTGGCGGCGGGGCGTGCTTAATTGTCGAGGCGTTAGGAGGGGCGTCGCTGGCGCCGAAAATAGTGACGGCTTACTTGGTTGTACTTGGGCCCTTTCTGGTGGGGGCGCGCTTCTCGAGAATCCCCCGGCTCAGCGAGGCCGCGGATTTAACTCGGTCCGAGATTTTGCCCCCGGTTATGACGTGCCGCCCTCTCTTTCCCAAATTCTTTTTCTCAGTAGTTTTCTACATTGCATTGCTCTCTCCACTCTTTCATCTCCCTCCCCTCCCTCCTTCCATTTCTGCTTCCCGCCCTCCCTCTCCCTTCCTTCCACCCCCTGTGTGCTCATGCTTCCGACAAGGAATCACCTCATTGTGTCTCGAGAAGCGGCCGAAATTCCGCAAAACGCCATTGCGTCAGCCACCTGCTGCCTATTAATCAGCCCATTTCTCGATATACGACCGCGAATCGTCTCATCCCTGCCGATTGCTAATGTCCTATATTACCATATCAAATTGAATCTCTCTCTCACACACTCTCGCTACATGACACTTCTTCTCCTCCTCCCCTTCCTTCATCTTCTCGGCTAATATCATCCCTTCTCCCTTCGCTCTCTCTCATTTCTGTCATTCGCGAAGCCATAGATTCGCTCGCTCTCTCGGCAATCTCAATTTCACCGCCCCTGATCCGATTCAGAAGTCGTCAAGAAGGAAGTGCGAGTGTGTGTGTGGAGATCGCGACGATAATGTGATGAGTGCAGCGCCAGAAATCACACTCTTCCAGGTAATCCTTCGTTTTCGGTCTCTTTGATATTTGTATAACGTTAACAATTGGTACAGTTGGCCACTGATGAGACCCCATGGTAGCAACAGCTGGCCTTACCAGTGGGTCCCACCTAGTCTTAGAGAAGGAAACTCTTAAAGCGGTTGCCCATTTACCTTTATACCTTAATCGTTGACCTTAACCTTCATCATTACCTTAGTCATCCTTTACCTTAGTCGTTGCAGTTCTTCAAAGGCGGGGCGCTGTTCCTGCTGGTGGCATGGACGGTGGCAGCAAACTCGCTCGTCTTCATCGTTCTCTACAAGAATCCCCGCCTGCAGACCGTGCCCAATCTTCTGGTCAGTAAAGTTTCTTAACTACTCTTAAGTCTCTTAAGGCTTAAGTCCTTTAAGTGAAGTCCTCTCCCTCTCAATACTATTAAGATCAATACTATTAAGAGGCAAAGGCATTGTTATCGATGTTAATAATGATCCTGTAATCCTTGAGGTCAGTATATATTTAGAAAGCTCCAGGTCGCAGGCTAGTAGTAGAGCGTGCGCTCACATATTAAATGCCTGTTTTGAAGCGAGATTTGAGCAAGAGAGAGAGAGCACTGTGAGCGGTTATGCACGCAAACGTTCCGTCCCTGGCTCCGTTTCTGATGCTAAGCGAGAAGCGAAAATAGAGAAGAAGATCGCTGCTTTGGCTCATGAGTCACACAGTCGATCGACCTTTAGCGCATTCGGAGAATTGAGAGATTGAAGGGAGATAAGAAGATAAATCCGCGTGATCATCTTACCCTTAGAGTTATTGTGATATATATAGCGCGATAGCACTATTGAGATGAGGAGATCAAGAAGTCAGTAGACTTTCAGGCTGCGCATTGTTGTATATTTCCTAGGAAGCGGAAGAGTCTGGTGCTTAATGGGTCTCTTCCAGATGGAAACACAGAGATAGCAAAGGTTAATTCACAGAGCGCCGGTTTCGATTCCCGGTCTGTGCATTAATCTTTGAAATCCCTAATAATGTTTGTAACTTGAGTCTACTCGGCAATGATCAGGGAAATCACTCAGATAAAAACTCTTCCAGGTGGGTAATCTGGCCTTCTCCGACCTCTGTTTGGGTTTGATTGTGCTGCCACTCAGCTCCGTCTACGCAATCGCTTCGGAGTGGATATTTGGCGAAACGTTATGCGAGATTTTCGTTTCAGGTAATGCATGCATTCTCTTGTGACTAGCAGTAATAAGTTATTATGCATTCTCCGGGAAAGGAATCTCTATGTGAGGGGGGGGATTGGAGGTGAAGGCTAATCGCTTCCTCGTTGTGTTTCTCTCTCGCAAACTTCCTGCTTGCACCGCATGATTGATGGGACTTTCGAAAATACATTAGCCGTTTTTTTTGTGAAATTTTCGAATTACTGTAGCCGCTCGCGTCAGGTCAGGCGGACTTGAGTCTAGCTGTGGAAAAGAGTCTTTAATTGAAGGGTGGGATCTCAAATGAGGGTAATTACTGTTCTTTAGCCCCTCTGTGTTGTGTGTCATGCGGCATTAGCGATGAGTGAGAGAAGGGCGAATGTTCGCGACGAGACCAAACGTTCCGGAAACGAAGAGTGAGCGAGCCAGTTATCACTGCGCTCTCTCTCGATTATCCGTCGACGTCAGCTGTCGGAGATTATCAAATATGGGGGAGTCGGCCTGTTAGTTACTTCGTTTCCGGCAGTGTTAGGCAGTCTCTACCCACATACCTCACTCTATCTTTTCTCTTACTCATGTGGGTGAAGAGAGGCTTCGGGGAGAGAATGCGACCAAATGGGCCTATTTGCACTAGAACAATTTTCGGCCTCACAGCCCCGCACACACTCACTCATTGGGGGAGGAAGGGGTGGGCTGAAACACTTGAAGCGAAGAAGCGACAGCACGTCAAGTGGATTAGCAGCCAGAGCAGACAGAGAACTGCCGACTTTTTTTATTTTCAGATCATCATATTTATTACCAAAGGATTGCGAGAATTCCGAAGATTGGGGACGATTACGTAAAAACAATGGTGCCTTTGAGATAACAGGCAACTTATTAATTGAGAGAGGGGCGAGGGGACGTGAGAGTAGATCATTTTTACTTCTTCTTGGCCTAACTCCATTATTGATGGGTCTGCCCAATTTGCTGTGGTATTACATTACGCCGTGTCGGAACCGTCCCCGAGGGAACCGTATGGGCACGGTAATGAGTAGTCAGAAATAATCACACAAGGAAGCAATGATCGATTACAGCGGATATTCTCTGTTCGACGGCCTCAATATGGAATCTGTCGATAGTGGGACTTGACAGGTAAACAATATTCCCAAACAAGAAATACATCATATCAAATGTATGCAGGTAAAAATGTTAAGTCTGATTATTCAGGTACTGGGCTATCACCTCTCCGGTAGACTACATGGCCAAGCGAAACAAGAAGACGGCTGGCATAATGATATTATCGGTGTGGGTGTCGAGTGCGCTCATCTCTCTTGCGCCCACGTTGGGTTGGAAGCAGGTGAGAGATTGGCTCATTAATGCATGCATACTATTTCGCTCCTTGTCAAATAAGACTCCTGTGATGTTTCAAGTTGTTGTCCATAGTGAACCACGAAGAAAATATATGTATCTGTAATCTATGGATATTACTATATTTTGTGAAGACAATCGTGAAGGAAACATAAAACATCCATATTTAAAAACACCCAGACGCATTAATTTAGGAAGTCTTTCATGTATACCTTCTTCCTAGCAGTTTCCCTATACCTCTTCATCTCCGAAACGTCGCCTCCTTGTTAATTGATCAAGATGTCAAATGTTTAGATCGCGGATGCTCCCAACATGCAGCTGCAGAACGGGACATGGCAGTGCACCTTCCTCGATCTGCCTTCGTACACGGTGTACTCTGCTACGGGTAAGAGGCTGGAGTTACGGCTCTTGTATCCCGGTTCCATGCCGATATCCCGTCATGGGACCAGGATACTAAAACAGAGCCGAAGTTACATAGAATCATTTCATAGTTTTCGGGTTCATTTCATAGTAAGAACCCGTGTATGCTGGTCTTTAGCATTAATTTTAGTATTCAGGACTTACAGACTTCTAGTCTTTGCAGCCCTGTTTGCTTATTAGCGCTGTCTCCATATCTGCAAAAGTCAAGTGCGTGTGTGCTGATGACGTTACCAGTGGAATTTGAGTCCGCGCGACTCTAGGAGATCTACGGCCCCCTTCATATGCGTTCTGGGCAGTAAAAAGAGCCAATAAAAGTGGACGAGGAGCATCTAAGGGGGGTTCATGCAGGGAAGTTACAGCAAGTTCCCTTTCTCGGGTTCCAGGGTTCTGAAAACAGGAATAAACATCAATAAACGTTACAATATACGAATCTAACGGATTTCACGGAAAACATATGATAGCAATACGATGCTAAAAATGAATGCTACTACAATGTCGCAAATATGGGAGATAGCCATACAAATGAAATTCATAATAGTAATTCGTAACTGTCGGGACTGTGGACTGTCGAGAGACTGTTGAGCACTATCTTTTAGGTAACACTTATCTCTTAGGTTCCTTCTTCATTCCTACTCTCGTTATGTTCTTCGTCTACTTCAAAATCTACCAAGCGTTCGCAAAGCATCGCGCACGCCAAATCTACCGCCAGAAGGTGAGTATCTCTCCTACTGACCGCTCACCAGAGCAGCCTGAACGACGAATGAGCCCTCCTCGCTCATTCTGACCTACAGTACCCCCAGCGGATAGTTACACACAATATCCTTAATTGATTTTCGAGTAAGTGTGTAACGGTCCAGCTGAATCCTTCTCTTCCCCCCGTTTAATGGCCCTCTTTTTCCCGATGTCCCCACACTCTCGAGCGCCCATTACTACCCTTATTTCTGGCTGACCCTCGAGCAAGTTTCGGTTCGAATTTTCATATTCGCCAATCGAGCATTGCTCTGGGTCTGATCGATTCGAACAGGATCGATCCAGAGCAATGCGAGCAGCACGCCGGCGATTCCTTTCTGAGCATGCTCTTGACGCTGTCTTTCGTCTAACCCTAACCCCGTTCCTTCTCCCGCTCCCTTCCATTAAGCTCCCACACACAGATTCGGCAACTTTCTGCCCCGCATTTCATCTCTATGAGCGAGCGCGCGCTCCTTTGCTCGAGGGTGCGCGAGAAACGAGGAAATGGTGCTTGACGATGTGGAAAATGATCGAGAACCACCCTTCTTCCGTCTCTGTCTACCTCCTCCTTCCCTAATTTCCGGCTGTCTAACAACCTCACACTTTCACACGGCTATGAACCTCGTCGTGTTGTCTTGCCCTCTGCCCCTGAAAGTCCGCTGCCGTACCCTTTCCATCCAATCAGTTTTCTCATTTTAGCTCGCCGTCTCTTCCCATGTAAGCTTTTTCCTCATTTGCCATCCGATGCCCGTTCGCCGAGGTACACCACACACACTTGCTTCTAGCGAGCGGAATACGCAACTGAACTCCACACATTTTCGAAACTAATTTTTCGAACATGTCCGCTCGTATTCCGCCCGCACTCACCCCTTTGCTTACCCGTGCTCTTAGAGTTGCAAGCCGAGACTAGCTCTGCCCTCGCTCCTTGTGCATATATATATTTTCCGCTTCTTCTGCCCTTCCCCACACTACTTATAACCATCACAGTCCCCGACACTCGCAGCAGCCCCCCTCTTTCAATGCATGCACAAGCAGTTTCCGGCAATTCTGCACTCGCTGTTCCGAATTCGATGCCTGTTACTGCGAATTTGTACGCTTGGATGAGAGCCAGGAAATTTCGCGAATTTCGAACAGTGAGCCGAGAGCAGGCTTTCCTGAGAACGGATGCTTTATGATTGCCTTGCTGAGTTGTTTTCGGGATGGGAGAAGGAGAAGAAGAAGAAGAGGAGACGACCTCACGCCCGAATTGCTTATGCGATACGCACAGCAAGTCGAATTACTAGTAGGAAAAGAGGGGACGAAGAGACTTCTTCTCTTCTTCTCGCAATCCGAGATTGCATAATCATCAAGAGAGTGTAAATGTGTGTGTGAGTAGAATAAGCTACGTGAAACATCAAAGGAAGCCGCCTTATTGATCAGTAGCTTAATCTACGTGTGTGAGCAGATGATAGCATTCGAATGATAACCTACTGGATGAGAACAAGACAACAAATTATTCTGGATAATCATCCAGTAGGTCCGAGTGTTCCGAATGTTCTCATCTGACCTAGTGCCTGTGTGTGTGTGTGTGTGAGTGTGCACGATGTGAAGGGCCAGCCAAGAGCAGTAACTCGCCGAGTACTCGTATTCTCACACTCTCTTCGTAGTTGTAGACTTGCAGTGGACAAATGAACAAAAATTCAGAATGGAGAAATTTACATTGCAGGTGATAAGAAAGCACATCGAATCGACGATTCTGCATGAGATCAGTCATGTTCTTCCAACGAGCGATGAATTTGCCAAGGAGGAAGAGGAGGAGGATGACGAGAGTAAGGGAACTCACAGAAATAAAAAAAAAGAATCAAAATATTAAATAAATTTTTAAGAAACTAAACATTAATATCTGCAGGCGAGAGCTCTGAGAAGGTTGAGAATGGTCTGAAGAATGATCCGATCGTCGAAGAGGATGAATCAGCAGAGGATGATCTGAGCACGTCCTCGGAGGGAGGAGACGAGACTGCCACCCAGTCGACTAATGTACCTTTTTTGTTGAATTTATTGTTCAAGTCTTACTTTTTACATGTTAACCACTTTATCAGCTGATTCAAGGGGTCTTATGCAGCTGGGTTGCCATTAAAGTGATCGTTTGCCAAATGGCAACCCAGTTGTAGTCTATAATTTACCAATGAAATATACGTTCAGGTGCACACGACCGTCTCCGAGCCACGCCAGCCACCCGAGCGTAACATTATCAAGAAGGAGATTCAGACAACGAAGAGTTTGCCCGCGGAGAAAGTGGAGAAGTTCGTATATTTAGAGCCTCTTTCCGATTGCATTCGAGTCAACAGGGAACGGATCAGTCATTAATTGGCTTTCTCAGAAAAAAAATCCTGTGTTCAGGTCCGTCGCATTTAGCAAAAACAAGCAAAAGACGATCCGCAGTACGGTCAGTATCTCATACGAGAAAGTGCAGAGGCACAAGATTAGGTCAGTTGTTTTTGATCATCAATAAAATGTGATTCGAATCAAGCAAAGATCTTAAGTTGTGTACACTTTCGACTGTCAATTGTGCGGGGGAAGGTGTGTATTTATTAAATGGGATTCGCTTCAGGAAGGAGCGTAACTACCGCAAGAGTCTTCAGCGCAAGCCAAAGGCCATTTCTGCGGCCAAGGAGAGAAGAGGAGTGAAAGTACTCGGCATAATTCTAGGATGCTTCACCATCTGCTGGACGCCTTTCTTCGTGTAAGAATGTTTTTGAGGAACCATCGCCTCAAAAATATCCCGATACCTTCAAATTCTAAAAGCAAATGTTGCAAAAACTTAATCAATTTTCTTCAAGCAGCTGACGAAAGATGTCTTTTTTGTAAATATGGTTTGTATTCCAATAAGATGCTAACACATTATCCATGACGTCACCTGGACATAGTCCCTACCATATGGCCATGATCAATTATTAACACATTCTCACGGGCTGTTGAACAGCAAAAGTTCGATGCATTCCACCCACTAGCAGGGTGGAATGCATCGAACTCGCAAATACATGAATTTTAGAATTTCTGGCATTTCCGCACATTTAGGGCAATTTTCTAACAATTAGGCGGAGTTTTCCAGTAAGAGTCTGATATTTAGGATTGCTAACGAAAATAATGGTAAAATGATTGCAGGATGTACGTGGTCGTGCAATTCTGCAAGGAATCTTGCCAGGTACTTACGAAATTATTGAAAAACAATTTTAAAATCTGTTTTTCAGGTCAACCCGCACATCGAAATGTTTATTACTTGGCTGGGTTACTCGAACTCCGCCATGAATCCTATTATCTATACGGTAAGTATTTGCAAGTGTTATGCCAATGTTATGGCTGATAATCGCTCTCGATTGCGTCACGTTTCGCCCGAAATACTCTCTCGACACTTTCCGTTGAGCAGTAGTCCCAATCTAATTCGCACATCCGCTTAATTATTCATGCCCACTTTCTCGGGTCGCGTAAAGACGACTAAAGTGCGAAGGCTGAAGTTACTGGGGGAATTGAGAGGTTGCCTCTTTGCAGGTTTTCAATCGCGACTATCAAATCGCGCTGAAGCGACTCTTCACGAGCGATAACAAGAATGTGCCGACGATTCGGCCTGTCTAGAAGAGAGAGCAGAGCAACCACGACAAATTTCTCACATCCACAAATTATTATTATTGCTATATGCGTTAATTGTCCCACGCTACCGGAAACGATTGTCATTAATAAACGGAAACGTTTCCTAAACATGTGCTCGATTGTCATTAATAAACGGAAACGTTTCCTAAACATTGTCGTTCTGTAGCTGTCAGCGTGATAAGGAATTCATCCGCTTGATCACTTATCGTTATGCAATCTTCTAGGAGACTCTCCCACTTTGTTCTTTCCTCTTCTTTCTTCCTTGCATCTTCAATGCGATCAAGGAGCAGATCGTACTCGATTTGTCGCTCCTTGAGATTCTTGGCCTTGATTGTAATCTCGGCGATGTCCTTTTCCGTACTCTCCAGCAGTTCCCTTACAGCTGGCTTGTCGGTAGGATTCACTTGGTACTCCTTCTTCTCCAATCGGCTCAACGCTGTCGTGAGCTTATTCCTGGCATCCTTGACGAATCTGTCGGCCATCTCCGTCTGGGCCTTGACGGCCGCTGCTCGAATGGGTCCCTGTCGAGAAATGACTCACTCACAGATCGCTCCTTCAGCCTCCCGAAGCTCCCGACGAATCGAAACGACGGAGTAGACGGAGTAGAAGGGAGAAGAGGGGGTAGACGAGAAGTAGGGAATGGGGAATTGGGGACTGGATAGGGAAGGGGAAGACGATTGTAGGGGCTTCGGTTGACGACTATTGGTGGTTCAGTGGTATGGGTTCACTGTCGTCCGATGCACCACTTGTCTGGGCCGCCGATTTACTTGCGACTGGTTTATCGAGAGGGGCAATGTTACACAACACATGATGATAGGCAAAAAGAGACTTCTAGAGCGGGGGAAAGAGATCTAGCCCACTCTATTACATTGTGATCTAAACATCGGGAATCTATAGAATTCTATCTGATATCTAATCTCTTGCAAGCGCAAGACAATAATATTGCGACAATTGCAAAAGGTTCAAAGAAGACTACTCAAAACCAGCACATTTAATCCTTCCCACAAGGCAAACAATGTTGGATGATGACATGAGTAGAGTGACCGAAGTGACTTGAGTTTTGAATTAAATTAGAAGTTGGCTACAAGTACAATAAATTCCCTCGTGAGTCGGCTGTTTCGCAAAAGGCAAATACGGATCTTGGAAGGAAGGGAAGAGGACGTCTTAGTCATCGCGGTCCTTATCAATGAGTCGACTTTGACGAGAGACGATCAGCTCTCTTTCCCCTCCTTTCTTCGCTCATAATTCCATCCCGTGATAAGGGTCTCGAGCCGCCTTTCCTTTCCCTTCTTTCCTTTCCCTGAACAGCCATCGATCACTTTCGCCCGTCGAATTACCGCATGTTTTCGGTCGATTTTCCGTTGTAAGAGTGATTTATGCTTAGGCGGAGGATGTCGCTGGGAAAGGCGACGGGAGAGAAGTTTGCGCCTGCAAAGAGCACCATCGCTGGAGTGCACAACCAACTCGAGAAGGGATTCCTGCCAGGTGAGAATAATAATTTCCGAAACGTTCGTAAAACAAATTTGAGATGAGAAAATCGACAGTTGAGCCGTAGTGTTGCAATGGGCACCCGCAAACAGAATGCTTGGTTCAATGGCCGCTTTAGAGGGAAGAGCGTATTTATTGCCATCGTTGTGAACATTGATCGTAGTAAATTCTGCCTTTGATTTCCGAATCAGCAATATTAATGTTTATTTTTATACATTTTTCGTGGAAAGTATCCACTGCAGTGAGAATAGTCAAATGGTGTTCATAATTATACTCGAGGGAGTTGTTGTAATCCTCCTGTTTACCTATTCAAGCTTTCCAATCGGAAAGTGACTCAATATTTCTGTGAATTTGATTGCGAAAACATTAAAAAAAAACTAAAAATATATGATAAATTAAGCTGTTCGTCACGTTGCAACCTCCGCAGCCGACCTCTACAGAGCACATCAACAGCTAGAAAAGGCAGCTGAGAGCCATGTCGTTGCGTTGAGAGTAAGTTGCCGAAATGGAAATTCGTCTTGAATGTGTTTTAGTTTCTAAACATTTCAGTGATCGTATGTTCTAATATTCACTCAATTTAGATCCTCGCCGAGTCTGCGAAAACCGCACAACCAGGTGCGAAGAAGCACGGAATCGCACTCGAACGATTGACTGCTGATTACGAGCAACTACTCAAACTGCACAAGAACACGGTAAGAAATTTGAATATTGCAATGTATGAGTTACGCATTGGACCGCAGGTTATTGTTGTCCGGATAAAAACTGGGCTCTCCATTTTGTCCCACCAGTTGTCTTATGACGGAAAAATCGCTTGACGTGGACGTATTTTCTAATAATATTTTACATGTCCTTGTTCTGGTATCTCGAATATATATTTAAATAATGATTTCAGCTCGTAAAACTGAGTTTTCTCGCCTCCAAGACAACTATTTACGCGAATGGAGAGAAAGACAAGCTAAAGGAAATGCAGATGGGCCATCAGAAGAAGGAGAAGGACTTTCTACGAGCGGAAAAGAAGAAGGAGAAGGTTCGATATTATATATTTACATAGTCCTTGAGATTCGCGAGATTTAACCCTATTCCAGACAGAGGAGGAGCTCGGTCAGTTCTACATGTCCGAGGCGAAATCCTTCAGCAGCCAACAAGAGATGCGATACAAGTTCTTCGTCGACAAACACCTGGAGTGGTTTGACAGGCAAGTATATCTATTTTAAATATCATTATATATTTTTCTGATTATCACCGATCATTCTTAAAAGTTTCATTCATCTACTGTCATTTATGTTGCGATTTCGCTGATCTGCTTTCAACTATCGATTAATCTGCTCACTCGCTGAAAGGCTGACTCGCGCCGCTTAGGAATGCAAAGGCTTTGGCGGAAAGAGGGGTATTTCGAGATTAGGTGTTGGTAGTGAGTCAGCCTGGGTGTAACGATCAGAGAAAAAGCATCGATTGGATCATGCATCATCGGGAATGCGATGAATGAGCTAAAACAACAGGTTGAAAAGCTTACTCATAAACTTTTACAGTTTCGTTCCAATGCTGAAACATGCCGAGTCGTTCCTCATACAAGAGGAAATTCAAGAGAAGAAGGAAGAGATTAAGGAAGAGATCAAAGAAGAAATTAAAGAAGTTGTCGAGAATCATCAAGAAAATCATCATCATGACAACCACGAACTGGTACGGGTCAAGAATTAGTAAAAAAAATGTTTTCCAAGACTCAATTTGAAAATATATTCGTGTTTTTAGGCCAAGGAGATTATCGTAGAGGCGATGATCAAGGAGGAAATCAAGGAGAAGATGCGACACGATATTGAGGAGAAGATTAACGAGGCCGTTGTGAGGGCAGTAGAGCAGGTAAGAGATTTGGAATTATCATATTTGATGAAAGTAAGTAGTGAAACAAGGTAAAGGTCACCCCGTACTCAAGGCATACAAAGTGCTGCGGCGTGCTGCGTGCTGCGTACAAAGTGCTGCGGCCAATTCTTTCCCGAGTGCCTAATCTCCACCTACTTTACCTAAGACCAAAGTATTATGCTTTCTTAGATTATTGATGGCTTCTTGTTGGGAATCGGTAAAAAGAAAATGCTCGTTTGTTATTGATTTCATTGTTTCACTGCAGGAAGTTCACGAGCATCTACACGAGAAGCTTCACGAAGCCGAAGAAGAGGCACACCACCACGACCATGGACACGAATTCACGGTGGGTCAATGAGTGTTTCATCTTCAGGATGCTTGCACAACCCTTGGAATAAATCCCAAGAAGAATTTGTCCTTATCCTGTTGTAGCGATTACTTTCTGAAAATATAATTAATAAATTTATTGCTTGTTTGATTGATACTTACTTGGAAATTACGATACCATTGCAAAAAAATTTGCAATTTCAATTGCAATTGTTTATCTACCATTTTTAATTTGAATAGAGGAGTATCGTGGATAAATAATTATGGATAAATACTGATATCGTGGAATAATTATACACAATTGCAGGAGCCCCCGCAGAAGGACAAGAACGACTACATCGAGCAGCTGCAAAAGCGAGGCGTGGCGGTGGCAGTGCTACCCGTGACCGCTCTCGCCGACCAGAAACCACTCAAGGTCGACAATGCTATCCTGGAAACTTATCAGCCAGCAGCAATATTATATGTAGAAAAAATGGACTAACACAAAATATAAATTTAAGTGTTGAAACTGGCGGAACAGCAACCATTTTTAAGTAAGGATCCTGATAAATTTTATTAAAACTATTTCAGCCGGTCGAGCACGACTACGACCGGGCACCAGTGCAGTCGCCGCCTGCCGAGATTCACTCGCCCTACGCCGATGTGGGTTTACTATTTTCTCATTCTATCAAGATAATGCGATGTTCTATCATGAAATGATGCTGAAAATATTTATAAATATAATTATAATTATATTTTGTAATAAGTACTATAAATTTAGCTTTGACAAATATGGATATCACGTTACCATTTCAGGCCCAGCGAAATCTCCGACCGGCGATGCTCCCTGAGACTCCTCCCGTGGCTGCGCCTGCAGTCATCCACCACACGCAACCCGTGCTCATCGCAGCTCCCATCGTCTCCCCCAAGCCCGTGATGAAAGCAGAGTCGCCAGGTAACATTCACGGGTCATACAATACAAAAATGCAGTTCTTATTGGTAACAGTCATAAAAAAAGTTATTCTCATTCTATCGTGCTAGAGAGGGTTTTGTTAATAATTAATCGAAAACGGCCTCCGACTACAAATAGTTAGGCGCGCACTTTTTTCATACGGAATCGAAGAAGAATGTTTCAGTGTCGGTGCCGGTGCAGTTCGGAGCTAGCGACTACGGCAAGACGCTCACCGTACTGCAGGATTACGGAGCGAGTAGCGGCGAGCAGATTACGGTGGCAGCGGGAGATAAGGTAAGAATAATGATTGTCAGTAGTGAATTAAAGATGATCAATGAACTAAGATTACGCATATTTTGATATGATTTAGCGATACATTTGTGAATATGCTTGAACATAAATTATATAATTACTGGTTTGCAGGTGGTTCTCATCAAGAGTGGAACGCGTGGATGGATCTTTGTTCGTGACAGTGTCTCGCAGAGGTCTGAATCGTTTTTACGTGAAATTTATATATAATTTTATAATTTTTACTCACCAAATATAAGTTAGTTCTTTTTCAACAGAGAGTGCCAAGTTAAAGAATTGTGAAAATTATGAACCTAATTCAATATTAATCTTTTTTATATATGTTCTTTCAGAACCGGCTGGATCCCTTCTCCATTTGCCGCCCTCTGAACCCAAGTCATCTACAATCTACAATCAGAAATTATTCAAACAGTCGCTAGATACAACAATTTTACCAGTATGAACAATTAATGAATTTAAACTCTCATTTGGAACGTCTATTTTAATGCGCTAGTATCTGCTTTTAGGTAGATTTGTGCTGATTACTCTTGTTTGAAGTAAATTTAATAATCAAGAAATTAGATAAACGCCATCATTTATTCAGAATACAGTACTTGAGAAATTACAATGTAAGTGAAACTTTACAAGAAAGCTGTTGGATGAGAGTGTCAAATACTGAGAGCAGAGAGAAAGAATTGGGGGGCATTAAGGTAGTTGGTTGCCGGGGATGAGGTTGGAGCGGTCTTTCAAAATCTGAGGCCTTTAGAGTGAGAACATAGAGAGAGGCGATGTCTTGAAATTTTTTTTAAAACTGAATATAATGCTGATAAAGGATGTCGAAATACGATCAGATAGGATAGGTAAATTGCAGAAGAAATCGAAAAAAATAATTTCCATTAAAGGTACATGAAAAACTAAGAAGAGAGAATTAAAAGCTTAGTAGTGACGGTACATATTGTTGAATAATACAGACAAAGTTGGAAGTGATGTTATTTTGGGGTGATTCATTAATACAGAGGAAAGAAACTATGAGATAAAAGAGAAGGTAGAACAACGAAGAAAGAAGAAATGTCGAAATCTCGGAAGATTAAGAAAGTGAGAGGATAGAGTGAGTTAGATGAGGATCCTGATGTTTTCGGCCTCATCTAATGAGAGTGAGAAATGATGGATTCATGAATCAAAAATAGTTCAATTGAAAGGTTGAAAGGTTGAAAGGACGATTCATGAATGCGAAATGCGATAAATTTTTATGTAAATGTAAAAGTGATTTATAAATGCGAGATAAAACAAGAGCGCACTATTTCAAGGGTATTACTAGTGTAATACGGTGAGATATTGATCGGGGGAATTTTAATACGGAGACAGAGTTATTACATACAATACGAATAGATGAGTATCGATGAAAAGAGGGAAACAATACTTGGAGTAAACTTGGAGTCTAGAAGTTCCGTTTTCCACTTCTTAAGCGGATGGGTCGTAGACAGTCGTGGTCTTCCTTTTGCGACTCGCACTGGCGCGTACCGCTACGGTGGCAGAAGTGGCCGAAGTTCTTCCGACCTAAAACGCAGTGAATTTTCACAACCTTTTAATTGTTTTTACAATATCAGATGCAAATTAAATTTTACTCACCTTCTTGACTGCAGCTTTAGCCGTCACCATCGGCTTCTTAGTGAATGAAGCGGCCTACAATGCCCTTATGTTCATCATCATCCGTGTATTTCAGTGGGGATTGCCTAGATAATTCTCACCTTCTTAGGGCGACGCTTCTTCGGGTTTAGAGGTGCGATACCGTGCTTCTCCTCCGTCTCGGTCAGGATAGCATCATCGGGAAAAGGTCCTTGTTTTCTGGAATAATTCGATTCAATAATCTGGAAAATAACTAGACCGTATTTATTTGTACAATTTATTTGTTGTGTAAGATGCTTCCATATTAGATAACATTGAAATAAACTATTTCTTACTTATTGAAGGCCTTGACCATTTCCTTTGCCTCTTTTCCACGGAAGCAGCCGAAGTACTCCCATGTGGTCACACCCTTGCCCCAATCAATGAGATACTTCATCTTGTGAGTTGACCACTTCTGAAAATACACTTTTTAATATAGAAAAGTGATTTTAAAAAATGAAAAAATAATTGCAAATATATTTTACCATACCTTTCTCTCGATAATACGCTCGATCTTCCAAACCGGCTGCTTGCCCGAATGGCCCGTGCTGAAAATAAAACTCATTAGTATACAGATAAAACTGCTGCATTAGGTTTCACTATTCAACATCATCGAATATTCCATTTTACTCACTTTCTATATACTTATCTGGTAGATAAATAATTGAAGTTGAAATCATAATTGAAAAGTACTTACATTATACCGTTCGTTGCCGGTGCCTTGCGTACACGAACTCCATTGCGGTTCGCAGCAGGTCTTCCTCTGGCAGCAGACGTCGATGCTCCCGTGCCGTTAGCCACTGCTCTTCCTGCAGCTCCTCTATCTGAAGCAGAACGAGCTCCTCCACTGCGCATGGCGCTGACGACAGCACTGGTGGTGGATGCCGATGCCCTGGCAACACGACGAGGGCTGGCACTGCCTCCTGCTGCCACGACTGCTGCGTTAGTCGGTGCTGCAGGAGCTGCAGGCGCAGTGGCGACGCGACGAGCGCTCGCGCTGCGACCAGTTTCACTGCCTCCTGCAGCCACGACTGCTACGGTGGTCGATGCAGCAGGTGCTCCGGTGCTCACTGAGCGACGAGTAGATGCAGCAGTGCCGTTGGTGACTGCCGCAGGGGTGGTCGAGGTACGACCTACACGGCCTCCACGACCTCCACGGCCAGCACCTCCACTTCCACGTGCAATCGGGGCCGATCTGGCTGCCGGGGGAGCATTGCCTCTGCCTCCGGAAGTTGCGCCTCCACGGCCACCTCCTCTGCCCTGCAATGGTGTGATCATGTTCAACCAATGTAAAGGTAAAGGTGTTAGGCAAGGCGGGATAGCCACCTCATCATCGAATGACAGGAAGAATGAAGGAAGGAAGAAGTACAGTTTTTATTATTATTATTCCGAGAATAAACTCACTGCGCCAGAACGACCACGAGGGCTTCGAGCAACAGGATTCAGAGGCGGAATGCCCCACTGCATCTCAATCACTCCAATATTGGCATTATCGGGGAAAGGACCCATCCTTCTGCAAACAAAAAAAGTTGCAAACGAAAATTAACAAACCTAGTTCTGTCTTATGCATTCAGCGAAAAGATTTGATTTTCTGCAGGGACAAGACCGTAGAATACGAAAGAGAAAAAATTGTCTTTAAAATCGATCATCTAATTACTCACTGATTAAGGGCCAAGACCATTTTACGAGAATCTCCTTGGAAAACTCTGAAGTGTTCCCACGTCGGCGGGTGGTCTTTCCACATTGTATGGTACTTCATCCTGCGATCGGGCTCCATCTGTAAATGCCTCTCACATGTCTCAATGTCAATCAATCTTTCAATGTTCTCCTCTCAATCAATGTAAATCAACCTCCTCTCAATGTCAGATACAATTATGTAGCTTATTGTTCAGAGATCTCTTTCTCGTAAGACAAACTATTATAAAAATTAAATTTTAAATGTAAAACATTGAAAAAACATACCCTCCGATCGATGACCCCGTCTTTCTTTATCTCCCATACAATGGGCATTTCGCTGAAATCGTGAAGTTAATATAACAAAAAGAAAATAATAAATGGTTGTATAGATACATGTTCGTCCGAACGAGTGATTAATACAAACGGACAATCACGTTAAAATTGTATATTCTTTATACAGATTTAAAGACGCTTTAATAACTCTTATGACCAAAGTTGGAAAATTAAGAGCGGTGGGAGAGGTACCGAATCAGTGTGTCACTAGAAAAGGCACCAAATATGAAAGAAGCTAAACAAAAATGACAAAAGTACTATACAAAGTTACATGAAAAAGGTAACGAAATTGCACCTGACAGTTGAGTATAGCTTTTTTGGCAATGACATCTGGTGATACACAACGAATGCTCAGGACGAGAGCATTATTTGGGTGTGGAATTAGTAATGGGGGTCGGATCAAAGCGATCTGCCGGCTTCCGTTGACGATTGGCTCCGGAACGGCCGACAGCAAGGGAGATGACGGCAGGGGCAGCCGATGATCCCGGTCTACTGAAATATGTAAATTGATATCTAAGATTAGAACGTCTAGAAGCTCCGATATATTTGTCTCTCTATTCAATCATGATGGAAAAGGATGAATTCAAGCCGTTTTCTCAAGTGCTAATTATTAAAAAAAAGATTGGTTCAGTCATCATAGAAAAAAGGTAAATTCAAGCCGTTTTCTCAAGTATCAATTATTTAAAAAAAAAAGAGTTTAATAGCTGAAATAAAAATTACCTTTCGCTCTCATCCGAATTATCTCTGGTTCTTGATCTCTTTGCTGGCTTCGAGATGACTGCAGTTGGAGACTTCTTTTCCTCAATTTCTTTCTTCTCCTTCTCAATCTTTCTCTCTTCCTTCTTTGGCCCTTCTTTGGTTTTTGGTGACTTCTCCACATCTTTATTGTCCACTTTCTTCTCAGTAACCTTCTTCGCATCCTTCTTATCATCAGTCTTCTCTACTTTCTTCTCCTCCTTCTTTTCAACAGTCACTTTCTTCTCCTCCTTCTTCTCCTCTTTCTTGTCAAGCTTCTTCTCAACAGGCTTCTCCACTTTCTTCTCTTCTCTCTTCTCTACGGGTTTCTCCATCTTTTTATCTACCTTCTTCTCCTCTTTCCTTTCAATAGTCTTCTCAACAGGCTTTTCCAACTTCTTTTCCTCCTTTTTATCTACAGGTTTCTCCAACTTCTTCTCCTCTTTCTTCTCATCCTTTTTCTCCACAGGTTTCTCCAATTTCTTATCATCTTTCTTCTCAACTTTCTTCTCAACAGGCTTCTCCATCTTCTTCTCCACCTTTTTCTCTTCTTTCTTCTCCTCCTTCTTTTCAACGGTCTTCTCCACTCTTTTATCCTCCTTCTTCTCATCTTTCTTCTCTACTTTCTCTTCAACTTTCGGAACAGGCTTCTCCATCTTTTCCTCCTTCTTCTCTGACTTCTTCTCGGCCTTCTCAACTGGATTGTCCTTCTTCTCCTGTATCTTCTCAACAGCCTTCTCCATCTTCTTATCTTCATTCTTCTCGATCGCCTTAACCATCTTCGTTTCCTCCTTCTTCTCAGTAGCTTTCTCAACAGACTTGTCTTCTTTCTTCTGAGCCGGCTGTTCCATCCTCTTCTCTTTCTCAGTTGGCTTCTCCACTCTCTTCTCAGTATTCTTCTCCATCTTCTTCTCTTCCTTCTTCTCGGTGGTCTTATCGACCTTCTCAGCATCCTTCTTCTCTGGAGGCTTGTCAACCTTCTTTTCTTCTTTGTGTTCAACAGCTTTCTTCATCGTCTCCACTGCATTCTTCGCCACAGGCTGATCCACTTTGCTACCCTTCTCTTCTGCTATAGCTGCCTCCTTCACGGCGATCTCTCCATCTTCACTCAGATCCAATCCCTTCAGTTTCACTTCCTCGGGTCTGAGCAGAACCTCCTTCTCCAGGTCGAAGATGCATCGACCCGCAACAACAACCGTTCCTTGCGGGCAGTGCTGAAACGAAAATTGATTTAGAACTAAAGTTTCACGGTTTGTTCAGGGTTGGCCAAGATTTTTTTCCACGTGGGACATGATTTTGCCATTCCGTACTCCATGAACAAATAAAAAATAATATATATTTATAAATTATTCTTTGTTGGTAGCTCGTTTTGGAGAGGGTCATCGGTCAACTTTTTTGCAAGCCATCCGAATTTCGATCTTAGTAAACAATATGTTCTAAAACATCATTTTTAAATTAAATCTTAAAAGAAAATCATTACCGATAAAGTGAACGAGGGAATTTTTGTATATTTTTTAAAAAATAATACAAGAGCTCTTTTATCTTCGAAAAGTGTAAGCTTAAATGCTCTCTACAGTTTAGTTCCCTAAATTAATTTTAAAAAATATTAGAGTGTTGCTCACCTCTCCCTTCGTCCAGTGGTTTTCCAATCCTCCCAGAGTGAGGAACGGCGCCTTGCACTGACTGCACGCGTAAATTTGCTCGCGACCAGCGTGCTTCCTTAATTATATTTTATATTTTTGAAAAATTGAAATTCATCTTTTTTTGGTAAAAAAGATTTATTTGTAAAATTGAAATGTTAACGTTGAACTTACATTCGAATGTGCCTGTCCCCAGCGTGGAACGTGTTCAATCGGATATGGCAGTAATAGCACGTTCGCGCCGCTTCTGTGTCGAAGCCTCTATTGGCTACCTGGACAGTCGTGTTTCGTTTAGATACATACTTGTCCAGTGCTAATGGCTGACCCTATGACACCGTAGACATTACATGACTCCAGCTAATGCAAGTAAACCGAAGAGCTAACCATCGCGGCCTTCTTGTCTCCCTTCGACAATCGTTTCTTCGGCGATCCACTGTGATCGTCATCTATGGATTCCTGCTTGATGGACTGGAATTATTTTTTGTTATTAACTTTTAATATTTAAATAAAAGTATTTAATTACCGTCTTGGCGTCATCGTCCTCCGTCGGCTCGCGCTTGATGTCACGCTCGTTGTGGCCGAGGGCGGTGCGGGATCTGAGTATATAGAGTAAAACCTACTTTAAAATATTTTTAAAGCGACAAAATATTTGTAATCGAATAGTTGCTGCACTGTTCAGTTAAAACGACGGGATGTTTATTATCGAATACAGTAATCTCACCTCTTCACCGGCGGCAATAAATCGTGGAAGGCCTTGGAAGCAATGGGAGGAGCATCAGAAGGCGTCTCAGGCCTGAGAGGAGCTGACGATCGAGACGAGCGAGTTGATACTATACGAGACGTGGAAGGAGGCGAGGGCACTGCAAAAATGTCAATAGTGTTATCAGATGCTGTGAAAATAATCACCGATTCCGTCGTTTGAAGCTGGTGTCGCAGCCCCTGCAAAGACTGCTGGGGCTGCAGATGCTGCAGGGCCAATAGACGAGCGTGTCGCTCTGCGACCCGAAAGCGAAGCTGGGAGCTCGACCACGCTTGCTGTAGGCTCAAACGCAGTCGCAGCCGAGTTCCTTGTCGTGCGACCGATCGGCTTGGGAGTGTCGTCAGCAGGTTCCACCTTGACAGTCTTCGCAGGAACCGCTGTTGCACCGGTATGCGACGGTGCGGCAGACTTGCTGGCTCGAGAGACCTGCAATAGTTTATATCATTGGAAGATCATACCTTCTATATCAATTTAAGATACTGTAAATAAAATCTGGTGTGAATCTTCGCTTACCCGGCTAACTTCTGGTTCAGCAGAAGATGATGACGCTGCTGGTGCAGCTACAGTAGACGAGGTCGACGGCTTGGAAGGAGCGGCCGGCAATGGTTCCGTCTTGATGATGAATGTGGGCATCGGTTGTGTCTTGGCCTTGCGACGAGCGAGAGCACGAGGAGAGGGATCGCCTCCCTGCAATAATAACTTAAATGTTGTTATTAATAAATTTGCTAAATCGTTGTCGTTGTCTTACGAC
This sequence comes from Pristionchus exspectatus, assembly GCA_911812115.1. Taxonomy (NCBI): domain Eukaryota; kingdom Metazoa; phylum Nematoda; class Chromadorea; order Rhabditida; family Neodiplogasteridae; genus Pristionchus; species Pristionchus exspectatus. The sequence goes on along the minus strand of OU461583.1, from coordinate 30,781,058 downwards.
TGTAAAATCGTAGATACGCCTTCATCTTTTATGAATAAACTCACATTCAGGGCGAGACAGTGTCGCGTGTGGCCGGCGACCGAGTTCGGATTATTGAAGAGCTTGTGGCAGACTCGGCACTCATCTGCAATTAATATAATTGATAAAGGTAAAGGTAATCCACGTTAAGCGATTTTACAGTCGTAAGACAACGATAGGTGGGACCAACTGGTAAGGCCAGCTGTTAGATATAATTATGATATAATTGATAATTTTCCACTAATCAGATGCCTTACATGTTCCCTCAGCGTCCTCGTCCTCGTCCTCGGTTGCCCCTTCGTCAATTCGCTCCACCACCACGGGCGCGGCTGGAGGAGGGCGAGGAGCTCCGGCTTTCTGTGGAGCGGGCTTGGGCGGAGAGGGTGCTGCGTTCTGGAAAGCATCACTCATCAATCAATCAATTATCGAGCGTCAGGTCCTGATTATAGATGTTGTTCTTCCACAGATCAGGATGTCTTCTACATATGTAATAGATAGATTCTGGATAGCCAAAGTTTTTTTTAGAAATATTAAATTCAACTTGATTCTGAAGCAAACTCGTACGTGGGCGGCTATGCAGTGACGCGTGTGGCCAGCGCACGCATTGAGGTTGTCGAAGACCCGTCCGCACACGCGGCATTTGTCTGTAAAATTATTTTTGAAAACATAATAAATAAATAATTAATAATAATAAACAAAAATATGTTCAGTCCCAAAAAAATAATCCTAGCACTCCAGGAACTAGACTTCGAGAAAGTACTCTGGACCGAATCGCGTCAGGGGACCTGCTGCCTATGGTAACGCGTGCGGTCTGCGTCGCGGCCGTAGGCTAACGACACGAAAGCAAGAAAGGGCCAGGGAGGGTCGACTCTTTTGTAAACACGAGAGGCAACGAGTGCTATGAATTATGGGCATTCGTTGATTGAAGCATCGAAAGCTGAGCAGAATGAGCCTCACATGCGCCGGTTCCGTCGGGATTCGTCTTGGTGCGTCGGATGGTGGGGGCGGCTGGCTTAGTCGCTGACAGCACGGAGGAGAGCGCGTGCAGGGCGCTCTCGGGCGTATCGATCTTCACGGGAGCATCGAACACGTCATCTTTCTGAAGCGAAATTGAGTAAAGTTGTTCGTCGAAATTCCAGATGATTCATGAACCAAATGAAGAAGTTTGCTCACCGCAACTCTCTTCACGGTGGCCCTCCTTCCGACCATGCTCGTATTAGTGTTGTCCTTGGGGTGATTGTATCGCATGTGAGAAGCGAACACGTGTTGAGAAGCCACTTCCTCATTGCAGATGGGGCAGATATCTAAAATAAATATTTGAATAGCATGTAAGTTAATCCAAGAAATATTAGCCAAAAACAATGGAATAAAACAAGAAATTCTAAGAGGAATGAGAAAGGGCCTAAAACCAATGTCTGCGTCTCTGACGGTTACAGTATTTCGCGAAATTCGCCCCAAACACTCTCGCTCCCGCCTTTTTCTATTCAAGAGAGATGGATCGATTCTCATTTTTAAATAAAATTATTCTATTTTTAATTGTAAGAAAGACTACGATCAATTTCGTACCACCTCCAGTTCAAAATCAAATACTGAACTAAAAGAAGCTGGAGTGTGATTGCACAGGATAATTAGAGGATACAGCAAGATAACAAAGTGTAGAGAGAAGTGCGCGAGAAAATAATTTGCGTAAATGAGCAGAGAGATTGTGAAGATAAAGTAAACTAATATAGAGGCATCAATTCTGTATACAAAATCTTTTTCTCTTACAGCCACAAGACCCAAGCCACTCTGTCACCCTAGCAATGAGAGAATAGGAAAAAGAATTAGAAGAGGCTGAGCAGAATTGAATAAACTGAGCTACTATACTGTCATCAGATCTGTATACAATATCTGCGTCTCTGACAGACAAAGGGATACTCTGGAATCTCTGTCACCCTAGCTAGTCAACAATAATCGATTGATTCACAAGCTAAGTGACTGTAGCTCGATCGTACCTAATTATCAATGAGAATTGAAAAAAAAGAAGAGGAGTGAAGAGTCAGAAACAGATAAATCGAGAAAAATGGGCCTATGTGATCTCCAGTATACTGTACTCCCTTAGAGATGGTTCGTACCATGACCGACATGTAACAACATCTCTCTCTGACCCTACCCACTCTCTGCCACTCTCGCCACGAACACCCCAGTGCAAGGGGCCCGTTCTCCATATTGCGCAGCTTAAGGGGAAATGACTTTTCATATCCATGGATGGGGCATCTTTCCTTTTTACTTACAGATCACTTGGTACACTTCAAGAGGAGGACCATGGACGGAAAAGTCAACATCATGCAGGCCCATTGCCTTTATTTCGGGAAAATATGTTGAAAATATGTCGAAAATATGTACTTACAGATCTTGTCGGCTGCAGGGGCTGCAGTGGTGACTGTGAGATTGGTGCCGGACTGCTTGCGAGCGAGCGCCGTGCGTCTGATGATTATGGCAGTTACATCTTGAGTAGAGATGGGAAAGGAAGAGGGAAGAGTCGCGAATGTATGCAAAGTGAGCCGCGCTCTTCCACAAGAGCGAGAGGGAATGGCCTCTCTTCCACAAGAGTGAGATCTCTTCCATAAGACTGAGAGCGAAAAAGCTTTGAAAATGGAGCAATTTTGTTGGGTTTTTTTCTCAAACTAACCTACCTTAATGATTTTCAACATATTTATCACTTGGGTGCAAAAATCCGCCTAAATTCCTTTATTTTTAAAGCTTTTTCGCTCTCAGTCTTATGGAAGAGAACTCACTCTTGTGGAAGAGAGGCCATTCCCTCTCGCTCTTGTGGAAGAGCGCGGCTCACTTTGCATACATTCGCGACTCTTCCCTCTTCCTTTCCCATCTCTAATCTTGAGTCGTCTCAATTATTTCCCATACCTCTCCCTCTTCTCCCTTGGCACTCGTGGATTGAGCTCGTCCCTTATCCTCTTCTCCTCTTTCAACTCGGCCGCGCGCTCTGCTTTCAATTTGGCAATCTCCGCTCGCTGCGAATTAGCTGTTAATTTCATTTTTTTAAATTCTCGAATCTAACCTCAGCTTTAGTCTTGGGGTGTGCGTGTCTCACATGCGATGCGTACTTGTGCTGATTCTGGCAGATAATGCCGCAGAAATCGCACTCGTCTGCAAGGTTTTTTTTGTTGTCAAGGAAAGTAAAGCAGAAGTCGTCTCACATCGATGCTTCTTGTATCCACTGGCAATGTGTCTCATGATGAATCGTTCCTCGTAGAGTCCCTTCCTAGCAACCTGCTCGTACTTCAGTGCAATCTTCCGCTGGTTGATTTGATGATCGAAGAAGTCGTCATCGCCCATCATTTCGCTCTGAATTTATTCATATTTAATTGTTTAATTTAAAAAGTATAATTCTCACCTTAACCAGCGGATTTCCGGCGTCGTCAAACTGTAGCTCAAATGGCTTGAACGGAGCATTAGCTGCCCGGTGCTTGTCGACACTGAAAATTTAAATTAGTAAGAATATTGGGTTAGTTTCGTAGAAGTAGATTTAGTAAAAATTTGATTTTTTATATAAATGTAAATATGCTTACGGCATTCGTCGCTCGGTCATCCTCAACTCGGAGACGTGATTGACCTGCTTGATGGGAAACGAGATAGGAGGGAGATTGGCGATGTCCACGTAACTGGCATTTGGCCCAATGTAGGATCCATCTGAAATTACAGTTCTTTCTCTAAAAGTACGAAAATTGCTCATGCATCAGCAGCATGGTGCTTGAAAACGAATAAAATAAGCAAATTACTAAAGTTTAAAGAATGCTCTTTAGATGCAACGAATTATTGTGTCGTTGAAACTCACAGGTGATACATCCATTGACAAATTCGACTTCTTCTTCCTTGATGATCACATCCGGCTCTTCAATCTTGATCGTTCGATCATCGAATAGGAATGAATTGCCCGTGCGCTCTCTTCGGATTGCAATTGGATGCTCGCCCGACTCTGCTGATTCACTCGACTGAAATGTATTCTCTGACCATGAATCTCGGATAAATACAAAAAAACTTATACGCACATTCTCGGTTCTAAAATACACTATATGCGCTATCATAATATTCGACGAGCATATGCTTAAGTTGGGGAGGGGATTATTCGATCGTGGAATGGGCCGAGTTGTATTCCCTTGGCAAGGCGAGGGGAGGCCATCCGTGCTTGCCTCGGCATTTCCACCATGATAATAGGGCGAAAATCGGAATTAATTATGAGAATTGATTGTGGAGTCTACATTTAATACATTGACAGTGATTGATTTGCTTGTACGCCGTGATACGGTGCGCTGAGGTCAATCGTATTTGATTCCCGAATTAATGATAACAAGGAGGGCAAATTCGTGTGAAATGGCGAACAATAGGAGGCTTGCTTCAGTCTACCGTACTCACCGTCCTTTCCATTGGCGGTTTGGGCGGGAGCAGTTCGGGGAGACCGTATTTGCCGACCTTCAATCCTTCTGATACCGTAATCTCCTCGTTGCGAGACTCGGCTGCCTTGCGGAGTGCCTGAACAAGATGAATCAGTAAAACAATCCAACAAGATCTTATCACACCGCGCGGAGGTAAAATATTCCATCTATAGTCCTGACAAGATACTGTCACACAGCGCGGAGAAGAGAGGGATAATTATTGCGCCATCTCAGATCACGTAGAGGATAGTTCCCTGTAGACATCGTCAGATGTGACCCTAATGGTGTCCAGGAAAGAAAGAGAGGGAGACAGAGTAGGATCAATTACACAAGGACAGGCAGAGGAGTCGGGTCAATAGAGAGAATAAAGCGTAAAGACAATTATTTGTCTGGTTCCAATAAACACGCCATCGATGGTCTTATGCTTAGAGAATGGCCAATATAAGCTCGAAGGGAAATCCATCACAAAGAGTTCATCTACCGTACTTTCAGCAACACCATTAGACAATGAAAGTATCCTTCCAATAGACAGTTACCACTATAATCTCGGCGGGTAAAGCTACCACAAAGCGTTGGTCAACATTACTTTCAGCAGCACCTTCTATTAGACACTATATTCTCGGCCGGCAAATGGTATCGCAAAAATTCGTACAGCTACAGTAACAGGGCATTTTTAATTGAAAATTGAATATAGGTAATCGATTCCCTATCCCATATTCCGTAAACTACGCCTTATTACTCACTCTTCCGAGCAGAAGAAGCGCCTGAGTTCCGGCATCCACGTCATCGACGTGTAGGCAGCACAGATTGTTGAGGTTGGAGATCAGTGGACCGGGGATGCACTGAAATATATTGTTTGTATACGTTTTGATTCACTTATATTTTATCAAGTGACTTCTGAAGCTTATTGCATATTTATAAATCAGTGACTGAACCCTTTCCCATTGTTTAGATTTACTGTATAAGATATTGTCGTTCTTATATCCTACACATAATTTACCACCGCGATTAAGGATTTTGCATTAGGGACTGTGCTGCGAATGGTACACACACAATGGAATAAGCGCATGTTGTGAATTTCACTTGCATGATCTGCACAAGCGATCAAGTCAGTTTGATTATCTCAGCACCGTTCGGGGAAATTAGGCAACTCGTGCGAACACTCCATTGAGTGTTATGACAACGCTACGGATTCTCCCTTTGTATTCGCAAATAATGATAATGGCTCTCACTTGTCCGGTCGCAATTCCCTGGAAGATCCGTATTGCGTCATTGGCGAATTCGACATGGAAGTTGTCCTCGTTTTCCTCCAGAAGCTCCGCGACGCTGGCGACGTGGCTCGCAATCTGCAATGCAATGCTGTCTCTCTATCGCGCGCGCGCTCCCTCGTCCGATCGATTGGCGCGCCCTCTAGAGATTGCACGTGTGGGAGGAATCTGTAACGACTTACCTTGTCGGCCACGCGTTTCTTGATGGTCGGAGGCCGTGCGGTAGGTCGCGCTGCAGCTGCTGCTGCATCGTTAGTGGTCGGGCTGACTTGCGGCGGCGGCTGCGGCTCGACTGCAGCAGCGTCGCCGTCTTTAAGACTGCCATCCACCAGGTTCATTCCCTGCAAGGCGTTTACGTCACGTTATTGTCGCGAATGGAAGGAATAATACGCTGCACCGAACACGACAAACTGATGACTATCGCAGAAAGCGCGTAGTATGGCGAGGCGCGCCGGCTCTAATCGATGCTACGCGCCCCGTTGCTTTGGGCTTGACTACCGGCGCTTTTGCTTCACAGCCAGCTACACATACGAATCTTGCACACGAGCGAGTAACGAACGCAAGAACGCCTAGAAATCAGCGTCGAAAGGCAGTTGTAAAGCAAGAACGAGAGACCACGGGGAAAGAATCGAGCGCGCTCGCCACACAACTGTCAAGAGGGAAAAGAGAGAGAGCGGGCGGAGGGGAAGTGATGGCGGGGAGAGCCAAAGGGGCGGGCATTTGCTAACCAGCGCAAGTCTCGTACTAGGAAAATCAAAATTGCCTTCTTAACGCCGTTCTGTCGACTTTAAAGGGAAAGATAATTAGCAAAATTTTTGGTAATAACGGAGAAACAATTGCTCTATAAAGTGAAGCAAGCAAAACAATTATAAATATTCAAAATATACGTAAAATTTCAGTGGAATGTTGGAATCGCATACTTTGCAATAAATCCTTATTTGAGTCATTTACCCCGCATTTAACATTATGAAATGAATAGTAGACGAAGGAGTGATGTTTTGAAAGCTCCTTACGCAAAAAATAAAAATTACCGCCCAACAAACACTATTTTGCACGGAGCAAAGTGCTATACACGGCGCGATAATAATCCCGTCTACTGAGTGGAAAGCGAGTCAGGCAGTGGAATGCTTGATGACTTTCCTTGCATGAAGCCAAGAAGAAGGGGGGGGGAGGTTGGATTGAGGGAGGAAAGGACAATGGAAGGGGAGAAGGCGCAACGCGATTAGGCAGTGCAGGGGCAAAACAGCGTTTCGAAACCACGCGTCTTTGTAAACAAATGGGAGTTGGAGTGAGGAGGGCGCCAGTATGGTATAGGTACTGAGCCAGTCTGCCCTACCCCTCTCTCTCTTTCTCTCCCAATGACCTAGGTCATTCATTCACCCTGAGAGACAGATGTGCTGGGGCGGGCAGGAGGCATTGCACAGTGGATGGAAGAATAGCAGGAGGAAAATGAGCGGGAAGAGAGCACTCAGCTCAAAATGGGATTGGATCGGAGATGAAAGGTGAGAGGCAGATGCAAGAAGATCTAATAGGGTAGGTAGCACTGATTGATGGGCATGGCCATTTTTTGAGATAATTTCGGGAGGGCACTCACAAGGATGCCTTGCCAATACTACAATAAAGATGAGTGCATACATTAGCGCATTTACTAGTACGGAATAGTATACTGCACTCATAATGACCATCTTACAGAATTAGCTCGGTTCAAGTGTACAGAGGGAAGAACGGGAATTTTGCAGTAACTAGGAATATACCATGGCACAAGTTGTGGAGATCGTGGCCAATCAAATTGAACGTTATCATACTTATATCAATAGATTTCTTGACAAATATCTATTTTTTTTATTTTTTTAACACACCATTTAAACATTTTATTTGTAAAGCATTCAGTAATTCAAGTTTACATTTTGTTTATTTGAAAGCAGTGGAATGTTGAAGTCCACAGCCAAGACAACAGTACAGATACAGGTTTATCAGTACTCGCAAAGTTGCGCTGATCAAGATGGGGTATCAGAAGGCCGTTCTTCTTTCAAGATAGTCATTTCGAGGGGTCTCGGGTCAGTGGATTGGTCTTCTTTCCTTGTCACAGTCGCAATGGCTGGAGCAAGATTCCTGCTCTTTTGGTTCCCGATAAGAAAGGTGGCGGAGTTGCAGGCAGATTGAGTCCCACTGTAGGTCCAATACGAAGCCTGGTGTGCTGCACTTTCGTGCTGGACTTTCCAACATACTGATCTTGAACGGTCCAATTTAGAGTCAATTGTATTTTTAATTTATAAATTTAAAAAAATTAAAATTAAAATTAGCTACTCTGACCTGAACGTATACAGTAGCGAGCAAAATTCACGGGCACTTTTTCAAAGTGTCATGTATTTTGAACCGCTAAATCAACCTGATTTGAAATTTGGACAATACCTAGAAAATTCATAGTGCATAGGATAATTGTTTACTTATAAGTTTCCTTTGCGAAAATGTTATTGCATAGCGATGACGCAATCGAGGTAAACTTTTAAAAGGAATAATTATTCCTAAGCATTGTATTTTATCTTTCCACCTCTTCAAACTGTTTATGCATAAAGATAACTTCGAGAGCTGCCCAAAATTTAGTAGAATTTTGTTATTGCTAGATTCTGTCGCTGCAGAGAGTGAATGCGGTAGGTATTTCATCACTCCGCTCCAATACATTCCGAGGATCATCCTGCTTCTCATAATCATAAACTGAGATCAAGTGAGTGTGGTGAGGATTGACCATCATTTGTATATGAAAGAGAAGAGTGGGTGAAGCGAGTGTTGAACAACTAAATGTGCCTCAGCAAATCAATCATAACAGACAGGACAGAAAAGCAAATTATCTGAAATCTTGAGCCATTTATCATAGCTGTTTTTACAATCTTTCTGCACTATACACATTTAATTTACACATTCCAGCCTTGGCGAGACAATTTGTCAAAGGCGGTTCTGGCGGTGATATTTGCTTGTTATAGCTCTCGCTACCACGATGAACAATAAAGCGTACAATCTTTCTCGATTTTTTTATCATGTCCGAGGCGAAGCAGTGAAATTATTTTTTTCTATAAAATGCATGTGCTCTCACTGTACACTGGCTCATTTCGTCATTTGTTTGGAAACAGTAAATTCTCTCCAGTAATTGTCAGTGATTTACAGATGGTTCTTCTCCATAAATCAGTGAACGCTCACTCTCGATCGAACCATCATCACCCCTACCCTCAACTCGTCGCATAATCTCCTCTTGCTCTTTCTTCTCCGTCCCCCTCTTTCCGCTGCGTTGTGCCTCGTACTGTTTCATCTCTATCACACGTGAACACTGCTGAAAGCCACGTTCGCTCGCGAAAGTCGAGTGGGCCGTGCGAGAAAATAACCGGAGATTTACAAGATCGTATTAGCGCAGCACCCTCGGTTCTGCACGGACTCCGATCATCCTACTCGAATACTCTGCTCATGCTGAACAGTTCCTGCTCGAACACTGATCTTCTCCTAGACTTTAGCCGCACCCTCAGAGATTTTTTGCTGAACGGTCAAAGTCGAATTTGGAGTACACATTGAGTAGCTCATGCAATTGAATGGAAAAAAATCCATAAAAAAAATTTTCGGCATGATGATGATATTCAGATGTTTATAGCAGTTGCTTAAGTCCAGGTACGATGTGGGATTACGTATTACGTTCCGACATGATCGAATGCAGTCCTCCTCACTATGTGGGATCTACATCACGAACGATACATAGAATTCTCGATCTTTGTTCAGTCACACGGTGTCATGAAACAGCACACTCTCAATACGGAACACTCTCTTTCATCGGGGGAAACCGTTTGCTCCGCCTCTTGATCAGGGTTCGACGAACTGGTATAAAAGGTCGGCCAAAGGTGCACAATTTCCATCCACTTCCCTCTTCTATTTCTATCGAAGATATTACTTGTCATTAGTTCGAATGTTTGAAAATGATATTAATTTTTCAATATATTTCTGCATATTTTATTTCAGTGCGCAATCTACATGGAATTAGTCTACGGACGTCTGCTATGCTAGATTGTTCACGCGACAAGAAGAAAGACACTAAAATTTCCTCCTTCCTTGATAACGCGCCTGTGTTCAGCAAATTCTACTACATACCCAGGTATTGGATGATGAATCCTCAGCAGCCATTAAATAACTCCCAGGACATATTCAATCCCTTGCGATTGGATCTCCACTTCTGTGATCTGCTTCGGTGTTTGTGAGCTGTCAATTCGAGTTGGCTCGGCGTTATTCGCTTGACAGGCAAACTTTTTATGATGGTCGGGAGTCATCTAATTAATACAGGAATCGCAAACTACCGTAGTTACTAACTTCCTCCCAGTCCATTCTCTACCTCTGCACCTGAGATTTGCAAGGTGAGACAGGACTTCAATCGATGGTTCTTGATCGTATTTTCTCATTACTTTATCTTCTCGGCACAACTCCCAAGTGCGACATCGCCTTTTTTTGGTTTCTCTGTTCCATTTTCAAATTCTTTAGGGGTAGTGATAGATTGGCAGTGAATACGAGAGGGATGAACGGAGAACGAGTAATCTGTCGAGTCGAATTATACAAGCTAGGAAACTAGAGAGGTCAAGGTAGAAATGCAAAAAAAAACATAGTTTTCAGTGACAGGTGGGATGGTTGATGACTTATGTTAAGAATACTTTGAGTTATGCCCATTCGACGATGAAAGTTTTGAAAAGAGAAATAATTATCACAGGTATCAGGAGAGAATGTACCAATAATTGCCCTTTCGGGAACAATTTTTTTCATATTCATTTTAAAAATCCCATTTTTTGGCTATAGTATAACCAAAATAAAAGAAAACTTTGTGTCAGGACATTTGGTCACAAAGCCGGCTTTTAGGGATTTTCCGGTCCTGGAGCCGGCACTTGCATATCTCAGCTCCCAGATGACCTAGAGAGATGGCACCGGGCCCAAAAAATCCGGAAAATTATTTGAAAAAACTTTTATATTTTGACCAAACCCGGGGGACAAAAAATAAAAGAGATAGAAATTAAAAACTTTAAAAAATAGCATTTTTTCACCTAAAACATTTTTTCCGGTACTCTTAACCCTCAAACGCAGGGAATTTTATTGCTGTTTTCGAAAGAAGGAGTCATTATGTGAACATTAAAAAATATAAATTGAAAATCGAAGGGTACTGTATTTTTGATTTTCCACCCCGAACCATGAACATCCATAAAATCCGAAGCTGTGATCTTTCTGATTTCGCCTCCACAGTCGAAATTCTTCCGATTTTTCGAAGTGGAAATGTTTTTATGAAATTTCTCGATCAAATTCAACATTTCTGAAACTTTTGACCTCGATTCCTGCAGTTCCATTTTTTTAGTTTTGGACAATGACCCGGGGTTCATGGTCTAAAACTCAAATGGAGGCATGAACCCCGGGTCATGGTCGAAAAAGCGATGATGGCCAAATTGTCTGATGGGAATTTTATTTGATAGAATATTGCTTCAATAAACTCCAACATTGATGAGGGACCAGTATTTCGACTGTGGGGTTGAAATCGGAAAGATCATAGCTTCGGATTTTATGGATTTTCATGGTTCGGGGTGGAAAATCAAAAATACAGTACCCTTCGATTTTCAATTTATATTTTTTAATGTTCACATAATGACTCTTTCTTTCGAAAACAGCAATAAAATTCCCTGCGTTTGAGGGTTAAGAGTACCGGAAAAAATGTTTTAGGTGAAAAAATGCTATTTTTTAAAGTTTTTAATTTCTATCTCTTTTATTTGTTGTCCCCCGGGTTTGGTCAAAATATAAAAGTTTTTTCAAATAATTTTCCGGATTTTTTGGGCCCGGTGCCATCTCTCTAGGTCATCTGGGAGCTGAGATATGCAAGTGCCGGCTCCAGGACCGGAAAATCCCTAAAAGCCGGCTTTGGGACCAAATGTCCTGACACAAAGTTTTCTTTTATTTTGGTTATACTATAGCCAAAAAATGGGATTTTTAAAATTAATATGAAAAAATTTGTTCCCGGGGTCGTACATTTTCTCCTGATACCTGTGTTATTCTCAGATGTCCGCACACCCAATGATGAGCAATGCGCTACACGCCGGGCATCAACGTAGACGAATCGAGTCGGCCCGTGATGACTCAGCCATCTGCAGCAAGGTACTAGTTGTTGTTTTGTCCGTGCATTGGGAAATTGCGAATAAACTACGACAGCGTTAAAACTTATGCATCTGCGGTATAATTTATGAATAAAAAATCAGATAAACAAGATGACATGAACTGAGTTATAAAGTATTTCTTAAAAGGCCAGCTAGGTAAGATTCGAAGGTTCATGGCCAGACATCGATATCCTTTTAAATGTGTCTTGAAAGGTATGTATTAAGAGAGATATCATTCAAGGCATCCTCGACTTCCTTCACGCAGCCTTCTGAGGCAGCCCATTCGAACGGTGGATCGACGAATCGCATAACTCACCACAACACGACACATCACTCCGTGCACCACGGAAAGTCGCTATGTGAGTCTTTGAAAAATGTATACTTTGCTAATATCTTATTTAAAGCCATCTAATGGAAACCTCGTCTTCTACGAGAGCGATCAGACTTCGCTCACGCATTATTACTCGATTATTTCCTAATCTGATTCTATTGCGCAAACATCCATATCGTTCCGATTTTAATACGAAACTTATCAGATTCTACTCAAATTCAACATATTAAAATACATTGGTTATGTATGTTTCACATGAAATTTTTTAATGATTTTTTGTTGTGCAATAGCACTGAATAGAATCATTTTTATTTTCACAATAGAATCAAGATCACTTGATACATACGGATCGAAATATGCATATCTTCTGTACTATATATCTGGAAAAAAGCTCTTGGGTACCTTCGAATGTTCAACAGTTGATTGGATGAGTTATCGGACTAAATAACAGCGAGATCAACAATAAGGAATAGTAAAATGTGTTGATAAAATAAGAAGACGTTCGTTGTCTATTCGTTCAGCAAGCCAGCGTCCTTCGCCATACTACGGAAGATTCCGCCTGCAATTAAACATATTTAATCAGTCGAAGCTAATCAGTAAACTATAAAATATAGATGTCAAACCGATACTTTTCGTGTTGGCGTATTTTATATGATTAAAAAAAAAATATCTTCACCATGTCTATGCATGAGATCCTGTGGTGTTCCACTCTCTGCGATTCTTCCCTCCTCCATCACCAACAGCGAATCGTAATCCATGATGGTGTTGAGCCGATGCGCAATTGTGAGCACCGTGCACTCCCTGAGAATTTCATCAAGTTTTTATTTAAATACAAGTTCCCCAAGACACCAAGGTATAGAAGATAATTATGGGGTCACAATAATGTAAATGTTACTGGTCCATTTGCCTCTCGATGGCTGGGTAGGTTTCAAAACCCCCAAAGTTGTTTGATCTCACTTGAAGTGTTCTCTGATCGCTCGTTGGATGAGTGAATCGGTCTCCATGTCTACCGCGGCGGCGGCTTCGTCAAGTATCAACACCTTAATTCAAATGAATCAAATAATTTTCATTCTGGTCGATTTGTGAAAAATTGGGATCATCCGATGAAAATACATGATAGACCTTCATCATCTTCTTTTTTTAAAAATAATTTAGCCGTATGCTTCCAACATACTTTGGTCTTTCGAAGAAGTGCTCGGGCAAGACACAAAAGCTGACGTTGACCAACACTAAAATTTGGTTTATTATGATTTGTAATCCAGAATTTGGTCCACCTGAGGTTCTCTCCACTCTCCGACACAATGTGATTGAGACCGTCATTGAGTGATCTCACGAAGGTCTCCAAGTGAGACTCCTTGATTGCCTAAATGACAACGGTGAAAAATTTTTAGGGACAGAAAAGGTAACCTAGAAAAGGAAATAACAGAAACAGAAACAGAAACAGGAAACAGAAATAACTACATAGAGTAATTACTCAGCTTATGATTACAAAATGTTCAGTTGCTTACCTCCCAAACAGCTTCATCAGAGTGCTTGGCGAATGGGTCGAGATTCTCTCGCAGTGTTCCGGAGAATAGCACCGGATCTTGCGGGACGATCGTCAAACGTGAACGAAGTACCTAAATATTTGTCAATTTCAACCCACAACTTTTTCATGAAAAGATGCTATGAAAATCATCGAATAAAATGGTGAAAACGAACCTGAAGATCGAGTTGATCGATTCTCTCCCTATCAATCTCCACGAATCCTCCATCGGCCTCGACAATGCGAAAGAGCGCCAGCGTGAGCGAACTTTTGCCTGAGAAAATGGAGTATATCACAAATTCACCACCACCACCACTCAAAGTTTACTATTTTTTACCTTTTTTTTTACTAAAAACAATACCTGCGCCAGTTCTTCCAACAATTCCGACTTTCTTGCCCGGTTCGATGTGAGCAGTGACTCCCTTGAGCACGAGGTCGAGTCCCTCTCGGTATCTAAAACGAAATATTGGAATCCCCATTGATATCTGGAAAATGTATATATTTTGGTCATAATCATTGTTTTGCTAAACTGAAAATGAACCTCATTCTGAAGTCGACCAGGGAGATGGCACCGTCTCTCGGCCATTCGGGGTCGGCGGGGGCGCGAGATCCGGGGAGGCCTAAATAAAGGAAAAAAGGTAAAGTTGCTTCCACAATCAAGGCGATTTTACAGTTGTCTTGAGACAACCATGCCTGGTGGTGCACACAGGTAAGGACCGGTACGGCGAGGCCAGCGTGATCCCTTGTTGGCCAGACTTCTAGGGACTTCCTTTCGTAACCGAGGTTGCTACCAATTTGCCGACCACTGGGGGTCAATGATCTCTAATCGTTGAATGCCTATCTCACCCTCAATGTCCTGTCCGGCGTACTCGTTGATCCTCTCCACAGCCACAATGTTCGTCTCCAGTTCGGAAGTCATGCGCACAGCCCAGTTGAGCGTTTGTGTGATCTGAGTTGATACATATAGTTGGTAAAGTTGATTGACCCACTGTCACAAAGTACGAAGATTCCAATCCTCTCCCTAAAGATGTTTATTCCTGCAGGCATATTGCCTAGATTTCAGGATAAATGTAAATGTAAAAGTAAAAGTAAGTCGATCAACTCACATTGAGAGCGTAGGACACGGACAGACCGACGAGACCGGCAGAGAGACCGTCGGATCCCTTGAACCAAGCAGCGGCCATTGCAGCGAACAGCACGATCAGATTACCAACGAGCTCGAGACGAACTGCCAGCCATCTGATGGAAAATATTTGATACGATCCTATGCATTTTTGTAAGGTTAACGGTAAAGGACCACGTCTTGCGATTTTACTGTCGTAAGACAACGCTAGATGGGACCTAAAGTGCCTGGCTGTTTGTAAGGTTGATTGATTATAAATACCTGTTCGCGACGATGCTGGGGTAGTAGGCCATGAGATTCGTGTCCACACGACGAATTGACTCTTCGATGAACTTGTCCGTAGCGTGATAGGCACGGATGGAGGAGGCGCCTTGGATCGATTCCTGGAACGATAATATGGATTTCCAATAATTAGAGTCGTAATCTACCTGGAAATGCGAGAAGATAGGCGATCTGGTAGTCGAATCAAGTCGTTTCAGCTGTCGGGATGTGGACACGTAGAATCTCTGAAACGATATGGATCAGCATCTTTAGAAATCCGTATTAGCACCAGGGCTGGGAAAACATTGAACGGATCTTTTATTTTGCTGCTATCTTTTGTGTTTCTAACCGGCGAGAGAGTATTGTGAGAGTGATCCGTTAAATGTTTCCCAGTCCTGATTAGCACACGACCGCAGCGCCACGCAACACAGACCACGATGACATTCGGGGGATAGTTGGACGACACATGGTCAAGGGGAGGCAAACCAGACACGATACCAGCATGTAGAAGTAGAGGATGAGCATGGGGAGGACGGCGATGATGCTGCCCGGTGTCGCCCAGCAGATCATTCCGATGATTTCCACTGAAGCGAGGGCCGTCCGAATGAACATCGAGGAGGCACGAGGCACTGCGACGTCCACGTCTTCCATGTCCTGTGGCGGGGTGAGAATGACAACAACAATCAAGAGGGAGAGGTCACAGACACGGGTGCTAGGTCGGATGAGAACGTTGCTGCCCGGGAGACAACTGTCAGATTACATATTGCGTAGATAGAGAATGTAATAGTTCTCATCCGACCTAGCGCCCAGACGAGAGACAGAGAGACGGATGTACATCAGAGGGGTTAGTAGAAGCAGCGCGCAGAAGCGATAGGCGGGATCGGGAACTTTCTTGATTTTTTCACAATTGGACTGCACTAGCACTAATGAATGTTCATAATCAAGAACGTTCCAGGAAATTGAAAGGAGCATGCCAGAATAGAGTAGTATCCAGCGAGGATCGGCAGCAACATCAGCGAGAAGTAGGGTGTCGTGTAGCACGGTACGAAGAGAATAATGGCTCCTTGGATGATCGCAGAGACGAATGTCTGCACTGACGCGGGTATCCGGCCGTCCAGCATTTCCACGTCCTATTGAATGTACATCACCATATCACTACACAAATCACACGCCTCAGAAAGAAAGAGGGTCACGTCTCTGTTTTTGGCCCAGTCGCAGAGTATCAGACCTGTGGGCCAAACACAGAAAAGTTCCGAAAGTTGAGAAGGATCGTGCGGGGTCACATCATCACACACGCAGCAGAAGAAGTAGTCACGCCAACGACGTCGTCGTCTTACCAGAACGGCAAAGTAGATGCAGCCCAGACCGGCCAGAGGGACGATGGTGTAGGGCGTACTCCAGACCACGACTATGATCGTTGCGATCGCAGCGATGCCAGTGACTAGCAGAGAGCGAATGGAGTTGGGCAGGGCAGAGTCGACGGCGTCAATGTCCTGTACTCGTGTGCGTGGGTTAGCGTGACATTTTTTGTTTGTTTTGTTTTTGCAAAAAAAAACGAAAAGTGACCAGCGTCGTGCCCTTCACCTTCCCGGACTATTACTACTACTTGTCCAACAGAGGTTATCGAGAGAGGTGCTAAGCGAATGTTACGGGTGGAGAACAATAGACGAGTGCGAGAGAGAGAGATGAGAGAGATGATGAGAGAGGAGATGAGGAGTCGAGAATGGATCGAACCTTTCCGAATCGATTAATAATTCGTCCGATGGGAGTGACATCAAGGAATGCCATCGGCGAGTGCAACGTTGTTTCGAGCATTCCCTCATGGAGGATGCGCGAAGCACGCACCATACCCAGAGCCATAATTATAGAAGCAGCGCAGATCGTCAGAGCTGAATAGTATTCCGTTTTGAAAATTATTAGAAATAGCAAAGATCGATCCCGGGGCTTCCGCGTACCGGGCAGATGTTCTACCACTGAACTACCTGTGCACCTATGCAATCTCCCTCCGAAATTCGTTTGAATTTTGTTATTGTCTTTTTTATAATGTTCCTCCAAACGCCAACCTTGTCCCATTCCAAGAGCGGTGTAGATGATCAATCGTAGGTTGGTCTGATACGCTCCATCTTCTTGTGATTGAATCTTCGAAGCATCGTCCGACCAACCGGCTAGCCAGAGGTTCGATAGCACCTGAAAGAACAGATTTCATTCTTGGAGTTGGTCTGAACTCACTCCAAGGATGGATGAAAACACGTAGATTGAGCAGAAGAAGAGGACAAGTCCGCAGCCAATAGCTGTGAAGTATGTCTGGTAGACGCTCCACGATACCTGCAGAAGATTTTGTTTTTATGAGTAATTATAAGTTACAAGTTACCTTTCCAGTCGCCGCTACTTCCTTATTGATCAGTTTGCCTCCGTTGGTCTTATCAATGCCATTAATCAAAGGAATCTTGTCGCCTCCCTGAAATTATATATTACTTGTAAACCGCTTGCAAAAGATAACGAAAGATGTGATGAAAAACGATAGGTACCTTGACAAAGTGAACACTATCACTAGTTGGCATTCCTTGAGCGATAGGAGCGGGTGCCTCGATCTTTCTCGGTGGAGGAGGAGTGCGAGCCGATGGTGGAGGAGAGGTTTCCTAAAATTATACCTCTCTCTGTTCAATCTCGTACCAATTATGTATACATTACTCTGAAGGAATAAATAAGGAATTAATGAATGAATGCAATGATATTTCGGTAATGCTATTATTTCTTAGTCAAAAGTTTTGATGGGCTAATAATATTGTATTTGTATGCTCACCGTGCTTTCTCGTTGTTCATCAATAACTTGGGAAAGCTGGGTCTGCAATTTCGCCTTCTTGCCCGGATCAACACGTTCGATCGCCGAGAGAATCTCTTCCATGTCCTCACCTAAACTCACTTTTTCCCAAGGTAAGTACGGAAATTATTCTGACCATCTTCTCCGAATGACACGCTCCTTCCCCTCTTCGTGGCTTCTTCAATCAGGAACTCCTCGATGAACTCACTGAAGGGACCTTGCCGCTCCAGCAGCTCCTTGTACGTTCCAGACTCGGAAACTTCGCCGTCTAAATTTTGCTTACATATTAAAACTATTATTTTTCTAAAACTCTACCTTTCATGACAATAACTCGATCGCAGTGCTTGAGGAAGTGGATGCCGTGGGTGACCAACACACGAGTAGTGCCCTTGAGCATTCCGGTGGTACTGGCTGAAATATATTCAACTTTAAAGTGCAAGAAAAGTACACCTACGCTCTTTTACCTACGCTCGAGGCGCAACAGAACTCGGACTACTCACAGATGACATTCTCGAAGATATGCTTGCCGACGTGGGCATCAACAGCGGACAGAGGGTCATCGAGGAAGATCAGGCCGTGCCCAGAGTAGACTGCACGTGCCATCGACACTCTCTGCTTCTGGCCTCCAGAGAGATTGATGCCCTTGAAAATGTGTTATATTAAAAAAGTAAAGGTCATCCCGTTAATCAAGGCACTCTTCGAATGTCGTGTGTTATGTTAATTTCGTATGTCGAAATTCGAATACCTTCTCTCCAATTTCAGTCGTGTCACCGGCCGGGAGACTGACAAGATCCTGCTGTAGCGCACACGCGTACATTACTTTCTCGTACAATTCCGGATCGAGAGGCTTGCCGAACAGTACGTTGTCTCTGGAAGGATAAATTTGATCTGAGGAAGAAGTTCAGACGTACCTCAGGGTCAGATTCTGAATCCAAGGCTGCTGCGGGATGTAGGCGACCTCGCCGTTGACCGCGACCTTGCCCGACTTCTTCGTCATCTCACCTACATTTTTTCAACTTAGATTCTGATCATTCTCATAAAAATCTCCATCATCATAGCATGAAATTTGGGTTTCTCTCACCAAGTAGTGCACTCAGTACGCTGCTCTTCCCACTTCCGACCTTGCCAACGATCGCGACTAGTTCACCCTTCTTCACACTCAGATTGATATTCTTCAGGAACTCGGCACTCGTTGAATCCCAACCGAAAGAAGCGTCCTCCAATTCGACAGCGATCTCTGTAGGTTATTTTTTTATTATTTTTAAGCCACATTTTTTTCAATCGAAGATTTCTTGCCCTCTTTCTTCGTCTTCAGAATCGCGTTGGGGTCGATTTCATCGTCAGCAAAGAACGCCTTCAGCCGCTTGTTGCTCACTGAGCATTGAATGGCCTTCAAATAATTTTTTTTATATTCCTGATTTGCAAAATTCCTGATACCTGACTGAAAATCATGGCAAAGATGGCGAGAGGGAATCGGAGAATGTTGAACAGTGACAGGGCGACGAAAGTGAGTTGAGGAGTGAGAACATTCTCCTTCGGGTCGATCTTGACATAGACTCCGAAGGTAAGAACGGCCACCTTAATTTTGTAACATAGAATGCAACTCGAAATGTTTCTCATTCCACTTTTTTGGTTCATTGTTGGAGTGGTGAATAAAGAATACGACACGAATAAGAAATAAATATTTAGCCATCAATTAACTATTTTCCTTTATTATCCCGATATCCCAAAATTAATTTCAATTCCAAAAAAAATTCAATTCCCTCACCAGGAATGGCGCGCATGCCCAGGACAATGATGTGAGTGCGTTCAGGTATGCAATCCTCTTCAGAACGTTGATCTCTTTCTGACGAATATCCAGAATCTAAAGAAAGAAAATTGTTACTTTCTGTGCTTCTGAAATTTAGACCACAACTGCATGTGATACTTTTTGTGCCAATTCAGATTTGTGAACTGTGCGATTTCGAAATTTGCACTACGAGTTGATGTATGTGAATGTGTGTTTGTTGTGGCTTATCAAATGTGCTGCTTCGTAGTGTGACAAATTCGTGCCGAGTTAGTGTCGATAATCAGCTGCGCAAATATTTCACCTTCTTCGCCATACTCTCCTCCCAGGCGTACAATTTGAGCACTTTCATGCCGTTGAGCACCTCGGACATGAGCTTGAGTCGCTCGTCCTTGAATTTCATCTGTTGCACCTGAAAACAATATGTTTATCGCTGCCTCGCTGATCCTCGACTCGCCCCTGGGAAGCCCCCTGGACTCGACTCGACTATCGACACATCCCTCGACACATCAATCCAATAAACCGGATGATTATCATCCACCGAGGGCGACGCCCCGTGAATGACGATCCTCGCCCACTCTCTGACCGCAAATGATGTTTTCACCACGCTTCCGTCAGTGGAGAACCTTATCAGTGATGCCATGAGTGAGCTCACATTCAGTGCATACGTCACAGAGCGAGCAACATTGCAGAAAATAGAACAGACCACTAATTTATGGGCGTTATCGCGTTTCATTCCTTACATTCCCAACACCGATCCAAATCTGCAGAGTGATTGCAAAAAATGCAAATGGCATTGCCGACATGCTAGTGCCTCTTTATATAATAGGATTAACGTCTCAATCAATATTTTTACGTTCATCCCGTTTATACTCTGTTTTCACTTAGAAGAAGATCAGTAACCTGCTGTCGTCGCATGATGAGAGAGATCCATGCGTTGAAGGGCAGAGTTGCAATGAGAATCAAGAGACCAGCGATAATTGGCCAACCGAGAAGGCGCCAGAGGAAGTAGATGGACAGAGTCACCTGAAGAATATCACTCAGATGATAAATCTATATCATCCACCCATTTCTTCTCTTGTCCTCTACTGGCTACGCTTATAAGACTACAGTACCTGTGGAATATATTTTTTATAATTTCCCTTCTTATCTGTGATGCTCGCTTTCACTTTCGCAGATCACGATTTATTTTCTAAAACAAATACCTGGAGAGGAGCGGACCAGAACAGCATGATGAACGTGGTGATGTCTTGAAGTCGCTGCACATCATTGGCCATCAGATTCACGATTTCACCAGTGGATCGATTCTTCCTTGCCGTGTTTGAGAGATTGAGTGCCTAAAGTTGAGACTTCTTTAAAATCAGAGATGTCAGTACCTTTCTGTACACTGCATTGGTCAGCACCGTACGGATGTTCATGCCGACGCGGAACATGTTGTGGAAGTACTGGTGCAGAATCTGAGTGGAACTTTTCGGTAGGATGACCAGGGAAGGAAAACGGGTATAGTAGAAATATTTTTCATTGTCAGAAAATGATGGTTGTTGCCATATACTTATACTGCTACATATACCTGTACTGTTACATATACATATACTGTTACATATACATATATACTGTTGTGTTACATATATGGGGGTGTGATTACAATGGCTCGTATCCAACAACTAGTTTTGAATTGGACTGGTTCAATTATAAGAAATCTAACGTTGAATGCAAAGGTTGAAACCGTTTCAACTTTTGCATCGCTCAACTAGTTGTTGGATTAGAGCCATTGTATACACGCTGTCCTATATACTGTTGTCATATACGTACCATGGACTGGAACGCAGCCACAAGGAACATCATCATCGCAATCGTCACACCTACGTACATTGGCTGGTGCTCGTCCTGAAATTAATTATGTCAGGACGTATTTTTGGTCGTCTCGTTCCACCTGAATGAACGAGATCAAGCTATTGAGGAGGATGGGTGCAGCGAACTGGAGAAGGTCGAAGATGAACCTGCACAATTTGTGTTATTTTTACTTCGATTCTACGGAAAGCTACACTTCCATCGTCGTACTCAGATTTAATGAAGACCATTCTAGAAGATATAAAATGAAGAATGGTACATGAAATGGTACATGTCAAACATGTCCATCTAGTCCATCTATTCTATTGGTATTATAACACAGGTATCAGGAGAAAATGTACGACCCCGGGAACAAATTTTTTCATATTAATTTTAAAAATCCCATTTTTTGGCTATAGTATAACCAAAATAAAAGAAAACTTTGTGTCAGGACATTTGGTCCCAAAGCCGGCTTTTAGGGATTTTCCGGTCCTGGAGCCGGCACTTGCATATCTCAGCTCCCAGATGACCTAGAGAGATGGCACCGGGCCCAAAAAATCCGGAAAATTATTTGAAAAAACTTTTATATTTTGACCAAACCCGGGGGACAACAAATAAAAGAGATAGAAATTAAAAACTTTAAAAAATAGCATTTTTTCACCTAAAACATTTTTTCCGGTACTCTTAACCCTCAAACGCAGGGAATTTTATTGCTGTTTTCGAAAGAAAGAGTCATTATGTGAACATTAAAAAATATAAATTGAAAATCGAAGGGTACTGTATTTTTGATTTTCCACCCCGAACCATGAAAATCCATAAAATCCGAAGCTATGATCTTTCCGATTTCAACCCCACAGTCGAAATACTGGTCCCTCATCAATGTTGGAGTTTATTGAAGCAATATTCTATCAAATAAAATTCCCATCAGACAATTTGGCCATCATCGCTTTTTCGACCATGACCCGGGGTTCATGCCTCCATTTGAGTTTTAGACCATGAACCCCGGGTCATTGTCCAAAACTAAAAAATGGAACTGCAGGAATCGAGGTCAAAAGTTTCAGAAATGTTGAATTTGATCGAGAAATTTCATAAAAACATTTCCACTTCGAAAAATCGGAAGAATTTCGACTGTGGAGGCGAAATCAGAAAGATCACAGCTTCGGATTTTATGGATGTTCATGGTTCGGGGTGGAAAATCAAAAATACAGTACCCTTCGATTTTCAATTTATATTTTTTAATGTTCACATAATGACTCCTTCTTTCGAAAACAGCAATAAAATTCCCTGCGTTTGAGGGTTAAGAGTACCGGAAAAAATGTTTTAGGTGAAAAAATGCTATTTTTTAAAGTTTTTAATTTCTATCTCTTTTATTTTTTGTCCCCCGGGTTTGGTCAAAATATAAAAGTTTTTTCAAATAATTTTCCGGATTTTTTGGGCCCGGTGCCATCTCTCTAGGTCATCTGGGAGCTGAGATATGCAAGTGCCGGCTCCAGGACCGGAAAATCCCTAAAAGCCGGCTTTGTGACCAAATGTCCTGACACAAAGTTTTCTTTTATTTTGGTTATACTATAGCCAAAAAATGGGATTTTTAAAATGAATATGAAAAAAATTGTTCCCGAAAGGGCAATTATTGGTACATTCTCTCCTGATACCTGTGATAAGAGTACAAAAGACTAATGAAAGGAACTCGTGAGACATGGCGAAGGAGTAACGAAAGGAACGTGAATTTGAAACGTTTATTCGAATTGACGGGCAACTTACTTGTAAGCAGCTCCCGAAATGAACATCCATTTGTGCGTACGGAGAATGGGAATGAGGACCGAGGGATGGAACTTATCAGAGAGAAGAGTCTTGCTTGACGCCTTGCGACGAAGATAACCTGAAACATTTCGAAATTACATTATCTATTTATGGACAGACCGGAAGCAGGCTGATTTATCACAACGAAAGTGCTATTTTTGGATTGTATTTCACCTGCTTACTCCTAAAATGAAAGTACAGTACCTCTAACTCCCGGCAGGAAGTTCTTATCGAAGTCCGGAATGAGTGTTCTCGCTTTGTCTCGTTCGTTCAGGTCGTACAAATCTTCCATTTCGAGTGCTTTCCGATTTCCGAGCGATGCCAGATCCGTGAACCAGTGGAAGGTGATTTGGTTGAGGAACGAGGTCTTCAGTTCCGGACACTCACGCTTCTGCGAATCGTTGTTTTTCATAATATTTACGTGTTCACTCACCGTAATATTCTTGAAATAGTTATCCGCAAAGCAACACGAGAGGAAGTTCAGGCAATAGAGAGCGTACGAGGCGATGAAGAAGTACGATGTGTAGACCAACGTCGATCGTTCCTAAAGAGCATAAAATTCACATTAGGAACAAACTTCTACTATCTACTAATCAAAGGAAAAAAACGACATTATTATTTTTAAAAGAAATCTTGTTCTTATTTCATGCAAGTCTCTCTTTATATAATGGGGTTAACGTCTCAGTCAATATATCAACGTCCATCCCTTTCATACTCTGGTTTCACCTAGAAGACTCAAGATCGGGATAAAAATTACTTTAAAAATGCTGTTTTTCGTAGAAGCATCTCTTTTCTTTCAACCAAAGCCTTACATTGGCATTCATGACGATCCCAAGAGCATGGCAGAACTCGGGGAAGCCAAAGATCGCGGCGAGTGCCCAGAAGCAGAACATCACACCGGAAGAGCCGACACCTGACAGAAATGACGTCGTCTGCTCAGCAGAGGGTGAAATCGAGACCCTCGAGAGAGTTGCCAAGCAAAAAATGCTCTCTTACCTCGATTCCGACAAGCGATCGTCAGCGCGAATGCAATGATCGAGCCTGCACGATATATATCAGTTTGAACAAGTATAAATAACTAAGTACTTCAGCTTAATTAGACTTTTAAGATTATTCAATTATAAGATCAACGATAGATTTTTTCGGAATTTTCAGTGGTTCTTGCTCTAAAAACAGAAGTTCTTATTGCTGATTTCGCACATCATATTTACTGATTCGATATCGTACCTGCCGTCTGCGCGATGTCACCGTAAATCCTGATGTTCGGAGAGCCGTTCATGAGGTTCATAATAAGCGAGAAGGCGTGAGCGAATATCAACGCGAACGTGCCGAACTGAGAAAATGTTACTTTATATTGAGAAGGGGTACAATAATTCTCCAACGATTCCTCCCTATCTTGAAGGCCCATTGCCTTGATGCCAGAATAAATATTTCAAAAATAAAAACTGTAAGCTCACCACACGAATGGATGAGGGCGAGCAGGCACGGGCCGAGTCGTTCTCGCTCTTCATAAGGTCGTACATTACCTTGAATGAAATTGTTTTTCACTGCTGATTGGCTATAAACTATGAGGAAATGTAGGAAATGCTTACCACCGGCGATCCTATCACGAGAAAGAGGAAGGGCGCCCATGAAAAGTCGATATGCTGCGCGCATTGAGTGGCTTGCGGTAGGTCGGCTACCGATGATGCATTCCGCCAGTCAGATTCAAGAATCTTGAATTTTTTTAAAGTATAACTGTGATGTCAAATTCCATTCGTATGTCGAATTGTTCACAATTTTCCCACTACTACTACTACTTGTTTGGTATAGAGTGACTATGTTTGTACAGTTTTCTTTTGACGAAATGTCTCACCCTGAGTGTTCCATTTTCGTCATCGCAGACGAGCTGATGAATGAAGCTCAGAAGTGCGGCCATCGCTGCCGTTGAGAGAGAGAGAAGCACTCACTCACTCAGCTACTCAATTCGATGACGCTGACATCTATTCGTCTCTCCCCCCGTCTGAAATGAGACGAAGGCCTTATAAGAGGAGGGAATAGTGCATCTCGCCTCGCGAAAATGTCATCAACATGAAGGAGCGCTCCCCCAATGCAAGTGGAATAAGCCCCCGCCGCTTTTCTCACACCACTTTCACAGAGCAGCGCGCTCACAAATTGGCGCCTGTCAAGCAAAAAAACGCAGGGAGTGAAACACAGGCTCGCCACCCTCGCCAGGGGATCGATGATAGTAGTCATGGGAACTAAGAGAGTAGTAGTAGTATCATGGACAGGAAGGAGAGAAGGGGGAGGAGCACTCGCGGGGTCTTATCTCTCTCTCTCTCTCTCTATCTCACGCCTGCTGGAGACTGAAGACGACGATAAGCCGAGGGCTTAGACACTATCAGTACGTGTTGCCTGCAGGCAGCCGGCTACCGGTGGTGTGCAACTATACACAATAGTCAATAAGGCAATGTTTATCAGTATCGCTTTCTGGGAGCAGATCTATATTTTATTATATCTTATTTGTCGAGTGAAACAGACAAATAGGATATAGCAACTATAAACAGCGGTTATTAATAACGGCCGATCTGAAGCAGGAATAGATAAAAGATGTTGATAAGAGCAGATCGGATGCAGCGAACGCATATAAAAATAAGAAGAGAAATAAACGCAGCAATTGTTATTGAGAGAGAAGATGCGCAAAGCACTCGAGCGAACTTCTGAAGTACCGTAGCATTGCAATTTCAATCGACTACGCAAGCGGGCAAATGCACTTATTCGAGCTCAATTAGCGCTAATCGTCGCAGATTCCTGGGATTGAGAAGAGGACACAGAATGGGGGAGCGAAGTGATTGACTGGTAATGCGATTCGAATGCAACAAGACGCGGCAAAAACGAGCTGAGCGAGATGGTGGGGAGAAGAGGAGAGGCGCGAGCGGTGGGAAGTAGAAGGAGGGGGTGAGATGGATAGAGGACGACGATGGCTTCGACGAGTGAAACAGACAAATAAGATATAGCATGGCACAACGCACACAAAAGTTCTCTCCCCTTCTTCTTCCCTTCCTTCCTAGTGCAATCCGAGAGAGTAAATAGAGATGAATCAGTACTGAAATGCGCGCTGACTCGCGAGCTTGACAGCGGGATCTTCGTGAGTCTCCTCTACTCTAGGATTGGTGTGGACACAGATCCCTGACCCCCTCAAGAAGGAGAAGCAGAGAGATCTGAGCTCTGTCTCGTATTCATATGAAAGAACGGATGAGGTTCGATTTCATTAACATATAGACTTCATTTGGAATAAGGAGGGTTAGAGGTGACGAAGAAAAGATAATGGAATAATTGCAGTACCAAAATCTTCGCCTCAAAGCGGCACTACTGTAAAGGATGTTTTGACGCTTTTCGTACTAATAAACTAGTGCGCGTGAGCGGCAAACCATCGTAAATGTCAGTGACGAGAGGATTCTCGGAGTCGGATAGCACATGCGTCTCTAACTCATGTCTCGAGCTCATCAAAGCTTCTGAATGAAAGGAGCAGAATTCCACACGCAAAAGTGCTGGGAGGCACGTTTTATCCGGCTCCAAAAGACCGTAGGGTTTGATTAAAAGTACGAAGGGAGATAATGAAGCCGCTCTGTCTTTCAATCTTTGCCCCTGATTGAAAATGCAGAGAGACCGGCTGAAGGTCGAAGGGGCTCTTCTTGCAATCTTTTGACGAAATTGAACGAAATTCGTAGCGCAAAATTCAAGGGGTGACGAAGATCACTTTTTTGTTCCATAAAATCGCTTGTTTACTTCAACGTATATTTTGATCCTACCTCATGTCTACAGAGAAATCTGTCCGATGTTTGGACGAAATTCAATCCGGGAAAATCTGGCGGTGCTATCGTCATCAAAATTCAGTGAACGTAGAAGATAAATCCGAGATGTGAGCAAAATATTTGTGAACGTGAAAGAGAAGCGTGAACGTGAATTGCAATACTTGAACGATTCAAGTGACGTGCAGCGCGTATTTTTATGTGATCAGTCCAAAGCAGCGATGCGATCAGGCAAAGTGGGAGCTCAGCGCGCCCGTTAACCATCAATCCGCTGTACACAATCGGCTCAATTTCCGGGAGTTGTATACAATTCAGTGGTCATCCATTGCTCTCTTTCGATGACAACAGAATGAACGAGCATCGGAAATGGAGATAAAGAGCGCGTATAGTGTCGACAGCGCCAGAGGCTGTGTTGTAATGCTCGGTAAGTGATCCAAGAGAGAGAGAGACTAGGGGAGAATAGTGAGGGGCGATCAGGATACGCAAATTTCGAGAGTGAGGAAAGGAGGGAGGAACACGCAATGACCTTGGCAGAGAGGGGACTCTCGTTCACTAATTCGGAAGACACCCCGATTTCAATCTTCCCTTTGCTCTAACGGGTTGCGACAGTTCGAAACAGGGTAAAGAAAATTCGGGGACTATCTCTCTAGCGAGGGAAAGACCGAATGGGTAGAACGAACCACTTTGCAAGCGTTGCGAACTGCTATCAGAGATTGGAGACTGATAAGAAGTGCGGAAGGAAAGCCGGGGTGATATATTTACGCTTTTTCTGGCTTTCAGAGTAGAAAGAAAGAAGAAAAAGGGTGTGTAGTGACCAGTCGGCGGCTGCTTTTGTACGAGTGTGTGAATTCATCGCGCTTTTCATCATGTGTCGTGCCAAATTCAGCGATAAGACAGAAGGAATCCTCCCCTCTTCCTCCTTCTCTGCTTCCCCGGTCACTTCGCATCATAAATCGTGTCCTCATGTCACTTACAACGCAACACAAAAAGCGTCAGGGGCTAGTAGTAGAGAGCACAAGCAAAAAGAGTAGAAGAGAGGACCCAAATGTTGCTCGAAGGGCCGGGAGACGAAGAAGAAGAAGACGAGAAGGAAGAGAAGAAGAAGGAGGAGGAGGCGAGGGAGGCGAGTGTCCACCCTCCTCTCCCCGCGCTCGTAAACGATGCCCTTCCTTACTTGTCTGAAACTGGTAACTTGTCTACTTTCGCAACTTTGCGAACTTGGCTTCTCTAGTCTCTGCTTGTGCTCTATACTCTCTAGTCTCTGCTCTCCCTCTCCCTCAATCTTTCGCAATCTCCTTTCCCCCGTTCCCTGCTCTCTCTCTCACTCTTATCACGCGTAGTAGCCCGCGGGGTGGATAGAGAGCCGGCTGCGCTGTAGCTAAGGAGTGGCTCTCCCTCCTCCCGCTCTCTCCCTTCTGTCTCCTCGCTCTCCTCTCGTCCATCTCCTCAACCCTCCGCTTCTGCCACACACTCCGGTCTACCCTCCCTTCCCCCACTCGAAAACATTTGCTAGAACTCTCTCTGGGCGCGGAGCGGTCGCGTTGCGGCTCGAAGAGACGAAGAAGAGACGAAGATCTCTCATTCCTTTCTGCCCCTCCCTCCGCTGTGCCGTCCCCTCTCTGCCTGTGCAGTGTGATATGTGTATGTACGCTCTCTCTCTCTCTCTCTTATTCTCCCTTACTCTCATCCCCTCTCCCCGCCTTCCCACTCCTCTCGTTCAATTATTAATCTCCTTATTACTGGATTAGATGGGTGGCGATTTGCTGTAGGTATCCAATCTCTCTCTCTCGTTCCTTCCTCATTCTGATTCCCGCCTCCACTCAATCGCTCTCGCTGTGTTCATATTGCGTCAGAGTGAGAAGAAAGATCGGGAAAGAATGGGGCGAGGAGGGGAGAGAGAGATTCGCTACGTGAAAGATGTAAGAGCACGTGGCCATTTCTTTGCCAAACTCCTCTTCTCTAAACCCCCTAGCGTTCCACCTCCCTCCTCACTCCTCCCCGTCACTATAGTCCCTATCTCTCCTATCATCATCGTCGACTGTATTATCATGCTGACGCTCTACGGGTCTTATCACCTAGTCCCTTCGTATCAATCTCTCCTCCTCCTTTCATTCATTCCCGCACTAATGTGGTGCCCCTCCCCCCTCCTTCTCACTTGATCCCATCACTGTTCCGACTCCATCCCCCTTATTTATTCTTCCCTCTCCGGGAAACAAATATGACTAAGGGGGGTCTGCAGATTTGTTGTGCACTATATGTTTCCCATTTCTTTCTTACTCGACGTCCTTCTTTGTCTCCAGTTGTTTCCTTCTCGCGCATCTGACCTACCCATCCCCATTCCGTTAAAAATATCCCCGACACCTCGAATCTCGCCGCTAGACTCCGCCCCCTTCTATCCATATCTCGGTTATAAATCTTCGCACTAGTGATGCCGTACCGTACGCCAGCCCTTATTGCTTCAGCGACCGAACCTTACTCCTCAGAAATCCCCCCTTCTACAGTATCCTACTCACAGCAGCGTCCCTCTCGCTCTACAAAGTCGCGCTTCCGTATCTCAACGTCCACCGTACCTCCCACTACCATATTCTCCCAGTCCTACCGTATCCGGACCCTCGCACACCGTGTTCCTACCGTACCCTCCAATCACCGTCCTCGTAACTCGACGATTCCCGCTCAGATGCTCGCTCCGGTGGTTACGAAGGAGATGCAGCTCTTCAAGCTGGGTCCGACCAACAAGAACAATCTCCGCAACGTACGGGCGCGCGCACAAAGCCTTAATGAGGTGAGAAGGCCCTCCTCCGTTTTTTTCACCCCTCCATCCCCCCTTCTTCTCACATCACTTTCACGAGCCCTATGGGGATGTGGAATTGGATTCATCTCCCCCCTCTCTCTCGAAACTCAGGCTCGTTTAATGAGGGGCCCCGAGTCTATTATGAAGAGGGGAGGAATCGATGGGATGAAGGGGAAGATGATGATGACGTTGCCCTCTTGCTGCAGGGTATCTCCACGGGTAGCATCGCCAAGCAGCAGCTGCAGGCCGCGCGCAGCGTCAGCGCCGGAGGCCATCGGTTCGTCGTTTTCTGATCTTTGATCTCTGATCTTTGATCTCCAAATATAAAAAATAAGTTTGAAGGGTGCCCAAGAACTCGGTGTCGGTGGGCAATCTGCCATCGCTGTCCGGATCTCCGGGAGGTTCGGGTGCCTCGTCCACATCGTCCAGTCCTCCCAAGAGCTTCTCCGTCCGCAAGGCGACCCTCGACCCGATCGTCGAGGTTAATCAGCTTATCAGTATCCTTTTCTGATCAGGATAGCCGTGAGAACCATTTCATCAATACTCCATGGCAAATTCACTACGGTACAGTCGAGGTGCCCTAATGAGTTTCCGATGGAGATGAAGTGAACAGCCTCTCCATCAAAGACCAACAATCTGTTCTTCCAGGGAGTGGAGCTGGGCTCCGTGTCTTCCGCGCCTGCCATAGTGGCCAAGAAGCGGTCCGGTTCGACGCCCACGACTTCTGAGCCGGAGAGTCAGCTAAAGACGATGTCCACGCTCCAGAAGCACGCGACGTCGGATTCGCTCGTCGAGAAGGAAGAGAAGAAGAAGAAGGTCGGTGATCAATCAATTTTTCATTTCAGGTAATAGTATGAGAATGGGGCGAAAATCTTCATAGGGTGTATTCTACCACCTCAAGAGTCTATCACTGACCTTAAGAGTTGAAGAGGTCGGCGATAGACCTCTTCAGGTCTTGAGTGACGAGTGAGAGTGAGAAGAACTTGGAAAAGGTTGAAGATGATCATCACATGACGTGAGAAAAGAGAAAAAGTGTCTGAAAGACCGTAGATCGTTCTCGGAACCCTCTCATAATTAGAGCTGTCCGTTGCTATTTCGACATCACTCGTCAGATTGTGTTCAACCGAGTGAGAGAGAAAGCGAGAGCGCAATACAGACCGCGTGAGCTACCGCTTCCCTACACAAAAAGCGATCGGTTCGCTCAAGTGCGTTTCGCTTGATCAAACGCTCAACCGATTTGGATACGAGCGAAAGATGATTGAGATAGGTAATCGGCGCGTGAAATACGGTAGAGTGGAACCAGTGACCGCTACTAAAAATGTCTCTAAACAGGATCGAAATTGAAACTCGAAAACAATATTTTCTGTGACTTGTAGCACCATTAGTGGCACCAATTCAGTATCATCAGAATTATGAAAAAAATCTGACTTCGATAAGTGGAACATTGCATCATTCTGGTGTATTGTGTAATGACTAAGCAGAGTCGTGTATGATTCATATTCTCTTTGCAATAACAATTCGTGCAAATTGCGCGAGCTACATGGAGAATATTATTGGCAACCCAGCTCCGTAACGCCTTATGAACCAGCTAATAAAGTTGTTTGAATGAAAAAAGTCAAAGTTGCTTGCACAATCAAGGCGATTATTCTGATTTTACCTTCTAATGTAAATGTATTTTCAATTCTCATTGCAGGAGGGAGGAGTGCTCGGGTGGTTGAGCAAGACGTTCTCGAAGAAATCCCGCAGCGACGACGAACCCGGAACAAGCAAGGATTCGGCAGGTAGCCCACAGATTTGTAAATCAAGAAATAATACTGGGTAATTCTCGGCATTATGAAGAATACTGTAGTCTTCTTAGTGGAGCAAGATTGAGCGCGAAAGAAGGGCACGGGTAGATGACACTGGCTTTACCACTGATTCATCTGAGTCCCGACCCAATGCCAGTTTTTTTCAGAGGCTGGCTCAACTTCTTCTTCATCTAAGAGTGTTACTGGTGACGAGTCATCGCCGGCCAAGAAAGCTTCGACCAAGAAGAAACGTCAGTAACTCATATTTCACAGTCGAGTAGTCTCAAACCCAACCATTATGGATCAATCGACCTAGTGGGATCTAGAAAGGAGCAGTTTCACATCAAATCACGCTGAAACATCGGCGCCTAGATTTATCATCATTTGCCGTCATACGCTTTCTGATTTGCCGCTGCCTTTCAATTAGAGATCGACAGCGTCGTTGTGGCGCCGGCTAGTGTTTGTGCAGTCCCGGGTAATCTCTCCCTCTTTCCTCTCTTCCTAGTCAGCTGAGCGGGGCGCCCGTCTGCCTTTCTGCCCACGCGCCGACCCATCCATCCCCTCCCTCCCCCCTCACTCAAATGTTTTGCTACTTCTCCTCCACTTAGATCACAACAGGCACACAGTGCACAATAGCAGGTCGCGTGCACTTGAGAATTACACTCCATTCCAGTCTAATCACTCGCCCGGAGGAACTCCATCTTCCAGCAAGGCCGACGATGACGTCATCGAGCCATGCCAATCGTCCTGTTATACATACAACCCCCTTCAGCCCCTCCCCATTTCCGTTTTGTTGTTCGCTCCATCCAATGAGTGTTGTGTTTCTCCCCAAAGTTTTATTTGGTGAACTGCTGCTCAATTTCCTCATTCACAGTGTACGACCACTCAACCGCGTGCAACTTAATCAAAACGCTTCAACCAATTATTCCCCGTTCCCTAAGGGAGCACCCGCGAGTAGTGTCCTCCCTAGTCCATTACGCTTAGCCCCCGAGACCATCCTCGTGACAAAACCCGCTTTCTGAATCGAGTAGATTTGCCCATTGTAGTTATTCGATCGTAATTGTCATTTGATTCGTAGGTCGTCCAATGGACGTATCTTAGTTTTCCGTGTTTGCTCCGATCAATGATCCGCTATTAATACCGTTGAGCGATCGTTTTCTGAGCCAACAATCCGATTTCTCTCCCTGTTCTCTTTAATCACAGAGTGTTCGTAGTTAGTCGCCCCCCCCCCTTTCAACAGCAGTTTATGCCGAGATTAGCAGTGTACATTTCTCCCCAAAATGTCTTCCTACTCTATAATGATGATTCTAAGTACGGTGTGATCTGCCCTCCTTAACGTCTCTGCGATTAAATCCATGGAGTTAGTGACTCAAGTATTATTCTTGTTCCTTTTTCCATTGATCTGTCCAGAGTTTCGTTGTCCCGCATAATCTACGCTAAGGTTACTCCATTCGTTTTCTTGCACACAAACGTCAAATTGACGTCCGGAGCCTCGCTCCCTTTAAGCACTGCTCTACACTTCGACTGTATATAATTGATAAAATATCGTGGTTTATTACTCTGACGGCTGTATGCAACGGTAATATATTATTAGTAGTACGACTGGGAAGGAAAGGGCTAGGCCTGAACAGCTCAGAATGAAGCGAGGAAGGGGTTGGAAGGAGCAAGACAGGTCGTTGAACACTCGCATCTTCGAACGATCTCCATCGTGTGTACCTTCCTGCAAGATGTCAATTCATCACTCAATTTGGTAGCTCATCGATCATCTTGATTGAGGTAGCCAACGCCCTAGATTGCTGTACGAATATGATAGATCATCAATCTTGTTTCGACTACGAATTTGCCAAAAAAATTAGAACCTGTAAACTTCTGTTATCTTGTTTTTCTGCGAAAGTAGTGAAAGTACAGCTTTGGAATGAGCAATTGTTCATGCACGGCTGTATTTCAGGAGCAAGGGGAAATGAATTTAGTAGTTTTCTCACTTTTTTATTGCTCGTAACTTTCTCACGATTCGTAAAAGATGAAGGGCTTTAAGAAGTGGCGCCTTCTTTTTTCATGTGTCTCGAAAGTGGTGGGTTTGTCGAGTCTTCCACAGAAATGGTGTGTTTCCAAGAGACACAACATAGTTTGAGTGCGAAAGGGGAAATTTCGAGCTCAACATTAGCTTCGTTTGTCTTTAGATTAATGATGATAGGTATATGACTAAAATACCACTACGCTCGCCTTTCATTCGAAAAGTTCGCCGAGTGATTCCAATGATTGTGAGTCACTAGGGACATTACCATTCAAAATGACAAGGTTGGTGGGATTAGCGAACAAAAGTATTTTCGAAGAATATCTCTATGATATCTGAAGCGTAATCATTAGGGCAATCAAGATTCGGCTCTCTTTGATAAGCAGATATTCGATTTCTCTTCCTCGTTGAGAAAATGCAATTGAATTTGCAGAAATAACGGTGCTTTGAGCTTTCAAAAACTGTATTTTCTCAGAATTAAACGATTGCAATCAATAAAACTGACTGAGTGCCATCAGCACATCGCATCTTCACTCTTCTCTTCTTGGTCTTTCCTGCCTTACAGCAAGTCGAGGAATCCTCTCCACAATATCCAGAACACGACGCGCTTTTCACCTAAAAATTAAATTAGGCCTCTAAATCGAACATTATTTTCATGTTGATTACACTTGATCACTTGTAGATATATATATCATTTATAGAATACATCATGGGGACGCTTTCTGTAGTTCCCCGAATAAAGTCCTGACAAACATCTATTCATTTACTCTATTATGATCTCTATCACGCGATGCTTATCAAAAGAGAGCTATTTGAATTGCGTGCGAGATCTTTCACGAGTAGTGATCTTCAAATTTCGAAAATATTTTTAGATTTGAGAGAAATCTGAAATCAGGTCGCTTAAATTGGCTAAATTTGAAGAAACAATTGTACTGCTAACATCTTCTGAATAATGATGCTGAATGTTTTTAGTTGACGTCAGATTTTTCGAGATCAAGACAACGGTCGAATTATTCCCACCTCATCAACCGAAATGCATCCTTCATGTTCGATGCGGCGTCTCCATCGCTCCTTCGTGCAGCCAATCTCGCCTGAAACAATTTTCATAGTCAAAGCTATGGTGAAATTTCCATTAACGTTGTTGAATGATAGTTTCTCATCAAGTTCTGACGAAATTATAAATCGACCATCAAAATCTGACGAAGATAGTAAATAGACCTCTATTCATATTAAATCGGTATTGAAATTGAAATGAAACGAGAAAAACCGACGTCGATCACATGTTGCTCCAGTGTATCCCACAGTACACCTGCAGGCGAATCCAGTCGGTTCTGCATTGTTAGCCATGCAAACGCCGTGTCCGCAGTCTCTCGCCAAGCAGAAGTTCACCAAGCCAGAGCAGCCTCTCTGCAATTTGTATTTTTCGCAATAATTCCACTAATTCCACTTTCTCCGAAATGAGACAGACATCAGTACTTGAATGCATTTACAACTCAGATCTCTGATAACTTCTTCCGCAGGCAATTTTAGGATACACTTCAAGCACTTTTTGACACGTATAATTTAGTGCGGTAAGTGTACCCTAGCGACAACTTCAAGCCATAACAAGTTGTCTGAGAGAGTCTGAGACTGAAATACTCGCCTGAATTTTTGAATCCATGGGGATGTTGGCGAAGTCGATAAGTGAGCCGTCCACAAAGACATCGGAGAGGCATCCTATAAGGATATAACATGTAAATTGAATCAGTTAGGGCTAAGCACCATTGAGTCATCTCAAAGTGTGCACATTGAAAACAATTTTGCAATTTTGCAATAATTTCTAACCAGTGATGGTCTTGTTGCTTCTAAGATGGTGATTGTTCATGGCGCGCTCAGCTATTTCTGAGGGGACTCCTCCGAGGAAGAGAGGTAGTTTGGCGGTTGAGTGGAACTGAGAATAACTTAGTTGTTGTTTAGGAGTTCTTTGAGACTTTATTCGTTAAATTTTATTAGTAAATACAATACTAATTATACCTGCTTCGACTTTCCGGAGTTCTCGATGTGTTGCGTGGATGCGTTGTCGACAGATAGTGTGAGCTTTTCGCCCATAACATAGATGGAGATGTTATGAGGAACACCGTCACTCACTGAATCGCTATTTTATTTTATTCAAAATTAAAAATATTATTCGCAACCCACCAATAGAATAGCTGTATAAGTGACTGGCTGGCGGATTTCCGATGTGGAATGAAATCTTGATTCGACCATCGAAAAGTTCCACCGAGAGATGGGATGAATCGTCACCAATGTAAGCGAGCACACCCGACCTACAAAAAAGATGAATTTCTCAGAGATTTTTCTTCTTACTTGTCTTGTGTTGTCAGAGTGAAGTTGAGTTGGCTTTGAACTGGATTCCAGTCATCGAGAGAGGCGTACGAGCTTTCACCAGTGAATCCAATCGAGCGAAGTACAGAGCACTGGAAATGAATTTTCATTGCATGATTTTTTTAAACATCCAAAGTGCATACGTGATCTCCTGTCCATCCGGAATTGCACTTGCATGATGATCCAGAGGCCGAGGGAATGCACATGCCCTGGATAATTTGATTAGTGACTGATCCAATTATTTATGGCCTCAGGGAACAACACTACTCAATATATGGACACTGAGAGTACTCCTTTTTATTCAAATGATCGAGATTTCCTTAAATAATATGGAGAACAGTTCAATTAACATACATTCAAGCAGGTTGCTTTGTCGCATGTTGCTGCAGATTGATGAATCGAGTATCCCATTAGCGGAATTTCGCAGGATGAACCGGTAAAGTTAGGTGGGCACTCGCACGAGAAGGAGTTGATTCCGTCCTGAAAATATTTCAAATTTGAATTGCATCGAAGCTTATATTAAGTAAGAGTAGCTCACGACGCAAACTCCTCCATTCTGGCAAACGTTCTTCTTGCAGTCATCGATATTTGTCGTACAATTCTGTCCACTGAATCCGGCGAGACACTTGCACCTCAAACATTAATATTTATAAACTGCAATAATTTTTTAGCAGCTAGATAATAATAGCTTACTGATACGATTCTCCCTTGTTTTCCGCAATGCAGGATCCTCCATTTTTGCATGGTTGAAGAGAGCGGCTGCAGAAGGCAACCTAGAAACGAGAATTTAAAAAATATTGTTTAACAAAATTCACCTTCTCCTCACAGTATCGTCCACTGTATCGCTCGCCACAGTCACAACGGTAAGAATTGATCTGAACACGTGTATAAAATCGAAAAATATGGGATGACATCAATTTTACCATATCGATGCACTTGGCTCCATTCTGGCACTTGTTGTTGACACAGTCGTCGTTGTTCTTCTCACAAAGATGTCCAGTGAAGCCCTTGCGACAGTTGCACGTGAATCGACCCTCCTCGATTACCTGAAATGTACATTGAATACCTTCTCCATAAGCTTCAAAATATATGTGGGATTTTCAGGCAGCTCATATAAACAAATTGATTGCCCCTATTTGATACCGCTCAACACTGAACATCCTAGCAGGTAAATTTTCGTATATCACTACTTTCATAAATATTAAAATAAGTGAATAGTTTTCAATAATAAATATGGATGATATTCAAACCTTGCAGGTGGCATTGTTCATGCACGGGTGACCATAGCACGCATCGATTTCCTTCTCGCACTGTTTTCCATGGAATCCAAGAGCACACTCGCACGTGAACTGACGACCAGGCAGAGAAGAGCAAGAAGCACCTGAAATATATTTCTATATGATATAGTAGTCTTATGCCCATATAAATTCATGACCATACAAAATCATGATTCATGATATAAATTCATGAATTCAAACCCATTCATGCCCATATAAATAGATTTTGATTCGGAAAATAGGTGAATTCTGACCATTCTTGCAGGGTGACTCTGCACAGGCATTGCACTTGGACTGGACTGACAGCGGTTTCGATCCGGCACACGTGAGGTCGGCATCACGAGCACTCAGAAGCAGTTGATTTCTGTCAATTGTCTTTATAAATATTACTATTTCACACACTTTAAACTATACATGTATCATACATAGAGTCAGACCTGAATCGGATATTGGAATAAGAAACAATCAATGACATAAACTTTACAACAGAACCTCCGGACTGAATTGATTTTATAAAATGGTCACTGGCCTAGCAGTGGGCTCCCGCAGGATTTCGTGCGCCTTTGAGTACGGGGCTCCCTTTACCTTTACCTTTTATATCAGAAAGTGACCAACCTCATCAACGTGGGCGACTCGCAACGAGCAATGCCAGCCTCGATGAATCTTGTCTTGATCCATTTGGCGAACCACGATAGCTCACAGTCGCAATGGAGACTGTTGCTACCGAGAGCACTGAATTTTTTTATATTACTTTGCATGATAAATTTATAGACTACTGTACTTACATGTGAGTGATATTGTGAAGATCAGTGAAGGCGGTCTCAGGAAGAGTGGAGATGTCGTTTCCATGTAGGGATAGAATACGTAGCGAACGGAGGGAGGAGAAGGCGAATGGGGCGATACACTTTAAAAAAATCGATAGACGGTAAATATAATAAATAGAAACATACCATAACTTTATTGTACGATAGGATCAATGTGGATAATTTCTCAAGTCCGACGAACGTATTGTCCTCAACTGTCGTGATCTGGTTGTGCGAGAGGTCACTGAAACACAAGTTCAGCCATGAATCTCATCCTATTCTCACAGTTTGATCAGCTTCGGTAGTGCTTTAATCTTCTCGATAGGAATGGACGAAATCTCGTTCGAGTCAAGGAACAATTCGGTTGTCTCCACAGGAATTCCTTGAGGGAACTCAGTGAGGCCTGAAATGATTTATGTCTTGAAATCCATAGTATTATTTTAAGTTACTTTGTAACAATTGTGACAATTCACGTATAATAAGAAAATAGAAATGTTTAATTACCCTTGTTTGAGCATCTGACAATATTATTGTCGCACGAGCACTGCTTCGGGCATGCGTTCAGCTGGTCGCAGTCGTCTTCTCCTGAGAGAA
Source organism: Pristionchus exspectatus (assembly GCA_911812115.1). NCBI lineage: Eukaryota > Metazoa > Nematoda > Chromadorea > Rhabditida > Neodiplogasteridae > Pristionchus > Pristionchus exspectatus. The sequence goes on along the minus strand of OU461583.1, from coordinate 30,742,286 downwards.
TTATATGAGATATACTTTAACGAGAGCGAAGTGGTGTAGTGGTCTATGGCGCCCTCCCATTCCATTCCATTCGGGTTCGATTCCCGGCCGTGACACCGCTCTCCGCCTACCAAGGCGCCCGAAAGGGAAATTGGGAGTGACAAGATCACGCGGTAAAGTAGGTCCGAAGAATAGATTGGGCCCTACGGACTGAATTAGCCTTATAAAATAGTCACTGGCCTAGCAGTGGGCTCCCGCAGGACTTCGTGTGCCTAGAGTACGGGGTGACCTTTACCTTTATACTTTAAATACAGCTAGAACAATTATCTTCAGACATTTGGTCTAGAGTCATTCGTTTGTTTGACGGATTGACGCGAGTCGATTTTTGCATACCGGTACACTTCATAACTTCATCGGTAATGTCGATGAGTCTCGCTCCCGCCAATTCCGGAGGAGACGAACACGTGGGGAAAGGCAGCTGCAAAAAATATTCGTTAAAAATGGGGAAAATATAAAACCGGTCAATTTTTTTCAATACCTTATGAATCTGAGCGTATTTGACAAGTCCCTTGATCGAGCAAGAGCATTCGACTTCAGTTGGAAGATCACTGTAATAGATATGTGTTTATTTTAGCGAAAACTATTTAATGAATAGTAACTTACAGAGTGATATTGCTGAGGGATTCGATAACGGAATCGGGGAAGCATTCGAGAGGGTTTCCCTTGAGAAATCTGAAATTGTTTTTATAGGCTAGCATTCTAATGATGCAGGAGGTACTCTAACAAAATTTGCTTACACCGAAATCTTCGATTCAACCCCCACTGGAAGCTTTGAAAGTATGCGAATCTTGTTATGGTCGACGTGACTATAAACAGTAAAATATAAAAAAATCGCTATTTCGTGGATCTTACATTGTTGAAACATTTGGAAGGGCAGCGGTAACAGTAAAGGGGATAACTGCCAGTTCGTTGTGAGAAAGGTCGCTGAAAATATATTCTCGAAAATTTTCTGATAACACATGATAAAAACTCACAGCATTTTCACGTTGTGCAGAGACTGATTCGATAAGAGCGCAAGGTCACTGATCTTGTTATTGTTCAGTCTCAAATCAGTAGCAAACGAGGGAATGTTCTTCGGCACCTCGGTAAGTCCACGATGGCTGGAATATATTTCTAATCAATACATAATAAATGCGTCCTCAATCATGAGACACCACATCTACACAGGAAAGTCCACGTACTGAAATACATGCCACAGCACTATTGCAAAAGTAAATTCACCTGCAATCGACGGAAGTTCCTATGCACGAGCACGTTGAGGGACACTCGTGATCGATGATACACTCGTCCGCACGACGGGTCATGAACATTTCCGAACCTGAGAATCGTACATATTTTTCCCTTTTTTCCTATGACAAATGTGTTTTGATTTTGACATACCTCTGCAGTTGAACTTTGTCGAAGGGAGCGTGGACAATCTCCTTTTCGAAACTCTCTTGGGAGCTTCGCATCTGGCTCCTGAAGTCTCGATCATACGCGTAGTCAGCAGTTCGGCCAGCCATCTCTGAAAAGGTAAGGTAAAGGGTAAAGGAAGTCAAGTCGTAAGACAACGCTAGGCGACCCACTGTTAAGGCCAGGGGATAGCCTTCTCTGAAACATGTTTATATATTTCCATTTCAATGCTTCATACGCCGTTCAATGACCTCATCGTTCACTCTCTCGGGGTTCATCGGAAACATGACACCAAAATGACGGATTGATGTGTTCACTCGCTTCGATTGATTGACAAGCGATCAAGAGACTTCCGCTGACCCCCTCATCCCACCCATCCCATTGCCCCTCTCAACTTATGACGAGCGAGTGTCACTCACCAGATTGCAGTCACAAATTAGCGGATTCTTCGCGAGGTGGAGCGTTTGCAGGGATGATAGATGATGGAATGTCTCGTTGGAGAGCGACTGAATAGCATGTGCTATGGGAAACCAATGGCAATCATTCACGTTTAGAGATCTCATATATCATCGCAACAAGGATATATAATTTCAAACGGAAAAAAGTACCTGGATGTTGTTGTCGTAAAGCGACAAGAGGGCGAGTTTGGTCAGATTTCGGAATGCATCACGACGAATGCACTTTAGCTTGTTCGCATTGAGTAGCAGCAATTGCAGATTCTCAATCCCGTCGAAGGCTCCAAGAGGAATGTCCACGAGCTCATTACCGTAGAGAACACTGAAATGTAATAGAGTCTAGATGAGTCGCAAGGATAAGGATCACGGATAAGATACGGGTTAAGGATAACCAAGTATATAACGCAAGGTTAACCTTGCGGCAACGATAAGCAACTGACAGCGTGTTCAGATTGTCGAGTCCTCTGAAGGCACCAGGAGCGATTTCAGAGATGGCGTTCTTGCTCATGTCCCTTGAATAATGTTGATATAGAAATATTATTCCTTTTTCGAAACTTACAGTCTTCTCAGATTTTTCATGTGACTCAGCGCATTCTCGGGGATGTACGAAATTCTGTTCTGCTCAAGCCGTCTGCAATGGAAGTATTTATTGTATAAGTGATTATATGAAAATCTCTTTAGTAATTATTTGAAAATATTGAAATTATGATTTTTCTCATAAAGAAACTGAACATCAATTGAAAAAGAGCTCACAGTTCCGTGGTTGACGCGGGCAAGAAGGCGGGAATGTGAGCGAGATCCCGGTCGCGACAGTCGACCACCTGAAAAGTGCTTGATTGAAGTCACCCAACAATGCATCGAGAAGACGAATTCAAGGATTGTGACAACTCACAGAATTTACCGAATTTTTTCTGGGCGCTGATCAAGATGGACGACTTACAGAGTCAACACAGGTACACGACGCTGGGCAGCTTCCCTGATTGACACACGACGAAGCGGCTCGTTTTTCCATTCCAGAACACTTGATCGACTTAAAGATACCATTTTTAACTCAAAGTGAAAACAAAAAAATATACATATATATTTTGAAATGGCAAATGAAATTTTGCTCACCGATTCATCCACGGCGTCCAGTGTCTTTCCATTGAGTAACGCCGGTCGATAGCAAGCAACGTTCTTGGAAATCGTTTCATCTAGATTCTTCACCCATTTGAGACGACAGTCGCATAGCCATGGATTCTCAGAGAGCTTCCTAAAATATACGTTGTATTCCCCATCAAACGAGGGAGAAATGAGGGCTACAAATGCGATTTATTCATCATTTGCTTACAGAAGCCTGAGAGAAGACACGTAGTCGAATTCTTCAATAGTTGTCAGATTATTGTTGTTGAGAGTCAGCACTTCGAGGTTAGGCCAGTCGTTTAGAATCGAGGTTTCGAAGCTGCAATCAATTTTTTGTCGATTTTGCGAACAAAAATCCCACCATTTCAGCGCGTTGAAGTCCAGTTGAAGTACCCTGACTGCTCTCGGCCCCTTCAGATGATCCTCCGAAATTGAGCTGAGCTGGTTGTGGCTGAGGTCACTGCAAATTTGCCCCCTCTTAGACTTTTCCATAATCGGCTTTTCATCCTATCTCGAGACAGCGCAAACGAAACCATTAGGAATTCGGGCCCGATCGGATTTCAACGCCCGCTCAAGACCAACTGCCAAAATGGCGCAATGCAAACAATGGATACATGTTACAGCCCGCCTTCCGGAGTTCTTCTTTCCTCCCCCGGTTTCACGATACTATTACTGATCTCTAGAGTGGATTTGTGGCGGAATCAAGAGATGCAAACAAACAGATGGTAGAGGGGGGCTCACATCCGATAAAGTAGTCGATTGTTGTGGAAGAGCGAGAGAGGCAACTCGCGCAGTTGGTTGTTATTCAGCCTTCTGAATTATTTCGAAAGTTTACGTTTTTGTAAAAAAATTTCTCAAACTTACATTCGCTCCAACGAATGCAGATTATCGAAGGCACCAGCTTCGATTAGATGAATCTCATTATCGGAAATCTGTCTGAAATTGTTTTTTTTCGTCGCCAAATCCCTTTTTCTGATTCTTACAGAATTTTGAGACTCGGGAGGTTCGCGAAATCGGCCTTGCGAATTACGCTGATCTTGTTTTCTTGAAGATCCCTGCAAAGTTTAACTTAATTACTCTGGTGACTCTTTGCAGGTTCTTGTGTGAACACTTCGGCACACTTAATTTCCGTATGATGAAGAAGAGGAGACTAACTTTAACCCATTTCAAGGAATTCCTGGCAGAAACAGACTACCCGCTCTAACAGTAATCCGTCGTTTACACAATACATCGTCCCCTTTTGGCACCAACTACTACGCGGCTTATCCCTTTATCACTCAGTGCAATCTCTCTCTCAACGGAAGTCACTTAGTGGTCATTATTCCTGAAGGAAGAGAGAGAGAGTAAGGACGACTCCCCCTATCCACTCCTCCATTCCTTCACCCAGTGATCGCACCACGCTCCGCTTACACAAACTCTTCGCGATTAATGGGCCGCACCTGTCAGGGGGGAAGGGGAAGGAAGATGAGGCAATGAGTGGAGAGATCAGAGGTAGAATGAAGGCAATGAGAAGGAGAATTCAACCTATCTCTTTTCAATCACTCCGAGTACCCCATGAATGGTTGTTGTGCAAAGCACACATAGAAATCACGGAAATATCTCGGATTCAGGTCACTTGATCAGGAAGACTGATTGCTCTCAGAACAACTGTTGCGATAGGTGTTGGATAAACAGAGCGAGAGTGATGATAGGGACTCGATTGGCAGGAATGTTTGGCCTTTTTGTGAGACGTTTAGGATCCGAAACGACGTGCTTGCAACCCGCTCTACCTCTATATTCCCTCACACTCGGGCCATCAAGAATTGAACGATGGGAAGATGACAGATGAGCGGCGGATGATTAGCTCCGCTCGGGAAATGTTCTCCATTTCCCACTTTCTAATGCTCTCTCGTCGTCAGAAGCACTGAAAAGCAGCGAGAATGCATATATCCGAGAGAGCCAATTCGCACCTACCAATCCGCCATTCTATCATGCGGAGCTGTCACCACTAGCTCGGCGTAAAAATAGATCATGAGATGGTTGATCAATCAACCCAATGGCTGACAGCTGGAGGCTTGATAAATCTCGCGGGCGCTTAATGCTTATCTCTCTTACTAGTGAGCAGGCATGGATTGAAGCGGCTGCTGGTTACGGTAGGGATAACGAAATATTGACTATGGCTATGTTCTAGAAAAGAATCGAAAAATCAAGAACTGGGTCTAGAATTGAACACACTCACAATCGGGTGGTATCCTCCGGGATTCCCGTTGGTATCCTCTTGAGACCCAATCCAGTGCACACAACCGTTCCTGCACTACACGAACAACCGTTCGGACAGGAGGAAGAGGAGGCGAGAAGGCAGCTTGTGAGCTGCAGCAGCAGTAACAAAACTCGGCCCAGCCAAGGCGGACCCATCTGAAGATCCTAAAGTTAGTGTAGCTTAAGATATTGTCACGACATTGGAAAAATTAATTGACATTTTTCGAATGGTTTCGGAACCCAACGCAAGAACGATGAATGGTGACAGGTTGTTCACGGACCAGCTCTTTCAATGGAGAATAACAGGCATTGAGGGTGGCATGAATTGTATGATTTGAGTCGGCGGAAAAGTTTGGCTGAGGGAGGGTTTCGGAACGTTAGGAGTGTGGAAGAAAAAGAGGTGTGAGATGCCGGTTGCATTGAAGAGCAAACACACCGAAAGTAGGTGACCTCGACGGCAAAAAACAGCCCGATCTAGATTGTGGCTTGATTCTAGGCGGGGTTCGCCTCGCCCCTAAAGGGAGAGGGCTACTGAGATGGGTAAGGAGATAAGACATTTTGCATATTGGAAATGAAGGAAGCGAGGGTGGACATTTGGCGAAAAATATAGTCGACCATGGAAAGAACTAGGATGTAGTGTAGACGTGAACGGAGCAGGATGGGATAAGGTGTAAACGAAAGCATTGTGATAAGGCTGGGGCGCGCGTAGTCGTTTCGGATCAGTAGTCTCTCTCCCGGCCTCCGATATCATTCTCTTTCTCTATCTCGACCCTCCTCTTCTTCCTTCCATTCTTTCACTGAGATGAGAGATTCCCGCCCCCTTTCTCCCCAATCTCCTTCTGCTCTCTCATCGCTTGAGCATTATGAGTGCGACGTTCATTGGAGAGTTCATGAATTGGGAGAGAGGCAGTAATACCCCTTCTTTCCTTGATATCGGGGCTGTAATTATGCAAGCCGTAAACGTAAACGGAGGCATAAACGAGTAACCCAAAAGCAAGAAGTGTTCCGCACAATGAGGGAGTTGTGACACAATAGATGTGGTCTGAGAGGTTGTTTGGTTATTTGTTTTCCCCCTCATTGGGTCGAGATTAGTGAAGAGGCCGGCGCACTTGGAAATCTCTTCCACAGATGCGCCAATTCACACATACATCGCCGATTGTTCGGCAGTAGGAAAATGTAATTGAACACACACAATGAAGATACTACTCTCGACCAATTCGACCTTCTAGCAAAGTGATCTCAATTGTGTGGGGCGAGTCTATTGACGGACGAAAGTGAGAATGGACTCGTACAGAAGAGGGAGTGAACTGAATGAGAACGAGCGGTCAGTCGAGCGGAAGAAAGATGATAGACATATTTATCGGTCGGTTGCCCGGTCTCCCTTTCTCACTCTCATCTTGAGGGATGAAACCGAAATGATATGTTGATCTAGACTATGACAGAAAAACAACCAGTGAAGGATTATTCTGAATCTGACGCAACAGAGAAGGAAACGAACACTTCGAATGATAGGATAACGAATACTACGCCTATGTTTGCGTAGATTTGATAAAAAAATGTCTACAATCGAATAAAGCAAAACTCACAAGTACGTAAATATCTACAAAACGATTATTGATATGCTTGTTGATTACGGCTACTGATACATCACTCGGCCTTTTTGAATCTGCAATAGCGAAACAAAATTAACTAGCCTTCCCAGCATCTACCCCTTCCAAATATAAATTGAACTCACCGATTTACCAACATTGACGTGATGTTTTTCTAGTGTGCTGATGAGCCTTTCTCTAATTATCCGAGATTGCCTGAAATGATAACAAATCATATTACGTGGATTTATACAATATGAAGATTCTCAAATTTAGGTCTAATAATTTTGCTTTCATTATATTGCTATATTTTTCCATTAAAATTTGAAAAGGCCACTGATAATTTTAAGCGTGCAATTTTATCGTTTGTGGGTCAAATTTTTAAAATTTAATTTATAGAAATAGGTATCGGAAAGGAACTCTCACCTATCTTTGAAGCGGTTAATTAAATGGAGTATTTGAATTGCGAAATCTTCCCAATCTGAGATCTCAGTGAGCTTCGTCTCATGCGAGAGCAGCCTATAATATTTCCTATTAATTCTGTCTTTTTTTGTTTTGAAATATATAATATAGCTGGCGGAAGAAACTCACGCCTCCACTTGTTTCCTTGCACGGTCGAAACTAAAGCGGTCGGCAATGTACAGCACAATCTCGCCGTTGTTAGCTATAATAATAGTGGTAATTGTGATCTTTAAAAAACAACTAAACTGATTGAATCGATTGAATCAGAATCTTACGATTTGAACCAATTTATTTTTAATTACTTACAACTTAAAGGTTCTCTTCCTTCAATGAAGTCAAAGAACACAATCCAGTCGTCTAAAGAAATATCATGGAGTGTAACCGACCGTTGTGTGGACTAAAAAGATTGTATCATGGTAAAAATCAGAATATCCATACCTCAATGTAAGATCCTTCTAAAAGTGCTCGAATGAAATCCGATTCTTGTGCGTATTTCTCGGCATTTACTTGAAACACGCGATCCTCAACAATGATTGTGAAAGACATTTCTCCTATAATTAATGTTATTAGAAAATATTGTATAATTCGCGTTGAAATACGGTAGAAACAATGAGAAAGTTGCGAGGTGCTTCGTGTTACAATAAATGAACGCCGCTGTTAACTGTTTGGAAAACGGCTCTAGGGGAAAGTAAGTAAGAGAGGGCTCCAGTTGTGTGAGCGATTCGAAAAGATGATTGATAAACACAAGGGTAGCGCACCTAAGATGATTGATGGATAGAAATGATCGATTTAGAAAGAATGTAGAAAGTTTATCGACACTTCATCAACAGCATTAATAAACAAAGAATGACAGAGAGACACTGATCAGTCAACAAACTATCTGCGTCTCTTACACATACAGGACTCATTTGTGTACCCGAGTCAGTCTCTGTCGCTCTCGCTGAGCGATCTTGGGCTGTTTTTATAGTGTATGTTTTTTTATTTGAACGGTACGGTATTTTACAGTATTTTTAACTATCACGACCGATTTTGATTATTAATAAATTCGATTATTTCTATATTTTTTCAAAAACTTCCTTAGTTTAGCATTTAAAACTGAGCGGGAAGATGCTGGCGCGAAGAGATATTGCGATGGGTTTGTGTTTTTACATGTTTAGTTACAATATGTATATTTTTATTAACTTTTTGTTAACACCTTCTAATTGAATCTGTAGTATATTTGATTTTTTTATAAATATTTGCAGTTTGGTTAGCAAATGTCGAGCAGTAATCACCCAGAGCAAATGGACGGCGAGCCGGTTTGTTATTATTTCTTAAACTTCAGCAAACATGATTTTTGAATATAACATTTACAATAATTTGGATCGTATCAGTCGAATAAGAATCATTCAGGAGCTACAGGGACTTCTTCAAGGTATGGTCCCCGAAACTAAGATCACCCGCTGTTTATCCTCCGAAGGAGATCAAGTTCTCATTAACGGCCAGCAGCGCCAGCGTCAATTGATGAGAACCTGCAGATTCGCCCGACTGACATTGTAAGCCTTACTCATTATTCTTCAAAGGAAGTCGAACTTTAAAAAAATATATGCGTTGAAACATGAAATGTCTACACAAAGAAGTACATAGGAAATTGAAGATGATAATAGTTCGATTAGATTTATTGAGCACTAATAACCAAACACATTTATTTGTTCATATTTTTCAGGTTACATATTTGGCACTTTCGGAGAAACATTCTGATGAGATGCGTCGATGGACCAAGGAGCTTTTCTCGTTTCGCACTGAGATTCTTGCACGTCTGAGGTGATTTATAATTCCCCTTTGGATTTACGTAATTCCCATTAGATTATATTGAATAATATGTTTTAATATGTTTTCAATTTCAGGAACGGAGGCTGTAATCGCATTGAGAAAGAGGTACGTTGAAAAATTGTTAGTATATATTAATATGATACTTTTAAGAATTTAATTAATGCAGGTAAATTTTGAACAGTTCCTGTCCACTGTACTCCAATCATTGGATGACGGATGATCAGAAATAGTCATTAATCTGGAGGACATGGAAGATAAGTGGGAAACCAATGAACAGGTGTGAAAACATGTTATGAAATGAAATTTTTGATTTGTAAATTTCACTCATATGATATAACAATTTCAAATTTTAGAAGGAACGCAGTATGAGAGTGCAGGAATTTTACATGGTGCTGAACAAAATGAATAAGAAGAAACTTCATGAGATGTACTGTGAGATCCGCAATCTCGAAGAAGATAATTGAAGTTCTGCGGATCTGAATGTAAATTTACTCAATACCATATCAGTTATCCCTTAAGTTCCCTATTATTTGACCAATCGCATTATTGTACATGTAACCTTGTTTGCCCCAAATATTCGATTTATCAGACAAATTGTTTTGTTGTAATCAAGTTGATCGTCGTTCGGCATTGATAAAATTTCAAAAAAGAATATTTTCATCTTAAATTGTTGCCTTCACTCACTTTCTCTACAACCTTTATCATAAAAATCCTTTATGAAATATACGAAAAAGTTGCTGGCAACTAACTTTTTTCCATTGGAGAGCTCTTTTCTTTGAGGCTTTGTTCATTGAAGAAGCGCACTTATTGCCAACTTGTCACGGCACATATAAAAACACATTCCATGTTCAAAGCATTTCCTATTCTCAAATATTCATCAGCGATTTCAATTCAGTGCTATGTGACTAATATTTGAAATTTCGGATACTCAAAAATCAGAGTAGTGAGACGAAGACATTCATCAAGTTAGACCCTTTTCCTCATCTTGCACATTCCCATGTCAGTTTCATCTCCTTAAGGAATAAAGGAAGCTCATTCAAACTTGTAGGGGTTAACCCCAAAGCAGCACTTTATTATTATGTCAGATAAGGTTTTAGTGTTGGGAGTAGTCCCTCGGGGGCAGTATGCATCTCTCCTCCCCTCCTTCACTCCTCCCCCTTCCTCCTCGGCAATCCCCCCCAACCTCGTCCATCCCTCTCAGTCTTCCACTCTCGAATGCTTATGAAGGGACTCTTCCTTCTTCTTCCCTCAATCCTTTGTTTGAGGTGAGTCTTCTATTAATAATGAGCGACCGCTGAACACCCTCTGTTCCCTTGCTCTCAAGCACCATCTGTTGATTGTCTTGATTGTGCTAATCCTCATTAGCATGCAATATTGCCGCATTTTGGAGCAAAACAGTTCGGTTTTGTAAATGTAAATGCCCCTCAGTACTGATAATTGGTGGTTGATTAATGTAATTTCCTATAAGGTGCAAAACTTGTGCACAATTAAAGGAGTGATATTATTGCTACCAACAATATAATCCCGTGTGTCTCATTCTATACATTATTTCATCGCTTCTGAACCAAATAAATCCACTAAATATGAAACAGGTTCAAACATAGGCTACTGCTAAAGGCGGAAGGGTCAGGGTAAAGTAGTAGTACACTCGGCGACTTCTGTCGGGGGCCAAAAGCGGGGATCTTTATCAATCAGTTGGGGATTAGTTGAGAAACGGGAAGAAACGGGAGAGACGTGAGCGGGAGAGGAAATATGCTTTAGGAATCATTATTAGAGATAGCAAAGGATAATGCAAAGACTGGGGAATCGAACCCGGCGCTTCCGCTACCTGTGCACCTGTGATATCTCCTTTCTGGGTGAATGATGCTCTCATTACTCACGCTTCAGGAATCTGGTCGAAGGCGTGTATGTCGATGAAGAGGATGGATTCGGATTAGAAGAATCGCTCTCTGCGCATCCGAGGTTATTGAGGGATTAATGTTGTCACAATGAGTATTGTGCCTCCCTTTTGACACAATGCCTCGGTGATCTTGCATAAAATGTGATGCATGCACTCCGATTAAAGAACAATACTCATTTTTGACACATTTCTCGATTTGATAAGTGGATCAAAAGTAAGACAACCGCTCTCTTAAGATTAGTGCACGGCGAGTGGAGCGAGTGCTCGGTGTCGTGCGGAAACGGCGTGCAATCTCGAACAATCGAGTGTCGCGTCTCGCACCCTCTCGCGGGCCATCTTAAATTACCCCTTGATGAATGCAGAAGTGAGTGAATTTACAAGGGACGGGGCAATATACGGTATTCAGATGTGGTTGCGCCTCCGCTCTTTCGTCCCTGCTCCATTCAGAATTGTGCCCTGAAAGAAGAAGAAAGTCGCGTTCAGAGGGAGGATTTCCATTGGAAGCATTCTGAGTGGTCACCGTGTTCAGTATCGTGTCTTGGAGGTATCATTTCATCTATACAGATTATGCAGATATATCCAGAAATCAAGGCAATGGGCCAGCAGGATGGTAACTTTAGGGAGTGAGATCTTCCTACTCAGAGTGTCGGTGGATATGTATAATCTGTAAATTTCCCTATAAATTCAAGAAAGCATTAGTTTTCCCTGATTGTGAAGTAGTACGTTGGCGTGTAAAGTTGCGAGTGAATACGGAAGCCTTGTAGGCAAGCAACGAGCACTTCTACAATGTATTCAATTGTCTAGTGGGAGGCCTGTTGCCTGGTCCAACTGCGATGGGAGAAGGAGACCACCCGAAAAGACGAGGTAGTATACAAACATAATCTTTAAGCAGTAGCGAAATTATAGGATAGGAGAACCTTTCCAGATCGTGCAACTCCAAGCCGTGCCCACCCGAATGGGAAGTCTCCTCTTGGTCTTCGTGCTCAACCGAGTGCGGATCGACCCGGACTCGTGCCGTTTCTTGCATTTCAACCGCCACTCGGGCAGGAGGAGCGATTGCACGAGTGAAGATGAATGAGACTGAGTGCAGAGGAGAGAGACCGTCATCAGTGCAATCTTGCCCGTCAACTGAGTGCGCCGGATGGAAGGTATTCATACCGTTTGCTTTTCATTTATGTTCCAAGGGGAGTTTCTCAATCCATTTCTCATTTTTGCTCAAGAAGCCGTGAATCCTATATATTGAAATACTAATCTCCCTCCTCAATCATGCTTTCTCAACAGGTCGAAGAGTGGTCGCAGTGCTCTGTATCGTGTGGAAGAGGCGAAGAAAGGAGAATGGTAACATGCGCAGCTCCACACTGTCCTCTACCGCAACCCGAAGCAGTCAGACCTTGCGAACGAGGTCAACGATTAATCTATTATTATAACAGCTGGCCTTACCAGTGAGTCCCCACCTAGCGTTGTATTACGACTGTAAAATTGCTTGATGTGGTTACACCATTTTTTCATAATTGTATGATTTATCGTCTTTTTTTTGCCAGATTCGTGTCCACAAGAAGATGAAGAGGAGAAGCATGAGGGAACTGGCAAGAAGCTGACACTCGACCTGGGAGGAGTCGCTACCATCTATCAAGGAACGAACATCAAGGTGCATTCCTTCAAAATATTTTGTTTATGCTTCGATTGAGGTGAAATGCCCACGGAAGAAGGAAGACGTTCGTAAGATGTATTGGCTGAAAGATGGAGAGAAGCTATCCAATAATGGTACGTTCCACATCTCAATTCACGATTCAATGAGCAGCAGTAATCGAGAGAAGACTACGATACATTGTATACACTATTTGATTGCAACCTATTCAGGGCACATCAAAGTTTCTTCCAATGGAAATCTTCGCATTGGCAACTCGAGAATGGAAGATGCAGGACTGTACGAGTGCTTCACACCATCCGGACTGAGGGGAAATGTGACGATTCGGTTCAAACTCAGAGAGAAACAGGTGAACAATTTATTTTCACCTTCGCCATATAAATTTCTTTGTAGGAGAAGCTCAAGGGCGGAAAGGCGATGAAGAAGGGAAGAGCCAAGTTCAAGACTGGCGAATGGGGAGAATGCCATCAATCGAACTGCCAACTACGGGGAATTCAGGCGAGTTTAATTCCGTTAATTATCTGATTATATCCTTCCTTTAAAATATATAAAGTATTGCTTCAGGAGAGAAAGTTGGAGTGCTTCGTAAGTGAGGGAAAGTCTCATCGCAACGTTTCCGTATCCATCTGCGATACACTCAATGTAATTTTTATATCTAATATGTACATTAAGATCCCAATCCCCTCCATTATGATGTTTCCTAATGCAGGCACATTGCCTTTAATCAGGATAAATGTATGTATGAGGTAATATTCGCTTATATCAGGTGACACGTCCTCTGATCTCCCGTCCTTGCTCGAGAATTGACTGTGCCAAGTGGAATGCTACCCATTGGTCGCCGGTAACTTACCATTCGAAGAAAGCAAAGAAAAACGGAAATCTCATTTCGAAATTAGTCTTGAGGGAATACAAAAACTAAAGGAATCGAAATAAAGCAGAATACGAAATGTCTTCCTACCACATTAATTCAGTGCAACTCTTCGCCTTGCGTTCGCAAATGGACCTCGGAACAGACTCGCAAAGTTGAATGCCTTGCGTCGAATGGCAGGAAACTCGACCCATCCCAGTGCGAATACTCATCGAAGCCGGCTGTGACGACCTTGTGTGCCAATCGTAAGTTCATTGAGATATTCTTCCTCTCTTTTCAAATATTTCGAAATCGTTATGTTTTTAGCCTCGTGCATTCCCGAATGGCGGACGAATGACTGGAATGCGTGTAGTTCAACCTGCGGAACTGGAGGAGTCCAGGTACCCTTTTTCTAAATTTACTAATTTGCTTTAATAATTCCAGCTTCGACTACTCTACTGTGTCTGGAGTGGAACGGGAGAGCCCGCAGGCAAATCGTGCGATGGACTACAGCAACCTCGAACGACTAGGTTAATAGACGCCTCTCTTTCAGTTGATAAATGAGCGAAACAAATTTATGACTATGAGATATTGAAAATGATGATGGCAATCTTGATTTTTATTATATATTTTATCTACGCTCTAAGGCGCAACACAACACGGTAATAATATGAAGATAGACAGATATACAGATAGTGATTATTTATTATTTATTATTATTTATCGATAATTGAAGAGCCTGCTCTCGTACGATTCCCCTACCCGCCTGTGCGCCTCGCATGAAGGAGGAAGAGACGCCCAACTGCGAGGATCTCTCTCGATTCTGCGACATTATCAAACTCTTCCACTCTTGCGAGAGTGAGCATGTCAGACAGAGATGCTGCTCGACATGCACGAAAATGGAGAGAAACCGATTCTGAACCATCTTAATCATCTCCTAATCACCTTATTCTTCACGTCTTGTGCAACTTATTTATTTAACCAGGCCATTAGTTAATTAGTCATTTAACTCATCTTCTGATCCTTCACGTCTTATGCAACTTTTTCTTATTAAACCAGGCCGTTAAATAGTCATAGAAAATTTTCAAAAATTTCTTTTCACTGCAATCCATTCACTTCATACTTATTCGTGCTAAGAATTATCCTTTCATTACCGCTTTGTTTTTCTTCATATTTCTTATATTTTTTCGTATTTATGTAAGCGTAACAATATATCGATAAATATTTATTCTAACTTTGTCAGTATTGAAAACTTTTTTCTTTGTTAAGTTATACTCATTACAGTATTAATTTTAATACAGAAACTTCAGTGAGCAAATCATATCCTTCACATATGAGATAGATTAGAGAATGCTTCTTTTTTTTTAATAAAATGATTTTAAATATAGTCCATGGTATATTGAAATGGATCCAGCGACATCCTTCTATTCAAGGCATGTTAAGTTTGCCGTTTCAAGACAAAAATATGGCGTTGCAGTTGGTGACACGTGAAGAATTGATTTTTTGTCAGGATTTACATTATTTATATATTTTAAATGATAATTATAAAGTGATCGTGCAATTTTAAACTACTCGTGACGTCATAAAATTCAAAATACTCCTCATTCTTCTCACTATTTATTATGAAACCCGTAGCAAGCGTTGATACCCGGAACACTTTATTCGCTTGTGACTCACACTTGCATCTCTTTTTAGTCCATTTCCGGGCTTCAACAACTATTTATGTCTGATATTACGCAATCCCTACCTGCGTCAATGGTATAAGTAACGTCTTGTCAGACTAAAATGACAATTTTCCTTTGTTTTCACAGTTTTCTTCATACTTTTCCAAAGTCGAGGACTATTCGTGGCCCCAATTATTCGACAAACTTGTCCTTTGCAGTGAATGGGCAACGGGGAATCACGTCGACTAGCAGCAGCCCGTATTCGTCGACCTCAGAATGCACCCGATTCGGTGAAAACGCTGTCGACTCTGTCGTGGGACGAGTTCGCAGCCTGCGTGAGGAGCGTCAACGCAAAGTGAGCAGATTCAGTCATATTATGCTCGTTTAGTTTTATATTTGTCACTGTTTGAATTCTAGCTCATGCTTAGGTAACCGTGAAATTTCGTTATTATTGAACTAACAATTATACGATCATGTGAAAGGAGAGATACCATCACCCACATTCATTCAATTTCGAAACAACAGCAAATATTTGCTTAGCATAACTATAATATCGAAATATTCAGCAGCATATTTTTTACTTATTTAAACGCACTTTAGGCAAAATACAATGTATTGGGTTTCTTCTATCGCTGTAATACAGCTTTAATTGGATCTTTATAATTAAAAAAAAAACTTCAGATGTCGTGGTCTAGTGAGCGACCAAAAGGAGTATTTCGTATTTTGCATTCGTCACAACGCCGTGAGAGACGATGGATGGAAAGACCATCTCCAACTGATATGCATTGCGGTTAGTATTGGTATTGTTCACATAATTTTTGACGTTATTTTTATTGACAACGCCGGTAATGTACAATACAAATAATGTATCATAATAATTACAGAAACACGTCGAAACGGGCGATTACCGATTCGTACGAACATACAGTCTGCAGCGGTTTCTGAATATATATCACTCATTTGCGATGATTCCGGAGGTTGCGAATGTCCCGGTATGTTACTCGATACTCAACACTAAATATAATTTAAACTTTGCAAATTTGTATAAAAAATGCATATTATCAGTTAAAATATAGTTTTTGTAATCATTTTTTTATATATTAAGGCTCCTCTTCCAATAATGACCGACAGCATACTAGTCGAGTGTAGCTCGGCTCCGGAGACTTCACAGGCAGCAAAGGAAGCTGATGCAAAGAGGTAATTTTTCTATATAACTTTTTTATTTTCTCTTATTAAAATGTTATATTTGCAGTGTGGACGAGAAGTCATGCTGTATCTGCTTTGATCGGGAGGCCGACACAATTCTTTCCTGTTGTCATTCGTTCTGCACTGTTTGCGTCGCAACGTGGAGTGAATACCGAACACAGTGAGATTTATAAGAAAATACTTTCTATTCAAGAATTTTATTTTTTTCAACGAGGAAAATCCAAGTGATGATCTTCAGCGCCTTTCACTAGCGCCATAGTTAGATTTTACCAAATTCTGTGAATTTGGAGTCGAAAAAAAAAAGAAAATATCTCAGAGCTTGTTGTAAAATTGGCGTTTTTTGAGCGGATGTTCAAAGTTGCTTACAATTCTGATCGTACTGCAATCTTAAAACTTTGGAATATCGACCTGTCTAATTCTGCTACTTAGACAGAATAATAGGTTAATAGAGGTCATTTTTTTCTGGACGTTAGATATGCATTGCCAACACGCAGAATTTTTCGACTATCGAACCCTGAAAATATAAAGTAGACAAGGTCGTTTACATTACATCGTTTGATCACTTTCAATTACTTGACGTGCGAAGTATCAAAAACCGTTAATTAGTCTGCTATAAAAAATAAACTATAAAAAAGTATACTATAAAAAAAGAAGTCATGAATTTTTTTAATATTTCAAGAGCCCCTTTTCACGTGATTTCTTGCTATCCCAAGCTTCTGCAAACTTGAGATTTCCGTGAATGGTGGTGAGAGGGTGTTGTGCGAGAGGGCGGCGTGGCGTCGATAGTAATAAAAGACGATCAGGAAGGACGTGCGCCCATCCCTCTCGAGGGAGAGAAACCTTCAACCATAGACCAATATTGTTTGTTCTGATGGAGTGGAGAATCCTTCAATGAGTGACTATGAGTTTGAGATATAATTTTGCAGAAGAACAGATTGTAAAAGATCGTGGAATCTATATCGATTAACTAAACATAATAATGAACTTTTTTTTAGAATTGTGGAGTAAACAAAACTAACTTTAGAATCTCGATAGCCAAATTTAACCAAAACTATTTATAAATAGTATATGCGTCTCAGCATTTTGCGACGGTAAATAATAAAATATCGTGAAATTATTTTCCGTTCCACTCGTAGTTGACCTTTGACGAACTGAGTGGAGGGAGGAGGGAGGAAGAGGCCGGGAGGAGGCTAGTGATCTACCTGCTCTCCTCCGCCCTACCTCTTCCCTTCCTCTCTCTCCCAGACAATCAATACGCTAACCAGCACATTGATTTTGCAGAGCATTTGAAACGCACGATAAAGATTCGCATTTTTTTAAGATTCCAATGCCCGTTGTGCAAGGCGGCTATTCGTTCACCTATCAGAGATAGTTGGGAATTAATGAGCGAACAGCCGACGAGAGAGGAGATGGAGGGATACTTTACCAGTCTCATGTCTCAGGTACGATCGTTTACATACAATAAGTGTGTTTTCACCGTATAGACCACGGAGATATAAATCAAAAATATTAGCAAACTGAGTGTTTTTATACAGACTACTTACAGGGCGAGCCCGAACCCGCTAGACCTTCGGCCGTCCCTTCCGCTCCTTTAGAAGAACGAAGTAGATCGCCACTCAGTCGAACCAGCACTTGTGACTAATCAAAGATCAACTTGTAATTAATCTAAATCCCATGTGAATATTCAAAGCGTAGTATAATTGGTACATGCGGGATCGCATCTAGGCATTACACCACTCATAATCAAAATACCCTCCGCTAGTCAGCTCACTCCCATTATTCTGCCTCGTCTCATCTTCCAATTCCAATGCCAATTCAGCGGATATGTCTTTTCTTGTACATTATTCTCAAATGTGTATATGTATCATATAATTGCCAGATTCTTCGAGCAGCTTGAACGAGATTGCCTAGACATGACGTCACTTATACCCTTGATGCTGCTCGCCCCCTCTATAAACAACTATTGATTTCGACACCTTGTCTCTCTCTGACTTCTGATTTCCGGGAAGTGCCCACTTGGCCTCACATGTCTCTGGTCGGAAATTGAAGAGAGGTGACTGGGATTACCTGGGTGATGGGAGAGACGCTTCCTTGTGTATAGTATCGATCAGGCAACAGCGAGACTCTCTTTATTCACAAGTCAAACCAATCTCGATCATCATCACTGGAGAAACAAAGACAGAGAAACTGCGCTAGTGTGGAGTAGATGGAGCCCAAAAAGAGTGAGTGAAAAGTGGTACGGAGGAGGAGGAGGAAGGAGAGATGGCATCCTTGGATTACGGTATCTAGAGATGGAGAGAACGGAGATGACAGGGGAGTATCGATCACTTCTTCCCCACTCGAGCAGCGTACATGTACCTGAGATAAGGCATTTGGTGAAGATTAATGATCGCATTCAAATAGATGGATGGGACTATTAATGAAGATAAAGACCTCTTTCCAACGCGTGCGAAGTAGAGACGCTTGCTCATCTCGTGAGGCTGCGAATCGTAGCCACTAAAGAATCATAATTTCAGATATGATGACTGAAAAATCATTAGCACTATAGCCAAATTGATCGAAAATAGTCCAAAATGCGCAGGGGGAGGCTCAAAAATAAACATTCTCGTACCTCTGTGCGTAGTCGGAGCGTTTGCCAACGCGAGGGAAGGGCACGAGGAGAGCTGTGTTGGGCGTTCGTGCAATCCTATGCAGTGGCAGCTCGAGTTCACCGTCTGGAAGAGTACGGTAGACCACGGTAATACGGTAGTTTCGATCACCAACTGACCCAGCGACAGCGCTTGTGTGGCGAGACAGAGACAGGCGAACGCGGCAAGGAGGACCCGCAAGTCAGGCATCGTCGAGGAGTGCTGAGATGGCATATGGTTAAGGTACTGGTTAAGGTTACGGTGGTTAAGGTAGTGGTTAAGGTTACGTTGGTTAAGGTAGTAAAGTTAACGTAGATAGGGTAATGTCTAACAACCAATGCATCGATAACTGATTTGATCTAGGATATGTATAACCAACCAAGAAAAGGGATTGTTCTCCGAGAAGGAGGAAGAGACTGAATGAAGGAGGAGGGAGTGGGGCAGTAGACTCCTCCCCTCTCAATTCGATGGCGGATCTCATCCCTCCTCCGCCTCTTCATGAGAAGAGGGGCGGGATCGGATATGCGGATGCGCTGCTTAACGTCAACTGCCTTTCCCATTCCCATTCCAATCGCACATCCGATAGGCGTAGGTTGTTGAGGTGATTATGTGTGTGCACTATCATTTCATAACGAACGATGACGAGAGTTGTTTGGGGCCTTTGGAACGACCGCTCGCGAGAAAAGGGAATCTTCAATGGAGGTCAATCAGGGTGACGACGTAGGGAAGGAGAAGAATGCATCCTCATTACTGAGCCATTGTGATAGTGAGAGGGTGGACTTCCTGTCAGCGCTTTTTGGATAAGTGTAGCTGCTTTGATAGATTGTCTTCGACTCGATTCCTCGAAAGAGAAGTGAATAGCATACCCATTAGCTTTATCAGTATGTACAACAACTCGATAAGTTAGATGAGCTTCCTGAGGAAGGAATAAAATAAAAAGGAAATTGTTCACTCAATAATTATTTGGTCTCTTCGTACCACATGAAGCTATAAGAGTGGTGAACAATCTTCAACGGTATGAGGCCTAGAGACGTTTCCTATTTCGAATGGCAGCTCCTTCCAATGGTGGTTCCGATATTTGAGGGCCATATGAATCATTATTCTTGAGCAGCTCGGAAATGATTGATAGCAGAGGATTCGAGTTTGCTTCGAGGGCGGCGCAAGAGTCCCCTTGTCGGAAGAGGCCTGAAAATATAAATTGTTTGTTCAATGATTGAATATATTACTACCGCAAGGTTATTCTCAGAATGAGGTAAAGGCAAAGTTGATTCCACAATCAAGGCGATTTCAAAATTATCATGATACATCCACGCCTAGTGGCGTGCACATGTAAAGACAGGCACAGAATTCTCAGAATACTCCTTATCCACCGTTCGTGAGGCGGTTGGGTGTCTACGACCCAATGGGCCGAAACATCCAGCCGCACTTCTTTAGGAAGTCTTTTATATCAGTCTCCTCCCAGCAGTATCTCTACTTATTTTTATTTCCAAAAACAGGCTTCTTTTGTAATTACCAATGCAACATCCTCTCCAGAGCAGATGCACCTCTCCATTGTTGAGAAGAAAGTTTGTTCCTTCGGGGCAAGCATCGAAGTTGCACGGACGTTTCTCCACCGTTTGGCACGTTTCGTCCTTAATATTTGTATTTGCAATTTTCAATAGCCGAGCTAGGACGACATAAATGTGAGATCTCACCTTGATACAAACTCGTTTTCTCTGTCTCTTTCCACATCCTCCACACTGTTGCGAACACTTGCCCTGCCACTCGGTCCATACATCGCATCCGCAATCTACAATAGGCAACTTCTTTACAATTGTTATTCTATGGATGTCGAATCTGCGAGCTGTCCACCCTCACATACGTGTATTCTCATACTTTCTTATTCAATCTGGCAAATTGAAAATAGTATTATTCTTTGACGTATTCAAATATTCGATGTGGTGAATTACTTAACTAGTGAGGTTCTACTATGTAGTAATCAAAGAATATTGCAACTCGAGGATTGCAATTTTCGGCTTTGAAAACTCTTACCATGTACTGGTATCATTTTCTCTTCTGTGGTTGCAGGCGTTGTAGGAGTGATTCGGGCTGGTGTTATCATTGGCCTCATTGGCGTCGTAGTGAGCAGCATAAGCATTGACTGAAATATGGTAGCCAAAATGATAAAAAATCCTTTAATCAACACCATTTCTACCTTTTACTGCTCACTTTTTGGGCTGTGACTGTGAAATCTCAATCTTAGCAGAACATCTATTTATATTTCGCTGATTGTGCACATCATAGTCGTCAGTAGTATCCCGTTTTTTTCTCAGTGTGTCCAAATTTAGAGCCGCTCAGACAAGTGATGCGCCCTGTTGATTCCGGTCGCTCATTCTCTTGTGGTCGCTTGCTTGCGTCAAAGTGCTCGGGATGACAGCATTTCTTCGCTTTCGCTCCCTCTCTTCCGACCTCTTTCCGGGGTCAGTCAAATGAGCGACGCGGGTCGCAACCCGTTTCCTACTTTCTGAATGGGAGACGGCTGAAACATGACGCGCGTTTCGCTCTTCTTACTCCCTCACTTTTAGCCGGGAAAAGAGCGGCACTAACGAGTTAATCGTGCCGGAAGTGCACTTAGTGTTCTGCAGCGTTCCTGATCGATGTTTTTCTATTAACTATGGAAAATTATGAGTGGTTTTGGATGGAATATGGCTTATTCCACTCTATGCGCGAGCATTCGAACCGAGGGTGAGCGAGATGTTTTTCACAGCATTGGCGAAATAAGGGATCGAAAAATGGTTGCACGCACTAGGTCGAGCATCTCGTAGATCTAATGTGCATTATTCCGAAATTCCGCACTTCCGACACGACACGATTGGCGCGACCCCAGATTCGAACAGTATAGTGTGTGAGCTCACTCTGGTCGTGGTCGTTTCGGGTCTCCTCGTTGTCGTCATTACAATCATCGGAGGCGCCGCCGTCGGAAGTGTGAAAGGGAGCGGAAGCAGCGGAGCAATCGTCGCGGCACTTGTTAATTGCAGTGGAGGAGGCGGCCGAGGGGTTGTAGTTATCTGAGAAAATGTTGAGATTTTGATCTTTGGCTGAAGATTATGGAAAAGTTCGGTTCAAGTTAAAAATAGTGCACCCATGTGCACTATCTTCATAGCTGCACTATATTTAACTTCAACCAAAAGTGCTACACAAACCATGACGTTCGGAGCGTTTCCATCAATCACGGAATCAGTCCAATATCGCGCTTGGAACCCCTTGGCCGACCCTCCGTATCCCCTCATGATAACGAGCATTTCATTGCCGAAAGAGACGAACGGCTTACGGGGAGCACCGGGGCAGCAGAATCTTAAATGTTTCGAAAATTACATAAAAGATAAATAATTAAAATCATTACCTGGCTCCCGTCAACCTCAGATCAGAATGGTACTTCACTTCAACGTAAGATTTGTCGCAGGTGTCTTCGCACAGAGCGAACTCCATCTCAGCATCAATCTCGAGGAATACACGACCGCCCGGTGGAGCCTGTATACCCTCACCAATTCCGTATTTAAAAAAAAGATCGTGCCAACAATGAAAATTGCAAGTGCTTATCTTTGAAGCCTATCCATACCTGGATCATCCAATAACATTCTGTGTTCACTAGATAGTCATTCGGGTAGTTTGGCGATGCGATGAAACCATGTACTTGGGTCGCCTGAGATGAATTTGTTGGGTAACCACAAAAAAGTGGATGACTAACTCTCAGAACACCTCCGCATGGCCCATTCGACAGGCGGATATTGGCACATTCCGTTCCAGCTAGTCCATCGGGGCATAGGCACGTTGTGCAGTTGTTTGGATGCACATATCCTCCCCTCTGCAATATAAGTCCAGATAATTTTTCAATAAACACTCGGGGACTTATAACACAAAAACTTATATGCTCTGTGATCTCAAACACGACATCACTTTTTCTGTGAGAGTATGCCAGCAAAAGACAGCGGAAGCCCAAACATCGTTTCGCTCGTTTCGCTCGTTTCACTCAGCTGAGCTTGGACTGTCTTGTTTTGTGCATTTCTCATTGCCCATTCTGGATTGACAGAAGCGTCTCTCTCCACTCCCGGAAGCCGCAAGTTAGGCTCCTCACGCAACTACAATACTAATGGAATGGGACTACTGGTCGTCAGTCACAACAAGGGATTGTGGGTGGAAGCTGATAAATCGCTCCCATTTGAATGGAACTCTCGGACACAGATACTGGCAGGGAACTCTGCTTGAATTTTAATTGTCGATTAAGGTCATTCATTGGAATTTATAGAAAAAGAGATTACCTGACAATCGGGCATTGATCCCGATTTGCAATGAGCGCTGCATTCGTAAGCGAGGTTTATCTATAAATTATGTTTGGAGTGGAAAAATCAGAGTGGAATGAGACCTACCGCTTGAAAATCTAGAAATGAAGGTCCTGCTCGTTGACCAATTGTCTTTTGTAGATTTCTGTCAAGTGTGCGGATCGTGGGGACGTATGGATCCGAGGAGAATCCATAGGGCCCATAGTGCATCACCGATCCTATAAAGTAATAATTGTTTACGCGTTTCAGGCAAGATATCGGAAATGTACTTCTACATGATATCAATAATTACTTGGCAAGAATAACTGCTGTAGACACCAGAAAGCATGACCAGAATAAGTATTTCCCCATATTTTCTCATTCTCACCAGTATCGTATGGGAGACCAAGGAGATCGGCATGGTTATCATCGACCGGTTGGAAGTTATTCCATCGTGAGATGGGAATGTTATTGTAGTTGACGGACACATGCCGTTCCTGGTCTGGCCGAGCTTGTTCGTGAAAGATTCCTGCAATGAAAAATATTCGAGTTTCGTGAAGTTTTGAGTTACTTATCTTGTGGTGCATTTCGTTAGATATTATACATTAACATCCTTTTGAACGGTCTGATCTCTTTCGTGAAGTTGATCTAGTCTAATAATCCTGCTATTCGTGCAATTGCACAAAATACCGCCTATTTCGAACTCTCTCTTGTCTATTCCGGGAAAACTTTTGTCACTTCCAGGATACTTTCGAATTGCAGGAAGCGATTACTCCTCGGGACAGGGAAGGAGAAGGAACGAGCACCTGATTCTCTCATTTCTTCACGTTCTATTTGAGATCTTACGAGGGGAAGTGTGTTTCAAATGAGGAGAGCAAGAAAAGGAAAATACCGAGAGCATGGCCGATCTCGTGTGAGATGATGCCTACAACATCGCAGCCCGGGGTCGAGATTGAGATGCCCTGTGAAAATGGGAATATAGAACTAAGTCGGTAGAGAACACTTGGAGGGAGTTTTCGAAAAATCTGGCAATAATGTTAAAAGTTATCGGATGCTTCAAATGAACCTGAGTCCCTCCAATCCGTCCCACGAAGGATGAACATCCTCCTCCATCGAAGAACTCTAGTCGATCGACGGACGGACCGTTCTCTTCGAAACGAATACACGTATTTGCTTGCCAGAGGCGCATCGCGTTTCTGCAAGTGTTAATAAGAATAATAATTTATTCATGCCAGGTCGGTGTTCTTCATAGAATTCTGATTATTAATGGCTCTGTAAGAAACACTTCTAATAGAATTTGTTCTATAACAGTGAGCTAGGGAATTACCACATGATTTGCTCCTTACAGTTGCTTCACCTTGAAAAAATGCGTACCTTATCTTGTTCCTCGTCGTTGGCGGAATTTCCGACGCAAACTCGAAGCTGATCGGTTGTCTTCTTTTCCATCGCTTGTACAAAGGCGTCTTTCCCACCTACAACATCTGTCCAGATTGCCTTGGTAATTGTTGGCAAATAGAACTATTGATTACGGGAAACTCTCACTTTTCTCTTTGTTCTCTTGATAATATCTGATTCGAGCTGAGGTTGGGTGCTTTCGAGATTTCTCAGAATCACTTCCACTTGATTCTCGGAGAGATCAACGTCGCCCTGGGAGCAGTAAAGCAAATTAACTCTATTTTTAAAAGTAAAATGTATTTTAAATGGAAGAAAAAGCTGTGCGCTCATCGGATTAAAATGTTGAATTAGAGACATTTCCAAGAGGAGGAATATAAATTCTATAAATTCTGATATTACCTGGAAGTAATCTTCCAGATTGTTCACAGTCAATTCATCGTGGTGACGGCCCTCCCTTGGATCGCGACGAATATCCGCAAAGAAATCAATTGAGTCCGACTGAATTGAACTGTGACGTCTGCAATTGAGACACATTTAACACATTTTATTTTGCATAGTTTATATTTTTATTTTATGAAACACATTTTATTACGTTGCCTTGCATGGATTGCATTTTCCCTTCAATAAATTGAACTTTAGAGCACAATGTTCACTTGTAGTATCTCAGACGAAGATCTATCGTGCGATTCAAAGAAATACTACTACAATTCCGCGTACAATTTAGCATGAGGTGGGCGATAGCTTCAACAAATCAAACCTGGCCGTTTCATCATTGATGAGCTCGCGGACCTTGTTCAGACTACTTCGGCTGGCCTTCTTCACTCTTTCCGATGCGGCAACAATCAGAAAGGACAAGAAGAGGGAAAAGGGCGGCAGCATGACATTCGAACGTACTGATCAATATCGTGTGACGAGGAAGAGGAGATATGATATGGTGCTTGAGGGTAAAGTGAGGAGGAGGCAGCGAGGCAGCAGCCCAAACCCGTTCTGTGCTCGGCTTTATTCTCTTATTCGATGAGTCAGACAGCCTTTCTTGTGCTGTTGCTCGCCTTGTGAGCGTGTGGGGCGCGTAATGAAACATTGTTTAACCGGGAAACGCACGACTCGACAAGGGGATTTTACAACTCGGTGACTAAATAGTGTATATGGCGTGGCGGTTGAAAGGGCAAGGAATGCTGTGACGTCAGAACCTGCGAGGTCACACAGTCTTCTTCTGAGTTCCCTGAAATGAGTCATTAATATCTGGCTTTAGACCCTCTAGCATTTAGATATGCGTTATAAAATTTCCCTATTTTCTACGAGAACGCTATTGTCGATAGATGTCACCTTGTTATTCAGGAAAGCTAAGTTTCTGACATTTCTGAGGAAATCTCGAGAAGAGCCTCATTTTTGATAATCCGTAGTCGCGAAAGCTCTCATTAGCGCTGTATTGAGATTCATATTAAGGATGTCTCGATTCGAGTATCTTTATGAATCACACGCCCTCTAAATTCGGCCTTTTTGTTTCAATCAATCGCTCAGGAATTTCGTACAAATTTCGGGATGCTGTCACAATCCAGTAAGATGTCAAATGGCTTGTCACTATGCAGAATGAAACGTGCATTCCCTACATTCTATCTATATCCGCTCTTCATCTAGGGTGCATCCGGCTATATTGAAAAGGATCAAAATCAACGACTTGAGGAACTACCGTAACCAGAGCTACCGTAATCTAACAGCTGGCGCTAGCGCTGTTTTACGACTTTAACATCGCTTGACGTGGATACACCTTTTACCGTTACCGTAATCCTCACCTTCGAAGGAGGCTTCTGATTGTCCTCCGAGAGCACTCTCATCGCCTCGTCCTTGCTCATTTTGAGCGCGTCCATGAATGAGATCTGCTCCTCCAGATTCTGTAAATTTTAGCCTTTTGGCATAAGATTGCCTAAGGTTAGCCTAAGATCGGAATAAGGTTATTCTAAGATCCAAAAATTGTAACTGGAATCGAGTAAATGCACCTCCCTCAACTCCCTATTATAAACGTCCCCCACACCATCATCAAGCACCGAAGTCTTCAGGTATCTAATCGTAGCGTTGTAACATCGACCGGAAATGCCGCGCTAAATTTTATGGCTTGCTTGATCGCAACAGCGTCTGATTTGGCGCAATATTTGATTTCGCGGCGAGCGGGTTATCGAAATTAGAGCGGCACTGGAAGTGTAAAGCAGAGCATGGGAACACTACGATAGCTCAGCGAGTGAGACGTCATATGGGAAGCGAAAGCGAAAAAAAACATTCTAACGTTGTGTCCGAAGTTCACCAATGTGTCAATGACGTTGATTAGAGTCTACGACGTGTGAGATTGCGCGATAAATACCGTAAATAGGTAAGAACTCCATCATTATTCAGTTCTTACCTCACTCCTGACGGGTTCGCAATTCTTCTTCTTCGAAGATCCCTTGTCCATTCTGAAAGAGAGGAAGCGCTAAGATGATAACTGCGGGGCGAAGATATGTAAAGGTGTGAAACTAAGCGAAGAGGAATCGATGTCACGCAACGGCTCTCGTCTCCTCCCCTCCCCCTCTCTACCTCTAACACGGAATGAGGTTAGAATCGAGAGAGAGAGGCGAATATTGTTTTCGCACAAGAGTGAGATAGGATAGCAATCGCTATGGCGACCCCATTGTCTTTCTGGATAGTGGGAGTGGATACTCTCACGCCATATTAGACAAACAGAGAGACAGGAGTATCGACGACGCACAATTTATCTTATACATGTACAATCGGGACAAATAAGGGGGGGGGGATACTGGTAAGGAAGGAGAAGGGGGAACGATGGATGGGGGAGGAGTCAGGAGGACTCTTTAAGGGGGGATGGAGTACTACTGAGCTGGGCCTCTTTCTCCGCCCTCGAGTGACTTGTTGCCGAGCGACGAATTAGTCGTGTTGATCGAGCTACCGCTGGCCTGAGAGAATTGACATCGTGTTCAGAGGAAGAAAGGCAGAAAAAATCAAGATAAAACAGGTGAAATTGATGCGTCTTTAGCGTTTTTGCGCTGGCTCCGCGAGCTTGGACCACATGACAAGAGGTGGGAATTTAGGAATTTTTCCAATGGAAAAGAAAGTCATAGAATAATAACAACATCAGCATGCGATAAAGTGTGCTTCTGCGGTGTGCAAACAATTTTCGATCATCATTTCGCAATGCTCTCTCGCCGGTCAGAAAAACCGTGAGAGCGTCGCGAAATGAGAGATCGAAACGTATTTCTCACACCCCAAGTGAGGAAGATCTGTGGATACCTGTCTCTGCATCTCGTTGATGATGTGCTGCTGCGTGAATATGATCGAATCGCGCTCTCTCACATCATTCTCCAGCTGCGTGATCTTCTCCGACCACTGCAACTTGGTGACATGAAACACATAGGATACGTCTTTTCGTAATCAGTAAGTACTTCATCTTATTAAGACCATGAAGATTCATTAAATATCGTATAAGATTAATGTTAGATTTTTTCATAATTAAAGATCTAAATAAGTTGAAGTGCTTACTGATTACTAAAACACGTATTCACACTGTCTTATATGGTGATATAACTGTGATTGATGCATTGAAAGGAAGAGAACAAAGACAACAATCACAACATTTTTTGTCGATTTGAGGACGCTATGTCGAATGAGAACTATATGTTCTCTGACATAACAGTTGGCTCTCACCTCCAAATGTTCCCATTAGACATAGCGCCGATTAGAGAGAACAGAGTTGTGCAAAATTTTTCGGTCTCTCATTTCGCAATGCTCTCTCGCCGGTTAGAACCAGCGAGAGAGCAGTGCGAAATGAGAGATCCGGTAAATTTTTGCACAGTTAAAATAGTCTTATGCTGTGGAAAAAATCAATGAGAAGAGGACAGATTTTAATTCCCGCAATTTTATATCTCAGCTTGAAGTTTAGATTCTGGTGTGGTTTATCGATTTCCACCCCAGAAAAAAATTTCTAGTCGCTACATATACGCGGAGCTGAGATGCTATAGATAATTGAGGGAATTCAAATCTTTCCTCTTCTCCTTGACTTTTTCTACAGCATTAGGTGCAGAGAAAAGGACGATGTATAACTGACAATTCGGATGACCTCTCCGACTCCGCCCGCGTGCAGAACCTCCTTCTGCGTATTCAACTCCCGCTGCACCTCGTCGATGTCGCACGCGAATATCAACTCCTGATGAGGACAATCACAGTCACAGGAAGAGATAGGATAGGAGAGGCACTAGGTCGGGTGAAAACCTACTAGATGAGGCCAAAAAATTTGTTTGAAGCTTCATGTATTTTGCTAGAACGTTCTTTTAAGAAAAAATAGCTATATGAGGCCGTCCGGGTTAGGATCAACAAGGGTCGGGAACAGGTAAAAAATCAAAAGGTCTGAAAAGTTGCCCCTAGGGGTTATTTTTGACCCTCTACACGATGGTGCACTCGATTTCGCAATATGTCCCCTCCCCGCTCCAGGAGGGGGCACCCCCCATTTTGCCCAAAAACGCGTTTTTCGATGTTATTTCTTTAAAAATTGGCCAAAATGGCTCGAAATCTCACATACCCGACCAGAATTTCGAGCTCTATCTCGTGGTCGTATTGGCAGGGCATGATTTTATTTCGTTCTCGAGAAAAAGCCGATTTTTGACCCAAAGGATAGCGCAAGAAAACCCTTCGCCAGTTGATAGAGCTGGTTCTGCTGATCATTTTGGTATATTGGACTATGGGTTTGAGTTTACATTTTGATGTTTTGGGGGGTGGAGCGAAAATGGGACACAAAAAAAAGTTCACGAATACCCCCGTGTTTGTGCTCATTTTGAAGAGCTCGTTAAACTGATCATTTTTTGTGTTGGACTTTTTCATGAAAACGTTTTCTTAGGAAGCTACAATCGCTCAAACTTGCCTTTTTCACGAGATTGCAGATAACCATTTTTTCGAAAGATGTAACTTCCTAAGAAAACGTTTTCATGAAAAAGTCCAACACAAAAAATGATCAGTTTAACGAGCTCTTCAAAATGAGCACAAACACGGGGGTATTCGTGAACTTTTTTTTGTGTCCCATTTTCGCTCCACCCCCCAAAACATCAAAATGTAAACTCAAACCCATAGTCCAATATACCAAAATGATCAGCAGAACCAGCTCTATCAACTGGCGAAGGGTTTTCTTGCGCTATCCTTTGGGTCAAAAATCGGCTTTTTCTCGAGAACGAAATAAAATCATGCCCTGCCAATACGACCACGAGATAGAGCTCGAAATTCTGGTCGAGTATGTGAGATTTCGAGCCATTTTGGCCAATTTTCAAAGAAATAACATCGAAAAACGCGTTTTTGGGCAAAATGGGGGGTGCCCCTCCTGGAGCGGGGAGGGGACATATTGCGAAATCGAGTGCACCATCGTGTAGAGGGTCAAAAATAACCCCTAGGGGCAACTTTTCAGACCTTTTGATTTTTTACCTGTTCCCGACCTCTGTGGAGGCTTGTTGAACCTTAGGCGGACGGCCTCATATATTAAAATAGCTATTAAAATAGCTCACGCGAAAGAAAACGAAACTTTTTGGTTATCATCCAGTAGGTTATCATCCGAATGTTCTCATCCGAATTAGTGCCATAGGAGATTGATAGTGTTGCAATAGATAGACAGAAGTATATTTGAACACATTTTTAACTTTTAACTTATTCCCATCATCGAATTTTTATAGGCAACATGACTGCAGCTGCATCAATCACCCCTCTTACATATTCAATGAATTCGATTTACGCTTGAATGACATTATCCGCTGTTTCGTTTCGATTCGACCTCGAATTTTCTTGCAAAAAAAGATATGAATAGTCGAGTCGATGAACTACATTGTTCGCGCTTTTTGCTATCCCGATATATTCCCCTAACTAGGAAAAATGGAATATTGCATTCTCCACAGCTTCATTCCCATTATCATCAGCGATGATACCTTTCTCTTGAAGTTCTCTCTCTCATCCTTCAACTGGATCTTCAGTCGAGCAATTTGCTCCTGCAGCTCGGTTTGCGAGTCGAGCTTCTGGCTGGAAATGAAGAGATCACGATGATATCACGACTGTTATTTTAAAATATCTGTCCTCTGCCGCGAAACCAGGAAGATATCATCACTCCCGAGGATATTGAGGACTTAGGGGGAGATAAGACGGGAAATCAGCCCCGGGTGCTCCCACGACATTGGATCTCTCGTGGGGAAATGGGTTCCGGAAACATGTCCGAAATAGGCAGACACTTTCTAGTTTCACTGGGGTAAGCAAACAAGACAAAACATCGGAAACCGGACGGATTACTATAATTCTTTATTTAAATACTTTGTCTTATACACTCGACTCGCATACAAATTTTGGCTTGGGAGGAGAGGGGAAAGGGCCTCTAGGGAGATTTGGCACTGAAAGAAGACACACCTCATGTTTTCGATGATCTCCTTCTGCTTCATGTGGGCTGCCTGAAGAGCGTCGACGGACATCTTAAAAATAATTTAGAAATTAGAGATCAAAGATCAGCTTACCCTCAGCTTGTTGTTTTCATCCTCAATCTCCCTCAGATGGGTCTCGAGTTCGATAACGGTAGCACGCTCCTGGGCTGCTTCGTTCTTCACTTGCTCGAGCTCGCGAATGATGCTTGAGAACTCCTGGAAATATCAAATTTAAAAAAAATACAGATTGTAGATTTCCCAATGCAATAAGAGGAAAAAAGATGACCTCTTCAGCCTCATCGTCAACTTTTGACATGTACTCGTTCATCTCTTCCAATTTCATCCGGAATTCCAGATTCTCCGACACCAGTCTCTGCAAAATATCACTTTGTTATCTTCTGACATCATATCATTATTCTCGCTCCAGATGTTATCTACCGTCGAATGATTTCAAATGATTTTGAGCGTAAGTGTCCTATATCTATCCATGAAGCCCTCAGTCATCATCACACATTTTCTATAGTTTCTGCTTACATCCTACTTTTCAATTCGAAGATAACAAGTTTTTTGAGATTCTCATCAATTTTCACTAATGGGAAAGCCTGACGCTTTCAAATGAGCTTTTCAAGAATACCGTAGTCAGATAGACTCATTTCTGGAAGAGTTATTTTTTTGTTGAAAACTTCCGATGGATATATTTTTGGACTACCGTAGTTGAGGAAGTTGGGCTCTTTCTTCGTATCGTTCTTTTTTTGAAATTTCCAAGCTTTTTTAATCGCGTGATACAGTAGTAGGCCGTTTTTCAACACTGATCACATGCCTACGAAATTCAAACGATGAAGCGTTTTTTCCAGCGTGCGAAACCGTAGCTACCGATTTTTTATCCGCTGTTTCTATGGGATTTCTCTCAGCTGAATTCCGGGAATGGGTGACGCACAAGAAAGAATGATCATTCAAACACCGTTTTTACTACTGTTGTGTACGTGTCTTCTGTGCGGAAAGACCCCTCACGAGTGGTGGCAGCGGTTTATCGAAGCGATGGGATAGCAGAGGAAAATAGACGAAACTCTTCGGAAGAACTAGAAACGAGAAGCGAGAGACGAGCGAGTCAATTTAGGCCAGGGCAATAATTGCACAACACGGGATTACGGTATATTGATAATCAGGGAATTCCGTGCGGGACTCTATGCATTTGAAATAACGTTAGAGTTGTGTCATACTAATTACTCGAATATTCTATTCTAATATACAACACCTCCCTTCTAAGATACGAACTCGAGAGTATCTGATAAAACAGAAACGAAGAAAAAAATATGAGAGGGGCCACGATATCAACAAAATGTGGGCAATAGGACTGGCATTGCGCGACAGTGAACTGGCTTTGCGCGACAGTTATCTCTTCTTCTCTTTCACTCGCTCGATCGGCATCATTGCCGGGCACGTCTCCGTTGGTGATGAGTTGTAGTACTCCGCACGAAGGGGTACGGTAGTCGGTTCTTCTCAACGCGTCGCAGCTTGACGAAGTCGGCCATCCGTGTTCCTTCTTCACTTCCATCTGGTCATGACCCCGAAGTCCTGAGTCTGAACCGGTCAGAACTCCATCTTTCAGCTCATACGCGAGCAGACTTTCAGTCATTGACTCAGATGTGAGAATCTCGCGATCCTTCTTCATTGCACAGTAAGCAACTGCGGCTTCCTCGATAGCAATCGAGTGAATTTCGTCATCTTTCAGACTTGATCTCCTTGGAGAAGACCCCGATCTCTCCAGAATAGCAATTCCAGGAGACAGATCGTCTTTTCCAGTCAATGGGTCTTTCACCATTGCTGTGCCCTCGATAGCAATCGAGTAATTCCTGGATTCGTTCGTGACTAGTCCAGTACCAGAGTGAAAAATTTCATCCACCTCTGTGCCTTTTCCAGAAAATGGGTCTTTCACCTTTTCTGTACCCTCGATAGCAATCGAGTAATCCCTGGAGTGATCTTTCACACCTCCAGTACCAGAGGGGAGTCTTCCTCCAGTACCAGAGGGGAGTCTCCGTCTCTGTAACCTCGATACTTCTGATCGAGTGATTGAGTTGAGCCTCCGCCCCCTTGGGGATCAGTGTGAAGAAGAACTGCATGTAATCTTTTCCCAGCACGTTCACATCTTCAGTGATGTATACCTGACCGAAAGTAATGACACCATTCATCTCCAAATGAACATCGCATTTTCCAGTCACAAGGAAAATCGATCCATTAGGGCACTCGGGAGTGACGTTGGTACACCTTGCTCTCGGTGATCCAACCAATTTCCACGTGTGCTGTGAGATGAATGTCAGATCGGAACCTGAGTCAACACTCATTTCCACCGTCATTCCATTCACTTTCATTGAAACATCGAACTCCGATGAGTTCCCTGATCGCTCACTCATGATCTTGTTGAACTTGGGTTTCGCTCCCTTGTTCTTCCCTGGACACTTCACTCTTATGTGACCAGTCTCTTTGCATTTGTGACAGATCGCACTCACAAATGGACACCTCCCGTCATCGTGATCTCGACCACATCTTTCACATCCATCATTATCAGAGTCTGTGGAAGAGCTTCGATCTCGGCGGGGCTTCTCCTTCCCCTTCCCATAATGCTGCCTCACAGCATTAACTTGAGATCGATTCTGGCCAGTCACTGTCTGAGAGTCTAGCTGAGCCTCCTTGAAGCTATCAGCTATCTCGAGTAACTTCTCGAGAGTGGGATTCTCTTCCTTCTTCATGCCATTGATGATGTGGAACATGGCACCAGTGTGTCTCGGTAGATCAACACCTGCCAAGAAGATCATCGTCTTGATCTTATCCGGAGTCAGCTGAGTGACATCAGCATCCTCGACCACTCGATTTACTCTCGTTGCAAATTCTCGAAGATCGTCAATATGAACCTTTGACATCTTGAGATTGAACATCTCGAGTCTCTTTTCGAAAATGGTCTTCTTGTCTCCAAACAATTTCGTCATGACCCCTTGAACTTCAGAGAATGACATCTCTTCCAGTTTCTTTGGTCTAATGTGGTCACGAAACTGTCTGTCCACAGAATCATCCACGTGTCTCAATAGCATGAGATTCTTCTCTTTATCCCCCACTTTCACAGAATTGAACAGGCCCTCATGGCGAGTCCACCATGCCTCATAGGTCCATCCCTCATCAGCATTGTAACTGAACAATCTGATTTGCTTCTCCAGGGAGTCCACTGAGGGTCCGCGACTCTTGTTCGAGTCATCTGCACTGCTGGTTGCACTCTGTGCCTGATGGTCTCTCAATGCTTTCAACTCTGCCTGTTGTGCTGCCATCATCTGTTGCATTGCCATCAACACTTCTGCCATTTTCTCAGTTGCTTCTTCCATTTTTCAGGCGAGACAGACAACTCTTGAGAATATTTCGTGCAAATGATGAAATTCGAGCCTCGACGGCTTTACTTTGAATCACAACCGGCGAGATATCGGGGCTATTTCGCTGTTCTCTCACTCTGTAACTGTGTACTCGTGCACAGTAACTCAGTGTCTCAGTAACTTTCGATCGTTACAAACACTCACTAAGTCTCAGCAATCTCGACGATCACAAACTTAGTCAAATCCCAGCGAATATCCCGTATTTTCTAGTTGAAAAGTAGAGTTTTCTACTCACAAAAGAAAATTGGGCATAGGC
This sequence comes from Pristionchus exspectatus, assembly GCA_911812115.1. Lineage (NCBI taxonomy): Eukaryota > Metazoa > Nematoda > Chromadorea > Rhabditida > Neodiplogasteridae > Pristionchus > Pristionchus exspectatus. Next base: position 30,707,492 of record OU461583.1, on the reverse strand, counting down.
TCCCGCGCAAAAAGGGAAATTTCAGCACAGGAAAATAAGGAAAAACGAAGGTAAAATTTGCTAAATTTAACTCACGTAAGTCCGGGAACTCCTGAACGCCAATTATGTTGTGTACGTGTCTTCTGTGCGGAAAGACCCCTCACGAGTGGTGGCAGCGGTTTATCGAAGCGATGGGATAGCAGAGGAAAATAGACGAAACTCTTCGGAAGAACTAGAAACGAGAAGCGAGAGACGAGCGAGTCAATTTAGGCCAGGGCAATAATTGCACAACACGGGATTACGGTATATTGATAATCAGGGAATTCCGTGCGGGACTCTATGCATTTGAAATAACGTTAGAGTTGTGTCATACTAATTACTCGAATATTCTATTCTAATATACAACAACTACGATCAGAGACCGAAATCATACAGAAATATTATATCAGGATGTACAAAAAATTCGATCTCTTATTTCGCAAAATTCTCTCGCCGGTCAGAGAAAGCGAGAAAGCATTTCAAAATGAGAAATCGAAAAATATTTCCGAGCGTCATAACTCGCACCGTTCTATCCGAATCTCCTCCAAGCAGTCGTCGAATTTCCGTCTGCAAGATGTAGTTGTACTCGCGAATTCGCTCCACCTGAACGATATAATTGTATATTCATTTTCATTGCAGCATTACTTTCAATCAATATCATTCAGAGACATTGGTGAGGAAAAATATCAAGTGAGATTCGGTTCACCTGTTCATCTGGCGTTGCATCACTGGGAGGAAAGCGACGGACATGGTTCATATCGAAGGTAATTGCACCTGAAAACAGATCGTTGTTCAGCGCAACCACCAACGCTGGATAGGTCAAGGGATGCTCACTAGATGCATTGTCATTCGGTCCATTCGTCTTCTCCGATGACGTGGACGACGTAGGCGCGTCCTCCTCCTCCTCACTACCCGCAGCCTCCCTCATACACGTCACCGTCGATTGTCCCTTGTCGTTTCTGCCAAAGAAAGAACAATTAAAAGAGCAAGCGCTTTTGATGGTCCATCATTCAGCCACCCTCCTATATCTCCCTCCCACTCTTTCTACTACTGTTTGGAGAGGTAGAGCGAACAACAGTTGTTTGTTCATCGTGTACTCAAACACAACGGGCGCTTTTGATTCGACGCGCGAGATATCAAATCTAATGTGCGACAATTTAAATGACATCACAGAATATTCTACCGTAGTAACAGAAAAATGCAACAAGATGTGAAAATAGTACCTGACGGGGCTCCGGGGCTCGACCACGCGCGACTCCTGTGCAACAGATTCCTCGCCACTGTCGCCGCTCATGCTCGAAGCATCCGAGGTGGAGAAGTCAGATAGAGCCAGACTGACACCCTGAAGAATGAGGGGGGAGGAGATGAGGCATTGTTCTCGCTCTCTTCATTCTCCCTGTTCTCTCGCCGATCAGAATGAGGCTATGAACATGCAATATGGGGAGAGCGGACTATCGCTCAGGAGATGGCGATGTTGGATGTTTTATTCATGAGGACAGCGAGGGGGACGAGGGCGAGGCCATATTATGCCATGTCCCGCACTATAATCTTGATGGAAAGGTGAGGGGAGCGCGCGTAGTGGTAATTGGTACGTTACAGATTGCGAGTCTCGGGCATTTTAGAGGTAAAATTGTGAGGGGTACGTTTCATACCAAGAAGCAAAATTGTGAGGGGTTGAAGGAGGCAGAAAGTTCATGAAGTAGACAGGTGATAGTGAGAGTGGGACACAGTAGTAGCGATAAATACACGTGAAATGGGCGCGCCGAGTTGAGCGGACCAGTTTGACTCTGCAGTCACAATACACACAATAGTCAAAAGAGGAGGGCGGTGGCGGGGCGGGGGTTAGGGAGGGCTCAAAATTCGGCGGCGCCGCGACCTGTCTGATGCGATTAAACGCGCATCACTCGCTCTCCATGACTACAGTGCAACTACTGCTGCTCTGAGAGGGGGCAGATGGAGAGTAGATGGAACGCATTCATTCCTGACTCACCTTCCCCTCCCTCTGCATTCCCTCCCCACTTTCGCCCTCTTTTCGAGGGAGAGAGATACACGGGGACAAGGTGTCCACGCCCTTTCCCCCACTCAATCGTGCTGGCAGCCCTCGAAAAATGGCGGTGGTTGATGGGCAATTGCCCATTTTTGAGGGATTGTTAGCATGAGTGATTGTGACAGCGGCGCGGAACGCATCCAGCGGATGATTGCTCACGAGGACTGGGCAGTAAATCAACCGGGAACTGATGGCTCTGGAGAAAATTGCTGCGGCCTACGGTAGGTGAGGAAAGGGAGAGATGAGGAATTTCAGTCACAGTTGAGAAAGTTATACAAAACTTGTCTTGATTAATTGTGAAAGTCATACCACTCCGACGGGTAGGTTGAGTACAGGACTAGCGACATGGACGGTCTCCTTGACATCATCAGCCACAGTGACCGACGCTTCGAGGCTTTCCCGAGACATGTCTGAAAGATGAACTGACTAGATTGGGTAATTCAAAAGAAATCTCGGAAATTTTCAGAAAATTAGGAGCCTAATAGAGTAGAATGAAACGATCAGGAGTGAATCGAAAGGTAACGAATGGCTTGACAGAGGAGAGAAGTCAGCACTATGGAAAAGCGTGTGACTGGGAGCACGAAACTTTCGTAATCAGCTTGCTCTCTTCATTTCAAACGATTTCTCAATAGTAATACAGCATGAGAGAGCTTGGATACATCATGGAAAAGATAGACACTCTCTCGATTGAGAGTCGACACTCTGAGTACTTTGATAATCGATAGGCATTTACTTGCGCTAAAGGTATAACATGAGACGGCATCGAATTAGTCACATTACAGAGAGAGAGAGAGAGAATGGGTGAGGAGGAGCGATGATCACTTTCACTCTCTATTCGCTCCTCTTCAATCTCATCCTCCAATATCAAGCTTGCGAGAGGGAGGGGAGGGGGAGAAAGATAGCTACGCTTATCAATCGATCTCTCTTCCTGATAGGCATCCATCTCTCAGATGATTACGATCGTCGTATGATCGTTCTCTCCTTCTCTGATTCTCTCTTCCCTCTTTGATCACTGAATGATCATGAGGAACGAAGAAACTGATTATTTCCATCGTCAGAGTGACGCGCCCTCCTTGTGCGAACTGTGGCGTAATTCGAACAACAAACACACCAGCTCCTTTCCCTTTTCCCTCCCCTAATCCCAGGTCAAGGTTCATCCCTCCCGATCCGGAGAGAAGACCCCCAGCTGTTAGGTCACTGAGACGGTGGAGAAGGAGGAAGAAGGGGGTTTCTAAGGGTAGGCAGAGGGGAGATAGGGCAGTGGTATTAGCCAAGCAGGCGAGGGAGAGGAGCAAAGGAACACTCTCGCTTGGGCACACACACACACAATCACTCTGAGGCGCGGCGCAAGGGATATTGATGGCATCTCGGCTCTACTCGTGATTTCAACCGAGGTTACTCCGCCCTTTTCCCTCCTAAATCTAACAAATTGTTATTGCAGAGAATGTTGTTTGCGAAGCATCGACCCAAGCTGATCTATCTCTCGAGAGATGCCGAGCAACGACGCCACAACGGTTTGCCTGTTTTACTCTCTTGACGTTTCGGATTACCCGATCAATTTTTTTGCCATCACTCTCTCGAGGTTTTGATTCAACCCACTAACGCGATTACGAGATCGATCTGATTAGAAATTGGTGCGATTAGAATGCCAAGTGTGTATCAAAAACAACGGTAAGTAGAGAACAAAATAGAAACAATAAATTACAAACTGTAATCTCGAAAAAGCTGGAGTTAATCATCGCCCAAATTTGAATTATAAATATTTGAGGCAATTATTGCAATAAAGCTATATTGGAGAAATCATTAAAATTGATATTTCCACAGAGCGAAGCGTAACGTGAAAGCCACAAAGAAATGTAGATGTTGTGTAGCTAGAGTGCGAATAGGATAGATGAAGGTTTATTCACAAAGAAATGGGTTCCAATTAAGATGCGGATTTGGAGGCGGTGACCAGCGATGACACTGACTCAATACCGGATGTCGTGCAATTGCGGACCTTCGATTTGGTCTTTTACGTCATCTCCGTGGTCAGCTACATTGCGGATATTGTCAGTGACGTCATAGTAGCGTACACGCACTACACGGAGAATCGGGTTAGTATAAATATTTTAAATATATTTTTAAAGACGAAATTGTAATTTGCTATGCGGAAAATTATAAACAATTACTGTCAAAGCTGAGCTGAGCGAAAAAAAAAGTAGAAACAATTACTGTCAAAGCGCAAAAGATTAGAGGGGCTGCCCTTCTGAATTTAATAGGGGCACGAAGTCCATCGTAAATCAAAGCAATCTAATTTCAACGTAATTTACGTCTCACAGTGAGCACTTTCGAAATTGTGCGTGGAAAACGACTGCGGCTTGACATCATTGAATTAGGGAGATGAGGTTTCCGAGGGTTTCTGATTTATGCAAGAAGTGGCGTGACGTGATGCAGTTATGAGGAGTGCTTCCCCTCTCATCAACAAAATAAGGAAAGCTGGAGAAGTCAAATAAGAAATGAGATCTGCATTTTGTGAAATTGCTCGCTCACACTGCACAATAATGAGAGGTTGGAAGCAGAAGTCACACTTTCACAAGACAAAATGACGAGTAAATACAGAGAAATTGCGCTACCAGACTATGAATTATCGTAGGAAACTCCATCTCTGCACAGAAAACACGAAAAGACGTCAACGCTTAAGTACAGGATTCAAAATTGGCCAAATTTAGCAGCCGTTTAGTCATGAAGCATAACCGCACCCACGACTTTTTCGAATAAACTACGTGGGTAGAAGTGGGATGCTTGGACAAATATTGGGGAAAAGTGGGCATGAATAAGCAAAATGCCACCATCCAATTTCCTCTCAGCAATGATATGTAATCTCTTATCCAGATCTGGCCAGCGGTTCTCATATTTCTCTTCGCTTTCGTTCCATCTCTCATTCTCAATATTGTCGCTCTTATCTGGATGGCGGATGAGGATGTGGAGAGAAAAAAGAGGAAGGGATGCAATAAGTTGAGAGTGATCATCTGTCTATTACTCCAGGTACAATTCTCGTCTATTCGGCCTAATTTACCGGTGCAAGACACTAACTGAAAATTACGTAAAAAATATAAAGAGCCCAATTTCAATTATATCTCTCAGGGCGGCCCTATTATCTACTACTGCCGTGCATTTTGGTCTGGGTGGAAAGTGAAGAGGAGCGAGGGGAAGGATAAGAGGAAACACTACCTCAAAATGATCGCTTATGAGAGGGATGCGACGTTGCTTCGATTCTTTGAGGTGAGATATACCGTTTATTGATAACTATTCAATATACCATAGGAAGCAAAGCAAAATATGAAAAGATTTATCTAATTATAACTAACGCTTGATTGATCACATGGGAATTTCTGCGCAAAAAAAGAACATAATTGCAAGAGCTTGAATCAGTCAATGATTGGTAATTCACCAAATGAATATTTTGAAGGCGTTTATGGAATCCTGCCCACAGCTTCTGATCCAAGGCTTTCTTCTCGCTTCCATCGTCTGGGGACATGATCCAATGAGGGAGACTTCACCGAAAGGTACGGTAATTGTGTAATTTCATGAAAATATTGACACTGTGAAATAAAATACTTTTTCTTGCAATAATATTTCTGTGCTGGAGCAATCTTTTATTGGGTATCATCTTTTGTGTACTATATATTTTATGCATTATATTTTGAAAACAAAGCTCTATAGCCAAATATAATTTTTCGAGATTAAAGTGCCTATTATAAAAATTATATTAAAGGTTTCGATATCTATTCAAATATATTTCAGTGTACGTCCTCACTGCCTCGCTCTTCTTCTCACTTCTTTCAGTCGCATTTTCGATCTCAAATCAGCACAGAACACTACGATTCTCTAGAAAGGACAAGTTAAATATGCTTGCACTCGAGACGATCATGCAGGTGATTTTTTTTTGTTTTTAAAAATGTTTTTTTTGTGTTTTTTAATGTTTTTATGCTCATCAAAAACATTGAAAAACACTGCGAAGAGTAAATAGTAATTGATTATCACTTGGTTTTCAAAATGTTTAGTAATATAGTCGATAATGGTCATATATGTAAATACAAATATTGTTCCAGCTTCTGTGGAGGTTCGGCACAATACTTTCGCGGTTCGTGGTACTGGTTATTCTATGCTTGGCGAAGTGAGTGATTTTTTTTGTAATATAATTCTTGAGCCTTGCTTCGCTTATAGACAGTTGAAATTACTTCCGTCGACTGACATTTTGAGTATCACATTTCAGGACATATTGGATCGTTCCTTTCTTCGCTATTCACTACATGATCTCACTCTTTCATATTGTCGCCCTCCAGGTGAATCCTATATAGAACAATAATTAAAATAATCATGTTACAGAAACAATAGCATGCGATGCATGCTATTGTTTAATTTTTCAATTGTGCATTTCGAATCTAGCTATATTGTAAAGTAAGCTCTTGATTGTTTATGAAATAATATGGGCAATTCGATTAATAGACAATTGAATCTGCTAATATCTTTAGTATTAGCAGATTCTGTCTTACTATAATAAAAATTATGGTAATCAGTTTTTTTTTCAGTCTGTCTCGATCGGAGTCGACGGCTCTCCTACGGTCGAACTTGGATTGATTCTCATCAATGGTTGTGTTCACTTCTTCGCTCCATTTAATATGGCTGAAGGGAATACACGATGGCGATATGCCACTGCTTACGTGGTCGAGATTATCGAAGCTGTTGTGAGTTGATCTTAGACACTTGCTCGACGAATATAATGAAGGTAAACGAAAAGGTGTATCCACGTCAAGCTATTTCACAGTCGTAAGACAACGCTATGTGGGATTCACTGGTAAGGCCAGCTGTTAGAATAGAATAAGATGAATAACATAAAAGTAATTGATAATTACACTAATCTCTGCACTTTGTAGGTTATATTCGTCATCGCCCTTCGCGAAAACAGCTTCAACTTTCCCTTGAAAGTCAGTCATTTTTACGACCCAATCTCGTGATATCACAGTGACCTTTTTTGCAGTTCGAGTTTCTCTATCTCTCCGCAATCTCCTTCGCGATTGGCTTCACTTTCATGATTATTTATTACTCCATTTTCCACCCAACCAAGCGAAAGTACAGGTACGGAAAACTGAAAATAGGCCAATCGCATGGGTCTTTTAATGGGATTTATTGTCAGAGGAGGAAAAGCTGAAACGGACGAGTCAGTGCGATTGAATGATGAAGGTCATGAGACGAGAGGAGCAGTAGACGAGCCAAGGCCGATCGTTCCTGATAGTTCCCTCATCTCATCATCTTCCGATGTTATCGCCACTGTCTCTGCTATCGCTTCATCATCGTCGTAGTATACGAGTAAAGAGCTCCCGATTTCGCCTTTTCTCCGTTTATTTTTCGGCTCAGTGCTCGCTCGGTAATCGCAGAATCTTCACAAACTTTGGGTGTGTCGTTTTTCCCCCGCACTTCGTCGAGAATCGATTCTGATTGTATCGGCAATATGTGCAACACACTGCCTCGCTGGTATATAAGCAGCTCAGCTGCTTTTTTGCTGTCCATTGCTCCTCTCATTGCTCCCTCCGTTCCGATCACACTCGTTCCCTCGTATCGATAAAACAATGGGAGAAGGGAACAAGAGAAAGGAAAGGGCCCTCAGGTGATTTCCCAGCTGTGAGATCGAATCAAATTCCGGAAACGAGCCGCTCGATCTTAGCGGAGCTCCCTCGAGCCTTGACTAATCGCCCCATTCTTGATGCGAACAGACCCCCGGAAAGACCACACCCTCCTCGAATCTCCCGTTCTCTCGTGACTAATAAGACTATATCAGAGTGACCTTCATGGATTGGGTAGAAGGGGGGCAGGCAGGGGTAACTGTGAGAGAGGAGGTGTGCGAGTGTCATAGAGAGGAGAAGAGGGGGAATAGGTAGAGACGGTGGGAGACTAGCCGGTTTATTCCTTCCGACCGAGCGCCTCCCCTCCACCCTTTGGTTTTCTTCTACTATCTCGCACTGACTCCATTTAGAAAATGTCGTAGAGTGCCATTCGGCTGCCCTCACTGCTCTCACTCGAGAGAGATGTTCGCGTAATGCCTCTTTTCGGTAATGTGCTGACTGTAAAACCATTAGCTGCATTCGTTCCACCTGCGCCCCTCCTCCTCTTCTTCTTCCCGACCTTGCACCCCTTTTCCTTCTACGTAAGTCTCGAATCGTTTCGCCACATGTCCAATACTCTTTCCCTCGCTGTCTCGTTTGCCCAGTCACTTCATAATTCCAGTGCTCTTCTTCTTCCTATCACTGACTATTCGCCCTCACTCTGTCTATCTGTGCCCTCTCTCCCGATCACAGTCCCTGTCTCTCTCACCCTGGAGACCCCCTCCTTCTTCTTTTCCCGTGGCATTCTCTGTGTACCTTCCTTCCCCTTTGCGCGTCCTCCCTCCCCCCTCCCTTCCTGCATTTGGTTGTTCCATCCCTTCCTCGTTGATCTCTGACGCGTGTGCCCGCGAGGCATTCCCCCCTCCTGATCCGATTTGAGACGTTGTGTTCGCTCATCCTATTCATGCATGGTGGTCACACTACGGTTCAACGCTCCCGCTGTTTCGAAACCTGCAGGCTGCGCTTTTTGAAACCACCGTAAAATCGGTGCTGAGTCAATTACTGCGTGATTCACCAGTCGTTTCGTGAATGTCTTTTCCTGCTTCGAAGAGCCGGTCACTGCTCCCATGATACAGTGTCATAACTAGATTACCATCACAACTCGCAGTTGTTTCCGAACGCTCTGCTCATAAAACGTCCATTGTTCCTGCACAATTTCGATAGAAAGTTCGAGAAAAGTGCTCGACGCTGCTTTTTCTCGTTCTCTCGTAATGACTCACACCACTAATTTCTGCTCGCTCACACATGAAAGTGAAATGGTGACGGTGAGAAGAGAGAGGGGGGGGGGCAGGCTCTCGAGATTGGTTGACTATATAATAACTCCCTAGCCATCCCTCCCCTCTCTCTTTTTGATGATGGTGAGCGCGCAAAAATACGTCGAGAGTAGGAGGTAAGTAGAGAGGAAGAGGAGGGGCGAGCAAAGAGCGTGCGCCACACGGAACAATTGTGATTATGTACCCGCCCGAACTAGTTGAGGCTGGCGCCTCCTCTCGACACAACTCTTTTTGTACTACTACTGCATGTCATTGTCACTCCTCCTTCCTCGAGCTTTTCGCACTCCTTGGAGTTCAAGATTCTTCACCGGGGCAATTAAAAGCAACACGTCACGATTCTAGAAACTTCATCATCGATTAGGGATAATAAAGAGATGCCTATGATCTCAGCTGATAGAAGAGATTCGCTCTCGAGGAGTCGGCGGATCAAGGAAAGAAGAGTGGGATAGTTGATAAGGGCCCTGCGGGCTCTCACGCATCGCGCTCTTGCTCTCGCTCTCCTCACACAATTCCCTCCTCTTCCTCCTCCTCTTCTCTCCAGCGTATTGTGCGATTGATACGTTTGCTCTGGGCAGAATAGGCACAGAGAGGGGGTAGAAGAAGAGGGAGAGAATGGAGGGAGGAGGAAACATGACGACGAGGGGAGGCGAAAAAAAGAGACACCGATAGCGGGGAGGGAGAGGCCACCGATCGATTTGATACGACTCCTGATACGTCGGACACACCGACTCTGTCGGCTATCTAATTTCGCTCCGTTGCGCAACCCCCTTCTCATTTCCTCGCTCCGCCCATCGATTGCTCTTTTGAAACTCGACCTTCCGGTGAAGTGAACCTGTCACTTCCCGCTCACCATTTTTCTTGTAATTATCGCTCGCACCTCACTAGGTCGATCCCCCTTCTCTCACCCCATCAGCACGATAGTACAGCGTACTCCTCGCGCACTTTAACTGTGTGTCTACGCTCCAAATAAATCACAGCCCGTGTGTTGATCCAACGGGGCCCCCACCAGCAGCTTATCGGCGGTTCTGATCTACCCCCGGCCACTGATCGACCCCGTTTTCGCCTGCGAGCCGCCGCGACCCCATTCTGCTTGTCCCTTGGTCTCGCTCGCAGTGCCCCCTATCAATACCTTCGCGATTTATCCAAGTAATCGTCTCAAGGCGTTGACGCCGTTGCAGATCAAGAGGAAACGAGGGAAGAGAAGGAGAGTGGCCGACTAATCTTTTCTTCGTCGTCGGGGAACGATGACCAAACCGGGCTTCAACCGGCTGCTTGACGATTTGGCTCGACGGCAGCTGCTGCTTGATTTTCAATTTGGAGAGGTACATCATTTTTGTTTCAACCTTTGTGTTACTAAACATATTAGTTGAAAGAGTTACATAGAAAATTCATTAGATAGCAAGCAATTTATCGATAATTTATTTTTTAAAGAATGATAGTCGGATCAGTTGCTGATTTATTATCACGCTATGGTGATTCATCTCATAGACAAAGACTTCCTGTTATCTTGTGCCTTGTGCATGAATATTCTGCCACCTCCGAAGGTTGAATCAGCGCCGCGAGTTGTCAATTCTCTCTAGAGTGCGATCTGTAGTTGAGTGTCAAACACAGTACTTAGATGGAAACACTCTCCGAATGTTGTTAGGGGGAGCGAGTTCCGACTGTGTTTGTCCTTGCATTCTATTCAGCAGTGGCGGCGCGGTAATGCTGTTATTGCCCCGCGGACTTGCTATCATTCTGTCGTGAGTCAATAAACACTAAAAAAGGGGGAATTATATATTCCGATGGCGTCAGCAGAGTATCAGACACGAGTTGCACTCTAGCGATGACTATGACAAAGACTTGAACAATGGTCTCCAAAAATGAGTATTTTTCTTGAAATTTCGATTTTTGGAGAAGCGATTCCGGTTGCAAATAATTTGCTTACATTTGAATTTTATAATGAATTGCAAAATTTAACCCGACACTCTTTTTAGGCCAGTGAACAGTACTCCGCCCTAAGGAACATCGGCGCCGGCGCTTTCGGAGTCGTCTGTGAAGCCGAAGAGACCACAGAACAAACTAGAGTGGGTTCAGACCAGATAATTTCATGCCACAAACTGATGTGGTCCAATTGATTAGACTACAGTGTTAGCGTTAGCAGCTTATCCTTTGGATAGCTTGCAAGAATAGCTCAATCGCCACTCATCTTTCCGATTCAATGCAATCTTCTGATGAGAGATGAAACCCAAACGTCTCGTGCTCACTCTCTCTCGATTTCGTTTCGGCCGCCTTTTGCTTCTTCTTTTCTCAGAGATTGGCTGTGTGTGTGTACTCAAAACTGTTTGTTCTCATTCCTCCCGTGTCGCTCCCGACTCCCGACAAATATCCGCACCGACTCTGTTGTTGAAGGGAGAAGGTGGTTCCAAACCGCATCGCCTTTCAAATTGAAAGGGTGTGCGAAGAAGAAGAAGTTCGCAACAAGGAACAGGAATGAGTGGGCGAGAGGTTGATTGCAATTCTCGGTAATGGAACAACGGGGCCAAGCAACGGGTGATTGCTCAATAGGGAAACTTCGTTCGTTCGAAACTGCTCAGCGGGAGAGGGGAAATACGCATTGTGTTTTACGTTCCTCCTTCAGGTTGCCATAAAGAAGATCGGGCACGCCTCGGCCACACCCACACTTGCGAGGAGGACACTCAGGGAGATTCGAGTACTCAGACACATCAGACATGAGGTAAGATAAAGGGTATCCACGTCAAGTGATTTTACAGTCGTAAGACAACGCTAGGCGGGACGAGCAGCGGTTATGTTATATCATACTTGCTCTTTAAGTACTTTTTCCATGTAAATCATGTGCCGTTTCTACACAGAAGAGATCTGACACAGTGAACGATTGAGCTCCGTACTCACAAATCAGTCACTGGACCATTCGTACGGTGATCTAACACTGAGAGAAGAGATCTTGAGAAACTGTTGAGTGGTCAAGAGTGCTCTCTCGAAGAAATGAGAAGGGATAGCATTACAGTACGATGAATCATAATTCGAGATACGGTAGATCTCTCACTTTCCACTTACTATGAGAGAGTAAAGGCGGGCACCGCCCTCTCGACCGTTGAAAACAACCAGTCATCAACTTAGCAATAAATTCGAAAGTTGGAGTGCGTGATTGAAATGGAAGAATAACTCATCGCGACCTTGTAAGGGAAAAGAAGATTGCGGCATCTTTGGGGCGTTGTGAAAGTGATGAGTGCAATACAAATTAGAAGAATCTATTCAGACGCAGACCTCCTAATATTCACCACGTAAACCTTTGGATGTAATGGTGGATAGCTGGATGTATAAAAGAATAATAGAATGTATATGGGATACAATTCTTTTCTTCAGAATATCATCCGGTTGCGAGACATCTTCCGGACGCCAGGCACACTGGGCATCAATGTGTATTTAGTGATGGACTTGATGGAAGGTACGGGACATTAAACATGTTTCATCCCTTCGCTAACAATGACACAATACAATACGCAACGATAGATCATGTCTATTATACAGACTATATAAGACAGTGTGAATACGTGTTTTCGTAATCAGTAAGTACTTCAGCTTAATTAGAGCATAAAGTACTTCAATTACGAAAAAAAATTAACGTTAATCTTGTAATTGAAGAATCATCAATGTCTAAATAAACTGGAGTAAAACACGTATTCACATTATCTTATATAAACTATACAAAAAAAGTAAATAAACAAATGCAGGAAGTTTGCATCACGTCATTCACGGATCGATCGACGCAATTGAAGACGATCTAGTCGCGCACTTCCTCTACCAAGTCATCCGAGGATTGAGGGTACGAATTAAATTAATCATCGTTTCGAAAATTTTCAGAAACAGCAAAAAAACATAACCATCCCTTGACTCTTTGCCACTGATTACGATGATCCCAATCCCATCCCTAACGATGTTTCCTCCTGCAGACCCATTAGATGGCTTGATAAATCTGTAAATCTGTTAGAAATTCAAGTATATGTATCAGTTTCTCATTTCAGTACTTGCACACGGCCGGAATTGCCCATCGAGATCTCAAACCGTCCAATTTACTCGTAAACTCTGATTGTCACCTGCGAATCGCCGACTTTGGAATGGCTAAATTGGCCATGAGAAATGAGGTGATTAAGAAAAAATTTGTTGTGACAAAAGTGGTCATCGTTTTTTTTGGAAAAATAATAATATATTACAGATTGATGAGCTTGAGGAGCACTGTTTCTACATGACACAGCATGTTGCTACGTTGCCATATCGGTAAGAATTTTTATTATCATTTTTTCCATTATCATCTATCTTTTATATCATCGTAGTGATTAGATATTTGATTTGGAAAATTCAGAGCGCCCGAACTCCTCTTTGTCATGCCCGAACACTCAACAGCGGTGGACATGTGGGCGGTGGGATGCATTTTTGCCGGTAAATATTCTTGGAAGGTCGCAAAATATATATCGAGGAAACTTTTTTGTTCTGATTGTTCTGATGATGCATTCTGAAAAAGTTCTGATGACGCCAATTTTATGAATATCTTCATTCAGAAATGATCCTGAGTCGCGAGCTCTTCCCGGGCCGATCAGTCTCGGGACAGATCAAGATTGTCTGCAATATGCTCGGAACGCCATCGCAAAAGGTATTTACTACTTGTTTACATATTACTTACGCCTCAATGAATGCTATGCAATGCTCAATGCTTGCATGGGCTGGAAGAAAATCGGCACTAGGTCGAAGGGAAAGTTGTGGTGATGCCTACTGGATAAGAAATTAAGAATTTCAGGTCTCGATTTTGTTATGAGGGTTTCAAAGGAAATTTCAAAAAAAATCCTTGCTATCTGGATGTTCTCCTAAATGAAAATAATATTAGAAAATATTTGTATGTAAAAAAAATAATATTAGAAAAATATTTGTATGTATATTTGATTTTGATAGTATGAAATACGGATTTTGAGCAAGAAAGCCTAAATATACTAAATATCTACAGATTCTTTCCTCCATCCGCTGTGACCGAACTCGTCGGCTAATCGAAGGCTACGGCGCACTTGAGCAGCGACCGTGGAGCGAGATATGCGCCCCGCCTGACAGAGAGGTACAATTTTAATTACTTCTCTATTTTCATCATTCACCTTTCTATATATTTCCGAAGAATTTGTCTGCAATAAACAATAATGGTATTATGATGATCTTTGTTATCATTACAGTGATTGTTGTCGGTGCCCTTATTTATTGTTATCATTAAGGTATCTGAGCTGGCCCTCGACCTTCTCGGAAGTCTGTGCAAATTGGATGCTGAAGAGCGACTGAGCGTTGAGCAGGCGATCGATCATCCCTTCATCAAGCTCTATCACCCGACCAAGTCGAGCGAACGAGCCTGTCCTTTCAAGGTCGGTGCTGCAAGGACGAACAGCTCTACTAACCACACAAAACAATTACTGCACTCTCCCTCTCTCTCTCTCTACTCCCAGGCCACTTAGAGTGAACTAAGGAACGAGTGATTGCACACGATTCAGAGCACTTTGATTGTATTATCACGAGAGCAAAGAGAAGTCACGTGCAACGCAATCAGGGATTTACTATATAATTAATTTTTATATTTAAGGTAAAAATGGACATGGCTGCTGTCGAGAATCTTTCGCATCCCGAGCTCACAGAGGCACTAATGGCCGATGTTCGATCGGCTGAACGGGACTCAAGCTCGCCTGAATTCGAAAGTCAGTATTTATTTATCGGCATTCTTAATTTTTAATTTTTTTTTACTTTTTTTGCTATCCAAAGACATCCGTGTCATTATCTATCTCGTTCCATTTATTGTGAGATTACAAAGCAACAGAAATGCATGGATGCATGAATGAATGATTTGCAGACCGCGACTGCTCTTCGTCGATGACATCGGACGGAATGAAGGATTCCGCGACGACGACCACGGCAAGTGTGACAACGTCATCGGGAAACTCTTCGGGCGACGCCAATTACTCCCTCAACAGCACTCCCTCGTCCAAGGATGATACACTGTGAGTCGGCGTGTAGTGTGATCCATCAGACCTCGCTCCTGCTTCATCTGACCATTTTTATTGTTCTATGATTTCGCAATAAGAACATGCACAAATACTGCTTCATACAGCTACTCTAGTAACAATTTGATCGATTAATGGTTTGCTGTGATTTCTACTAACCGATTTTCAGCAATATCGATCGTGAAGTCGTTTCTTCAGGCATGGCATCGAGGTGACTGCCCTATGAAGATGATGCTACTTCAATTTTGCCCGTGTCCCAACATTCAGAATAATATCATACCACATCAATTGTTTCCCTGTTATATCAAGTTGTCATTGACATCTCCGACCCTCGTGTCTTACTCCATCTTCTCCAGTCAGAAAAAGAAATTACGAATTTTGTGCGTACAACCGATTGCTCAGACCCTGCCCTACTTAACATATTGATCACTCCTCCTCATCGATTTTTTTCTCATGCTAGATCTAAAATTACCAGAATGTTTCACACAACCCCTGCGGCCATTGTATAGATTATAACTGATGAATTGCTCCCTAGAATGAGTCAGCTCCTCGAGCTGCCCTCTCCCTCACTGATCAGTGCTCCGACTGTTGAATATAAGTTTTGACGATTCCGGTTTGAGCTGTTTTCTTGTACGAACAACGGTTTCGTGTGCAGCTTCGCGCGTGACTCAGATATGTTCATCTATGAGTAGTATAAAAATGTTATTCCTCTATTCACTCTGTGTCTACTTGAACAGTTGTGCACCATATGCAAAGTATAAATGCGTCTCTTTATTATGCTGATTGAGGAATGTGATTGATATGAGTTGGAAGTGATGAATCAGAGCAGGAACCGTGAGAGGAAGACGAGAGCAGTGAAGAACGATAATTGGAGCGGAGAGGAATTGCAGAGGTGACTGTCGCACGTGCACACTTCCATGTCACCTGAGAGAAATTTGCATATATTAGTGACTTAAAATAGCCAGTTCTATTCTCATTTCATTCTTCTGCAATAGAAAAGGCAAAGGTAGTTCTGTCTTCAGCCCATTTTTTAGCGAGCGGAACATGCTAGCTTATAGACTTGGGTTGCTCATTGTTTACTTGAAACGTTTACTTCAATGAATTAGTTTTTCAAAAATTGCTCACCCTGAGCACTGGATATTCTCGTACAATCAGATCTGATTTCCTCCCGAGCTTTCGGTATGCAGCTTCGCCATACATTTGAGGTGCCTGAAGAAAACAGTTTCTTTCAATTTGAGAGATAAAAAAAATGTATCAAGGTTTAAAAATTTTTGTAGAAGCTTTCGTAAAATTAGCGATGTTCCGACCTCATGGAGTATGTGTTCATGCGAGAGAGAGAGAGAGAGAGAGCATTCTCATCCTTGCTCATCCTATTAGCCCCTACGGCGTGATTCCACTCTGATCGCATCAGCAAACTGCACTAGTTCTGAGCCCCCTCCCCCCCCCTCACTCCCATCGATGATCAATGGAGGTGAAATTCGAACTATGTTGTGGAACTCGGGCTATTGAGATGGGCTCCCTTCCCTCATTCCCTTCGTGTTTAGTGATCATCAAAATGGTCAAGAGGAAGGAGTGAACGCATCGTTAAGTTTGGCTCGTCTCATTGCGCATTGATGAGGTAGGCGACTGCTCAGTAGAGCGATGGGGAGCGACCCGAATCGTTTTGAATCCATCGAGGGATATTAAAAGATAAAGGTTAAGGTTGTGTTCACATCAAGCGATTTTACAATAGTTAGACAACGCTAGGTGGGACACACTGGTAAGGCCAGCTGAGGGATATCTATAGGAGACAGGAAAAGCTATCGGATTTCGCAACAACAATGAGATTTTGAAGAAACACTCTAAGCGATCGTGAATCGACTATCGCTCATCTTCCAAGATCTCTAGCGAGTGAATTTTCTTGCAAGTGAATCCAGTGAACATACATCATTTATGTTAGTTTTAATATCTTTAAGTTATAGCATAAATATTTGATTTGAAGATTTATTTGAAGGGAATAAAACTTGCCATCTTTTTGCTGGAACCACATCTTCATGCACACTCCATTGTCGCATACTTGAGATCGCACGCCCGAACGTAGAGCACGATCGGTCTGAGTGAGAAAAATGGTTAGAAAGTTCTCAATTGCATTGAGATTTTCGGCATTGCATGTTGAAGATTTAAATGCAAAGTTATCGAATAAAGAAGAAGGGGATTGAGTAACAGATTTTTAAAGGAAAAACTTACGAGAAAGGGATCATTGCAGTCATTTGTGTGTGGGACGTAGCGAACGTTCTCTAACCACCTTCGCCAGTTGGGATCCTGAATTTCTATTGAGACTCTCTTTTACTCGTTTCGTCGATTATAATGCAAACAAAACGGAACAACAATAGGATTTCACTCTAAGCGATCGTGAATCGATTATCGCTCAGCTTCCATGATTTCTTGCAAGTGAATATAAAACAATCCCGTGAATACAATCCCAAGTCTTAAAAAAATATTTTTTCATTTCTTCAGAAAATATCAGACCTGAACATCTTGCAGCAACTGTTCTGCATCCATTGTAGTGCAAGAGTAGCAGCGAATATCTTTTTGGGCTGAAAACAAAATTGTTTAAAAATCAGAATATTTTCTCTTGACTGTTATATGCACGAATTTGCTAATATCAATTGACTCATTATGAGACACAACTGGAAACTGACCTCGCACAGAAATGGAGCTGAGCAGAACTGTGGCCAAGCATATCATTATTTCGTTCATGTCTGCAAAAAAAGTGTTGAAAGAAGGAACAGAAACTGGGTATGACACGCGAGCACGAAAGGGTTGAGTGCTAGAAGAAGAGCAAAAGACGAAAGGAGCGAAGACAAGGATGATCTACCTTCCCGACGGGGGATGACACGCTAACGGGGCAAGCTTCCTAAGGAGAGAAAATGGAGAGAGAGAGAGAGAGCGAGAGAGCGGGCGACGAAGACTATTTGCACTTCCGACTTCCATACCGCACACCGCTACCATCAATACCACAATGGGAGAAAAGATACAGCACACACACGTATACACGTTTTCCCCCAAGGAGCAAGAAAGAAAGAAGCCGTCTGAGTCATTAGCGAAGAGACTCTACTTGCAAGGTCTTCGGAAACCCTGGGTCAGAATGGATTGAATTAGATCTGGATTTTGAAGCTGGATCAACAATGAGCCTGGCGAGAGGCACTTCTTCATCCCGTGTACGATTTCATCTTGTCCTGTTGACAACCTATCCTATGAAAGCTGCCACTAACATGAGAATAACGAACATAATGGGGCAAAGAGGTCAACCATCTTTCAAGACGGCGGAGTGAAGAGGCCAAGATTTCGGGACGATACGGAAACAATGGTCGGCCCTCTCAGGCTGAAGTTCGGCTCAACAATCCGCTTAAGTTCGAGGGGTCACCCCAGCTTGCGGATAGATCACTGTCTATTGTTATGAGGGCAAGCAGGATGGGGGGTTAGAGCACCGCGGGGAGACGAATGACCCTCCCTCTCTTCTTCTTCTGAAACATGAAGAATAAGGCGCGCACTTGACTGTCTTCATGTAACCCCGAATGGCCACTCTCGATTATAGCTGATCTTTCGCAGACAGAGGGGAGAAATAGTGGGAACCGTGAAGAGGTCGTCCCTCGCGCCTCTAAGGAGGGAGAGCATACAAAAGGAGGGACGAATTGAGGTAGTGGAGCCAATTACACGAGTGAATTACTCGAGAGAAGGAGGAGTAACGGTGCGAAGGTCGGGAGTGAGAACGGCCTGTTTAGAGACTAAATTACTATGAGCATCCAGAAAATGTTTGTTGTTGGGAATCCTTTTCGAAAATTTCCGTCAGAGATATCTGAAATTTACTTGGACTATTAGTCTGAGGATTAAACGATAATTTGGAAGAACCAAAAATGCTCAAATTTTTTATCCGCTGTAAACGGCAATTTCGAATAAATATTTTTACTATTTGGTCTGCACTCCAAGTTTACTTTAAGGTAGTTTGTATCAGGTAGCCATCGTCAACCTTCGGACTTTGTGGTGAATCTACTGAATGCCATCAGCAATCACGTGATAAGAGAGGTTCTCTCTCCTTCTCGTCCTCACTCCAATCACACCACATTTTCTCCTGCCGATAAGAGAGTCTTACTGACAGGCGAGCTGCGACTAAGTGAGCATTTTAGTGTTTCACACGACCTTGCAGAACCACGGATTCATGGACACTGATTACGTCGATTTTATCAAGGAGATCAATAAAGTTAGTTTTTTTCCCATTCTGGCTGATAATCAACATAAGATTGTTCTTTTATAGCAAGGAGGTCCATTCCAATTCGTTCGGAATGCTCGTGAGTTCCCCGCATGCAGTCAATTCGGAAGAAAAGCCACAAATAGGTCGCCGAAGGAGATTATTGAGAGCGTGCTGAAGTCGGATAAAGTGATGGTCAGTGGTTTATTAGTGGTTTATATCCCCAACACTTCTGATGCCAATCAAGATTTCCGCTCAACCCAGTTTGGTTTTGCATTCTGGATATAATTTTACACAATTAGGAAGCGGTGCGCCAGTATGCTGCTCAGAACAATGTAAGTGTCGCGGAAGGCCAGAAGGAGTGCAGGTACAAATACATCCTTACTCATATGCAAATAGTAGTTCGAATTGAGAAACATCATGGAACAGATGGCCCACGATTTTACTCTTTCTAATGTTCGTATATTTGGATACATTATCACGAAAGTGATCACGGTGAGTTGATTCGCCAAAAAAATTAAGCAATGAAGAATTTTAGACAGTCTTCGATGAGATTCTCGTAAACTCAAAACAGCTGAGAGCTTTGAGAGAGGTGACCTTTTTTTTCATTTTTTTTAGAATATAAGACAGTGTGAATACGTATTTTCGTAATCAGTAAGTACTTTAGCTTATTTAGCCTTGAATTATAAGATTCCGAAAAAAATTAACATTTATCTTATAATTGAAGAATCTTCAAGGTCTAAATAAGCCGAAGAACTTACTGATTACGAAAACACGTATTCACACTGTCATATATTAACATTAAAAATGTCAATTTTAGACGTTTAAAGACACGCCTGTCGTTTTCATTCCCACTCATCGTACGTACATCGACTTCCTCCTCTTATCAGTGCTATGCTTCGACCAGGTCAGACGGCAATCACAGTGACAAATTATTATATAGAAACACAAACCTATCTCGTCTCTCATCACTATTGTATTATACCTTGTTTGTTCGGATCTGTCGAGAATTTTTCATAGGAAATTACGCTCCCAGAAAACACACGTTTGTATCAACTTTCAGTATTTGTTTCCTCTGATCTCTCAAAAAAAGTTGTTATAGGAAATGACTCTCCCAGCCATCGCTGCCGCAATGGACTTCATGAACTCTAAGATGATTGGAGAAATACTAAGACAGTGCGGAGCATTCTTCATACGAAGAGCAGTCGGAGACGTGAGTCGCTTTTTTTGCTTTTTTCGCGTTATCTTTCCGTTTGAGACCAAAAAATGTATTTCGAAACGCGTTCTCTATCCAACGTGCACTGTGAAACGAGTGCACCATGGTTGAATGAACTGGTCTTTTTCACACGAATTGGTTCCCACAAAAACTTTCTTCCGCTCATTGCACAACGTGTTCTTCGAACATTGTATTTTCTACAACAGAATAATAATCAAATATTCCAAATGAGCATTACAGGATATTCTCTACTGGGCAATCTTCACCGAGTACGTGCAATCTCACATCGTAGAGGTATCATTCAATTATATTTGACTTGTTGTTCAAAGCTAAGTTGAATTACTGTCCCAGGGAGATCGACCTGTCGAGTTCTTTATCGAAGGTACTCGAAGTCGCACGAACAAGAGTTTGCCGCCCAAGTATGGTCTTTTACAGGTGAATTCTCTCATATGACAAGCTTAGAACCAATAATATAATTTTTGTAGATTCTACTCGAACCTTATCTCCGAGGCAATATTTACGACATGGTGAGCAATTTGACTTTGTTGACGTGATTAATGAAATTCTTGGAGGTTGTCGTTCCCGTTGCAATGAACTACGACAAGATTCTGGAGGAGCAATTGTACGCATACGAGTTGCTAGGGTTCCCGAAACCGAAGGAGTCTACGAGCGGTGAGCGATTTACAGGACTTCATCATATGACCATCGATTTCCATTGTTATTTCAGGTTTGCTAAAGGCGCGTTCCATCCTGGACAAGAGCTTCGGGAGAGTGCAGGTCACCTTCGGCAAGCCCATCTCTATTCGTGAACACCTCGGCGTGTCGATTAAGAGAGCAACATTCGTGTGTCAGGTTGGGCTCTATAAAATAAATCTCGAAATAAGAATTGTTTTTTCGAATGCGTGCCTGATACCAAATGTGCTTTTATCACCCCCACAATGAATATTGCGAAGAAAATATGTTGAATTATGCATGATGTATCATCGCAAGCACTAACCTAATTTGTCAATGATAATATGGCCGAACATCGAAAACAGCATTAAAAAATTGTTTTTCAGCCTGACTCCCAGTGGAAAATGAGTGAAGTAGAGAAGCGACATATTCGTGCTTTCGGACATCACATTATCAAGAAACACTACGAAATGTCTTCATTATCTGTCTGGTCCATCGCATGCTCGTCAATTATCTTGGTAAATGATTCCACTCATTGTAAGAATCAAAAATTCATTTCAGTTGACCTCAGATGCAAAGGATAATACAGTTAAAAGTGGCGACTTCTTGAAACTGACTCACAATCTAATCGATCTACTCCGAAATCTAGAGATTCAAGTACACATTCGGAAAACGGTCGCACAAGATTTGGAGTGAGTAAAGTTTGATCCATCAATATTTTTTTTTTCAATTTTCAAGGCGAGCTTTCAAGCTGCACAGCGATTTCATCACCATTGAGGGAGACGCAAAGGATGTGAGTCATGCTCGGGTTATTCTTATTATTAAAATAAGCTAATTTAGCCGAACTCTATCATTCGATTAACGGAGTTGAAAGTTGACGGGAAGAAGACGAAAATTGCAAAAGAAATTCTTAGTCAAGCAGTCAGCTTGATAATCCTTACCAATCATGCAAACAGCGTAAGTTTATTCCACGAAAAATCATTTTACAAAATTCAAAGAGTTTTTACAGAGTATGCACGTTCTCTCTGCTCCATCTATTTTCTCCCTTGCTCTTCTCTCATCGACATCAATTGACAAGCTGAAGGAGTGCTACAAGTAAGAGATCTTTAAGTCGAATATCGAACGAGTATAGTATTTTTTTCTTCCAATTATATATATATATTTTTTTTAGATGGCTCCGCACAGTTCTCTACAGTGAATTCGTGCACGATCCATTGGATGTCGACAACGAATTTGATCGAATCGTTCAATCCTTCACTTTGGCTGGAATGATCGGTTCTAAGGAAGGATCCGTAATTGTTAAAGATATCAACAATATTGAGATTCTGTCACGATTAACTAAGGTACGGGCTAACTAGCTTTATAAATCTCCTTTTTATTACTTTTCTAGCCTTATCTCCTTATTCTATCTGTTATGATTGACGTATTGATGGACGTGAGCCCGTTGCATATAACCATGACCGAGGCAACCAGTCTGGCGCAGAATGTGAGTTATTTTTGAAACTATATTATTCGTGATTAGACTATTAAAACTTTTCATGACCTTTTATATTCATAAGATAAATCATTATATTTTCAGCGTCTAATTCAACTGCATGATCGATATTCCTCAGTGCTCCTTTCTTCTCTCTCAGCAGATATTCTCAAAAATGCTTTCACAACAATCGATCAACGAGGTGGACTGCAAAAATTGGTAGAGTCTTTCAATTTATCTTCCTAAACCTTACATTCGATTTTTTTCCATAAACTCGCCATTGAACTTATGTGATCTATTTTTCCAGGCCCGGAACTATTCAACTCACCCCGAACAACTCAACAAATTCAAGAAGCAGCTCACAACTTTCGTAGAATTGCCTGGCCGTTCCTGTAAAATTTAGAATATTATGTTTAAGCTAGGATACCTTTATCAAGTTTAGCTTAGTATTATCAATCAATCAACGAGTCACGAATGTCAAGCAAGAGTCAAAATAAACATTTGAGAAACGAAAATATCAGTAAAAATATGGCACGGAAGAAGCAAAGTTCACTGGGTGTACTGGTTCACTGGAAAGAAGGGGAGAGATCATGAATTAATTGACAAGACATGAAATGACATTTGAATGGCTTCGATTATAACTGATGGTAAGAGTTAGGAAATTAGTTTCAGCATGATTTCGACAACAAAATAGAAGAAGATTGGAAAACAATGAAGAGATTCGAGTTTTTTTTGATTTTCTCAACCTGGCGGGTCCCTTGGACTGAGCATGAAAGGCGCATCGAGAGAGTGTCGGCGAACTGAGACAATGATATTAATATTGTTGTTGTTGTTGTTGTTATCGACCCGCTATGATTTTCGCACTTAAGCTTGAAAAAAAAGAAATTTTGCAACAAGGAATTTCTCACCAGTCATGAAGGGGGAGCGAGCAAGACCTCGTGGAATCAAGAAGGGCGCGCGTTTGCTGTTGACCGTTGAGCAGAAGAACGAACCTCCGTTCATCTGGATGTGATTAAAATAATTTTCGATATATTTTCGGTCTGATAAGAACTTTTTCGCAATATGACATAACAGTTGTATCTCAGGTTGTACATTGCTCATCTAACATGTAAAGTTCTTGACCTAGCGCCTCATTTTTGTCAATTTATCGGGAAAATAGGAAAATGCATTGTTGTACCTGTTGTTCCCTCTCCATTTCCTCCAGGTCCATGCTCACATCTATTAACGGTGGATCGCGTTCCACAAAATCGGCAAAGTGCCAGGGAAATATGGGCACGAGGGCAGGCTGAATGCCGTCCAGTGCAGCCTGCATCGTCCGATCCCAATTGATCGAACCTGCACAATTAATAAAAAAATAATTTCAGTGTTTGCCGTGGAATGCATATGAGGCCGTTTGCGAGAGAATCAGACAAGAGTTGGCACAGGTCAAAATTGTCAACTCTCTGAAACTTTGCGATTTGGGGTTCTCGAGGGTGCTTATGACGTTGGGCACACTCATTTTGCCCATGGTTGCCTCATCGGCTCCAGACGACGTCACGTCGAAATCCGTTTTTGGCCTCTACCTCGGTTACTTACAACGCTAAATTTTCGAAATTTTGGCCCAGGAGGTAGAATTTGATGGCGAACACGACAGTTCACTTTATTTTTCATTTTTAATTTCAATTATTTTGTTAAATGGAACTTATCGCAAACTACAGTGCTATAGTGGAGAGTAGGTTAGATCGGACCGGAATGTCACGAGGATTCCAAATTTCTTTTACACGTCAAAATCCATCATGCGCCATTCGAGATATTCAACTTATAGTGTACCTGGCTTGTAAGTAAATCTTCCCATCTTTCGCTTGTTTACTTCCTATCTCTTATCGATCGGGCTCTCCTTCCCGGGGGGAGGCGAGAGAGCAGGCGAAACCGAGAGAGTGCAGAGGGGCAGAGAGTGAAGGGAAGAGGCCAAGGTAGAGAGACTCGGGTAGATCAGAGATCGGAAGTCAACAAGGAGAAGGATGGGAAGATTTACTTACAAGCCAGGTACACTATAAGTTGAATATCTCGAATGGCGCATGATGGATTTTGACGTGTAAAAGAGATTTGGAATCCTCGTGACATTCCGGTCCGATCTATCCTACTCTCCACTATAGCACTGTAGTTTGCGATAAGTTCCATTTAACAAAATAATTGAAATTAAAAATGAAAAATAAAGTGAACTGTCGTGTTCGCCATCAAATTCTACCTCCTGGGCCAAAATTTCGAAAATTTAGCGTTGTAAGTAACCGAGGTAGAGGCCAAAAACGGATTTCGACGTGACGTCGTCTGGAGCCAATGAGGCAACCATGGGCAAAATGAGTGTGCCCATCGTCATAAGCACCCTCGAGAACCCCAAAACGCAAAGTTTCAGAGAGTTAACATTTTTGTCCTGTGCCAGACTCATTCGGATATTGTCCGATTCTCTCGCGAACGGCCTCATATGAACACGATGTGTTATGAACACAAAGACACAAAAAGAAGAAACTTACCGATGAGGTTATCTGACATGCCCACTTTGCGACAGACGGTCTGAATGAGAGCGCCCATAGAGAGTCGTCGGCCTCCCAGCCAAACTGTGATCTACAATGATAATAGTTCAATTTATTCATCCAGATTTTCAAGTTCACAGTTTTGAAAGTCAAAATAATCTGACCCCTTTGACGTTCTTGACTTGTCTTCCTGCATAATGGACCAGTCGGAAGACGTCGGCAAGCTGTTCAACGAATGCAGTTGTCAACCACAGTCCGATTGTGATGTAGAGAAGAGTAGGAAGGAGAAAATCCATCCTCCTGAAAATTTCAGTATATAAATTTTTAATAATTTTTCATGTCGAACTATTGTTCAAGGACCCCTCTCCTACTCTACGTGACTAGGCAAAGTTGTGAGCGTCGATGCGATTATCGTCAAGAAGCGAACAATTATCGCCTTAGAAGAAAAGCGCAAAAGAATTGAATCGAGTGGAAAATCTCACCTGGGTACGATATCTCCGAGACCAATCGTTGTAAGACTCCTTCAAAAGAATAGTGTATTCGATGAATAAATGCAAAAATTGTTGAAACTAACATGTATGAAAAATATACAGAGTCGAAGTAGGAGAGTTCTCGCTCCCACATTGGAAGTACCGCAGAGCCAGCCGCTATGAACCCAAATAGGATCCCGATGACTAGAAGCACTTCAAGACTGAAAATATGTTTCGTGGAGGGGAATACTCCGAACGAGGATCTTACTGATAACAACTTACATCTCCCTGAAAAGATGTTGCTCTCCTTCTTTCCTTATTTCTCTTCGAAATATCTTCTTGATGATGAAGATTATGCCCGTCTTGGAAAACCTAAACGATCATAATTGCTGCTCTCGTAAGAAGGTTCTTTGTTCGTCATGCATAATAGGTGCATATTCAGGGACGAATGTGCAAAAGGAAGTAAAGGCAAATATGAACAATAGCGTCGCTCCGTTTTCTCGCATAGGGAGGTGGATCAGGCATTGGATTGTCCCATGTGTATCACTTACCTCCCAATATCAGCAATCGTGATCAGAAAGAGTGGAATGCCAATCGCGCCGTAGATCATTGTGAACACTTTGCACTCGTACGTTGTAGGAGCGACATTACCATATCCTAGAATTGATAACAGTCAATCATAAGATTCGTAACAACAGGGTGGCACATATCATGAAAATATTATACCAATTGTCGTCAGAATTGTAAACGAGAAGAGCACGCTGGCGGGATAAGTCCAGCGCTTTTGTGGTTCCTAAAACTTATTTGATTTGCAAAAAAAGATCGTTCTTCTTATATAATCGTCTTACTTTTTGTGGATCAATAAAACTGAAGTAGTTCTCGAGCGTCACGTTGAGTGATGAAACGTTCTTCATATAGTAGAATAACAGTTCTTCGATCTCCGATTCCTATAATATTAAGGGTTTTAAGACTTCATCCATCTAAATCCAATGCACGAGAGGAAGCAGCTGAGAGTGGCCGGTTAGATTCCCAGGAAGTATCGGATTCTCTAGTGTCCACGGGGTTTCAGAACACTCACATCGTTGGTCTTCGTTAGGCTATCCAGTAGATCCTTCTTCAGCACAGTTATCCGACTCCGCTGCACCTGATGCTTCACCGTCTCCTTCTCACCTGCGATTAATTATTGACGACGACTTTCCATGACAAGTGATGGTTTTGTGCCGTAGATCGCGTGCTTCAAACTGGAGACTTTACCTCCTATTGGGAACGCTTTTGGCAACACTACTTTCGGGAAAGGATGATCACGAAAGGGATAAACATCAAGAATATTGTAGCCAGTTTCAAGTTACTGAGAAGTGTGTTTCGCGAATTATTTCTGATGTTGCGATAAAGAAAAAAACATCATAAACTCACCTTCCATGTAGTGAAATACGAACGCTCCGAACATGATGTAGAGAATGACGAAGATGTAGAGACAGATGTGCGCGATAGCAATGCGGGCCACGTGCTTCGCCCTCATCCTCTTCTTCACTTGAAATAATAAATTTATAAATGAGCTGAGACAAGCAAGGTGAGACTAATTGCCCTTAAAAATCTGAATAAAAATTTAAAGATGGAGTTAACAGAACCGATTTTTTTGCTCCCGAGTAAAAATGCTCACTACGAATAACTACTTTATTGAGGAAGTAACGCAACACTGGTAAACCACAATCAAACTCAGATAGACTCAGAATTTTGTCAAAGGGTGAGAAAGCGAACAATCTTGATGTAGGTGGTTTCGTCAAGTCTCGCATGAGCTCTGATGTTTGATATTTTTTTCCACGCTAGCAGGAAAGAAACGTTGAACAGTGTGTTTGCCTAGACGAGGAACTACAAAGCTTCTAGCCTTTCAAGACCACAGAAAAAAAACATCCCATTTCGCTTCCCCGTCTACTAGTATATAATGATGGCGTGACAAAAGGTCTCAGAGGCCAAGAAGGAAGGAGAATGAGGGAAGAAGGCTATGGGGCACTTCGCATTTCAGGATGGAGGAACGCATAAAACGAGTGAATTCGACCAGCGCCCAGCATGCTCACAAATGTAATTGGGTACTCTATCAAGGAAAGCGAAGTTTGGAATGAGCCTAACAGTTTAAGTGCCGCAGTGCTAAAACTTTCGCAGATTCCCGCGCTCGTTTCCTCGAAATTGAATCCTTTTTCCGGATTGGACTTTGTCTTCTCAACGGAAAGTGAGACCAAACCGCAGAGAGGAAGCGTTCTTTTAAGGCTCTTTGTCGGAAAGGAAAATGGCTCGACTCTTCGGTTGGATTAACTCTAAAGAACAGCGAGGAAAACACACAAGTTTTGTCTTAACTCGAAACAGCGTCTAGCTTCCGCAACACGAAAATGACTCGTTATTGCGACTCTTCGTTGATGGCAATTATTTCAAGTAAAAAGTGCTTACAGATCTGATATACAATTAAGTTCAATGGGAGGTATACAACTAAGCGAGATGAAAGAGGACTTGCAAAGGACAGGTAGGCAAACACCTCGAAACTAATTCCCATCGACCAGAATTGTGCATGAGCGTGCGCGCGTCGTTTCGATTGTTGGTCAGCTAGCGAGCGATGGTCTCTCTCAATTATCACAACTTTTTTACTCGATCTTTTATGCTAACGTACGTGACGCATTCAGAGAGACATCATATTGGTATCATATAGTTAATTTTTTTAAAGTTCTATAGTTCACATCATTTTTATTAATTGCAGAAATGCCAAAAGATAGCAGCACAGATAGAGCAAGTATTAGTACGAGTTATATGGATAACTGAGATGAGGAAAGGGATCGTGAGTGAAGTGAACCGAATCATAAAGCGAGCCCGGAATCCGTCTCGGCTTCGAGTGATTCCAAGCGTGTATCGAAGTGTCGGCCCCTCTCACTTCCACTTCCGACAACCGGATATTGAGAAAAGCGTTCATATTCACATCGCCTTCACTGGCAGTGTTGTAAAAGGTAAAGTCAAAGGTGTATCCACGTCAAGCGATTTTACAGTCATAAGACAACGCTAGGTGGGACCCACTGGTAAGGCCAGCTGTGGCGGTGTTATAATATCTGATTTTCTACATGATTCTGGTCTGAATGTTGAGTGAGAGAGAAGAATGATGGGAACAAACATTCCCGAAAAGGCCAATGAGGCGTGTTCAGTGTTGGTAATCCTTTCGAGTGCAGGAAGACGAAAACATTTTCTTCAACATCAAACAATATAATATTTGAATTTGGCCAAAGCCTTGTGAATGAAATCTTAGGCATGAGTTTGGATGTATACAGGTATGAACTTACGAGCTAGAAGCGCTTTGAAGCATCCTGACGCGCGGCGCTCCGGATTGTCGAGACCCATACAGATACTCTGAGGAGTGTGAGCGTGAATCTCTTCCTTGTCAAGCATTGTGACTATGAGAGGAAAGGAGAAGAAGGACTATGTCGCGAATGTAAGATGATCTCAGGAGGAGGATAGATATGGTGAGGAGGGGGGGGGGGAAGGAGGAGGGAGGGGAATGTTTGGAATGGCAAAGCGGGCTCACGACAGGCATAATTCATCGGCTCATTATTGTTGGTAGTCTAGTACGAAGCACCGAACGTATTGAAGCCCCCGGTAAGATAAAGAGGCTGGATAAGTGAAAATACAAAGAACTTCGAGAATAATTCACCAATTGTTGTTGGCCATGTTCTAGAAATGGGTACATAAACCACATGGATCGCCACCAAAACAAGATTGGCATATTTCATGGCGCATTATTATTCATAAGTGTCAACGAAAACGGAATATTTTAATTTAATATTCCGAGAACATTTCAATGACCGACATTGGCATTGGACATTTTTCAGGTGCGATTATAAAAATCTTCGCCATTCTCTGCAGTCTTTCCTGTCCCACTTCATTTTTCAATAAAACACCAAGTTCTTGCATATTTCTAACTAACCTTTCAATATTTCGGGCTCTTCATCGTCATCAAAATGCTGAAATTAATAATTTATTATTATTTGCATGGTAAAATTCTTTCTCAAGCATGCCAAAACAGGAATTTGCTCGTTCGTGGCAAGCTGCGAATGCATGCACACAAATCAAACGAGCATGCCCCAGGTTGAGGGATATAGTGTCAGAAGAATTTTTAAATATTTTGCGTTGAACGAAACCTTACTGGCTAAGAACTCTAGCAAGAGCCGTTTGAGCTCATTTGAGAAAAAAATTGACCTCAATGAAGCATGGCCTACGATAGAATCGTTCGCCTCTAGATGCCTGTGGGCGAATGTCATCCTTCATAGAAGAAAGGTCAGACGCACTTGAGGAAGTCTCACTACAGTTACTCGAATCAATCTGAAACATGCTAATAAGCAAAATTAACACAATTTTATCTTCAGTTTTTTTAGTTCAGTTCATTCACAATCAATAAATTAACTCACACACGGAATATCCTTGTCAGCTCCGAATCCTCCAATGAGATTTTTTCGTTCCTCTGAACTCATTTCGAAGAGGAAACACTGTAAAGCACAGTCTAAATATTAAAAATATATTATATTCAAGGGTAATCAAAGGAGAACATGTACGTCAGGCACAACGACCAACTCTTAGAAATAAACTTGAAATTGAGTGTTTCAGTCTGGCAAATCGTATTATTGAGACGAGACATTCGACATCCGATTAGATTCCTCAAAAGTCCGAACACTCAAAATGTAAACTAGAAGAATACATGATCAGAAGAATATGAAAAGGCTTTCAGCTACGGAATTCGTAAAACTTAAAATTGAAAAAATGGAAAAAAAACTGAAGAAGCATAATTGAGCGAATTGCGAGGAGGACACGAAAAAGAACAATGAAAGTGAGGTCGTCGTCGTCTTTGGGGGACAGTGGATATTCCATTAGTGGATGCCGCTCAGCCGCCCTCCCCTCTCTCGATGCTAAGACACTTTGTGGGGAGCGAGTCCTAATCGAGTCGGGCTAATTGGGCTAGAGCCACCGGCCACACTCTGAGGAGCCAATCCAATCAGTAAAACATTCCTGGAAAGAGGAGGAAGTCTAGGGACTGCACTCGAGAGCACTCTCCGAAAGGACAGTGCAGGAATAGACTGGCGATGAGATTTGCACTGGCGGTTCGATGGATTCGATCAGTAGCGTTTTGAAACTTTTATTTATTAATATTCTTCGATTTACTTTTTAAAATCAAATTCCCAGCACCATTAACTTTCCTAACCATCTTGAATGTTTTCGATATGAAGTAATTTTTCTAGATCTCTTGTAAAATTTTGTATTCTTTATGTATTTTTGGACAAGATGCTACAGGGGATGTAGCATGAAGAAAGGACCTACCTATATACTATCATACTTTCTTTATTGATATTTTGTCTCGTTTGCAATTAAATAGCTCCTTCAAAAATGAGAATACATCGTTTAGCAACACGCTGAATAAGCAACATTACATTTGTGCTAATTTTATATTTTTATTCTTTCGTTGACTAGAATGTTCAAGTACTTGAATGCTCGTCGTTTAGCGTAGTTCCGAGAATGATCACACATATTTTATCATCTGAAATTCTTCTGCGCTGTTTCCCTTCTCGCATGTGTATATTGTCGAGTCTTTGATAATCACTGTACTATGGAGATAAGGACACTGAAGTTTATTTATTATATACATATATTGTTGGTGCGAAACAGCATAATCATTAGTAAATGTTGTGGTTTAGCATTGGTCCATCAAAATCATTACTCAGACAACATGTAATTTAATTCATTGGTTATGCTGATTTTATGAAGAGCTGATCCTTTATACGCACTCCATCGATAATATAGTTCTCAGTCCAGTTTATTTCTTCATTACCCACAATAAAAATATTCAAGTAGCTAAATAGATCCAAATTAAATAGATCCTTTTTTTCATTCGACTATCATTGCGATCAGGTTTTGCTCCTAACCAATATGACGTAAATTAAGTTCATTTTTTTAAGTGAATGGAAGAAAAACTATAAATAGCCGTTGGGTACCAAATACATTCTTCCGTCGAGTAGAAACAGGAAAACGACAGAAATGGGAGACACACACAATGCACTCGGTCACACGCTCGCCAGTTCGCCAGCTACTTCCTTCCACCTTTCTTTAATTTTGTTACGATATAATATTTATAATACACCATACACTCTCCAAAAACGTCGTAACTACGCTCAATAAATGTTTCCGATTTTGATAAGTTGTGAATTAGAAGAAAAAAGCTCACCTCAAAGAAGTCATCATATTCTCACAATAGACTATTCCTGTTTGTCATAAATATTATGTGCATATTTCCGATGGGCAACTGACTCTCTAAGCTCTTTCAATTCGATCAACTGATAGTCGATTGTACTGAAGGAGAGACGAGAAGAGAACGTGAGAGTGAAAAGAGCGAGAGACAGAGAGGCTTTCTGATAGAGAAGCTTATCGTATATCCTTATCCGCGTGCTTTATTAGTGTGTATCATTATGATTTTTATTCAAAATTCAGTAGTTAAATAAATCTTTTTTTTCGGAATGAGCGACGACGAGGAAGTTAAATTTGCCGTCGTTCGTGTGAAGGGAAAGCAGAAAGCAGTCGGTCTTCTCAATATTTTGGTAGGTTGTTGAAGAGATTATGGTGTTCTTTTGTATAGAAAGCCTCGTATAGCGCACCAGTTAGATTAAATTTAGATAGATTAAAGGTTCGAAAATGAATATCCCTAATTTCGGCGAAATCAAAAAGTTCGGGGATGTACGGAATACACATGCCACCTGGCCTCAACTTACTCACTATCACCCAGTAGTATCATCTCTGATTAGAAAATAAAAAAATATTTCCCAAACAAACGTAGTGTATGTGCACCGTCTAAATATAGGTGGTATTTTACTAATACGAGGCTATCACTACATTCATTGCGAGCGGCCGTGTCCGCAAGGAAGTACCGATCATTTCGCTAATATTATTTGAATAGTAAGTAAAAAAAATTTTTTCAGCTAAGCAATGGATATCCCGATGTATCATTCGTATCGAACCTGGACCATTTGGGATTCAAATCGGAGACTTTGGTGAGTAGTGTTGAGCTTTCATGAAGTAAGAGTGAAAAATACATAAAATTAATACAGTGAAGGATTCTATATTCACTAAAAACATGATTGGATACTTTAAATCATAAATACAAAAAAAATCGCAGGTGGAAGGTTCGTCCTCTAAGGTGAGCTCTTCGTCAGCTGCCTCGGTAGCGCCTACAACTGAAGCAGCTGTTTCAACGACTGCTGAGCCTCCAAGGCCTTCTACTCCTCCGCAATCGTCGATTGCTTCGTCTGCTTCGAAGGAGCAAGAACTGAAGGATGAGGTAGTAGGTTATCATTATTTTCTTGCTAATTTAGCCAGTTTTTAGGAGCCGCTCAACCCTTCCCCACAACCAGCAAATGGCAGTGTCGCATCGAATGATGAGCCGAAAGTCGAGGTACTCTGGGAGACAAATATTTATCCAATGCCTTACTATCTTAAGGCTGCTGTTCTTGAAACTAAGGCGCGAACACCACCTTCATCCGATCGAATACATTTGCAGCCAAGCACTTCACCGGTAAGAATTTAATTACTTCACCGTAACATTCCGTAAACGTGACAAAAATCTTTTTTAAAAATAATTTATTGTCACATTGTTTTCTTGGCTGATGAGAAATGGTCTACAAGAACAGTGACTTGAGATTCTTAAATGAACGTGATTTATGCAATTCAGGACCAGCCATCGTTGGATCAACAGCCAACAGTCACTTCTCCTGAAAGGCAGCATCTTCAACATCAGCCACAGCAGCAGCAGTCAGTTGGACAGCAACCAGTGCTACAGCAAAAGCTGCAAGAACAGAAACCCGGACCTTCGAATGTATGATTGCATTTTATTTATTTCTAGTATTAATTTACTTGCAGGCTGTCACTATCACACCAGTAACGACAACAAACAGCCTTTCCAATCTTGCCAGCCTAGCCGAACAGCCTTATCGACTTCCAGCTCGCTCAGCGCACTATCCTGCCAGAGTAATAGTTGTTTAAAATTTATTTAAGCTAGCTCGCCCTTAAAATCATTTACTATGATAGGATGGCTAGCCCGCTTACCTACCCTTACCTTTTTTATATATTTAATATACTCGGAATAAATATATATTCAATTGAAGAACGGACACTCTACGGGGGCAGAATCTCACTCGTCAATGCGACGTGTATTTGACGCGCACCTTGCTGCAAACGGGCAACTGCATGAGGTATTCTAGTAATACAATTATTGATTATTCGATCAATATCCTGTAGGGATCATCATCCTCGTCCACTACGCATGCTCGACATCCTCAGAAGTGGAACCAGCAGGTAATCTTCTTCTAAGATACACATGATCAATCCACGTTAAAAAAATCACCTCTTAAACAACATGCCAAATAAATAATGGAATTAATGGCAGGTTTCTTCAACATTTCTAGCCCAGCCGCAACAACAGTCTCCATGGCTCCAGAAACCACAAAAGGTCGTCGACACAGGAACGAACAACATGGATGAAAGGGTATGTTACTTAATTTATCAAACTATTTAGAGTTAGCGATTTATTACGAATATAAGAGAACATAAGATACAATCAATAACGTGTTCACTTGTAGCCAATCATCTTTGATCCTCATAAGTTCACGAGAGCGAGGGAGCTAGCGGAAGAAGTAACTTTTTAAAAGTATTTAATTCTTTTCTGAATATAGTAAGGTGTTTTTTCATTTAAAAAAATTCCTCAATAACTTTGCATCAATTTGCAGGAGTCCCGGGACACTTCGTACAGTCGAAAGGACCGTAAGTTCGTTTAACTGTTCCTGATGTCGTACGATTAATTAGTAATTAATGCATTTATAGCATATGTATCATAAATATCATGAGACATGGTAGGCCTGAGTGAGTACAAAAATAACGATAGTCTGGACGACGATCTGGACGACGATATTCTTGAGATATGAAATAAATATTGCGGAGATGTTACTAAAAATTGAGTAATCGAGACCATCACAATCCTGTTATAGCAACGATTTCTTCGGGGGCTTCGACTTCTACAGCACCCGTTGCGGGTCCTCCATCAATTCCTTCTACTTCGAAATTATCACTTGCAAATCAGAGCAATGTTAGTTTAATTTATTTAATCGTGACCAATTCTGAATGTTTTGCAGCAAGCTAGCTCTTTACACAATACATCCCCACATTTTTCTTCTCCACAACATCAGCAGCAACGGCCTTTGACAAGGCGCTCTGTTGAGCCTCGCTCCGACCTGCAGGCTCAATCAAATTCTATTATACGATTTGTGAGTTTAAAACATAAACCTTCATTTAGTATTAAAATGATTAGAGGTGAAGAGAGGGGTTTAAAATATTTATTATAGAGCTCTCCGGGAGTCAATATGTCTAACCATCCTCAACTCTGCAGATTGGTATGTTTTTGCAGTTACATGTATATCGCTTGTGATCAACACAATTCGCGTGTTTCTTAAGAGACGTTTCACGAGAGAACGTAGCTATTGGGAAGGGGGGACGGATGACTTTTCTGCAACCTACCCCAATATTTTTCTGGTGAAGTTCTCATATCGAGTGCTGATTCCCGTCGCAATATGAAGAGTTTTTATGAACTCTCCGAAAAGTTACAGGCCAGGCCCAAAAAAAGTTGATTTTTTCAACTCAATTTTTTAATCGGTTTAAAAATTTATGTATATGTATTTCTTGACGTAGATTCCAAAAAAGTTACTCAGGAAGGCATACGACATCGATGAAATGTCAAAAATCAATATTTTGTTCATTTTTTCCCGCTCCTGAAAAATTTTAATCTAGAATTACATTTTTTTACTTCAAAATCGGATTCCCCGTGCAAAACTACCTAGGGTGTAATTTTTTTTCAAAGATCGATCCATGCGCCCGAGGTTTACGTCGTTCCGTGTAAAGTGCAATTGCGATTTTTTGGGAAAAACGGCCAGTTGTGACAGGGGTCAATGCGATTGTCTAGCCTTATTTGTACTTCAAACGATGTTTATTCATCATTTTTTATCTACTGTCGAAGTTTTACGAACTTTTCGAACTCAATTTTCAATATTCTTCATGACCACTTTTTTCACATAAGGGTCCCCCCTTATGTGAAAAATCATGTCAAGAGTCTGAAATAAAATTTCGGATTTTACGTCGGAAACGTGTCAGAATGTAGTTAAAGTAACATAAAAACTTATTTTTAGATGCTCTAACCTTCTTTTACTGGGATTGGGGATCATATTTCAACCTGACCCATGCCACGGTTTTTCACATAAGGGGGGACCCTTATGTGAAAAAAGTGGTCATGAAGAATATTGAAAATTGAGTTCGAAAAGTTCGTAAAACTTCGACAGTAGATAAAAAATGATGAATAAACATCGTTTGAGGTACAAATAAGGCTAGACAATCGCATTGACCCCTGTCACAACTGGCCGTTTTTCCCAAAAAATCGCAACTGCACTTTACACGGAACGACGTAAACCTCGGGCGCATGGATCGATCTTTGAAAAAAAATTACACCCTAGGTAGTTTTGCACGGGGAATCCGATTTTGAAGTAAAAAAATGTAATTCTAGATTAAAATTTTTCAGGAGCGGGAAAAAATGAACAAAATATTGATTTTTGACATTTCATCGATGTCGTATGCCTTCCTGAGTAACTTTTTTGGAATCTACGTCAAAAAATACATATACATAAATTTTTAAACCGATTAAAAAATTGAGTTGAAAAAATCAACTTTTTTTGGGCCTGGCCTGTAACTTTTCGGAGAGTTCATAAAAACTCTTCATATTGCGACGGGAATCAGCACTCGATATGAGAACTTCACCAGAAAAATATTGGGGTAGGTTGCAGAAAAGTCATCCGTGCTGTTGTTACGTTCTCTCGTGAAAGGTCTCTTAATTAGAAAGCTAATTTTCATTTATATTTTTTATAGCTGCAAACGGGAATGCCGCCCAACAACTCAGCCAGTGGATTCGCTTCGCCTATGCAGGTAAATTCAAACAAGATATGAAAAAGTTCAATTTCTCACTTGCAGAGTCTTCAAAGACTTGCACATCCCAGCACAGGCAGTCCGAATTTGGTAAATGCTTTTTTTCAAATAAATTCACATAGATGTAGTACTAAATTTGCAATAAATTATCAAAGTCTCTTACTGAGATTTAGATTAATGCAGTTTCCCTAACACACATATTATTTTGCAGGCGCCGGTTCCTCACTTGACTCCGTCTCAGACAAAGATACTCAGCGAAGCATTGAAGTAAGTTGGCACAAATTATTTCTGGCGGAGAAAAAGTAAAAATGGAAGCATATACTTCAGTTACACTCTCGGTCAATTAAATCCTGAGCTGAAGGAAGCATGCACTCGCCATGGAATCACGGAATCTCAGGTGATCAAAGCCATGAAAATTGGTGATGTACAAGCACCGGAACTTCTTCGATTTTTGGCCCAGGCAACAACCGCTCTGAATGTGAATATTGTTGGTTATAAGAATGAAAGGGAGGGAATACTCTGGAAAAAACAATGGGCCAAAATCGAAGAACTGTACAAGAAATAATTTTCTCAGCTCGTCTACTTCATGTCTAGCAGACAACACTCTGTGCAAGCGAATGCCGGTTCGAGTGCAAGTGCGACGGTGAAAGAAGAAAAAGGAGGTAAGTAGAGAACACAAGAATGTATGCATTCGAAGCAATATTTATCATCGATATATTAAAATGAAAAATAGTTTAGAAGGAGGAGATACTTAAAGATTAGAAATACTGCTGGGGAGACTAGGCATAAATAACTTTTTAGAGAAATGCGGTTGGATATTATGTAACGCATCTTTTACAGGCGATTCGGACGATGTTGAAGTTCTTAAAGTTGTTCCTAGAAAGAAGAGAAAGAATGAAGATTGATCTTACCCTTATATAATCGCGGGTTTAAATATTTTGTGATCATACAAATAGGTACTAATTATAAGCTTATACTTTGATTAACCAAAATTTACTTATTTTGTCGAGCTTGCTTCCTTCAATACATACATTTCAATACATACTTTCTGCATTCTTTCGTCATTGCTTTATATAAGGGGGTGCACTGGCCCGTTTGTCAAATCTGAAACCGTTTCAATTTTAAGACGGCCGCATCGCCCCCTCCCCTTCGCCAAGCCGGCGATGCGGCCGAGCGATGCGGCCGTCTTAAAATTGAAACGGTTTCAGATTTGACTAAGGGGGCTCACGCCCCCCTTATATAAATTATATGTACATCCACACTTAGAAGTGATCATGGAAATATTATAATGTTTATCGTAAGGAAGAGACAATAAAAATTACATTTGAACTTCGCGTAAATTTGCAAACAGGTTATATTGAATTAACGGACGATCAAATACAACACTCACGAGAGCTGAGATTGAGAAATTAATCAATTAGTTCTCTCTCAGACAGGTGCAGACGGAATCTCTCGAGAATCTCACTCTTATGAGATTTGCAATGTCGACACTCTTCATGTGCGAAGTACATCCTTATATCGGGCGTTATATCTTACCTTATATCTTACCTTATATCTTATCCAGATGCACCCATTGCCACTCGACCACTTTATTTCTCAGTTCGTCGGAGAGCTCCCGAAGCTGCCCGTGTGCCTAGAATTAGGGCTATTGCGAATCAGCGCCTGACGCCTGAATCAATCAGCGCCTGAATCATTCTTATTGAATTATCTGTTGAAGGAATTAATTCAAATTGTGGATTTATCTTTTCTTTATGTGATCATTACTGATGGACTCACACTTCTGAAGGCGACAATTTCTCTTCCACATCTTGTCCTGAAGATTAGGCGGCGTAGTCATTTTGCCAATTTGAAGATGCAGCGAAGTATTGCGATGTTGAGCAGTTTATTTAAACGAGAAAGTTCAATTCATGAAATGAACTCTTTATATTGCAAAGTTATGAGAATGAAGCAAACAATACATGTGAGACGAACGTGAAAGCGATTGAGACGTACTCGATAGTACATATCATTTCATTACTGCGTAAATTGACCAGCAATATAGACAACCAATATTAATTTTTTTTTAAATCTAATCGAGATCTTCCTCTTCATCGAGTGGTGAATAAGCACAGAAAGTATCTACTACATCAG
The DNA here is from genome assembly GCA_911812115.1 of Pristionchus exspectatus. Classification (NCBI taxonomy): domain Eukaryota; kingdom Metazoa; phylum Nematoda; class Chromadorea; order Rhabditida; family Neodiplogasteridae; genus Pristionchus; species Pristionchus exspectatus. The sequence goes on along the minus strand of OU461583.1, from coordinate 30,668,751 downwards.
CCTCATCCGTTTCACATCTCGGGCAGATTCCCGGATGTCGATCCATTTTCTTTCCATTATTCTTCCAATTATTGAGGTGATCCGTGAGTGAGGCGATCACCGATTCTCTCGATGATTCGGATAGTTCTTTGAACTTGATGTCGTTCTGAGAAGGATGGTCAGTTAAATAAAGAGTTGAGACTATTGGGGTAAAAAAAGGTAAAGGTCACCCCGTACTCTAGGCACACGAAGTCCTGCGGGAGCCCACTGCTAGGCCAGTGACTATTTTATAAGGCCAATTCAGTCCGTAGGGCCCAATCTATTCTTCGGACCTACTTAAACGCGTGATCTTGTCACTCCCAATTCCCCTTTCGGGCGCCTTGGTGGGCCGGAGAGCGGTGTCACGGCCGGGAATCGAACCCGAGTAGAATGGAATGGGAGGGCGCCATAGACCACTACACCACTTCGCTCACTACTATTGGGGAAGGGTGGTAAATATAAGTTTAAAAATATATGTAGAAAAACTGACGCGGACGAGAAGGCAACAAAGAGGGCAGATTCGGAGATGGTTCAGCAGTGTGTCCTGGAAATATTTCTTGAAGTAGGATTCACAGGATGTGAATGCAATTGAAATTATAAATTTCTAGCAACAATCGCATTAAAAATTAACTGATTTAGCAACAATCGCATAAACAAACTCATTGTATATTCGTGAAATTACCTATTAATTATTTATGACTCACCTTGAGAAGATCGATCTTCCATTTTCCGACCATTTGGATCTTCGCACAGAGGGAGACGAGGAAGTTGTCCACCGCGTTTTCGACAGCGGTGAGAACTGCCTGAATATGCCAAAAACAAATGCTTACAACCAACGACATTCCAGGTTTTACCTCGATTCTCCATGATCGATATACTCTCATCAGAGCTTTGATCATTCCTGCTGAAAAAGAATGCATCAAAGATATATTTTTCGATGCATTTTTCGATATAAAACAGCATAAATTAAAGCAACCTTTTATCGGGAATTGCTGACCAGAAATGATGAAGAATGCGATTTTAACCGCCTGAACTGCTAAATTACTGATCTCAGCAATCGACAAGCACTACCTCAAAGTTGAGATGGAAGACATAGAAGTCTGGGCGATTCGGATTCTCCAGAAACATGTTGTGAAGAGCGTCGCTGTGAATTGCGAGGAGCTGAATTTATTCGATTACCTTAATATTAGAATATGAACAAAAAAGCAATAGAATCACTTACGCTGCGCATCGTTCCAATCGACTTGGCACGGGCATGTGGGAAGATGAATACCACATCGTGCACTGGAGGCACTGGTGCGAGAACTCCACCTTCATAATTGTGCTATTTAATTAACCAGATTATTGATAGAATTAAACCTATAGATGAATGAAGACCAGCGCTCGCAATGACTTTGAACTCGAATTGAAGAGAGTAAGTCAACTTCGTCACCTGAATATATTTTTATAGTAATCATTTCTTATTCAGTCTTACCAAATGTTGAGGTAGATTGATATTCCCTAAATGATGAGTACAAAATGAGGAGTTGAATCGGAAGAAATTCTGAAATTTAAAGAATTACAACTATTCAAAGGCAAAATTTACAGCTGTGCCGCCTTCCCTCTTCAGAGACGTGAGTATGCATCTAAAATAACAAAGCTTTCTAACATTAAAGCATGAATCATATAAAATCGAAAAAAAACGTGAAATACTAACCCATAGTCGTTTAGACTGCCCATCAGCGCCAGAGCCGCTCTGATAATACTCTGATGACCCTCCAAGTAGAATAAACGGAACCGCCTAAATTCATCTTCTCCTATATAAGGAATCTTGCCGGCCCCTACCATTTCAAATCAGCCAATCTGAGACTGACGAAGCTCTGATCGTGAGCAATCTCGACATTCTCGACCACTATTTTGGCCAAAATTACAACGGTTTCGCCTCCTGAAACACACCATGAACTTATGAATCATTTGTACATAATACCTCTGTCTGTCTCCCTCCACTCAACTTTCATCTTACGAAGAACCATCCCATTCGCCATAATAGAAGATGATTCGGGGATAACTGGAAAAAAGTGTTGTTTCAAGTGCAAGTTGACAGATGGTGTTCTTTCTAACAGCGAAATATGGGTCTTCACTCTCCTTTGTTTCTATGAAAGAGAAAGAGAGAGAAGATGTCGCGCGGGGGAATGTGAGTGCGAGCAGTTGAATAATAAGATAACTTGGAAGGGCAATAATAATGAGATGCTGACGCTATTTTCTAGATTTTGATCATTGGTCTCAATTTTGTAAAAAAGGGTTTGAAAATAGGTACTCAAACAGTTACACATAAGAAATATAATCACTAGATCTTCAACTACATGATGAACAATGTACTACATTGAATCAGATCATGGATTTTACAACTCCAATCCCACGAAATTGGAAACAGCGACTTTGATTTTGAGGAAAGAAAGATGAGGGATAGCAATGTAACTCCGCCTCCTAACCATTTCCTCGTTGACGATTGCGAAACAGTTAGATCATTTCCAAAAAGTAATCATAAATCTTAATAACTTATCTTAAATTCCAGATCGGCACTAATTATGCAACAAATTGTATAGAATCTTAGTTGCGAAATTGAATCATGAATCATACGGGGTTGCTCCATATCTAGCACTCCAAAACTTGTGTTTTTTTATCTCATTTTTTATTGGAAAATTCGTCGAATTTTATTGTAAGGCAGGCACCACCCGTTAATATGCACCGGATCTCGAAATGTTCAAATGCGGAAATCGAGGAAAAACGAAATAGGAAGAATGGATTCATGATGTTGTCAAGGTCGTGCATCATCTGCTACCTCCATCTTGGTAAAGGGACGCAAAAGTGTGGTAAAATACAGAATATTGACTATACAAACCAGATGCATCTGTTATGTTTGACTGTTCAATTGATTTATATCTTAATATGTATGCTTTATTTGCTCGATCAGGCAACGTCACAATGAAAGAATTGCATGGAAGTGTTGCTTAAGAGATCATAAGAAAGATTGGTCTGTACAGATAAGTGAGAAAGAGTGCGATGAAAATTACTAAGCATAATGACCTTGGTAAACTAAGTCAAATACTCGATTTGAGTCAGATCATCTTCATGATCAGACAAAATACACGAGGGTGCAGTAGTAGTCGTACTTATTGAAGTCCATTCGGGCGTAGGCAGCCTTGCAGTTCTCAGCATATTGCTGAGCCTGTTGCAGCTCACTGTCGAGAGTGCACACATCGGTGCATCGCAATGCAAGCTAAATTTAATTATATTAGTTATAATGTGGATTCAGGTTCGGTTTCGGTTTTACAGATCCCTCTCGCGCCACAAGGTTAGGGACAAGAAATATCTAGAGAATAAGAGGGTCGGCATTCTCGACATTTTTTGGCACTATCAACATTCCAATGAATAGCGATCTCGAACGTGCAGCGCTCTGCTAAAAATTCGATAATTCAATACCTCACGAAGACGAGAGATGCTCAGAATGTACTGATCACGAGCCGTTTTCTGTACGGTGTACCAGGCACCTGCAAGATTCATTCACTGTCTAGCTTCATTGAAGAACGAATTGTAAATCTCACGTGAAGAAAATTAAACCCCTAGCTGATAACCTTTTGATTCCCTGGCTGTCTCACACTCGTTTCTCGTTTTTTTTAAACCAAAGACAGGTGATATTTCGGCTGGCTGGAACGTTGTCAGTCTTGTGGCTACATAGACAAAATCGGAACCAAGACTAACGCTGATTGGAGTCGAGGGCCTCGAACGATCTCTCCATGGCGGCGAAGAAATTGCCGTACCGAGCGACTCGATCGCTGCACTTCTCCACCTCCGCCAGCAGCCGAGTCACCATAGCGAAGTTCTGCTCCATTCCCCGACCTGAATTAGTCGAAAGATTGTTCGAAGCGATAAGCTACGTTACCTATTGCAAAAAGTATTGCAAGATGGCCGAGAATGGAGGACAGGCAAAAGGCGCGCAGGTGAGATAGGGGGCGAATGGGGAAAGGGAGGAGGGAACGAGGACGTTTCGGGCGTTTTTTCGCAGTAAAAATAATACGCACCGTCAATCCTTTCGCGTGTGCGCGAAGGATGAGGGCCAATTCATAAGATGAGATACCATAAGATGGAACGACTCCTCTGCCGGCGGAAATCGCGCGGGGCTGCAGGGAAGATGGAAAAGGGTAATTGGATTGAAAAGAATGGTCCACGTGTGGCGAGGAGAGGCTTGTGTAAGAAAGGTAGTAGAGTGGAGGGAGGAGGGGAGAGGGCGAGATCGGTGGCATTGAGGGACGTTTGCTGTACTGACAGTGATCTTCTTTGATCTGATGACTCAGCCTCGCCTTTGCATGAATTCGTTCCGACATAATCCCGTTGTACCACCGGTGCGACCTAGAATCAGACCAATCATTGCCTTGTTGTCTAAATTTCTGTCTGCAAAGAGATTGAACTTGAAGATTCACTTATGGTATATCGATATGGGAGCATGAAGTTATCAATTGTAGAGATTGGAAATATTCATAATTGTTATCATTATGCTTACCACATCAAAACATTTATCACATCTTGTTCACTCTGCATTTTCACTCTCTCTGCGAAATCTCACATAATATTTCCTACGGTATCCAATTTATGTGCAGCGTTGATATGATCACAAGAAAATTAATTAAAAATTTAAAAAATTAAAGTAATTAAATTTATCTATCTTTCAATTGTCAAATTTTTTTCTCTCTCTCCACTTTCTGAACTATCTCTATGCAACAAAATATTTATGATTTAATATAGTTGTCTTTCACACTATTTAGAACTCAGGTTAAAATAATCTGATTTATCGAATACATAAGCAAAATGTAGATACAATTACATTTGCGTCTTGAATACAGTAGCTTTCTGTTATTTGCAATTTCCGGAAGATTTTATTCAGAAATATCGCGTGTTCTTTTCCATTCTTCCCTGCATCATTACATGCATAGGTTGGTCGTATTCGAAAATTGTGTGTCGTGAAGGAAATAGTGTACGAGCGCGAGAGATCCAGTATGGGCATCCCTCATTGATTGCGTTCTCCCTCCCTCTCCTGGACTCTTTTCGCATTGCATATTTCTCTGGCAAACTCTCCCGGCTTCCTCTGCTCCCTCGTCGTCTTGTCCATTCCATGGTCAGAAGAGAAGGGGGAAGGAATAATGTGACTATAGAGTACGCGGAATTGAGAGAGTAGCCTGCTCCCCTTTCATCTTCATTCTTCCCTACTGAAAGTGAGAGGGAGACGAATAGTACTAGTCGATGTTTTGCCTGTTGTTATTTCTTCTGTTGCTTTTTTTTCGCTATTTTAATGGTTGTTCCAGAAAGTTCTCATCCGTGTTCATGTCCGAGGCAGAATGGGGCGAATCTTGGGACGATTGGGAGGCAGAAGCGGACAATTTCACATTCGGGCCGAATGGAGAGTTTATGGATATGAGGTGAGCTTACTTATATTAAATTAGTATTGGAAAATGAGGTTTGGTATTATCCTAAACATTGTCTTGTTAGAACGGGCGAATTAGTGATGACGCCATCAAGATGTAGGGTTGAGATGTAGGGGGTGAGACTCTTCTCTCAATCTCTAAGTTAGAGAGTATTGCTTGAGGGAGAAGGAACAGGTGACACAAATTTGAGAGTGAAATGGAAGCAGTGTTTACTGGACATTGCTCGTATTATTTCGCCAAAGCGTGTTGTAATTTTCAAATATTGTTTGGCGTACAGGTATATGCCTTCAACTATTTTGCCTTTGAAAAAAGGAACACGGTATCATCATTTGCTGCTTTCTAATTTTATCACCTGCCAATCCCGAGCATAATGCCTTTCAAAAAGTGAATATATTACACATAATTCTAACTGTAAGTGATAACTTGAGGAAGTTCTCTATTTTTTTCAGCATTTAATGATTCATGATTGCCCCTCCTAGACATATATTTTTGCCGCTGCTTCAAAATTGATTTATCATAAATGACCCAAAGGAGCGAAGGGGTAGGGAGAGAAGCGAGTTTCCTACTGTTGTAATCATTCTGTGCACTTTTTCCTCAGGATAGCGATTAGCAAATCCAATGGATGTTAAAGGTCACAATAAGGTCATATTTCTCTTCGATCCACACAGTTAGAGGGTCATTCATAGTATCGGCCACTTAGCATCCGTTGCCTCTCTTTTCTCTACCCACTTTGCGAATCTGACACTGCGAATCTACCTCTCATTTTCCGTGTCAATATGATTTACTATGACAACGCAATTCGACCTCGCTCTTTTTCTTCCACGGGTTTTAATGGCTTTCTGACCTTAATTATGCACCGGGTTAAATATTTTGAGAATTTTATTAATCATACGAACAGAAGGGAAAGATTGTTTACACGGCAATATCGAAAGATTCCAGCCCTCTCCTCCCTCTTTCCTTGTGTCACAAAGTCATCTGATTGTTGTGTATCACTCGTGTTGAAAGATTAGAAGATGATACTGGTATAAACTGTTTTGCTAGTTCACTCTTTTGCTCTATATTACTCAAATTCTTCTGGACACTTTTCCCATTCAAAGTCTCCTGCCCCATAAGATGAATGACTTTGGCGCCTCTTTGTGAGGATGGGGCTGTTTGGACCGTCAAAAGGGTCATTTGGCCACTTCTCTCTTTCTTCTCTAACTGTCGTCGCTTTTTCAATGGCTGCGAGGCAGCGGAAATGAATCTCTTGTTACTCGTTCGAATCAATATTTTTATTAGAGAGAGAGCAAAGGTTAATGCACAGATCGGGAATCGAACCCGGAGCTTCCGCATACCGGGCAGGAGTTCTACCTCTGCCTGTGCACCTGTGTTTTTTTTACAAATTATTTTATTTATGCTCACATAATCAATATTTTGCAGTACAATGCCCATCGGATGGTGGGAACCACTGGATTGGGCAGAAGGGGGTCCGACTGATCAACCGCCCAACAATCAATCAGACGACGATTCGGATCGATCCACTCCGCCCCCTCCGATCGCTCCTCCGGCAAAGGAAACCACCCCTCAGCCCAAGGATATGATCAACGAGTAGTGAGTTAATTTTCGATTGAAAACATACTCGAGAGGGTTAGAACGATTCATTAACAACCAAAAGCTGACCTAACCAGTGGGTCCCACAGAGCGTTGTCTTACGTCTGTTAAATCGCTTGACGTGAATACACCTTTACCTTTTACCTTTCTTATCAATAAGAGGGATAACACCTTAATTAAAGGAGGCGTATCATGAAAAATTAGTTCATATTGTTGAGATCATGATCCGATTGGAATCCATAACGATGTTAGAAAGCCGAAGTTTGAAAGTAATGCATCCACTCTGGACCGAGATATCCGCATTCAAAGTATCAGGAAAAACCAGGGAAAAGCCCGCGAAGAATTCAAATATTTTATGGAGCGCTAATGGGGAGGAAGAGAAAGTAGATCAAGAAGATAGATGGAAAGGTCATCGTTGTCTCGCCCATTATTGATTGGCTAGGAAGGGAATTTTGTTTGTTTCCGTAGGTTCTTCCCATCGACAAAATCTGATCTACTCCTTGGCAATTTTCCAAAAGTTTCTTGGCAATTTTCCAGAATCTTGCAAAACTCGGCATATCGTTGTAAGAGTCGCAATGTTTAAATTTCAAGAGTTCATGATACGCCTCCTTTAAGTTACTTCGTTCGTCGCATCATCCGTCACTTCCGATACATTGCTCTACTCGATGCAGTGAAAGCTCATCTCAATAACTGTTTCGAAAATCCACCTCCGGGTACGTTTTCTTCTGCATTGAAGCAATATAGAGCGTGAACTAAGAAATTGCAGGATACGAAGCGAGTTACTTCCTCGAGGAAATGAAGAAATGGAAGGAGTTTGCTGATATCGCCGACAGAATGAAGGGAGACATGCCCATCTCGCAGCAAGACGGAAAGGTGATCATTCAAATTTTACTCAGGGCATTTGACGTGATTCATTAATTTATTTCCGTTACTTTGCAAATGTTCAAGAAATGTGGCGAGATTGTGATATGTGATGATAGGGCGAATATTGTTACAGGTGGCATGTAGAAATACGAAAAGTGCGGATCGTGATTACATGGAAGCCTCTGAATATGCGGAGATGTTTAAGGTTTGTTGATCGAATTTTCACTTATTTCTTAAAATAAGTGCACAGTTTGCTAAGTTTTATTTTTAGTTCCTTTTTACTAAGGCTTCTTTTTAATAATCTAATTGTTGTAATTTTAGGCACACGAAGATCAGTTGGCCCGTGACATCGTCCATTTTGGCCAGCACTACGCTGAATTCTTCAAGGTTTTTTTTTCAGGAAGAAGTAGGAGGAAAATGACGGTTAAACCTTAAGGATATATGCCCCACGTTCAAGTCTAGTCATGATTACGTCCTTGAAGCCGTTGGTCCCGAACTGCAGCTCCTCATTCCCTATGAAAAGGTATTTTTCTCACTTGAAATTTATTAACAGTAAAATTTAATGAATTTTGATTTTTTCTCATTTAAAATATATTTTTTCATAACAACATAGGGTTGCCGGATCGAAGTCGGTTTCGATTTATCCCACACTTTGTCCCCTCCTTTCCCTCTCCCTCAATCGAAACCGCGCGAGAGAGACGATATGCAAAGAGGGTGCGGAGACTCCGCACCCTATCCACCCCTCATTTTCTCTAAAATACAACGACGGTGCGGAGTCTCCGCACCCTCTTTGCATATCGTCTCTCTCGCGCGGTTTTGATTGAAAGAGAGGGAAGGGGGATTTGAGAGTTGCGGTTTTTTCGAAACCGAACCTGCAACCCTATAACAACATCGAATTTATTACAGAATGCGTTCCGTTACTTTCCTCGTGGTGGCGGCAATCCAACATTGCTGAAGTTCAGGGATCGCATCCGCAATAAAGAACATGTCAGAAAACATCTCGATAAGTTTTGCGATCTCGCAAAATACGGCTATGATGTTGCTAAGGATGTTAGAAACTGAATGTTGTTTGACTCTAATATCGCTATTTCATCGACTTTCAGACCCATTAATTACAGTTTAATTGTTTTATTGTTAAATTAGTCCTATGCTTGTTGTTCGTAATTTCCGATATTATTTGATAATGACATCGTCCTTCTTTCTATGATCTCATCAAATTCTTTCTTTCTCCTTAACTTCCTTCACTCTTTGTATGTCTATTGTGTTTAACGAATCGATGAGTTGAACAGAAGAACCGAGTGACCTTCAGACAACCAATTCAGGTTTCGAGAATAAGAACGTCTCAGAGGCCTGTAAGCCTTTAATTTCCCCGTTCTACTTACCTTACAAAAACACTTCCCGATTGGTTCTTTCCGTAGCAATCAATTCTCGGCCATTCGTGCGGAACCTACTACCCCCAATCTTGAGATGGCTATAAAAGGCTGCCCATGTACCTCCTTGACAGAACAGAACCGTCTACCATGAGGCTGCTTATCCTTCTTTCTCTAATACTGGAGGCGGCCTGTTAGTTTTCTTTATCCATTAAAATGTTGAAAATTCGGTCTACCCCCACACTCATATTAACGATATGATAACAACAATATCCAGATTCGCTCCCTTGCGATGGCATCTGGACGTCAGTCGGTGAAAAGTGCTGTCGCCTTCAGGTCAGACAAATATTCTGTCGCTAGTTATAGGTAGCAAAACAAGCAAGTCTGGCCCACTCAGCCTCACTTTCCCATGCGCGTACTTTGGTTTCTGCTCCTCATAATTCAGTATTGTGACACTGCGATTCTCGGAAAACAGTCTGTCGCAAAGATCAATTTAATTCAATAGTGTTTGCGGTTGAGTATTCGGTAATTCATATAAAAAATAGTGCGCCTACACAATTGAATTTAAGAGAAAATGTTCGCTATTGCAACTCTATATTTAAATTGTATTGTTCATCTTTGATTAAGGCGGCAAAGTCGTCTTGGAACGCGCACTACATCAACTGCTACATGGTCGGAGGGAAACTCATCTCCATCGACTCGGCCGAAACTAATGCGGAGATAACCAGTGAGAGAAAACAATATCATTTTCATTTTTAATTTGTATCCACCAAGGTGAGTAGAGTAAAGAGCAATGTTCGATATATATCAGTGTAGGTGTTCAAATATATTGTATATTCCATTCTCACCGAGGCGGCAAAGCCTCGCAACCAGCCACTGGTCGTCCCGGGGTTAGCCCGCCCTTGCTAGAACAATGTCAAACCACCTTTACTTTACTTTTTTTACATTTATCGTTTAGCTTTCGCTGGACAGGACGTCTTCATCGGTGGAGCAGCATATGGTCCATTCGGACCGGCGTGGGTGTGGGCTGACGGACGCCCGTTCGCCTTCACCAACTGGAAGGAGGGTAAGTGAAATATACCATCCACCTTCAATAATCTTTTCCAAGACGTTTCTCAAATCTTTTCGTCACATAAACCATGTTTGAGTTAAAATTAACAGTTTTAGAGATAGCAAACGTTTGCCTTTGCTGTCTCTAATAATGTTTGCATCCTGAGCCTACTCGGAAATGACTGAATTAATCACTATAAAGTACAATTTATCATATCTTCGTTTTTCAAAAATTTTAAATTTTCAGAAAGTTTCTCCGTTCCGGACATTGCCAAGCCGTGCATTCGTCTGGATGCGGCCGGCTTCTGGTACCCGGAATGCTGCGGACCCGAAGCATCTCTAGCAGCTGTCTGCCTCCGATCCTTCTGAACACAGCCTACTGCCTCTGACAAACTAAACTTCATACAATTTTTTTTAATCTCGGAATTCGATTCCCGGTCTATGCAATCTCTAATAATGTTTGTAACTTTCATAAATATTATATTTTCAAATTGACGATAAAGCACCTGCAAGCATCGTATGACGTCGTGACTCACGTATGACTTCCACCCGCACCTCCCTGAAAAGTTTGGAATGAAATTTGAGAGTTCTCACATTTTAAATGTTTCGCGCCGTGGCAGAACCTCACAACTTTCTATAGTTTCTTTCCGTCTCATGACATGTCCGTCAACCAAACCAATTTCGCCTGTCCCGACGGAGTTGTTCGATTGGGATACGTGAGAAATTACTATCCCGCCTTCTACTTTGATGGTTTGTACCGATTCAGAGGTTAGCTCATTCTTGAATTGTCATATATTGAAAAAAATGTACTACGCAGGGTATTACATCGACTATTGGAATACCGCTGCTCCTCATTTGGGATGTTCGTCGATAGAATTTGTGCTTTCAGATAGATACGGCAAGCTTAGATAGTTGAAGTACCTTAAGAAATACTATTCAGCCGAATTAAGCCTGCCTCCATTCGATGGCAGTCTGGGATCCATTTATCAGAAAGAAATTTACACCGACGTCTCAACAGATGATCTCGACTCTCTACAGTGGCCTCACTTCAAAGCGTTACAACCGATCGAATTTGATTATGTATTTTTATATATTAAATAAAAACATAAAATTTACTTCGATTTTATTTTTAGCTCGACTTCTACCAAGCTATTCCTCATAACTACGCGTATAACTGGCAGCCTCTGGATCACTTTGTCGTACTGAGTCCCCTAAGTCAGCCTTTATTCAGTTTTTTGCATCAAATTTTTGTGCGCCATCAACTGATTTTGTAGTCAAGAGTTTTTTCAGCCTGCGTTCTCGTCGTATCCGCTTACACGATCATCACTCTTCTCAGCCACATTTCCAAAGTCATCGTTTCCGGAAAGTTCTCAGTGATTCGCGATATATGGTTGACATTTATTCAATTTCTCCAAAAATTTCATATTTTACAGTTCGTTTATGTTCATGATCTCATTCACAGTATTATTTTTTGCCTATTCAGCCGGATTTCAGCAGAATACAATCGCACGGAAAATGCCTGAACCGATGTGAGTTTTTCTTTTGAGAAAATATTCATGAAATCCCAAAAGGAATTTCGGATCAGTTCGTCAATCCCTTGAAACAGGAGCGATGGAGTGGATTGCTGCAGAGGCGTCCGAAGTACAGGTGGAGATATTATTGTTGTTACAGTTTGATTGAATACTAAACAGGCACCGTGGCTTGCTGCGCATCCTCTGCATATTGAACCAGACTTCAGGAAGAAAATTGCTCGGTAAGAATGTTCATTACTCTCACGAATATCGGAATATCCGAGCCGCTAAAAGAGGCAACGCGATTTGTACGTGCTCCCGATTACATGTTTCCTCCTTTCGTCTATCTTTTTTGACAGATGTGAATCATTGTTCAATTATCTTTTTTCTCTCCAATTATCTGCTTCTCTCATTTCACATTTTTTTCTGTCTAATTTGAGCTAGACAAGATTGGATGATTCACAAAAACATTCGGCCATTTTATCTTCGGATATGCTCATTTCCATTCAGAGTGTGTGAGAAATCGGGAACGTCGGTTGTTTCCTTTTTTCGATCTGAGTGGCCGGAGATATACAAAATCGATGATATTATGGACTCATGCAGTCTGAACAGGTGAGTAGAAGGAATCATACATCTCTTTACAGCTTTGAATAGCAAAGATCTTTCAAGATAGATCCTTAGTAATTCCTTTTCATATTTTGCTGCGGGAAAATGTTGTATCTTTCTCAGGGTGCAGCTAGCACCTCCCAGCTCATATGTTGACGTTGTGGGAATATCCGAGGTGCCTTTCCCCTACTTTTTCATCCTTCATCGTGACACGCCAAGAAAGCAATTTGACACGCTGAACCAGATCCTGCTTCGCATATATTCGGCGGAATTCGTAAGACGAATTGGTCGTGAATCCACCCTAACGACTTTGTTATTTTCAGCGATCCGGCTTCATGATACGACGCTATCTCACAAAATTACCCAAGTAAGTTGGATTATAAGAATTTTAATTTACTTTCTCTATCCACATAAAATGGGGGTGTGGGTGTGGGCTTTCATTTGGGAAGTAACTTGTAATTTTTGAACAGCAAAAAAGAGTGTTCAAAAGTCCAATGGTCTCTTTCCGCGGGCAGGGAAATGCGTAACAACTTGCAGGGGCCATATTTAGCAATGCGGTCTTTTTCCATCGCCTCATGGGGTCTAGTCCATAGCCTTTGATAGACCGAAATCGGAAGCAGTGCGGTATACAAAAGCGAGCGAGAGAACGGAAAAAACGAGGGACAGAACCAACTGGCTGCCCTTTACAGAGAACCCCATGATCGAATACTTCGAATGTTCCCACATTGCTCATGTTTTTTGTCATTCACGTCAAAAATTCGCGATTGGAAATTATATGTACTTATGGATTAATTACATTTTAGATTGACCACATTTTAGATCGGAATCGCCCTACGGAGAAGCATCCCCATCTCCATCCCAAGATGTCTCATTTATCGCCCTTTCTTTCAATCGGCTCCTCCTTCTTTTCCTCATTTTCGTTGTCGCGATTGCCGTTTCACTGGTTGTTTTCGTCATAGAAGTGACCTGTCTACCGAGACTGCGCGAAATCGTATCCCCTTTGAAGCCGACCAAGGCCGCACTTTTGGGATTTCTACCGTAATCTCACTTTGAAAGTCAAATTGAATAAAGTGGACCGGCGCGATGGACGAATTATGGAACAGCATAGCGAGCACTTGCAATAAAGGAGTTCATGGACAATTGGTGCCAGTCGAGAAAGGTCAATTAGATTCCATACCCGTCCCTCGTCTTTTATCGTTGTGCCCTCACTCCTCGAAACACAAGAGTTAGTAATTAACTGCAGTCCACTCTACTATTCTCCTCCTCTTCCTCCATGGCTCCGCTTCCCATTCTTCCTGGGGGCCGAAAAAAGAAGAATATTTGCCTGTCCCCTCCACAATATTCATTGTTCATGCCTAGTACGTCTTCTCTCTGGTAACTCTCCGTTTTGCCTCTAAATTTCTGAGTTAATTTTTATATCAGAATAGCTTCGAGTTCAATGAGTTTATATGTTACGTACGCATGACGTTTAGGATGAGAAGGTATTTCGAATCGGTGAATCGGGTGACAAAAGGATGCACTTGTGTCTCGTAGACTCGCCCTATTCCGCTCACGCTAGTGCACATTTTCCATTTTGTGAATTCGCTCCGGAAAGCGTATCGTCTTTCTTGTTCTAACGAATTGCGAAGAGTTCTTTCGTGCTCCGTTTTCGTGCTCTCGAACAAGTCCGAGTGAGCAGGTTGATGAATATCTGCCGATTTTCCCTTTACATTTCATGTCCTCACCGTACCCGGCCTAAGTTGTGTACACTACCATGCGTGGTTGTCTCATGTCCGTGGAAGCAACTTTGCCTTTACCTTACCTTTTTCCTGATTTAGAAACCGCCTACGAATGTCCTTGGAATCGCAATGTCACTTTCGAAAAAGCTGACACCTTCTGCAGAAAGCAAACAAGGCGATCTCATATTAGCTGCACCCTCTCGCTGCTCGGAAATGTGTGGATTGTCGTGGATTTGCTCATTCAATCACTTCATCTCTTGATATTACCAAAAAATTAGGGACAATATGGAAAATGGTCGGAGTGCTTGCATCGAAAAGATGAGCCGTGCGCACGCAAAGCTTTCCCACGCTCATTCCGCGGCTGCGCGCGCATGTCGAGCAGTTTCGTGCATATCGCTCATCATTCGGGACCGTGTGACCGCATATCTAATCGAGCATAGCTATCGTAGTCTTTCTCATTCCCCCCCCCCCCCGGATCTTCTCTCTACTATTCTCTCTGCAGTCCATAATTTTCATGAGATATGGCCGATAGCAAGAGCTGTTCGGGCTTCTCTCGGAAATACCTATAGTTTATTTTTCCAGAGCTTGGCTTCTTTCCCTCGCACAATTCGTGTTGTGAAAATGGCGAACCTTGTCCGTCGGTGTGCTCCTGCAGTGTGAGAAAACGTTGTGTTCTTCGTAAACGTTGCATAGATGTCGACTACTCTTGTGACTTCTTGACAGTGACCATGTGACAGGCTCGTCTCGCTCGCATTCCCTTCTGAGTGAGAGTCCTTATTGTTGTCCTCGTTTCTCGCGCTCCCTTCTCCGTATCCAAGAGCAGCAGCCCCCTTCCCCCCCTCAGAGGTGAGTCCCGAGGCTAAGCCTGAAGGGGGCGAAACCCCACTCCCGCGGCAAGGCAGGGAAGCCACAGATCTGTTATGGGCCCGGCTTTACTTGAACCGTGACGCTTGAGCGGGGCTACGATAGCCCCTCTCCTCTTCTATTCGGCCTACTGCCTTTCAGACGGGCCCCACTCCTTTCATTCGATTCTTGGTACAGCAACTCTAACTCTTCGCGTTACAAATTCCCCTTCATCAGTACTCATTCTATTGAAATTCACTCTTTGAAAGGGAGTAGCGAGAACTACTAGGCATGCTACCGTATTGCCTGAATCAGTAATGTGGCATAATCCTATTCTTCGAGAGCATTTACCCACGTATAAAACCCTTGTGCGGAGTATGGGAAATGGTCTCTCGCGCATATATCTTGGTCTACGGTAGGATCACGAGATCTGTTTAGTAGGAAGGCAGTAGGGTTGGCTTTGTATGAAATGGATCTCCTCATTGCACATGCTCACTCGCCTCTCTGACCGGTGAGAGAGTACGCTAAATGAAGAGACCATTTCTTGCCAAGCCATCAATAGTAGACAGTTTTCTGCAGCAGCAGCATTTTCTCCATTCATTACTGCTGTGATATCATGCATCTCGAGTCTCTTTATGTGGCCGATTCTCACGACGCGCGGCGAGAAACAGGAAGGGAGTGCGGGATTCAAAAGGAGGAAGGAGGAAGGTGGTGAAGAAGGGAGGAGGAGGAAAGCAATGAAAGTGTAGCCGAGAAGAGATCCTCATTTTCCCTCTTCTGCTCCTTGCTTCTCTTCTCATTTCATTATCCCTTACTTTTCCTCATTCTCCAAATCGTTCTTCTTTTTCTCTCCTTTTTGATCTGCCGCCCTCGTGACTTCTCTCGATTAGAAGGAGCATCCGGTTCTCTGCATAGCTGAATCTGCGAGAGTTCTCGAATTCCTTCCTATCATGAAACACACCCCGCCTTCTCTCCCTGCCGCCCTTTGCTAGAGATCTCGCGGATACGTGTCAGGATTTGAAGCGAAGGGGAAAAGTCGAAGTTAGTTAGAGAAACGAAGAGAGGAGGGGAGAGTCCGCCCCATTCGTCTCATTAACCACCTTCTCAACGAGAGAAAAGGAAGTGTCCCTTCCGCGTTTCGACGCCCTTCCCTCTACGGTTCACACACCACAATGCCGACCCATCACGATATCGATGACTGTGTAAGTTCTTCTACGACTCTTCTTCCCTTGAGCTAATCATCTCAAATCACTGGTTTTTTCACTCATTTAGCGCAATTAAGTTTGCTTGTTTATCATGACAGCACTCAAGTAAGGCTTCAGCTTGCGATGATGTGATTTCTCCATAAGATGTGTTTTGAAAGGAGGAGACGCCCTTGATAAAGGAAGATAAGCCATCACGCGATAACTTCATCCATCCACAGCCTCGTACTGCCTCTTACTTCGACCTTTTGATGCGAGGCAATAATGAAAACTAATCTCGGCTCTCGCTTTCAATTTGTATCCACGAGTGCGCAGCACTTTGCGTGATTGAGGCTATCAGGCGCTTTTCTCTCCTTTTCCCATTCTGGATATCTCCCCTCTTCATCTCCCAAGCTGCTTCGGTTTTCCGATACACCTCATTATCACGCTCCTTTGTTTGCTACAACGGGGCTCAGTACGAGATTTTTGTAGTCAGACTTCATGCAATGTTTACTGTGGTCATTCTGACGTTGTCATAATTCGAATATTTACTGCTCAGATGAGTGAGGAACGTTTTCGTCTGGTGGTACTCGGATCGACTCGTGTCGGCAAGACAAGCGTCATACGCAGATATCTCTACAAGTGAGATATTTCTTCCACCAATTTACTTGGCAACGCTTCCTTCCAATCGCTGTATCCCTAGAGATATCATGCAAGAAAGCTCCAAAAAAGCAAAGATACTGATGAGATAGCGCTCGTAACAATCACCTATTCAGAGAATTCTCCGAAAAGTACAAGGAGACCGTGGAAGATCTTCATTCCAGACAATTCAGAATTCGGGTGAGAATCACGCTTTATTTCCTTTTTAAACGATCAAGAATCTGCATGACAAATCCGGAGCGGAAATAGCCGATAGTTAGGGGCATATTCACCTGAATCAGCTCGATTGTGAGGTCTGTTGACTTCTTGAGCCGAGCGGAAATTCTCGAAGATTTCTCACATGCATTGAGACGGTTTGGCGCTGGTCGATCGAAAACAAAGGAATAGCCGAGGAGTCAACAGAGGGGGCCGAAGAGGGTCCTCGCATAGTAAACTGTTCATGAATACCGATGGTTAATGTATGAACGATGTGGATGTAGAAGACCGTACAACTCCTTCCAAAGAACCTTACGTGATGCCGTTAGTGAAAAACAGGAAGTTAGGCAATGATTGTGGAAATATTAGTCTGATGCGAACTTCTGTGAAGTGGGCGAGTCTAGTGTAAGTAAATCTCTGCTTTCTCATTAATCAACAGTAATGAGCAAAAGGAGCTGATTTAATTTGGTAATGCATTTCACATGAGAGAAGTTAATGCAGTAAACAGCTTCACCTGGTCTCCCACTAACTCGTTACTAGAAAATGTGACTTCGGTCAATGTAAGTTCAACGTGCCCATAGGATAAGCTAGGAAGTTTAAAGATCCATCACATTTCAAATAATACATTGAGCATAAATACAATATGACGTAGCGGGCCTGGGTAACAACATTACGGGAACTCAGAGGCTACATCAAACTAATTTTCCATCAAACAGAACAGGGGACTAAATTTATCGAGGTAATAAATGGATCACTACTTCTATGTTTCTAATTATATTATGCTTGTAGAATCTTCCAATATTTGTATACGAATCAGTAAGAAAATTTAGAAGAAAAATTTAAAATAAAACTCTGCAGGGGGTGCCTCTTCCTCTGGACATTCTGGACACGAACTTTCACTTCCCCGATATGCGTCGACTAGCCATATCATCTGCCTCGGCCTTCATGCTCGTATTCGCCGTTGATGATGTTCAGAGCTTCAAGGAGGTAAGCATACCTGTCTTACCACCTGTAGAATTTACCATGACTCAACTGCCTACACTAATCACTATTCGCGTACATACATTTATTCAGATATCAAGGCAAAAAACTGCATGGGGAAGCATCATGGGGGAGGGGATTGGGACTAAGAGATAATGGGCCTGTGCGCAGTAAATCACTATTTTAGATGAGTCTTCTCCTTCACTTTCCCAATCCTTCCCTTTCTTAAATGCCTCAACTGTAGATTTAACTCTGTCTCTAATGCTAACAAAAACCACTGTTGTGGTACTGTAACTGCAGTAAATCACTTGTTCAGATGAATACTGTGGAGTCTTCTTAGTAGAGCTTGTGTGAACACGAGAAAGGGGCACTTGTTCATGACGTTTATTTCAGATGAGTGTTCTGTGGAAGGAAGTGTGCGATCGTCGTCCGGACATTGCCTCTCTCCCTACCGTCGTCGTGGGAAACAAGAGCGACAAACCCGGAAAGAAGGTGTGCACTAGTCGCTAATTTTCCATTTTATGCAGCTTCGATGCTTTTCCCTAGCTGCAATGGTTGATTGTACACTTCATTAGGCATTCTTGGCGAGGCTCTAACTCGATTACTTCTCAGATTCATATAGATATTTGTTTGCATCATCAGAAATAATGCGCGAAACGCACTAGCCAGTAGCTTGGAACTGGCAGCAATAATCTTGATGTTCAGTTTCAGTTCAGTTTTTAACACATTTGTCAAGAGTAGGCTCTAATGTGCATGGCGGGCCATTCATGACTTCTTGCTTGCCTCAGAAAAGTAGTGAATCTAATGATGTGGTTCCACTCTAATCGCACTCATTCAATGAATGTAAAGAAATTGAATGATGTCTGATTTGATTGGAAGAACGCTCAGTCAATAACCTAATGAAAGTATGGCAGATCTACGAATCGACAGCTATGGCGTGGACTTCTCGTTTGTGCGCGGAGGTTCGGTACATCGAGTGCTCGGCCAAGGATTCCACCAACATCATCGACGTCTTCCGCTCATTGCTCGAATTGAGCGGATTCCCGAAATGCAAGGTCCGGCTTTCTCACGAGAGAGAGAAATACTCCCTTCTCTTCTCTTTCGCTTCCTCCTTCTCCGCATCTCAATAATCTGGGAATTTCATTAATATCACATGTCGAGGGTGCAAATGTTGCGACTTCTTCGCCTCTCTCCAGAGAGTAGTCAGAAGGGGCAATGATGGGGGAAATTTAGCCAGGGCTCGTGAATCTCATTTATGGGTTCGAGGAAGCGATAGGAAGTGAGTTAATGTCCGCATTAGCGAGAGTGCGGGTGGTAGATGGTTGAGCAAAGACTGCCATGAGAGAATTAGGTTCCACTCTATCGCACTCATTCAAGGAATACAAAAAATTTAAATGATGTCTGATTTGATTGACCAACACTCAATCAAGAGCCTGAATTAAAGTTATTTGATTCCGTTCTGAGTATTATCAGAACGTGTGGATTATTAAATATCCTATTACTTTTCTCATGTACATACATGCGCCACGTATTTATTAATTACACTATAGAATCGATAATTACAGTCAATACCGCTGATTCGAATGAATCCCAGAAAATGTGAAGAAAAAATATTTCTTGAAATATCCTTTGCTAAGAAGGATTTTGAGTGTGTGACTGGATAATCTGGCACTCATTCTCATGACTTTCTCAAAGGCTTCTGAGAGGTTCTCGAAATAACTATTCACTACAGATTATGGAAGGAAGTATTTCTCAGTAGGACTAACATATTATTTAAAATGATTTATTTTATTTCTAGGCCGGCGGAGGAAGTCTGGATGAGAATGAGGAGGAGAATCTGCACATTGAGAGACAGCACTCCTTCAGAGGGCGTCCACTCAACAGACAGATCTTTGGAATGGTAAGACCAAATTACTTAGATATTAGACAGTAGACATTATTTGTTCAAGTCTCAGGTGGTGTGTCTGTTGAATGATGCACTTCTGAAACAAATCAGGGTTTCTTCTGCACAATTCTTTCCAGTTTATACCAGCAGCCTTCACTATTTCATCACGCCATATAACTTTCGGTCTTTCTTGAGACCAAATTAGATAGCATAATTTATGCACAGACTTGAATTTGCGGGATGTTTTTACGATGATGTCCATTCACGAGGAGGAAAACACTCCGGATGAGCAAAAATATAAATTTTGTTTTGGTCTTCACTGAAATTCGCTTCAGGAGAAAGAAAAGGAGAAGGAGAAGGTCGAGAACAACCTCGGCAGCTCACTTGGAGTCCCTGCGGAACTCAAGAGAAATCGATCGCTTCGAGTATGTTTGTAATGTATATCTAGATATAAGACAGGGAGGATACAATCTGACACTTCAAGGTCTAAATAAGTACTAACTGGTTTCGTACCCATGTATCCTACCTGTTTTCTATGTATTGCAGTATTGTGATTAATCTCTGGTCGAAAATAAGTGATCATCTCATTGTTTTCTTCTGCAGATGAAGTCTCCCCGTCGTGAGAAGGAAGGAGATGAAGAGAATGGGAAACTGACTCGATCCAAGTCTCTCATCAAGAGAACCAAGCATCTATCTCTCAAGATGAGAAGACACGGAGAGAAAGTGAACGATGACGTACAAGATGAAAGCGATTGTATCATCTCTTGAACGATGTGCTTCTATCAATCATCGATATATGGTGGTGTGATTAATATGGCTCCTATCCAACTAGTTGAACGATGCATAAGTTGCAAACCATTTCAACTTTTGCATTTAACGTTAGATTTCTTACAATTGAAATTGGTGAATCTACACAAATCGCTCAACTAGTAGCTGAGGCGGAGCCACAGTATTCACACCCCCATATTTTCTATCTATCTTCTTTCGCAAATAGTAGCACTGATAAGTCTGTTCCCCCATTCATTTGATGATATCTTCTCGTAGTTTTCGCTTGTGTGCTCACATGCTGGAACTTGATAGTGCCCATGATCTTTTAAATCTTGGTGGTGGCTTTCTCTATACGTTTATATTTCAGTATCGAACAAAATGTTAGAAAATATTGAAAATAAAAAATAAAAAAAACGATGACAGAGCTTTTTGCGGCTTCGGTGTTTTCTCAATGCTTTATCGTAATCAATCCATATACTTTTAAAATATCGATAAATATATTCTTTGGTATAAACTTCGTTGCATACAGGACAAAATCACAGGATTAAGTGGAGTGAACAGGGAAAAGTGAAGGATTTCAGAACGGATTGTGCATGGAATGGGAAGAGATCATGTGAGTTAATGGGACAAGGTTTAGTATGACAGGATCTGAAGCGAAGCTCTTGTTTCTCATTGTTCTTGTTGTTAAGTTGGTGAAGAGGGTGGATATTTGCTATTCGAGACTGGGATATTTCAATTCGCGGAAAATGAACTCTCCAAGCGATAAACTCATCTCTCATAGAAGAGATGTACATAAATAAGGACCGTTCGAATTTTAAAGTAGGAAAAGGAGTGGAACAGACACGAAAACTGATGGACTGTGAATGTTTGATTTCATGGGGGGACGGGAGGCACTGAGGCCACATTTAGAAGTTCATGCTCGATTTCTCCTTGAGCGCATGGCAGAGAATGCAAGCGAAGATCATTGCGACAAGCTGGAAAAATAAGCGTTTGCTTAGATCAAAGATTAATTCTGACCTCGACGACAAGAATAGCGATGCCAATGATGAGAATGATGAGAATGTTGCTGTCGATGTATTCGTAGATTTGTACCGCGCATCCCTTCTGAAATATGCTCATTCTGTGCTTGTGGGTGATTTATAGTTTATGTACGTCAGAGACGTAAACAACTTTTTTCGTTGTGCATACCCTGACGAATGTGGCTCCATTGCCAGTACAATTGCAGCTCGCAGGAGGAACAGAGAAGTCCTGGCAGCCATTCGCCCCGCAGCATTTGAGCTGAAATAAAATTTACCTGCTGAATATATTTTAATGCCTTGGGAGTTTATTTGCAAAGCATGCGTTGTTTGTTACAAATCATGCGCATTTCACTTACCTACTGTAGCAGCAGGTGTTTTGAAAAGTATTATCAGCCTTTATATTCTATTAACAATTCTTTTAGAAATGCGTACCTGAGTCTGGATATTGTTGACATTCGTGGAGATGGCAATGGGGAGGGTGTTGTACTTGTTCACAAATTCCTCCTGCCAGACGTTGATGAATTCTTGACGAATCTGGAAAGGAGTGGTGAAAAAGGTATTGTTGCTTCCACAATCAAGACGATTATACAGTCTGATGACAATCACGCCTGGTGGTGTGCACAAGTAAGGCCAGGTACGGAGAGGATTGGTTAATATTTCGGTAATTTATTTACTCGTTGCTTACATTTCCTTTGTTGACGAAGACGTAGATTCCTCCCGCAAGCAAGGCAATGAAGAGAATAGCAATGAAAACGAAGTACTGCAAAATATGGCCTATATTTTTCCAATTTAGGGGAAACTATTTTTATTCTGGGGCCACTATTTTATAAAAGGGGCCACTGTATTCTCATGGGTGCACTATTTATGACTTCAACCCAAAAAGTATAGCATTCAGACTACAAATAAAGAGTCTGTTTTTTAGGGTGATACTGCTCTTGATATTTCCTTAGGAAAAATTTGCGTGCCTTAATTTGTGTAAAATGTATTGCTGAGCAGAGGGATTTCACAATGTTCAGTTGACTCAGCGCGGGAAAGGTGACTCATGATCAAAATATCAACTACTTTCATCAATTTCTTTCCTCTACTTCCTCCTGTTTTCCTGATCTTTGAGTAGCAATGTGCTTCGCTTGAAATCGAAGACTACTTTGAAAGAGCTATTTCAAAGTGCGAAAAATAGATTGCATCCTCGTGTTTTCTTGATCTAAATTTCCGCTGATTCACCGATTTGTCTGGAATTTGAGTGAAAACACGCTGAAGTGGTCGAGATGAAGTAAGGTAAAGGTGTATCCACGTCATGCGATTGTATAGTCGTAAAGCAACACTAAGTGGGACCCACTGGTACGGCCAGCTATTAGGATGTTAGGCTGATTCAGGAGAAAGGTCACATCCTATCTGTTGTGTCCTTGTCCTTGTCTTGAAAGCCGAATAGCCGAGTAGCAATAAAGCTTTATCTTCGTAGGAGTCCGATACAAAAACAGTAGAACGACGTGTAGCAACTAGGGAAGAACAGAGAATCGACTGACGAAAATAGGCCAGCCGAAATCATGACGAAATGATACGGTAGGTAAAGTCATACGACAGGCAAATCGTGGTGGGAGCCCAAATGGGTTTGACTGGTCGTTCGGTAGGTCACACTAATAACTTGTGTGCTTATTAATTATTTACTTATTGTGTATATCATAAATATGACTATACAACACCTCCCCTTCAAGATTGGCATTGCCGATCTTAAAATACAGAAATGGGAAAGAGGTGAGGTGAGGACGTAGAAAAGGGGACGGGATTACTGCTTCGTCTCCGCAGTGTACGTCTTCTTGGACGGATCGATGTTGAGTCTGGCAATCGGCTTGGGCTCGCGTCTTGGTCTCGTGTTGACGGGCTGCTTGGCGGGGCTCGCTGCAGGCTGCTTGGCGGGGCTCGGAGTAGACTGCTTGACGGGGCTCGCCAGTGGTGACGCAGGGGCAGACGCGAATTGCGATGAGGCAGTGGAGACCGATTGCCGATCATTCTCATCGTTCAGATTGAGTTCATCACGGAACTCGTCAGCAGGATTATCCATGAGAGGAATATCCTCTCTAAATGGAAGCCTCAGATCGTCAATGGGTTCATCTCTGAACTCATCTCTCTCAATAATAGGATCCTCGTTGTCACGAACGGGCCTATCCAGATCGAATGTATCGAGTAGAAGTTGTAGAGGTACCGTAGTATCACTCTCTTCCGATAGAGGAACACCACCTGCATTCTTTCGAAGCTGGTTTGCGTGTGCTCTCTGCTTCTTCTTATTCATCTCAATTTCAAACATGACCTTTCCCTTCTTCGCAATGATGATTGCAGGAATCCATTGGGTTCGATTAGGTCCATCGGGTGCACGATAGTACACATGTTCACCGACAGAATATCTTCTGTCCTTGGTTCCGTTTCTCTTATCGAATTGATCCTTCATTCTCTCGTCCACCTTGTCAGATCTCTTTGTTGGACGGATGAGATCAATCTTAGATCGAATAGATCTTCCGATGAAGACTTGAGCTGGGCTCTTGGCTTCCGGTACATTCGGATTCGGAGTTCGTCTGTACGTCATCAGAAATTGACGAATGATCTCCTTATTCGGTGCTTCTCCATTCATTTTCTTCAGACTTCTCTTGAGAGTGTCCACGAATCGCTCTGCTTGTCCATTGGACTGCGGATGGTACGGTGCGATTGTCATGTGTTTAATACCATAGGAGGCACACATCTGACTGAACAGCTCCGACGTGAACTGTGTGCCGTTATCAGACACAATCACTTCAGGGATTCCGTATCTTGAGATGGCATCCTTCATAAATTCCGTGGTTATGAAAGCCGAAATCCTCTGAGTACAGTAAACTTCCGGCCATTTGCTGTAAGCATCAACGATGACGAGGAAGTACTCGCCTCTGATCGGACCAGCATAGTCTACATGGACTCGTTCCCACGGTCTCTCAGTCGTTGGCCATGGTTGCAGAGGCACCTTGATGGGCGCCTTCGCTGCCTTCGAGCAACGATCACACTTCAGTACCGTATTCTCGACTTCTTGGTCGATTCCCGGCCAGAAACAGATACTTCTTGCGAGCGACTTCATGCGCACTATTCCTGGGTGTTCTGCATGTAACTCCTTGATGACTCTCGATTGGAGTCTTTCTGGTACGACGACTCGATTGCCGTAGAGTAAGCATCCCTTAGCGAGAATCAGATCGAGTCTTCTCGTGTAGAATGGCATCAGAGACTGCACTTTCGAGTCCTTCTTTGACCATCCTCTGAGATGTTTCTTGATAACTTCTTGGAGGAGTTTATCCTTCTCAGTCTCTGATTGAATATCTCGAGCCGTGATAGGCATTCGACGAATGGCAGAATTGAGATTGTCGTTGACATCTTCCTCCGTCAGAACTAGCTCGATGTTCACTTCCTTCTCTGACTGACATTCACTGATCAATCTAGAGAGGGCATCGGCGTAGAAGAAGGAATCCGTATTGATGTATTCGATGCGGAAATCGTACATCAGCAGAGTCTCAGCCCATCTGTATATCCTCTTCGCAGTATAGGCTGGCACTCCTTTTGGTGAGCCGAAGATGGACAACAGTGGTTTATGGTCAGTTTGCAATGTAAACCGACGACCGAATACATACTTGTGGAATTTTCCCACAGCGAATATGAGAGCGAGTGCTTCTTTCTCAATCTGGCCGTAGTTCCGCTCTGCTGATTTGAGCTTGCGAGAGGCATGACTGACCGCACGCAGACTTCCGTCTGGGAATCTGTGCAGAATCACAGCACCAATGCCGTCCTCGCATGCATCAGCTGCGATCACGATCTCCTTCTGTGGATCGTAGTGGACGAGAGTGAGCTGCTTATCCAGAGTCTCCTTGATATCAGCGAATGCTTTCGAGCATTCTCTGGTCCACTTCCACTTCACATTATCTTTCAGTAAGTGATCGAGTGGGGATCTCAGCTTGTGCATTCCATTGATGAATTGACCGTAGTAGTTGGCCATTCCGAGGAAACTGCGGAGCATCACTGTATTCTCCGGTTCCGGCATTGTTCGGATTGCCTCGGTCTTCCTTGGATCAGTATGACGACCGTCCTTGTTGATAATGAAGCCGAGGAAACTGACTTCCTTCATTCCGAATGAGCATTTCTCTGCTCTAGTACGTAAGCCGAACTTGCTCAGCTTGTTCATCACTTGAATGAGCGTCTCATCGTGCTCCTTCTTCGTTCTCCCACCGATGATAATATCATCCAGATAGGGAACTGCATGCTTGATTCCACTCAGCATTGTATCCATTAATCGTTGGAATATGCCAGGGGCCGCCTTGACTCCGAATGGTAGTCTCTTGTATCTGAACAACCCCTTGTGAGTATTGATCACAAGCAGCTTCTGAGCTTCTTCGTCTAGAGGTACCTGTAGGTAAGCCTCCGCGAGATCGATCTGTGAGAAAACCGAAGCACCATTCAGTGAAGCGAAGATGTCTTCCGGAACGGGAAGAGGATGAGCTGGCAGATCGATTGCTGCGTTCAGTCCAGTGCTGAAATCGGCGCACATTCTGATCGATCCGTTCGGTTTGCTCACCGTCAGAATGGGGGCTGCCCATGTACTGTATTCCACCTTCTCAATCACTCCACTCTTCTCCAGTCGGTCGAGTTCCGTATCGACTCGCACTGTGAGAGCGTATGGCACTGGTCGAGCCTTGACGAAGACAGGCTTTGCGTCAGGCTTTAGCTGGAGGGAAGCCGACATCTCCGTGCAGCGTCCCAGTCCACTAGCGGTTACTTCGGGAAATTCCTTTTTCACCCACTCAGTGTACTGCGTACTGGTCGACAGAGATGTCGTGATCTCATGGATAGTCGGACCAGGTTCTCGAATTTCGACGAGATTCAGCAGTTTGATGAAGTTCTTGCCGAGGAGGTTGATGCTTTTGCGAGTGACATAGATGTAATCCTCTGCCACCACACCACCGTACTCAGCATTCGCACTGAACTTTCCTTGCAACTCCAGTGTATTTCCATTGGCACACTTGGCAGTGCAGTCTGCGATAGAGCACTGTGGCTCTCCGATCGCCTTCCACGTCTTCTCAGAGATTATCGTGATATCAGCTCCAGTATCGATCTTCATGGATGCTCTTTGTCCATTGATCTTCAGAGGGATGTGATAGTCCGTAGTGGCTACCGTATCCACACTCACAGAATGCGCCTTCTTGGCATTTGATCTGCACACTACAGCGAGGTGACCTTTCTTGCCACAATTGTTGCAGTCGTGCTCTCTGAAGGGGCATTTCTGTTGCGAGTGTCCTTTCCTCCCACAGCGAGTACATGGCTCGTTGTCGTTCTGGGCAGGTTTCGCTTTCTCTGATCTCTTCTGACTGATATTTCCTCCTTTTCTATTCACGAAGTTCACTTCACGACGTGAATCAGTGATCGTTCTGGAATCTTTCTTGAGTTGAGAAAGATCATTGAAATCCGATAGAAGGTCGTCCAATGTGCAGTCTTTGCCTTTGTGCTTGGCTGTCTGCATCATTTTCAGATGGACGTCGGAATATCGGGGAAGATCGAGAGAGTGCAAGAAGGTCAGGACCTTCCACTCATTGATCGATGCATTGCTCACTTGAGCATTCTCAACAGTCAGATTGACTCTTGCTGCGAGTACTCTGACGTCATCAATGTTCTCCTTACTCATTTTCAGATCCAGCATTTTCCTTCTTTTATCGAATATGGACGTGTTGTCGCCAAACAGCGTCAGCATCTTGTCTTTGACCTGCTCGAGAGTCATATCAGTCCATTTGGTCGGAGCGATCGATTCAGTGAATGTTCGTTCCACTGAGGTGGTGACGTGTCTAATCAGAAGTCTCGTCTTCTTGACATCGTCTCATTCCTTCAGATCAATCATGAAGATATCCTCGTGCCTACTCCACCATCTCTCAAATGTGCTTCCTTCCTCAGGACAGTACACAAATTCCAGGATGCGCGATTCGATCGCATTGAGAGAGGCGCTCGACAATTCCGCCGAGTGATTGTCGGTTCTCTGCATCTGCATCTGGGTTTTGACGAGCTGTTCAATCAAAGCAGCCAGTTTGTCAATTCCGCTTTCGCTTCCGGAGGGTATTTCATCAAGGTCGACCATTCTTGCCCAGAGTTTTGCTTTCAATTTCAAAAATTGGGCAGAACCTCCGGTACACTTGATGAAATCACGTGTTCAGATTTCTGTTAGCGAGCGGGAGTAATCCTCTACTCGTTCGGAATTAGCTTCAGATCAGGCTATTCAACCAGCGCGACTCAAATGAGAAGCGTTCAGTTTGGTTGATTTCAGACAGACAAGAGTAAACGTGAGTAAAAAGGAAAAAGGAAGCCGAAAATATTTCGAAATTCACTAACCTTTTTAATTCGAATATTCCTGAACGCCAGATGTTGTGTCCTTGTCCTTGTCTTGAAAGCCGAATAGCCGAGTAGCAATAAAGCTTTATCTTCGTAGGAGTCCGATACAAAAACAGTAGAACGACGTGTAGCAACTAGGGAAGAACAGAGAATCGACTGACGAAAATAGGCCAGCCGAAATCATGACGAAATGATACGGTAGGTAAAGTCATACGACAGGCAAATCGTGGTGGGAGCCCAAATGGGTTTGACTGGTCGTTCGGTAGGTCACACTAATAACTTGTGTGCTTATTAATTATTTACTTATTGTGTATATCATAAATATGACTATACAACACTATCTATAGCCGATTTCGCCATACTTACAATGCCAATGACGCAAGAGCTCTCAATGAAGGATCCGCAGCAGCCAAAGAAGCCGAGGATGAAGATAATTAGGCCAAGAGCTGCGATGACGTAGAGAATGATGTAAAGCTGAGCGAGATTATCAATAACAAAAACACCGTAATGCCATCGCAGTGTTTTCTCGGCTATAAATGCCACTCTTACCGTATCCAACTGCAGTACTTTCGCGCTTCCGTTCGAGTCTGTACCGATGTTGAGGGCATTGAATACCTGGAATTGATTTTCTTTAATCATTGAATTTTACTGTCTGAAGGTTTATTTTAACTATTGAATTTTACAATCTGAAAACTGAACCTTATTCTGGAAGTCATTGTCGAATCTGACCCATAGGGCGAGTCCACACACGACTCCTCCGAGGGCCTGCAATGCATTATTTATTGGTTCAAGTCTGCAAGAAGTCAAAAATTCTTGTACCGAAAACTCACGAATAGAATGAAATTGACGAGGAAGAAGAAGTACTTTATGCACTTGTTTCCACAGCCTTGCACCATCTTTTGACCTGCACAAAAATGAATTTTTATAGATATATTTTTTTTATTTTCCATGAAAAAAATGGTGAAAAACTGATACGTAATGATTAGGATCTGCAGCAACTAATCTCCTATTCACCCTGCTAAAAGCGAAAGACAAAAACTGCAAAATGCGAGGTGAGTGAAAGGAACTACTAACACTTAGTGAGATTATTGCCCGAAGCAGGAAACAAGGCCGCTCACTCGTGAGAGGATGTTTTGTGCCGCAAAAGCGGAAATTAGAAGAGGGATCTAGGCGAGGCGAAGAGGCATATTGAAATGTCAAGCATCTAGCAGCATCTAGACAAGGAAAACGATATTCGATAGATGCCAACGCAAGAACAAAGCACCATATTCGGATTGGTAGGCATAAATTTTTGATAGGGCACTTCAGGAAAGAGGAATTGGGAAGAAAGGGAAGAGTATAAGGAAGGAAGGAAGGAATGGTTGATTGGACGAGATATTGGGCGAGTGGATGGATGGATGCTTTACTATTCAAGGGGGAAGAGATGTCATAGCAACGACTTCCGCGCACTTTGTAATGGATACATCAAGTGAGGGAGGGGAAGGGGGCAGTAATGACAGATGCGCTCAGACTTCCCGATTTCGGGTATCTCATGAGCCCCTACTGTCAAAGCCGAGAATCTACTTTCTGTCGAAAGTCAAAGCCCAGAATCTACCTTCTGTCAAAAAAATACACTCTGAACCATGTGGGAAGGAATGCGAATGACTCACTACTGCAGGCATCAGAATTTACCTGGCTTACGTTCGATATCCGATTATTTTATCCACTTGCGGTTATGGCTTTTCGCTTTCATTGAATGGGAAAACCATAACTGTGCGGAAGGTGTACTCTAAGGTAGACGAAGTTACCTACCGAACCAATTCGTAAAATAATCAATACATTTCCTTAGAATAATATATATATCCGAAAATAAAAATTCTACAGTATCCAAAAGTATGCATACATCAACTCTAACGTGACAACTCTCCCACTGCCTAGAAGTGTAGCCGGAAGAATGAATAGGCGCGCTGATGAGTGAAATGTATTTTCACGGGAGTCCTTATCACGAGGGAAAGTGAGTAGCCGACACTTGCAGTTACTGGAGACTACTAGTTGATCGGGAGGGATGTATAGAGTCCTCACGCACTTTCGCAGCTATTCGAGATTAGTTGGAATTGGGCAAGGTCATGGAAAGTGCTTGAGAACAGACAGAGGACGTCTAAAGAAGCATCTCACTTGAGATCCGACTGACTTGTGAGTCCCTAACGAAGGCCAAACGAAGGAGACTGGCTAAGGGAAAGAAACCTGTCAGATGTAATCAAGGTTTCCTTCAATCCCAAAAGAATGATCTATCGTAAGTCAAAAGATCAAGGAAACATAATCGACTTACTTTTGGTATCTGATGGATACATCTGTGTCATTATCGATTGATATTGCAACAAGTTAGGAAGCGGGCAGTACTACTGAGGCGCGATTTGTTTCGCTAATGCCGAAAAGCAATCTTATATAGGCTTAAGGAAAGAGAAGGGCGGGCTTCAAAGCCAAAAACACCGGGCCTATCGGATTGTGCAGTTGGTGTAGCTCGGCTTGTGTGCCGTTAATCAAGCCCGCGGCTTGAATATGTATCCACCGCGGTTGCCATGACACCTATCACCCGTACACACAGGAGATCGTGGGAAGAGGGCGAGAAGCGGAGGAAATTGAGAAGGCTGAGTCACTCCCAGACCCCTGATTTCGGCGGAGATTTTGTGAGTCATGGGAAATTCGATGTTTCTTCGCAGCAGATGACTAAGTTAGCGTCGGACAAATTTGGAATGACGTCCAGATTTATTTATTCGCAATCTTGCATCAGAAACACGCACAGAGCGACAACGAACTAACGTCAGACAATATGTCAGAAAAAGAAGAATATGATATCGGGTGCAATCAGTTAACCTAACCTACGAGAAGATTTGAAATCTACAGAGATCATTGGGAACGGGCTTGGAGCTGCTTGTTCTGGTGTGTGTGTTCAAAGACTCCGCGGAGAGGGGAAACGAACAATTCTCATCAGGGGAAAGGAAGTGGGCGTACAGCTGCCTAGAACAAGAAGGGATATCTCTGAGAGAGCAAAATGTGCATGGAAGGATGAGAAAAGGGGGAGCTGCCGGGGTAGAAGGGATGAAGGTAGCCGTATACAGTACAAAGAGGATAGGGAGAAGGGAGTAACGAGGGAGTGGGGTGGTGGTGGTCCAGAGGTGGAGGTGCGCGATCGCATTCTTGAGAGGGTCGAGTGAGAACAACGGAAGGGACAGGAAGGGTAAACATTACCAAAGATTAATGGAGGGTTACTGAACGTTCCGTAATCAAAAAAGGATGTACTTTCTTACTAGGCTTCTTTGCTCGGTAGGTGATTATGGATAAAGCGATAGAATAGAGAGACGGCTATGACAGTGAGGATGGAGTGGGGAAGGGAGTGTTCATAACCGCGGATGGAGGACCAGTTTGGGTTGATGGGGAGCGGAGAAGCTGGGTTGTGATGAGCCCAGATAGCTGTTTAGGGAATTTCCCGACGAATTGTCGTGCGCGTTCCTGAAATGGAGAAACTCAATATCTCGTAGACTGTCCTAGTGCTAGGCATTTTCCTCACTCTGCCACCCCACGTCAATTCAGCGTTCAGCCTGTTTTTTCGGCCATCGTACCGTTTTAGGTCATCGTACCGTTTATCGATCGTACCTCTGTCCAAATCCGGAGTCGGATGGCTGATGCTGACTCCTCATCGTCCATGGATCCTCCGATGGATGTTGCTGGAAATAGGAAGGTTTACACCTATTCTTGGAATTGAATTCTAGTAGACTTCAAGTACATCTAGAGTGCATACTTGCTCAATACTCGTGATTGATACTCTATTTATGGCTGCAAAAACTTACATAGCCGCCCAGATTCGGGTAAGGGTCGGAGCTGGGGTTCATTGTCCGTTGCTGGGACACCCTCCAATCTCCCTCGTCAATCGACTTCCCTCGTTGCTTGTGCGCGTACTGAAAAAAAGTATTATTTATTGTATTACGATAGTTTGAAATTATTAAGGTACGAAATATACACATAGTTGTCATCTTTAATATCAGATTTGTGTAGATTTGTGTTTAATATCAGAACTGATCGTCGATATAAACATAGAAAGTTTATTTGTAAAAATTACCGGAGGCAGTATAGAGTCATAGTTCGGCTGGGAGTTAGAGGTGGATGCTGTAGATGAGTAGGGTTGGTGACGTGATCCAGATGGAATAGCTTCGATGGCTTCTTTCGTTGCCCACTGATCGAAAGTAGAGGAGAGGTTCTAAAAAATATATTGAATGATTCCATTTAAAAATAAGAAAGCGTACATTCTCATTCATCAGCAACGAAGGGGATGATGCTAGGTTAGTATTCGATGCAAATTGTCCAGAGGTGCGTTGATGTTCCTGAAACATAATGTAAAATGAAATTCTTTGTGTTAATCAATCAATGTATCATGACTGGCAGTGATAGCTAGATCACGATTGATTGATTCTTTGCATAAAGATGCGATACCTCCTCCTTCGACTTCCTCAGGAAGGGATGTCTGATGGCATAGTGCGGAGGAATGCGCTGCTTCGGATCGTAGCGAAGCATACGCTTGATCAGGTCCTAAACACATAAATTATTGAATATTTACTTATCAGAAGGTCGCTATACGCGCTCAGGTTAGTCGGGACCTGCTCCACCAACACTCGCCCATTCGATGATGTATATCATTTCTCAATCCCTCTTTCGGTCATCCTCGTGCTCTTTACTTCGACCAATCACTATTTCCGTTTCTTCGACGTATATCGGAAAAAATATAAAACTAATGTTTTACCTTGAACTTGCTGTAGTCCTCGACGGTATGTCCGGGTTCGTTCATCCTCCTTCCTCTCGGACCTCCAGTGGTGATTCCGAGAATCTCTGCGAGTGAGCGAGCTCCTGGAGGACGATAAGTGCTGTCCTTGTTGCGGAAGACGGTATACGAGCCGTCTAAAATGCATTTATAAGAATCAAAAAATGGAAAAGGTGTAACCAGGTCACGCGATTTTACATTCGTAAGACAACGCTAGGTGGGACCGCTAGGTAAAAAAAAATTAAAATAAAATAATTACCATCTCTCTTCTCAAAGTACTTCCTCGCTTTGGGGGCCTTGTCCAGTAACTCAGCAGGAGGGATTCCCAGCACCTGAGCAATTTTACGTTATCATATTTTTCCAGGTCGAAAAAAATCAAAATCGAAAATAATCATATCGAATTGTTATAATAATTTTGTTACGATGAAACATAAGAAGTTCTCGTACCTCGACAATCTTCATCATTTGATCGTATTCGGAACCGCCGGCAAAGAGAGGCTCGCCTGTGTGCATTTCGACAAGAATACAACCTGGCAAAATATTTGTTAAAAATAATTTATACTTGAAAAAAAATAAAAATATAATATTCACCTAGGGACCACATATCGATTTTGGTATCGTACGCGATGCCAAGAAGAATCTCTGGCGAGCGGTAGAAGCGAGATTGGATGTACTGATAGATGCGATGGCCGATTTGACAGGATGAACCGAAGTCGATGATCTTGATTGTTGATCTGCAGCACAATTTGTTATTTTGAAATCTAATGAAATTATTGACCTCTTAGACGAGCACAGGAGGACGTTCTCTGGCTTAAGATCACAATGGATGATCGAGAGCTGAGGAGAAGAAAGGAAAAGAAGTGTCTTCGTGAGCTGAAATAATTTTTTAATTCTTTAATACTTTTTATCATGACATCAAGGCAATGTGCCTGCAGGAGGAAACATCTAAAGGGTGGGAATTGGGATCTTCCTACTCAGTGACGGAGTGAATTCTTCGTAAGCAAAAATACTCTTTAGTAAGCTAAAATAACATTTTTTGCAATCGTCATTTTCGTGGAATCAGACATTCGGCCAAGAGTCCACCGGAGTTTCATTTCACGGCTGTAAATTCCTTTCTTAATCAATCCCGTGTCCGCTATTAAAATGGCCACTGACGCGCTTTATTTGACCTCAGCTACCGTAATGAACGAAAATGCGAAACGTATTTCATTAGTTGAAAACGATTTTTGGAGCGTTTGGTGCTACCCGCTCAACAATGATGGTTGAGATTTCATCACTTCTCTTACTGAAAAATTTTCCAGACTTCCAAAAGAATAACAAAGGATTCACCAGCTCAATCTGTGAGAGAGTACGCGAAATGAGAAGACTATTGGAAATTCAATAGTGTTATTGGAAAATCTTTTCCAATAAGAATCTTTTCCAATAAGAGAACTCTAGTCATCATTTGATATTACCTGTTGGCCAAACTTCCTAGTCAGATTAAGGCTGACTCCATGGAAGTTAGTGTTGCGAAGAAGATCGTAGAGATTGTACGAGAGTAGCTCGAACACGAGACAGAGATGGTTACGATGAATGAAGTGAGTCTTCAGTTGTACTAAAATTATTATTTTTTTGTATCTCTCCTTGAACAATAATCCCACGCTACGTGGTATTTCAAACATTCGCTGTTTCCGAGTAGTTCCCTGAGAAGATTCGCGCACATATTTCAGTGCCCCGGGGCGTGTTGCATTCGGGATGAGGCGGGAACATCGGGATATTGGAAAGTGGAATTGCTTACCGACGTTGTACTTGCCCTCGACATCCATCTCATTCATCATCTGTAGCAATTTGATCTCAATCTGGGCCTGCAAATTATTACTTAAATAAAAAAAATAAAAGGTAAAAAGATATTTACAGTAGTAGAATGTCGGAAAGTAATTCCTAATGAAATAAACAAAAGATAAAAAAAAGTTATTTGCGATAAAATAATGGCAAACGACCAGAGACGTACCTGATCATAGAACGTTTTCTTGTTCTTAATGATCTTCACAGCCACATGCTCCTTAGCAACGGTATCGTAGGCCTTGATGACCTGGCCGAACGATCCTTTCCCGATAGGAGACACAACCACGTATCTGAGATGGTTGAAATAAGGTGTTGTCATCTTTCCGGAAAAGTGGTAATAAGTTCAATTATACAGGTTCTTTCGTTTATCGGAGATAAAATGAGAACAGCTCCTTTATATGTGTTTCTTAAAAATAATCTAAATAAAGTTGATTTCACGATTTTCGGACTTGGCAATTTTGTTCCGGGAATGTTCCCTAATGGACAAATTGAATGATTTGTTTTGTGGATAGACTCGGAACTACCTGCTACAGGCTAACTCTCCGTTAGAAATATCCATTGTTTATGGGCCCGGACGAAAATCTCTCGCAATAAATTTCAAAGGGAGGAAGAAAACCGTCGCATGGATTGCGTCTACCGAAAACCTTCATTTTCAGTGAAGACTGAATCTTTCAAGTGGTTCTGTAGAGAAAGCCAGGGAAAAATACGAAAACAACCCTGTAGGGAGACTCCAAAGAATAAGTTAGGGTATATTGTTATTTCTTTGGCATAATTTAGATTATCATTATACAATTTCTATAACTGATTCACCTGTTGCCGAGGTACTCTCCCGCCTTGATAATGTAGTCGAATCCTATATTATCGTATCCGTTGTTGAAGATACCCGCGCGAGAAGTGCAGCGCTCGTCAGATATGGGAGCGTTGGCAGGCAGAGGAGGGTACGACTCGTACCTTAAGGGGGATTTTTACACATGATCCTGGTCCTTGAGCTGCACAATCAAAATATAATAATGCAAGGTTGTTTTGTACAGAGTCCTTTTATCATATTAATGCTTCTCGCTGTCTTTGAAAAAAGTGTAATCATACACAAGTTCGTATTGACAGCAGCAGACCCTGCCTTCCAAATTTCCTGTGACCAACTAGATTCTCTCCAATTGAGCGGGCCCATTTAAACTTTACTACGGTGCTCATTCAACAATTTCTGGGAGCGTTCTGCCCCTTTGAGCGAGCGAAAAGGCCCATCATTCTGAATGGAATCGGGACGGACAGCAAAAGAGAGATGAAGAGGGGAAAGAACAGAAGAAGAAGAAGATGATGGGCTACACATGTTCCTACTTCGCTTCTCGTTTTCGTTTCTCTCTAGAGAGAATCGACAATTATCATTCCTAACGTGCGCTCAAACGATGTCGGCGAAATAAGCGAAGCGAATCGAGCAGATGCATGACTGCGATTGACGCAATACTCTACCGTAACCTGTACCAGTGGGTCCCACCTAGCGTTGTCGTACGACTGTAAAATCGCTTGACGTGGATACACCTTTACCTTTACCTACTGTAACCTCGGAAACGAAGATCTCAGAGAATCAATGATGCAAATATACTATTCCACGGAATTCATATTCATGGTAGTGAGTCAAATACGCTACAAATTGTTAAAGAAAACTTACTTGGAAGCATCCGTATTGGTGTTGGACCCAGAGCCAGACTGGCTCATGCCCGGTACGTTGACCGGGTTCGCCGGAGGCATTGCACTTGAAGGGCCTACAATAATGTGTATATTTAAAGATAATAAAGTAATAATATTAATTTTACCTCCAGCACCTTCCGCTCCTCCCTCCCTCCGATTCTTGCGCATGTAGAACGACTGAAATGGATCGATGTTCTTATCTCGCTTCTCGCTCTGTCGAATCGAAACGAGAGTGTATCGAGAGGTGATAAGCCCTTGCCCGTCATCTCAAGATTATCACTGATTATCACTGATTATCACCTTATATCTTCATCTTCGATATCTACCGTACCCTCTCTGATGACCATGACCTTTACACACTAATGAAGTGCCTAATGCAGTACCGTAGTCTCCCGTCTATGTTCTCAGAATGAATGCGCTGTTGCGGATCTAAGTGGATTCGGAGCATCTCGGAGAACAGCCCCCTAATGCAGTCCCATTTCGAAACGTCTGAAGCGAATTAGGAGACAGTAGAGCTCCCTCTGTTGCACGCATTGAGAAATTGAGTAAGGGAAGATGGGGGAGAATAGAGGGAAGTTCTTTCCCTTCTCTGTTCTCGGAATTGGCCCCGGGCTCGTACGAACTCGAACATAGCAAGTGAGAGAGAGAGAGAGGGGAGCCTGATTGATGGGTTAGTCCCTCGGGGGAAAGATTTGAGTCGAGGGAGAGAGAATGGGGAGGAGGAAGGCCAGCTACTGTAACAGCCAACCAACTGCCGAAGAGATGATTGCGCATTGAAAGCTGACCTAATCAAGATTATCTGCACGCGTGTTATTTCACTGGGATATGACAACTACCGTATCGCCGATAACTTGAAAATAGCTCACGATCAGCGCAGAAATGCCGCAAGTGAAGCAGGCCAAGACACTCGACGCGGACAAATCCGATGATTCGGATAACCCGCTGAGACTTGAAGGAGTGGTCGAGGAGGAACTGGGTGGGGTCCAGCTGGGTGCCGTGTCCTCCGCTACCGTATCCTCGTCCCGTGCTACAGTAGTGTACCCATCCTCACGTCGACGATTCAGGGCGTCTGTCTCCATTCGGTCTACGGGACTATTCACTACTCGCCGAGGGTTTCCCGGAGCAGGCCTGGATGAGGCGCCGCCCCTTTCTCCCCTCCTCCGTCTAAATTTCGGGCCTCTTTTCCTCCGTCTCGCTCTCTAGCGTGTGCGCGAGCCTCTTTTCCTCCTCTTTTTCGTTTCTTTTGTTCGTACACTCCATTCTAACATGGTTTAAAAGCGAGGAAGAAGAGGGGAAAGAGGAGAAGAACGTCGTCCTCTAAGCCTCCTCCTATTCTACTCAAGATATATGGTGGTGATGGAAAACAAGCCCCACAATCGAAGGGGAACCACGAATCCCTCTTTCACAAAGAGGAAGAAAGGGAAGAGTTATGAAGAGGAAAGGACGGGGTCTGTGCACATCAAAATATCGAGTACTTGTGACTGTCAACAACATCGGGTAGCGTACTTTGCACACATTCACAACTCTTACCACTTTGAGCAACGTTGTTAGCGTCAAATTGTACAGATCTTGCATTGAATCGAAGTCGAGGTTCATATTATCAAGATAGGAGTATAGACGGTATCGGCGGTTCACGAGTAGACAGAATTCAATGGCACTCTACTATCAGTGGCAGTGTTTTTGAGGAGAGGAACACTACTCTTTCTCCCACTGCTACCCTCTATATCGAGTATTGCGACGATAGGGGGCGGGTGAGATCGATATCTTGTGACCAAAATGACCCTAGTTAACGTTCATGGGAACGTAATTAGCCTAGTTTAGCGCATGGGAAGGTCGATCATCCAAGTAGTGAAGCGTCTTTTTCAATTCCGTCTAAGATATGGGACAAACAAGAAATACACATAACAGAGTGCGTAAAATGATGGCTCCTAACGTGAAAAGTGTTGAGAGGAGCTAAGGTACCTGTTTTCGTTACTTGTTTTCTATTTTCCCAGAATGACGCGAAAAGATGTTACCCTCCTCAGTACTAATACTATGTAGCACTATCCGGCTGTGAGAGAAAATGAAGAATGATAGAACCATAATTACTATAATTTTTCCTTTTTCTGACCTCGTTGATGTTCTTGTACGTCTTGATGAGATCAACCGTCAACTTCCGCAATGGCGCCTCCGATGAACTTCGGTAGGTCGGCTGAGGTGATATTGATTAGTGATATGGAAGAATAAGATTTCAGGTAATAGAATATCTAAATGCTAATTTTGAACAGTAAACTTATCAAAAATTAATTTTTAATAATTAGTTTTATATGCACCTTAGGTTTTTCCGCCGCTATCTGTGATGGCCGAAGCAGATTATGATTATGACTAGACCCGTGATTCGAGAACTGATGTTGAAACTGCGACGAATTCGGTCCTCCTGAAATTTGAGCAGTGAATGACTTTAATTGCACAAAAATGACAATAAAATGGATTACGAATAATGAATCATAGCCAGCTCACTTTCGACTGTCAGACGCATTCAAATGGAAGTCACTATCGCTATTCAACCGCGCGGCTCAAATTATCCCGGATCTGTTGTTCACAATAGATTGTGTTTTCGCGCGACCCTCGCACATTTCCGTATTCTCTTTTGCGCAAAAGACGGAGAAGTGGATTGCGGGAAAGGGGTGGTTGGAGAAATGCATTGATTAAAGTCGGAAATCTTTGTCCTCGAGAAAATATCAACGAAATTAAGTGGGCTAGTACGGCGTTTAGCTCACATTATGGACACATGTTTATTTTTTTTGTTCACTATTGAACATTCCTCAATGGAAGCATGGGCTGTAAGGCACTCTAGCAAAATATTATGAACTTAAATAGAGCTGTAGACTATTAGTGATTGCGAAAAAAATTGCCAGGATTGCATGATAGAAAACACTGCACAAACTGAATCATGTTTCGTATTTCAGGCTGGTGCATTTGTTGTCATTTAAAAATCTATGGAATTGTTCTGACCAGATCGATCAGCTTCAGAGGAGGCGAGAGATCGGATTCATAATGCGGCGTTTAGCTCACATTATGCTATCGTGCGTTTGAAATGCTCAGCAAATGAGATGTGCTGGTTAGCGAGCTATCGATTGTCTGGGAGAGAGGTATGAGGAAGGAAGGGGGGGGAGGAGGACACTTGATCTACCGCCTCCTCCCGACCTCTTCCTTTCTCCGCCCCCTCTTACATTCGTCAAAGGTCAGCTACTAGTGGAATGGAAAATCATCTCACGATACTTTATTATATTTTTTCTTCTTCAATGAATATTCCTCATTGGAATCCATATAATTTTCCATACCAGATCGATCTGCTCCCGAGGAGGAGGCGAGAGATGTCAACTGCGCCGGCGTCATCTCGAGGACGAAATCGTAGCGACGACCGCCCTGAAACAGAAAAATTATTACAAATGAAATTATAAATTCATAATAATGCCATATTGCGGTAGTAAAACGTGAGCTGTGCAAGCGAGTTCTCGCGATGATTAGCACCTGTCGCTCGAGGGAAAGATGAATTCAATATGCGGCTCGCACGCGAGTATAGTTATTTGCTGATGACAACGAGTGGACGGCAGAGGGAAGGAGCGGCGGGGGATACTGTGCTGCTCCTCTAATGAGGGATGACAGCTATAGAATATTCTTATGAGGAGAGCATAATGCCAGAAGCGATTATTGGAACTAAAGACATTAAAAAGCGTGCGATGAGCGCCTTTTGAAAACACAAAAAGAGTGCGAAATGTGTTGAAAACACAAAAAGAGTGCGATATGAAAACAAGGAAAACAAATTAGTTGAAGGGGAATGAAGTAGTGAGTCACTTCACACGGAGGGCAAGAAGAGCGCCCCCTCGCAACTCAAACAGATGAGAATGACAGAGAGAGAGATACCTGAAACGACTGCCTCCCCTGACTAAGACCGGAAGTCTCTGCTCTAATCAATCCACACGCACAGATGAGCAATGATCAACATTATTGTGCTGGCTGAACCAGCATGTGTCAGGGTTCTAGTCTCTAGACTGATCCCTCCGTCTGCTTCAAAGTGCGAATATCGATAACAATGAGAGTTATTCACGTGATGGTAAAGGTAAAAGGTGATCCACGTCAAGTTGTTTTAGGACAGCGCTAGGCGGACAATGAGAGTATGCAAGTAGATAATCCCCCACTGTAAGCACTCCTCTCTATAGGAGTCAATGCCATTGACAACAAGTGACTGTACCAGAGTGAGAGTGAAAGGTAGTAGTGTTTCGCAATTAGTCTCCTCTCAGTCTCCTCTCTCTCTCTCTCACTTGTTCCGTAGAGCGGGGCGCTTGGCGCGGAAGGGACCGATCGGTCGGGGTCTCTCACTCCACACCCAACACGCTGTAATGCTCGTCGTCGCCCTTCAGCAGTCGTCTCTCTCTCTCACTAGATCGGGTTTCGCCCTCTCTATCTCTCTCTCAGTCCTCTTCCCTCAGGGTCCATCAGTGCTCGTGACGAGGAGACCAAGTGATTGGGTCAATGCACTATCACAAGGAGGAAGAGCGATCAACTGACACGCGCGCGCGCGTCGGTTCGAGAGGAGGGCAATCGAACTTTGACCAATAGAAAGAAAGACTGATCATATTCTCACAATCAACCCAATATAATAATGAATATTAGCGCTGTTGATCATTGCTCTGAGGCAATAATGATCATGGCGGAATAATGCCAAGCGAATAGGTTATCGCTGATAATGGCTACCGTATAGGTAGCCATAATATCAGCGAGCTGTGAACGTCAAAAGACGGTCGATAATAACCGATCATTGAAGCGAAGAGAACAGAAAGGGGAAAGGAGGAAGGACGGTTTTTGTTTTGTGAAAGGAGGGAGTGAAGAGGAAAGAGTACGCGCGCCCCGAAAACTTGTTGAGTTTTTCTTCACGTGAGAGAAGCACGGGTAGTTTGGCCAATATTTGGTGAGAAACAAGTAATCAAACGAAAATGAAAAGTCTTCAAGGTGTGGATTTTTGCCATAGAGAAGACTTTACCCGTGGCTATCCTTATCATCCCCATCTCCCACCCTTCTCCTTACAGGCTGTTATTACGTTTTCTGCTTGCAGAATAGCGGGAAAAACTGAATGCATAATAACGCAAGCGCAATCCGAATATCAAGGTCATTGCCACCACTCTCACTTATCAAATATTGGCGCCAGCTTTTGGGACTAACTGCATACAGTGAAAGAGAGGGAGAAAGATAGAGAGGAGAATTAGAGAGAGGGAGGCAACGAAGCGAAAATAGATCAGAGTGTGGCTACAGGGAGGGAGATCGAAAACAGTACGAGAGAGAGAGAGGGGAAGGGAAAATAATAATTGTACTAATGATGAAAACTTGTTGTTATCGTTCACTCAAACCAAACCAACACGCGGCATCAAAGTTATGATAGGAAGCACATGGGAGCCTATACTCTCTCTCTCCCTCGCATCTCTTGGACCATTGACCTGGATCGAGGGTGAGAGAGAGAGAGAGAGAGCAATGGATTGATCGGTAGACGAGCTAGCAGTGTGTCTCCTCCTCTCCCTCTTCCCTCTCTCTCTCCCTCTGTCCACACTCTCAGATCGCAAGGACCATCGATTACATCACTCACTCTCCTCTCTCTCTGCTCCCTACTACCCCTCTATTCGCCCCAAGGCACTCGTCTCCCTTTCATCTCGACCTTTCCCTTCTCTGATTCAGCCACAGATCAATCGATTGTCCTTCCGGGGAAAGTTGCCAAGTCATCACTTCTCTCAGCAGGAGAAAGAAGCGTCGACGTCTCTTGTGTGTGTGTGTAAAATAAACGTTGCTCGCTCTCTCGCCCGCTCTCTTTCTTACGTACTCAGAATTAGTTAGGGAGCAGAAGAAGAGTGAGAGAGATAAAGAGGAAGCAGAAACCAGAAGGCGACTCTTCTGCAGAGAGATAGAGACAGATAGCAGTTGGCTATCGCCAGGGCTTCCGGAACGTGCCATGATAAGGGTGTACTAAGTACTAGTTGAAGATAAAAGGAAGAAATTTTTTTCTCCGAAGACATTTAAAAGAAACATGGTAAAAAAAGGTTTGAGATACTGCTAGGAAGAGACTAGACTAAAGACTTCCAAAATATGGTGCAACCATGACTATTGTTATATCAGTGGGAATTCCCTAGCTTCCTGTGGGGTGCACAGTAAGTGAAAATAGATGCTAGAATGGGAAAAAGGTGTCAGAGCAGAGCCGATTTGATGATTTATGAACACGCTTCGAGAACTTTTCCGACGTCACCGGAAACCGACACGATAAATACAGGAAAGGCCAGGCAATCTCGTGTCGCTCCATTTTCGCCTATAAAGCCAACTCGGGGAATGCCATTAAGGAGAGAGGGGGAATAATTGGATGAATCATCTGATACCCGACCAGTGTTGTGTAAAAAATTAACCGGGTTCTCATTTCGCAATACTCTCTCGCTTTATCTAGCCGGCGAAGGGCATTGCAAATTGAGAGACCGGAAAATTATAAAAAATATTTTTGCCCTTTTACCAACCACGATCATC
Source organism: Pristionchus exspectatus (assembly GCA_911812115.1). Taxonomy (NCBI): domain Eukaryota; kingdom Metazoa; phylum Nematoda; class Chromadorea; order Rhabditida; family Neodiplogasteridae; genus Pristionchus; species Pristionchus exspectatus. The sequence goes on along the minus strand of OU461583.1, from coordinate 30,625,813 downwards.
GGTCCCTCCTTCACGTGTTCTTTAAACTTCTCGCGGACCTGCAATTTATTTATTTGTTTTTTTTTCATAATTTTTTTCAATGTACTCGAATTTTTTCAGATATCACACTAGTGCGAGAAAACTTTGTCCTTCTCTCTGGGATCAAGTTATAGCTTATTTAATTTCGTGTTGTACAAGACAAATTCGAAAATTCTCAGCTAAAAACATTAAAGGATGTCAGGAGTTCGAAATGCGCAATTCATATTTTCACCTTCATATCCGGATCTTCCAACTTCATCCTGGCCATGAGCGATTCCTCAATCACCGAAAGAGGAAGGGGCGGTGGCGGAATTGGCATTGGCTGAGACTGTTGAGATTATTCATATGTTAACTTTTTTCACTGTGCGCAAACTGTTTTCTTTCCCTGATTAATTGAAACAAAAAGTAAATAGTGAACTCACACGCTCCGTTCTCTTCTGTGCTTGCTGCAGGATGGTCTTCGGCTGCAGTGGCGGGACCGGTTGCATCGGTTGCACGACTGCAGTCGGCGGCCCGATCGGCGGCTGCATTCGCGTACCTATATGTATCTTTATAGATAAAGGTAAAGGTAAAGGTCATCCCGTTAATCAAGGCACTTGCGTCCTGCCAGTGATTATGAGGCCAATTCAGTCCGGAGGGCCTAATCTTTATCACATCATCAGACATAATACGCGAAGCACACTGGCCAGTAGTTTCTTGGAACTGGCAACAATGTTCTTGATGTAATAAGTAATGATACCAATCGGCGCCTGCGACTTCGTTCCGATGGGTGCTTGCATTTGAGAGCCAATAGGCTGCTGCAAATGGTGCCCAATGGGTGGCTGAGCGAAAGGTTGCTGCGGTCCGAGGGGCTGCGTCAGGTGCGATCCAATCGGTTGCTGCATTTGCGATGGGAGCAGCATGTCGGCAGGCGGCTGCTGACGTTGCGACGGAACCAGAAGCTCGTTCTGCATCTCCTGCTGAAATTACATCCTTTATGAAGTGGAAAAGTCAAAGAGAAGAGGATTTGAATTGGAGCAATCCTCTCAGTACTGGGGTGAAAACTGAAAACCCACCCCGAATCCAAATTTCAATTTGATAACACCACTCGGAGCTGAGATAGAACATTGCGGGAATTCAATTCTGTCCTCTTCTACTTGACTTTTTCTACAGCATTGCATATTCAATATCTATCTACTCTATGTAGATCACAGATTTCTATAGGTTTGTTATCTTTCTATAGTCACGTACGCATGACACGAAAGTGCAAACATCATCACGCAAGCCTAAAAGTTCGTCAAAAATAGACAAGTATAATATATGCATTACACACCTGATGGTAAGAAGCGTAATCGGGAATGTATGAATGCTGTGGCGGATGATTATTGTCCATCTGATGAGAATGCTGTGGCGCATACGAATGATGAAGGTTGTGAGGATCCAGTGGGTTCTGCAACATAATGTATCGATAAACAAAAATATACCGTGGTTGTTATAGTTTTTCAGTGTAAAATCCCTTGCACTAAAACAGCCCATGTTTTCAACGCATTCTCCGTTAACTACGCATCTAAAATGAACCAAGTATAATTTGATTTAATTTCGTTAGATACAATTAATTATAGTGGCGTAGGAGAAAGTGTCACAATTGTAGTGCATATTTCGATAGGCGCAATAAATGTAATTTTAGAAATATGTACTTTTAAAACGTACGACATCATGATCAGGATGATGAGGCATCAGTCCGAGTGCGTCTTCCAAATCCAAACTCGATCCAATCATTTCATTGTGCCGTGGATCCGACATCATCGTCATCTGGCGAAATAGATTCTCATTTAAAATTTAATTTAATTACTCACTAATTTCGCAAATTACGCATTAATTAATATCATTAATATAGCGACGTAAAATTGCTTAACGTGGATACACCTTTACCTTTTTTACCTTTAACTCATTAATATTCTAATTAAGAAAATTTAATTTTGGTTTCTAAGTGGTCAGTCGACTAAAAACGCGTTGACAGTCAGAAACGAGGAGCGAATCGACTCGTTATCAGTGTGCACTGGCTATTGTGGCCTCACTCAGAGGGACTAATGTTTTGGCCTGTTGATTACAATCCTACGCAAATTCAAATTCGGTTTTATCTCGCCATCGCAAAAAGAAGCGTATAGTAGCAGTTATCTGAATCAAGATCTCATATTCTCTCGTGAATTCGGATTCCCGAGAATACAATAGCAAAAATATAACATTAATGAGGACATTTCCGAGACTGTACGATGGACACTAAAATAATTTCCACGTTTTTGCATTCTTGAGTGCCCGATTAATGGACAATATACGTTTTTCATATTTTTTTTCAAAATTTTCCAATTTTTTAAATGTTTTTTTCATCCAAAGACTTTTTAAAAATGTCTATCCTTAAGCTTACCGGCTGAAGAGGCGTCATCGGAATAGAAGTAAGCTCATACTGACTCATTGTGTCCATGAGTGGTGCCGAGAACGGATGACCCTGTGATAGTATTTTTTCTTTTAATATTTGTGATTACTATCAATGCATTATCTAAACTTAAATAATTTTTCTTTTTAGAATATTTTTTTTAAAATGTTTTAGAAGAAATTTAGAAAGTATCTTTGAAAATATATTATCTCGGAATACTGAATAATCTTCTACATGGTTGGTGGTGTACTGCTTTGTACATCTCGAACCGATAAATAATATGTTCACTCCGTTCCCGTAACCTTGCACTCGGTACAAATCAGATCGCAAAAAATTTTTTATTTGTATAAATATTGTTTTAGACATTAGTATAGCTGCATGTTTTCCCTTCTTGAATCAAGAATATTAACGGTATTTGGCACTATTTCTCCTTACTAAAACGGAGCCGAAATTGCCCTTGAACATATCATTCCGCCCGTTTTAGTACCAAAGATTCCCCTCTCCATTCCATTCTCCTTTCAACGCTTATCCCCTTTGCAGTTCGAGTCATCGATCCAGATGTACGAATCCCATTATGATTGTCTCCCCCCCCCCCGAGTCGTCAAGAGAGCAGCTGCCTACATGATTGCCACTTTCACCACTCGTTTCCATGACGTTAAGATTGGAATGAGGATGCGGGGAAAAATCTCTCCGCATTTCCAAAATCTCTTGAGAGGCATCGTATTTGAAACGAGAATCCATAGTGTCTCATTGAATGAAGATGGCAATGAAAAATGGATGTCTTGGAACATCGCCCAGGAAAATTTATTATTTTCTTTGAAGACAATAAAAAATAAAAATAATACGTCGATTCAAGAAAAAAACATACCGGTACGGAGTATAGGTCATAATGACCCGTATCCGCTCCTCCGTTGCCCAGCATACTCGCCTCCTCCACAGTCGTCCGCCAGTTCTACAAATTTCGAAAATTTTACCCAACGATGTAAAATCGAAGCCAAAAATTTCGAAATCACCGTCCAGTGCCAATCCTTACTGTACATTTGACGTCAATCAACCATATTTTCTGATTCTATATGAATGAATGTTCTCAAGTGACGTCATCAATGATCGATTTTGTCAATATCTTGCTTTTCTGATGCATTCCTAAAAACTCACCACTGACGGATACTCGGAGGGATGGTACATGACTGGGACTGCGGATTGGTCTAGTAGGGATAAAACGAGGTCCGTGATTGCGAGTGTGAGAGGTCGAGTTTATATGATCTGATATGAGTGGAGGCTTATGAGAAGCACACCACAACTACGCACAGGAACCACGACATCGAATATTGTATTAGGAAATAGGGAACAAATTATACTGATAAAATATAATCATCAAATAATCAAAGTCATTCCCCCGGGAGCTGCCTTTATCCTATTCATAAAACCTGGTTCATAAATAGATCTTGCTCGATGCTCAAATATAAAAAAACGATATAATTTTTTTCGGAATGTTTCAGTTCTATCCGAGGAAACATGACAACTACGAGGGAGTCAGTGGAATAATCACCTCGATACTTCTCTATTAAGCTACTTATGGAAAAGAGCGTGCCAGAATCACAAAGAAAATCGCTTATTTCATCAGATATTTGGATTGCATAGAGAAGAGTATCAGAGTAGTATATCTTGCTATTGAGTGAGCGCTGTCAGTAGCGCTCTCATTTCACAAGACCTATGATTAGGGATGAGGGATTTAATAATCCATCTCTTCGCTCCGTGCTATATCTCACAGTATTGAAAGAATGAGAGTATACCAATTTCGAATAAGCAAATTATACCTACAACAACAACATCAGCACCATACGACACTGTATGTAAGACAGTGAGGATACATGGGTACGAAATCGGAAAGTATTACCTATTCTTATTTATACCTTGATTCCGAAAAATTCTGACGTTAATCTTATAATTATTCAAGGACTAAATAAGGTAAAGTACTTACTGATTTCGTACCCATGTATCCTCCCTGTCGTATATTATGATTGATTACGTACCATATCGAAAGGTGGAACAGAAGCGGCGAGGTCCATTGTTGAGAAGCGTAAGCAAGGAGGTAGGGGAGAGGGGAGATGAGGTTGGTTGTCGGAACCCGAAGAAAGAAGTGCTCAAGAAAACCCGACGGCTGATCAGCAACCACCCAGTCGGGCTTACGAGACCTGGAATGATTTTAAATTAAAAAAAAAAGTTTTTTTTTTAAATAAAAATTTCCGTAACGAATTCATTGGTGAAAATAAAGCATTTGAACAGAGGATAGGTCAACGAGTAGGGACTGCATTGGTAGTGTGCAATAAGAGACGCGACACACACTTTCATCTATCACTTGTCCCTATCACACTCAATCACACCAATCTACTCAGCGAGCGAGTCGAACCTTGAGAGAGAGAGAGAATAGGAACATGCTAGAGTTGACGGAGGAAGAAGAACGGTGTCAAACAATAAGAGCTCTACCGTTCACTTTGATACCTCCTGGGAGACGGGTTTGCGATAGTGAGAACAAGCGGCAAGAAAAGCATCGAGGACAAGTAAACATGCGTGAAAGTCTATGATCAAACAGAATAAATCGATTGATCTACTCGGTTGAAGTGACGAAATGATTCTGTTGTGTCCTCGGAAGTCAGCTGGCTCAGTTCGACGCGCGTTTCGAAACGATCATGACCTCTTGGGTACTCTCGAAAGACTGAGACAAGAGGGCAATTGTTCGAAGGAAAACAGGACCTAGGACACTGATAAGACACAATGATAACATGGAGGAAGGAAGGAGGAGAGGAGAGAGTGGGATTCGCGGGGCCTGCGTTGGCTAACACTGTACAGGCAGCAATCGCTGCTGCTCACTCGACGACAAAAGACGAAAACAATCCCGCTGTCTATCTCTCTCTCCCCTCTCGCTCTCCCTTCTTCGCCCATAACGGCGACGTGTTGACGTGTACAAGCGACACGAGGACGAAATACAGAAGAGGAATGGGGGGCGGGCGGGCTGGGGGATAGGAGGGCGAGATGCACCATAAGAGACGCTCCGAACGCGTCGCGGCACGCGTCGCGTGCTCGGTGTGCGAAGGGGCACACAACTGCCTCGCAGAGGGCAGGCTAAAGGGGATGGGAAAGAGACAACAGACGTGTGTCATTACGCGGACTGGGACGGGAGAGCGAGAGAAGGGTCTGCAGTGTGGAATTTGATGAAGAAAGGAGAGAGGTCTCCCGTCTTCCTCTGAGAAAACCCCGGAAGTGAGAGAGAGAGGGAGCATCATTACTCATTGGACGCGACCCAGGGGCAGAGGAGGGATTAGAGTAGATCAGAGAGTCACATAGTCGAGTGGTCGAGAGTCGACTAACGGATAAGCAATGTCAAAATCCTCTTATCAAGTGTGGAAGATGGCTGATAGATATGTGAAGCGTATTGGATGAAAGAGTGGAGAATTCTGCAGTGAATCAAATGACCCAAGAAACTAATGGCCTTTCTTACAGATTCATTGTTAGAGTGCAAATCCTCGCTGGTGCCAAATGAACACCGCTCCTCGTCTCCTTTCTCCTTTCCCTCTCAATTTCTCCGATGTGACCTACTTGGACGCGCACATAGCATTAGCTGCTGGCGATCCAAGGAAGGAGGAGGAGAGTGGATCATGAAGGATTCCCGCCTAAGGATCGCCTCCCACTTTCTCTCTCGATCCCCCTTTCATTTTCAATTCATCGTCCCAGTTCAATCAGTTTTTTTGCGCAGACTTGGCTTGCGCATTAGAGGCTTCCAACCGTGGTGGGAAGCTTCCCATGGAACAGAATTATTGGGCCAACTATTATCTCAGGAATCGCAACTTAGAAAGCAAATGAACGCTAGTGACCCTAAGGCCATCGTTCTTTTCCCGCGAGAGTATATCCATCATATCCACAGATAAGATCAGCAGACTCATCTGACCTCGTTCCGTTCCTTCTCTTCATTGTAGTCTTTGTACTTTTCATCCTGATCTGGATCAATTTCTCTTGTTTTTCATGCAAAAACTGATAATTTCAGATGGGTTCGACCTGGCTTTGCTTGTTATTAGCGAGCACAGTTTACGCCGCCAAGAACCATTTTGCCTCCAGTCCGTTCGATAACTTCAGGATAGAATGTCCGAAGGTACGGTAATCACTCAGTTTCATTGATGACAGTCTATTAAGAAATATGTTACATTTTCAACATGACCCTTAGGATATGATTTAATCCACAATAATGTTGTCCCAGGGTGCTGGAGCGACAGGATTGGGAGTAAAGATGGTTGAGTCGGTCGGAGCTGCGAGACAGGATGTAGTGTTCGATTTGAGCTGTGATGATGTGAATGAGGTCATAATTTATTCACTTGTTGTAATCAAATATTTTTCATAATTTTTTTTGCATATTTTTGCATATGTTATTTTCGACTGATATTTAAAAAAAAACCAAGTCATAACGATTTTAAATTTAATTTCTTTGCAGATTTACCCCTGGATTAACATGCCCGGTGGAGTAAAGTCCGTGGAAAGGGAAGACTGCTATTATTCCAAGGTAAATTTTTGCAATCAACGATTGTGCTTTTCATGCGCTATCGAAATTTAATATGCAACGCATGCGATATTTGGCAAGGATCGGATATCAATGGGAAAATACGTTTACACGAATCAATTATGCGGTATATTTGTAGATGTTCGATCCCATAATCGACGATGACATCGATTTGAGTTGTCGTGCGAGAGAATACATGGCTGGCATTACACGAATCTCCGAAACTAGGTATGCTGTCTTTTTGGCTCGTTTATTAAAACCACAAAAAATTTGTAGAATCCAAGTGTTGTGCTGCCGACTGCGTTCTCGCGATGAATTCAACTGCGGAGAGCTCACTTTCAACAAGCCTCTCGGTCTGACCCGCAGCTCCATCATTGAGTGAGATTGATATGTTTCTGTTCGACTTGGTGCTCAGTTTTTTTTGTTAAAACATTCGTATATTTCTTTTGTTTCTTATCTTTCTGTTTAGAAACGAGAACATGCTCATCAACGGTCTGTCCATCCAGGGAATGACTTACAAAGTGCGATTCTGCGATCTCGCACCGCGAAGCATCGGTATGGATACAGATATCTAAAGGGCGTTATCGTCCATCTACGTTTCAAGTTCTAACAGCTGGCCTTACCAGTGGGTGCCACCTAGCGTTGTCTTATGACGTAAAATCGCTTGACGTGGATACACCTTTACTTTTTTTTAAGTTTCAAGTATATGACAAATTTTTTTCCAGAAGCCATCATGGAAGATGTTCCTCCGAATCGCAGAAAGGTCGTGCACATTGCAACTACGAAGGCGCCAGCAACATTCGCCACTAATCCGTACCTGTCAGTCATTTTTCAGTTCAAAATAGCTAAAATTAGGACGTTCATGGACAAAAATGGGTCTATTCTGTTCAGCAAGCACACTTCTCCCTCGACCACCACGGAAACGAGTAGCGTACCGTCCACGACCACTCAACAGTTTACGCGTACTGAGGTTAACTTTAGCTATTCGAGCAACATGAACAATAAAAATGTTTGCACTTTTTCAACCACATAGAATCAATTGTAGGCTCCCCAATCGAACCCTGCATCATACGAAACTGATGAAGTGCCAACTACCCAGCCTGGTCAGTTTTTTTATCGACAGTCATTTTTCAACTATTCACTGCTGTCATTAACTCTTCATTTGTTTTGCTTTGCTCACCAATTAATCATTCAGAGGAACTCGAGCCGCTCACTGATGGAGATCTCCTTTCGATCTCATCGGAACTGGAATACGAGAACCCAAGTGAGCGACGGCTCTTCCCTTTCATTCCCTTCCTTTCCTTCCATCGCTCCCTCTTCTCGCAAGATCATTTCACTTTCCGAGCGTTAATTACCAGATTACCGGTTCTTATCCTGAAATGGCGAAAGGGCGAAAAATGAGTGTGGAATGTGCGGACGAAAGCGAGAGTAGGGTTAATTAAAGGGAAATGAAAAGCATTCAAGAAAAATGCTCCTCATTATATTATTAATCATAATAATTAACAATTTGATGTTCCTTTCAGTCGATGGAAATGCCGTTCCTCTTCGTTCTCGTGCCCGTGGAGTCGCTCAAGTGCAAACGAAAGCTCTGGTCAACGCTGATGGAGTTTTGAAAGCATCCAGCTTCTCGATCGGTACCATATTTCATCATCTCCAAAATTTCTACTGAATGCTAATGAATGTGCGCGAGAACGTAATCTGATCTCTTCAAGATGAACCTACCAGTGTCTTCGACAAAAAACCAGTAGTTAATGTGGTTCCTTCCTCGACAACGTCTACAACGGAAGCATCGATCAGTGCAGAGCTTGAAGAAGCTACAACTAAGAATGAGGTATAGGCTCTTTCCTATATTTGCTAATCGCCCTGTTCCCAATACGTTCCCAATACACTACGTCCAAAGAATGAGGCAGGATTCCTATATTCGCTGCCTCTTTTTTTCCTTCCTAATATATTGATAACAAGAACACATTACAAGAAATTGCAAGACCGATGATTAAGGAATCTTCGGAAGTCAGTGAAGAAGAAATCGAGGAGGAGACCACCACCGCTGCCTCCACAACGACATCGACCATTCCGTCTACAACGACGACAGTGACCGTCCCGACCACCCAGTCAACGACCACCCAGACAACGACCACTATGTCCACTACTACAAAGGTAAAGGCAAAGGTCAACGTCAAGCGATTTTGCAACTCAGCGACAACGCTAGGTGGGACCCAGTGGTAAGGCCATCTGCTAGACTACGACAACTCAGGCCCCGACCACCACAACTGAAACCACCACGGCGCCATCAACCACCGAAGCATCGTTCACTCCCAATTTTGCGGGAGCCGCTCCATTGGAAGAAGAAGTGAAGGAAACGCAGCAGATTGTTGGTAAGCGATTCCTGAAAGCATAAAACAAAAAAATATATAAATATTTAAACAAATATATAAAAATTTATAAAAAAAAATTGCAGTTGCTCCTCCGCCTTCCGTTGAGGCCCGACCACTTGTTCCTAACCCGACTCATATTCTGCCTGTCAAGAATACGGCTCGGGTATACTCATATTTTATGTATTTCACCCTTAGTTATTCCTTTTTTACAAGCTATTTTTCAGATCCATGAAGCTGAAGGAAAAAATGGTCCGCAAATGAATGAGGAAATCAGCAGATTGATCAAGTGAGTTTGATTTTTTCTTTTGAATACGCCTGTTTAGGTAACAATCGCATTTGGTAACCGAAGAACGAGCACAAATCGGTAAATAATCTGATTGGTTTCCGCAAATAGTTGTTGTTCATCTGCCCCAAGTAAGTCAGCGTGTTTTTGCCGATAACAGCCAATCACATAGGCGTAATAATAGAGACTTTTGATTGTTCCAGCGAATAGCAGTGAGCAGCGATCAATTATCAAACAACAGTGGGTGGGATAACAAGCATGTTGGGAAAGGTATCATTGAACACGTGAAAATGATTGGTTTGCAGGCGAATCCAAGATGCTCAATCAGAACGCGAGCAGGTTGCACTATTCCAGCAGAGTATCTCGACTCTTCTATCGAAGGACGAATCAGCCAAAACTCCTGGTAAAATTAAATGATTGCAAGGAACAATCAGATAAATGAAAGTAGAACATGACTGTTGTTCTTCTTAGTGTGGCCAGCGAGAGAGAACGGCCACACACTATGACTGAAATTACTCAGCTTCCCCTTATATATAACAGTACTAAACAATCACAGAGCTCGAACTTCCCGTCGACGCCAGCGACCATCTCACCGTGGCCAATCTTGACTTCCCTCAGAAGCCATCTCGCAATCAGCAGATGTCCCTGAGAGGCAACCGCATCTCCAAGGCCGACCTGGTACGAATGAGTTGCACTACTTGAGCAATAATATAGTAATTCTCACAGCCTCTGCGATCTTCCGCGCAAGATACGAAAGCTCACGCCGATGCATCATATCTTCTTCTCAAATCAGTTGACGATCAGAGACGCGCCCCAATCCGCTCCGGAGTCCACCCATACGTCGTGAGCCTCGATTAACTCACTCGAGTGCTCTCACTAATCAATATTTTCATCGCTTCGGTCTTGGTATTTGTTTTCGTAATTATCCTAATCCATCTCATTCTTGGCGGTTCGATCCCCCTCAGTGTGTCAGTGTGTTGTCTGTAATAATGCGAAGCGCGTGTGCCGTGACAAAATAATAAATTATGTTTCCTCAGTGTCTGGGCAGATGTTTGCGTGTTTTTCGTTGCTTTTTATCAATGTCCAATGATTTTACTCTTTTCCTTCGCAGCGCGGCGTTTCACTCGATGACGATAAGAAGGAAGTGTCCAAGGATGGAGAGGTGGACCAAAATGGAGTTCATTGGTTAGAAATTGGTTCAGGTCACGCCATCAAAGCCCAAGGGAGGCTGGCGCATCCAGATCGGTACAACTCCCGAGAGCGCCTTCCCCATGCCCGTCCCAACTGTTTCTCCAATCGTTCCCGCTCGGTCCATCGTGCCTCTCGCGCCAAAGATAGTTCGGCCGAAGTTCGCAGCTCCTGTGACGACAACGACTACAACTACCACTACTACTACGGCCAAGCCTCTGCCCGTGGATCCCTTGCTGTTCAAGCAGCGAGTGGTGCTATCGAATAGAGACCTGGATCGGATCTCGGACCAGGCCGATTATGTGGACCCGGACAGCGATGATGAGCGAGCGGGACATGGAATACAGCAGAGAAGGGACATCATTGGCAAGGCTCATGTAAGCACATAAGAATATAGAAACTTTTAAAAGCGTGAACGTAATTGGCATGACATAGTTTTTATTTGGTAAACATTCGATATGCTGCGTAATATCATTCGAAAGAAGAATAGACTTTATTTTATCCAGGACGATTCGGTTACTTTAGGGGTCAATACGAGCTTCTAAATTCGTGAACGTAATGGGTATGACATATTTATTTTGGTAAACATACGACTTACTGCGTAAGACCGCACACACTATGGAATTCCTGGCTTTGTTAGGAGTGATTGTTGTCTACATCGTCCATTCATCCTCTGAAACCCGAGATGTCCTCACATGAAGTACACGGGAAGGTTGCATTCATCATAGATCAGTAGGCAGAAGCCGACGATAGGATAAGCAACGCGCTTGGTCTTTCGCATGAATACATGAGGGGACGCCAGTGTGCTGTAAACAGTGCCCACCCTCTCTTGTTTTCGGCAATGATGTCAATGATGTCTGACTGCGTGAAGACGTGAGCAGAGGTTGCAAGCAGGTCTGGAAAACATGTAACGGATCTCTCATTTTGCAATGCTCTCTTGATGTTTCTAACCGGCGAGAGTGCAGTGTGAAATAAGAGATCCGTTAAATGTTTCCCAGCACTGGTTGCAAACCCCCATCCTCAAACGCTAACGAATTCCTCCGAGAACGTGTTCGGAAACTACTTAAAAATTCTCAGTATGAAATTGAAATTTGTTAGACGTATCTTGATTAGAATGCGAAATTTCTTCCGCAAGGCAGATTTCAAGGTATTTTTTTTCAGGAGCGCTCCAATCGTAGATACCGAGTGAAGAATAAGAAGATGGACAATGCACTGCTCATCGATGAAGACACTCGAGTCTCTCCCTTCGAAGAGTCACTGACACCCGGCAAGGAAGGGAAACGGATGCTCTCGTCTCTTCCGGTCAGTCACTTCCGCTGCTCGAAATTGAGTTATATTGAGTGCACTATCCTTTGCTTGCTCCTTCAATTCTCAGAGGGCATAAATAGATTGGGATGTATATGAGTAAAAATAGGGCTTCCCACCCTCAACTCGTCCTTTTTCAGCCTCTTCGCGTATTTGGAAAGAAGGACAAGCGGATGAAAGCAGAGATCAAGGCTAAGCTGAATGCAGGCCGATTTGGGGCAACAAAGTCGACCACGGTTGTAGCCTCGACAGTTCCCACGACCCAAGCTGCTGCTAAATCGGTAGAGACTACGACGGCTTATGTAGCTTCCACGACGGCTTCCATGAAGGCACCGAAAACAACTGAAGCAATCACACTTGAAATGGAAACGTCTTCTGCATCTTCTAAGCCGACCACACCGGTCACAAATATTACTGTACTTGCGGATAAGATTACCGTAACCTCGACGACACCATCTGAGGAGTCGGGCGAGATAGCCCAAGACGAAGAGCTATCGATGGAACTTCCTGAGATGGCCGTTGCTGAGATTGACGAAGAAACCCTGAGCAATTCACTCAGCAAAGACATTCGACGAGCCCCAGCCCGTGAGGAATTTCCGTATTACCAGGCTGAATATGATGCGTTAAATTGTATCAAAACACGTTTCTAATAGTTGAAACGATTCCCAAATTGTATTCCGCCGAACGACAATTTGTAACAAGTCTTTCATCCTAGGAGACCACTCTTCTGAAACCACTCTTTTGTAGCCCCGAAGTCGCCTTCATTTGCTTGTTGTTCCTGATTCTGCATATAAAACGCCGCCGCGGAGGCGTTGCATTCATAGGCGACCACCGAAAACACTGAACAATTTGCAAGCAAAAAGGAGACGTTGAAAACCGCGTGTTGTTTCAGGGTACAATCGGCTGCAACCCGAGATGATGGGAGACAAGACGGAGATGGGTATGTGCAAAGAACAACTTGTTAACGAGTAATTAATTTGTAAAGTTTAAGTTATTTAAAATTTCGCAGATTCGCCCGCAATCGGAGAGTCCATCGACGGTCCAGTAGTGTCCATTGAGAAGGTACAATTAATGTATGGGTATTTGTAAACATTTTAATTTGAGACCGCTCGTCGAATGGCGAAAATGATGAAAATGAGCAAGGATGCCGTGAAGACTCATCAGCCAGTGGATGGAGAGGCTATGGTTATGACGGGTAAGTTTTCTCAATATCTAATTTGCTCTCGCTGCAGCGCGGGGAGAGTTGGATGTATAGTCAATGAAGTGACGTGGCGACCCAAAGAACGCGGTCCGGAAGGAACCTCATTCCTTCCTGTTATTCCCCCTCTTTCTCTCATCTAATAATAGGATTTCATGTGTGTAATCAAGGGTGAATGTCGCGGGAAACTGTACGATTTTCCTTCAGGAATGATGCCCATGGCTGCTGCTCAACCTGCTGTGGTGCCTTCCGGTTAGTATCGAAGACTGAGCTGAGATCTGACTCTCTCCGTTCCTCATAATATTTCGTGTATCATCCATTTTGAGATACTTTACAAACGGAGAGAGTGAAGAGATCGCCTTTTAGACGTTATCCCCTCTCGCCTACTCTGCTCATTCAGGCGCGGCAGTCGATGAGAAGGGCTCTTCTCTGCTAGTTTCCTCTCCCGAAGAGTCTGACTCCCCGCAGCCAGTCAGGTGTGAACAGATCGTCCAGGACGACGGAAAAACAGCGTCGTCCAAAATAGGCAGCACTTTTTTGTGATGACGAATCTATTGAGTATGAACGAACGACCAAAGCACTCAATGAATCAAACACCAGATTGTGATGTTAGATTCACGATCTTGTAGGAATTCACCACAACGGAGGACCCCTCAACTACGACTGCCTACGACTCGGACAAATTCTTCGTTACCCGCAAGCCCATCCCCTATATCTGGCGACCGAAAGGTGAGTCATTTGTAAACACGATATTAGACCACCACTCTTGGCCGGTCCTCTAATTCCGCTCTATTTAAATATATTTATGAGGCTGTCCATTTTCGGACGCAATTGAGACTACACAAAGTGGTGCGTTCAAGTGCGCGAGTGCGTCTCTATTCCTGCCCACCATTTTCGTATGCTTCCCCACTTGGGAATCTAATATGATCCTCTCAAGGATATTTCATGCGAAGAACCCCCGCGTCACTGTTTTCCGCTCATTCCATGTCGCTCATCCAGTCTCAATGGAGAGCCCCGCTTCTATTCGACCCGTTTACTGTCTCTCTCTCATTTGTATCGCCCCGAGTACTTTCTGTTTATAACGGTTCTAGAGAAAAAGAGGAGAGCGATATAGCGAGACCCGTACCCGTAGTTGAGCTGAAAATAGCCCTTAGAACGAGAATGGGATAAAACAGTCCATGTGTATCGCATGCAGTGGAAGGGAAAGCAATTCAGTATGGGCCAGTGCGTGGGTGGTGGAAGAAAAGCCACCAGATCCCGTTAATTAACAGCCGCTTGGTAATGGGGCAATCAGGGCGGATTGGCCAATTGTGACTCAGTGTTTGCTTGCCCTGTGACTGCTGAAGGGGAAGTGCCAGCGCGTGCTGCAACAAAAATACCGCTTGAAAATTCAGAATGATGCTATTGAAGCGCTCCCTACATAAATTATCTTAATTTCAAACTAATGATGATGACTTACTCAATAGTTGAATATTTTTGCAGTGTTGACCTTCTGTACGAAGGAGGATGCAGTTCGTGATACAGATGGAATGGTCGTTGCATGCGGAGGAGAAGTCGCGTGGGATCCTCCAAGGTAAGAACATCTAGAGATACTTCTTTTATAACTCCCCCCTAATTCAACGATGCGAATACTTATGGTTCTTGTCTTTACGAGACCATTCCCCATAACAATCTCGCTCTATAAATTGTTCCGTCTCATCGAAACGTCGATTAATTCCCCATGGCCGGATTAGACGGAGTGCGTTACGGAACTCGCGTCATTCTCCAGTGATTCTATTAGAAGACAGGGAGAGAGAGCATCCCCCGTCTTTTCACTTATTGTCCTCCTGCTCCCTCGGGGCATTGTATTCTGGGTGGCAGGCAACGAATACGTAGAGAGCCGCGCGCCTTTTTTTTCTATCTTGACAGGCGCTCGATTATCGTTATCAAGGACAACGAGCGCAAGCAGACCACGACAACAAATAGGCGATCAGAGACGATATGGTCCAATCAGGGACCTGGTACACGAATATCATCTGCCAAGAGTGCCGGGTGTAATGGCCTCGTCCCCTGTTGTGTTGAGCGATGAGAAGAAGACAACAAGTGCCCCGTATTCATGAATGTATGATGAAGGCAAAGATGTCATTGCAGATGCCCTACTGGAACCGAGTGCTTCCATGCCGACGATTCCATCTACATGATCTGTTGTCCCGTCGCGTCCGGCTAATCACACTTCTTTTGTCTAAGATATATTCACGTCCCACTTCCCACTTCTTGCAATATGCCCTCATTCCCTCACGAGTATCTCCCCTTTCCCTTCCCGGTCGGTCAAATATCGCCTGTCTATTCCCGTTTTCCTTACTCAAATCTCACACGACACAGCCCCTCTCAGTTTCTTCGTACTTCTCGGATTACGCACGATAGGCGTGTGGAAAAAAGTTCCCGAGCTAACACATTTGGTTATTGGACCAATCCAACATCACATTTCCAATCCCAGCATGAATCGAGTAAATGTCGATTCCCCTAACTAGTCTATATGTACATTGGCTGGCCTAGAATCTCCTACTCCTTCCCGCTTACTTATGCCGTGTTGCTCACACGTGGTGTGTGTATGTGTGGAAAGAATAAATTATGAGAGGATGTTTTATCTCGACGACTCGAAACGGAACAGCAGAGACTAACTACGAGGCGTATAGTGTACACAGAAGCCTAACCGGGACAGATAAGGAAACTACACAGTACTACTCAAAGGATACAAAGTATGCAGTATACAGTAGATCAGTGATAACGGGGACAGACGGGGAGATACGAGTGCGTCAACAGTCTCTCGAAAGGACAAATCAGTACATAACAGAAGCGAGAACGACGGGGACGTCAAATGGATTAACGGGGGGAGGGGAATGAGCCTGCGCTTGGCAGGAGTATTTACACGCACGAAAGCGGTATACACAGCAGAACGAGACACGATGAGGGCAACCAATACGAAATTACAAGAATAGATAGACGAAAAACTGGTGCTAGTGGCTATAGTAATCTTTCGACTTCTATGGCGGAAATGTGTGTCCATGGGAGATCACAGTCAATGATCGAGTGTGGAAACCAGACAGCTGGGAAGACGTAGAAGAGGAGGAAGAAGAGATGACGTCGTGCGATCACCACCTGAAGAGACAAGAACGTCTTATTATTCTGCGTCATCACTCATCCCATCTCTCCTCGCACACCCTCATTTCCCGGGTCACGCGTCGCGTTCATTTCCATGTGTCATTCATCACTATATCGCCCTTCTTCCCCGAAATGATACGACGCCCACCCCAGACGGAAAATAATAGGAAATCGTGCAAAAAAAGAGCTGGATGAGAGGAAATTGGCAAATTGACTTGAAGGATAACGGATGCTGAAGCCGAGACAGAATCAAATCATAGACACTAGAAATGTTTTCGTCCTAGAGCAGTCAATTTAATTATTTTTTAAAGATCTGATTTGATAAGGAATAAAATGTCACCAGTCTTAGGCTTCACACATTGCAAGACTAATACTGCTATATCCTGAGGAATCTCTGCCCAAATCTTTGCTCTCCTACGCTCTCTCAGCTCTAAGTGGTGTTTTCTCGTGAGATAGAGCGAGGAAGGAGAAGGAAGACCTATTCTTTCTGCTAGCAGTGCCACCCCCACAACACAAGAGTGGAAGAACTAAAAAGTGAGGAAGAAGCTGGAAAGGGAGGGGGGAAAGCGACCCGGATCCGAACCCCCTTCAATAGAGAAGCCCATATTTAGCTCCCACCCTCTCTCTCACTCGAGCCTCTCGTGCTGACATCATCATCATCGGCTAATGGGAGAGAGGGTAATTACGATGACCTAGAGAACCCATTCCTGGAATAGACGGGGGGGGTGAGCTACTCAGTAATGTTTCTGGAGAGAGAGAGAGAGAGATGTGACCTTCTAGGTCACTCCAATAGAAAGAGCAAAGTGCTTACAGGCAAACGCAGTTCCATATGCCAGTCCAGGATGGGTCGACGATTTGCTTGGCCTCGTAGACAATCTTCCTCGGGGGAACCTCGACTTGGGTACGCGTTTGGCAGAGCATCACGCGGAGTCGCATACCTGAGGCTATGTTAGGATAATTCCAGCACCTTCAACTAATTATAATGCATATTTATGTTCCCTCTTCCGGGTTTATCGCAAGTAGATCTCTTGTACTCCTGGGTACAGTAGGCAGCCATTTCAAGGCATCGGTCACTTGTGACACCTCGTGCTAATGATGGACAAGCCTAGTACGATGGCTAGTACGCGAGAGATAATAATACGCCTTGCGCATCCTCGGAAGCTCCTACGACGGAGGAAATGTCAGTGCTTGCGCGTGGATGGTGCAATACTACATGTGACGAAGCGCCGAGGGATAGATCTCTGACTTCTGATCTTTCTAATGGACGAGGGAACGGGGGATTTGAGCGAAATGAGGGGAAGCGCACGCAACGTAACGGCCATGGGAAATGTCAACGCTTACGTCGCACGCTGATGCTACAGGGCACAATGACACACCGGATTGCGCGATCATTGACTCTCTAACTATAAATGGAATACCGTAAGATTGGGGAGACTACGGTGATATTGGTTCGAAGATTACTGCCATATCAGAATGGATTACGGTACCTGCGTTGATGCTCAGTCGGCGGTTCTCCTTCTTCTCCTTCGGAGGAACCCACTGAACGTGGTGGGTGACACGCAGCTTGGTTGCTGCCTTCTTCAACGGCTCGAGACTCGCCTGAAATCAAAGATCAGACTTGCTCGGAAATCAGTAGTTTTTCAAGAAACAGTCGTAGTAATGGCTTCTGTATACTGTCTGATCTACGTTTTCGAAACAATTAACCCTAGGCGCAGAGCTTGCCTGGCCGGCTTCTCACTTCCATTAGCCTGATGGGTTGGAGGATAAGTGGGGTGCAATAAACGGAATGATTCGAATAGCTCTATCGCTTTTTCGAATGTTAGATAGTGAGCCGAGATCAGAGATAAGTACCGAGAAGTCCTCCTCATGAGGTGCAGTGGCACGGAGAAGGCAGAGAACTCTCTTGCCGAACACTTCCGTACGATAGAGAAGAAGACCGAGAACAGCCATGGCCAATTCAGTCTGGGGATAGGTGGCATCTTCGAAGACCTGAACACAATGTTATTGAGACATGTCAGATAGACATTCACAGCGACAAGTACGAGTTAAACTAAAGCTTTTTTGTTGTTGATATCACAATACAGTTACCCGTCCCTTCCGGAACCCGTAAATACCCCGAAGCGACGATATAAATAGGCGCGCGTGCCCTTACAGCTCTCTCCCATATTCGCACACTACTCGCCCATTCCCGGCGGTGCGTGGCCACAGTACGGAAAGAATCTCAGAGACCGCGAAGAGCGAGAAAAGAGGCGACAAGGTCTTTAGCGCCACCACCCTCGCCTAATGGAGGTTGGGGCTCAGACAAAGGAAAGTGTTGAAGAGGAAAAATACTTGAGAAAAAAACGGAGGCAAGGATTCGGGATTAGTTGGGCATGATGAGCGCACAACAATATGCTGAGAATAGCCGAGAGAGAGAGCTAATTGAGATTGAGGAAGACGGGGGTGGATATGTTCACCTGAGCGGGAATCTTGGTGGAATCGAGGCTCTCCAGATTGGTGTTCGTATCGAATTTCGCAAGGAATATCGTTGCCGATCCATTTGAATGGAAGGCTGATGAGAGCACAAAGTGGTAGTAGCGGAAGCCAGACTGCTCCTACAAAATCGCATTATTTAGAGGGATGGGGTCGGATCGCTCGCTCGGGCTGCCTATTTTGAGCGTCTCTCTTGTTGCATGATGCTTGCTTCCTACTTCCGGCTGCGGGAGCTGCGAGAGCTGCACGTACCACATTCGTCTCAGCAACGAGGTCGGACGGAGACATGTCCAGCAGTCCGCACGCCTCGGCAGTGTCAACGATCGACGGACGAGGCTTGGCCGATACCACCTGCATTGCCTAATTAGTATCCCGCTAATTACTAATTAGGGGTGACCAGTACCTTGTGGGTCGAGGGGAGACTCAATCTGCGCATGTTCTCCATCTCACGGTCGATGGCGCTGGATAGATCGGATGAGGAGGGGCCAGCGGCCTCTGATGAAGAAGCACGAACGGCGGATGAGGAGCGTTGCGATGCCATTGCACAAGAAGAAGCTGAGATGGGGCAGGAGCAGCACTACTAGTCAATGTATCAAGCACACAACACACACATACACTCGAGCGTACACTACTGAGCGGGAGAAGGGAGGGGGCGGGACTCGGGTCTCCCCTCAGGGCTCCGCCCCCTTTGCCTCTTTTTTGCGCGCGCAAGAGCAGAGAATAGATCAGAAATGGGTCGGACGCGAAGGGAAGGAAAAGAGTAAATGAGTTCTTGACGGTTGGAGTCAACAGGGTGACAATCTTGACGCGAGTTTGTTTTCGACGATACAGGTCAGATGTGACGGCGAGATAAGAAGGAGTGCGGGTTGGGTGTGAAGGCGAATTCAATCTGTGAAATGGTCTATTCTAGAACAATTCCTACGTGCCGCTACTCATTCATCGAGAGGCGAGGCCGCAGCGTACCCGATACGCTCTCGCTTCTCTTCACAACATCTAAATGTCAGCGAGTCCAAGTGGGAATAGGAGAGTGAAGAAAAATAGCCTTGAGAGCACGGGAATGGGAAAAGACTTTCGCCTTACTTGGGTGGGAAATCGTAATAAGGAACCAGAGAAGTCTTATCGGAAGAGTCGCCAAGACGACACACACGACTATACAGTGGAGAAATGGGCTTGAAATAGCCAGTTGCCGAGGAGATTAAAACATGTGTTGCTGAAAGAAGAAAGGGAAAAGAAGCTACAATAAGCGGATACAGTCGGTGACGCATGTGTGAAATGATTGCCGCTGCCGCTTCGAAAACATCCCGAAGAAGATTGTTGCCCGTTTTCGTTTGATGTTTGCCGATTAGTTTCGGATCGGGGTAACTATTTCGGGGGGTGGGCAAAAGAGGGGCTATTATTCCATCTCAAGTCGACGTTGTCTCGACACATTTCGTCTTATTCGTCTCATGTTCCTCTCCAGGAAGGGGCGCGCTATTAATACTCGAGAGTGTACACACATGCGTAGAGAAGCCCTCTCTGCTTCATTCATTCCGCCGCTAATGAGCGCGCTTGTGATGGAATCATGACGACACTACGGGCGAATTCCGCGCTTATTTGGACTGATATGAGAGTGCCCCCGATTTGTGGATGCTAACGAACAGGAAATTCGAATAAGCCGCAGCCCACATCTCTAGAACTAAGAGCCATAACGGTTCAAGAAACCAATTAGATCTATGAGTCCAAATCAGTGAGAGACCGCTTCCGACCTATCACTGTGCTTTGTTTTTGCTACAGAATCTATTCACAAGCACATTCGATTGGATGTGTTTCTCACGGTTTCTCTCGCTATACACATAATTGGGGGCTTTGCAAAGCGCATTTCCGAGCGGCTTTCTCTCCTGATCCGAGTCTCCTCTCATCCGGCACTTTCACGTCCATTGCGAGATTGGCAGAGGTGTCTGTATGCGTTCATCCATCTCAGATCATATTCCTCCCCCTCATTTGCTCTCTCTCTCTCTCTCCCGACCGACCGTATAGTCGTGTTTGTGCAGTAGTTTGTGCATGCTGAGCATATGGGAAGCAAGAGACTAGACTAGCATTGCATGCCAACTCAACTCAGTGTATTTCCTCCCCTCTTTCCCTAAAGTCATCAGAGTCTCCTTATCCACGGAAAGCAATGGGAATATATATGATCACGAATGTAGACAACGAGGATACAAGGAAGCGAAGGAAGACTGGAGGAAGGGGTGCAGAGAAAGGGGACGAAAAGAACACGTTTTCTCTAGCATTTCGCTAGGCACTCCAGTCGAAGAGAAAAGAGTACACCAGATCGCCTCATTGGCTCAGTGGCAGAGCGTCTGTCTAGTAAACAGAAGGTCGCTGGTTCGATTCCAGCATGAGGCACAAAAGTTTTGCCTTACTTTTACTTAGTTTTCCATTACATTTCATTTGTAAATTTCCACTGAGACGCTCATGAATATTTGTTATTTGTATAATTGTTTTGCACGCGTTTCGTATATTATCTTTGGACCACTGTTTTATCGTCTGAGAGCATTGGTACAAGACTAGTGTATTGCAATTACATGCGATCAAATGACTGAGATAATGCACCTTTGAAGAATGGCGGGATTACACAAGAACTGGGAGTTGCTAATGTTATTAGTACAGAGGGCTGGAATGTCGGGGGCGAATAAGTTACTAGATAAAATAGCACAACCACTCTGAAGATGTAGACGGATTCGGGATCACAATGAATCGAAAAAGTTGCTTCGGATTAACACGGGTCTCCTGTAAGAATGTAGGAGGGCGGTCGACAGAAAAAAATATTATCTCTTCGATTTCGCTGAAAGTTGTTTGGGTAGCTAAAGTAAGGACAAGGAAAACGGTGATTCACTTTGTTTGCCGAAATTTGCATATTATGCAAATTTTTGACCTTCAACTTCAAAAGCCCGTATCTTGCTTCGTTTTTCACCTACAATGTTCTAACTTTCTCAGATCGATGCGCCGTGATTGTATTTACATATAACTCAATTGAGGATAAGGTTTTAAGTTTCATTTTCCATGTGATTTTGCATGAAATCCGATTTTATGCACACAAAATGCTAATTTTCTCGAAAGTTTTCTCTCAAGGATAAACATTTTATTTCAGATTCTGATTCTCCATCCCCGAATTGAGGTAACCTGATATTTCATTTGACCCAACTCTGTCCGCCCGATAGTGCTACTGTACAGGAGGTCCCGGACTTAGAATTTTTTCGGCGAAAATGGTTTTCTGGTCGTAACCTACCGGTACATTATGCAAATTGCAAATATTGAAAAGGTTTTTCGTAGCTCTCAGCGAGCTCTGTCAAAATGTATTGGTGGTCCAAGAGCCAATTCTTCACATTTTTCGAGATTTTTGACAAAATATGTGTTTTTTGGTCTTTTTGCTCAGTTGCACGCTCCAAATTCATGCGATTCGAGGGGGAAGATAAAAGCCAAGAAGTTTACCACTAATACATTTTGATAGAGCTCGCTGAGAGCTACGAAAAACCTATTCAATATTTGCAATTTGCATAATGTACCGGTAGGTTACGACCAGAAAACCATTTTCGCCGAAAAAATTCTAAGTCCGGGACCTCCTGTACAGTAGCACTATCGGGCGGACAGAGTTGGGTCAAATGAAATATCAGGTTACCTCAATTCGGGGATGGAGAATCAGAATCTGAAATAAAATGTTTATCCTTGAGAGAAAACTTTCGAGAAAATTGGCATTTTGTGTGCATAAAATCGGATTTCATGCAAAATCACATGGAAAATGAAACTTAAAACCTTATCCTCAATTGAGTTATATGTAAATACAATCACGGCGCATCGATCTGAGAAAGTTAGAACATTGTAGGTGAAAAACGAAGCAAGATACGGGCTTTTGAAGTTGAAGGTCAAAAATTTGCATAATATGCAAATTTCGGCAAACAAAGTGAATCACCGTTTTCCTTGTCCTTACTTTAGCTACCCAAACAATTTTCAGCGAAATCGGAGATATAATTTTTTTTTCTGTCGCTAAAAGCTCTCATTCTCCTACGTTTTTACCGGAGACCCGTGTTAAATCGTATAGATAATGCTTGGTAAACTCTGTAGAATCTAATATGAACAAATTAAGCTACTCTAAATATTATGCACAGCTGCTGAGATATTAATATTACACAATGGAATTCAGAGCTATTAGGCGTTCAAACTATGAAATTACAATTTCAAGCAAGCGTATGATAGGAAAAAGGCAATTCGAGGACTGTACTATTGTAGTCATATCAGGGTCAGGGCGTAATCCGGTGCATACATCAACCTTTGGATCTGGAGGGTAAAACAGTGTGTGATAGATGATTAGAACTGAGTGGAAATGAGCTCGACGAGTTGCTTGGACACGGTATCCTTCGAGCTGCGGATGGTCAGACGATACATCTTCGCTTGCGTATTCGGTTCGAGTCGGACGAGCGCTCCAATCTGCTGAGATTGCGTGTGCACGATGCCGGCGCACACGTAGTTCTCGGGATTGGGATCGACGTCGTCGAGGAGCTTGCTGCCGAGACCAACCAACTGCAATACATCAATGTATATTTCAACTCACAAACTATGCTTGACTAATCTTGCAATATTTGTATCTTCTTTTCTTGGCACATTTTTCACGAGGCCAGTTTTTAGTATTTTTATTGGAAGTTTGATTTCGTGATTTCTGATTCCCTATTCGCTATCGTAATAGGCGCTACCTTCGTGCAAAAAGCGATAGCAAGTTTTCGAATTACTAATTTGGCCAAATCTGGTTACGGAAATGCGTATGTGCTAAAGTTTCGGTATGTCAGATGATTTCCGATCGTTATTGCTCGAAGATGACGCCCTTTCTTCTAAGTATCGACTTGGAGCCAATTTCGACAAAAAATCGGATGGAAGAAAAGCGCTATTTTGGTTCACGCTAATGAGA
This sequence comes from Pristionchus exspectatus, assembly GCA_911812115.1. Lineage (NCBI taxonomy): Eukaryota > Metazoa > Nematoda > Chromadorea > Rhabditida > Neodiplogasteridae > Pristionchus > Pristionchus exspectatus. Next base: position 30,601,935 of record OU461583.1, on the reverse strand, counting down.
ATGAGCCACACTTCCGCGAGCGCGTTTTTGCAAGCAGTCCGAGACTAAGTCGATCAACGAGAAACACACGCTATTCTTGCAGTATTGCCTTCGTTTCCCACCCTCCCTTCACTCTCGAAATAGCTCCTAGTTGTGTGAGAGAGGAAGAACATAGTGAGTCATAGAGCGGTGAGGCGGTTTAATGTTGCGCAAAGCACGTGAGACCAGAAGGGCTAAATGGCAGGGTCAGTCGGAGTCACTTTTCCGCCAATTGCTAATAAACATGTAATCCAAAACAAGGAAAAGCAGAGGCTCCGAACACAATATCTGTAACATCTAGTGCTATGCATAAATAGCCATCTACATTTCTCATCTGCTGATGTTCTCTAATTTTTGACCTGGATTATTAACTATGCAGATACTATCCCGTAGTCTAGCATTAATTTCATTTTTATCGGTTTCCGGAAGAAAGATGGGGTCAGAACTCGCATAGTTTTAGTGGATTCTTCGTCACTCTGTTGTTAAGCAGCATGATGATCGAGAAATGAAGCATCATTCAGTCTAATGATAATGAACAATGTCCCAGGGGGAAATGATGAATTCGTGCGGACAACATATTGTAAGAGACGAATTGTAAGAGAAATATTCACGAAAAACGATTTTTCGGTCAAATGTCGCATGGTCAATAACTTCGTTAGGAGGGGTCAAATCGAAAAACTGAATCCACAGTTTTTTATTACGATTTTTGACCTGTTCCCGACCCATGTTGTACCTTACAAGGGAAGCACCAAAGTCGGGGTCGTCGGCCCGGTAAGAGACCTATGTGGGCCGGTAGGGCATGGGGGGAGAAGCTCAAAACAGTTTTCAAAACCTGCTAAAGTTTTATACCGTAGTCAGGAAAATCGATAATCGCTCACCACGTGGTTTTGCGTGCGCGCGATCCCAAGATAGGGGTCAAGTTGCAAGATGGGAGAGGCATGAGCACCGGTAGCGCAGCTGGTAGCGAGACCGGCCACCGCCCAACACCCTGTGGTTCGATTCCCCACCTATGCATTTTGCTTTTGCTGTTTTTTCGCAGCTTCGGAGGGACTTGTTTTCCATTCTTATTGACTTTACCGAACATTACAATGAATTTCAAGACTTTACAACGGTGTTTGAAATGTTCAGAACTTCAAAATTCTACGTCGACGAGATTTCGTCTCCGTGGTTGCATTTTCACTTTCACACCGTTGTAAAGTCTTGAAATTCATTGTAATGTTCGGTAAGGTCAATAAGAATGGAAAACAGGTCCCTCCGAAGCTGCGAAAAAACAGCAAAAGCAAAATGCATAGGTGAGGAATTGAACCACAGGGTGTCGGGCGGTGGACGGTCTCGCTACCAGCTGCGCTACCGGTGCTCATGCCTCTCCCATCTTGCAACTTGACCCCTATCTTGGGATCGCGCGCACGCAAAACCACGTGGTGAGCGATTATCGATTTTCCTGACTACGGTATAAAACTTTAGCAGGTTTTGAAAACTGTTTTGAGCTTCTCCCCCCATGCCCTACCGGCCCACATAGGTCTCTTACCGGGCCGACGACCCCGACTTTGGTGCTTCCCTTGTTACGCGAACGGCCTCATATAATTTTGATACTGGCCTAGTAGTATCCGTCCGCTTAGTTTCCTATTACAATACTAACCTTGGTCCTGATGGCTTCCTTCTCCATAGGGTTCTTCGCAGGGAAGATCTTCTGAGCCTCCTGCACCGTCTGAGACAGCGCCTTCCATCTGCAAATTTGCATTGTTATTGAAACATGTTGAGCGTGTTGAATTTACCTGTTGAAGAACTGCTCGGAAGCCATTTCGGTCGGTTCGAAGAACTTGTTGATGAAGATGGGAAGGTAGAGGCACTTGTCGAATGACTGCTGCACGCTGTTCTTGTCGCTGCAAATACTATTTATTTAATATAAATTTATTAAAATTTATTTATTTCGAAGATTAAATTCAACGCGAACTGCCTACGCAAAGATTCCCTGTAAAAATACACCCAATTCCCGGAATAAACAAATTATTTTCTATTCCGAGCTCAGGAGGGGTGCATTCAATTTGGCATGCTTTTACTCTCGGGTAGCCTCCTTCACACGAGACAATTTTCACGCTATAAACAACTTGTGAAATGTCGCCAGCTAAAAGGAAGCGACTAGAATAGAGACAGCATATTTAAATACATCTTGTAACTACCGGGCCGGTAATCAAAATTAGTCGTCAGAGTACAATCCACAATAAAATTATCCACTATAAAATCGGGTTTTATGCCATTAGACCTCTGCTATTAGAGTCACAATAAATTTCTGGAATCATTTTGGCGATGAAAATGTATAATTTATCATATTAGTGTGCTCACTGGTAGCTGAACTGAAGGTGCATGATGAGCTGTTTCGTGAACTCCTGCACGCAGACGATGTTGATCAGCTGCTGCACTTGCGCCCCCGCTCCGACCACCGCATCCAGAGGCTTCGCCTGCAAGGAAAGTGAAAATATTTCATACAATACATTTATTATTAGAGATAGCAATGATTAATGAACAGACCGGGAATCGAACCCGGGGCTTCCCAGGGATACCTTGAACATACTCGGCAAGGCCTAGAGTAATCACATAGATAAAAAATGCAATTATTGTCATTATGAGACACTATCTGAGAGGACTCACCTACCACCGTACAGTAAAAAATAATAAATTCTGAAAAAAATTCCATAGGGTCAACTTTTCGCGTAGAACTCGAAAATCGACCTTAAAAAGCCGTATCTGTAAAACTAAAATTCCTATGGGAGACTTCATGTTGAGAGGGGTGACATGCAAAGTTTTTAGTGGGGCTTCCAATGATCCAACAAAGTATAAAATCTTTCAGATAATAAAAAATGAAATGTTTTCACAAAAAAAAAGTGAAAGGAAAACTCACCTGGAAAAAAAGTTATAACTTTTTTGGGCTGAATTTATTTTTCGTGGAAAAAAAATGAACTACCGTTGCTTTTTAAGTATGATTTTCAGATTCCTCATGAAAAATTACATATATGGTAATTTTTTCAGATTTTTAAGTTTTCTGATAAACGGTTTCCCGACGTGCCAAAGAAGCTCCAAGCACTGATGTCGCTGATGAGCGGTAAAGCAAATGTCGAAAATGTATCGCAATCTAGCCAAATTTAGCTCAGATAATATTTGTATGACATCTCTCAATATTTTATGAGCAAAGGATTTGATTCCGCGACAATGATTTTTTCGGACCATGACCTTGGGGGGTTCATGCCTCAAAATGTATCAAAAAAGTCATGTTCGAGAAACTTCAACTGCTATACGCCGATGTGTTGCATAGTCCCCAAGAAAATTTTCACCACCGGAAATACCGTAATTCGGTTGTCGCAAATTGATTTATTAGAATACATATCAATTTTTTCTTTAAAAAATCAATTATAAATTTCGCAGCTTCGGATTACGGTATTTCCGGTGGTGATATTTTTTGGGGGACTATGCAACACATCTGTATATCAATTAAAGTTTCTCGAACATGACTTTCTTGATACATTTTGAACCATGACGGTTTTGGATCATTTCTGACCCATGAACTCATTGAACTCAAAATCATTGTCGCGGAATCAAATTCTTTGCTCATAAAATATTGAGAGATGTCAAACAAATATTATCTGAGCTAAATTTGGCTAGATTGCGATACATTTTCGACATTTGCTTTACCGCTCATCAGCGACATCAGTGCTTGGAGCTTCTTTGGCACGTCGGGAAACCGTTTATCAGAAAACTTAAAAATCTGAAAAAATTACCATATATGTAATTTTTCATGAGGAATCTGAAAATCATACTTAAAAAGCAACGGTAGTTCATTTTTTTTCCACGAAAAATAAATTCAGCCCAAAAAAAGTTATAACTTTTTTTCCAGGTGAGTTTTCCTTTCACTTTTTTTTGTGAAAACATTTCATTTTTCATTATCTGAAAGATTTTATACTTTGTTGGATCATTGGAAGCCCCACTAAAAACTTTGCATGTCACCCCTCTCAACATGAAGTCTCCCATAGGAATTTTAGTTTTACAGATACGGCTTTTTAAGGTCGATTTTCGAGTTCTACGCGAAAAGTTGACCCTAGGGAATTTTTTTCAGAATTTATTATTTTTTGCTGTGCGGCTATGTGTGAAAAAAGCTAAGTTTTCTCAGATAGTGTCTCTTATACATATTATTCGAATATTCCTTTTGCAAGTAAGTCTTTTTATATTTTGATATCGTTTATATGAAAAAATTAATAATGATCTCAAACTAAAATCTAAAGAAGATTTTCTGCGAGAATGATTTCACAAAGAGCGCTATTTCGGTTCTATCAAACACTGTTCATTGAAACCTGGTTGATTCATTTCATTCAGGAAATGTCATCTCCACAAAGCAATTAACGGAGCGATCCCGTGTTGTGTCTGCTATTGAATGAGCGCGTATAAAAGGGTGGCCAATCGATGGTCTAATCAGCATCAGACAATGCAGCTTCTTTCCCTTCTGGCACTTCCTCTCGTTGCGGCCTCGTACGGCCAGGTGAGTCACCACATATAGTTCAAAGCATAACTACCATTCTAGCCCTCCTACCCCCAGGCCGCTCCCGCGTACCCCCAGCCTGCTGCTGCAGCGCCCGCCTATGGAGCGTACCCTCAGGTATTCTGGGAGAGGAGTCTGTGTTCTCGTCAATCAGAGAAACGAGAGAGCATAGTGAAAGAGAGAATCATCATCTCATCATCTCAGCCGGTCGCCGCCGCCGCTCCCGTCTTCTTTCCCGTGATCCGCCCGTGGGGAAGACCCACACTCGATGACGCCTTCCAGGGACCCGTACGTTTCTCTCTCCCTCGATTTTCCCACTGAACCCATGATGCATCCCCCCGTCACGTAGTGTGCTTTTTTCCTCGTCTTTCTAGAGCTATGCTGGGCTAGAATGAGGGGTCTATAATAACTTTATGCATCTCCAGAAGATCCGCGCACCCATCTCCAACCCGTTCTTCGTGCCCCGCTTCCGTGGCGAGCATCACCTCCACCGTGACGACTACGGACACAGATGGGGATCCGAGTTCCCGTGCGTTCTTATTATTTGTTATTCTAGGAAGTCTGCAGTTTCACTTTTTAAGAGCATAACGCAAGATATTTTACTAATACGAGACAGACGATGATCTCATTTTTACAGTCGCTTCCGTCACCATCATCATCACCATCACGACGATGACTTCTTCGGCGGCCACAGACACCACCACCACCACTTCGTACACCAGCACCAGCCCGATTTCGTCGGAGTGCCCACATTCGTGCAGGCCGCGGCTCCCGCCTACCCCCAGGCCTCTTATCCCCAGCCCGCCTACCCCCAGCCTGCTGCTGCAGCACCCGCCGGCAACTATTACTAGACGCATTGTGAATGTTCAAGGTCGATAAAGAACAGTTCTAATGTATTGCAATGTAAAATACAAGCTTATGTATTATAAAAATAATGTAATGAACAAAATTCAATTCAACAATGTAATGTATTAAATTCGTACCTGCACTTGCAACTGTACTCCTAGCGATCCTCCCGCCAGAATAGACGGATTGAAGTTAGTGAACGCTCCTCCGGTCTTGTTCCCGTAGAACATGCCCAGACGGGCAAGGTTCGAGCGCGTCTCGAGCTTGCAACTGAAAATGATTTTTTTAATTAAAAGAAGGTGAAATAGAATAATCTCGACATTCGGATAACCGGCTTTGATGAACCGGGTGAAACCGGCGGTTTGGCACGTGTACAAGATAATTCGCTCACCCTCACACTCACTCAAGAATTGCATTTCCCAACAGGTCCAGACCCTGATATTGGAATAAAACTATGAAACATTCGCTCACCCAATCTGGATGTTGTCGTCCTCGTAGAGGATTCCGTTGTTCTTCGTCACGAATTTGAGGTAGTCAGCGGCGTTGAAGACGTCAGGATCGCCACCCGTTGAGGCAGGACGCATCTCCACAGACGAGCGATCTAAGCGGAATCATTGATTATTGATTTGATATATTTCACAATAATTTCACGTGAATCAATTCATAACCTACATGAAAACAGGTTTTGTGTGTTTCCCGAAAATCTTGGTCATGGTTATTGATTTTAGGTAGATAAACTTTTTCGTAAATGATTCAAATTTAATTTAAACTAACCAGAAGAAGCAGCGGGCGATGGCTGGAAGACATCCGAGAGCGTGTGCTCCTTCTGCGTAGTGTCCACGTCGACGAGCGAGCCGGAGACGACGCCAGTCGACGACGAAGAGTCATTCTAAAAATATTTTATAACATATTAGCTTTATTTAAAAAAAAATTCAAATACCATTGGGCCCCACCTAGCGTTGTCTAGCGACTGAAAAATCGCTTGACGTGGATACACTTTTTAAAACTATTAATTCAAAACTATTAATTTATAATTAAAAACAAAATATGAAAACGTACCGCCATCACAGCGGACGGCCGTGCCTTCTTCTCCTTCTCTGCGTTCTCTTCCTCCTGCTGCGGCTTCGACTTCTTCAGCTTGGCGAGCAGCGAACTCTCCTGAATACAATTCTTATTGCTGCTTCAATTGACATTTTTCCAGGCTTTCCGAAACGTGGCTGACAAAACATTTCTTTTTGACTAAAAAAAGTTATGCATAGATTTTAGAGTAATTTTATTTGTACATACATATTAGAACAAAATTCTAACTTGCTCCACGATGCTTTTTTCCCGGACTTTCCAAATCGTGCCCAAGGCGAAACGGAAATGCGAACCTTCTCCGCAAAGGGCGGCATCTCCTCCAGCACCGTCGCCAGGACGTCAGCCGACGCGATCTTCGACATGGCGAGATATTCGACAGCTCGCTGCTGAAGCTCCGCGTCGGGATTGCGAAGGTTGTGATCCGTGTTGAGCACCTGAATCAGTCAATTTGTACAAACTACAATCCTGGCTCTGGTAACTTATAATGTATAACACGTTTCGTGATAAATTTTGATATTTTTAAATATGTTCTAAATGTAAAAGCGCAAAAAAGAAGATTAGGAATGGTTATAGAACAACCTGAACCATTCCAATTTTTACATACGTTTTTACAGCCATTACATTTTTACAAATTTTTGTTCCAAATTCAAATGCACAAATTGTGGAGATTAGGAATGGTTATAGAGCCAAAACTCACGTCTTGGATCATCGGCTTGATCTCGGGGAAGAGGTTACAGAATTTCACGTACGCTGTAAGCAGCAGGCATCTGGAAAGATTTAATTTGTAAAATTTAAAAAAAAGGTATGGTTGCTTCCACAATACAGCCGATTTTACAGTTGTCAACAACCACAACTGGTGGTGTACACAGGTATAATAAAAAAAATATTAATCCACACACTGCTGCTGTGATTGTAGGTGGGTGTGGAAGTTGGCAAGGAAATAACAAGTATAGTGAGTACAATGAGTAAAGGTAAAGGTGTATCCACGTAAAACTATTTTGCAGTCGTACTACAAGGCTAGGTGGGACCCACTGATAAGGCCAGCTGTCAGTGATAAAAAAAGATATTATACCTTGTGCTGATGCTGCAGAGATGGTACTTGGAGTGCAGCATGTGGAACTGAATCGAGGGCGACGACCGTTGATCACCCGCGATCAGATTGCCGAATTCGCCCAGGATGTAGCCACCGACCTACAATTAATTGTTAACATCTGATCTTTAATATTGAACCGTGTTAATAGAACGGTTCTAAACCATCAACTAGTTGAGCGTTGCAAAAGTTGAATTTAAACAGTTCATTCTGTTAAAAAAGTTCAGCTAGTTAATGGTTACGAATTTTATTCACACCGTCTTGCACTGATTTATCCCGATTAGGCGATTGCTCCTCACCTTGACCATGTTCTCGTGGCAAGCCGGCTTCTGGAGTGCCTCGAAGCAAGTCTTGGCCGCGTAGCCCTGCACGTCCTCCCTGTTCACCACGATCTGAAGGAAACCAGTTCAGCGCTGTGAAAGTTGAAACTCGTTTTGACTTTCGCATTTAACGTTACAATGGTGATATTTTATGAATAAGTTCACACAACGGAACCGTTAGATTCACCCTGTCATATAGCAAATGATTGAAATACTCACCTGGATGACTCTGTACCAGACCTCTTCGCTCACATAATCGCCTGCGATTCTGATCAGCTTGAGGATCACGTCGACGTACCACGTGTAGTCAGTGGCGTACTTCTCCGCGAGAATCGCCACTTTCAGCACCTGTCAAGGTGGAAGGTTTTAACAAAATGAAATAAAAATTAAAGTAAATGTTATGGCCGCATCCAATATATAAACATAAATAGCAGGACGCAAGGGATTAACGGGAGAACTTTTCCATTATTTTTCCAACTTTTTATTATTAAAATATACAAAATGCAGAGCGCAATACCTTGATAACTAAATATTTCTAATCATTTTTTTTACAATAACAAAATAACTTTTCCCCTTTTCACTTTATACGATATCACTGACCATTTCCTCTCTAATCGAGTAGTCAGCCGTCTCGAGATACGTCAGCATCTCGGCCACAATCTCGGACGCGTTCGTGCGGTCGCACATCGCGTAGAGAAGATCGACGGCGCGCTGACGGACGGACACGTCTCTGCAGGTACGGAAAGTTAAAGAACACCCCGTACTCAAGGAACACGAAGTCCTAGAGAGAATGCGGAATAAAAAGAGTTCTTCCGATGTCAGGGGCATGAGCGTAGGGGAGCTAAACCTGCCAAGTTTAAAATATTGTTTAGCCAACCCTATGAGAGCCCCGAAGGCTAGTGACTATTGTATAAGGCCAATTCAGTTCAGTTCAATTCAGTCGGGAGAACCTAATCTCTTATTCGGACCTACGGACCTCTGAAGGTATACAATAATATACGATTGGTAAGGGAAATGTACGATTCCCGGAGGAATTAGTGAAATTGGTTATGACAATTATGATAGATAATCAAATTAATGCCCCTACCTTTCAGTCTTGAGCGCGTTGATGATTGTATCCTGATGCTTCTTCACTGCTTCATGCGAGAACTCCGACGTCGCCAGCAGACACATCGACTCGAGCGCGAGGTATCTCAAATTTAATTACTTATATTCAGTAACTGGCCGAGGGTCTGATCGGCCAGCAGGGTTCACCGCTGACAGGCTGTCTCTCTATTCATTTCGCAATATTGAAAGCGCGCTCATCACATTGTTTGCAGTTCCACGACCTGCCTAAATGGGTTTTGAGAATGAACACACACACACACACGCATCGGGAGACATCTCTCATTTAGACAAAATATATTTGTCAGTTGATCCAACTCGCTCACCTCAGATTGGTCTCCCTGTGCGAGAGGAACGTTCCCAGTTGATTGCAGGCGCGAACGAGCAGATTCGGCTCCGAATCCATGTGGATAATGAGAGAGATTGCCTCGAAGAGCACCGAATTCTTCGCGTTCGAATGTTGCACCTGCAATTTATTATTTTGACCGTTAATGCTTGCATAAAAACATTAGCAAGAATACAATAAATTTGTTGAAGTGATTTATGCCTCACAAGGGAAGGACAAAAGTGAGCAGACCTCCCGAGTAAATTCGTTGTTGCCAGTTCAAAGGTACCCCATAGGGAAGTCCAAAACCGCTTTGAGCGGATTGGATATAGGTTTCCTAAGAACCAAAAATCGATGTTGAAATTTGCATGCTTTTGCATGGGAAATTTTCGTGCGCGAAAATCGCACTCCTCTACCATTCCCAAGGAAGGCAGAGCATGAGCCTCGTAGTCTAGTGGATAGTGGTTCCGCACAGCATTTTGAGGGTCGTTGGTTCAAGTCCTTTTGCAACCGATTTTTTTGCTCCATTTTTTATTTATTTTCGCGCTGTTATTACAACAATATTGTTCCTCATTTTGATTCATTTGCTCCCCCTGCTGAGAAAAGTAGAACTTTTTCCTTCCTTTTTGGCGATTTTATAATGGATAGTTGCAATTTCGACTTTGATGCTCTGGAAGAGAGCAAAAAATCAAAATGAGCAACAATATTGTTGTAATAACAGCACGAAAATAAATTAAAAATGGAGCAAAAAATTTCTGTAGCAAAAGGACTCGAACCAACGACCCTCAAAATGCTGTGCGGAACCACTATCCACTAGACTACGAGGCTCATGCTCTGCCTTCCTTGGGAATGGTAGAGGAGTGCGAGTTTCGCGCACGAAAATTTCCCATGCAAAAGCATGCAAATTTCAACATCGATTTTTGGTTCTTAGGAAACCTATATCCAATCCGCTCAAAGCGGTTTTGGACTTCCCTATGAGGTACCTTTGAACTGGCAACAACGAATTTACTCGGGAGGTCTGCCCACTTTTGTCCTTCCCTTGTCACCTTCTTGGACTTGGGCGCGTCCTGAGCACGATTGAGAATGCCTTCGAGGCACTCGAGCAGACGCGACTTGTTCGACGGATCCTCAGGAGGCGGGTAGTTCTACGAAGAATTATCGATTTATTTCAATTTTTGTATTTTTTAAAAATTTATTTTTGAATTCTCACCTGGAGGAGACGCAGCAGTTTGACGCAGAGCCAGGGAGCGGGCACGAAGTAGTACGTGTAGTCCTGTATCAATACCCATTTTCAGGCGCGTTTGCAACCAGAGGCAAAACCATTATCAGATGCATTTCCAACCCAATTGTTACCTGTAGATCGGTGTAAGTTGAGGTGACGATACGGGACAGTCTCGAGATCGAGAGGGACACGCATCCCTTGAAGTCCTCGGGACTCTTCTTCGAGAGGGCCTCGATCAGGGATGACGCCGACATCACAACGCCCTGTAGAGTAAAAATGTTACCAAATCTAGAATTTAAAAAATCTCAGGGGGTCAAGAACAACCTCGTCTCTCCAATCACATGAGATCACATATTAGAATAATCGTTCGGCAGCAAATTATAGATCGGAAAAGTAAATACTGAAAGAAAGTATTTTCTTACCATGTGACTGTCGTTGAGTAGATGAACGATTCTGCTCGCGTACTCTGCACAATTGATGCACTCGGGCATCGTGCGGAACAGCTTGAGCAGGCAGAGTGCGGCAGACTGCTTCACGAAATCAATCGTGTCACTGCAAAATGATGGGTTAATCATCGAAAAAAAGTTCTAATTGTTAGAATAATGCAATGCTAATTCATCAGACAGTCTTTTGTGGGCAGGGTTAAGATGCCGCAAAGGATGTGGATTGACAGTAGGTCAGGGAGACGGTAGGGTGTTGTAGTCTCGGTTGGTAAATGTAAGGTAAGGATTTATCGAATCATTCACGTCTAACCGACAGTCGAAATTTCTTAATCAAAATATTTATTTAATTTTACTCACCCCGAAATGAGGAGCTTCTTCATCTAACTCTTCATCAGAGTGTCCTAACTCTTCAATTCCCCATTCACTGACTTTACTAGCCCGAAATGAGCAAGATCATTAAAATAATGCAAAGCCTATTCATCAGACTATCCAAATTCCTCAATCAATCATTTCACATTCCTCACCCCGAAATGAGCAACTTGGGCAGCTCGGGCGCGAATGCCTCGGCCATCTCGCGACTGCCAATGTTGGCGATGCACTGCAGGGCGAGGTTGACGTGCACGGGATTGCGAGAGACGAGGTCGTTCTTGATCCCCTGAGATTGGATCAGTTTTAATATACCAAGATTTAACAGTATGAGCACGATTGATGCGAAAAAGGCAATAAAGGACCGTTAGAAGGCATATTTTTATAAAATTTGTAGATTTCTTTTAAAAAGTCTAGATAGAACGTATAGAAAGCAGCAAAGCAGCAAAATTCTCAGTTGTTACTAAAAATGACTAGGAACGACTTTTATGTTGCTTAGACAGTAGTGCAGTACGAACGAGAATGATGAGATAATGGTGCAATCTAATCGTTTCACAGTTTTCTGACCCAGTTACATCATGAATGCGAAGATTAGAACACTATCATACCAGGCCAATCTTCCCATCTACAGGAAATAAATGATATGGTATGATTATAGTTTTCGCACCTGGATGATGAGCTTCATCAACTCGCTGTTCTGCTCGATGAGCACGGAGATGAAGAGATAGCCGATCTGCTTCTCCGTGTACTTGTTCGAACTGAGCAGATTGACTGCCTGCAAGGATCGAGGGGTTGATGATGGAATATTAAATCATTCCGCTTACTATTCTTACCTATCAATTCGCAAATCTGGCATAAGGATCTCAGGTCTTAGCTAATGTATATCTACTGAGAAAATTAAAATTTTAGGATTTTTTTGCTAGCGAATAAAAAGTTCCCTATTATGCGGTAAACGCCGTTTTATAAAGATCAGCGATGAGGAAAATGAGCAAACATAACGATACTAGGAACTATTTATGCAGAACTGCTTATGTTAGAAGGTAGGCGGATTATCATACCTCCATGTGGCCAAAGTCGATGTCATTGCCGAGCAGGAAAATGAAGAGCAGCTTGCACACGTACTTCTTCTTCTGGTACCCATCGAGTGTCTTGTCGCCTGAAATAGAGGAGTTATTAAATACCGTCACCTCCTAGAAGTGCTGTCCCCCAGGGTCGGCAAAATGGTAGTGGCCTCGATTGCAAACGTAAGGCTACCCTAGAAAGCATTGAACAGCAGGGTATGTAGTCCATCTAACAGCTCGCCTTACCAGTGGGTCCCACCTAGCGTTGTCTTACGACTATAAAATCGCTTGACGTGAATACACCTTTAGTTTTTTACCTCATTGTCAGCATAACAAAAAATTTTCTCTACTCCAGAAATTCGTTGGATAGCCCTCGTTTGAGCCAACTCTTCCCTTAGCTATGCTTCCTCCCAGTCCCCATGTGTGCTTTTTCCAACGCTTGAAATGCGCCCTCCCCTAGGTCCCTTCCCTGGGGCAAGCATCGATTCCGCGCGCAATAATGGACGGAAAGCGCGAGGTTTTAGCCGAGAGTTTCGCCGCAAGACAGATGTGGTTGACTATAGCAATATGCACTATCAATTCTGATAAATCACTCGAAAGGGAAGATACGGGAATGACATACCCTTGAACTTGCTGCGGATATTGGCGAGTTCCTTATTGATGCGCTTGAGCTCGGCCTCCTTGCTTTTGCAGTTTCTGAAATGGAACACATCAAATGACAATCGAAAGTAGCTTATTAGTCACTGGGAAGGGGCCAGACTCACCTTATATCGGATATGAAGACGGCGAGTCCGCGCATGCCATCTCCCTTCACTGCAGGCATCGTTACGCTTCAGGCGGATCTTCCGCGCCTAGAATACGCTCAAATTAGACGTGTAATCGACAGTAATACGCGCAATTGATCATAAAATGCGAAGGAAAAGGAGAAAAGACAAATAGTAACAGTTGAAATGAAGTTTGTAATGAACGATTGGGGATTTATGCATAATAATGAGTCAAAATAGCAAGCAAATATGAGGAAATGGGTTGCGGCCAAGCCCTAGACGTCAATTAAACAAAGTTTATATAAAAATGGAACTAGAACAAGCAAGAAATACTACGGAAAACGACCTTGAACTCGTTCAAATGATATCGCAGGTCAAACGATTTGACTTACCGTAATCCGAGCGCGCCATTCACGTGAATCGTTGCGGGACCGAATCATTTTGGAAAGCATCTTCAAGGATACGGTACTTTGCTTTTTTGATTTATTTCGCATTTAAAAAAAACAATTTCACCACTTATTTCTTGTACACTGGTACACTTGTTGCTTATTCGGAAGGGAATTCGTTACTAGTTTTGTCATCAATGGATTTATTCCTAAAACACAGTGTTGGACAATTGTGTCTGGCAATTGAACTCAACAAATTTAAATATTATTATTCATCAGAATACTGCGTTTGGTTTACATTTAAATATGGATTACAATCAATACTGAAAACGGAAGACACAAATCGGAAATTGACCTGCACGAGAGTGCTTAATGCTCGCCGGTACAGTATATAGGAAAACTCGATGAAGAAAGAAAGTTGTGACTCGATGAGGGTGAAAAGCATGGAATTACATGATATTCAGACACTCTGTGACACGTTGAACGGGGCGGAATAGGCAAAAAATCACACTCAAAACTGCTAGCGTCCCGAAGTAGGAAGTGAAGCTTACGGGAATTTTAAACCTGGGAATGAATGGGCACAATTTCGACTCTGATAAGCTCTATGTGATAATATATATTTTACTGAACAGTAGGATGGTAACTAAAGGCATAATGCAAGCAAAATCTACAATTATTAAAATAAGTTCCTGGTGTTTATACAATAGTTACACTAATAATCATCCTTGTCTCCTCGATCTTCGACGCTTTTCTCCTGCAAAGTAAAGATTATCTTTGCTATAACTATAAAAAAAACTATGGAAATACCAAAGGTATGTGTGGGACAGGCAGGCAATCAATAATTGTGCCTTATATTGTTCTTAGTTACTTTCTCAAGTATAGTCACAACGATATAAATTATTTATAAAATATTTTTCATACCTTCAGCAGTCTCTCTCCATCTTCTTCTTTGTCATCGTCCTCCTCATCATTTTCGGTGAATGCGTCATCGTCCGGAATTACCAAACGAATTCCGAGCAGAATCTCAAAATCAATAAATGTTTTTGTATGATAAGGTTTAATGAGTTCACCTGATCCGTGTGCGTGGAGCTGAGTTCGATGAAGTTAAGTGAGAGCAGAAGGCTGACCTTGTCCCGTTCGCTAGGGAGACAGCACGTGTAGAGGCCAACGGCGCCTGAGCATACTAGGATTAAATCATGCCAATTTGGTATAACTGAACCCTATCCAGCTGTTGCCGTCCACTCCCTGATTTTCGAATTCTTCAAATTTGCGAAAATCAAGGGGCGGTTCCAACAGCTGGATAGGTTTTAGTAATACCAAATTGTCATGATTGAATCCTAGTGTAACTACCATCGTCGTCCAAGCTGGCATAACTCTTACCATCATAGGCAAGCACGACCGCTAATGTTTGGATGAGTCGCTTGGCAACGTGAATATCCGTTTCGTCTTTGACGCGAATGTCCATGAATGAGGAGAAGTGAAGGACGGTGGGATCGGTTGGCAGCGGAGGCAGCCATGCAGGGGCAGCCAACTGCAAAAAGGTAAAGGTAAAGGTGTATCCAGGTCAAGCGATTTCACGTCGTAAGACAACGCTGCGAGGACCCACTGGTAAGTCAACAGTGAATGTACATTAAATTTCAAATTATTTAGATCGATTTATGGAGATACTGTATTGCTACAGGAGCGATGAAATTAAGACGAAACTGAGAAGAAAATAAATAAAATGCACATACATCTTCCTCCTCACTGTTCATTCGCTCTTCCTCCAATTTGCGATGATGTTCATAGTAGTCGAGGATGTTGAGAACACCACATATCGAAGCAATCGGCTGAAATTCAAAATAAGAATCCAAATAGTAGTTATATTCGGGTTCAATCAGCCGAGGTTAGGCTAACTGGATTCTACTCGGCTGTTGGCCCCTACTCCAGAAAAGTTGGCAAAGGGGGCTAATAGCTGGTAAGGGTTCAGTTTGCCTAAAAAATATCAATGGCTAATTGAACCTTACGATAACATTTTTCACTGATATGAATACGTGTAATAGGTTATCTTGACATCTCTTACCACTCTTCCCGTCATCGTCTCTTCTTCCGCAACGAAACAATGCTTCTCGGACCATTCAAGGAAGGGTTTCATGTACTTTTCCTTGTATGTTTCTAGAGACTCCATTGAATCAACCTCGTCTTCGGCCATTGTTCGACGGAGAGAAGGCTGTAAATTATTTATTGATTGAATCTAAAAAATATTGGATCGGCCCCTCTCTTTCTATCCTCTTTTGGTTCGTCACAAACTATCGTTTCATCTCAAACATCATGGGAAAGTGGCGTTTCAAATTAGTTCAATTGCCAACACCCTTCTCGCTCCCTCATGATATTAACAAAATTTATTTCCTACCTGCCAATCAGTGTAGTATTGACTTTTCAGTCCTCGAATATGCATAACTGCGTGCATTGGTGAAGTATCTCGATGTCCGAAAATGAGGGAATGAGGATGCGATAAAGGAAGCATCGAGTATGCTACGTTGTCGACAAACGAGAAGAAGATGTGCCAAGGCTCTCCGAAGTACTCGGGAGTTGTCCAGCGACGTTCTCGGGGCTCTGCAATTAAATTAAATCTCATCACCGAAGAAAAATATGAATAAATATAATACAATACAGTATTTATCAGTATCCCTTTCTGGGCGCTGATTAAGATGGAGTATGAGAAGGCCGTTCTTCTTTAAAGATAGTTTTTTAGGGGTTTCGAGCCAGTGGAATGGTCTTTTTTCCTAGGCATAAAGAAAAAGAAAAATATAATTCACCTGTGAGCTCCGATATATGACCTTGTCTGATCCACTCAAGGACTGCCTCGACTACCACTAGAACACCATAGGCATCTGATGCATATTGTACGAGGTCGGCATTATGGTCCTGATAGTAAATTCAGCATATCAATAAATGATACTCGCTTATTATCGGCATAATGAAAAATACTGTGGAGTTTTCTTAGTGCCCTCGCATGCTCTACTAAGTAGACTTCACAGTATTCAGTTTCACATTTCAAAGAAGAAATACCTTATTCGCACTGATGGTTCTGAATGCTCCAGCGATCAGCTCGATTCCTCCAGTAACCTTCTTGTGTTGGATCATCCAGTTGGCTCTTGTTTTCTCAATTTCTTCGATGTTCTTATCGCTTCCATTCGAGTTGCCACTCGCACTCCTCTTTCGCACTACTTCTTCGATGTAACCGGGCGCCATCACGTTTGCCTGATTATGTGACAAATAGTTAACACAATGCCTCGACTAGACTTTGAAAAGGAACTAGGAACTTTTTCCTTACTAATGAGTGGACTCTCCTCATTCCGCTCACTCTTTCTCGAGCGGAGCTGTTCATTTGGCTAGTATGGATCTAGTTCCCTAGTTTCTTGTCAAAGTCTAATCTCGACAAATTGGTCAGATGAAAACGCACATGTCTGTACATCCACAGAATTCCATTCAGGATGTCTGTAGCAATCGGTCCGTGCTCGAAAGGAAGATAGTAACAGGAAGCAAGAGCACCGAGTTGAGCGACCGTCATGGGGGCACTGAAATATGTATAAATTCAATTTAGGCTGGAATAATTCATTAGCATAACCTTGATATTCTATAAGCACGAAAAGTCACACACAACAGAATATAATGTTCCGTTCCAATCTACATTGCAACTTTTTCATGCACGATGGATTGGAAGGGACCGTTATATTTCGTTGTGTGTGACATATTTTTCAGCATTTGTATTAATACCTTTCTAGAATGGTCGTGAATCTTCCTGAATCTGCCATTGAGATGTCTGAGGCGCACGATGGAGATCGATCCATCGGCTCTTCTATAGGCTTCTCCTCCTCGAGAAGCATCACGCCCTAATATACGGTAAAGGTACTTTCCCTTTTCGAGACTGGCTTTGCGGGAGGATACTGCTAGGCCAGTTATGCCCTAATACAACATTGAAATTGGGCCAAAATAACTATTGCACCATCCGGGAATACAATAGGCAACAGAAAATACCTACGCCTACCTGCTCCAAAGAATTTATCTAAACCTGGTGCATAAATAATTGAAATCGCAATTTTCAGTCATCTAAGTATAGCCACAGTGTGAACGGGATGGACATTGATCGATTGTATAATTGTAAAACAATAGTCAAACCTCATGAGGCGAGAGGTCCGTTGCTTGAGAGAACGTAGTGTGCTGCGAGGATTCCGAACTGCCAAACTCATTCTCCGTCATGCGCAAACGCGTGGGGATAAACTGAAATACCGTAAAATATTACGTGATCTCCCGTTCGTTAACGAACGGTATGACCTTTACTTTTTACGTTTATCGTGAAATGAAAACTACGAAAAGCGAAACGAATGAGATAGATACCGGTAGAAACAGCTCTTTCATCCACTTAGTCATTACTCGTTCATATGAGATACTCGGAGCGAACCGATTGGAAGGAGGTTCCGTTGTCATCGATGAATCGTCCGTGTCTTGATTTGTAGTTATTTATTATTGTTATTGTTATTATTATAGTTATTATTATTACTGTTATTGATATTGTTACTATTATCATTTTAAAAGATGCATTTACTAACCGGAGCCCTCCTCTTCTGCATTGTACCACTCTGTGAAGGAAAGAATCGCCGGTCGGTTCAGATCAAATTGACAATTGGGATTAAGCAGAATTCCCGCGCACTCTTTCTTGAGCGACTGAGCTCTCCCTGAATGAGCACAAATTTAAAAAATTAGCCTTGTCATTATGTGTTTTTTCTGAAACATTTGATCTATTCACTCACCTTTGAACGGACCGAGAAACATTCTGTTGGTGTCGTAGTCATTTGCATAAAGATTGTCCCATATTAGTGGTTTCCTTTTGAGGACCATTCCGATCGCCCGACAGTTATCTTCAGATATGTTCTCAGGAACGACTAATGGACCTGAAATTAAATATTAAATTGACTTAAACCGCTCTTATATTATATTAAATACTCTTTACCAGTCCAGAAAATTTCGATTCCAGGGTGCAATCTATCCCCGATCGTTCTTAGATAATCAGACTCTTGCAGAGTGGGCTTAGCGCGCGTCGAGCAGTATTCTGATAAGAAATATTAGAGATAACCGCAATCGATGATATCAAAAAAATCTCGGAATAGGCAAGCGATAGCAGAAATATTACTTCAGATGAAGATAATGATACCTGTTGGACAGAAATAGAAATGAGCGGGGGAGTTCAACTGAGTGTAACAATCGTTTACTACGGCGACCTGATAAAAAGTAATAATAATAACAAAAAAAACTGAAATGTGGAACCTGCGCATTGGCTGGGGATCCGAACTGCAACTCGTCAGCGTCGGTTAATTTGTATTCAATATCGTCGAAAAGAAGCGCGAATGATTCACATCCGATCGATTTCAGCTGAAAATAAAGTTTTCTTTCCCAGTGTAAATCATTTTTCTTTCTCATTTGTCCTCTGTTTTCACACACTAAAAGAGCATTGTGTGATGCACTCAGAAAGCCGAATGGGTTTCGTTTATTTGAATGTCACTACAGATATGTTTATTGCTTGTGACGAATCTTGTAGATGTAAACGTAATATATGCATCAAAATACCATAATAGAATAAACCGAATACTCAACAATTCTTTCAATCTTTTCATGTACTGACTTCCTTCTAAATCTCTATTATGAGTAGTTCTCACCTGTTCGAGCTTTGCTTTCACTGCACTAATGTCCTTCACTTTCGAGTATTCAATGTCCATTCCCGGACTGAGCGCGTATACAAAGTTAATGTTGAGTGACTTGGCATACTCAATCAATGACTGCAGCTCGGCTGCAAGAACGTTATTGTGTACACGATAATGCATGAATTATTTCCACTCGACTTATCATAATAAACGGGTATCGCTACAATTAACATTAACTCAGGGCAGCAAAATACTAAACACAAATTATATCTCAGACCTGCTTCCTCTGTTCCGTATTTCTCCCGCCATTCCTTGCGATGTTTCACATCGTCCTTAGGCGCGTAGACGTACGTGGTAAGCCCTTGCTGTGACAGCACCCGAAGAAGATCTCGTCGTTGCGATTGACTCCAAGGAGTGCCATAGAAACCTGGAAATGTCTCATAAAGGAAAAGGGATCATCCCGTTAATCAAAGCTCTTGTGTCCTGCGGGAGATCACAGCTAGGCCAGTGATTATGTCTCATAGAGAAAGAAGAATGAAACATATCCCAAGACGTATCTTGCGAAACAAACTGATGACACTGGTAGAAAAGAACATTAAAAATAGTGGACATTCCTAATTAATTCGGCCCTGGACGTTTGCATATGGTCATTTCTTGAAACCACAACGATGACGTGTCGAACAGGGAAAATGATTAATGAATTCAGTTGGGTTTGCCATAAACAGAAACCAATCGTTGTTCCCATAAAGGGTGTACAATAAGAGACCTATAATATCCCGAACTCACTGACCTTCTATTATTCCTGTGATGAAAGGCTTGCTGGGCGGTCGCATCAATGGATGACTGGAAATCAGTGAGTTTTATTGCAGCATGAGGTTAAATTATGAAATACCAACCACTCCAATTTTTATTAGACTGACTGCGTGAGACTTTTTTTAGAGGAATTCCACTATTGTCATTTGATATGGTATTGTTTGAACCAACCGGGTGCGAAAAGTATTAAAGGTAAAGGTCACCGCGTACTCTAGGCACACGAAGTCCTTCGGGAGCCCACTGCTAGGCCAGTGACTATTTTATAAGGCCAATTCAGTAATCACAATTCAGTAATTAGAAACAATAATCACCCTTGCATGGCCGAAGCGTCGATGGAGCCCAAGTCGAGTGTGGTAATCATTTCGATTCGAGAGAGAGAAGAGGACCTTTCTCACCTCGGCGATTACATTCAAAGCCGATTGGAGGGCACAGACGATTAGCGCGTTTCCTTCCTTTTTTTTGCGTACTCACGAGTCCTTGGCTACTTGCCAAGAACGGAATGGTCCAATTCACTAAGCGCGCGCAAGCGAACACCTCTCCTACGCCAGTGTCTCGATTCAACACTAACTTTATTGTTCTTCGTAAACATTGATGTGAGCAACACGGAACTATCTTTTATCCAGAATTCCAACGGAATACAATTCACGATGATGCGATCTCTGTTATGGCTGTTTTTTGGTCTTCTTGGTGACAATAAACTCGGAATGGGGTATATATCGTAATAGGACGAATGAATGAATATTTGAGTGCTCGCACTCTATGTTGGATTAGTATATTTGGAGTAAATAAGGAGATAGGAAGCTGGGGTTAGACTGGATAGAGAAGGCGGAAAGAGGGAAGAGTTGAAGCGAGTCACAGTCGCCATGCAAGCTCTGCAGCTCATTCATTCCCAATCATCACCTAAAAGAAGGTGTGAGTGAGAGTGTTAGTGATCGATGTCGAGCATATCCGTGGTTAGGCCTGTGCTAGCTGCAATATCGAGAAAAAAGCTACCGCTACATCACAACAGAGTATGGGGACCCAAGATTGACCCAGGAGGAGCAGAAGATGATGGTCAAGGGGGAGTAGTCTAACCGAGTCGGAGCGGGCCTCGCTTGCCCATGCGCATCGGTGCGCGCTTGCCGAGACGCATCGGGGCTCTCTTTCCCATTCGGAAGGCCGCCCGTTTGCCCAGTCTCATCGGAGCACGCTTCTCCTCCTCGATGATGTCAGCATCGATCCAACGGGCCGGTGCACTGAATAAAAAAGGTACAAGTGTATCCACGTCAAGTGATTTTACGTCGTAAGGCAACGCTAGGTAGGTGGTAAGGCCAGCTGTCCACTGAAATATGCTACTTTATTAGTTAATTACCCCTTGATACCGTAATCCCAAAGTTTTTTTTGAAATAATTAATACAATACTTCATTACCCCTTCATACCGTAATCTTACATAATTTTCGAAGTAATTAATAAAATACTTAATTACCCCTTCATACCGAAATACCATATTGTTTTCGCCGAAATTACTAAGTTTTACAAATTTTCGATTATTGATTTTGACAGTTCAAACTCCTCACCTCGCTCCACTCGCCCAGTTGCTGTAGCCACCGAAGGCGAGTCGCGACTGCGACGGCTCGTCTGAATTTAATTATCAGCCATGGCCTCACTCTGCTCTAGCCTTCATGGGTTCACCTACTCCCACGAGAAGAAAAAAAAGATAAGGAAAGTTTTGGATGGAAACTCACAATCAGCCGCGCCGACCGTAATCGCCAGCACGAGAATGACGGAGAGGACCAAGGAGAACTGCATCGTTCCTGAATGAATTTGTGATGAATGCAATTTGATCGGACAGAGCCGAATGAGCGAACGTCAAGGAAACTGTGCTATGCAAATATGTGCATGCGTACGCGATGGAAAATCGGGAAGTTAAGGATCTGATGATGAACAAGGATGGGAGGAGAAGCGAATGAGGAAAATATTTGCTGAATGCATATGACTGCTAACGCAAATTACGCTGTCGAAGATGCGATTATGATTGCTAAATACCATGATCTTGAACTTTGCAATGTTTTGGACGTATAGATTCGAGTACCTGCAGAGGTCCGCGGGTACAAATTGGCAATCAAGAGAGCATTGTGTGCCCTCCTGATGACAAGGCGCGAGACGTATCACTCGTCAGCGAGTGGCGACAGAATGAGGGAAGAGGACCGAAGGAGAAGGGGAGAAGGGGAGAGGACGAATACGCATATTCGACCCATCTCCTCATGCTGCATGCATTGCCGATTGGTGACAAGGCACAGGGCAAAGACTGAGGAGGATGATTTCGAAGAAGGAGGAGGAGGAGGTTGGTGGTGGGAAGGGGGAGGAGCATTGCAGGTCCGGAATCCAAGCAACAAATCATTATGAGAGCAACAATCTGTGAATGGAATGCGGATCGGTAGAATAAGGTCCGGGATCCGCTTGCTGTACGTTCCGCATTTTTATGATTCCAGGGTCCTTCAAATCGTATACTGAGGTGGGCAACGGGAAATCGATATGAATTATACGATATAAAAAACTTTAAGCTGTTTTCAGGTAGCAGAAAAGGAACTCCGGCTTTCGAAATGTGATGTTTCTAAACCTGAATCCAGGCAAACACATTTTAAAATGCCGAAACAGCGCAAAAGCGTTCACGTAACTCCAGACACCGCTACCGGATGACTGACTTTCCGAGAAGGAGGGGAATATTCATCAGGAGGCTTGCTACTCCTTCCTTACTTTTCCTCTCGACGTCGTCTTTTCATTGTTTTATGACCTCTACCAGTCGTCGCATCCGTATATTTCTCAAGGGAGTGTCCACGAAGTTTATTATGGCACAAGGCAACCATGCAGACTGATTAGTGCAGAGAAATAGAGACCAGGATCGAGAGCTTTCGGTCTCTAATTATTACCCGTTCTCTCAATTTGGATGACAACTGAGAGAATGTGGAGAAAAGATGTCCACACCCCTTCAACTCCCACTCAAAGCAGTTTCGATCTGGTTATTGAGATGTTCCGGGCCAAAAAAGTAGACTCATCAAGAATCACCTACTTTTCACACGAAGAATAAGAAAACATAAATTTTTTTAGTCTTATTTCAGAACAAACAAATTACAGAGAAAGATCAGTGACGTACTAAAAATATTGTTCACAAGTTTTGGAGAGTTAGGCAGTGCAATCGGTGTGATATAGTGTTAACATACAGTTTTAATATCTCAAAGCCCTGAATTTTTGACAAATTTCGAAAATAATCTCGGAAAAACAACGATCTCGCTCTCTATGCTAGTAGTTGAAGATCAGAGGAATATTTGGGTATGTAATACGGACGGCATTGTTCGGGGGCTGCAATAACAGATTTACCTAAAAGAGCGTGAGAATAACGGTGAAGTAGATTCAGTAAGGGTTGGTATGACAAAGGTTTTGAGTAGTTTCCGTTGACTCTCTTTAGTTGTGTACCAGTCGCAGTAGAGGGCATCGTATGCATTGAATATTACTTGGATCCTGACACTTCCCGGGACAGCTAGCTTCCGTGATTTTTCACGGTGCAATCTACCTTCGGTGATGCAATAATCACAGATTCTCTCAGGGATATCTGGTCTCGCGAAAGGACATTATATGTATTGAGTGGGAGGCAGACGGATGATGTGGTCGAATACAGTTCATTATCCGATTTCAGCAGTTATTTCGAGCAGTAGTAACTCGTTCTCGTTCTGTTAGAATCCATGCACTTTTTGCAGTCATAACATGCGAGGGAGATGGAAATACTCGTGATTCATACCGGCACACATCGCTCCAATGCTCAACTTTAGATTGCAATTAGAGCGACGTCTAATTATGACTGGGCAACCCTCACCCGTATAGTCCCCTCCTTTTTTGTCTCGAGTGTGAGAAAGAAGGACGGATACCGCCAGGATATTTGCCCATTTTTCGGCTTTCTTTCCCATTTGGATAGACGATAATCTCCTGATGCTCCACAATTTCTATTCATCCTACGAGAAAAAAAAACAATGTCTGCTCTTGCTCCGGAATTTTGGAAGATAAGAGATAAATTGAAATTTTTTTTTCTGTGAATCCACGCTGATAAATGCGCTTCGTTCGCAGAATGTTGCGCGGAAACGTGAATATCCGCGAATCTCTCACAAATCTCCCGCTTATCTGCAAAGTCGATTAGCATTCCATATTCGTTTCAGCCGAGCTCCCGCATTATTTTTAACAGTTTTACCTTGACATTTAATCGCTTCCCCCCTCCTGTTTATTACTACATGACGAGAGCGGATTAGTTACAGAGCAGCAATATTCATGGGTTTTTTTACTAGAGTTTCTAGTGTTTTTTTTGTAAAACGAGTTTTTCCCTAGAGTTTCTAGAGAAACGTTGTTTCCTCAGCCAGAGTACAATTTTCGTGCTCACTAATCGTGTTTAGAGGGGTTGTTTCCACTTATGTTGCGTCTCGTCAAACATACCTGGTCGACGACCTAATCTTATTTCGGACCAACTATTACATAGTCAAAATTTTCCCCTACAGGGCTGAAATTTAGGATGGAGGTACGAATTCATATACCTTATCGCATTATCGCAACATCAGGAAGAGTAATGATGAGAATTTTGAAACCCGAAAAAAAAGAAACCCGAACGGATTCACGCATATAAGTGATCACTGATGAGATGCGTGTTCAACACACGTTAACTCCTGCTTAGCGTTCCATTCAACTTGGAGTGGTTCTTCGTGCGTCTCTTCCTTTCGCTCATTCCGATGTCACTCACCGTCTCTATTAACGAGGGGGAAGATCTCCGACAGCAGAGAGCATCTTCACGCGACACATCTCTCTTGTTGTGTCTGAACGTGAATCAGCCCCTCTCTGCCGCGCGTTTCATTCGCCCCTCCATTTAGAAACGTTTCATTAATTCGCTCTCGGGTCGCGCCTGCACTGGCTGTCAGCACCAGACGGATTTCTCTCTCCCTCCCTTTCTCTTCTACTTCATTCAATCCAGCCGTTTTCGCCTCCTGCCCGCCACCACAACTTCGCTACATGCCCGCACATTCTCGAAACGGGATTAGTGGATCCCTTCAGCTCTAAACCGTACGCTTTCTCTCGTTTAAACAAGACATTGCTTGGGAACTCTCTGAACTCTACCGCGACCCTTCTCCCACTTTACTGAGAACTACTTCGCCCTTATCTTCCCTTCTTCATCTCTCATTTCCGATCGAGAGGAAAGCGTAGCGCGTTTTCTGCACGATTATAGCTCCGATTCTGGCTCATCTCATTTCCCCACCCGTCGCCTCTCAATCTGTTTTTCTGTATACGTGATACCACCTCGAAAACTCGAAATTGTTGAGGTGAACCTCATGTAGGTCCGTTTCTCTCATTTCCGAGCTATCCTCATAATTTTCCGTGCGTGACTGCCGTCGGTATTAGTGGTTTCGAGTAGAGGCTCTCACTTATCTTCTCCCCTTTCCTCTCACCACTCAACTCACAAGTTCGAGTTATGGAAGTTATGGGCCCTCTCGCGAAAAACGAAAAACGGGAAGTGCTCGAGTGTTCGTACGTGCTGATAGATCGTCCACATCCGAATTATTTGTCCTTTATCGCTTCATCCCTCACTCATAATAGATCAGCTCACTCTTCTCTTATTCCAGCGAGATTCAATCCGATTCAGAAGTGAGATCACTCTTCTCTTATTCCAGAGTGAGATTCATACCCTTTGGTAGTATCTCCCGTTGTTGCTGCTTACCCCCCTTCTATTTGTGTTAGATTGTCGTGTGGGAACTCCAGAGGAAGGGGAGAAGAAACAGAGACGAGAAGATGTGTCGTGAGGAGAGTGGGGAACGGGAGAGGAGAGATAGTCGAACCCGGGAAGAGCCGGCACTCTCCTTCCCCCTCCTCGCGCCTATCAGATATCTTCGAGGGAGTGAAATCCGGCTGAGGGGAGGGCGAGATATACCTTTTTCTATTTTGTTTCAACCACCCCTTTCCGCTTCGCCAGTAATGTTCCTCCTCCCTATGCTCCTGAACTTGTTATTTGTTCTACAACAACTCAAGCGTACATCTCTTATCTCTACTACCCCCATTCCTTCCATGCCCCCAACTCCCTTCCTCCCAATTCTCATTTCACTCCAATCGAGAAAAGGAAAACTTTTCTTTCCGGATGCGCAGTCCTTTGGCTATCCCCCCAAGTGTCTCCTCGTGCCTCAACTTGAAAGTCTTACTCCCAATATACAATTCCTTTCCCTTCCCCCCTCGCCACTTGTGGAGTCGTTGATCAGATTATTATTTTCAACGAGCTTGCGATTTGTTTCCGCCCAACACGGTTCTTTGGACGTGGTCTTCTACCTTACCTGATCTTCTCAGCACCATTTAGATATTTCGTTTTCGACTTTCCCATGAGCGAAGCGCTCGAAATAGTTTGACGCAAAATAGTCGTCGTCCCTGTAGACGGAAAACGATGGGAAAAGCAAGCGAGAGAACGTGTTGAATAGCCAATTTCTTAGATGTGCGATGAGACGTGTATGGGAAATGAGAAGCAACGTCGTCATTCGATCCATTGGTATTCCCAACCGAGAGTTAGGATTTCTTTTCTTGGGACATTGAAAGAAGAACGGCCTTCTGATACCCCCATCTTGATCAACAACGCGACTACTGATGAAATCGGTTTCTGTAACCTGTATCCCCTCTACATTGATACATTAAATCAGCCAATCATATTAGAGCGCGCGAACGCCACGAACATCAAATATCAGATTGTCTGGCATCATTTAGGGAGTTTGGTCTATGGAAACCCCTCAAGGATTCAGAGCAATTTTCAAAGAAGGGCTTATGTTCGAGTTCCGTCACCTCTCTTATTCTAGATTTGTCTACATCTCTCTAGCTACATATTTCAACTTTCTTAGTTGAAGAGGACCAACTTGATAGGCTTGATTTATTTTCCACTTCGGAATAAATTATGCTAGTTTGCTTCCATGTGCCCTTCATGCGCTCCTTTTGTTCAAGCCCAACTCAATTTTACTATTTTTTTTTGCCTATCCGCACATCCACTTTAAAACATATGTTTAACCAAACATGATTTCCAAGTACGTGGATGTGTAACGATGATCGGTCTTACGTTTCACTCCTTACCGTAGTTCTCCCGATTGCTTGCATTAGCGAGACTCCACCTCTCTAATGAGCCTCCTCGAGCCCACTTTCTTCTTCTTCCTCCTTCTCCTTCTTCTTCTCCTCTTCCTCCTTCTCCTTCTTCCATCTGGTCTCTTCGTATCACTTCTCGCTCTAGATGATTTATTCAGAAGAATCGTGAGCGTCGTCCAAGTCCGAAATGGCGAAAGAGAAGGGAAAAGAGAACTCTCGAAGAGGAGAAGAAGGCTCCACGACCCGAGTAGATAGAGATGATCCATATATGCCTACTATCCTCATGATTCAAAAGCCACCGTCATCAACCCGACCCTTTCTATCGCGCTATATACTCCATCGAGAAAACTCCATAGAATTCTTCCTTATGCCGAGAATTACCGAGATCCATTTATTGAAAAAAAAGAATCTTGACTGCATCACATTCTGATCGCATTAACGCGAGCTTTGGTCTCTCAGAAATGCTATTTATGATCGCAGCTCCATTTTTTTCATACACCTTTCATCCTTATCACAGTTTTAGAAGTCGAAGATGCAAAATCAATGTCCTCGTTGACTACTCACGATTTCAACATACCCGATCCTTTCCATTTTATAGATTCTGATGATGTAATCATTTTCACTCAACACTCATTCGCATTTTCTGAATCACCTCCGTTCTCTACTTTTTCGAATCCTTTTTTGCTCCGACTTATCTTTTTTTTAATCGAATTTCCTTATCTTCTGAGTCGCGTAAAGCAGACATCACTATTTCAATTTTTCTTGAAGGATCATTCTTTGCAGGGGTCTATGAGTGTATCATCTACAAGTTCTCAACACAGTCATCACACTCCTGCTCATCGATCGATATCGAGGCTATTCTCGAACAACTCAAACTCATCCAGTGGTGAGCACCATTTATTTAAAAGGGACACAGTGGCTTCCACAATCAAGGCGATTTTACAGTTGTCATGAGACAACCGCGCCTGATGTTGTACACATGTAAGGCCAGGTACGGCGAGGCCTACCTAATCCCTTGCTGGCCAGCCTTTTAATGTCCTAATCAAAGTTCCTATCAATTTGGCTTGGTCAGCCTCGACGAGGAATTTTACTCGGTACCTTTCGAATGCTGGCGCCTTTCACCACTCGGGCATTCCGCCCATTATATATTTGTTGTAACTAATTCCTCTCAGTGCTCCCGTCCCCCTACTTGTCATTTACATAAGAAAAGAGACGAATGAAATGTGCTTTGGGCATTAAACATTCACATATGTCAAGATTTGTGCTTAGCCTGTCATGCGCAGAGCGTACATATCTTCAAGCAAAGAATAAGAACGCCCAAAATGAATGTCTTATTTAAAGAAGGAGTCCCACGAACCGAAGTTGGTGGGTCTCACAGCGGACATATTGCGCTTGAAGGAGGAAGTACGGTAGCTCTTGGAATTTTGCCAAAAATTTTCAGTTTCGCAGAGATGCGGATTTATTGATCTTTTCCACTTTGCTTTTCAAGTTTCTCGTCATATTTTGTGTTTCGAATCACCCCTAGCCATTTGCTAGATCCTTGAGACATGTTATTATCACGGCTGTACCGCAAAATAGCTGGTAAATTGCTGTTGAACAATCATTCTCTGGTCTTCCATCATATTTCCCTCGTTTTTCATGTTCCTAGCTCATTCCGGGGCATTATTCAGTTCCAAAGTAGTTCAGGTTATTAAACTATGATCATATTTTGGTGGCGTATGCCATATCACATCCTAGTTATAGACTAATCATCGTTTGTGTTCAATATTTCGATTTGCACCACTCCGCGCTCATGTTTCTCCGTTGTCTTACCGCAATCTATTTTTAATTGGCATTCACAATCGTGTTCATTTACAGTAGTACATCCACTGACACTCGCAGCTCAACGTCGTTCAGGAGGAGCTAATCAAAGTGGAGAAACGGAAAGGGAGCAGTTCGTCCATGTCAGTTTTACGTTTCAATTCCTCTATTTCCCTATTGTATCTATTGCATATTATTTCTTTCCCTTTTTTCCTTTATTCATTCAGTTATAGTTTTCAATACGGTTCATTTATATTAAAATATCGGTAATCAGGTCACTCTCACGCCGACGATTGCCCACTGTTCAATGGCTACTCTGATCGGGCTTGCAATTAGAGTCAAGCTCTTCCGATCACTCCATCCACGCGTCAAGGTACACTGTTTCTTATTTTTATTCTAAGTTATTCACCAAACACGGTGCCCCTCGAGGATTAGGCTACCCGATTAAGTTTTCTTCGAGTAATCAGTATGCGTTCGCATTTGGTTGTCAATAAGAAGCTATTGTTAGTAATGATATTAATTGATTCCCGACTTAGCGGTCAAAAAAAAACTTGACAGTGTTAGACTCTATTCTATATATATAAATAGGTAAGTTTGCTTACAATTAGGCTCAAGCTGTTTTGGCTCGCTGCTTAGTGCTCAGTCTGCCCACTCGATATGTCTGCCCCCCAAACCGTTCTATAGCAATCGGCCGTCGGTAAGCGAACGAACCCCCGGAACAAAATAAACCCCGTTTTGCACATGTTTACGCACACTCAAAAATGTCCAATCGATAAACGGGCTGTTGATTGCTCGTTTTTCGCTTAATTTTTCACTTTTTATTTTAGTTTATTTTAAATAATATTTATTCAGGCACGTCCTCGCTCGTGCTGCGATTCGTCAAGGGACAGTTCCACGAATACCAGGAGTCCACGATCGGAGCCGCCTTCCTCACGCAAACTGTTCGTTTTTTCACCTATTTTCTTAATATTTATCGTGTTTTTACATTTATTAATTATATATTATATATTATTTATGACCAGGTATGCCTCGATGAAGCGACGGTCAAGTTCGAGATCTGGGACACCGCAGCACAGGAGCACTACCACTCGCTCGCGCCCATGTACTACAGAGGCGTCCATGCGGACATCGACGTCTACGATATCACCAATCAGGTTTACATTTATTCAATTATTCAGTTAAATCTGCCCACTCGATATGCCTGCCCCCCCCCCCCGTTCTATAGAAGTGCCTAGTGATTAATATTACATCTATTCAGGTGATTAACTCGATCACTCCGGGCACGCACAACACAGAGGATGCGATCAATCGTCAATTGAGAGACAAGGATAGAGTGGCGGCCACCATGGAGAACTACAATCTCTTCTACGCAGTCAATAAGTGCCTCACCCCAAGGGAGTAGAGAAGGTACGGTAGGACATTACGGTAGTTGCCATCCCTGAGAATATACGGTAGTTCCTATCTGTTGTACATATTACACACATATTCCTTGTTGATTCTCTCAGTTTGTTTTGTAGTGTCCAACTATAAACTGCGTACTTGCCTTTGAATAATCATAATTATGGTCATGTGTAGAGATATTTAAAGTGTAGTTTGATGTACATATTATTGTTTGCATTTCATTTTACATACGCAGTAGATTTCGTTAGTTATGTGTATTTTTAAAAGCTCATTCTAGTCATAATTGTCGTATTGATACTAGGAATTGAAATTTTCACGTTGCTAATTGTTTGTGCTAATCGTTGTCTCAAATTGAGTAATGTTGATTTTGAATGAATAAAATCAAATATGATCAATCCAATGTTCAACGAGCAACAGAAAATACGGGCGAATTATTCAACGAGAATCCAACATGCGGAAAATAGATTACGGTAGTTAGATAGGATACTTGATTGATTGAAAATAGATTTCACGTCTTCTTTTTATTGTCTTTCTTGAAGACCCCTCTAGAGAAACTCGGGACGGTTGAAACACGAAAAAGTATTGGCTATTTGTAGACTCTAGGCTGAGAGAGGCCAACTGACCTGTTGGCCTACTGGGTAACGCTCATGTCTTGAATTCGTCTTGCCGTTGGTTCAATTCCCCATCGGTGCAGCTATTCTCTTGCTAACTTTATTTTTCGACTAAATCTCCCAATCAATCAATATTGGGCCAACGAATACCGTAACGAAAATTGACCCTGCGCCGAGCTCAAAACTTTGGAATTTCGTATCTAGCTTCAATGGCATCTGTGAAACTTCGCATAAACTGATCTCTGATCGGGTAACCATCCCCTATCATCTCACATTGCCAGTTTATGTGACTAAAAATTCGTGGGACTCCTCCTTTAAACAATAAAACGATAAAGGATTATCCTTGGTATTGCGGGCTCTACCACCTTTTGTATATAACGTGTAGTGGATAGTGTATAATGCAGTTAGAGTAGAATAATAAAATAGAAAATAAGGATCTGTGTGAACCCAAATCCTCGTGATTGTTTCGTGCGTGCGTGAGAGGCCGAGTGCGCTGAATTTTCCATTTAATGAAATGTTGATGATCGAAATCCTTTACTTCCCCTCTTCTATCTCAGAAATTCAAGAAATCAAAATTATTCCATTAGACCGGTAGCAATATATTATGACCGGGAGCAATATATATTAAAATTATATTACATTTCAAATTATATTACAGTAAGTGATCGAGAATAATTCTATAATAGTCATTTCTAAACGAGAAGTTACAAAGAGACTCGGAATAGAAGATTTTTTTGCAAATGCAAAATGTTAACGAAAGAATACTTCCTAGATGAGCGGACGGGTGTTTCGGTCCTTGGGTCGTAGACATGGGACAAAAGGTATACATTCGCTTGGCGGTCCTCGCAAGTCCCACCTAGCGTTGTCTTTCGGCTGTAAAATCGCTTGACGTGGATACACCTTTACCTTTTTACCTTAACCTTTGCAGGACCTCGAAAGGGCTCCGCTCCAGCTGCCGCTGTACTCGCCTCAGCGCCGCTCTTCGGAGCTCCAGTCGGAGATGGAATTAGCGTTCAGCTTTGTCAGTTTACCATTTAATTTCCTAAGTTTTAAGTTTTTTAAAGGGGTAAAGGTTTTTAAAGGGTTTACGTTTTCCTAAGTTTGTTGATGGAATTATGTACAACTTTGTCAGTTTACCACTCGACTTCTCAGACTGTGCGCTAATTCTTTGATCTCTATACGAAAAATCAGAAAAAAATAATTTGGTGCTGTAGAAACGCCATTTTTTTTATCTCAATAAGAAATATCACAATGAGAATGGTGAAATGTGTGCGGTAGAAGCAAGGTGTGGAAGGGAAAACAAACATGTATGATCAGCCTGGGAAAATGGCGGAACTTTAAATGGATGGAGCTCCCTATGAACGGTTAGTGTGGATTCAACTATCTTCTTTTTTCTTCCTCTACAATGATTCTGCTGGAT
Organism: Pristionchus exspectatus; assembly: GCA_911812115.1. NCBI lineage: Eukaryota > Metazoa > Nematoda > Chromadorea > Rhabditida > Neodiplogasteridae > Pristionchus > Pristionchus exspectatus. The sequence continues at coordinate 30,569,536 of OU461583.1, read as the reverse complement.
CTGCTTCGTGGATTTTGCAAAGTTACAGACGGAGGATGGTTTGACGAATGTGGTAATGAACTTTTTTTCCAATCAGAACTTATTATTATCCTGACCCTTCGTTTCTTAGAAACGGATTGTATCTCATCCTGGAATAGATATATTAAAATAAGGATTCGTATCTCCTGATTGGCAAACAAGCGTAAATTGACTATAGCTCACGTAGCGGCGGGAAGTTTGTGCCGAACCTGTGGCTCTGTCATATCCCTGTACAACTAGAGAGAGATACAGAGTGAGAAAGTGGAGACCGCAGAGTAACAATGAGCATTGTGCTGTTTGCTTTTTTTTTGCTGTGTTCTTCCTCCCTTTCCGCCGCCTGATCTTCCTCTTCTCTCTGAGCAGATGTATTCATCCATTCATCACAACACCTCTGAGCGAAGCCGCCAGTCATCCTCCCCTCTTATCAATCGGCTCATAATTTTACGCGCATACATACACAGAGAGCGCGAAACATGTTGGCATCATTACAAAGTGTGGTGCCAGTGACACTCCCCCTTTCTCTCTCTCTCTCTCTCTCTTCCCCATTATTGTTTCCACTCTCGATCGATTATTCGTTAGGAACGCTTACTCAGTCGTTGATCATGAAATTTGATAACAGAGCGGAAGAGAGTGAGAGGAGAGGAGAGTGATTTCACTTTCAGTCGATCCTGAGCGGTGCAGTTTTCTTTCACAGCAATTCTTCCTATACGACGGTGTCTAATTGCCCTAATTCAGCCGAGAAGGCTCAGCCTTCTAATGAGAACCACTTATTGGTGGCAGTAGTCTTCTCACTTTTTCTTCTTCTTCGGAAGGAATCGTTTCATCTTCCTTTTTTCTTACTTCTCTCAATCGTCTTACCTTTTCCCTATTTGTCCGTTCTTATCAATTCACCCCAACGCGCGCTTTGCCAAAGACAAATTCAAACGGTGACTCAGCCAGCGCGCAACTACACATTTTAGCTAACTATTCGCCCATTTCCTGAGCTTTTCGAAGCTAACTTTAGGCATTCACTAATCCGCGGCTGTACTGACTTGAGTTCTCTCCCCCATTTTGCATAAGGCTGCCTGAATGATGTCGGAAACCTCTCGAAGTCCCCGTTAGCCTCGAGTCTTTTTCGAGAGCAGAAACTCTGCAGAATATGAATGTTAATCGAACGAGAAGAGAAGAAATCCAAATCTCATCATCGCACTTGGCCAAATCACTTCTTTCTCCCTTAAAGGCGCCTTCAAATTTCATTTTTTTCGTAGTCAAGCGATTTCCCCTCTTTTTCATTGTGAAGAGAGATGCGCGCGCTCGTCCCATTCACGGGATCTCATCCTCCTTCTCTTTCTCCCTTTATCTACAGTATGCTGAGCTAGCGAAAGAGATACACAACGCAATACTCGTAATGCATTCATCCCGATAATGCAGCCGTTTCTTGCTAAGACCAAATAAGCCTCAGTGAAGATGGCAAAGCGCACGCTGATTTATTGTGGCAATCCAATCTTTACGACCTTCTTTATAACATCGTCGATTCCTATTATCTGTCTTCGCGCAGGAAGACTCGGCTTGACGTGGGATTCAAATTTGGTGAGGGAAAATGTTTATTTTCCGGGCCGTCTCCTTCCTGCCATCATTCAACTAAGCACCACGTCTTTCCCTTTCTTCTTCTTCTTCTTCCTCTACCCTTTCGAATCCTCTCGTCCTAATCCTCTCCCCACTTCACCACTTTCTTGACGCCGTTCCGTTGGTTTATTGAGAAGTCCCAATTTCTCATCTTCTGTCGAGATCTTCTCAGTCGTGTTCTATTCTAAGCGTGAACATGGTGAAATTTGCGCAGATGAGTTTGCGAAGTCGCTCCAGCACTCGAACTTCCGAAGTCTCCGAAGTCGACGACTGTGAGTTCCATTTCATCTTTGGATTATTTTGATAATACTGATAACCAAAATCGAATTAACTCAAATCACAAAGTAGAAAAATCTAACTGAAAGTCCTCAGCCATATGCGACTTGCGGAAGTGCTGACATCAATATCAAGAGCGGAAGAAGGGGCAAACGGGACTTCTGAAGGGGGGCGGAGGAGAGCAGCGAATAAACTTATGGTCGCTGCGTCTGAATGGTTACTTATGGCTGCGCTCTGCCCTCTGAATGCCTTATGACAGATTGGGCGGAATAGAAAGAGAGCCCGCGCCCGATATCGCGCACTAGCAATTCCTTCCCTCTCGGCGGCTCTCGCACTTACGATTATTCTTTAATTTCTCACTTTTTCTAGGAACTCGCTAACATTGAAGACGCGAAAATTATTCTCACACTTCTAATTTAAGAAAAGAACCAACTTTTGACGATTCTTTTTAAACTATCAAATGAGCCCTTTCGATAACGATGTTGGCGGTTCTCCTTAATAGTTGTTTATATTTGTCAAGATTCATATTCTGGACCTCCTACGCGGCATTTCTCATTTCCTGTTGAAGATGCGCGAAATTCAATCCTTTCACTCTACGCCATTGTTCGGAATCGTCCAAACATCAACGAAATCTTCATCAGGGACCAAATGGAGTACCTCTTCATTATCACCCCTTATATCTCGAGTACCGGGCCTTTCCAGTGCATACCACCAGGCGTGGTTGTCTCATGACAACTGTAAAATCGACAACTGTGAATTCGGATGATTTTTTTGAGCATCGTAATATTTTGTCAGTAAGTTCTAAAACCCGACCTAGTACCACTTTACCTTTATCTCTCGAGTGATAACTTCCTTATTTTCCTAACATTTCACGTGGCTGTTGTTCCCACTGACGTTTTTCGCACGGAATTCGCTTATCTTGCGCTCGTCGGCGGGCGCGCGAAATTCGCTTTTGCGCCAGAACTAATCGGCTTCTCTTATTTTTGCTGCTCTGTTCTTGCTTTCTGCCTTTCTCTCCTGAATCGCGGCAACATGTGCACCTGTCAGAGAGTTTCTCATGTCTTTTGCCCTCTCTTTCCAACATTCTCGTTCGAGTTCAGTCGACTGCTTCCATTCGTCAGTCTCTTTGTGTCAGCACCCGTGATACCTTTCACAATTGTCCATCACTCTCAGGGGGCGCCGCGCGCAAAGGTGGTGCATGCATAAATTCTCATTTTCCTTCTCTGTTTTCTTCTTCTCGATTTCACGGCCGCCTTTCACTCGCATTGTTGTATATCTCGCGCCTTTCGCTCACCGTTCCGCTAAAGTTCAGCAGATTAGTTCCTGCTTATACTAAGAAACCTTTCTCGGTACATGGCTCACACTCCTATCTCAGCAGACTCTTTTACTTCCCTCATCCTCTCCATCCATCCGACTCCCTATCGCCTGATTTGATTCGGACCCTACGAGAGAGAGAGCGAGTACCCGGGCCTCCTGTTTTGCTATGCTAACTTCATTGCTTGTCAGGAGAGGTAATTGTGCGTAGAGATAGTGAGAAAGCGGCCGAATAGAGGGGTTTTGAGAGGGAGAGAATAGGTTCAGCCATTATCTGAGGGCATTCGGGCACGCTTAATTGAGTGCGACCCGGTCTCGAAAAAGAAAGAGAGGCTACGCTTGAATTTTGGAGCGGAAAGAATGGCGGATATTCGAGGCCATTTGTCTCGAAAACAATTTGAAGCCGCGCTAACCAGCACTCTCCTTTTGATTGATACGATTACGAATTGTGAAGGCCTTTCCTATTTTATTCATCTACCATCTTGTCCAGATGCTCTTCCACCTACATTTCCAATCTAGTCAGACTTCTTTATTAGATGCCCTAAATTAGGATCGAGCATACGTGAAGCTCGGTCTATTTTAGCCGCTTTACCAGACATAGGAATAAGTGATTTTGAAACATCTTAACCAAAAATATTGACTTTTTAAAAATAAAAATTGAATTTTCAAAACTTATCGAAGATTTTTTAGAAACGAATCTCTTGAAGATCTCAATCCCGATCTTGCACCAAAAAACGAGATATTTTATTATTATTATTTTTGTAAAGCTTTTGTTATTGAAGGTGGTCTCATGTGTTCTCTTACTGAGAATGCAGGATAAATGTTCTAACAAAAACAGCTGAAAAAACTCCGGTGATTTTGTGCACTAGCTGATTAAGTGCATCCTTTTCTACTTCAGGTCAAATACTGTATGCTCGAGTCAGATTTTACGAACCGATGCATCTCTTAATCTCGGTGTTTTCGAGAAAAATGCGAGTGCGAGCTAGCGTTAAAATTGTCTCTAGTGGGATGCAAATCGAATTCGGCTTCTGAGGTCTCCTTTCGTGTCATTTCTACTCTATGAGAGCTGAGAGGGGAGAAAGGAAGGGGGATGAGAGGCTCTCTGCGCGACAAATGAAGTTATCGGGAGGGGGCGCCTCTCACATAGACAGGAGAGAATCACAAGTCGTCTTTCTCGCCCTTCTTCTTCTTCTCATTCGGGGGAAGAATGCGTAACTCGATCGAGGGCGCAAGGGCCGGATTACGATAGGCTGCCTGCTCTCGGATGTCCTTCCCTCCTCAATGGAAGGGCAGCGGTGTTTCGATGCGTGAGAGAATGCAGCAATGCGACGCCTTCTGATGGGAATCTCGCAGCATCATGCTAAATTTTCACTTTTTTAGTATGAAATGCTATTTTTTGGCGAATTTTAGATTGTAGCCATCATCATATCCATATCAGCAACACCGTTTCTTCTTTCTTTACCTGCAAAAGCCACGCTCGTCAAGCGACAAACGTGAAGTCACTGTGATCAGCGTGCGCATGTTTCAACCGGAATTGTAGCCCGCTGCCCCCGGTGTCTACCTTCGCCTTCTTCTTCTCCTACCTCTGCCGCCTCACTTATCTCGTCACATGGCTGTTCGAACTGCGCCTTGATACGAGAAAATTCAGCTGCCCAAATTTCCGCTGCGCGCCCTTCATTCTGCTCTCTTTTGCAGCCGCCTTCTGTCTCTCACTCGCATACGTCTACCATTCTGACGCTTTCTGGTCTTTCTCATTCTTTTCTATGATTTCTTCATCAGTTCACATCTCTGCTTTGATGTATTCGATTCCATCCTGTGTTGGCTGTAGTCTATAATTCCTTGTAACCGTACCCGTGTCCGGCCTTACCTGCATATATCACCAGGCGTGGTTGTCTCATGACAAAAATCGCCTTGATTGTGGAAGCAACTTCACCTTTTGGCTATCTGCAGCTTCCTCCGACCTATCTCAATCGTTTAAATAATGCGCTCTTCAATTCATACCTTCGCATTGATTTATTCGATTCTGGCCGTTTCATGTGTTGCATATCTGCAGCTTGCTCAGAATGGCGGATCGTCGTTTCTCGGAGGGTGTAGTACACGCGACGCCTCCGACTGGGATGAACCTGGATTCGCGTGGGTCTCTCGACGCGACGTCAACCGCCAATCCGACGCCGACTGTAAACCACGAGGAAATCCATCTCTCCATCGCTGGAGATCCCTTTGTCGAGTCGAATCTCGCACTGCGCAAGCTTTCGGAAGCATTCGGTATACTTTCCCTTTATTGGACAGTGTTCGCCTTGCTGCTGTCTGCGAATTCTAGGTATATACTGCAGGCGGTGTTCGTGAATAATTTAGGTGTCAAAAGAAGCTTAAAATATGCGAAATTGAAAAAAAATCTTTGTTTTTTACCGGAGTGGCTCTCACGTCCCATTCGCAACTCTTGCAGAAATCTCACTCTGTGAAACTTCCCGTACATTCAGCGTTTCTCATTATCAAGGTCATTAACGATCGCTTTGCGATCGCAATCTTTTGGAACTTGAAACTTGCTATGTAGAACTGTGATGCGTTTGTTCTTATTTAGAATAGTATTTAAAATTTTGAACTTTTCGAGGTACTCTTAAATTGCGGGGCTTCAATTAAACTAGGGTGTTATTCACTGTAACAATATATAACTAAGAGCTGGACGAGGAAGTTGTAACTGTATATGCTCGATAGTCCAATTCACAGCTCTCTCTTCTTTCTTTGATGAATCACGTAGCCACAAGCGCCAAATTGTGAAAGGGTGACGACGCAAACGCTACGGGAAATTGGCCGAGAGCTCATCGAAATGTCAAATGAAGGAGAGAATAGAGTAGAACTGCGCAATAGAGAACTCTAACACCAGCAGAGACAATGAGAGGAAGGAGGGGGAAATCAGTTCGCGACTATTACCATGCACAAACTCGCTACGTTCCACCTTCAAATATCGACTCGTCATGAACCTAAGGTGTTGCACAGGCAAAAAACGTACGTTTGACGCCTGTTGAAACTATCCAAAAAGTATCGTTTCGAAAAAAGGCTTGGAGTGCGTAAATTCAGTGTGTTATCGTGTCACTTCGCCTCTCTCCATCCTCTACTAAATTCCTCCCTTCTCCTCGCTCTTCCCCCAATATATCGGCTTCTCCAAGTGTGTTCCGTCTATCTATCTATCTTCTCCCCTATTTCGTCCCATCTCTTCTCCTCCTCCTCCCCTTCTGCTTACACACACACACTCGCATACACCTTCGGGGGGCGCTGCTTCATTAAGCGACTGACTCCTCCCCGTCCCAGACAGTGCCCTTCCCACTCTGCCTACAGAGTATGGTTCTCGATGGAGACCCATCGTCATCAACTACCCCAATTCCTCCAGTGCACAAGAAGAGTCTGTCTCCATGGGTCCATCGGTCCCTCACCCACACCCTCTCGGCGCCAGTCCATCTCTGTCATGCTGTGGGAGCAACAACCGCAGAGTTATCTCCCAAATTAATGCCTCGGTTCAATCGACGCTCGACAAGAAATACGTCATTGCTTGCTTGGCTCCGAAAATGTACGTTACAAGAAGAGAGTTATTTTCACCTGCGAAATTGCGCGCGGCACTGAAAATCATAATTGAAACATCGTAGAACACATTTAGGGGGCTTAATTTGATGATTATTGACCTTATTTTTTTAGCCCAGCGAATCGAAGGACGCGCTTTCGTTCGACGAGGAGCACTGCGACAGAAGAACGTCCATGAAGTGAAGTAAGCCCTACCCCTTTATAAAATATTTTTCTAATCTTACATGTCGACCAACTCAGAGATCCTGATAATAGTACACTTTGTTTAGTCCTTACTAGACAATTTTTGAAGAGATTTTCTAAATAATTGTAATTGGTGAAAATCACAGGGCCCACAAGTTCATCGCTCGCTTCTTCAAGCAGCCCACCTTCTGCTCCCATTGCAAAGACTTCCTCTGGGGCCTGAACAAGCAGGGATTCCAGTGTCAGGGTGAGCTGTCCCTTGAAGGAATGTGGTCGATTATCAATCCAAAATATGTGCAGACTAATTTCCGCATCAAAGTCTGCATTCTGAATATCAGAATGGAAATATATGATGTACAAGTATGTTTCAGTGTGCACTCTGGTGGTGCACAAGCGATGCCATGAATTCGTCAACTTCAACTGCCCCGGAGCGGACAAGGGAGTTGACACTGACGTAAGATTTATATATCTCGATTGCAATATCAGAGATAATGCGCGAAAGACATTAACCAGTAGCTTGGAACTGGCAACAATAATCCTGATGTAATGAAGAGTAATGATGAGAACTACACTCACTTAACCCAGGAGAGTCCCCCCCCACCCCATTCCTGCTCTCCCACCTTATTATGTAACGGGTCTCGTTGCGCCTCGGGCGTAGATAAATTAATTAATTAACTATGGCCGCCGCGATTTGACGACAAATTTAACAGTCAATAAGTGGTTCTTGATGTTATGTCCTTCCATCTCATCCACCCACCTTTGACGCACGTATCCAGCTAGCTCCTTCATTATATTGCTCGCTTTCTCAGAATTCTAATTGACCTTTGGCGCACTTAGTGTAAGATTTCAGCGGGCAATATAGCCGACACATTTTTCTCTCCTTCATTTCTGATGTTTTGAGGTGATTCAGGGAGGACATTAGATAGAGAGAGAAAGAGGAAGACAGATAGCGAATGACGGGAGATGGGTTGGATTATATGTGAGGAGTGGAAACTGCTCTGATAAGCGTGAAATTACGTGCGACAGCCCCCTACGATATCCGTCTAAATCGAGAGAGGAGAGGCCTATTTCGCGAAATCACTCTCTCCATTTGAGGATCCGAGACAGCAGCATCGTTGGAAGGTCCACACTTATTCATCTCCCACCTTCTGTGACCATTGTGGATCTCTTCTCTACGGTCTCCTCCATCAAGTACGGTATATATGTAATTTGAGTTTCCATCAACAATCAATTACAAGCATCAGGCAAGCTTTGAAGTTTGTAAGAGATTTCAGCTGGGCCAGGAAAGAAGGGACATTAAAGTGCGGGGCCTTTTTCGGGAAGAGTAGATTTCTTTTAGTGTGTTGTTGCTGTGAGCAGCCTGCGTGCCATAGTGCATCCAATTTCGGAGAAGAGTGAAAAGGGCTGTCAATTTCACGGAGTAATGTCCCAGTGACTGGCGCTGGGGCATGAAATTAGCCTACGCAAAATTTGCGAATCTTGCTCAGAAAAAACACTCGAAAAATTATGAGAAATGCAAAATCCATACGGCATACTTAGCCGTATGGATTTTGCACCTGACCTTACCTATGTACACCACCAGGCGGGATTGTCTCATGACAACTGTAAAATCGCCTTGATTGTGTGAAGCAATTTCACCTTTACATTTTTACTTAGTTATTGAATATATTTAAGGGTATCAAGTGCACTTCGTGTGACTCGAACGTGCACCATCGCTGCCAACGCTACGTGCCAAATATGTGTGGAATGGACCATACCGAGAAAAGAGGTACTCAAAACTCCATCGACATAATCTTACAGATCTACACAATTAAATTTTAAAAAAATCCTTGATTTAGGCCGCATCATGCTGAATATCTACGTGGAGAAGGGCAATCTTGTCATTGAGGGTGAGACATTATATATTTTTTAAATAAATCTGCTAGTGCTTTATCTTCTTCCCACCCTAATCGGATATAAAAGAGAATAATATCCGTCAATATTAACACATTTCGGAAACAAAAGATCGCCACCAACACTGGCTCCATTCCCAGAATATCTCCCACTTTAATAGAAGATTGAAATGGAATCCCTTTGCAGTGAAACAGGCTCGCAATCTGATTCCGATGGACCCTAATGGTCTCTCCGATCCCTATGTCAAACTGAAGCTGATCCCAGCAGAGAGCGGCTGCAAGGTTGGATTTGTCGAAATTAAATTATTTAAAAAAAAATGAGTTTTCAGAGCAAACAGAAGACGAAAACTCTGCGTGCAACGCTGAATCCTGAATGGAATGAGAAGTTTAATTAGTGAGTGAACAGAAAGACGTGATATCACTGTTAAGCATTCACTGTCACTGTTAAGCACACCTTAGAGAAAATGAAATCTTGAAAAACAAATAAAAATGTTCAGCAAGCTCGAATCGGGCGACAAGGATCGTCGACTGTCCGTGGAAGTGTGGGATTGGGACAGAACGTCTAGGAACGACTTCATGGGATCTCTCTCGTTCGGCATTTCCGAACTTATCAAGGAGCCAGCTAATGGATGGTTCAAACTCCTGAATCAGGTACTGTTCAATGTCAATATACTAATATTATTGGAAACAGCAAAGGTTAATGCACAGACCGGGACTGTAATTCCCGGTCTGTGCATTAATCTTTGCTATCTCTAATACCTTACGCCTACTCGGCAATGATTAGAGTAATTACTCATATGAAAACTATTATACATTTAATCGTTGCAGGAGGAGGGAGAGTACTACAATATTCCCATTTCCCCAGAAATGGATGAGGAGGAGATGAATACGCTGAAGAACACTCTCTCAGATATGGATGTTAGTCATCAACTTTCTATATTTCTGATGACAGACTCGCTCTGATTCAGCGAGACTTTTAGCGAGACCTATCGATCAAAAAACGAAAATGATGAGTAGGGAAGCCCTAGAGATTTGGATGTTTTCGTCGGGAACGTCTGAGCGATAATTGACGATAGTTGGTGTGGAACCACATCGTTATTTGGATATCGCTTTCGCAAAAATGCTTTCATAGTTGAAAAAAACTTGCACGATGAAACAAATTAATTACGTCGTGCTGTTGATTATTCCAACCTTTATTTTTCAAAACATTATCATAATAGACAAAACGTGTCAGGTGAAGAACAAGGAAGATATGAAGAGCGGATCCAGTCGATCGTCATCAATAAAGCAGGATGTCATCAAAGCTTCCGACTTCTCTTTCCTCACCGTACTAGGAAAAGGATCCTTTGGAAAAGTTAGTAGAAACTCACTAAAACGCTAACTTCATTTTTTCATAAATTCTCTATACTTTTCACTATTACTGATTTTTTATATCTTTGCCATCGGGCATCTTTTTCTTTCTTTCGATGAGATCGAGAAAACGGAAACAATATCTGTAGCAGAGCATGTGGAATTCAGAGTACATGGCTCCCATAGTTTCTCTAATATCAATTTCGACATCTAACTGATGACTCTATTATCAGGTTCTCCTCGCCGAGCACAAGGCCACTCGTGAGCTATTCGCCGTCAAGATTCTGAAGAAGGACGTTATCGTTCAGGTACGATATTCATCAATATGACCTATCGCTCAATAATCATCACTGGCCTTGCAGTGTTCTCCCGCAGGGCGCAAGTGCCTTGATTAACGGGATGACCTTAACCTTAAACCAGGGAAAACCAGGAAAATTGCAGGACGACGACGTCGAGTGTACGATGACTGAGAAGCGAGTGCTCGCTCTCCCCGACAAACCGCCATTCCTTGTGGCCCTGCACTCCTGCTTCCAGACGATGGTAAAAATATCAGAGCATAAATATCAGAGCGTTTTGCAATTTATTCAACTCTGATGTGATGTATCTGTATGTATATCTGATGGCAGACTCGTTCTGATTCATCCCTAAGTTTTGGCGAGACTGAATGATCAAAAAACGAGAATGATTTGGTTTCGTAATATTTCGTGACACTCTTTCGCTTCTATGCTTGACAAGATATAACGTGAGAAGATGAGACCATTGGTCGTATCCCACATAAGTAAGTACCTCAGGACCGTCTCTACTTCGTGATGGAATTCGTCAACGGTGGCGATCTGATGTACCAGATCCAGCAAGTGGGCAAGTTCAAGGAGCCCGTCGCTGTGTGAGTATATACATGTACATTTAGCGCGACCGTACCCGGCCTTACCTATATACTCCACCAGGCGTGGCTGTCCCATGACAACTGTAAAATCGCATTGATTGTGAAAGCAACTTAAACTTTTACATTAAGCGGGTGCTTTGAGTTTGTATGACGGTTGATTCAGTGAAAAAATACGAAGTGAGAACTGTAGTCCCCGCATCGACGACTCGAATGGTTAAGCAAACGAGAGGAGTTGTATGTACGATTCAAAAGAAGATAAATTAAATGACAATAATTAATTAATTTCAGATTCTACGCAGCCGAGATCGCCGTCGGCTTGTTCTTCCTGCACAGCAAGGGCATCATCTACAGGGATCTCAAGCTGGACAATGTTATGCTTGAGAGAGATGGCCATATCAAGGTACAAAGCAACAAAAGAAACATACATAATAGGGTTCCGCAAGTGAAACATTTCGAAACAGAAACGCAAAATGAAACAGTCGTTTCCTTTATTCGTGTTTCACTCGGAAACGTTTCTCGGTCGAAATGAGAGGGGAAACGTTTCTCGAAGTGTTTCTTTTCCCTTTGTTCCCTCTCTTTCCCTCAGAATTCATTCTTCTCTTCACCGCTCTTGACGGTCTGAGGGGCGAGAAGTGAGGGGGGTCGTTTCCTTTATCCCCCTTCTCTCACGTACGAAGAATGGAAACAAGGGAAAGGGCATAGTAAAATGAGGGAAACGTTTCCCGTTTCCAATTAAAAATGGAAACATCACTCTCTCCTTTGTTCGCGGTTTCCAAAAGTGAGTCACTTGCGGAACCCTAATACATAAGGTGGTGGTGTTAATGTTAGGCATTATCCTCGCCTTTCGAGTAAAAAAAAGAAAAAGTATGTGTGGCCATTAGTTGGCATTCGGGACCATCTGTTAAAGTAATGATTTTTCCAGATAACCGACTTTGGAATGTGCAAGGAGGGAATTATCGGCGATGCGACAACGAAGACTTTCTGTGGAACACCCGATTATATTGCTCCCGAGGTAGGGATGCAAAGTTGTATTTAACCTTCAGAGGAGTTGTTATGGAGCTATATTTTTCAATACTTCAATTTGGATTGAATCCTCATGTTGTCAGATAATTCTGTATCAACCGTACGGGAAGACAGTTGACTGGTGGGCATTCGGTGTGCTTCTCTTCGAAATGCTCGCTGGACAGCCTCCATTCGATGGAGAAGACGAAGATGAACTGTTCACTGGTCAGTCAATTTCGTAAATATTGAAAAATATCATTTGATTGAAACGGTAATTTAGTTGGAACCTTCATTTCGTTCACGTGATCGATCACTCATAGACGCAATAAAACAATATAAACTTCAGCAATCACCGAGCACAACGTTTCCTACCCCAAGTCGCTCTCGAAGGAGGCTGTAGCAGTCTGCAAGGGATTCCTTCAGAAACAGCCGAGCAAGAGGCTCGGATGCTCCGCCAGCGGAAACAGAGATATAATCGTGCGCAATTCGCATTTTATCACTGCTAATATCACTAAAGAAAGATTTTTGTGGCATTAATATTCCTATGATCTACCATTGATAGCATACGTTCTCAACCATGGGTTGGTATGCATTCAGGACCATCCGTTCTTCCGTCGTATCGACTGGCAGAAGATTGAGCGTCGTGAGATTCAGCCTCCGTTCAAGCCCAAACTGGTCAGTCAATTACGGTAGCCGGCAGCTAACGCTTCAGATTTATATTCTTCGGGAACTTCCATAACTGGGCAATGAAATCCCTTTCGATACACCTCTATCTTCTCACCTCTTTTTTCATTGTGCATCCTTCTTGCTCCTCTTTCTATCTCAAACGTGCATCCCAACCGTGCATGGTAACATGGACAAGACATACTTAACTGTCTTCCCCTCTTTCTTCAGAATAATTTCGTGTTTTGACCAATCCCACGCAGCGGTGTGTGGCATTAGTCAGAGACGGAATTCTAACGTGCAAAGAAAATGAATACTGGAACACTTTGCAGTGTTTTTTGGCACACCACCTGATTGAATATTCAACTGCAAAGGGAACTATGTCGTATGAGAACCGAGTGGCTGAGAACCTACAAAAAATATTCTCCTTATGTCACCCTGTTCTCACCCAGACGGTTTTCATTCGTCATAGTACCCTGCAAAGTGTTCCCGTAGCCTCCCGCGTTCTCCCACCTGAATCTGTCGTGCACCCCCCTCTATCGTGCGTGTTCTCCATTGCAGAAAACGCCTACGTCGACGGAGAATTTCGACGTCGGCTTCCTGAAGCTGCCCCTGAGACTGACCCCGCCCGACTGGATGGTCCTCGAGAATCTCAAGGGCGACGAATTCGGCGAATTCACCTTCGTCAACCCCTTCTTCAATCCCACAGTGGACGACGCCGATCCTTTCGTTGAGAGAACCACTTTTTGATTGAATTTCTGGCACTTCTCTGGTTTTTGGCCCAGCCTATTCCCTCCCTATCATTCCCCCCTACTTCACATTTAAAGATGGTGGTGGCCTGGGCCAAAACAGAGAAGTTCCGAATATCTGAGGCTGTCTTGTCACTAATTCTGGCAAGAAAGCCCAGTGTTGATCCCATGTTTAGCATGGTAATTCTTCTCAGCCTGTCCAACTACCCACAATATTCCTGCCATTGTATCGAGAACACACCGTCTCTTCGTTTTCTTTCACTTTTCTTCTTCTTATACCAATATGAGCTTCTATTCCGAGCATGATCACATATATATTACTCATGTTTGGCCGTTACTGCATTCTTGCCTTTGCGGGACTGCTTTTTTGTACATTTTTGCATCGATTGATTGATTTTCTACTTCCGCAGTTCATTCCGCAACAAAGCATGGTCTGATGAATCATAGACTACTTTTGCATTACCGTGTTCAAATTCCCTCTCTCTTAGCCTAATCGTGTAGCGTACTCATCATGGCCGTAATTATGTTGTTGTTTCACGTTCTTCTTTCTCCTCTCCCCACTGTTGTGACTCTCCACTCTAGTACTTCCATGGTGTTCTGAGGCGTGCTCCGGACTCTCCTCAAACCTTTTCTTTCTCAATCTCACCTTTCCACACCCGCACAACATTTTTGGGGAGAGTCCAGAGACGACAAGATTACACAAATGGGATCGGGCGTGCTCTTGATTGTCATTTTTTTGTGCCAACAACGCAAGTGAGAATAAATTGACATGGGAGGCATCATTTCAGAAGTCGAGAGAGGACGTTTCCAACTTCGACTCAGAGTTCACTCACGAGCCTTGTCGACTAACGCCCATCGATCGTCTCTTCCTTATGAATCTCGACCAGGCCGAGTTCGAGGGATTCTCATTCACTAACACTGATTATCCCACTTCCTCCGCCTCCTCTCCTTCCATCTCTTCATCCGCATCCACTACAGTATAATTGAACACTATCTCCGGACAATACCGTACCGCCATCTTTTTCCGACCACCATACTTTAGCTACATCTTTGATTGTTTGTTTGGAAAAGTGTAATTGAGCCAAGACCATGCTGACTTTCCAGTAACCTTCTTTTCCTAGAATTTATTTCGTCCAGAGAAATATTCGTCCTATTTATTTTGACATCCAATATTGATACTCTATAATTCCTTAATACCATTTTCCAAACTTGTGGACCGCTAGCCGCTGATGCCATAATAGCTTGTGTGTTTAAATTCCTTCTTCTACTCATCCCAAATCGTTCCTGATCTGAGAATTCCTATCTAGTCTCTCTCCAGTTCTATATTTCCAGGCTTGTCTTTTCTTTTCTATCTTTATATTATAGTCTTGGAATAAACTAGTTTGTGAAGACCACTTATCGTTCAAGAAGGGTGTGAGACGCCAGGCATCATTAGATGGGTACTGAGGAGTTCAATCCTTGCAGGCGTTGCCCAGGTCTGGTATTCCCATAGAGGGCGGCAAATTGGTTCTAATTTTGATAACGAAAAGAACACGTGCTCTAAAAGTGTGGCCAGCAAGGGATCACCGCTCCCGCCTCGCCGTTCACGGCCATTCCTCGTATACATCACCAATAGTCTCATGACGATTGCAAAATCGCATATATGGAAGCAACTTTGCCTTTCAAATTTCCTTTCAAACTATAAGAACAATGGGTATCTAAAAGCATATGCAATTTGACTGGTCTCTGGTCATTCTGATAGTTCTGGGAACCTCCGTGGAATTTATTATCTTGTAGGGAGACACGAAGACGCTATAAATTCTGTGGTGACTTTCATGTCGCCCAACCATCCACTGTGGCGAAGCGATTGCTACGCGGATAACGCAGGAACTTTATCTGTGATGGCAACATAATCGATTCACGCGGGCGAATGAGAAGAGAATCTCTGTGACAGGAGTGAGAATGAAGAGAGAGAGAAGGGAGAGAATAATGGTTGGTAATTGGTGACTACGGACAGGGGGTTCTAGAGGTTGTATCCATCGGCTCCGTCCAATGCCGCCAGTCGGTTGAGGTACTCCCAGCGCGCGTAGCTAGGTGCCGCCCTGCAAGAAGAAAGAACTGTAGCCAAATGCGATTTATAAATTTCGATGTCTTCAGTATCATGAAAAGGTGTTCTTACTCATCAGAGAAGTCCGAAGGAGCGGAGGCTGATCGCTTGCCGAAACGAACGAGTGAGTTACGCATCGCTTTCTTTGATGGCCTGACACGTAATTTATATAGATTTATATTGAATCCTGACGTGAACCGGCGTCATTTCAAATTCGAAATCCACTTGGAAACTCCTTTACTTCTCCATTTCAAGTACCTCATCTCAACCGCCGTCAAAGAAGCTCTGCAAAATCTCACGACTATTGAGAGTTTCTGGTGCATCCCATAATAATGCAATCAGTTCCGGGTCTTGACACGGAAGTAGTAAGATTTCTGAGCTAGGTTACTAAGGTTGTCATGATTCGTGCTATCCTCACACGCCATCGGATTCAGAACTCGTGTTCGACGACTACGCATAAACTACCTTTTCACTTTTTTTGTGTACTAACTTATTCAACTTGAATTGCTATCCTAACGCGTTCACTAAAGTGACGCCTAAATCACATAGTCGCTGAAAAATTTACGTTTTCTTTCTCGGTTTAGTCGTTTTTTGTCTACTCTCAAAGTATCCTAGAGCTGGACGAACCAAGCAACAAAGAACATAGAAGGCGAAGGGAGATCTTCATCCCCACCATAAACTCGACATCGCATTGCCTTCGGGCGCACCATCAGCCGGCTTCTTCCACTCTCAACACCATCATATCTCCCTTTCAGCGAACCTCGTCTGACCCTCTCATTTAGCCATGCTCTCTCCTCGATCAGAGCAGCGAGAGAGCATGTGAATTTGAAAGAGTCAAACCATTCCTCCCTTTCAGCACATGGCTGAGAATGAGCGAATGAGCTGCGAATGGGCCTCTGGAGGGCCATTAATTCCCCGCCTCTCATATATGCCTACTTCGCACCAAGAATGAATGATGCCCGAAATGGGCTGTAAAGGCGCCCCCTTAGGATGGCTGAGATTACTTCCTTTTTATGTGCAGAGTCGTAAAAGTACCGTAGCCGAAAGCTCGAATCTCTTCAGTTTTTCTGATATTTCGAAATACTGTGGGGACAATAGTGAAAAAAAGATTCCGGCCCGAATCATCCTCTTTTTTTTTCCGTCTCTCCAGCCTCTCCACCCTCCCAGCCCTCACCTATCGTCCCGAATAAAAGAGTAATATGGTCAGCAGGGGATAAGTGAGTGTGTGTGTGTGCGGTTGTGTACGCGCGAACAAGGAAAAGTATCGTCATCCAAAGAATGAAAAGGGCAAATTGTGACTCCTTTTCGTTACTACCACAAAAGGTGCTTTTGTAGCTATAGGCTTTTGAATTGAGCGGAATCGGGAGAAAGTGCCGCACTTTCCCTGAATAGAAAAGCTAATCTGAGTTTGGAAAAGGGAAAACCGACAGGCAAGGCGTTCTTTTCAGTAATGACGAAGAATAATTTTCTATGATTGGAAAACAAATCTATATCTGTTCCCGTTAAGTATAAGTGCCTTAATGCAAATAATATGGTGGCTCATTTCGATATACGTCTTCGATCGCATTTCGCCGTTAACTAAACTTTAAACATAAGGCTAAGTAATTGTGGGTACCTGTTAGCCATAGCATCAACTGCCAGAAGGGCCAGCACCAGGAAGACGATGAAGGATCGGAACTGCATTGTGGAGAGAAGGATAAGAGAGGGCTAGTCGACTCGACGGCCACGAATTGAAGTGAAGCAGAGGACCGTCCGCTGGTCCCTTTCGACTCCGCCCCTCTTATTCGCCCCGCCCACTTTCGAGGGTCATGAGGCGGATTCAGGGAAAAGGTCTTGAGAAGATGACGAAAAATGATTATATGAACACCTCGAGATGGAAAGAGCGATGAAACGATGAGGACCGTATTATTCACACGTGTGACATCTATGAGCACGATGAACGTTTCGGCAGAGAACAGATCGAAAATATGCGAGATCTGCTCTCACTTTATATTTTGAATTGTCGACGTTTTTGTCAGTCCTCACGCAAAAAAGTACAGACTGGACGGAGACTGCGGGAAGAAAGGAAATGAAGGGCGAAGTGGAAATGAAGTGGTCGGTGAGGGTGGATCGCAATATTTGCTTCCAAAAATAGTTAATATAATTTACTTTTCTGCAAATGTATCAAATCTAATCGATGCTGCAATTTCGCAAAGAAAAAGTGTGCATGCATTTTTTTCTAGCACACGAATTGTTTGAGAATGAAATCATCCAGTATCGAGTTTCTTTCGGATATTCGAAATGCCGGACAAAGTGTCTTCTTTCCTCGAGTGATTTCAACTTCGTGTTTGTCATTCCTCCTGAATGCGGCCGACACAGCCGTCATTTGTCTTATGATGAGACGTCTGGTGATGGATTGTCTCCCAGAGGAGTCTTCTGTCCCTTCGTAATGCATTACACGCCTCCACTTTCGTCCCTCTAATCTCGGAAAGGAAAAGACAACTCGAGAAGTTCCTTCAAAGGGGCTTATCCGTCTCCTCTTGAAACGGGGGCTCGCATGCCATTTTTCTAGGGGGAATTATGGCTGAGAACGGACGGAAGCAGTCTCATACCGTAGGCGGATGAGACAGGATCCGTAGAAATGTCAAGTGGAAGAGGAGCGCACCCAGTGGATTAGACAGGCCAAGGAGGAATTTCCATTTCTACAGTCGCTGGCGCTGACAGTATAAGGAATATACCGTGTCCATGCCATCGACAGAGATTACTTCTTCGCTTCTTCCTTCGACTAGGAAAGGATGCGATACAATACTATTGCCACATCTATTCTCGCGATGTAGTGATGTCATACTTAGAACCGAAACACCCGTCCGCATAGTATTCTTCGTCACATTTTCGCAGTGTTTCATTTAATAAAAAATCTACTCCCGAGTCTCTTTTGTAATTACTTAAAAATAATACTTAGAAGATCCTTCTTCAACGGGCGATGCCGCGAAGATCACAAGTTCTCCATTATTCTTTATCGCGTGCGAGTGGAGTCCGATGACGATAGGGGTTTTATTAGACGACGACCTGGTGGATCGCCCAACAACTGTGTACGGCATTCGAGCTTACTTCTCGATCGAATCTAACCATCTGGTGATGTCACATGAAGAACGATATTATCGCATGTAGGACCAGAGTTCTGACAAGTTTGTTTTCACACCTTTATCGTGAGCTGGTAAAGGAATACGAGATGGTCTGCATCGAATACGGGGGAGTATGCAAGATTAATGCGAGACAGTCTGACAGAAATCAGGGGGGAGAAAGTCGAAAAAAGCAATGAACAGAAGCTATCGAGAAATAGAAACGGAGAGCTGCAACAGTCGCTGGGAACGGTGAAATGTGTCGTGAACATCTCTTACAAGTACGTCTCGGGTCCCTCGATCAGGTCAAGGCGTATCGTACCGGGTACTGAATTTTTTTTAATTTTATCACCTGTTTCTTTAATAAAGTGCATGTATATCAAAAAGATCAGTTTGTAATGCAATTTTAGGATAATTTATTCTTACGGAGATTTTCATCGGCGTCATTGGCCCCAGTGGAAATTTTGTCGTTTGGCTCGTCCTGAAATGTTGCAGTCTTTTTTTCTAATCTAGTGCGGTTTAGTTTAAAAATAGAGTGTCTCAGCCCTTGGAAAATATTATTCACATCTGATGGAATGTGTGCTTTTCTTCTAAGCGATAATCTATTTTTTATGATATCGTATTTCTTATATTCTGGGCAGAACGGTTTAACTAAACCGAAAGCTAAGAGTTCTTCGTAACTAAAAATATTTACGGCAAATAAAATGATATGAGCATGAGTTATTCAATGCCTTCTCAAATTTTTACCATGTCGCTTGTGCAGAGGGCTTTGGCCCATTCCGACCACTTCAGTTTGATTGATCCGAAAATGAAAATGATGATGAATGTTCCATATACCATGCCTGAATTATCTCAAGCTCAAGAACGGCATGTGAGATTAGAAGGCTGCACATATTGTGCTCTCGAATTATGATGCTATTTATGATGCTACGAATTTAACGAGTATTACATACATTCTTTAACGAAGTTCTTAGATTGCCAATAGCTGTAGTAGATCTGTGAGGAGTTCAATTTATCAAAAAGTTTTTATATTAAAACCTCGCAGAAGTTGCCCTCGTATTGGCCATAGCATACACACTTGTGCGTGGTCTTATCACATCTTCCTGAAAATGTATTCTGGAGTACAGATAAATAACGGTAGATAATTAACCGTTGGGCGAGCAAGGAACGATAGTGCAGTTGTTGATCAGAGTCTCACACTGGGCTCCCTCATAGTAATCATTGCACTCACACTTTCCTGCAATTAAATATTTTTCTCCGTCACGCATCTGAATTCCACAACTCATCAAACAAATCCTCACCACTCATTATGTTGCCAATCTCGGTTTCTATGCAAACGCCGTGTTCACAGTTTCCAATCTCACCACAACGATCGCAGGCTTCTCCATAGTAGGGATATTCACAGTCTCTGCAAGGTAATTACTGGTTCAAATTCGATTTTTTTCAATATTTCAATATACTTTAAAAAATTTTTTGAAAAAGTTGAATTTCACGATGGAGTGAAGGGATGCTTGGTCAAAGTGAAGAGAATCTTACGAGCAGGTTCCATTAGTGCATGTACCATGAGGACATCCCTGCGGACAGTGCTCCACACACGCCTCTCCGTAGTATTCCGCGTCACAGAAGGCCTGTTATCGTGCGTTTCAAATGCTCAGCAAAACTCAATGTGCTGGTTAGCGCATTGATTGTCTGGAAGAGAGAAGAAGGGAAGAGGTAGGGAGGAGGAGAGCAGGTAGATCACTAGACTCCTCCCAGCCTCTTCCTTCCTCCTCCCTCCACTCAGTTCGTCAAACTACGAGTGGAATGGGAAATAATCTCACGATATCACGATGTGAGATATTTCAGAATACAGTACAACATAGCCGAGATATCCAGCAAATAATAAGCTCACCTCCAATTTGACTGCAGCGATGACGAAATCACGCACAAGAGAGTCATCATCTGTCTCCTTCCATCTTTCAATGATGTCCATATCCTGCCAATTAAATCTCTTCGTAGTTGCTAGAAAATCACTCACATGCATGACGGGATGAGTAATATTGGCGATCGGAAGGATTATTCCATTCTTGTGAGCTTGTTTCGTGATCCAATCCGAATAGAGCAATGCCTGAACGAGGTAATGCCAAATGATCTTGATGCATTGTCACCCCATAATATCATGAGTCGCGTTCTTGAGCGTCAGAGTGATGTTTCCCTTCTCAAAAGGTGAAAGTTATTCAAAATTCAAAGAGAAAAAAAACGGGACCGTAGCGAAGATATTCGTCCTTGTGTGAGTGACTTTATCGAAGAAGAAGCGAACGATTGCATCCGCTCGAATGTGCGTGTTACTCGAAGTTCGTGAGAAGGTGGCCGTAGTCTATAGTAGAAAATAAGCATGCGAGTAAAATTGCTGATGAAATCCAAGAATTCCAACGCAACAATTATCAGCTAATAAGTAAAAGAAACATAGCATTCGTACGATTAAAAATTTCTCACTTTGTAGACATCGCAGGTGTCAGCAGCTGGTCCAGATTTGATGCACACTTCTAGTTTGGTGGCGTCTTAATCAATAGTTACGACGTATTACACATGGGAACAACTCACTCATAGGAAGATTTGTGCCAACATACGTCATCTGCTTGATGAACTGTCCGGGACGTGGATTTATGGTCTGAACCAGATGATTTGTGAATGTGATGAGAGAAAATGTTGTTGTTTCGATAGAATAGTGAATATAACTGAGAACTTCGATCAGATTGGCAAAAACTCATTGCTATTACAATTAAAAATATATAATAGTGAGTCCTTGCTGAACTAAGCTCAACTTAGACTTCTTTTATTAGACCGACTACTACGGTAACACAATTTGATAATCCACATGTAAAAGCCCACGGGATCTCTACTTAAAAAAACTATCTGATAGAAACTAGCATATTCATAAGGACTACGGTAGCCACACACGTATTGACGATGTGAGGGGGCAATATCAAGTTTCTCTTCGGGGAAAATCTCTACTTGTCCTATTCCCCTACACGTCTTCTTAGCACACTTTTTTTGCTCGACCTCTTCTCGCTCATTTTCAGATTCGGAATTCTCGTTTCTATACTCTCACTGAAGTAATTGAACACGCACTCAAATTCAGAAAAAAAGTTGATGAATTGGGCGGTTCTAGAGGGAACAGAAAAAAAGGAAGGAGAAAGATCACAAATATTTATTTGCACAGAAACTTTCTCACAATTGGACCTACTAGAAAACATGAAAAAGGAATCGCTGTTTTTGTCCTCCTGAGAAAACTGACGTTGTAAAATGCAAAAGAAAGATAAATGATAAAAAATATCCTAGATTTTATTTTATGAGATAACAAGAACATACATGTTGATCATAATCCAAAAGAAAATTCGGGGACTAATTCGAATTTCGCTTAGCCACCTTCCTACGGCAGTTAAGCAAAAGATGTCAGGTAGTCGATAATAAACAACTTGCCTCCAGAATGGCTCCAGGTAGAACGAAGACAACGATACACATGAGGGCATAACAAGGCTTATCCATTCCGAAGGGGCGATAATCAAGTCGTCAACCTCGGATAAATCAATTATTTGTATTAAGCCATTTGAATTGTAAAAATAAAAGGATGTAACCATGACGGTTCTAGTAAGTAAGGACAAGTTATTAGAAGAAAAGACCAGAATGAGTTGGGTAGGAAGGAAACAAGATTTTATACGCGTCGTGAATGTTTCTGGAAGCTAGGCTCCGCCCTAAGGAAAACTATCGCTAGAGACAATGGATATGAGAGAGATTGCGGAGGCTGCTTGGCAAATTGGACAACTTCGGTGGAATATTGATTTTAGATGAACACAAAAAGGAACTATTAAGTTAATATACGACTACAAGCAATTAATTTTCCGTCGTTAACTACGAAGCTATCCGAACTCAATTTCTCAGCGTGGAGGTTCGCGCTGCATATTTAGCAGTCCCCCCGCAATATTGTTTGAAAATAAAAGAAAAAGTATATCAACCAGATCTCGTTAAAATTTAATATTAAATGATAATATTTAATGATGATTAAATCATTGTTTCTGAGATCAGATAACAGATTTTAAGCAGTAATAAATATTAAAAGAATTTAAGAGTATTTTGCGATATTTCGTTAATGTCAAGATAAATGAGTCTACGAATACCTTTTCTTCCAATAAGCCTCTGACAGCACATTTCCTTACATACTTATCGTCGGCATCGTTACGTTGAATGGGCTCAAGGCATCAGAACAAACATTAGTAAGTAGTATTTGAATCACGTAGCTTGGAATTGGAACGACTTGTACGGTAACCTCGAATTAGTTTTTTTCTTGGCACATTTTCTAATATAGCCCTTTTTAAATAAAAAAAATCAAAATACATCAAGTAGGAAGAATTCTTTCTTCGTCTTCCTAGTACATTAAATTTAATTTGTAAAATATTTTCAAATGATATTACGACAATTTACTTTCCAAGTATCGAAAATTGGTGGTTTGATTTCTCGGTTTGTCTTTTCGCTATGGAGTTTCCGCTTACTATGTCTCTCCTTCGCACTGCTCATGAAAAGAACATGTGAAAGTGAGCAAGCCTGAGGAAATTGAGACGTTGGTAGAGGCGCATATGAAATTATTGGAGATGAATTAGAAAGAGAGAAGTGCAAGAATGAGCAAGTGGGAGAAGTAACGGAACTTCTCAGTTTTTGGCCCATGCTACGACCGCTCTGAAAGTGAAGGGGTAGGGAATGAGAATGATAGCGAGGGAGTACCCTGCTGAGAAATTGTTATGCCAAATAACTACTAAGGACGGGGAAAACATCACTGAGGACACTTTGAAGCGGAGAACTATCTCGAGTCAGCTCTCAAAACGTCACTCATGTAATCCGTGAACTTTTTTATTAACAAGAGTTTATAGAGTGATCGAAAACAGAAAGGATTACGGAGATGGAATCGATCCTTCGCAAATAATTCAAGAATATATTAGTGCCTTCTCAAGAATCATCATCATCCCAGCTGTTCCATCCTCCATAATAGAGACTTCCCATGGCAATGATGAGCAAGAAGAAGGCATTGAGGATGAAGTATAGAGTTCGAGCTGTAGTCTCGCTCATCTTAAAAGGAGCAGTTTCATAAGTTGATAAAAGGAAGCGAATTTCGACAATGGTCACCTTGACAGTCTCGGGAGCCTTTCTTTTTTCCATCATTAATCCTACCTGAAATGTCTTTGTTTTGTGAACAATAAAGTGTAATAACTGACTGTCGGTCCATAGATGTTCGATAGAACAACCAGACCAATGAAGCTAACGATGATTTGGATGATTGCCGTGTAGTGCATCACGACTGGAAACGGCAATTATTGTGTCATGGCAATGCATTCATAGTTCTGGCTTCTTCTTAATGATTTGTGGAGTCTTCTTAGTAGAGCATGTGAAAGCAGTAGAAGTGGACACCGGTTGACGGTACTCGTGCTCACACATGCTCTTCTAAGAAGACTCCACAATGTTATTCATTGTGCTGATAATAACTAAGTATAATGTATTTTAATTATTTTCCATCAATCAAATATTGCTGAATACCTAGCAGTGGTGTTCCGTCAGCATCACTTGGGAAACCCTGAGAGATGGACCCGATCTGTTTGGTGATCAGCAGTAATGGAAGGGCGAGGAAGATGAAACTCTGGAAACGTGCAAGATACAGTTTTACTAATTTCGGTAAGATGGTAGTATAGAAAGAATCCTACCTTCTTCGTATCGAAAATAAGCGTAGCTTGAACGAGCCTGCAAATAATGAGAGAGCTTATCTTCGAAAGTATGTCAGAACTCACAGAGAACACGCGACAAGGGGCAGTCCAAATCCATAGAAATACTTATCGTTGATTCGTGTGAAGCTCAGTGTCACCACAGAAGCCATCTCAACAAATAATGGTTACTGGCTATTCAAAAACTATTCTACCTTGGCATTTTCAATGTAAGGCTGCCCCTCCTTCCATGGGCCTCTGAAAACATCATTTGTATTCCAAATGGGATTCATACTCACACTAAAGTTCATGATGTACAATGAACTAACTTCAATTGTTCAGGTTTTACGTCTGCTTTCATGACTGTATTGAAGGCGTGGATATAGTCGAGAACAAAATCACCGATCTGAATATGAATATTTTTTGTATTTTCGAAATTTTCTTCACCATAGGTGTGTTTCTCTCCTGTTTCAGCTGCCGGGCGGAATGCTTCCTCTGATTTCGATCATCAGAGAACCATACTCTGAATAGACAATGTGTTCTCTATCCCCATTACACGAGCTCCAATTGATGTGCTGCGATAGATAATATAGATAATATTAGCTTTAGTACAGTTAGTTATTCTATTCTGCAATTGTGCTGAGATCAACATACTCTCTGAGATTGTGCTGAGTCGACATGATGATCGTACAACGTTGCGTATCGTAAGGGAAGTCACGATAATTAAAATCGCATGACGACTTTACAGAAAATTTCTTCTGGAATTACATTCAATGAACACCAAAAAAATTGATAAACTTTCTTACATGCATTATGATTTCTCCAGTGTACTTGACCGTGAGAATAGTCGTATATCCTTCTCCGGATTCCTGTTTACGACTTTCGCCGGGATCTCTAAAAATTTCAGGTCGATCTCAGAATATCTTTCAAAACTGACGCTGTCTTGAAATAAACCGAAGGGGTCCACGGCCGGAACGAAGTAATGTACTCGTTGAAGCTCCGTGAGATTAATTTGATCTAAAATAAATTATTTAGAAAACACAAGTACAACAAATCAACTAACGTTATCGAACTTGTCCGGTTGCCACGTGTACAGCGGATCTGTCCATTTCTGAAAAAATATAAGTTTGGATGTTTTTCAAATCTTTAAAACCCACCAAAGTCACAGCTCCATGAGCTGTCATTGTTTCCTCATCTTCATCCTGTAATTCCATAGCAAGAGAGTTAATGCCGAGACTTATACCAGGGGTTCAACATGATCGATTGTGTAGGTTGCATCTATTTTGAGGGCGAACCGTCCGTCGCCCGGGGGCGGCTTCTTCCTGTGTCCCTCCTTCTCCTGGTACTTTTGAGCGATAGTGTAGAGCAATCTGGAAAAGTTCGTATATTAATAATTGATACTCAGTAATTCTCGGCATGGTTGTCTCTGTGGAGTCTTCTTAGTAGAGCAAGTGTTCGTGCGAGAGAAGGATAAAGGGTGATGATGGTGAATCAACTCTTATCCAACTCTCACGCGAACACTTGCTCTACTAAGAGGACTCCACAGTTCGTATACTGATCGTACAGTTCGTATAGTTCGTATTCGTATACTGTATCGTATTCGTATACTGAGCAGTTCGTATACTAGAGAATCTTTTTAGAGTGTATTCGAAAGCCATCGAAACTTGTACCCGACACGTGGCAACCCGACAAGTTCGATAACTTTTGTATTTTTAGTGCTTTTTCTTCTAAATAGTTGATTCTTCTTAGGATGGTAAAAACTAACTGTGTCTCCTTGTGGAAGGTCACACTCGAATCGTGCAGCATGCTCTTCAATTTTGACTTTATTCGGTAAATCGATTAATCTATTGCAGTTCTATTATTTTGTAATCTATTTCTTCCATTTGATAATATTTGGTAAAGCTATTAATAAATCTATTTCCATTCTCACCGACTCGCTCACTCCAAGCATTCCCGCGAATGCCATTACATCGCTGAGGTCGAAGTCGACCTTGCCATCATTCGCCGCCCGGATCGATGTTATCAGAACGAGGGTGATAAGGAGAACTCTCCGGAGAGTTCCCATCTGAAATAGAACAATTCGGTAGATCAAGGAATGCAGAGAGCCGAGTAGAATCGTTGGCAGCACGATTGTAAATGAACGAGAGCAGCTCTCCGAGGCTTCTATAAACTATCCACAGTTTATCATACAGCTCTCCAGAGCCTCTTCGGTTACCTGATTACTCGCATTGACTAACATCGAGAGAGAATGGAAATGCGAGAGAGTCGAGCCAATCGTCCTGGTCTGTGCATTCTAAACAGTGCACGTCAGCAAGCTGCAGTAAAGATCCCGGACTCTCAATCTTTTACCAATTCAAACCATTAAGTGAGGGATATTTCCGAGTGTAATTGCCATAATTCGGTCAATCTCGGCCATATGGCAGGCGCGCTCTGTTGATTACGAGGGCCGAATGTCGAATCTGTGGCAGATGATGTTAAGTGGTCAATCGGAGTGCGTGTTTGTTCCCCGGAGTGGTCGGCTTGATCTAGGAGAAGACGGCGGAGAACATGGACAAATTGAGCAGCGAGTCAAGTGGTCTGGTCAATCTCCTCTACCCCGAGCGTTCAACAATGATGTCTTATTCGCTTTCCTAATGGTTCCACTGTGCAGAACTCCCATTCCTTCTAGAAAGACCCGCGTGTTTTGCCTCTTCTAATAAATGGGCCCCGCTAATGGATCGGTGGGATCAATCACAACACCTTGGTGTGCCTCCTCGAGCTCTTTTATCCACCCGCCAGTCTGTCACAAATACCTTTGTTCGTCCCTCCTTCCCTCCCAAGGAACAGAGGAAGGAGGGGAAGATCCGCCGTTGCGATAGGGTCACCCACTTTCACTACTGAGCGTTCGTCTCATGACTTTAAGCAGCCATGTTTGTTTTCAATTTGGACATTGAATGCTTCCATGCATTTGCTCTCACCTCTCGCTCGCCGGACTTTGGAAGTAGTAGCCAGTGTGCAATCCGTACCAGAGGGCTCGCTCGCTCTCACTGAAACCTAGTACATGGCAAACAAAGGCGCCGCTTGTTACTCAACTTCCGCTCATCTTTTTGTCACAGTGTGCGCGAGAGTACAGAGGGACTCTCTCAAACACCCCTCCCCGTCTCCCATCCTCTCCTTCTTCTCGACAAAAAGAAGCATGAGCACAAAGACGACCGCGCACTTCCGGAGTCTTCACGTGAAGTGGAGGGCGAACTGAGCTAAATCCATTGTCCCCTCGAGGTGTCTCTCACTCAGATCAGATCAAGTTTTGCGCAGCAATTAGGTCGACGTTCTTACTCGCCAGCCGCGCTCGCTCGCATATTTTCACACGTTTTGTCCATTCGCCCCCTCATTTCTGTTTACATCTTCTCAAAATGCCGCGAATCTCACATCGGAACGCGTCTTCGTCAGGATTCTCGATGGATTGGTCATTCTCATTCTCCAACTTCCATCGTTTTATGGCCGTCTTGCCATAAAAAGACAGCAGCAAGTCTTCCTATCTCTTCCTCCTCCGCATTTCATTCATTCCCACTGCCCTCGCATCTGTTCCGCGCTTTTCGAAGGAACCAGCGCGCTGTTCGAGTCTATATTTCCTGACAATAGAATGACCGGCGGGCTTATGTGGAGGAATGGAGGAAGAGGGGCTAAAAAGCGGCGGGGAGCGGAGGAGGAGGAAAGAAAGGGAGACATGTTATTTAGTGGTCGGGCATGACAATGGGGCTATTACGCGCTCGTGCACTTTTGGCAGATTGAGCCGTGATTTTCCCGCGGTATCGCCAATCGCATATGCGCCCCTCGACAAAGGTCGTTTCACATGATCAAACGAGTCTCTCCCCCCCCCCTCTCCAATCTGCTGTCTAATCTTTATTCCCTCCGCAGCGAGAGCTTGAAAGTAGAGTCCACTCTTTCTCCCCTCTCTCCCGCCTCGATCTGACACAATGTCCGGCTTTTTTGCCGTTGTCATAGAGATTTGTCGGCGCGAATCATCCCGAAAGGAGGCCCCGGACTACTATTCCGAGCGTGTGCGCGCTTTTCCATACTCTCTTTGCGCCATGTAAATATATGAGGGGTGAGAGTTTGAGCCCGGGGGGGGGCTGCTCTCGATAGGGCTTCTCCCTTTTGCTTCTCATGAATTATTCTTGGACACATCATAAATACAATTTAGGCCTACTCCTTTTACTCGTCTTCTTCTCTTCTTATTCCTTCCCGTTTTTGATGCTCAGTATTTGTGACATTTTTTAATGTTTTTTGTATTAATTTATTGAAGTAAGTGTAGATACTGAATTGCCAACTTTACTATGAACATTTCAACTAGTCTATTGGAGCTCGCGCACCCCGATTTGAGGCAAATCACATCTCGGATTCTCAAGTAGGAGAGCGGATAAAGAGGGTAGAGAATCCCTCAGTCTGCTACTTCTTAGTCGCACTGGTGACACATACACGACTTGATTGAGGGTCACTCTACGCTATCTCTGCCCTCTCCTCTTCGACCCCCAAAGGGGAAGGAGGGGAGGGAGGGGAAGAAAACGAGACAAGAGCAGAGATTGCAGCTCTATTCTCTTCCCCTTCTCCCTTCCGTAACTTGACTGATCCAATCACTATCGGCTGTTCTCCCCCCCCCTCATCCCATTTTCACTGTAGCTTTCTCTCCATGCGTGTGACTCTTGTCCTTGTGTTGCGTGTGTTTGACTTGGCGCTTTTTCCTACTTATAGTGTTACCCACTTGGAGATATTCTACAGAGAAAGAGGAGACACCGCTCAACCCGAGTTCCATTTTGTTTGTGCAAGAAGGTTGGTATAGAGGCGCGCGGAGCGAACACGTTTGTTCAATGCAGTGAAATGAATACCAATGAATTGGTTGATTCTGGATGTAGAAAAAGAAGAGAGAGGGACCCTACTGTCTATGTTCAGTTACTCTCCTTAAGAGGGGGCTAGTACCCGATCCAGTGAGTGCCTTCCCTCTCAATATGCCGCTCTCAAGGTGTTGACCAGGGTAATCCATGCCTATTTTCCGGGTGCTGTTCCCTCTCTCCCACCAAAGAGTAAAGGGATAGGTCCTCGGGGAGCCGCAGTTATTAGCCGCGCAATGATGTTTGCGAGTGGTGTTGTAGAGAGAAAAGAAGGGGGATGGGAAGGGAAAGAGATAGCCCCTCCGAAGTGGAGCAATTGCCGGGTTTTAGAGCAGCAACACACACACACTCTCTGGCTAACCACCAGATTCGCAGTTTATTCGCCCCGCCGAAAGTAACTGCTGTGAGAGAAATGTAATGAGATCTTCGGATTGATTGGCTAGATGTGTTGCTGTTAACCTCTGGTTCATCCACGTTGCCATCACTCTTATCTTTTATTGAGGCTACTTGAATGCTGTTGCCTTCCAGTCTAAACAAAGCCTCTCAAGTCCTCGATCTCCTATCTAATTTTTTTGATGAGCCAGGAAACCCTATACGGACCCCTCCTCTCAGTCATTCACTCGCTCCTCATCCATCATCTGAATGTCAGCCTCATGCCGGGTCCTTGATTGCTCATTCCACCATATTTTCTATCCGGTTGGGTCCTTGCAGGAAGCGAGGATGATCATTCATAGATTATTTTGAATTGTATCCTCGTGGCATCTTCAAACTGAGAGTTTTTATGCAATGATTATCTTCGCTGTGCTATTCGGCTCTTTAAAAAAAAAAAATAAATTTGAGCCGTTCGTTAAGGCAACCGTACCATCGTACACTAATTTCGGCATGCAAAAAACTCCAGACCGGGGGGATAGGGCTATTGTCCAAAAAAAAATACTGGTAAAAGGCCTCTCCGTAGAGGGTTTATTATCTGCTTGAGCGACTCAGAGACAACTAAGGAGCGGAGGGAAAGAGGGGGAAGAGAGATGTAAGGAGGGGCAGACAGGTGGGGAGGAGAAACGATACAATAGTGGTGGAGGGGGTTGTCCTACAATCACTTTGAGAATGAATCAATTGTCATTTACATACTTTCATCGCACTTACTTTTACATTATGTCTCTGCTTCGTCAGAAAGTTTTTCTTTCAGATAACTAATCAGCCATTTTCTCTTATAATTACTCTGAGACCTTCCCACTAAATCATCTTCGCAACATCTTCAACGCTCTTAACAATTGTTCAGTTGATTTATGTTCCCTGTCCTCATTATCCTCTTAGTGTTTTGTCCCTTCGCTCACTCTACAGTCATTTCCTATGCATGCATTCATTCTCTCTTCCTCTCCTCACTCTGCCCTTATATCAGCTCGTGCATTGTCGCATCTCTCCAGCAAGATCTGCGGCCTCCCCCCCTCGAGAATTATATCTTACATTAGTGCTTATATACGAAAAATCACGTTTTGATATTGCAGATAAATGCGGCTTATCCTGGGCATCCTTTCGTTATTAACCACATCAGCAGCTCTCAAATGCCACGCCTGCCTCACACAGTGCAAAACAACCGGATCAGGAACGGTCAGATCTTAAACATCGTTACACTAATTACTTTAATTCGTTGTTCTAATTCACAACTCTGTAAAGCAAATCTTAATTGTGCGAGCGGTCTTAGACCAATTATCCGATAGAATGAAGTCGTGCCGGTAGTTCGAATGTGAGTGTGCAAATTGGCGTGAAGGAATGGGGAATTAGTGTCTCGAGATAATAGGAGAAGATGAGATGCTGAGATTGTATCAATCATCGACTGTCCAAGGACATTGAATTGCATCCCTCTCTCTCACGCTAATCCATGAGAATTCGAAGAGAGGGTTTGAGAATGAGAACTAGGGCACCGTGCCAGTGGCTGAGGAACTATTTCAGAGGTACAAAATACAATGAGAGTATAGAAAACAAAGAATAAATTGCAGATAAGTGCGGAAAAATGTGACTGTGTATCGGCGCCCAAGGACATGTGTGAGGGAAACGCCTGTTTCGCCAAAATTGAGCTATTTACGGATGAGAAGACGGCTATCATGCAGGTGTGTTGATTATATTGTTACATTTTCGAAAAAAAAATTAATTTAAGAAAGGCTGCATCACGGACGTTCCTGGGGGTACACCCGGCTGCCAGTATGCCTCCAACTCTGATACTATCCATTGTTTCTGCCAGGGAGAGAAGTGCAACAACCGAATGGCGGTAGGTATTTCCATATTGAATTTGATTTTGATGTCGTTGTGCATTATATAGCAGTGATAGTCTCATGAGCCCGATAGTGTTTGGAACGGCCATATGCAGTCAAAAAACGTGTTCATGCTCTCGAAAGGAGCCGAAGTGTTCGCAATCGAGAACTATAATGAAGAGCCACTTAATAGGAGAAAATAGAAAGTGGCCGGGCAAGTTCCAGCAGTGCAGATAATGTGATTAGTTGATAGGGTTCAGTAAGCAGAAAGAGATGATCTGGCACAAACAACTAAATGTACCATAGCTCACTTTCATGCGGGAAAGCAGATGTAAAAGTGTGTATCGTCCAGTTTAAAAAATGATCGTGTACAATTGAGAGAAAAAAACTGAAAGCTAGGAGGGACTCATTTAATTCATTTTACATGGGAATGCAAAGTAATATTTTCAGTTGAATGACTTTGTTCCTGCTCGTCTTCCATCAGTCGAATGTTGTGCGTGCTCGGAGAAGCATGGAGAACACTGCTCCCATGTTAGTTAACTTAAAGTTCACAAATGTCTTATACTATGTGCGAGTTCATCTTATACCAGTGAACAATCGCTAGATAACATTTTCAAAAAGTGCCGATCCTAAAAGAATTGGCATGTTGCCAATCGCTAACAAAACCGTTAATAAGAATTTTCTGCGGTACTCCAGTACCGAACTCTCTGTAATCGAATCCACTCCACTGTAAGCAGATCCTGATTATAGGACGAGTGCCCTCGCAAGTGCACCGGCCACTATTGCGTTGTCGATTTTGATGGATTGGAACAGGTGATCAAATATCGTATACTGAGTTTTCCCATTTTCAGTTTCGTGATCATGATTATCGTGAAACATGATTACGAAAGGCAAACGTGCCCTAGAAGTCTGGCCAGCAAGGGATCACATAGGCCTCGCTGTACCCGGTCTTTCCTGTGCACACCACCAGGCGTGGTTGTCTCATGGCAAATGTAAAGTCGCCTTGATTGTGGAAGCAACTTTACTTTTTTTCACCACATTTGAACCCGATAAGGGAAAATGTCTAATAAGAAAATAAACTCGTTGATGTAATCCCTAGGAATTTCTAATGCCACTCACGTCGTTTATTGGTCGCGTTCTCGCAATACCATTTTGCCATGCGTGCGTCATTTGAATTCAGTTGGAGTTGCGTGAGCGACGGTAATCCTACCTTCCACGCTATTCCATTGGTCTTGCTGGTGACGTTGAGTTCTCGTGCAATTAACAGCGAGTGTCAAGCATTGAAAATTCAAAAATCGATATTTCAGGGATGTGGGCTGGGATATCCACGTTTGCAGTCCTTCCTTCGGATGCCCAAGTACACGGAATGGCAAGGACAGTCTATCTGCGCAAGGTAGTCAATAATTAATCGAGACAAAAAAGGGCAAAAAGTTGCGACCATGGTAGGGATCGAACCTACAATCTTCTGCTCCGTAGGCAGACGCGTTATCCATTGCGCCACACGGCCATGTCTTCTCTCGCGGCAAAACGCGCTCGTGTCTCTCTCGCTTCATAGCTGTCTTTTACAGCGGGAGAGTAGAGGGCGAGAAAGAGAAGAGAGGGAAAGAGACCTTGCTGTTATTTGCAATGTCTCACTCTTCTTCACACTCAATTGATGAGTGACAGCTCGGATGATTGAGGAGAGCAATAGATATAGAATAAGACTGAATCCAAATTTGATGCCAGAGCATCAGAAATGCAAAAATATTGTGGTGAACTGAAGGTCGTTGTCATTTCTTCATATTTTTGATGCATATTGGTTTAATGAATATTGGTTTAATTTAGTGTGGCAACGATTTCTAATTCTTCAGTCGAATATACATCATAACAAATATTTAGGTATGAAGCCACCTCAGGCACGGTTATGAATGGTTGTACCTGTACTAATCCCTCTGGTCATTGCAATGATTTCAACGCCACGAGACAGTATCAGGTAGCTCAATTTGTTTAACTATTTATGCCAATAAAAATAAAAAATAACGAAAATTTAAAAAAATCCAGATCAAGAATGTTATCGAACGCAAATTGGACGAGCAGAACTACTGTTATTCTCTAGTGCACAAGTCAATGAAGCCGTTCGGTCCAGAGGTCTTCAAGAGGTACAGTATAATTTTGAATAGATAACCAAAAATGGCATCTTATCTCCTCGTTTACAGTCTTTGCTTCGCATGACCAAGTGTCGAGTATAGTATCGAACTCGTGATGAATACCTAACTATATCGTCGGAGAACTGAAACCGAAAAAAGTGCACAACACGGCATAGGCACAGAAAAATAGCTGACACCGCTTCACATTCGTCTTATTTAACAATCGCAGCCTGATTATTTTCAATCAAACGATGTACTGAGAGGGCGTTATTTTGAGGTGCACATTTGTTGACGAGAAATACATAAACTCATTTTTAAAAACACTTTTCAGCTCTATGCGTTTCACAAATAAGTAAAATATTCAGATCAGGAACATGCGAAGGTCAATACTGCTTCATCTCCTACACTACCTCAGAAATAGTTCTGGAAAGTGTCGGAGTGAGTTTCTTTCATTTGTGGTACTATTTTTCCACTTGAATGTCCGCTCTAAAGCCATAAATGCATCGAACTTGCTTTCATTCATTTCTCAAAAAAATCCCTTTAAATTTCCGCGTTATTACAGTTCGAACATGATTATGCGGATCACGACGAATTTGTGGGTAAGGCTCGGCCCCGATTCGAGATACTCGCGGGATGCCTCAAGGTGGATGATGACAAGGTAAAATGCATCAATCACACCCTGTGTGTTCCCAACTGCTAGCCACTCTCAACCTTTTTCTTGCATTTCAATCTGAAAATATATTTATTGCTTGAGACCGATGCGTTCTCTTCTCAAATTAAAATTCTCGTCTGCTTTCGCAGCCAACTACCACCCTAATTACGCGAGTCTCTAGCTCCGGAATCGCGCTCGCCTTAGGCATTAATTCGAGTGTTCTCTTCTCGTCTTCTTCTTCTCCTTTCTTTCACCATTCCTTTCTCGGAAAACATCTCAATCCTCATTACTGGCGAAACAAAGAAAGAAAGGCGAGAGGAGGTCTGAATGAAAACACGACGCGATGCGAAAATGATGATCGAGCAGTGCTCAGTTTATGCTTGAAAGCCTTCCTTATAGACGAAGATCATTTATGGAGCGTTGGCGTAGAAGAAATATGAATAATATGCGAATGTAACCAACAGAAAAAATATAGCTAATAGTGGACGTTAGAACTATTTAATAGCGTTTGAAAACATTTATTTACAAACAAAACTTCAGAAAATCACGGAGGGCTGTACTGCCGAATATTCGACCAACTCCACCGAGCCTCTGGCGAAACATTGCGTGTGCAAGTCTCATCTCTGCAACTTCCACCATCTAATCACAGAGGTGAACAGATAATCAAATTGACCGATCAAGCGTGATTTCTATAGACCATATCAACAATATGATTAATTTCTGATCATAGAAGGGAATAGAAAATCTCGATATTTTCCGGAAACAGTGCCTCCGGAATTTAATATTGTATTTCCATTGCTCTCGCTCTCACTGATTCTGGGGGGCACTTTTCCAGAAAACTCACAACACATATTGAAGATACGTTGAGTCAACACATAGGACGTCTAGCATTTCTGAAGTGTGCGCCAGATAGTGAGGAGATAAATAACCGCGTATTCTTTTGTCTACGGAATTGCGTATCTAGAAAAGATAGAGTCTGAAAGGCTCTCAGTGTCACTATCATTTAATGATTAATGTTATTCGATCTTCGATTTTCGCCCTTTTCCTGTCTGGAAGTGAGCACAAAGAAGATTAGTGTTTTTTTCTGCAGACATTCTTGAAAATGCCGGATTCCTGCCAAATGAGAGACTATTTGAGCTGCGAACAAGGGAACAAAGAGAGGAAGCGCGTATCCCACTTCCCGCCTACTCCATTCTCTCACCTAATTCGATTGCAGACCGCGGATACCCGACCCCGTTCTTCGTCTCCTACGTCTTCACTGTCTTCGAGGATTCAGACAGCTCCGGCGACGAAGGTTGCTGCATCAGTTACCCCAGCAGCAGCTGCAGCAAGTGCAGCACCTGCGACCGACCCTGTCGTAGTCGCCGCACCGACCTTGTCGAATCGCGTTGAGGATCACGTTGCTTCTTCCGCCATTTCTCTCCTTTCCTCCTCTTTGCTAGCACTCGTAGTATGCCTAGTAGCTTGATTGATTCGTCGATCAGTCGGCCGTCTATTCATCATCCGCCTTCCTCTCCCTCCTTCCACCTCCCCATCCCCCTCCTCCCAATACCCCCTCCCGTCCCTCCCTTCCCCTCCTCTTCTCGACGTATCACCTTTCGCTCTCTGTTATCCATCCGTCCTCGGTTGCTTTTTTTACTCATGCTGTCTTCTGATTTCACTTCTCTCAGCTGGCTCGTTCCTTTCTGCAGAGAATTCATCTGACGAATTAATTCCGTCACGAATGAGCTCCTGTAATTAGTCGTAATCTCTCGAACCACCCCCTTGAAAAGCGATAGAACCTCCCATGTGTTTCCCGTGTCATTCCGGCCTCTCTTGTCCATCTATTCTAAATCTCTGTAATGAATAGCATCCCCTCTTCCTATCTGAACTTGCGATCGCAGTTCTCCCCCTTTCATTCTAAAGTGTTGTTCTGTGAACTTTTTTCAATTGAATTTCGTACCCATCACTCACCCGTCTCATCAAGTTCACACCCTCTCTATAAACACCCCGGGTAGTATCTCAGTGTATTCATTCGACATCATTTTGTTATCGTGATCTATCATCGTCTGAATGAAGAAGAGCAACCTTTCCAAATGCGTCGTCGGACGCAATTTATTGTTGTCCAACATCACCATTCAGAACGATTTCCGATTCATTAGTCACGTGGTTTTATTTCGCATTAAGACGTTGTTTTTTTGTAAGAGAACAGGGATGAGGAAGCGCGGAGCCGAAAAAATAGTCTGATGGAGTCTCTGCAGGAGGTACACAAACGATTCTGCACCGCTTCGTTTGTTCAGAGGCAAAGGCACAAAAAGCGCCTTTCCGCAATACAAATTCGACCGTATTCGCAAGGAATCCGTGGGTTGGTAGGGATAATTCGATTGTGGGACCGTGCGTGTGTGTGTGTGTCAAGTACATACATGGAATAGAATCTGCCCCTCGCATTATCTTTCCGTCCATAGCACCGATCAATTCCATGTAGCTTTAGTGTTGGAACATTTTTCGTATTCTCTGGGAAACGGTTTAGCTTCTCTCCAGGTAATTTCGTAATGTCCCGATTCTTCAGCAAATATGTTATTGTACAAACTGCTATAAGAGTCTATTCGCAAGTGTGCATTTTTTCCATTTTTGTCTTACAGGGAGGATAATAAGAATAAGGGAAGTAATATGCTATGGGCACGCAGCTCATCAGACGTCGGACCTTCTCATAACTGAATAGGTCGCCTCTACTTGCACTGCGCGTGTGGTCGTGTCTTCGTTAGTGAAGATTCGTTGCTCACGGCCTTCAGTAGGCGGACGATGAGAATTGATCAAATAAGGCCACCAAGGACGGTCTGAGCTAGCAGCTGACCTTACCAGTGGGTCCCACGTAGCCTAGTCTTACGACTGTAAAATCGCTTGACGTGGATATCTTTGCCTTATTACGGTCTTTTATTTACGCTCTTGATCTTTGCGAACCCGGTTTTATTTTCCACGAGCAGCGCAAGGCTTCAGTACCTCACTAGCTTATCATTATCCGTCCTTGGCGAATATAGCCTAATAACGAAAAGTCTGGTTGAGCCATCGAGTATTGTGGGGTTTCATCGATTCACACCATCGCGAGCCTTCTTTCTTCGCAGGAAGAGACTTTTCCGCTTGGCGTGTTCGGCATTTTCTATGGTAAACATACTCGACACAGACCATATATAAATATGTGTGTGTGGTCGTTCTTGCCTCCCACAGTTGTCTAGGGACCCACTTCCCCGTCCATTCGATCCCCTCAACCCATCTAATATTTCGGCTGTCGTCCGCTCCTTCCTTGTTATCGCGGAGTAGCAGTAGTACTGAAACTGCTGCTCAAAAACTGGACATGAACGCAGTATTGTTCCGGTTTTATTGGCGCGATCAATTTAAAGAATTGGCTATTTTATGCCGTGTTTTCGCGACACTTGCTGCTGACCAAATGGAAAGAATACTGTATGATCCAAGGGGACGCTTCGTCATAATTGTAGCTTCCGTCTCGGGCAGTAAGTGCATTCTGGCCCGATTTTCTGACTTGAATGTGACACGTGGGAGGGAGTACACTGTGGCCTTAAATGATGGGTTGGGACATTCCACTCGCGAGTCTCATCACCTACGATATAACACACTGCGACCACCCCAGAATTAACTAACATTGATCCGGTTGCTGGTGCGACTGTGATAACTTCCTCGTTGCCAGTCCAACGCGAGGAAGGGGCCACTGGTAACGCTAGTGGGTCCCACCTAGCGTTGTCCTATGACTGTAAAATCGCTTGACGGTGACACACCTTTTCCTTTTTTCACCATTACTTTTGCCAGTCTCGCAGTCTCGCATACGGTAGCAGCCCAGTAATAGATGCCCCCGACTGCGGCGTCACCGCCCTATACGGCAGCAAACTTCAGGTCCGTGGGAAGATAGGTGACAGTTAAATTAACTCTACGGTTGATTGACACCGGAGCGGTGTATGTATAGATTCTCGTTATTGAGAAGACGAGTAGCCTCCCCTGTGAGTGATCCCAACTCGATTCTCGGTCAAATCAAGCGAGAAGAGAGGGCGGATTACGTTTAGAGTCTGCGAATCCCCCTTTGTTTCGGCTCTCCGTTTCTGCATCTTCACGAAACATCATTACGTTGTCTTCCTCGAAACGAGGATCTTCTTTAACGCCTTTTTTTTGAGAGTTTCCACGCGGAGTAAACCCACTAAATGTACCCGTGAGGCTTGATTACGCTTTTCATATTTTCCTCCTTTTTTCACTAGACTGTGAAACCGAGTACGTACATGGACATTCGAAGGTGTGTGAATGGGTACATTCCAATTTCTTCTCAGTGTACTCTTGATTTCTTGTTCTGTTGTGCTTTGTAAACGTGTATTTCCTTGCTAGCCTTCTTCCTGCCATTCAATGTATTATTCGGCATAGGAAGACGGGTTTTCCTCTCTTCCTCATTAGATGCGACGTTCTCACGAATCGTGTGTGTGTGTGTGTGTGCTTCCAACCATCTTTGGAATCCATCTTGCTATGTGGTCATCGAATCTTCTCGAATCTTTGACCGACTAAACTCACGCGATACGAGATGACTCTCCGTTGTTTCTCTCGGTGAAGGAACACTCCTGCTTAATCATGAGTCTGACGTATTCTCTCGCCTCCATTCTTCCTTTCCTCTCTCGTTTTCCTTCATCAGGACTCTTTTCATGCCCGCGTCCCCATCCTTCCCTGGAATACACATAATTTTTCCCTTTTTACGCCCTTGCCCTGTTGTGGATTGGCTTCTAAGCTGATACTGTGGTACCTGCTCATAGGTCGCTTCGTCATAACGAGTCTTCGGTTTACGCGAAGATGACACGGAATGGTTTACACGACTTCGCACCATTTCCGGCTATTAGCGCTGCTTTAGCGATGCTTACTTTTGTCTTCTCACGAGACCTGTCGGTGTACTATAACAGACTGAATGGCAGGTGCGTCTTAATGGCTAGGTACGGTAGTGTAAAGTGCGTGTCGAGACAAGCTCAAACAGCCCTTTCTCACTTCACTCATGCACTGATATGTATCCTTTCCCTGACTAACTCGTCTCCTGACTAGACTATAATGCTCCTACTGTGCTCGCAACATTCTCTGAATCATTTGAATGTGTTCATGGAAAGATTAGCGATACCTACTCACTTCTTATTTGCTCTCTTTTCCCCCTTCACTTTTTTCATTCGCCAAATTGACTTGGCCCGTAAATCAGTGGGTATAGCGCTAATCCACACAGGTGGTTTCAGTACCAGTCCCATGACTTTCTGTTTTTCCATGCACATTTCCCTTGTTGGCAGCACTTCCTGAAGAAGGAAGAGTGATTGTCCGATAAGATAGGCTCCTCATAGCCCTCTAGAGACCAGGCTGCCGTCTGTCAAACTATGAAGAGTCAATCGCGGATACAACTATTCTTTTGCGAAATCCCATTCTCACCTTGAGGACTTTCTCATTCTTACTCCCTCTCGCAAACTCAAAATGTTCCCTCACAATCGTGCTCCAGCCTCAGGTTTGACGCCCGATATTCCTTATTTACGATTCATTGCTTTTGGCCCCCGCGAAAAGTGATATTTTGAGACGGAGGCGGAGTGAGGGAGGAGAACACGACCTCTTCGTAGCCAGTTTACTGAAGTCTCTTCCAATTATACTGTACCACTTAGTGAGATTAATATAGAAGATTGTGCGCTAGTATTTATTCCATTGCTATATGATTAAATTTTGGAATAACTAGAGATTTATTCTCGGTTTATACATTCTGAGTTTATACGAGGGGCTTACACCATCTCAATGCGGGCCATTTTGCAACATTTCGGAGAGGTTTGGCTATAATGTAGTCTGCTTAAAAGATCCCGCTTATTCAGAATCCTTTTGTGTATTGAAAATCTATTGACAATATGCGAAATATCGGAGATCACATAGTGAGGGTGAGATCGGCACCGAAACGTAACCGCTAATTTACGCATGTATCGAGTTAACTTCCGCAACTTGAAAAGAGGGTGGGAACGAGACCCAGCCAGACTTCGCGAGTGTCTGAATGATTCAAGCTCATTGCCAGAATCCCCATTCAGACTACGAATCTCACGACTTTGAGAAGTCCTGCTCGGCCCGTCGGTTCAATCTCATCTTGAGTTGATGAGGTCACCATTCTCACTCGCGCTCACTCTTGAGTCTTTGATCGCCTCTTCTCGAGAACGATGCCACCATATTCGAGTCTCTGCCTTTCTACATTAATCATTAACCGTTTTGATTCCTATACTTTGAAAATTATTTTTAATAATGTCTTTCATATCTACATCAATTTTCTTACTGATCTTGGAA
Organism: Pristionchus exspectatus; assembly: GCA_911812115.1. Taxonomy (NCBI): domain Eukaryota; kingdom Metazoa; phylum Nematoda; class Chromadorea; order Rhabditida; family Neodiplogasteridae; genus Pristionchus; species Pristionchus exspectatus. Next base: position 30,528,908 of record OU461583.1, on the reverse strand, counting down.
ATTTGAAACCGGAAATTTTTTTCATGTATAATTTAACCAAAAATCACATTGCTTATACTTAATTTGTTTCTCAGCAAACACTTTATGAAAGGTAGTGGCGATCTATGATTTGCAGAATTTAATGAATTAAGTGAGTGAACATCGAAAAATCGAAAAATCGTCTTTTCCTACCTGTAATGGGATCACTCACGAGTGGCGCTCGTTTCCGGACACATAAGGAACTAACTATGCAAATACTGATTTTTGGAAGATTTTCTTTCAAATTTTTGGGGTTCTCCTGCACGCCCGCAATTCTTTATGCGCTAGTCTTTGGAACGTTGTGGTCTGCTTTCGAAAGCACGTCGAATACTCGTTCGCCACTCTCGAAAATTGGTCTCATCCACTCAATTGTATTCTCAAAAGGATGTTTCTGAGATGGGTTCTCGCCCCCCAGATCCCATTCTTGCTGTCTGCTCTCCACATCTTCCTTTTGTTTCGCACTTCCGCAAGCTGTAGATGCTCCCTTTTCTATTTTATTTCCACCAAGTCTCCTCCCTGCTCTCCACTTCCTTCAGTAAATCGCCTTTGCTGAATTGTCGCACGCCCATTTACGTACAAGACCCATAGTTTCAGGCCCCCTTCTTCCTTCTCTTTTATCGTCTTCCCCTTCCTCTTTACGATATGTCGGAAGGCTCTGTATTGCCCCTCTCATCACTTCACCCCATTAGGACTCGCGCTTCCTCGTCCCCTCTGGGGAGCCCACTCCGAACTGTCCGGTAAACATACAGGAAGACCTTCTATCAACCCTGTTTTACTACCTCCTTCCTCTTCTCGTCTATTCGGCCCCATGCATTCAAGGCACGTGTGTACAGAAAAGACAGAAGAGATACAAGCAATGCTCATTCATTAGCCCTCCAGAGAGGACCAGACGGGGAGACAGGAAGGGGGCTCTCCAACCCCCTCCTCCTTCTTTTGTTCGTCACTGTTTTCTTCAAGCCGCTCTACTCTCACATCGAGAAACGGATTCGTTCTACATGTATACTGTAGTAGGTACAGTACGATGGTTTGGCCGAGCAAAACTCTCGGAGATGCATTGAAAAAGGCCCTGCTGGCAGTGATATACGAAGAGAGTCCTCTTCCCACGGGCTCCTTTTTCCGCCTCCATTCAATTCCATTCCTGCCTTAGACTTCTTCAACTGGATTGCCGTACCATTAGAGCTCTTAAAAGTGAAGAGACGAAGAGACAGAAATGGCCGGCCGATGAAGTCTATATCCCCTCACATACTCCCACACATAACTTCGCTTCATGGTATTACTGGCTGCGGGGCTTAGGCTCGCACAATTTCATTTGGCTCCTCGTCCCGGCTCCTTTTTCTCGTTGCGCCTCCTCAGTTATCATGAGCACTTTGTTCGTCTAGGTTCCCTATTTGGGACATGGGGGCGGCCAAGAGAGCCTGCGGTTTTCGGAACATTTTGTGTGTTATCGAAACCGAAGGACCCGCTTTCCTGTAGTGCCTGTGTTGAAAAGCCAGTCACTCATCATTTGGTCTCTCCTTTACAAGAAAAAGGAGAAAAAATAGCCCAAACAAGGCCCCCATTCGTAACTCTAGACTTTATTCTCCGCCTGATTGATTGTTGATCGGCTCATAATGTCTCTCTCTCTCGTCGCGCACGAAGTCATTTGTTCTACGTCATAATTCCATCATTTGTTTTTAAGTGTGAACTTACGATTTGTTACGATCGAAATAGGCACGGTTACGTGAACATATATTTCGAATATCTCAAACTGTTACGTATTACCATTGGCACGATCCGTTATTTTCCCTTAAATTATAACCAATAAATACCGGACCAATAGCGAAAAACACGAGCTCTACCTCTTATGAGTACGCCTGAATCTAGTATGGGCCGTGTGTTTTGCGCAACGGCTGCGTCCCTCACGCCTCTTCTCGATTCGCAATTTCATATTGAATCTCGCCACCTCCTCCCACCCCTTCTACCCCCGTCCGTACCCCCTCACACCGAGAAGATCGTCTGACACTCAACCCCCCCTGCTCATCTTATGAATCCCGCGTTGGAACCTATCCGTAGATATTTGAGGCCAGCTGCGTGTTTTCGTCCGCTTCGACAATATTTCGAGGTTGATTATTTGGCGTTAATTAAAATTGTTTAAAAAAAAAAGCTCATTCAACGTTCCCGCCAATCTTCGTCACCCTTTTTCTCAGTTCAGCGCCCCGAGGAAGGCGCTCATTTGTCATGAATAACCTATCCAGCCGGCGCCCCAATTGCGTCTTCCCATCGCCAACGCCATCCCATAATGCAAGGGATATGGTGTAGCTGGAATTGTCTCGTCTTGCGATCTCCCCCTTTATCCGACCCTCCCGAAGACACGAGGCTTGCGAGGTCAGAAGAGCGCCTTCTTAGTCTTCACGAATGAACTTTTTCTCGTCCAGCGCAGATTATTACTGGTTTTTGTACGCATTCCTACCGTGGTTGTCTGAGTATTCACCTGCTTCATAATGCATATTCGGGAACGCACACACACACACGCGAAAGGAGGCCGCCCTTTGCGACGCGCCATCGTAATAGTGGACTCCGCCCCCTTCTCCTCGCTCTGAAACTAAAATCTAGCTGTCAGTCGTTGCAGATGTAGTCAGCAGAGTACCTCATCCTCGGTTCCCTCCCCTGACCATATGAAACTTTCCAAACCACCCTTCCCCTCCCTTTTCGTTCTCCCTTAGAGCAGAGTCATTCCACTACCTATATATCTTTCTCACTACATATTATTTCCGTGATCTGTTTTGCGCCGTAGAGGTTAGGTAAAATAAACATGTAACTTTGTCGCCACCCCAACATCGTAGTATCGTATTTGTTGAAGCACACTTTGCTCAATCTTATCTTGACTCGTGATAATTATTACATATGCGATAAATATACTATTATATAGATGGCGTTCTGATGGCGTCCACAACGATGACGACGTCTGCGCCGAACACGACGAGAGGAGAGGACGAATGCGGACGAGTTGGCTGCTTGACGGCATTCGAGGCCGTACCGACGATAGCCTCCATGCTCATCGTCATGCTGGTTAGTTTTTTTTGTAACCTTTAACTTGGAAAGACTCCATCTTTAACTTTAAGCGACCCCCTCTTTCACTTAAAGATACTCCTTCTTTAACATATGACGAAAAATTTGATTGATCTCAGTTTGATTCTGATCTCATACGCCTATTCTATTATATAATATCACTGAAATAGCCGCTCTGTGGTTTCCGAGACGAAGAACGCTGGTCGAATTATCGTTAGTGTTGTGTGTGTCTCGGGGATCTCATCGTCAGCTTTGTTTTTCTCTGCCGTCCTCCATCTGGGCATCCCCTCTCCCCATTGTCTACTCTGGACGCCCCCAATTACTCATTGGCTCGAGTCTCATCCGAACAATTATGAAGAGAGCGCGAATTTGTTTGACACAGTCCGACAGAGAAGCATAGAAAACAAACATCGGACATTGAGTGGTAGACAATACACATCCGCATCTGACCAAAGATTGAATATCAAGAACGAGAATAGCTCATAACGTGACCTGGGGTAGTGATCGAGGCAATATCCGGAGCAATTATGGCTAATGACTGCCAATTTTATGTGCTCGTACAGTAACTGGAAAACGTCGAGATCAGACTGGCTCTCGAATTAAACGCGCAGCGCAATAACACCGGCCTATACAGGGCATCAACGAACGAAATTTAGTGTTACAAATTTTTGGTGGAAGCCATCAAACGGTAGAGGTTCAGACTCCAGCATACCAATAAATTTTCAGATAATCATCAAATTTATTTGGAACCCATCAAATGGTGTGGACACTCAGACTCCATTCGTTCCAGATAATCGTGCTCGGCAATGCGCTCGTGGTCATGACCGTGTACCGGGACAGCAAGCTGCGATCGCAGCGGCAGAATTGGCTGATCGTCTCGCTAGCGTGCGCTGACCTACTCGTAGGACTGATCGTAATGCCGATTACCCTCGCCTACGAGATCGCAGATCGCTGGATTCTCGGTAATCGCCCTAACCGGAAGTGCGATTTCGAAAAATTTGTGACATTTCCAGGAAAGTTCGTGTGCGAAATGTGGCTGGCATTAGATGTCCTCTTCGTGACCGCGTCCATCCTTCACATTTGCGCCATTTCCCTGGACAGGTGGGCGGGCTAGCCGAATGATGGTAGACATGAGCATAGTAGAAAGATACTCAAGAGATATAAATTCTACTTTTTCAGGTACTTTTGCGTAACGCAGCCCCTTTCTTATCCGAACAAGCGCACGCCTCTGAGGATGATGCTAATGATTGGTGAGTGCATCAATTGATGAGAGCATTGGAAGACGTCGGAAGTGGGTGGAAGTAGCGCTCATCTACTCCTGCATAATTTTGCATGATGTGTACGGGGGTTCCGCGGTCGAGCGAATGCACTCGGATGTGGCATTCCTAATGGCTCTCGGATTTCTTTGCGATATTTCTGTAGAGGAACTGAATTGTTCCACGCACTACGCCCCATGCACACTCACATTTATGAATAACGAGGAAGTTTGGGAGGATCTCCTTCCAGACGCATATTAGATTACGCACGCTTTGCACTCTTTCTGACGATGCAAAACAGAAGCGCATAGGCAAACATTTCTATTATGCCAACGATCTAAAAGTAGCTTTTCTGCAACTTTCGACTTTCGAAGTAGTAATTTGCCACCTCTGCTATGTTAGCAGGTCTTTCTTGAACATCACGTAACTTTTACTTCAAATTTCAGGTTGCTCCTGGCTTGTATCTCTTCTGATTTCACTACCACCAATTTTCGGGCTACGCCCACCTGACAGGTAATATTCAATGACAAATACTCTTGAAGGAAATTAATTTCAGGGGTGAGAATGAGTGTTTTCTCTCGGACGAGAAAGGATACGTTATGTACTCGTCGTTCGGCTCCTTCTACATACCAGTTATTATTCTGGTGGCTGTATATGCCAAGATATACTCGATTACGATCCAGCACAATCGGAATCGGCTGAGGGAAACGGAGCGACTCGACAAGACCCTCAAACTAGGCCTCAACAAGGGAGGCATGATGCGTGAGTTTTTTTTGCTTTTGATGATATTCTCCGCTTTAAAAGGAGCGGATAGGGATGAGAATGAGCTCTCTGAAACCAATATCGCACGATGCATGTGGGCAACAACAATAGAGGCTCTCGTCGATCAGTCGTCCAGAGGGTGGGGGAAGAGTGTTGATTGAAACAGGATTCCTGCGAAATAGAGGCATCATTGATGACGTGGGAGAGGGAAGGGGGCTTTCTTTTCTCTGATTCTCTCTCCCTCCCTTTTCGGGATTAGAGTTCGCGGGCCAGCGCAAAAGCCGCGGAGAAACGTCGGTCGCTAGTGGCGCACTCTCACGAAATGTTCCGCAAAGCGGCTTTAACAACCCCGACCGAATCGGCCAATTGTGCAGAATTTAGATTGAATGGAGAATGCGATTACGGGACTTGGGAAGTAATAAATATTCAATATTTTCAGCGGCGCCTGTAGAAGTGGAGTTGGTCGAATACAATTCGGATTGCAACGAATACGAGGCGACAACAACTATAACGGAGAAGAAAAATAGCAAGGTTCGCATAGTGAGCTGAAAACTAAGAGACCACAAACAGAACCCGAATTCCCTTCGCGTGAATTATTATCGAATTATAATCACAATTGAACAAGAAAAGTTATTTTATTATTCAGGGCATTGGCCATGTATGCTGGCATATCCGCAAGATGAGTGACCCAACTCCACCGAAACACCTCAGCGATGATGCTCCCACTGGTCCAAAGGTACATTTAGATATAAATTGGGCTATTGCGCATGTTTTTCATGGCCTGTTTAAGCATCTTATACCCTATTTCACTAAACGCATTCGTAAATAGGCTGTTTTGTCAAAAACGCTATATGTTGATGTTCGTAAATCGAACTTACTGGATAGGATCTCATCAATCTCATAAAATGTTAAAAAATAAAATTATATTTATAATATATTGTCAATTAAGTACTCGATGGCGACCACAGCAACAGACATTTCGCAGCGGACAGATCAGGCCCTGGCCAATGGACAAGCAGCTGAAAAACGAAGGAGGAAACTGAAAGCAAAGGTAAGGGCAAAGCACCTGCACATCACCTGCAAGATAAGGAAATGAATATTCCGCAACGTCGGAATGATCAGCACCAGATTTTGCAACTAGAATTATGCTTGAATAAAAAGGTAAAGGTAAAGGTAAAGGTAAATGTGTTGGCATTTTCCTCGCTAGGGCGGGCTCTGCCACCCCAAGCCAATTCAGCGTTAAAGGGGGAAAGGCATCAATATTTTCGTGCACAAACTGGCAACGTGGAATGATAGAGAATGGCTACCCGATAAGAGATCACTTTATCCGAAGTTCTAGAAATGCCTCTAAAGCTCACTACAGAATTTTAAAGATCATTGATGTTTCAGGCAAGATTCGAGGTACTGTATTTTCGTATTGATTTTATTGGATTGGGAGTCGAAAATAGCGGCAATAGTGAGGATTGCGCTCGGCGGGAGTCGAACCAACGGGTGTTGGATAGCTAGGCAAAAGCAACCCTTTACCCTTTCGCCCTTTCGGCGACCTATGCGTGAGGCTATACCGCCCGTGTTGTGTGCACGTGGTAGGGGATTTCTTCACTGTGGCTTTTCCCACTTCCGGTTCTGGTTTTACCTGTGCGCACCAATTGGAGTTGTTGCTTCATGACATTTGCAAAATCGTATTGAGGAGTAATTACCATCAATTATGATCTATGAATTACTCGACAACGATAGGGAAGCAATTTCGATCACATTAAAGTAATGTGCAATTAGAAATAATTGTTTTTAATTCGAGGAGCGACAGGCCACTCTACTACTCGGGCTGATTCTCTTCGCTTTCATTCTGTCATGGCTTCCGTTTTTCGTTAGTTACTTCAACAATTTCTCGCGATCTTTAGCATGCGAGTTCTACCGAGAGAAAAACACGATAATAATTGCAGCTGATGTATGTCCTCTCGGCTTTTGACGTCAAGACACCCGAGTTCATCTTCAAGTTCTTCTTCTGGCTCGGATACTGTAAGTATTCTTATTTAATTCGTAATTATTAAGTATCTTAATTATTAATGATATCATAATTATAATATCGTAATGTCTCGACAGGCCCTAGCCTTGATGATCGATAAATAATTATGAACGACTCATTATTTCCATTTAGGCAATTCGGGAGTGAACCCGGTCATCTACACTGTCTTCAATCGCGAATTCAAACGAGCTCTATGTCGACAACTGCGGAAGATGTGGCGGTTCTTTGAACCCTTCTTCAACAAATCTACAGCCTACTAAACCTGATTATCGCCCAACTGCGTTTGTGTCATTCATTGTACTGGTCTCCTCTGTCTCTCTTTCAGTATTCGGTACGGCCAATACAAATGATCGGTTTAGCCTAAAATCCTTTCATGGGTAGTCGCTTTCGCAATTTCCATTCTTATCGCTTGCTAGATTGATTTCTCCGCAATCAAACAGTTGCTGCTTAATCGTGTCTTTGTTTGTACATTTCGGGTTCCACTTCATCCATTCCACAGATTGTGCAACCGTTCAAATCGCTATGTGTCAAATATCTCATGCTTTTTTTAAAATAAATAATTTGAAGAATCGCTGGAAGTCACAATAATATTTTTATTAAAGATACACATTAAATACCGGACGACGTTAATGAAAAATACGAAGTGCACTCCACAATTGATATCTACTTGGGCTGCTAAATGTGACAGGGTTCAATAACGGGAGAATGTACTCGCTTGAGAAAATGACATTATGGAACGAACAACGTTGCGAAGAAGGATTCGCCTTAGGATATCTGAGACTTGAAATGTTTCCTAGCTGGCTCAGGGGAACTTTTTGGTTCTGTTTTAGTATCCTGGTCCCATGGCGATAACATCATCTGAATGGGACCAGGATATCGGCGCCAGGATACTGAAACCGAGCCTGTTTTTGAGTTGATTGGTTTAGACAGCGGATACGGAGCTTTCGTTGTCGCACTCATCGTGGTGCTCAACGATCACATGCTTCGTGGCACCATTGAAATTGAGGAATGCTGAGGACGTCGCTGATGATGTCGAGCAAATGGAAGACCGTACGAAGAAACCTCTGCGAGAGTTCGTCGAGCCCGTGACCTGGAATCGGTGAATTTTATTTGTAAATCAGCACTCGGTATGGGGACATCACCCGTAGAATATTGGGATAGGTTGTGAAAAAGTTGTCCGTGGGGTAGGTACTCTTTCTCGTGAGAGGTCTCTTATTTATTGCAACAAGTAAATGCGCGATTACATAAAGCCAGTTGCTCGGAGCTGGCACGATTCAATGGTGTGATTCCTGAATTTTAGAAAAGTACTGTAAGGACAACTCGGACTTCCGCGCTTGCGAGACGCGCATTAAATATTCTGTACTTTCTTTTTGCCGCACTCTCTCGGATTCCGTCGCTAGACCGCAATGAAATATGAGTAAAAATTCATCTTTCAATGCCTAAGAAGTGCAAATCTTGTCTGAATTTGTGCTGGATCTCAAGAAATTCCAGACAGTAATACATAAAAACGAACACAATATGGCGCACGCACAAACATCAATCTACCTTTACATTGCTTCTTCCGTGCGATTCCTCTCCCGATCCACCGTTGTGATTTGAGGTGCCATTCTCATCGCCATTTGCGTTATTAAAGATCAGTGTTCTTCTACAAAGATGCGATATATGAATGTAACATTTTCCACAATCATACCTCTTCTTATTCTCACTGATCACTCTGTGTCTGCACAGCAAGTAGTGCAACTCCCGTCGTAGCTGCGTATTGAACAGAAGATATACTGTCGGATTGACCTATAAATAGTCATTACTAATCATAATAAGCGAATATCGTACTGAATTGTTGATGAAGAAAAGCGAGGTCATGATGAAGTAGGCCCATTTGGAGTCGGAGACGTGCGGCAACCACTGCCACGTCGACCACGTCATTAGAAAAACAATCGAGACGAAGAAGAACTACAATTTATATTTATGGAGAGCTTTACGAAAAAAAAACCTGGATGAACAGTCTCATCTCCTTCTTGCTCACTTGGCTGCGAGGTGGCCTCACGGATGGCCCTGAACACACCATTCTTTCATCTTCGTATGCATTCAAGGAAGTTTAAACGTGCATTATATCACACTTGCACAAAGTAAGACCGTACTTACGAGACCAGCACACAACTCACCGGGAAACAACTGACCTCGGTTACATCCGTTGTCGGACATATTCATCATCGCGTTCGCTTGCTGGAAATATGCCTTATTTATGAGAACGACAAGTGGGATCGGAGAAATGGGAGTGTTTTTTCATGGTTTCACTAGGCAAAAGAGAAGACCAAATAATGTGTTCAATTCATCCTTAAAGATACATTGTACTCACTCGTGTACGAATCGTCAACTGATACTTTGCCATTGCGCGTCCGCTTTCACGCACCTGTAAATTTTGTTGCATATTTATAAAAAAAAATAAATATAATAACTACCTTGTAAATTATCACAGCATACGAAACAATCATTAGTAGGAGTGTCAGTGAATTCACACTCATGTCAACATACTTGTACCTGGAATACGTATTTTCAACAAGCAGAGAGGCTGATTACATAGCACATGTAATGCCAAAATCTCAGTAGAAAAAATGATGGAAACAAGAAATTCCATTTTACCACGTGTCCATTGGTTGATACACCGTAATGTACATGCTGCTATCCCAAAGAGTGTGACAGCACGGGAAGAGAGTGGGTAAGGAGACAAGGAACCCGAGGAAATACCTGGAATATTCTTTCGATGGTCATAAATGTACTTAAAATATTGTTTTGTGCATTTTTTCGCAAAAAAAACAAACAAATCAAAGTAACAGTATTTTCATCTTCATTCTTTCGGTTCAGATATTCAGATCGGAAAGAGAAAAAAGATGCCGATTTGAACGAACGATCTTTCACCTCGTCATTTTTGGCTAAGCGCTTGAAAACCCATTAATACCGAGCGGAGCTGTTGATTGTTCTCTCATTGCTTGTTATGCATCTCCTACGACAGTAAGGACAATCGTCGTTCGCTTGATGAGAAAAAGTCGAGAGAAAAACTGTCCGCAACCCCCCTACTTCCTTGCTGCTCAGAGTATTCTGTTTTGCTGAGTGGGAAAAAGGAAGAAATTGAGATGAGAGGAGGTCGATCGGGACGGCTTCATACGCTTCGTCGGCCGCGCTGAGACTCACCCGAAGAAAATAATGGCTAGCGAGCGACCGCGGGAAAACATCCACTTGTACTCCATAGGATAAACGATCGAGACGAACCTGAAGACACACGCAATATTTACAGAGAATCTCTGGGGATGAGAGCTACTTGGCACTAGATTTTAGCAAAGCATCTTTATCTCGTGTTACACCTCACCTATTGCACGCCATCAGCCCCAGTTGCAATACTCCAGTATACCAGAAAAGATCGTAGAAGAATAGCATTATTATATTTCTCCAAGCACTCTTGTCGACATATCTGCAATGAATCGGTTTGAAACACAGTTGAAAAATAATTAATTAACATGAAAACATAATTATTGATTGTATTAGAACTTCGTTTCGATTTGATGAATACAACAAAAATATTAATAGGGGTTAACGACGAATGCCTGTTCGATCAATCGACAGAAAAACAGAAAGGACTGCTGACAGTTCGTTCTTCAATTGGTGCCTCGTTCAAAGCATATTTAGTCCAAATATGCTGGACATTCACCGTTGATTGTTCAAATATCAGAACGTGGCTTACTGTGAGTGAAATGCAGTCGCTGGCAGTAAATGGACAATGGAGATAATAGCCATGACGATATCACATATTGCGAGAGATATGATGAACCAGTAACTGAAATATCACTTTTCAATGTTTCAACATTTCTTTGCTCATTCGGTTTTCTTCGAATTATATTTCTGCCAGTACTATAACGCTGCTTAGGGCACAATCAGAATATTCTTTATTGTGAACTTGAGAATGCTATTTCAGAATACTATTTGTTTTGGCCAGCTCAGCTCTCATCGCTTTCAGTGTGCAAAATGACGAGCGTGGTTAATAATGCGATATTAAATCCCGAAATGCTCACAGCCCACGTTCTTACTTACTCTTTCTTTCTTTCTTACTTATTTACTTTCTCTCTTACTCTTGTCTTACTCTCTTACTCTTACTCTTGTTCTTTCTTACTGAGTATGAGGCACATGAACCAAGTACTTTGGGCGATTTACATGAGACGCATACGGAAGTAATGAATGGCCATCGTTTTTTCTTCATATTTGCATGACGTGAGAATTGCTTTCGGTTGCGGATGATTTCCTTGTGCCCAAGAGACATTAATTGTGTAGTGAATGAATCATTAACCGGCTCTTAATTGAAATCCCTCATGCAAACCCCGGAAAAAAATCGAAGTCTTGAAAGCAGTTCACACACAGTCACTCAAATCTCCCATGAGCATTTCTCATTTTATGATGTGGATTTACTGTGGGAATTGCGTTTACAATGTCACGAGTATATAATAATTGAAAATTTTAAATATTCTCTGAAATTAAAAAAAAAGTTAAATTCGAGTAACTCAAACCTCGTTGCGGATCGCATTGTGGCACTTCTAGCGATGCCGATAAGTATGAGAATGTTGGAGATGAGTGCGAAACTAAGCATGACGGACCATATCGAGACTGCGATGAGATCGTCCCGACGCTCCTCTGCTGTCCTTCAACGTCAATATGGTATATTTATGTCATAATTTGTGAATTTTGTGCAAAATTTACTGGAGAAAAGGGAACTGAAAAAAAGAAAGATATTCTTTCATCGTTAAAATCCAGCAGATCCCACAAATAAAGCCCTTGTAATGCTGTTAATTCTATCCCCTCTTTTGATTATTTTGCACATCGACTAAGGATCGAATATTTTCCGTACATGTACTTTCCTGGATAAAAACACGACTTCTTCCCACACCCTGAATGCTTTTGCCGCCCTTTTGATGATAATTATCTTTTCGCTTGGCTGTGAACCTTAGAAATAGAACTATCAGGTGATTGCTTCTCACGGGCCGACAAGTTTTGCGTATTCATCAGACTCTCTCAATCTTTACGCACGGTCGCACACAAATATAACAAAAATGCGGTTTCTTACAAGAGTGCCCATATTGTGAGACATTCGGGGTCGCGTCGCCAATCAATGTAGAGACTCCGGTTGCCACATGTTTCGTTCATTGCCCTGTACCGAGATTTGTCAAGTTCATTAAACATATGCTCTAAAAACACTCGAATACACAGAATCGCCAAGCATATAGTGGAATGAATGAGTAGAATCAGATGGCATTCATTCCCCTAAGGAGTTAGTACAAATATAATGATGGGCATGAAAAATCATCTTAAAATAGTCAAAGATCGCGTCTATTCCTGTTGTAATCCAAAAGAGATGTTTTTGTTATTGATAAAATACCGCAAATTTTTAATTGAGGAACAATAAAGGAGTACACGCAAAATGAGAATACATCGATCTCTTTTTCGTTTCTAAGTGTAGCTAAGCGCTCATTATAATTTCTGAGAGGCAGTGTACATCGTGCGCTTTGAATGCACCGAAAAGGACAAAAAGAGAAGGAGAAGACAAATCGGACTGAACTGTCCCAACGCGACGAATCAAATAACCATAATCGAGGAAGGGAACGCGGACGAAAGGGTCACTGAGGGAAACATGACATGTCACGACAATTCCTGTCAAGAAAAGATGAGGAAGGAAGGTCGGATAGTTTCCGGTCGGTCTTTGTCGCCCGATTCGGATGCGGAAGGAAAAGTGCGAAGGAGGGGATTTGAGAAAGTGGAGATGAGAAGAAGGGCCTAGAGAGAGTCAAATCACGCCCTCCTCTGACGATAATTCGACCTGAAGGAGGGCAGGGAATATAGGACAGAGAGAGAGAGAGATGAACAAGGCGCAAATTGTACGTACTCCTCATCTTGATTGCCGTGAGGTGTGCGGTGTCGTGGAAGATATTCGAATTTTGCTAAAGTGGAGCGGAGAGTGGGCGGGGAAGAGATGAGAAGAAGAGGAGGAGCCGAACATCGATGCAGTGTCTTCTTATATTACTTTTGCTAGTAGGCACAGCGAAATAAGCGAAGAACTCAACCGGGAATGCTACAGACGAAACCAGACTCTTAGGGGATAATTCCGTTAATCTCGTACAATGTGACGACTGACTCTGATATTATTGCGTACTGTTCGGCGATAAAAATGAGGAGGAGGGAAGGAATACAGGAGCGGTTGTATCACGCTCGAGTGGGCACACGAAAAAGCGTCTTATTGTGTTCGGAGAGCGAGACACGAAGGAGAATAAGCGCTGTGTACGGTCAAGAGGTTTGCGGTCAGGAAATGGATGTGATGTGAGAGAGGAGCGTGAAATGCTGGGAATACATGCGTAATAGAGATCGGCTGTATTAGTTAGTCGACTTGAGCAGCATGAATAGTGCACGAGAAGTCTCTCAGACTAGAAATCGAGAAGAAGCAACGATGTAGCACACTTTTTCCGTCTATTGACTAATTGGAACTCGAGAACATCTCTTTTAAAGACAATAGATATGACGAGTTTGTGAAATTTCACGACGGAATATCGACGACTAAAAGCTAAGAAGGTCCCACCCCTGGACCGTCGTCACTGAGTATGAAGATCCCAATCCCCGCCCTAAAGATGTTTCCTCCTGCAGGCCCATTGCCGTGATGTCAGTATAAAAGTACTAAAGTATTAAGTGTGACATTCGTGACCAGTAAAACACGTTTAAATAGCTGCGCGCAGTCCCGTTTTGTATTTCATTTTCACCTGTGGTTCCGAATATACACGAGCCACCTGCACGGAACTCTGCATTTATTAGGAAAGACTCCTCGTCTTGACGAATATATGCACTGGTATCCATTTCGAACACGAAAGAGCACGCTACAACTAATTGCTGAATCTCATTCATACTCAGCTTCTTCCCTTTCTCCGACGACCCGTCATTACTCTTTCACAAACGACCTTTCTATGGGCATGAAAAATGGAGAGAGAGAGAGTGGAAGACTGCGCGCACGGCACAAGCAAAATAGGGTTTGCGTAGCGAGATTGGAGCAGTGTTCTGGCATGGAAAGGGGGGGGGCAAGAGTGAATCGACAAAAGGGAAAACGGGAAGGAGATGTCCTCATTGACATACAGCAGGACGGTGCTAAAGTGTGACGAGCGTGGAAAATTTTTATCTACTCTGTTTTCACATCCAACTGAATATGCTACCGTTCGAAAATCGCATATTCTGGCGAAACAATGCTGACACTGAGGCCGATCGCAGACGAAAAAAAAGGACTTTTTTCAAAAAATCAACGATTCTCGAATAAGAAAACACCCGCGCAAATAGTACGGCACGATGGACTACGCACGATCAGTGCTGAATGCACAACAAGTATGGGGCATGAAATTTGTGAATCTGGGTGGTAAATAAGCGGAAAAGTTGATGGGGGGGGGAGAAGGCACAGTGGAAGGAAGAAGCGTGAGTGAGTGAGAAATGAGATGGTCATCTTAGTATGGAAGAGAAGAGGAGGAAGACGACTGGGGGAATGGGAATGAAAAGTAGTCAAGAATCTCTGTTCGAGACGGTTTTTGAGAATATATAAGACCGTTGATCGTTTGCGTGGGATATGTGGCAAGACGGGTCCAGGAAATTGTTGGACAACTAATCCCCTCGTGTTAGCTATGGGTTTGCAGAGAAACCGAAATCCTATAACATCCGGATATATAGAGGAGCTGCTTTATAGGCATTGTGAAGGAAATGTACACGGAAATATATGAATGGTCACAGTTATACAAATGTTAAGTACATGGGTAGTTCTAGAAATTGCAAAATTAGAGCTAAGTGGGAAATTGTGAGAGTGATTCCCGGGAGCTGTGAGCAACCGGGCCCCCGTTGCTACGCCTCGTTTCTCCCAGAAACCGTGACCACAAAGCGTAGAGAGCGATCGTTATTGGGAAACAGAAACAGGATGGAGGCGCATGAAAAAAAGATGTCCTCATCCTGCAGGTAATTCCGAGAAAGTGGCGTGCAACATGAGGAATAAGCTGAGATTGGGGAAGGACGAGGCCATCTCCTATCTATTATTCAGAAGGCGGGAAGAAGAGGGGAAAGGACGAGGAAGCAAACATGGAGAGTATTCAGACGAGGTGCGAGTATTAGGGAGTCTCGAAAAGTTAAAAAAAAAAGTTAAAGTTGCTTCCACAATCAAGACCACGCCTGGTGGCGTACACAGGTAAGGCCGAGTACTGCCCTCGAACTCTGAACTTTATCTCGAACTTTGTATCGAAAACCGAACAGTCAACCGTTTTTGAACACCTGAACAAGCTATCTGCATTATTTAATTGCACATTATGACGGGGCTAGTTCTGAGACGTGGTCCGCTATTGACAGCCATATGAAAACTGCCTAACTCATGGTTTGCATGCAGCGCAAATTTACGCGAAAAACAAGTAATGCGATTGGGGGAAATAGCAAACTGTAAGTAATCTCGAGTATATCAAATGTGAGAGTAGAGATATGAGAGAGGGGAATAAGAGAGGGACATGCATGCTCATTCGAGTAAGAGATTTGATTATAAGGGAGGATCCTTCGCCGACTCGATTCGTGATGGAATATTAAAAAAGTAGAAGTGGCTGAGGGGAAGGAAGGAAGATTGCGAACAGAAAGCGAATGAATCTTCAATTCACTCCCCTCTCTCGCCCTCCCCTGTTCCCTCGTTTTCTCTTTTCTTCTATCAAATGAGTGGCAGCAGCGCGCAATAAAGGCATCTCTCATAAGATACTGTTTTGTTGCTGAAATTTCGCCACATTAAAATTGAATTGAAAGAGAAACGGGGGTTTGCAAACAATGCTCTTCCAAGGACTACGTAACAAAAGCGGTGTATTTTGAGAAATGAGAAGACGAACTACATGAAAGACGATAGGGCACTGATAGGAGAAATTGGAGAAAGGAGGAGAGGAAAATGGAGGAGGACACGCGTCTATTCTCAGTTTCCCCCGTTTCCCGCCACGTTGAGAGGAGAGCCGAGTGAAGAGGAACTCAGAAGTGACTCCCAACCGTGGGAGAGGGGAAAAAGGGGTGAAAATCCCACAGATACCCCGTCTTCCATCGAATAACCCTTCTTCCATCCCCCGCTCTTTCCTACTGATGTCGTCCCGTTGAACACTTTCGACACTGTGGGAGCGCCGTCACCAGATACCCAAACGTACTTAACGAGATCGAGCATCTCTATATTCAAAGGAAGAAAACACGAGAGCATTTGATTGAAGTGATTTCCGCTCTTCCCATTCTCCCCGTTTTGTTTTCATGTTCAAGTTGGCGGAAGAAGTACTTCGACAACATTGTCTGACTCACTTTGCACCTGAAACTAATTCCGAAGTCGTGCTTTTAATTGGGACTACTATTATCCCATCATGATGATGAATAGGAAAAATAATAAACCGGTGAAAGTACATGCTCTCTTAAGTTTTAACTTCACGAACTTCCAGTCGGGTGGTCCTTTAATGGCGATTTAATAAAAAAATAACCTGTTAACCGGTGTCCCGTCATTGTAGTCCCAGCTGTGGTTTCCGTAGAGCAACTCGAAAAGATTCATCACCGCTCCATTCACTGCAATTTAGTTGAGTGGATCACTCGGAATACAAACAAAGGAAGGCAATGAATAATTCAACCGATTTTGTGTTAAGGAATCGCTGCTTTGTAAAAAGACATGATCAGTGCAGGCATGTGCGCACTCTGCGATGCGGTTCAGTGGATCATCCGAAATACATTCGGAAAGCAGTTTAGCTCAAGAGATGATGTGAGTGAGATTTTGAGAGGACACTATACGTGAGGCACAAATACTTGAGATTGCAAATGGTAGAAGGATCAGCGAAAGGAGGAGGCAAGCGCCATCATACAGCCAGTCATAAAGCTGGTACTCCACAAGATTGCACTTAAAAGTTAGCAGTCACTCCTATTAGGGAGGTAGGAAGGGCAAGCACTATCTGCACTGGTCGTGTCTCGTTACAAAAGCAGCGATTCTCGAACACCAAATCTCTTCAATTATTCATTGCTATTCTTCATGCAGCGAATGTAATCATATAGGCAACGATACGTCACATAGCGATGGCAAATACACGTCCCTACTGATAGAACAAAAGTAAGAGGCCGAAATTGCCAGATACTCAAGGGACCTGTGTAGAAATCCGCGAGTGTTAAAATGCGAAAACAATTGGTTTACTTTCTTTGCAAAGTATAATATCATGAAAACAGAGAAGGCAGGTCGTTGGAGATTTTCGTATCGTATAAATGCGAATGCCCAATTCTCAACGGATCAGGAAATGCTGCGGAGCGCCGACAAGGGCATATAATGCACTCTCTCTCTCTCAAATATGGCGAAGATCAATAACGAGCTCATAAGATGGAAGGACGGAGAACTCAATAAACTCGAGAGAGGGCAATCCGTCTCGTGCTACGCTTGGCGTGTTCAATGATAAATGGAATATGGGTCAGATGTAAAAGTGCTCGGATCTACTTGCCCAAACATAAGTCAGTTGCGGTCCGAGATCACTGGAAATGGAGAAGGTTGGAACGAGTTAAGCGTTCATTTCCTCCGCCGATTATGGAGGGTCGACCTAAGCCCCACCGATGAGAAACGAGCCACTAGAGTTCTTTCAGTTTTTCGAGCGGCAAATCGCGGAATTGACAAACAATAGGAGAGGTCCCGAGACTCTCAAGAGGTCTTCACGAAGTGAGAGGAGAGCAGCCATTTTAGGGCACGTAACAAGCAGAAGTTCTTCTGCAAGGGATAAAAACGGCACTTCTCGGAAATCTTCGGAAAAAAAGTTTCACGCATTCGTCAATACTAGTGCTTAGTGAATGGAGTACGAAAAAATGATTTCCGGTCTATGATACTTTGAAAGCATAAAACCTAATAATATTGTGTGGCGCGTAAGGGTTTTGATGAAGCAGCAGAAAACCTGAGTAGTTTTAATTTCGTTGGATTTTTTCTCCCAGTTTTCCATTTGAAAGACGTGCGCATTTCATAAATTCACGTAAGCTGGGCGCAATAAGAGCGGGTCTCGATCTCCCTCGCCGGATTATTTCAAATATAAATACACATGAAGAAAGGAGATGGGGATGGGAACTTCCCTTTCCCCCTTTTCCGCGGTCATCTTTCATTTCATCCTCTCACTTTTCCTATTCTGAGCTAACGTTCCGTAAACGGGATACAGAGTCATTTTCCGGTTCCTCCTCGGAAAGCTGCAAAAAAAAATTGAGGTTGCAGTATAAAAATGTTTATTCAGCTTGGGAATATGAGAATTATCGTACCTACATCGTGGCTCCTAGAAGAGTCATTAAGTTTTAGCTGCAGGCATGGCTAGAAAATGTGAAGCTCTCAAGAAGGAATCAGAGAAGATGAAAAGATTGCGGGAGGAATGGAATGGGAGATGGAATTGGGCAAAAGATCTAAAAAGCATTCTCCGTCGTAAAGGGACCAAATCCAAGTAGGCGTCGTTATTCTAATGAGCCAGTCTGAATGTGGGCTCGTTTACTTCAGGAATTGAGAAGAGAAGGGAAGAAAAGAAAGAGTTCATGGATTTTTGTCGTCCCACCACATGTGTTGTTTCTACGGCTGTTTATCTTCATGAATCCCGTCAAAATTCGCATACTTTCTTCCTCAATTCTAGATTGCGGAGAACAAAAGTGTCTATTTCACTTCTAAGTGTGTTTGAGCTCAGAATCAGGTGTGAAATGCTAGAACTGAAGGAGGGAAAGGAGCATCTTCTCGCTTTTTAGACCACACTCTCTGTTCCTTCTTCTGTGCCCTCTCCAGAAAGCACTGCGATCAAGCTTGAGGGGGATAACCAGAGGTGGATCTCTCTTTCCCTGTCTCTCTCTCACTCACTGAATCGCCCCCATCCTTTCCTCTCAAGTGGTCAGCTCATCCCCTGAAGATTCGAATCGATGGAGTGATCGTCTCTTTCCGTCTACCAGATTATAGTGAGTCACATTCCCCCCTTTTATCTCGAAGTCGAAGTTGCGAAAATATGCCTTAACGAATGTGCGAGTCACATCTCCAGTTGGGACGAATTTAGTTGTTGCAAAGGGTGGACTCGCAAATCAGGGCGCACAAAGACAAAGACAGACGTCGCAATAGTCTCGCTAAAGTGTCAATTTACACGGGTTATCAGCGCGATTGATGGGAACAAGCACAAGAGCGATAGGCCGATTAGGTGATGAATACAACCAAGAAGAGTCGGCGTCTTGTCCCATCCAAGTATCTCACATATAATGCTAACCAATTTAACGAAATGCAGAAAGTTGTCCCCTTCCAGTTCACAAGATCACAGTACCGCAACATCAATGACCAAGGCATTTTTTGGCAAAAAAAAATCAGAATATGCTATGGGGACTCCTGCAAAAGGCTTCGTGATGAGCGCGCATACCAGAGCAGAGAATAATCGAAAAGTGCGAGTTTCTCCTCGTTTTCCCTCCTTCTTTTCTCGCCGCGACACGATACTGAATAATGAATGTCCGCCACTACCCTCCGAATGTCTTTATCCGTGCAGCCATCTTGATTTCTAAGTCTCAGCGGAACCGAGATGTACGAATGTGGGCTATGGCATCAGATTAAGTAAGATGAAGTCTCCTCCCTGAGGTAGTTAGACTTTTTCATCGAGATTTTGTAAAAGATATATGATACCATGGTCGACAGATTACACGCACAACTTATCCTTCTGATTAGAACAATCTTGGAGTGAAGTTGCGACTTTGATCAGCATCAACTTGAGCTCTCAAACAATGATACACAATGCTACCTGTTGTACCAGAGTGTATCTCCCCCTCTCATTCAGAATCTCTCGTTTCTCGAGTGAGAGAGGGAGAGAGCAACCGTTTACCCCCGAGGGGTGAGACACAGTCATCACTGTGTTGATTCCGCTCATCTTAGTCATTCCGCGTTGCTTAGCTCTCAAAGTCAATTCCTGCAATATCGCCATTTCAGGATGTTATCTCTTCTGAACCTCATAATCGCCTCTGGGACAGTACTACGATCAGACACTGAGAGGTGTGGTTGTCTTTGTCATAATCTTCCTGAAATGGCATTGCATTTTTTTTGGCCCGGGTTACGACCGCTCTGAATGTTTAAGGGGTTGTGAATGAGAATGATCGAGAGCAAATACCCAGTCTGGGCCAAAAAAGGCAGAGAAATGCCCTGAATTGAGCTGAAATTAGTTGTAGGTGAACTTACGCCCGCCCCTGATATTAACCTGACATTAACCTGAAATTAGTTGTAGGTGGACGCCCGAATCGTATCCCGATCCGCGTGTTAACTTCACACAGTGCAATGTGGCATCGGAATCGTTCGTTTGCGATCCGGACCATATTCTAACGGATAACTGGAGGGAGACGATTGATGTGAATGTGAAAAGGCAGATCCAGAGTGAGCACATTCTTTGAGACGAGTTTTCTAGCTCAGTTTTCGCCATTTTCTTGACTCTTCTCACTTCTCACTTTTGTATATAAATATTGTGCGGATCGTTGTTGTCGACAAATTGAAAAAAATACGGTTGTTTTTTCTTCAGGACTAGCCGAATCTCCTGTCTTCTATACTGACACAGCTCCATCCGAATGCTACTCAAACGAAACGCAGCCAGTCGAAATTTTCGTCCTGCTAGCAAAGCGAATTCACACGGCGAATAACCAAACCGTGAATGAAACCGATATGGTAAGCTCGATATTCACAGAATCATACATTATTGTTTGTAACGAGAATGTTGTTCATCTCATTTGAGTTTGGTAGCCGGGGCTGAAAAATGAAAAAAAGAATCAGCTGAAAACAGTACGAAAACGTCCATTCTCTCACTCGCTTCCTCTGTTTATCTATCCCAAACACAAGACAGTGATAGTCTCACATCATTTGCGCTTTCTTCTGCGAGCGAAACTGAACAACGTTGTAGTCAAATATTACTTTTCTGCACTACAAACTTAACCCGGAAAATGTCTTCCCCTGATGCGCACTATTGTAGATTTTAGATTTTTTGTGGGCAGAAAATTATCATCAAAATCTTTGCAGACAACTTTCGTCGACGGTCTAGCGGATTCTTTTGGACTGGCAAACCTCACATGCGCCAATTTCGTTGTCCTGGTCGGAGTCGAGCAAGCAAACGCTTACGTTAGAGTGAGTATTCGAATATATTTATTCTCATTTACTAGAAAAAAATTTACGGGGTCTTTCTATTGGTGATGTTAGCGAAAGTTTCGTTAGTACGGGAATAGTCGTAATCGGACACCTCGACCATTTCCCATTCACTCCCATTCTCATGATACTTCTCAGAATCGAGATTGGCTCACGTAATATGAAAAACGATACTTTTCTCGGTACTCTTCAATATAGCTGTTGGCTATGTCTTAGAGAAACAATGGGTCCAGTAAATATAGGATGCAATTAGCAGTGCTGAATTCTTCCGTCATTTTCGTGGCCCTCCTATGTAAAAGGATATTCAGTGAAGGTGGGACGATGGACTGTGTATGTTTGTTGTGCTTTTTTTTGTCGTGAGGAAGAGGGGACGAACACCGGAAGAAAAAGACAGGGAATTCGAGGAGAGACCCACTGTATTTGAGTGGCCAGTGAAAACAGAGATCAGCGAGGGATAAAAGTACTCGAGCGGTTCTTTGTGGAGGTAATTAATTTGATCATTTTCCAGACTGGGCGTCATCTCAAACTTCCCAGCGATTTTGTTGAAGGCCTGAGCAAGTACACAAATCTGTTCAATGAGAAAACGTACATGGAAGGACTGAATAAAGTCATCGATGAGATCGGAGATCAAATGATTTCGTTTTTCAATGTACACAAAATATCAAAATGACCAAAAATTAACATTTCCTATTCAGCCCACCACCACCGAATCTGTAATAGAAACGACTGAGGTGA
Organism: Pristionchus exspectatus; assembly: GCA_911812115.1. Classification (NCBI taxonomy): domain Eukaryota; kingdom Metazoa; phylum Nematoda; class Chromadorea; order Rhabditida; family Neodiplogasteridae; genus Pristionchus; species Pristionchus exspectatus. Next base: position 30,506,878 of record OU461583.1, on the reverse strand, counting down.
TGAATGAATCAAGCACAGGTAAGAAATCACAGAAAACTTTAATTCGATAACTGTAATCTATTAATCTAATCTATCGACGGACATCCGTCCATAATTCAACTCTATCGTAATTTCATGTACATTAACTTGACGGAATATATAACGAATGAATGAATATTTTTTTTCTTCTGAATCCACTTTTCAGAGGAAACGTCAGAAACACCGACACTGTCCGATGCGATGCCAATATCGCAAGTGCGCAAAATTGGAGATCGGATAGAAATTCGGATACCACTGTAAGTTCGAATCTTCTCGCTTAAAGGCTGAAGCTTATTGTAAAGATTTGTTGGAAAACTAAAGACTTATTTGTGCATTATTATTATTATTACTATTGTTGTTGTATTATAATTAGTTCTTTATTTATTCAGATGGGTTTTCATTCTCATCACAACACTCATCGTGCTTCTCATTGTATTGTGTGTCGCTGCAGTGTTCTTCCTGCATCAACACGGAATGCCCCGGTTCGGGAAGCGGCTACAGGTTAGATGTCCATGTGTCGTGATATTTCCATTCCACACCTAGTTGACTTTTAACGATCTGAGAGGAAGGAGGAGGCTAGTGATCTACCTGGCATCCTCCCCTTTTTCTTAGTCCCTCGAGACAATCGATAGCTGGCTAAACAGTGCATTGAGTTTGCTGAGTATTTGAAACGCACGATAGAATTTCACAGTTATTTCTCAGCGATTCGTGGAATGCTCGGAAAATCGAGGCTATGACGAATCAAGCATGCAGAGCAACTTTGATGAATCGAGCATTCAAAGCAACTCGATTAAGTAAGTTCTTTGATATCTGTGTTAGTTGGAGATTCCGCATTATGAACTAAGTTCCAGAGTCTCACAACGACTGGATAGTTCATCCTTTCAATCAATTTCACCCTACTCGCCTGAAATCGACGGAAAGAAGTCGCGGTCAGATCAGGCCTTTATATTGGTTCAAAATAAGTTTTGTTAAGAATATCGAACGGCAACGACGAGGGGGTCGTCACAAGTGGTGATCACTCATCATCTGAGCCCCGATCTGATAATGAGAGCTGTGAATTGAACATGACCACGGATGAGAGCGATGACGATAGGGAGATGATTACAAAGGAGAGTATTATGTCAAAGGTAAATTATGTGAAAAAGTTGAAGGTGTATTCACGTCTTGCGATTTTAAAGTCGTTAGACAACTCACTGGTAAAACTGTTAGAATTATTAGAAGCAGCATTGAAATTACATCATCTAAAATGTCGTAACTGTCAGATTCAAACGGATTCCTCACAACTCTCAACTGATACTGTGCTTCCCTGTACAGAGCAACGCCCGAGTGCACAAAGTTTAAGTCTAATGAAATCGTCCAGCTTTGTCTGAAATTATCAAAGATTGTAGATTTCGCACGTGTCACATTGTTCCGCAGTCTTTCATCCTTGTATCTCGCCATTTATTTATTTTCTGCCGATAAAGTCGAATTCCGGTGCATGTATTACCTGATCTTTGTTCAGATAGAAGCTCACACTTGCTATAGCCCCGCTGGATTTGCCACACTACGAGAGTCATCAAATGCCGCTTCATTAACGCCCCACAACTGATGCTACTTCGTGGCTACAACCCATCATTCCCCTCCCTTAGTCTCTCCTCTCGCCGCGGTCAATCACATTGGTGTCACCAGCTCTGCCTCGTCTCCATCGGCGACTTATCCTTGTTGTAATCCTACTCTGCTCGCCCTCTCTCCCTCCACTTCCTATTGTCCGATGGGGGGAGGGTGGACATCACTGAACACTCTAGGGATGACGTCACCGCCCATCTGGATTCGCGAGGAAGTGTGCGCCTATCACTGACTCAGCACTGTATGCATCTGTACTCTCTCCATTCCATGCACTATCTAGCCATTGTCTGTCGTCTCTTCTTCTACCATTGTCTCTCGCCTTACTTGGTGACCAAGAGCGTGTATTTGCTCAATCGATAGGCCGAGGCAGCTAACCACAAACAAATCAGCCCTGTCACTCTCTTGACTCGTTTCCCTTTCTTATTGTGTCACCTGGTCTAGGATACTTCCTCGCCTTGTCATCTCATCAATCTTATTTTTGCGCGTTCACGAACCGCGTGCCACCATTGCATTAGAGTTCAAAATACGGGTCGCCATTTCATTTTATATGCTCTCTCACCGGCCAGAGAGGCAAGAGAGAGAGTGAGCGAAATGAAGCGACAATTACTCGTATATTGTTTGTTCGAGACGTTCAGACATCGCATTCTCACTTATATTCATCAATTTTTTTCAGATTCAGTATACAAATCGCTGTACATTCCCTTCCTCGCTGAATGTAGCTTCTAGAAAAGAGTGCAGCAATGGCAATTCGACGGGAAGGAGGAGATCTCGCCCGAATGTGCCTCATTGGATTCAACATCTTCCTATGGGTCAGTCAATACAGCTTTCCGATTGGTGCCACCTATCGTTGTGTTATGACTGTAAATTTGCTTGATGTGGATACACGTTTAGTGTAAAGAAAAGTAGCGCTGATTCGATATGATTCGATTGAAGTTGTAATTTTTGTTTCAGGCAGCTGGAATAGCACTAATAATAATCGGGATATGGATGCTTGTCGATCCGACGAGATCGTATATTCTTGATCTTGTCAATTTTTCCGAGGATGATCCACTTTTGGTGAGTAAATTTCACTAAAAGTCGTTCAAACGCCATTTTGCAGGTATTTGCCTCATACACTTGTATTTTCACTGGCATTGGAACTCTCTTCGTTGCATTTGTCTCGTGTTGTGGAGCGATGAAGAGAATTAGATGTATACTTGTCACTGTGAGTTCACAGGAACTGTTAGGCTAAGCTGCTAAATTATTTCTGAGTAGAATATGAAGTTTGAGCATAATGAAAATAAGAATAGCAAAAAGGTGTAAGCTCTCAGTTTAATTCTATTTGCAGCTTATGACTGCAATGGTCATTCTCTTTTGTTGCGGTATTGCAATCGGAGTTCTCGGGCTGCTATTCCAGAATAAAGTGAGTCGTTTATGTGATCATTTATGTTTTATGTGATGATCAGTTCGTTCCATTAATCTCCTTAACATCATTTGTTTCTGGTTAATAAATTTGAATTTGTTCTAAATTTGAATTTGTGAATTTGAAATTTCGAATATGTTTGAAAAATTAAATTTGTCCGTCCCGCTTGCAGTTTCCTAACGAGGCCCGCATGACAGTCTACATAGCCAACATGACGCACAATCGATATAGCAGAGACAAATGGGTGAAGCCGCTTCTCGACACAATACAATTTTACGTGAGTTCGCTTCTAAAATCAGAGGGAAATATCGAGAGCCACCCGGACGCGAAAGCCTAATTCACAAAGGATTTTCTTTGATCTGATTAACCGCACTGCTGTAATCTATACCATCTGTGTGAATTGTATATTTTTGTATGTCTGCCATGCTTGTTGTTGATTTATTGTTCTATATCCATACATGAATTTACTGATTTTGCATATGGTGACATTTTCCACCAGGTTCATAGTTCGACGGTCACTTCCGCATTGCGGTTTATGATCAGGAATGAGTACGGAGTATTGACCCATTTGGAGAGGAACGAGCGAGTTACCACACTCATCGACAAGATGCAATACCATGTGAGGATTTTTTTCAAATTTCAAATCACAAAATGATCAATTTTAGAGCGAAAGTTATGCACACAAATGATCATTAATTGTCCAAATTTAAGTTGGAATGTTGCGGAGTGGCATCTCATCGAGACTGGAAGACTAGCAACTGGGCGGTCGATGGTGGAGGAGGAGCTGAAGATGGAAGGTTAGCCCACTAATATCAATTTATGAGGAATCATGCAATGATGAGGAATATTTTAGCAATTAAAAATGGTAATATTTCAGGACCCTCTATCGCGAACAACCCTCAGAGTATCTCGCAGTACCACACACCTGTTGTAAACAGGTAATTTTTTGATCAGATTTTTTTGCAATTATTTTGTATAATTTTAAAAAGGAAAAGTTTATTTTTGCAGGTGATTGGTTCCTCCGCACTGAATCCGGTACCTCGCTCGATCGCTCGTTGCCAGTACAAAGATGCGAATCGACTATGGCGCCACCAATCGGTTATTGCAATACGCTGATCGGCCTCTGCTGTCCTCGTTACTGTACTATGCATTTCCCTACCTCGTCTTTATATTTTTGTTAATCTTGATACCCCTTGAAACTTTGTTAACCTTGTATATTCAATATTGCGTTTTTGTTACTAAGATCCATGCGTGTCCGGGTGCCTCGATTCATAGGTCAAACATGTGTCTAATCAACCTGTTGGTTTCAGCAGAAGTGTTGCGGTGGCGACGGTCCAACCGACTACTACAACTCGTTCTGGTTCATAACTAACACGGACCGGGGCACGCGCTCGTTCGTGCCCACATCATGCTGTCATCAGACCCAATCTGCAAGAGCGTGGAGCATCAATCCAATCGATCCGCTCTGCACCATCTATCACTATCAAGCCAAGGTCTTCAACAATGTCGTGTATACTGAGGTGTGCTTTGCTGTGAACAACCAGATATGCATGCAATTGTTGAATATTGATCTCTAAATAGAATAATTATTTCCCTATCTTTGAAAAGTTCAGCAAACAAGTAGATTTTTTCAGGGATGTGGGCCCAAGCTCTATCGCTGGTTTTCCGACCAGACAACCATATTTGCTGTTGTCGGCTTTACTTTCGCAGCACTTCAGGTAATTGTCTTTTTTCAACTGAATTATCGTTAAATAGGCAAAGATCGTTTCTTCTCTAGACTTCATGTAGAAGAGAAATCATGATCGTTGTATTTTTCAGGTCATCGGCATAATAATTGCCCTCTGCATGTGTTATCAAGTGAAGTACTATCACTACGTGAAGAGTGAAGTGTACGACTAGCTTACTACTCAGCCACTGCCATATTACCCAATCTCCTATGAATGATCTCCGTTCCTTTCATGGATCTCTCCTTTTGCAGCACTGTATGATAAACAATTTTTCATAAAAATAATAACCACACTATATATTTTTACAGTTACTTGTATATCAAGATTGGATTAAGATTTCCTTGGTTAGAAGTGAGAATTTATTGAAATCACTTCGCATTTTCAAATATTGGAAAGATTCATTATCTCGATTACCCGTCTCGATCAACTATCTTCTTGATAAGTAGAAGAGCCTTCAAATCTTACAATGTACCACTTAACTAGCTAGCACTGTGTGACAAAAGAACCACCTGAAGCACTCGATGCTACAGTGTAAATGGCTAATGATACTCGGCCTTGTTTTGTTCCATTGTAGCCGAATCAAGCTGTTCCCACTTCCATTACTCTCTCATCCTCGCGTCTCTTCCTTTTTACCCTTTCCATCGTTCGATTACCCATTAATCCAAGGTTACCGATAGCCCTGCGGAACTGATTGAAGGTCGGTCATTCTCGAGTATTAAAGGAATGGAGCAACGATGGACCAATCACTCTCGCTCTCACAGCTTTTCTTCAGCAAGAGAGTGCAATAGGAATTGATATTTAAGTATCTCGTTTCTCGCTCTCACAGCTCTACCTCCCCTCAAGAGTCCATTAGAAATAGATATTTAACGATGTCGTTTCTATTATGTGTTGTGTTTGAGTAAACCTTGATGATTAGCTTGTTCAACTAGCCAAAAATCAGAATGAGCTCGATTCGTTACCTCATCGGGGGCGCGTCAGTCTTCTGCGGGGCGACGATCCTCGCCTCTCTGCTCTTCGTCGGACTCCTCTTCCAGGACATTAACAACTTCTACGACGACGCCATTTCGGACATGGGCGAGTTCAAGGTGAGCTGGCCATAATAGACATGCTATTTCCATAAAAGGTAAATGTGAATCCACGTCAAGCGATTTTACAGTCGTAAGACAACGCTAGGTGGGACCCACTGGTGAGGCCAGCTAATAGAATACCCATTGATTATCCCCAATAGTCGTTTTTAATATCGATCATTGCAGAACTACGCAGACGATGCGTGGCGTGAGATGATCATCTCCAACTCTGCCTCCTCTTCTCGCTCCGCCCTTCCTCCCGTCTTCGGTCGTGCCAAGCGTAACGCTGGTTCCCAGTGCGGATGCGCCGCCGGGCCGAACACGTGCCCGCCCGGACCCGCCGGAGCTCCCGGTGCCCCGGGCGCGGCCGGAGACGACGGCAGCAATGGAGACGACGGAGTGCCCGGCACGCATGGAGCAGGACAGATGTCCGCGGTTCCCGGAGGATGCGTCAAGTGCCCCGAGGGACCCGCCGGTGAGCCCGGACCCGATGGAGAAGCTGGAGAGGTCGGACCCGACGGACAGGACGGAGCCCCCGGCGCCCCCGGGAACGATGGCGCCCCTGGTGCTGATGGAGAGGTGGGAGATGCCGGACAGGCAGGAAGAGACGGACACGACGGAAGACCCGGATCGCCCGGTCGTAATGGAAAGAGAGGCAACGGAGTCGCCGGAGCGCCCGGAAAGGACGGAAAGACAGGCAGACCCGGTAAGGCTGGAGCGCGAGGCGAGAGAGGAGCGCCCGGAAACGCCGGACCCGAGGGACCCGCTGGAAACGCCGGCAGAGACGGCCAATCCGGCCAGGACGGATATCCCGGAGTGGAGGGAGGCGCCGGTCTGCCTGGCAGCGATGCTGCTTACTGCCCGTGCCCCTCGAGAACCATGGACATCGTGAACCAGCCGGCCGCATATGAGGTGATTTTTTACTGTAGAGCCCTGACCTGTGTACACCACCAGGCGTGGTTGTCTCAAGACAACTGTAAAATCGCCTTGATTGTGGAAGCAACTTTACCTTTTTACCTTTACATGACGATATCTGTTTTTATCAAAAAATAAATAAAGATCTGAGCAAAACCCAATACAGGTGCCTACCACCGCCGCCCCCGCCCCTGCTCCTCAGGGTTACGATGCACCCGTTGCTGCACCCGCTCCCGCATACGAAGTGAGCTAACATTATCCCCTTTGTCCGATAATGAAAATGAATCAAATTATTGATTTAGTCTATAATCCTTGCCATAATGAATGTGTGCAGTAGTCTTCTCAGTGTAGCGAATACTTACACCTTTTGAACTTGGTGGCCTGCCATGCACAGCAGAGCCTACTATTAATGTGTTAACATCCAAAAATCCAAATGAAATAAGAAGTAAACCCTCCACAGGCCCCCGCTACCTCTGCTCCCGCGCCCGCGCCCGCTGCCTACGACGCTCCTGTTGAGCAGAAGGCATCGGTCGGATACGCCAGAGTGTAGATTATCAAAGTATCTTAGACGAACATAGTGATAAACAATATTTCCATATTTTCTTATACACGTTACATACATCTTATATACGACATATATATATATATATATATATATATCTCATATTTCTTATATACGATGACACCAACGACTAGGCGTCACTTGAGAAACTGTACAAGAGATACTCTTTCATGGGAGAATTTCTTTTCCCAACAGGCCTGATTTTTCCTTGATAATTTTGGAATAAATCTGTAGAATTGTAAAGATCGACAGAAGGAGAAAATAGGTTTATCTAAAAAGAACTACCATGTACAATGATGGCACTGAGCGAGGAAACCCATCGAATATATATTACCATTGCCTGGTCGGGCCTTATCTTGAGCTAGATAATTGGTTCATATAAATGGCATCACTGAGGAACGGGAGAGTGCAATGCGGAGAGATCACTGAGAATGTAATTTGGCGCCTACAAGGAAGGCTAGAAGCTCGACGCTATATCGGGCACGATCCCAAACAGGACCAGAGAGGAAACTGTGATGAAAAAGGATAGGAGAAAGAGGCAAAGTCGGTCCAGAACCATCGCGCAAAATTTCCAGTCATCTTCAGAGGCTTTTTCGATTTCTGCCTTCTCGACCTTTTGATTCATTATCTGAAATATTTTTTATGCTAAATTCCGAATAAATATAACTCACATTAAGTTCTTTGTAGATCTGTTGCAGTACTAGTAACTGTGCGAGCATTGCTGGCGTTGTCTTGATAGATTCGACATCCATTGATAGCACCTCGTCCTCGTCGGGAGCCGGAACGTCCTGAATCATTCATTATATTTTCACTTTATTTAACAGTCACGACCTAGAATATCTTCGAGATTTTCTGATTTAATTATAACGGGATAATGGTTTACCTCAAGGAGTGCCGCTAGACAGATATCCAATCTCTCCTTGACCTGCTTTTTCCTTCGTATGAGTTGTCTTCTGAAAAAGAAGAGCACATTATAAATTAAATTTTGAGCAAATTAGAAAAAGACTTGTCTCACTTCGTGGCTATACATCCAGGCCTCTTCATCAGCAGCAACCAAGGCAGCCAATTCATCATTATCAGCTTCATCTGCATTGCGAGGTATTTTTTTTAGATGATTCATGATAGATCTTAGATGATATTTCCTTCTATCTAAGTCATTGAAATTGTACCGTCATGCTCATTTTGTGCGTCCGCCGATTGCGATGGTGGAAATTGAGAACAAGTGCAGTGCCGACGACTGATCCAGCACAAGTGAACATGCACATAGCAAAAAATAGACCTGAATCGAAATATTAGGCTACAAACTGTGAGCAAAAAAGAAGGACATACCTAGGAAGGGAACGGCCTCCGAGGTGGGAGGGGACATCTCTGCTATCTGGTTTTGGAAGACACAAATAGAGAGCATGATGGTGATCTCTGCGAAAGATACCATATGTTATGTCTGAACCGGCCGGCAGGATAACGCGACATTGAAACCCTAGCCGTACGCGCGTGTTTGGCAAACTTACGCAGTGACATCTTCTCTCCGGCGTCCGGGGGAAGCGTAAAGCCGACGAGAGTGAGAAGAGTAATGAGAACACAGGGGAGAATGAGGTTGAAGGCTAAAAGGTAGAAGGTAAAGGTGTATCCACGTCAAGCGATTTTACAGTCGTAAGACAACGCTAGGTGAGACCCACAGGTAAGACCAGCTGTTAAACTTACTACGTACCCTACCGTCCAAAGCTAGATGAAATAGTCATTATATTCCTCAAATTAATAACCGAAAAATTATACCGTAATAGAGAGCAAGTCGTCTGATAGTGAAAGTGAACACAAGATCGTAGTAAGGCTCGGGGCAGCATTCATACGACTGAAATAAGCAAAAAAATCAAACAAGAAATTTCAGCCGAATGAGCTTATGTGAACCAAATTTTCGGTTTTTTTTCGTTCATGGTATTGTGAAATTTTTGGTTTTCATGCAGTAGGTTATCATCCGAATCTTCTCATCCGACCTACTGCCTGAACCTCACCTGCACATTTCTCTTCACTGATGTATTCTCCAGCTTCCACTCTCCATTCGGGATGAAACTGGAGATGTCGAATCCATTATCATCTACTTGTAAATCGAGTTTCGTTCCATCGAATGTCCAGGAGCCAAACTGCAAAGTGAAGGAGTTTAAGGGAAAAAAGATGAGGAAACGATTGACCATCGCAACAGTTGAGCTAGGAAGTGAAAACAATTGCGGAAAAAAACTCTCACTTTCATCCAGCACGTTTGGACATCGAATGGGAAGTAGACAATGTTGATCTGACAAGTTAACCGGAACACTCCAGGAGGCATCCAATTCACCAATCCAGTGTGATAGACGACGAGGTTAGAGGCGTATGAGCGATCGTACTGAGGATCAGCAGAATTATAGAGAAGAACATCCGGCGTCCAGAGTTGTTCCTGAGCGAAGGACAGCATGACAAATGTAAGAAAAGTATGTAGTGTTTACCTTTCGAAACCGCAAGTCAGATATGCCCTCGTATTCTTTCGGATCCCATTGAACTGAATAATCTATCCATTCCATGCGCAGGTACGCATTCAGATCCGCAACTTGATTTTTCTCGTCCTACAATCATTGTATTCGCGCATGCTCAGTGAGTATGTCCATCCATCTGGTTCAACATTGAATGAAACAATAAATGTGCGGAGATATAACACTAAATACTGAGCGTACCACATCGATTAGTTGTTGAAGGATAACTCCCATCTTCACAACGATTGGATCGTCCGGATTCTCCACGGGTCTCACTAGCGCCTTAAAAAAACTTAGAAATGAATGTATTTTAACGAAAATGGAACTATATAAACCTCATGCTTCTCAAGGATCGATTCGTACAGTTCGGCCTCTCTTTTGGATGCTTGGGATAAATTAGTGATGATGGCGCAGCAAAAGACCAGCAGCAGCTGCTGCCACTCAAAAAGATCTTTTTTTTTAATTTAGAACAAATGAATACTCACGCCTTTCAAAGCTGCCGAAATGTTGAATGGTTTCTGCTAGCGGACACAGGACGAAGGATGGAGGGGTTGTGTACAGAGATGAAATGGATTCTCTACAAACAAATCAACTGCTGATCAAAGATGGAGAGGTCACACGCCAACCGTTTATCGATTGGTTCCGGAGTGATTGATCGATGGAAACGTGTTCGAGTGGTTGGGGAAGAGGGAGAAGGTGAGAGCGGATAGAGATATTGAGCGAGAAGAGATCTCGCCCTTGTTTGCTTCTCTCTTTGTTGCAGACACGTTTGACACTCGGTGGCTTCTGAGGAGGAGAGAGGAGAAGTAAGAAGGAAGGGAGTGATATGAGCTACTCCCCACAAAATCATCGACCAGTCTGTTCGACAACACACACAGATCATTTACTGTAAAGAAACTAACTACTTCTTATCATCTCGAGAAATCGAGGTACAATGAAATATCTATTTAGATTCAAACGGAAAACTTCGACCGAAATACTCAATGCCATCCAGCTGTTGACTCATCCTCTTACGACATGGCTCGGCTTAATCCTGGCAGTAAAGCTCAGCCTTGGTATCAGGGACTCGTTTTTTTGCGAGCGCTTATCTCCGCACTCCCTACTCTATCCCATTTATCCCCTGGACGACGCAGAGTCTCACTTTCGAATCGCCTTAGGTTAGTGTGTTGTTTAAGCTTCACTTGTTTTGATTGCGCAAGATTTGAGGGGCGCTTTTTCTTGCGCACAATCCTCACAATGAAACTCTGACCTCGTTAGCGCGATGTCAAATCCTCGATTAGCACCAGCTCTTCCTCCTCCTTTCTCACTCTTTTCCATTGTTTGATCGCTGCCCTATCTGTTCATGAACCTCAGTGAACAGTTCTTTCAGGAATATGAGGTTATTCGTCTTGCTGCTCCCAATCCTCTCGATAGTTGATTCGCAATTGCTCGAAGTGTTCGGTCTGGCCAATGGAAACACGGGAACTGTTCAGAGACAACCGTTTCAGGATATTGCCAGGTTTGAATCATCGGTACTTGCAGATCCATTAATCGATAGATTGCAGTCAATCAGTAGGACTGCTCAACTATTTAGCAAGCGTGCAGAAAAATCCGGATAACAAACTCGCGAAGAGGTGAGACTATTTCAACATTTGTGGCATCATTTTATAAATACGGTTCGATATGACCATATCATCATCAGATTGAAGCAACCCATTCCACAAGTTGCCTTCGTGGACGGACTTCCAGTAATTCCTGGAGTAGTAGGGTCACTTCCCGGAGCTGGCGCGTGTCTTCCTCGTAACTCGCCACTCGTCAGGGAAAGGCGAGTCTACTTTTTTGCTTTGTGAAGTTATTTAATTTAAAAAAAATTATAAAATTTATATAAATAGACATATCTTTACAGATCTCCGAGTTTCTTCCAGAATATTGTCCGGAACATTCCCGGTGCGCAAGACTACCTATCCAGTTTCCTGCCTCAGCCGGTTGTCAATGTGAACGCCCTGTATGGAAAATACCTATGGGTGAAAATGGTTTATTGTTCTGATATAATTTGGGGATTCAGGCAATCGACACACCGTCAGTACACGAGAAGTTCTGTCCAACCACTGAATGTTAGTCACAGTCCGGAAATTAATGGAAATAATGGAAATTGATTATTCCAGTTTTGCCCGCAACTACGACTAAGTCAAAAGCCAGTTTCTCATTGGTGGATAAATTCAGAACCCAAGACGAAACCGGAGGAGACAAAACTGCATTTGGGTCAGTATGGATCTCGAAATTTGCATTCTTGCACTTCATGAGTAAACTTCAACACCATGATTCTTTCCAGCTACGGTCTCGTGAACCACAACGTGACGTACGTCTATTTTCAAGATGATCCCTGCCCATGTAAGTACACAGTGCTACGTCATCTAGTGTTATAATTCCACGTAAGATACTAAGTCTAGTTTGACAGGGTTTTCATAATTCTCTTCTCATAACTTCTAACAATTACAGCCGTTTCAGAGCATTTTGAAGCCGTAAAATACTAATTAGATTTTATTTTAAACAGACCAAGTTGTAATGATTGGCCCTATTGATAAGAAGAGCGGACAATACGAATATGTGATTTTATCCAACTGGGCGAGGTTTGTCATTATCCCATTTACAAATTATATAGCCTATTTTAGGTTCCCGATTATTGGATTAGTGAGGGACATTCGGGTCTTCTACGAAAAATACAAGGATGCGATGGAAGCAGAATTGGAAAAGGATGGATTTATGAACGGATACTCAACGTTTGTTCTTCTCAGTTTTAGTGTTTTTCAGTTCTAACACGGATAGATAAAATGGATACTGAAAATTCATAAAAAAACTATATATTACAGACAAAATACTATTCACTACACGGATTGGTCCAAATGCCGTCGGTCTACACCGGTTACCTACTTCAGAAACGTCCTTTCCGAACTGTTCGGATGAATTTAAATATACCACTAATAAATTATTAATTGTTCCAAAACAGTTTGCTGTACATACATACATACGTACATCTTTGTCCTGACTTCAGGCAATGGGCCTGCATGAGGAAACAGGGGAGAGCGATCTTCGTACTCACTTGCAAAGGGTGAATGAAATCTTTTTAGCTTAGTTTTCGATAGCGTTCGCGCTTATTCGACGACTAGAGTCCAGAAGTAGTCCATCCACCCGTCGAAGTCCTCACTTGTGTGATTAAGAGCAAACTCACAAAGTATTCTTTTTGAATGGAACTTTTTTTAGACTGTAGTGCACAAAATCGGTCCTAGGTCCTCCTCTTGCTGATCCAATAGTCATAGAGGGCTATGCAACATATTTTAAACTTTCTTTATTCGTCAGGATATTTACAGAGATATTGTCATTGTCGACATGATATGTATATTCCACAACTCAGGCAATTCAAACTTCGAAGGTGCTTGAATTCGTACATTGTTTGACAGTGGGTAAGGTAAAACCGTATAATGATAGGATATCCGTGTAAGGAAATATTATGGAAGGTGAGTGATTAGAGCGAGGCACGTCTTCTGGTTTCATCGACGAGTTCGTCGATAGGAAGGCATCTTCTGTCCTCGATGTTACGTGATGTGAGACGTTGGAACGATTTAGTAGCATAGATCGTCTCAATCAAATTGACCACGAGGCGCTCACTGAAAAGATATGAAATGAAAGGAGTTTTTATATTTTTTTAATCTAAATGAATAATACCTTGTTCTGTTATCATCGTCGAATTTTGGCAGGAATTCCACAATTTCAGTGGCCACTAGGTTTCTCATGTCGAGCGTGGGCAGAGCGTGCAAGAATGCAGTTGCATCGATTCCTGGAAAAATATTATTGAAATTTTATTGACATTTATAGAGTTGGAAAAAAGCTATTTCAATGCCCACCTCCATCTTCGGGAGTTCCTACTGCGGGCGCATCGGATACTTCGAATCCGTCAATGTCGATTGACATGCCAAAGCCGACAGTTGATCTGAACACAATGTCTTTTAGATACAGATACAGACATCTGGCCTACAGAAAGTTGCATCGTTAAGGAGGGGATCGGGATCTTCGTGCTCAGTGTCAGTGGTTTTTAGATTGCAGGGCATAAGTGGTAATACCTGCTGACTCGCTCTCTTGCCTCGCCCATAACATCCTCGATGCCACGTTTGTTCACCTCGTCCATGTAGAATACCTGTGATATATTAAGTAGGATGTATGAAGTACTCTATTCTCTTGCCGATCTAAATGGAACGTGCAAACTTTGTTTAACTGAGAGTACTTAGTTTAACCGGGTAAACGTTTGAAAATGTCGAAAAAAGTCGTTTTGAAAGGACAGAAAAATGAGCGGATTTAGTTGACAGATTGATGCCAATTGATCTCTGATAATACGACTACAGAGCATGGTTCTCACCTTGACTCCCATCCTCTGCAGCAGCTCCTTCTCTGGTGGCTCGTAGCTGCGAATGCCAACCATGCACATATTGCTCGGTCTTATCTTCGGGAGTCTGTCAAGGATGCGATTGAGTCCCTTATCTCCCTGTCCGAGCAGATGAGCAACAGGCATTCCGTGAATGTTCCCAGTGTCGCTGCTCTCGGGAGTGTGCGCGTCCTGGAATGATTACGGGGTATCGATTGATCATGATCCTTCCACTCACCATATGGGCATCGACCCAGATGAGACCGACATCTCCCACGGGTCGCAGGGCGACGGCGACTCCACTCCACGTGCCGATCGCACAGGAGTGATCGCCTCCAAGCACGAGAAGCTCCTCATTATTGCGAATCGCAGCCGCTGTCTGCTCGGCCAACGCCTTTTGCACCTGTGCATTTCATCGTCTCATTTCAAATTTATAATTGAATAACTTTCTTTGTTCTTTTTGCATGAACCCTATTTGTGTGCTATGCTACCTGGATAAAACGATGATGATAATGAGTAACATGTAACAGAGATTGGTTGTTTACGATTGAGTTAGGCACAATCGAGAAGTGATCTCCGTCCTACTAGCTGTTCCGACCTTGAGCACTACTGATATCTCGCGTGGGTCGTTTGCGAAAAAGATAGCGAACGACCAATGAAGAGAAGGTGATATAATCATTCGATTTCTCGATTTCGTCACCTTTCGACCTTGGCGTTTTTCGAAGGGTGGTGGAGGGGAAAGCGGCATCGCTCTCGTGATTGTCACAAAAAGGAACACTTTAAAAATCGCAAAGTTCACGATAATAAGAATCGTAATTTGAACGCTATGCTCAACAAGAAGAAAATTGTATCGGATGTGCGATTCTTCTATTTTAGGGATGCATAATTTCCGGACGCATAACTCACAATGGTAACTCCTGGCAAGGCTCCGAGATGCCTTCCTGAAGGAGCTTCTTGGACGATTGATCTCCAGTTGTGCTGAATTCTGCATCTCTGCAGCATCTCCGACTCTTGCAGCACGTTAGCCGCCTTCTCGCAGCCGAGTTGCCTGAAGTTTATTGTTGACAATTTGCACACCTTTGCTGTAAGGCATGTATGGCGATCTCAGTGCATGATATCAGTATGATGAAATGAACTAATAGTTTGATTGCCCTTTCGCTACCGCCCTTCACCACGTGGTCACCGATAACACGTTAGTCCATCTTTGAAAATTGTCTGACAGTCGAGAGAGACGGGGAGTTGTGCACAATTGGGTTAGTCACACACATTCTACCTAAGATACGGTAGCGAGCTGATGAAATATTACACGTATGTTACCGGAAATATTATGGACACGATAATAAGGCATCTGCTAAACTTTTTTTAAGATGGATGGGATCATGTTTAGACATTAGACGTATTAGTATGAAACAGTTCAATGTATGCTAATTGGGAATTATGAAGAAAGATGGAGCTGAGATCTACCAATCTACTAAATATTTCCAAATCCACTCAATGAATAAATTAAGGCTATCGCATAATACGCATACGATACATCAACGTAAAATGCAATTATCCCTATCTTCTCACTTATTACGAACAGAGAATTTATATTCACTAGTCTAAGTTTTGAGAGGCATGTCGAAAACGTATGTAAAATGATATATGAAATTTAAAAGTTTCTTACCTTCCAGCAACTCCATTTGCACATCCAACAATGCTCAGCAACTGTTTGGTCGTCGATAATCTCATCGTTTAATGAGTAAGGTAGGCGACTGGGTTACGGTAGACAAGGAACTTCAGCACAGTTGCTCTGATTACAGTATCTCCTGGCAGTGGCTGATGACTATTCGGGCAAGCCCTGATGATCCCAGCTTATATACGTGTGATTGCATGGGATGCTGCGGGGGGAGGCGGGATGAGCGAGAGATTAGGTAGATCTCGGAGAGCGAAGAGAAGACAGAGGGAACGCCCACACGTGGCAACGACAAATTTGGAAGAGGGAGAGACAGATGAGAGAGGAGAGGAATGCAGAGATGAGTCTTTGTTTAGGGCCTGAGATAAGATCAGGAGTATATCCAAAGATCAAACAACATGTGGATTGTAGTTCTTGAACTTCTGCTTCATGCTAAGTCCGAATAGGCAAGTGGAGAAATGAATCAGTGACTCTTATTTAACTGAATATATGTGTCTACAGAATAACAAAATAGAAAAAAAGTAAGTCGCAACTTGAGAAATGTATGCTGTACCTTGGAATCATCACCGACAGGTGAGTGAGTTTTTCAAGTTTTTCGTGGAATCCATGACAAATATGAACTTTGCAAAATAATCAGCAAGAAAAGTAAACAAATGATGTAAGTGTGACATCATCATCAAGGTAACCGTTCTCCGGAAGAAATGCAATAGGCTTGAAATCAGTGTTTCTTTCTAGCATTTTATTCCACAAACTGTAATCATTTTTATTGATGTGTTTCTGCCCTCTCAATAATGATATGTCTAGATAGGTATGTTATGTAGCTTTGGAAGGTATATCAGCCAAGTCACGAGGTGATATGCTCCTTCCATCTTCATCGTTTGATCGAGGAACTCTCACTACTATCAATACTCTCTCGTCATCATCCTGATCACTCTCTTCCTTATCCATTGACTCTTTGCTTCTGCACAACTCGTCAAGGAAAGATCTCCTCTCCCCCCAATTTACGATGATATGAAATAGAAAGGGGGATCCCCCCTCACTCACCTCCATAGGGAAAGGGTATCTCACCGCGTGACTGATCCTAATCATTTTTATGGAGGGATTTCCCGAATCGTGAGAACTGTGCTGGAGTTTGTAGTACGAAAGGACAGAATGATGACACTAATTGCAACACGGCAAAATGTCTGACAAAGGAACATCGAGAGATCGGAACGGGTCAATGAAAGTAATGGAGTATGATCTATAATTTGATCATTAGCCACTTCCAGTTGCTTCCCTTCTTACTAACTCGACCTGCTCGAATTACCAAGAGCAATTCCACCATCTGTGGGAAATCCCCCCGAAGTGCAAGCTCTTTTTCATCCTTGCTTCACCGTTTTTGCTCAAACCACCTGCCCATATTGCACATATGGCTGACCATCATCCACATAACTCAATCAGGCGTTTCTTTTTCCGATTCGACCGCTCTTCTTCATCCTATCTCTGCTTGCAATCTGAACAAGAGTGAGGATGAGCCGCTTCGAACACGTACCGGCCCGAGATATCTTGCGCCGATAGCGACCACTCTCCAAACCGTGTTCATCTTCCCCTTCTTTCCCATCCTACTTCCCGCATTCTTTCCTAATACTTTATGCTTTTTCTTTTTTTAAACTATTCAATTCCACTACACATGCCTAACAATGGAAAATTCAGCAATTTAATCGATTAGAAGATGCGCATAGTCCACATATCCAATATGTCCTACTATATGGATCGTGTTTTGACACTATCGCTCCAGACTATCGCTTCGCTACTTCCCTCTCACTCTTGGCAGTTATCAATCTCGCGAGAGAGCACTCTTCCCCTGGGGCATAAAGAACGGCACAGCTCAGCTCAACCACCCAGTTCTCCCGCCACTTCATCTTTTGTCTTCTCGCCCTCCTCCTCGCGATTCTACTCCTCGGCGGCTTCTGTAATGGGATCGTTGTCTTCTCGTTTTCTGTGTTTGGTCAGTCGACATGCCGCTCCTATCCCATGTCAATCCATCCCTTTCCTCCTCATTCCCGAGTTCGCGTTGTTATTCTCGAAATGCTTTGAGCTCGAGCCTCATCAATTTTGTTCTTTTTTAATTGAGCGATCCCAAGATATGTGTTATTGTTGCTCTCAACTCAAGAAATACTATTCCCATTCTCACTTCGTACTTGCTTGCAGATATTTGTTATCACATTGACCTCTGCCATCCTTATCATGTATCCCGTCGATGCCTCATTCCCGTACACTCCGCCATTTGCATTCTC
Source organism: Pristionchus exspectatus (assembly GCA_911812115.1). Classification (NCBI taxonomy): domain Eukaryota; kingdom Metazoa; phylum Nematoda; class Chromadorea; order Rhabditida; family Neodiplogasteridae; genus Pristionchus; species Pristionchus exspectatus. Next base: position 30,488,734 of record OU461583.1, on the reverse strand, counting down.
TTCTTTCATCTGCGTGTCTTATGTTACAACGAATCGGGGGTCCACTACATCGCCCGCTATGATTGATCCCGGGTATCACAACGATTTTTCTGTTCAGCGTGCTTTCATCGAAGCTTACTTATTCTTTTTAATGATTTTAGATCAAGGCCCTCTGTCTATTATTGATTATGAGGTAGATTATTTGGGCTTTACTCGACAAATAAATGCATAAATCAGGGAGACATTGCACTGACTGCCCCTGGCACGACCCTCATAAACTTGCCCCGAATGCTCGAAACAGCTGGTTCAGTGGTGGGCAGATATTGTCTTGATCTTGACCGATCGTGTGGAAATGAGCGAAAGAGATTAGCTGGACTTAGCCCAGGGAAAGATCGGAGAGAAACGGGAGAGGTGGAATCAGGGGAAGGGCGAGAGAAATAAGAGAGAAGTGGAAATGCCGAAAGCTATTTATCATTTGCCGTGAAATCTGCTTGCATTTTACATGAGCTTCTCGGTCTTTCTCGCTGCCTTTGTTCGATACAGCTCTCGGGTCTCTTATTATTGGTATCATCTGCATTTCGACTACCATCCTTCATACTGTCTCCTGTCTCTGGTGTCCCATTTCGCAAATGGTCGCTACTCAAACTGATCAGAAATTCAATTGCAGCATTGCTGACATAGCGAGTGCGTTGACCAGCTATCGCTCATTCGTGGAAGGGTAATCATGTCGAGTGGTGGCAGTGCGAGGGAATTCCGATCAATGAGCGCTTCAACGAGATCAATGTCAGTCACGGCTGGTCCAGGCCCCGGAGGGAAAGCGTTCGGAGGAATAACTTATGTGAGTTTTTTCTAAAAGAAAATTTTAATATATAAATAAAATAGAGTTCTGCAATGGAAATATCGTAGTTAATCGCTTGTGGTTATTAGATAGTTATTACTTTATTCAAATCTGGAACAGCGTTCAAGCGTTTATCGTTCTTTTATCAAATCGCGGGTTTGTCCTGTGGCAAAGAAGAAATGTGCAGCTCTCCGAAATTACACATGAATCATCATGTGAAGAAAACAAAACATATAAATGTTTTTCCTATGAACAATAACTGACTTTAAGGCTGTAATCTTCGTTTTCTTAAAATATCTTGACAATTCATTGCATCCCGATAATAATAACAATTTTATTGAATCACAGTATGCAAAGGATAGGCTTCTGACAAATTAACCAGGTTTGATCAAAAAAGTAATCGCTGTTCTTGTGTGATTTTCCACAACTCCGGAGAAACCTTCCCGATCCTTGGCCCGCGGCACGTAAAATGGCCATGTGTTTCTGTTGTTTGGATGTTGATGGGGGTGCAATCACACGGCCCCGGCTGCTCATCCGATCTCTCATCGGTCCCTCTCCCTCTGCATCCTCTCACTCTTTCACACCCACGATCTTGAGTCGATCTTGAGTCACACACATCTCATCAATCTCAGAATCGATCATGCTTCCAACGAAAACAACTTTTTAAAAAATGACATTTTGCATTAGATACATTTTGCCTTATACATAGGTTTATGTTAAATATGAGTGGGGACATCCTTCCAATAAATTCTCAGACAATTAGACTCGCCCATCCCCAATCGACCTCCCGAGAGACTAATTCACAATAGGATCAGCAGCTCCCTATCAACAGGCGACAACTCGTTTCTGATAATTTCCCAGGGATCATAATCGGGAATGGAGGACACTTCCCCCGGGGATTGTGCAAACTGGGCGGAGGGAAGGTATACATGACCGGTCAAGAAGTGACAGATAGGGGAGGGAAGGAAGGGAGGGAACATGTTTCCCTACCTGCGGCTTCCTTATCAATCTGCTCCCTCATTACGATTCGTGTATCATTGTCACCTCCTCCTCTCGACTTGAATCTTCCCATCTCTCTCTCTCACTCGACGCTCGATCAACAAGTCAGCTGTAGTGGGCGGCTAACCCCCGGGGGAGAGGCCCCCGATATTTTTCCCTCACCCCTGCCATCTGGTCATTTTGTGAACAGATGCGGGAGCCGAGTGGTTGGTACCAATCCCTTATTTTGACAAGCCGCCCGATCCACTTAGCGCATCCCTCGCCCCCTCTCAAGATGTTGTTCTCGAGAGTGAGATGCTCTGTTTCCCCTTGTTTTACCTCAATTTCTCTCATCTCGCCTTCACAGAAACGAGGTTTATGCTACGAGAAAATCCTCCGACTTTCACTTTTGTCATCATAGTATCTCTCAGACCTCTCCTGAGACCTTGATACTTGTCCGAACATAAATCTCGTTCAATCTGGCACGAGTCTAGGCATCATTATGTGTTGTTTCTTCATTCTCCAATGGTGTCCAGTATTCATCCATTTCTCCTACTCCTCTTCCTTTCTTCATCTCATCTAACAATACAATCGTCTCCTAATCGCCCTCATGCCCGCATATACTCGTTTGATGGCAGTCGCTTCTTCTGCTTTACGAGCCCAGTAGTATCCTTACCCTCCGCTGCTGCTTCCTCCTCGCTGTGTGTGTGTGCGCGCGCTATCCGCGAGCAATGTTCTCGTCTCTTCATTTTGCCTTATATCTCGTCGGTCAGAGAAACCGAGAGAGCATTGCGAAATGAGAGACACAGACCATCCATCCTATCCGCCTACTATACTTTCACCTGCGCTCGATTTCACGCTTCGTTTTGCGGCCGAGATTTATGTGATCGCGCAGGGAAAAGAGGGCGATTTGTTGCAGTTGAAGCAGCCCAGATGAGTACAATGAAACGATCAATGAGCATTAATATGCTCCATTTGGTGAGTATCGGGAACACAACTCCCCCCCCCTTCAATGAAAATACAACTGGACAGTAACTGAACAATCGATAGCGAGTTCTTCTCGCTAAGAAGGGCGGATAATAGGGAAGGAGGAGCCACGAATGGGTGCCCCTCATCTAACGGTGTCTAACGAAAGAGTGGGGGCGAAAGTTTATGTGTTCAATGTGACACGCACGATCAGTTAGATTGGGAGGAGAATGGCTTCCCTTTAGCGGACCCGCCGGGCTTTGATTCGATCCGCACTAATTTCTTTGATCGTTGGCGAAAAGCTCTCGCCAATCAGCAGATAGTTTTCTTCTTGAAGTCTTGGTAAAAGACTGACATCTTCACATTCGCTTTTACGATGTTACCATTAAACCAATACTAGATGAGCTTCTAGTAGGATGGTGAAGAGGATTGTTTACGGTTTACTCATTTCGGTTATTGATTGATAGTGTGATTGCAGATGAACAAAGAGGAGCATGAGCGAGAACGATCGAGATGGATCAATAAGATGGAGGAAGTTGAGGTGAGCTGTTTGATCACTTTCAGTTTTGATCAAGAGTTCGGCTGACAATTAAACTCTTTTTTACAGGTCAGACTGGCGGAAAGTGAATCCCTGAACTCAGACATGAACCAAATCAAGGCAGAATTGGTCAGTAAAATACTTCTTTAATGATCTCTAAAAAATCATTTGTTTTCCTATGAGTATCTGTCCTTTGTTAAGAAGAGCGGTTCGGTGAATGACTTTCAATCCTGTCAGCGTGGCCTCCCCAGTACGAGTTACATTAGTGATGCTTGTTTGATTTGATTCGCAATGATCCAGATGGAAGAAGAAAGAGAGGGGACACACGGCTTATTTAGCCATGCAGAGATACAGGAAGGACATTGAGGGGATGAAAAAGAAACGGGGCAAGGAGGAGAGATTGAGGGTGAAGAAGGATTAGAAGAGGGAAAAGAGTAATCCTGTCGAAAGGAATAAACGTCAAATGATGAATGGGAACTCCGATCGGCGTGACGATTGATCCCAATCAAATGTGGTTTCATACAGAGCGTATTAGAGGTTTCGACAAAGTGAATGGATTCATTTGTTGTTGAAAAGAGTCAAACATCGTTGCATTGACAAGTGATCTGTGTAGGGAAATTGTTGAAGATCCAGAAGTCAAACACGGAAGTATCTCAATTTCAGAACAAGAAGATCGTTGAGTTGGAGAAGAACCAACGCCCGATGATTGATCAGAATCGCAAATTGAACGAGAGGAATAAGAATCTAACATCGGAGGTTAATTACGTTCAGTGATTAAGGAAAAAAATCAATGAAGTGGTTTAAAACTATTGTGAAAACAACAATTGTGGTTATTTACTCTGATCTCCTGTTTTTCAGATCAAACGTCTCGAGAGTAAGATCGCTCACCATATGGATGATTTTCTTACTTTGGTAAGGAGAGATATTCAGAGCTACATTCTTGTTTTCTCGCATACAAAGACAGGCGAAGGTATAAAGGCGTTCTGATTCCAGAAAGACTCGCACGAACGAGTCGTGAAGGAGAATACTAGCCTCAAACGCGAACGAACGTTTCCTGAGAAGCTTGAAGAACTGGACAGATACAGGCTCGCTTTTCTTTCCTTAAAGTTGCCATACTGTCCTTTTTTTAGAGAAACTGCATCTTAACAGTTCCTTTGGTACTCCAAAATACAATTATTTTTCAGAAATCAAGTGCTCGAATACTCCAAATGCATAACTGCTCTTCGTCAAGCAGGACTGGTAAATCACCGCTTTCTCTCACCCATTTTATGCCGTGTGCCTTTCCCTAATCCGTTCGTTTGTTTCCTAACAGGAGAAGGATCGCCGGTACGAGTCGCTCGTGATGAAATTGAAGCGATTGAGAAGAGCAGCGAAGGGCGAAGATGATCGACAGTCGGTTATCGGGTCGGATTGCTCCGCTGAATCGCACATCTCGCTGGATACGATAACCGAAGACCTCGAGGAGGTCGGTGTGCAGTGTATATTCATTTGATGAGTGATCTGATAACCAGCTCTAACCCGCCATCCCCTTCCCTCCCTTAGCCTCGACACCCCGCGGTGTTGTCTATTCCTCCCCTATCGCATGCTGCTGGCCTTGAGTGCCCCCCCCTCTCTCCCGCTCAGTCCATCCCCGTTTGTCTCCTCTTATTTCCACCTCCTTTTCGCCATTTTAATTCCGCCCTTTTCGCGCTCGTTCTCTCTTATGTGCTCGTGTTCCGTTTTGTCTCGTAGGGTCATATTATCTAGATGATTGCTCGGTCAGAGAAGGATCTGACCGGGTTTAGCGGCGATCCTAGCACCGGTATCCCTGTTTTCAGAAAATGTTCTGAACAACTTTTGAGTTAGCGTACGTGCAAGTGCTTTCAGACGGTATCGAAGGAGCTCCAGTCGAACTACGAGGCATTGTACAGAGAGAACGAAGAATTGGCACGAGCCCTACACGCGATGGAAGGCGACGATTTCTCATTGAGAGAGCAGTTGGCTGCAGCCAGAGTGACCATCGCCCAATTGGAACACACCATCGAATGCTCCAATGAGCGCGTACGCCATATATTATTTGGCTTGAGGAGTGCATTTCCGATCCTCATTGTAGTTAGTGAACCTTTAGTGTGCCTTCTCGATAGTTTGCATGTTTCCGAGCTTTTCTGCCTGGGAAAGGAGTTATGTATGAGAACGATGACCTACCTAGAGCCCCCGTATCGCATATTAGATCTCTCGGTACTCGTTTTCCGAATGAATGACTCACACTAACCATCGCAGGCTGTTCAAATGGACAATGCCTCTCAATACAAGGCGACAATCGCTCAACAAGTCAACAAAATGCAGCAGCTGGAGGACGAGGTGTGAATATTGCCAAGAATTAATTTAGAAAAAAATGCTTTAATTATCGGATATTGATCCCATATTCACAGTAGAAATGCATTACATTGACCTACCATCTTTCGCGTTTCATTTTCGAGTATTTTAATGGAAAGTGCACGGAGTGACTTCCCTGAGTTTTATCTGAAGTGTGTTCTCTTATTCAGATCGAGAAACTGCAAAGGGAGATGCTCGTAAACGAAGAGCAGCGAGATCTTCTCGAATTTCAAGTGATGGAGCTGCGATTGATCAGCGAGCATGTATGCATGGGTTGTGGACTAATTAGTGATTAATTAGTGCCTAATTACCAATTAATTAGTATATAATTAAGGGGTTGATAACACTGAAATTCCAGAGCCATCAAGGATCCAGTGGCGATGTTGAGGTCGAGGAGATCGACTATGGGCTCATAAAACTAGTAAGAACTGAGAAGTTTTTAAACTATATTTTGACCCAAATTTAGGGTAATTTATGGGAAAAAATGAGTTTAATTTTCAGACGTACCAAGAGATTTGCGACATGAAGGCTGATATGCGAACGATGAAGAGAGCGGGCAATTTCACTGCCGATCAGAGGAGAGCCCTTGCAAAGGCCTACGCGTATCTCGAGTCCCTTGAGGCGGTAAGAGCTTTTTTCATTGTTGCATTTTAGGCATATACACATAGAGTTTAAAATATAATATCGAAAATTTAAATACCTGGCCTTACCTGTGTACACCTCCAAGCGTGGTTGTCTCATGACAACTGTAAAATCGCCTTGATTGAAGTAACTTTAAATATTTAATGATTGATGTAACTTTTAAATATTTAATGGCAAACCTGGTACATTATAGCAATGGATCGAGCATGAGGCGACTTGTCCAGGCAGAGTACGCATGGATCTCAATGGAAATAGTGCACAGGTGAAGGAAAGTTCAGTGGATGTACGAAAACATGAAAACATGAGTTGATCGAATTCCATGTATCTCATCTTTTTTGTGAGCATTGTTTAAAATTTGCATTGCATTGACTATAAGGACAACTTTACCATTTAGTAATAAAAATTATTAAAAATAATAATATATTACAGTTACTCGAGGAAGTTTGCGATCTGTCGAAGGAGCTCGGCCTTGTACGATATCAACTGCAGACGACTGAAGAAGAATTGCGAGCTGAAAGAAGTCGGACAGATGCTCTGAGCAAGTGAGCGTCTGCTTAACGTCTTCACTGAAATTGATTGTTATGGCAAATGGTTATGCACGAACGGTCTACCTGATTGCGTTTACCACTGGGCTCCATTTAGCGTTGTCTTACGACTGTAAAATTGCTTGACGTGGATACACCTTTTTATACACCTATTGTGTTTGTAGTCGTCTGACGGTCGAGAGGGACGGTGTCATTTCTGAACTCGAAGCTGCACTCAAGAAGCAGATGGACGACCTCATCGCCATGAGAGAAACGCTCAATTTGAATAAGAAGAAACTGGAAGCGTCTGAGGCGGAGAGAATCAAGGTGGGAATAGGAAAGAATTATAGTATATTATGCTAGACAAACTAAGTCTGTCGACTTATAACATATATTATGCTTCACTGCGAAATCAGTCACAAAATTTGGTGCACATGTACGGCATAAGCAATTGTGTTTGATTGAATAATGCAGTATAATCTAATTATATTGTTCTGCGTTGCAGCTCCAAGGCGATTTCAATTTCCTCAATGCAGAATACGAGAGATTCAAGGCCGAACAGCGACCATCCATCAGGTTCTTTTCTGGGACTATTTAGAAAAATAAATGTAAATATTCAGAACCGAACTCGAAAGGCGATTTGAGGAGACTCGGTACAGACTCACCGAAGCGCTGTCCAAGATCGATAAATATGAGGTTTGTAGAGCCCCAGTAAATACGTTTTTCCTACCGAAACTCAAATTAATTTTTCTCTACTAAAAATGATGATTTTAGCACGTGATCGATGCAGCTCGACGAGTGGACGAAAACCGCTCGACCTACGCTGATGAACTTCAGAAGGAACTGGAAGAGTGCAAAGAGTATAACGAGCACATCGAGCGGCAGTTCAAGTGAGTATTGATAGGAAATGTTGAAAATTACGAGAATTGGGTGGGATCAATGAATTTTATGATGCAGGAAGGTAAGGCTACCCTAGAATAAAAATCTAACAGCTGGCCTTACAAGTGGGTCCCACTTAGCATTGTCTCAAAATTGTTTAACGTGGATTCTCCTTTTTAAACCTTTCTTTTGCAGGACTCAAACCGAGATCATCGATGCGCTCAAACAGCGTCTCGTGTCAATTAAGGGCGCTTCCGACTTCCTCGTATCACTCACATCCTCGCCCGCTGTCGAGGTATAGTCTGGCATACTCTTAATACTGGAGAATACTAATACTGGATCCTCTTGATGTGTACCTCTTGAAGTGTAGTGTATATATCAGGGGTGTGCGGCAAGGGCCTTTTTCGGCAATCGGCAATTGCCGGCAACTGCCTAATCGAAATATCGGCAATTGCCGGCAATTTCGGCAACTTCGGCAAGCCAGTTTTTTACTGAACTTTCAGTGAAAAACTCAGAATCACACCGGTTTTCAACGTCTAAAGTCACTAGGTGCATTCATTTTAGTCTAAAATCACAATATTTATTCAATATTTCGATATTTCATGATTAAAAATTGTTAGTCCTCATAACTTTTCGGCCACTTTTGAGAATTTTAATATTTTTGGCGTCAGAGAGTTCGCTTGCCGTTGCCGGCAAGGCAATTCGGCAATGAAAACCCGGCAATTTCGGCAATTTCGGCAAGCGGCAATTGGCTTGCCGCACACCCCTGGTATATATGTATGTATATATGTATGTACTTGCTTAATATATGTATGTACTCATCGTATCGGAAATGCAATAGCGTCGCTCCATCATAATCTTAACCCATTAAAGGTCTCCTCGCGAATCAACGACTACATCAAGGAGTCGAGAGATGCTGAGGCCAAGAAGACTGTGTCGCTCGTCGGCGATATTGTAGAGGTGGGAAAATGAGCAAATAGGAGCAAATGAGTATTTTGCAATGAAGGAATGACTTATTTTATTCTATCAAAGTAGAACAAGTTATCATGCTCAATATACGCAAAATAAAAAGACAACTTTATAAATTCATTCAATTTTAGCATTGCACACGCGAAGTCGAACTCGTTGCCATCTGTGATCCCCTCAAGGTACTTTTACTACGATGTTATGATTCTTTCATTATAACAGCTGGCTTTCATTCTAACAGCATTATCTAATACTTTCTCTTTCGAAGTTACCTAATTATTCAGCATTCTTTCCAGCTCCGCGAATGCCGATCGGTCGATTCTGGAGGAGATTCTCTATCGAACGGAAGCGAATCATCCAGTCGACACTCGGACGATGAAGATTGGGCATCAAATCGATCGGGTGCGAAAATCTCCGGGTCAAGAATACACAAAGTCCTTGTGGGCACGACTTTGCTCATTGCAAGTTTGGGCTCAGTGGCGCTGGCGTATCATAGCATTAGTCGGCGGAGCTGAACGCATTTGATTTCGCGTGAAACTCTTGTTTTCAGCTGTACACCATCTCTTGCATCATTTTCTCAGATTGATCTAACATAATTGCACGCCGCTTTCCAGATTATCTCCAGATTTATTTCAGGAAGTGAACTACGTCGAGGATTCGTTGCTTCACCGACCGCCTCATAAAGAACTCAATTGACGATTTGTATTCTCTACCCTATATGTGTACTCTCCATTGCACTAGGTCGGATGAGAACATTCGGATGATAACCAACTAGACGAGAACGAAAAATTTTCGATTTCTCTACTGACAAACATTTTAGTTCTCATCCAGTAGGTTATCATCCGAATGTTCCCATCCAACATAGTGCCCTCTCCACTTATCTCTCGGGATCCTCGCATATGCTTTGTACTCGATTGTGACCTACCCCTCTATCACTATGCAGTTAGATTTTACACTGCCGCTTACCGCTCATTCAATGCTCTACCGATTGAAGGCGACCCCGAGGTCCTCTCACATATTCGTGTCATTAATAATCTTATTCTCATTTTTTTCCTCCAGCCTTCATTGTATGTGTGTTTGCTACCATGGATAAATTGTTGGAAAGAGCAGATCGGAAGGAGGACAGAGCATACATGCATGAACAAGCACCCAAATAGTTTTCAAGCGAGAACCGCTGTGCACACCATTTTATCGAAATTCTCTCAAGCATTTGCGTCACTGCGCCGGAACAATGCGGTTATCTCGCCAATTCCCGATTTTCGGTATTGCGGAGTGAGAGTCGGCGGCCTTTCGCCTGACCTACTGATGGGAGAGAGGCCGACAGTTTCCTCTCACGATATCCCGCCGAATTAATCGATGAATTGAGTGTCCAGAGCGAGAAGCTGGAGAGAAGTTTATACCAACGAGTCCTCGCATAAACACACCCCAGGGGGCAGCCAGCCCCTGCCTCTGCCGTTTCGAATTTCCTGCTTCTTTCCACACCTCCATGGGAAACTCGCATTCCCAAGAGACGGAGAGTTCGGAGTATTCTCACATCATCATCCTAGGTCGAAATATATGCTTTCTCACCTGAAAAATTTCTCGCCGTACATACCTGTGTACTCCACCGAGCGTGGTTTTCTCATGGGAACTGTAAAATCGCCTTGATTGTGGAAGCAACGTTACCTTTTCCTGAGAAATGTCGCTCAATCCCGGTCCCGTAATTGGCATTGCGTCATAAAGAGAGGGATGTACTTGAGCAGTTCTCTCTCTCTCTATTCATCCTCCCTTCTCTCACCTGTTCTCTCTTCTAGTCCTTGTTCTCTCTCACCGGTTCCTAATCGAGCAGATCCCCTTCATTGCCTCTTCTCTTATTCTTTCCTCCCTTCCCAACCCCCTTCCACCAAACAGGGTCGGGGGCAGGTCTAATGGTATGCAGCGTCACTCGAATCGATTGATCAATAAATCGATAGCCATCTCCCACTCATTCTGGTTGTAAGGGTAAAAGGCCGCGGCTGTCTTGGCTCTCACCAACACATGTGCTATCTCTACCTCCTTCACTCTCGATCTGTCCCCTCCCTCCTCCTTTCTCACCCGACTCTCTCATTCCTCTCCACTCTCTCATCTCCATTCCTCCCTTTGTTTCATTCACTTTCTTGCACGCGTCAATGATTCAAGTAGGAAGAAGCTTGTTCCACCACTCTGCTGGAGGGGAGTATCCAACCGTGACGCAATTTTTCCTCTGGCTCAGTAATGTACGGTTTCCGTTTCTTCTCCTTCTCACAACCCGTCTCTCTCTAGTAGTCGATATTAGCTCATATCTAATATTATCGAGTCCTTTCATGATCTTTTCTCCCCTCGCATCTATTCAACCTTGAGATGGGTGGAACTTTCGAGAAGTAGCTAGTTCTGCTTCTCTCTTTTCATTCCTCCTTCTTTGCTGGGCCCGTTCAGGGACGAAAAAGGAAAGGTAGAAATCGTAATAGTATTCCCCCATCATGAGCGTGTTAGTGGAACGGTTTCGTCCAACCTTCTTCATTTATCCCACTCACATTTTCACAACTTTCACGTAATTGACATATTTTCCTTTATCCGCGTATCTTGTTATCTGAGACCGTGTGATCCCACCTGCTATTATCCTGTTGTACGTCCTAGCTCTGGTTATTGTATCTCTTTAAGATATCGGATGTTCCGACTGCTCCTGTTCGCCTTTCTTCTCCACTATTCTCACTCTCAGCTACATCATGTCCAAGGTACATCAACCATATATTGGGAACTGTACACTTTCCTGGCTGTTTCTCGGTTGTAGTGTGACGTGTTTTGATAAATTCTCAAAAAATTCGTGAACCATAATATCCCAACAACACTCGTCAAATTCTGTTATCAAAGTTTGTAAAATAAAAGTGAAAAATGAAGTTTTTGTTGCTGATTGTACCGCATTCAGGCATCAACCATCCGGCAGCGGGACCAGATTTCGGAAGCATAGGGATCGCACGAGGATTGGGCAAAGATGGACTTGAATTGGTCAGTATCTTCTATCTATTCTCTTAATTTTCTCTAATCTCATCACCAAATTCCGATTGAACCAGAGCTGTCGCATTTAATTGAGCTTTTCTATCAACCGAATTGTTTATGTTAAGGAATCCTCTCATTCGGATGGTCTGATTGATCCCGATGGACGAAAAATAATCGCTCCTCTAAAGAAGCACCAGCTAAGGTAATCTACCTATCTCTATCACTTCACCCAATAGAAGTCGTAAAATCGAAAACAAGACAGTATTAGTGAGAGGGAAGAGGAGCAGAGTATCGAGTTTGGCTAGTAGAACTGCCGCAGTAGAGCAGCGATTGAACAGTAGGGGAACTTGTTTGGAGGTAGAAATCGATATTAGTCATGAAACATGAAACTGAAAAATAAAATAAAAACAAAAAAATAAAAACTTTCAGAAGAGAAGAGCAACTGAAGGAGGAGAATGAGAAGATTCGAAAGATCATCGAGGACTCGAAGAAAGGTTATTAAATCTGGGCAAAATTTACCTCGATTAAACTTTGAGGAATAACGTTAAAAGGGGAGAATATATATAATTAGAAAAGGAGATAGGAGATAGTCTTAGTGTATTTAAAAAAATATATATGTAGGAATGGTGTGTGACGCATGATCACGATACACATTTGTATATTGACCATGTGAACTTCGGCAAAGAGTTGTAAAGCTCGATTTAACTATGCAATAATCGTCATAAAAATAGTCATGGAGGTCCGTATTCATTATTGATTGAATATGCCGTATTTCAAAGAATTGTCTTCCAGTAACTGACCAACCCACGTCCACCCTCTCCATTTGGTTGTGGACTCTCTTCGGATGTTCTCTACTCATCTCATGCGGAATCGTCCCAGCTTTTATTCTGCCCGCTAATGCAAGCGAATATTTCCACTCCAAAGGTGATTATTAAAGGAAGTTTAGTTAATTGGTCTATTATGTACATCTTACTGAAGGCCCATTGTCACTAAGTAAGAAGATCCCAATGGGAAAATCCCCATTGATGTTTTACCCTGCAGGCTTATTTCCTTGATATCGGGATAAATGTATGTATTGTATGTACTGAAGAAAATTCGAGTAAATTGCATTTTATGTGTCGCTTTTCAGAGGGAAAGGCAAAACTGAATCTGATGCTCTCTTTTGCCGTTGGCTCTCTTCTCGGAGACGTTTTTCTCCATCTACTGCCGGAGACGTTTGCTGCACCTGATGGTGAGAGATATACATACATTTATCCTGATTCAAGGCAATGAACTTCAATCGTCAAATATCGCCAATTACTAATTACCAATTCTCGTTTATCTGTCAGGCATTCAAGTTTTGACAGAAAAAAAATTATTTTATTTCCAGCTGACCTGGTTCAAATTGGAATGTACACAATCTTCGGTCTCGTCTCTTGTCTGGTCGTTGAGAAGGTTCGTATCCATTTCGGAATATTTGTTAAATCATTATGGCTTCACCTCATCATAGATATGTCGATGATCGATTAGATTAAATAGGTATAAATCCACCTTCGTCCACATAAAAATTTCGAATTCGGCTCTTCGGCTCTTAGTCGCTACGAAAATACCCACCCCTGTAGGATCAAAAATTGTAATTGTAAACTTCTCAAAGGTGGTCGCGAACACCGAAGACAGTCAGCATCGCGTGTGCGCAATAATGAACCTGATCGGTAATCTCGTCGATAACTTCACACACGGACTAGCGATCGGGGCTGCTTTCCAGATGGGACCCAAGGTATGTAAATTATTTTTTTTAATACAAATGAATGCTTCAATTCTACACCGTAGTTGGATGAGTAACATAACATCTAGACATTACGTCTAGACATTATGAATACACTTGCTCCTTGTGGAAAGATAATTGTAATTGTATTCATGCTATTATATTTTGAAGTCCGGTCTTCTCGTCACCTTTGCAATTCTCCTTCACGAAATTCCTCACGAAGTCAGCGACTTCGCAATTCTTCTCAGAGCAGACTACAATAGGAGAGATGCAATTAAAGCTCAAGTGAGTTATTTATCAAATATTATCATGAAAACTTTGCAGCATTTTCACATTTAAAAAAGTGTGCTAGAAATCACAATAAAAGACTGTCTAGGCATTGCAAAATATTAATATAGCGAATATTTCCACTCGAAAGGTGATTATTAAAGAAGGATTGGTGTTAGGGACTTTTATCTACATCTGTTAATGATAAAATCTGTCTTGAAAAGGCAACAATTTCACATTTTAAACAATGAAAATATTGTATAGTAACATCGCAGCTGGTAGTGTCACAATCAATGAATTGGCAGTGCAAATCGAAAATATTCTCCAGCTACTAACGGCGACGGGTGGCGTCATGGGTGCCTGCTGTGCACTCTTCATCAACACCGACGCTCTTACGTCGTCTGACGTCTCGTGGATTCTGCCCTTCACTGCCGGAGGATTCATTAACATTGCTCTAGTACAGATCCTGCCCGAACTTATGGAGGAAACCAATCCGCGGTAAGAATAAGATAAATACTTTCTAATATTGTATTGAATCGCAACTTTTTCTGAAGAAAAAACCAAAAAAAGAAGAACTAGCCCCTTCCCGGAATTTCTTGAAAATTCTCAGCATTTCTCCCTTACAAGTCAAAATGTATCTCTGCAATTAATTATCAAGGAAATATGAGCAATATTTTTCAGCCAGAACGTGCTTCAGACTGTACTTATCTTCGCTGGAGTATTTACGATGGGGGCTCTTAATACTCTCCTTCATTGAACCTGTATTGATCGATTACTTCTAGATGTCCAAATAGTCAATGTCTTGATAATCAGAGTGTATCTCTATCCAATTCTCTCGGGATCTAAACACATCCACTCCGTCATCAACTCTGTAGCATCCTGTTAGACAAACCATAATCATGCCAGTCTCATTTTCTACGGTGATTTCCTATCTCTCTCACAAGTTGCCTACGATTCTTCACGGTTTCATCTAGTTTCGATGTATATGTATTGATCTTTCCCCCCTCCGATCACTTTGAAACAGGAGCTTCTTGAACTTTCGATAAAGTCATTATGTTCTTATTGTTTCTGAGTTACACTTCTGATCTCCGTTCTGGACTTTTATTGCTCTTTTCGAAAGCATTTCTCAAACAGAGTTACTCTTCACAAGCAGAAGTTCTTGAGATGTGTTTCCAAACAGATTCGGCTGGTTTTCGTGGGCGTTACCCCTCTGACAAAACGTGATCTTTCACTACTTCCTCCCCATTACTTAACAGCGGAAGAAAAATTCTGATCGACCTTGAATTATGCGCGTTCCAACAAAACTCTCAAGAAGGTATGAAAGTTGAGGAGCGGGGAGAGAGCGGCAGGGTTAGTGTCGTTACTCAAACTCGTTGTGCCAATTATTTTCTTTGCCAACAACTCTTGATTTCCGCCCGAACTCTCGATCGTTCGCAAATATTCTCCCCTACAGAATTCGAAAGTGAGCCCACGCAAGTCAACACGATAATCCTAGGTTTCTCCGGTAAACATACAGTCTGAACCCGAATCATTCAGCGAGCAAACACATAAGAATCAATAGTTTATCATCTTAGATGACAACGCAATGGTAAAGCATGATGTCGGGGGCGGATAATCGGGCACAATTATTAGGTGCGCATTATTAGCGACTAAGAACTCGTGGTGTACAAACATATATGGGTATGAAACTATGTGGGACAGTCGGTGGGGCAGTTTCTAGTGTTCTCTAAACCTGCTGTTCTCGCAATTGCATGTATTGGACTTGAGAGCCGGGAGCTGGAAACCGGAAACCGGGAGCCGGGATATGGTTTAACGGGGCTCGGCGAGCAGCTGCTGAAGGAACGGCTGGACGACATCACCGTGCGACCAGGCGGTAGGATGGAAGCGGAAACGAGGGCGGCCCTGCCATTCTCCATTATTGCGATGAACAATGGCACTAAGCAGTGTACCTGTCTGTCGATCAGGAACTTCTCAAAGTTCCAGGTGATGTCATTGGGGCGAATGGGATTGTACATGAGCTCGTTGCTCTTGCCAATGCGGTCAACAGTCTGCGGGCACGTGTCCTGTAATGCTCTCGTCTCCCCTCGCGCTCCAACTTTTTTGATACAACAAAAGGCGAGACAACAGTCAACAGGGTCATCCCTCCGATTCGCTTCGCTACACTTTCATTCATCAATCTCGACAGCACACGCTCACAATACAAGTGCCAAGGACAAACACGAGTATTACTTGCCTAATCCTCCTTACAGTACTCTTTCTATCGGGGCTCACCTTCAGGAACTCGTAGAGCGGATGATGATTCTCGCCGTTCGTCTCGAGTTTACCGTAGATGTGAAGATTCTGATGCGGACGCCAGCCATTTCCAGGCCGCACGTACATGATTCCATTGAGAAGTTCGTGATTCTCAGCGGGCTCCTGCAAAATAACATTATTTTTGATAGTTTTCGCCCTTTAATGGTCTTTGTCCTTTTTTGTTGCGAAAAACATGAAAAGAAAAGTGGAATATCGCCGGTAAACACCCCTTCTTCTATTCTATCGTGTTCGCCTCTTTATTGTGTTTATTGGGCATAGATTAGAATCGTGTCGACTCGCTCTCAAGAAATAGATCGTACCTGGAGATAGAATTGGTTGCATGGGAAGGCGAGGATGGTGAATCCCGACCGAGCGTTCTGCTCGATCATCGGGTTGAAGTCAGTGTACTGCTGGGTGTATGCTGAAATATATCTGTCAAGACCTCTAATGACTTGGAATATTCACTGCTACAATATCATGCGCTATATCTAAGTGCATCTTAGCTGTCTATTGCAACCTCATTGTCTCGGTCACTGTCTGCAAGCGGGCGCCACTTAACGACTACCCTAATTAAATCAAGGCGCCACTTTTTTACTCTTTTGCACGAAAGCTGATTGCGTTTCCGGCATTACTGACATCGATTGACTTACTCTAATCGTCAACCGATTGGCGCCCAGGGAACGGCATTGCCCAACCCGTTCCGCTGACCAACGAAATGATTCTCGTTTAGGAAGAAATGATAGGCACACTCACCGCAGAACGTGGCAACATTGATGACAAGTAGGACCTGACCACGGTACTGAGTCAGATCGACGTAATTGCCTTGGAGGGTCTCCACCTGGAATTGATCTTTGATCTCTGAAGCTCAGCAAAATATACCTGGAAGTCGTAGATGGACTGATTCTGGGCCGCGCACTTGCTCCAGCGAGTGGTCTCATCGATCACTTTCGGGCCTGAATATAACAACTCTCCTGGCCTGTGGGAACGATTGTAACGTACCGGGCTGTGCGAGAACCGCCAGTAGAAAGCAGCAACTACTCAAGAGCCGACGCATATTGAGGAGGGGGTGAGTTGAGCTCGATTGCCGACCGGGTCTCTTTTATACAGGGACGCTAGAGTGGAGAGAGCCGGGGTAGGCGGGAGGGCGGGAGGAGCGGAGCGACGGGCGGGCGGAGGCACTCACGAGAGCGAGAGGAGCTCCTCCCGTGCCACACAACGAGTAGGAGGAGGAGGTAAGTAAAGAGATTCCCCCCTCTCCCTCATCAAACATCCGAAGATTACTTACTAGTCGCTTGATGTCATGTTTGCATGTTAGAGATCACACAGCGAAAAGCATGAAGTAGTCAGTGCCACTTTTCCCCCAATTCAATTCCTTCCCCTTTGCCAGATGTTATTTCCAAAACAGAGAGTAATCAGCACTGTTTGCATTGAAAAGTGGGTGAGTGTGATTCAGCTCGATATCTTCCACCTGAGGTTTTGAATCATCGCAATCTCGGATCATTGTTTTTGTAATTAGACTGTCCATTCACACTCGTCATACTCATTTCCCCTCTCACCTCTCACGGGGTCAAACTCGTTAACGCACACACGTATGCATTCATGTTCTGCCATTCTCGTGAGAAGAATGTTTACCGACCTTGCAAGGGACCGCACATATGAATAAGACAAGATCAAAAATGAAAAGCACGATGGTGTGTAATTTCGTCTGCAAATCATTGGAAACACTCAGTATGCTCCACGCTTTCGTGTTCTCTCTCCTTTCTCCCTCCTTCATTTCCCATCTCTCATCCATTTCACAACCTTGTTTTGCTCGATCGAACGGCAACGAAAAAGAAAGCGACGGTCGAAAATGGACAACGAAGTGAAGAGAGTGGGGGAGAATGAAGGGTACACTGACCCATAACGTCATCCCGCTGACCGGCCGGACGCAATTATTACAGCCAGCCGTCGATGAGTTTACGGCGGTGTCTTTGTAGGGGTAAGTAGTAAGTCGAGCACAATTGACCACAAGTGACGATGGAGTTTTGGAGAATTTCATGATGATTATGACCACATCAGTCATTGTGCATTGACACAGGGGAGCAATAATTCACTCAACTTTCTGCACTTTCAAAAAAGCAAACTTAGATTCTCAATCACGAGAGATAACTGAACGCCGTTTTTCCTCTGTGTGTGGTATCTGGTTTCAGCTAATAATAAAATCTGAGAATCTAACCGGATCGTTGGGGGGTGCAAGTTACTTTTGAGCTCCGAGCAAACAAAGACCCCCCGGCATCAAAAAGTAAACTCCTCTCACACGAAGAACTCGACGTCTTTCGAACTTACTTTAGTTTACTTCACTTAACTACTTTAGTTTAGTTTACTCGAACTTACTTTAGAAGTTAGTTTATCTTTGCATAAGATCGGTTCATAGCAGTTGATAGGTAGCAGTGCATAGATTTGGAGTAAGTGAGAATGATAATCCATTATTTGTGGCAGTTAACAACGAAACTCGATAAAACTAGATGAACTTTGGGGACCTGGAGGGGATGTGTTTTTTTAATATTCGGAAGAATAGAACAATTGGTGCTATCAGAATAAAAATTCAACAAACCACGATGAACAATAAAACAAAAAGTTATACTTATGGAGGTGGTGTATAGAGATTAAGATTATCGGTGGCTTGCATGTGTATATTCGTAGAACTATGCTAAAGTAAACCTAATATGGACAAGCACAAACTGAACTAAATAAACTTGAATGAAAAGCAAAATTTATAAGGATGTCTTCTCAGAAATTCTGTATACGAGTAGGGCAAGGAGATCTAATAGTAGGATGTAGAAATTTATTCTCCTCCTGGTCTCTCCATATGTACGCGACCGTTTTCCGATTTGAAGAAGCGCGCATTCGCGAAGCGGAGGAATTTGTCCTTGATTATTTGTTTCATTATTTGTATTATAAAATATTAATAAATATTAAATTACAATTTTTAAATGCAGCATTTTCTACGCATGTTTTTTTAAGAACTGAATACCTGGAACCAAGTAGGAGCAAAGCTTAGAATCGAGAAGATCGTTCTGGCGTCATTTCCAGTGTAGTAACGGTCGCGGGGGTGGCTGAAATGAAAACTTTTTCGTTAAATTAGGCTACTTAATTTTCCTGTTCAATGGTTTTGCGCCGTAGATCATACTCTCGTCAATTTATTCATTTGTTTGCTTAACTAAGTGTATTTGGGGAACCACTGAGTAGTATTGATGTTCTTGGTACTTGTATCATGAACGTGCTCCAGTATGTATATAACTGATGTTAAACTTGAGCCAAATTTCAATTAACATAGCCAACATCCATATAACTTTGAGAACTCACACAGCGAACAATGCATGGGTGATCTTCTCAACCACCTTTGACGGGTCGTTATCCGCGAATTTGACCACTCCCGTAGTCCAGTTGTTCGCAACTGTAACGAAATATTGCGGTCAGTTGGAGTACATTTAAAAATGATCATAAAATAATTTTTCTTACAGGTTCTGAAAAATGTTTCGCCGTAGTCCCTGCGCACATTTTCAGGAGAAGAGTCCCAGTGCTAAAAATAATTTTATAATGGTAGTTTCTTCTCAAACGAAATGTTGTGAATATAAAAACTAACAGATTGGAGATTTCGACGGAGCAGATCAGGACTTAGGAGAGGAGTCTTGAAGCCACCAGGCAGGATCAGATGTACAGAAAAGTCTGCAAATTGAATTTAGGTTTACTATTTCTCTTCAACTTATCGATTAGCTCATTGCATACTTCCAGTTGCCTATTGACATCAAACAATATGTTCTCGAGGTCAGAAAAAATGACATTTGATTTGATCGCGGAATAAAAGAATTCCTACTTTTTTTTCTGATGAATTCCACATTCCGACTCGCTTGAGGTATTTAATTAAGAGGTCAAAAATTACTTCTCTGCGTTTCGACACGCATAGCACTCTGAAAGTTGTCCATGGCAGCCTTGGAAGCTCCGTAGAGGGAGAGCATCGGACCATGCACAAGAGCTGAGACTGAGGAGATAGACACCATGCGGCCCTAAATGTGGGTTATTATTCATGAAATTAGCAATTGAAAGATACTCCTGGCTGATTGAAGGGACGATGAAGAAGAGGTGCCATTCTGTTCGACAAGTCCATTGGGGCAATGGTATTCACGGCGAATACACGGCTGCAAAATGTTAATCATCCTTTTTTATTTATGTTATTTTTAGTGAATATGTAATGAAGAAGATCAAGCATTTATTTTCCTCGTATGACCCCTATTGTAACCAAATCGTCCTGGATAAAATTATGTGATGTAGTAAACTAACCGCATGGTTTCCTTGCTCATCCATTCAGATGCTCCTGCTGCGAAGATGCCGGCGTTGTTGACTAAGCCGTGGAGAACGAGGTTCTAAAATGAAAATTTTTTTTTTTAATTTAGGAAATTTTTCTGGATTAGTGTAACGGAAAAAAGACATACGTTGTCTTTGAGGAACTTCTTGATGAAATCCACGAATTGGTCGACTGAATCGTCATCTGAGAGATCCAATCTGATGGTCTGCATGTTGTGTGCCAGAGCTCCAACATCATCCTTCAGCGAAGTCAGACTCTGCGAAAAAAACTATATTTTTGTAGAAAATACTTTTTATTGAACATAATTTAGTCTCAAATAATATTTTCCTACCTCTTGCAAAAAGCATCCAGCGATCACGACGCATCCCTCATTTACCAGTTTAGTAGCTGTATCCCGGCCAAAGCCCGAGTCACATCCAGTGATGACAATCACCTTGCCCTTAATAGACGAATATATGTAGGGGCCACAACGCACATAGCCGTTTTTACACAATTGAGTCAAAAGTTAGCTCAAACTATCCCCCAAGGGCATGATAACATCATACTTTTTGCCGTTTGTCAATATCTTGTCTGGCAGCCGCGCTAGAGCCCGAGAAGTGCGCGCGCAATGCACTGAGAGAGAGAAGGGAAAGGCGAGACGAGAGGGAAAGGGGCGGAGCCTAATTAGCGTGTGTCTCTCTCCCTCCCCCCGCCCTCTCGCATGCCTCTCCCCGCCCAAAAAACACAAGCCCGGGAGCAATGCTAAAAATCTAATTTTTTCTCTAAAAATCCTAAAAAAATCCAATTAGTCAGAAAATTGCTGTCCGAGCAGAACTTTCAAACTGAAACATGTCAAAACAACCCATTCCCTTCGTTTATAAGCAAATTTGATCGTCTTAGCGATGTAATGTATTTCTCGGACAGTGCTCGATTGATAGGTAATGCTAACAGCTATCCATAGCACTTTAGAGAGTGATTTCGTTTAGAATGAAGCTTGTGTTTTTGTTTTCACGCTTTTCGGCGAAATCGTGTCCGCACAAAGTGGGCGGAGCTTGTGGCCCCTAAATATATGAATCGATGTTTATGTATTATAGAAACGATGTATCTGTGACTTCGAGTTGTGGAAATGTAAATTTAAACTTTAAAAACCTGGCGTGATATTTTTCGATAAATCAGCGGATTCTCATGATCTTGAAAAAATTTACCTGTTTGTCGTAAAAGCCTTTCTCGAGATACTTTTTTATTCTATGGTACACAATGCAGATGATAGGGCTGCCCAACAGTAACCATCCGAGACTCTCCACGACGTTCATTGGTCAGCCTGTCAAAAATGCATAACATGATTAATCGGCAATTGAAAATCGGTAACATTTATGAAGATAGCGTCAATATTTTTTTAGAAATATCAGTTCTAATGAAACCTCTAAAATCAATTACAATACTGTGCAATGAACGTTTCTAGATGTCTACCGTTCTAAGTCGAGAAAACAATCAAAAAAGCACGATCGAGAGACAATGATCGCATCCAATCTCCTATTCATGTCATACAGTGCAAAGGAGTGACGCCCCTTCGCAGCAAATGCACACTTCCGAACTGATATCCTTTCCGACCAAGCGACCTCCTTTTATGCGCACGGGAACAAGGGGAGGGCGGATTAAAGTTACCGTTAGCCTTCTTCTAACTAATCAAAGACGATTAGAGATGATAGATATCGAAGAGATGGAAAGTCCAGTAGAGATGCTTTGAGTGAGATGAAACTACGGAAGCGAACGAGAGAGAGTACGGAGGTGCATGAGACGAACACAGCATTATAAACCTCCCACAAAAACTAGATGAAAATATAAGATATTTTTGATAGAAGTTTCTTGATAAGAATGACGATTGAAAATGGCTTAAAACTTTGAAATATGTAGACATTTAACTATCTATATGGTAAGGTGCATTGTCTAAACGACTAGACATATTTTCCCCGTTCGTCCTCTTCATGTGACATTAAGATGGGTGAGTTCATCAATATTTTCGCTCGTCGCTCCTCTGCCTCTCTCATCTTACATCCTGTGAAGTTGCAAAATTAAGCAACCTTATTTTCTTGATTCTAAACTTATCGCACACTCAACATCCCTTGTGGATCAGCATTGGAGGAAGAGAATGAGAAGAATAAGAGGGAGGGGGAGGAAAGGAGGGACGAAGACATAATCGTTGTCTTGTGTGTGGGGGAGCCTTCCTATCTCAGGCAACCTACTCCATTCTGAGCTCCGCAATTCCTTTTCTACCATCGGTGTTTAGTCCTCGTGGACAGTGAGGGAGGGAGAGAGACCTAATCGAGGCTGGAGGGGTCTGCAGGTTGTTTTGGGTCCTCGCTTTCGTCTCTATTCAGTATCTCAACCTCGCAAGCATTCACTCTCTCTCTCCCTTCATCTCTCTCTCTCTCTCTCTCTTACTTTGGTCTACCTTGATGGTAGATCTGTGGTACTACGACTAAGAGGTCACTCCTCTACTTCTTCTTCTTCTTCCTTGCGTTAATATCGTTTGGGCACAGGATCCGCTACATGGCTCACAGATCTCCACACGCGGCGGAGTTTGGAGTTATCAGGTCTTAGGTTGACGCGTTTCATGTAGGCACTTCTCTACTTCTGATTTAATCCTTTTTCCGATCTTCATTCGTACTTTTAGTATTGCTACCTAACTTCTCAATACAACAGTTGCTAACAACTGGCCTTACCAGTGGGTCCCACCTAGCGTTCCACGACGTATAATCGCTTGACGTGGATACACCTTCACCTTTTACCTCTCAATACTACAGTTGCTGCAGTTCACGCGCAATAACCTCACTAGCCCATTTACCATAGACACCCTGCAATCGAGCAGTAGTTGTAGTCGTTTCGTTTTGCACATCACCCTGCCCTACTCAACTCCTGATCTCTTCCGGTCGTTTGACTCGTGAAAAGTGAGTGAGGAGAGCAGTCAGAGGACCTCATCTCTTCTCGTCAGAAAGTGTCCACTCCGAGTCAGCGGTCGATTATAGCACTGCCCTTACTTTTCGGACACTACTCTCAACGTCGTCGTAGGCCAATCTCACAATGAAAAGTAAAGGAGAAGAAAAGTAGTGGTGCGCGCCTGGAGTCCGAGAGAGACTCAAATTGGGCAGTGGCCCTCTCCTCTTCTCAGCGTGCTCTTTTCCTTCCGGCGGCAGGTAGCCGTTCTTCACCTATTATTGCCCTCCCCTTTCGTCCTCTCCTCCAGAGTCCACTACTTTACTGCCACTTTAGTACAATCTCGCCAGCGATTTTCGAGCGCTACCCTGTTAATATTCGCTATTTCAGCATATACGAATGCAAATTTATACGAATGCAAATTCTCTTGTAAAAGTGATTTTGACGGTTCGCCCGGAGAAAATGCGCTGATTACAGCGTATGATACGATTGGAGCCAGGGAAATACGTGCACTCTGACCCCCTGCAATGAGATGCGCACGGTGCTCCCATGATTACAAGAGAATCGCGAACTTCACCGTCCGTATGGTCACAACCTCCCTCTTGTAAAGGTAATTTTAATTAATTATTATATATTTTATCTAACATAACTACTGGTAGGCGCAATGATGAACTTATAAGAAAAATATATGAATCTTATATGAATTTTTTTCAGCGATACTATTGTTTCTTCTCTCACTCCTTCCCACTATTCATTCACAGTTCTTTAATCTCGAAGGTGAGACAATTTATTCAATTTGTGCGGTTCGTAGTCACCCCCCCCCCAAATTTGAAAGATTGTAGAGACGTGTAACTAATAACAAATAGCGAAAAGGTTGGCGCCGTAAAGGAAAACGATTCCGGAAACGTACTCACGGCTGACCGCATTTTCAGAGAGTATGCTTGGACTTTGCCGACATAGTTCCTCTTAAGCAGAACATATAACATAGATTTGAGAGACAAAAAGTGACCTAGACAGACCGCACGGGAAGAAAGGGAATGCAGGATGTGATTTGGATTTGATAACTCAGCGGGAAATGATTTACAACTCAGTGATCTCAGTGAACGATGCGCCAGACTAACGAAAGTGAATGACCTTGATAGGATATATTTCGAAGTGGCCTCTTCGACACAAGATAATCGAGTAAATCTGCACAAAAACGTTTTGGATAGGAAGAATAGGCAGAGACTCGCAGGAAATAGATAATTTAATGATCTGACGATTCTGCTATAGACAAACAAAGATGCATGCTTGTCTGACTTGCCGACTGATAAGCGGGAGACACACTATTAGTACAGCTATGGGTGCCGAGGACGGCTTAGTCTGAGATGGCGAGATGAAATAGAGAAGGCTATTGGCAATAATTGGGATTCGATATGTAGAAGACATCTGGGGGAGAACATCATCGATCAACAGGCAACCCACCTGACGCTTGATAAATGATTGATTGATTAGTACTAATGCGACGAGATCGTTAAGCGTTTCGCGTAAGACTGCCTGGTCGGTGCCAGCCGGGCTACTTCGACTGTGGCAGAGGGCAGTGTGTGCATCTCCGCTGCTTCCACGATGGCAAACCAGACTGCTGGGATGGCAGTGATGAGTGTAAGAATTTTCCGTCTATTCAATATGGTTGCACGTTCGGAATCGGTATAATTGCTCGCGTCAGACGCGCAAGTGAGAGAGACCCGACAAATGCGGGAATACCGATACCGATCGGGCAACCCTACTAGCCAATGATCATAAGGATCAAAATAAATGAAATTAACGTTCACAGTTTGCTTCCCGGGACACATCAAGTGCGGCTCTTACTGTGTCGAGCTATCCTACCTCGGACAATGTCTGGCCAATTCTCGATGCAATGGAGCTCAAAACGAACCCACCTTCTGCAAACAGACAAGTAAGTTGCACTGAGGGGACTATCGTAGCATAGTCAGTAAGGCAAAACAAAATTTTTCACCATATTGAATTGTGTTCTGTCTACATCTATGATCGCGCTTATTGAACACGTTTTTGCTTCTTTCCTGCCACTATTCCGTATCTTCCCTACAATAACTCTGTCATCTCATGAATCACAATTTGTTTCTGTCTGAGCCATTTTATTGGGAAATATGATTGTCAGGAGTACCCTTTTCGCAACTGCATCTCTTATGATTCATACGACTCTCTCTCTGCTTCTCTTCTATTTCTCCTTCTCCGTTCGTAATCGTTCTGTTCAGAAGAGACACAATAAATGCTCCTTTCCTACTGTTATACACGCTATTATACTTTGAGATTGAGAAATGGGGCAACTTTATGGGTGAACATGCGCTCATTGCGTTCTATCTACTTCTTTCGAACGAGAAAGGAGATAGACAACCATCTCAGCATAGCTCATGTTCCCTCAATCTCTTGCTCTCTTTCACACCGAACGGCTATTTCCTGCAGGAGACACAGCAATTTACGTGAGGCGAAGGAATAGAAGAAGAGAGAGAAACATAAAAGTATAGATGAAAAGAAAAAAAAGCACATTCAATTGAGAAAGCACACACATGGAAGTCGCCATAATTGGGAACCTATTGATGCGAACTTTACAGAAGAAAAAATTTGTCGAGAGGAGCTGTCTCTGCCGTGCAAGGGCTACGGAGAGTGCGTACTATGGAGCTGGGCTCGAGATGAGAAGCGAGACTGTTTGGATGGAAGCGATCTGGGTGAGTTCATCGATACTAGTTCGAGATCGGTAATCCCGAGAATGTCCTTTTTTTCTCTGCCCGCGCGCGCTATTTCTTGTCTATAACCGTATGGCGCGAGAGGGGTCGATAATGCCGATACCGAACCCGCAACCCTAATGGATACAGATACTAATGTTGTGAACAGTGTCGACGCCTAAGCGAAAATGAGGGAGATGATTCCTCTCTTTCTCCCCATTGTATCCTATACAGAGATTCGTCTAGACATCTACACTGTTCACATTAATATAAAGAGGATTGTATTTTTTATTTCCATCATCCTATCGGGATTTATCTTTAACTCTCTATTTGAAGAGATCCTAACAATATCAGATCAACGGAATCGAATCACTATTGCTATCGTCTTTGCAATTCCCTCTCTATTCTTGCTTAGCTCTTGCGTTATCAATCAATGAGCGCCATTTTGGTGAGCGTTAGAGGGATGGTCTATGTCTCTCATTTTGCAAATCTCTTTCGGCTTCTCTGACCGACAAGAGATAAGGCAAAATGAAGAGACGAGAATCTTGTTCGAGCGTTAGTTTCTGTGCTCTCCGCAGCGTGTCAAATTGTATCCTCGTTCTCGCTTTCCTCGACATTGATAACGAGCAATTGGAGTGGGGGATAAGTGAGAGTGATGGGACAGCTAAATATCGTGCGCACTGAAGAGACGAACTTACTCATCGGGAGAATGAAAGTGAATTCCTAAAGTTAGACTAAGCGACCTTCACCCGATAAATCTAGCGAACTTCCAGTGAAGAGAAAGGCGGTAGCTGATTTATCAGCCGTTTGATAGGGGGTCGAGTTGCGAAGTGCAATGCAAAAATTGATTTGAACTTGCGCGAGAGTTGCACAGAGAAGCAGAGATAGCTCGTGAATGAACTTTGTGACCGTAGGAATGAAGTGCACTCTCGCACGTATCACAAGAAGGCTTTTTAGATTGAAATTTATGGTGAGCGAGACAGAGGATGATAAGAACCAGTACAAATTAATATATATTCGAAATATGACAGATATGAATAACAGCTGTTTGCTTCAGACGGAAGCTACATGGAGTTGCTGCAATCGCAGTGGATTCATATTATGCCAACAACGGCCGGAGCAGTCGGCACAACGGCAGATAGTAAGCGCTTCGCCTCTACATGACTATGATGCTGAAAAAAACGAGTCCAATTTGCACTCCAATTGTGCATTCATATATCCTTATAGATCCCTCGTTAGGTTTTTCATATATTGAAACAGTTACTAATATATTTCGTTTAAGACTCGTCTCATCCGATCACAGTGTATGTTCCATCATTGGGAGG
The DNA here is from genome assembly GCA_911812115.1 of Pristionchus exspectatus. Taxonomy (NCBI): domain Eukaryota; kingdom Metazoa; phylum Nematoda; class Chromadorea; order Rhabditida; family Neodiplogasteridae; genus Pristionchus; species Pristionchus exspectatus. The sequence goes on along the minus strand of OU461583.1, from coordinate 30,461,466 downwards.
ATCCCTCCAACCGTCGACCAACATCTCCAACCCAACTCCAGTGTGGATAGTTTCCCCCACTCCTCCAACATCATCACCTACTCTTGTTCCCTCAATCCCCACCGTATCATCCCTACCCCCTGGCTTCGAGCCACAACCGCCTCCCACAGTTTACCCATCACTCCCCGTATCACCTCCATATTCGCCGTTCCAACCCCAGGCCGCTCCAATAGTGCCCATTGTCAAAATTCAGAGTTACCCATTGACTACGCCATTGATACCGACTCGTCCGCCGCCGTTGGTCCCCATACCGGCATCTGGTCTGATTCCACTCACTCACACCTCTCATCCGCCCACTCCCCATACCACTCCACGGAATCCATTCGAGGAACTCGATACTACTTCTGTTCCTACAGCTTCAGAGGAGCAGTTCTTCAAGTCATCAGAGGTTCCAAGTCTCCACCCCATGGACTATCCTGAAGACTACACCGAGAAGGAGACGGACGGTACGGTGGTGCCACACTACGGCGTGCCTGCTACCACTGCAGAACCTGTAGGCGCTGCATCGGGATCGCAATCTTCATTCTACCCGATATTCGTTGGACAGACTCAACCTCCACCCTCAGCAATTCAACCAGTGCAACCGGTGGAGAAACCCATCTTCCGACCGGTGCCTCAGCCCTATGTACCGACTCCAGGACAGCCGAAACCAGCAACAATTTCTCCAGAGTTGACACGGCAGCCACTCGGCCAGTTTCCCTATGCACCGACCATGTTCCCCGACAGACAGCCCACGCCAATCAGTGCAGCTACACCTGCGCTCCCCAGCCCTCCATACCCACAGCCATCATCACCGTATCGACCATTCTCGGTGATTCCCTTCGCTGTGACAGGAGTCGCAAGCCCCACTCCGAGTTTATCCGTTCAATCTGGTCCGTACCATCCCGAACAGCCTACGCAGCAGCAGAATCGACCGCCATGGCAGCCCCAAGGAACAATTTCGTCGGGGCCTCCGCTAGTTGCAATACACCCGATTTCCCCTCTGACTCAGCCTGGAGGCATTCCGCCCATTCATCCTTCGCCTGTTGCCGGTCCAGGTCGACCTCCTTATCCTGTCAACCAGACGCCAGGGCCGTACCAGCCTGTCGGACCGATTCCTGGCCCGTACCAACCCGGAGGTCCGGTTCATGGAGGGCCATACTATCCAGGAGGTCAGATTCCGGGTGGTCTCACTCCGACACCATACCCACCAGGAGTGTATAGACCCAGCTTTGGCACGCCATACCCGTACACTCCCAATGGAGCAGTATCGCCGATTGTGCCTTCTCATCCAACTTGGCCGCCTGCAACAGCACCTCCTACTGTCACCGCATCAGTTACGGAGCCGACAACAGAAACGACTACGTCCTTTCCTACTACGAGCACTACTGAACAGGTGAGTAATGACGAATTATTAAATTTCTAACATTTCGAAAACTTTCGTGCATCTATGGAGAAAACACATGAAAAAATGACTACTCTGATGCAAAAGGTGAGAAAAATCAGACGTGCATATTTACAGGTGTTTATCCCCGTTGGCACTGAAACTCGTACTTCGACAGAATCACCTGTGTCTCCCACGGGTTCATCGACCACTACAGAGAAGCCGTTGGAAACATCTTCGGTGTGGACTGATGAAGCATCCCATGAGGCATTCAGGTAATTGTACCTAATTAACGGACAGTAGCAAACTGCTAATCGTTTTGAACTGCGGCTGGCTCTAGGAGCAGGCCATACCAGTGGGTCTCACCTAACGTTGTCTTATGACAATAAAAATCACTCGAAGTGAATACACCTTTACCTTTTTTGACTCGTTTTGATTGTAACGCGATCTGAGAAGTTTTCTACCAAGATCATTTATGTAAGTAACAACAATATGCTTGAAGAAACGACTGCGAGAGTGGAGAGATCGAGCGGGTGCGGGAGAAGCACGGACACGATATCGACTGCCCGTGCGGGCCGGGAATGATGAAGAAGGGCGGAGGTGAAGATGAGGAATGCGAAGGTAACTAGGGTTGCCTGATTAATAGCAATTCCTTATTGATGCGCAGAGCTATAGTTAAACTTAGAAAAAGTGCGATAACTGAAGTTTTAGAATAACTGTTGTCCAGATAAACATGTATCAGGACCAAAGAAAGACTGAGCCAAAACAACTATTTCCGTCAAGGAACAAATGATAAAAACTATCAGGAGTCCCGTAAGGAGCAAAAACTATCAGGAGTCCCGTAAGGAGCAAAAAAATTATAAATATGTCAGGAGTTGGAACGTCGTCGATTGTGGTTGATGTCGTCCATCTATGCGATACTGACCAAGTACTGAACAACGATGATCGCGCCCTTGTCACACTCAGAGAGGTGGCCTATTCATGATAACTATTTATTTTTGGGAGCTAGGCCGGATGAGAACTTTATGACTAGAGAGAACTTTATGACTAGAGGTTATGTCAGAGAACATATCTCAAAATTGTTCTCATCCGTCCTAGTGCCTTTAACGTCTAATCTACACAGAGAGCGGACCGAGAAGGGCAACGATCCATGAGAAAAATAGGTTGGATCAGGGCTCTGCATAAATTTGACGGATCTCTTATTTCGCAGTACTTTCTGGTCGTTTCTAACCGGCGAGTGAGCACCGTGAACAAAGAAACTGTTAAAATTTTGCAGAGCCTTTTTGGAGAAAAATATTTATTATTCTAGCTGCGACGAGTGTTCGACTACCCGATGTGTGTGAGAGACGCTAGCATCGTCGAAGGAAAGATTCTATTGGATGTGTCCTGTGGAGGAGCATGCACGCTGGACCAGATGACCTACGACTATGCAAAGAGTCCCGAGAGTAGGACGGGTAGGACATTGCAGTTTGAAGGTGAGCAATTAAAAAGAAACATGGTTTATGAGACGAAAATATAGAGAAACTGCCGGGAAAAAAACTAGATAATAAAGAGTTCATAAAGTTTGTTTTGGTGCATTGGGTCGTAGAGACCCAACAGCCTCAGAGAAAGTCCAATGATGCTTAGGAGAGGGCGTGAGTGAGGGCAAGATAGGTGTTGTAATGATGGAGATTCTAAGAACAGTTGACGGAAGGACAACTGGCTATTCTCAGAACAGAGAGAATGTTGAAAGTTCAAGCTCGTCTCTTCATTTTGCCTTATCTCGCGTCGATCAGAGAAGCCGAGAGTGCATTGCGAAATGAGAGACACAGACCAGACATCGAAAATTGGAATGATTGAAGAGTTGTCTGGAGGCGCCTGTTCATCTTCCTCACTTAACGACTGCGAACTACCCGCCGAGTGCATCAATAGCGGACTTCAGGTATTATTTTAGTCGAGATGGCTCATTATTGAATACACTGACGTTGATCAACGCATAATATAACAGAGGCAACACCTATATAGTTCCCGACAATCTCAAAAAGAACTGTACTTAATTATATATTTGTAGACAATCTCAAAAAAGAACTGTTCATAATTTTATATTTGTTGACAATTTCAAATAAAGAACTGCTCTAAATCACAAATGTGTAATTAAATGCATACTTGTAGTGGCGATGTCGCTGTCCGAAGGGCTACAACGATACGAGTGAAGGAAGGGGAAGGAGTTGCGAATGGGCAGAAGAAGGGATGAAGATAGAGTGAGTGACTAATTGAGTGACCTCGCATACACACATTTGTTTGCCCCAATGACAATTGTGATAGATTTATGCAAATAATGAAAGTGCGATAAACAAACAAACTTTCACTTGATATATTAGCATGACACCGTTACACCACAATTTGTCTACAAACACGCTCTCTCCGAGCCGTTGTTCGTGAAATAGAGTGTAGGACGGGTAGACAGATTTTGAAAGAGCACAAGATTGTTCGAAAAAATAATTTTCAGATGTATTCAACTCCTCGGCATCTGTCTCATTTGGTGGATGGCGATATTGATTCTCGCTCTTCTTCTCCTTCTGGGAATATGCTGCTTGGCATGGTGTCTCGCGAAGAGACATTGTTGCAAGGACAGAGGAATGGAAGCTGGATATACTCAGACTAGGGTATGCTAACATACAGCAGTCGACCCCTTTTCTCTCTTTTCTCAAATGGATACACATGCTGATCACAAAATATACTACTGAGCATAGACCTTGCAGGTTGTAGCTAAACCGTAGAGAAATTTGTTTTCATCAAAAGAAATACGTTTTCATTAAAAAAATCAACTTTTCAGATAAAAGTTCCAAAGACAGTGAAGATCAAACCTGCCGAGGGTGAACTATCCAACGTTCGGAATCTAATGGTCAAAAATGCAAAAGGTATCCGTTTCTGACGTACTGAAGTTTGAAAACATAGTCTTTTATAATCAAACTTATTTTGAAATCGATCATCTTATATTAAATCTCGATATTGAACAACTTCAAACCCTTTGGTTCTTTTCAATCCTTCGTTTCACAATACTCCTTCTTTGAGGCGGTGTCAGCTTTGAAGAAATCATATAAAAGGGGCTTGGCTGCATTCGGGAATGTCAATGGGCTTGAATTGAAGGGTCCGTTCTCCGAGGCACAGTCGCGATGGCTCAATCCAAATCGCTAGCGGCAAAGAAAAAGTCGAATCTGATACTGCCCGGAGATAAGGAAGCAGTGGGATCCGCAGTCAAGAGCGTCGTCGATATTGTGTCTTCTGGTACGTTTTATTTAACAATAATGTACATTTTTTTAAAAATAATGATTCATTTTTAAGATGAGGAGAACATGGGAATTCCGAAGCCCGGTACGAGCGGGATGACCATTGATAGCCCAGCCGTGCATGAAACTCCACCTTCACTCTCAGCACCAGTGCAGGTCGAAGTGATTCCTCATCGAAGCGAGGTAAATAATTGCATGATAGACCAGTTTAACGACAGTGGAGGATGTTTGAGAACAGTAGAACTGTGATCTGTAAGATAGCCATATCAACACCTCCATTATCAGTTAAACAACTTTTTTTCAGTCGATAATCTCGATGCGTGAGGTGTCCGCGACTCCACCACCGACCGCAACGCCTCCCCCAGTGCAGCCGACTGCCTTCGCTGCGGCTCAAGCAGCGTCAGTGCCCATACTCACCGCCAAACCGCCAACACCACCGTCCTCGAAGAAATCGATTAATGGAGAAGCAATAGAGACACCGATCATGGAGCAGGTGAAAATTACAGAAGTTTTAATGTTACCACGGTTTTTACACCAAGATTGATAAATAATTGCCAACAAATATTTAAAAAACCTTTCCAGAGAGCCAGTATCGTCTCCAAGCCAGGGACCCCTCCCCCGAGGAAAGAGAGCGAACCGGGAAGGAAAACGCCCACACCACCTGTAGCTATTGGTAAGAAGTGATTACATACATATTTATCAGTATTCGCAAAGTGGCGCTGATCAAGATGGGGTATCAGAAGGCCGTTCTACTTTCAAGATAGTCATTTCGAGGGGTCGAAGGGGAAGTGATTGGGAACATGCTAGCACAGACGAGAGAGAACTGACTTGACAAAGGTCGATGCCGATTCGTGGCATTTATTTGGCAGCCTGCAACCAGTCAGGCAATTACAGATGAATTCAGAGCCATCCTCATCAGACGTTAACGCCTGACAAGATAAATAAATTTAATTTAATTGAAATGGTGACCAGGCAGTAGACAGCTGGCCTTACCAGCAGGCCCACCTAGCGTTATCATACGACGTAAAATCGCCTGACGTGGATACACCTTTACATTTTTTACTTACAGATTCGCCTCAGTCCATCTCGCTCTCTGTACCCTCGATTCCCACTGTAGACACACATCCTGATGCTCATCTGACAGTAACAGCCGTCGATGTGCACCAGAATAACGAACCCGATGAGGTAAACAGTAGTCCAAAATACTTTCCCAATCCGGAAACCTCTTTTGACGAATTTTCTTACTCCTGTTTACGTCGTATGATTCCATAATCCAGAAACATCTTTTACAAATTTTCTATCACTTGTTCTCTTTTTTCTACCTTTTTGTAATATGTTCACTCTTCGGAATTAATTATATTAATTAAAATACTGCGTTTCAGACAGTTACAATGGGAGCCAATCGCGATCGCAGTTCTTCAATCGCTTCGGTTGCCGGTCTGCCAACAATCTGGGACAGCTTTCAAGTGTTGGGCGAACAGTACGCTAATGCGGAGGGATCAGGTGAAGTCGCCAATGATCTTTCATAATATGAGTGACGTTGGCGTAAAGGTAAATGTAAAGGTACTCTACGTACTCTAGGCACACGAAGTCCTGCGGGAGCCCACTATTTTATAAGGCCGATTCAGTCCGTAGGGCCCAATTTATTCTTCGGACCTACTTTACGTTGGCGTGCGAACAACTATTTTCAATAAAAATATAACACAAGAGGATTTTCAGCACGCCGAGAAAGCTCGCACTCACTTGACAACGCGCTCAATCGACGGTATCCCGAGCACTTCTACGCGCCTATTCTTGATCATGGTAATTGTTTTGTTCATCATGCTTTCTTAATCACGTTGGGTAGATAGAGACTAGCATAAAGCAAGTATTAGATATAGATAAATCATAACGAAAAATTTAACAAAACGAATTCAGGAGATGAGATCACTACAACATCCAGTCTCGAGACTCCCCCATCTCTCGATGAACAGAAACCATCAGTGGAGAGTGTGCTAGAAAACATGAAGGAGTCTGCACAGGCGCAAAAGAATGTGGTGAATACTAATTGATTGATTCAATTATCGAATTTGAATTTATTCAGATTGATACAATAGAGGCGGTCGTTCCCCTACCAGTTGAAATCTTCTTGGATGCTAAAGACACTCCGGAAACTAATGTGAAGTAAACTATCGCTGAAGAAAAACAATTTGAAATTTAGCCGCTCTATCGCAAAACGAGTCGGGACGAACAACGGAAATCCAAGCTGGCCGAGATGTTGGGCGTGTCAGAAAGCGAGCCCACCGTGCGGAAAACATCCGGTATTATTCCGACTTTCTTGCAAAATCTCCAAATTTTCGTCTAAATGCATGATCTTTTATGCTGGGCCAAGTAATGTTTATTTTTCCCTCTAATTTTCTAACTTTACACTTTTCATAATTTCTCACATCAGGTTTCATGGACGAACACGATTCGGAAGCACTCGAGGAGTTGAGCCGACGGGGAATGCATATTGACATACCCCAGCTGGACACAAGCCAACTCGACACTGCCTCGACCACTCCGAGGTGAATTGTGAAAACAATCGATTATTCTAGTAACCTACTATCTCTACTATCTACTATAATCTAATACAATCTAATATAGTATTATAATACATTAATCAGATAGCCTACTATCTTTATCATCGTTCCACGATACTATCATTCCATTTCCAGATCGACAGCACGTGGTATGCGTTCGTCGCAAGAACCTCTTCGAGGAGGGAGAGCAGCAGTTCGTTCACACAGCAGGTATCATTTTTTCATGTGTTTCCCTTATTTAAACCTTCTTCAACATAATTATAATCACTGTCCAAGCAATCTTCTCCCGCAACTGCCTAGACTAACGGATTGACTTTGCCTTTCACAATACCACATAATTTTTTTTTAATTCAGAGAGCGCAAAGGCGTGCACGGATTGTCAAAAGATCGAGATCGCCTGGTCAAAGCAACGATGGAAACGAGTGGAAGAAAAGAAAGAGAGAGGTAAAAAACCATTGACGATAATGAGGAATTCTCTAAATAATCAGAAGTGAGACACTGCAACGGCGAGGGCCGATTAAAGCAACTGCCAGCAAGGCACCCAGCAAGATGACTAGTGCTGAAGAAAGGCTGTCTAACTTCAGAAGGTAAAATTTTGCTCTTATAAGATGGTTGAATCATTAAAAGTTAGCAATGCTATGCTACTAGGAGTTGATGGAGCATTCCAAAAGAAGAATGGTCCCGACTAACATGATCAGCGCTTAAAGCGACTCCTGATAAATTATGATTACTAGGCAACAACGGGAAGTGGAAACGACTGAGAGCTCGGGATACCGTCAGAGAAGTACAATGGGCACAAGCAAATCGCCCGCGAGGTTGGCAATCCAGCCCTTGACTGGTCAAAAGTGTCAAATGTCTTCAGATCCTCCTCGGATAAATTGTATCGACAGAGTGGACGAGAAGTGATTCCCGCCTTCCATACTGCAACTGGACTGGTCTCGGCCAGGTAGGATGAGATCGAGAAACTCGTTTTGTTGTAAAAGTTGAAAAATCCGAAAAAAATGAATATCCTCTGAACAGAAAATTTATCATTGTTGCTATTAGTTTAAACTTTTGAATATCCTCTGAACAGAAAATTTATCATTGTTGCTATTACTTTAAACTTTTTCCGCGCTATTTCCTGTAAATACGCACAAAATGAGCATATTATTGCAGATCGCCCGAGCCCGCCAACCCTTCATTCACTCGGCCATCGAGAGGAGCATTGAGTCTTCGAGGCCGTGTAGAAGGAAATAAGCAATCTCGAAGTGTCGATCCACCTCGGCTAACATCAGTTAAAAAGGCGCCTATTCGACCACGAGGAAAATCCACCCCTCCGGGCTCATCGACGGAGCAAAAACGGTAATTTTTTCGCATGAAATCGGAATTCTTATTGTATATTTTCCAGACCCATCGAGAGGGCAGAAGCAGGATTGGAAAGTGCGTTCTTCAGCCGCCTCGCCCAACCAAAGATCAAGGAGCAACGAGAGCCTAAACTGGAAATAAAGGGCAAACAACAGCTGCGATTCAGGTATTCTGCTTAAAATAAAACAGGCAAGGAATGTATTCGATTGTTCGTTGCATAAAAATGCAGCAAAAGATTCTGACCACTGAGCGGATCGAACGCCCAACCTTTCGATCTGGAGTCGAACGCGCTACCATTGCGCCAAGCAGTCATGTTATGTGCGGGGTAGAAAGTGGCACACAACGATCGCTGTTTGTCAGACAGCGAAAGAGGGAAAGAGAGAAAGAGAGAGAGAGATAGTGGGGCGAAGTGGCAAAGTTTGTGAGAGCGGGCGAATGGCGATTCTTTCTCGTGAGGATCGCATGGAACATGATTTGCGTATTGCAGAAGGCCTGTCCGTCAGCTAAGCTCTATTTCTGAGAAGAGTGCTGAAGTGCCGTCTGAGTTCGCTTTAGCCGGAAGTAAGATACTGAAAGATTTAATGTTGTCTCCCTGTATAATTACCCGAGAATAGATTGAGAAAAGAACAAAACAGACATCACAGTGAGATAGTCGATTTAGAGAGTTTTATTTTCATTTATCGTATTTATCGTTTAGGAAGTCTTTCATACATAACTTCTTCCTAGCAGTTTCCCTATACCTCTTCATTTCCGAAACCTTGTATCATTTTTAATATTCTAGGTATTGTTCTCGTTATTCTAGGAAGTCCGTCTCCTTTCTTTGCCTCATTTAGCAGTCTTTCCATTCTTCTTCAATTATAAACCAAGATTCTTCCTAATAGGTGGTGATATTGCGATGTCTGCACCGAGTACGACGAGAAGGATCGAAGCAGCCATTGGAAGAGCATCCAAGAGACTATTACTATCGCCACCATCGAAGAGAAGGTCCGACAGAATATTCATTGAAAATAGATTTTTATCGATCAGAATGCGTATATTCTTCATGTTTTAGGCAATCTCCCGCTGAAAAGATAACAAGTCCGATGGGGACAACGATAATAGAAAAGAAGCTGATCCTGGAGACAATTTTCTCGAATGAGGGCACTGGTATGAATAGAGTGACAGTCCGCGAATTGTTTATAATGTATTTTCAGATGTGGATATGCCGCTCACTTCCCGTCACGAGAGCGTCGCTGACCTGAAGGGAATAGTTGTCGTTGAAAAGACGGCAGAATACAGTTCGGATACCATGGATCCCGTCCCAAGAACGAATGCGCCTGCCAAAAATTATCCGTCCAAAAGCCTAACAGGTATGCGACTTTTCGGTTCTCGCACTCATCAGATTAATGAAATCGTTCCAATTAACAGGTCGCTCAGACTCGTTTCTTCCTCCCATCTCTTCGGACCTTAATTCATTCCGATCCCCCGTTAAATCCCTCAGAGCATCAAATACTTCGCTTCCTACACTCGGACACAGACAGAGACGAGAAGGACATAACTCTAACGTAAGCAAGCTCGATTCCTCGAAATCCTATGATACACATCCATTGTTAAAGAAGCATGAAAGGTCGTCTACTCATACGTTATCTGACATGTGATGGCGTGTTTTCGTACTATTGTACGAATAATCATATACACTTCCTTCTAGCGTGCTCATCCTCGGTTGACAGAGTCTCATAGCACTATTTGATTAGAGCTATAGCCCACGGCTCTAACCAGGAACAAGTCCGAATCAAATTATACACAAGGAACTCGGAACTCTGCATCAGCTGAAAACAATATTCAGGATTCTTCCTCAGCAACATCCAGCGATTTTCCTACTCCACCCATTGCCTCGTCCCTCTTAGAAATACGAAGGGCCTCTCAAATTTCTACGATTAGACGAAAGGTAAGAAGAGGGTAACGGCTCCAGCGGGCTTAGTCTTTTTCTGCCGACGTCTTTGCAGCTGCATTTGCTATCAGCTGTCCCAATTTCAAATAAGACTTTGGCGAATGAGTAGCGGCGCATTTCCTATGCACGACAGCGCATTGCGAAAATTGAAACAAGTTTGGGGAAGGTCACCCGCTCACAATTTCGAAAATTGGCTGGATATGAGCAAGATGAATATTCGACGAAAACTGAGCATATAATACTAATACTAATACTAATACTGATAATATTTCGGAACGTTGTGATACTTTTAAATACAACTAAAGCAGTGATAAGTAACAGTAGCAGTAGCAGTGATAAGCAGTGATAAGATAAGGAGCAGTGAGCAGTGATTACAGATTCGCCAACGTCAGACTCCCGACTTTCGATCACAGGCGGATCTACGATCAATTGTCCGTGATTATAAAGGCGATACTTCACGATCCGCAGACAATATCTGCGATGACTGCAGTGGGCTTCGGCTGCACGAGTTCAATAGATCCTCGAAGGCAGTTAGTATTATTTAATTTTTGAAAATTTTTGAAATTGAATTAAAACGACAGAAAATTCTAAACTTCCGACGTAGAGCATAATCGAATATGACTGCAAAGCACCCTCACTTTGCTCGCTGAGCTTTTTCTTGCCTCGGGCGGTTGTGACCAGGCTGCACATAATCAAGTTTAGTGTATCATGCTGTTTTATCCTGACTCACGAAGTTATTGTGCCTATTCATTGGAACGAGATAACTCAACAGATGTCTGTTCTCCAGCTAATTAGCACTAGATTAATCACTAGACAAGCTTGGCAACAATTACTGTTAGTCATCCGAGTTGCCGAGCGTAAGAAATAGAGCATATGTTTGCTCGATACTGTTCACAGATCCGGGATGTTTTGGTGGTGCACAGAGTGGATGGTATAGCTGATGATGTGATTCTTGCGATTCCAGAGGGACTCTTTCCTACCCACAATCGCGGTCTCTTCTCGTAGTCGAAGCGTCGCAAATCTGCCTGAGGCAAGTCTCTAATGCGGATAAATTTCATCATATCCCCCCTTCCTCCTCTTGCCAAGTCTACTTAGTGCTCAAAGCCCTCGAGGTCTAGAAAAGGTCGACTAAGAGGATAGAGGTCGACTCAATTTCCCTCAAGAGGTACCTATTTTCAGAGGTCGGCTCGTCGGTCGAGGACAGATCGAAACGCACAGATTCGAGGGGGTGCGCGCCACTCGAGTCTGCTGAGTTTACGGAGCGGAAACACCCTATCATCAGCAGAAATGAGTCCATACATGGGACGTGACCCTAGTTTACCACCCAAAGAGAATCTGTGGTGGGGAGCCCATGTGCCTCTGTGATTTGACCTGTGCCCTCGTTGTGAGGTCAACGATCGTTACGTTTCATATTTAGCATATGTATACCTATTCATAATATTTGTTGTTTTAGTTGCTTTTCAGCCCAGTTCAGTCTCTTTCATTCGTCGAACAAAGCCGCAAGACAACCAAAGCTCAGTGTGCATCTTTCATAGCCCATTTCATCATCTCATCAATTTCGTACATCCCAGATCTCTTTCACGCCCAAACATCCGGTAGTTATTCTCACCGATCTCTAGATAATATTTCTTCGTTGTTCCGTGTCATAATCCCAATTTCTTTGCATAGCTGCTAATGTCTTTCAGTGCTAATCCTGCCTCCCTTTTCACTCCGATGTACTTATATCTTTATTCTCCCCTTTTCGTCTGAGTTTCAATGAGAAGGACCACCAGTCGCCCTTATAATTGCAAATTTTCATCTTTCACATGCAACATAATTACCGCATCCATTGTCTTCTTTCCTTCCTCCACATCCTTCCCGGTTCAATGATAATAAGCACTTCTCGGTAACAATAATGCTCTTTATACTCTCGATGCTCGAATGGTTGCGACAACTAGACAAGGAGCGAAGACAATCACCACTGAAGATATAGACAAGGGAAATGTATCGATGACGCTTTTCGCCATAAGCGATCTTTGATCTATGATGTAACCGGGTGTAAAATGCAACGAATAGAATTGTTCTCTCTGTTCGACGGGGGCATTACTGAGCTGTATGTGCACATTTTTTTGCTGATTATTGATAGGGGTATAACGGCTGAGGATTTGTAGTTTTGAATTGCTATTCAGCTTAAGCCTTGGTGTTCATGTGTTGGACGGCGATTGTCTCCGTGAGTGCCTAAACACTTTTTGTGAACGATAGTCAGAAGCCTATCTTTTTCAAATGCTGGTTGAGCTATTTTCATTTATGCGAACCTTATTGTGGAAGCTGCGAAGGAACGCCATGTCGACGACTTCTCCATAACCAGCCAATTCCGCCGCCTCGATCACCTTCGACAGGACGTCGGAAGGCGTCTGAATTGCGTCGTCCAAGCTCACTTTTCAGCGAACACTTTTCATTCCCACTCACCGTGCAGGTTTTGGTGGCGAGTTCGAACTCCTGTGCCGAGGAAGACCGCTTGAGCAGAAGACCTCGGCAGGCCGGGGCAAACGAGAATTTCCTGGACAAAAAAAGGTAATCTATCATGTTGCAACGCAGATCAGAACAGTCAAAGTGTTAGCGACCATTAAAAAAATCGAATACCTGCAGTCCAATGTGAATGCGACGGCGATGCAGAGAGCCAGGAGGAGAAGTGAAGACAGTCTCGACATCGTTGGTCGACTCAGGGGAAGAATGAGGGGAAGTCGAGGGCGAGAAGGGGCGGAGCTGCAGTTGGGCGGAGTCTGACAACGAAGGAGGTGGGCGGAGAAAAGAGATACGCCCACGGGTTAGTGATAGATAAACGAGAGCGGCGAGTTTATTTGAGATTGGATGAGACCTACAAGAACAAAGAAAAGCTTCTACAGCCGCTTCAAGGCGCGATGTTTTCATTCGGTATGCTGATTAGCTAGAAAGGAATGGACAAGACACAGACTTGCTAAGATGTTGTGGCTGAGCGAGTCTTTGGTCAGGCTGATTTTAGAGATGTACATAACACCGAGTTGACAAGCTAATGTTGTAAAAAAGATGAAATGAGCACAATGATCACCTTATGACGAAGCAAAAGCCTGAAAACATCTGTGAATGGGGCGAGAAAGCGTCATTCGCTTCCTCATCCATTTTCGAAAATATTTGAGAATATAGTGACGCATGATTCTATTATTTCTCCGAGATCTCTGAATTGTTTACGCTCCGAGCGTAAATGTTGAGCAGATTTGGCGATAAGATGAGCTCACTATCCCAATATTGCATCCGTTTCAGAAACACCTTCCGGAAAGATTATCCAAGCTGAAGACGTATATTTTCAGCGCCTCGAAAACATTTTGAATAGCAAGCAGTATGCGAAAAATATACAACCACATGAAGAGAGTTCTTTCATTAACTTCTTCCTGACCAAGTTGACTCCTCAATCTGCTTCTCCCAACTTGAGAAAAGATGCAAGAACCAAAAATACTCTAATTTGATTCTTTCACCTCGATTTCCAAGCCATTGTTTATTAATGATGCCACTCCAACACGTTTATTATGCACAAAATATCTATTACACGATGAGATGAATGTATTTTAATGCGCGCATCTTCATATCGTACAATATAGAGAGAGCAAAAATATTATTTGGAGACTCATATACGTAAATCTCATGAAAGCGGAAGTTCTTTCGGAAGTTTATGAGATGTACTAGAATACCGATATAATTTTTTTTATTTGTTATTCACTTTTATCTTCATCTTCAAACGTTTTTAGTACACACGTGAATGTTAAGAAAAGGTACTTTATCTGTCGAATTTGTTATTCTTTCGGGGCTACCAGTCTAGGTTGGTCATGTGAGGAATGATTTATATATGTATACTACTCTTGTTCTGGATCATCCGTTGAAGTGATATCAAAAATTGTAGATATAGTTGTTGAGAGAGGAGGGTGATTATCTACTCTACTGGTGTCGAAGAAAGTGAATCGGCAGATAATCAGAATAATCAGGAAGAAGAGAATTCCCAAGATGAAGTTTATGTACATCTTCTTTCGGTTTGCTGAAAATTTCGAAATTCATTCTTGTACAATTGAAATTCACCGACTTGGAAAGCGTATATATATAATTCTAGCAAAAAAAACTAGAAGCTAAATGATACTGCCAAAAAAACACAACATCTTTTTTTCCAAATGGGCAAAACTGTGATAAGATTATCTGAGCTTTTTTAAACATTGAATAACACTTGACGTTGTTTGTACAAAATTGAACCAAACGTGCTAGGTCACCATCGATGTGCATCCGCGTAAGCTACTTTTCCGATAAGAACAGGTCAGATGATTGCACTGAGTCAGCTAAGATCGGCACTAGGTCAGTTGAGAACATTCGGATGATAACCTACTGAGTGAGAACCAAAAATTTTCGATTTCTACCGGTTGTGAGATTTATAGACAAATACTACAAAGCACAATTTTTTTAGTTGTTATCCAGTAGGTTATAATCCGAATGTTCTCATCCGACCAAGTGCTCCAAGATCGTAGAGGAAAAACGATTCCGATCTTTGCTAATATATCGTGTCTCACCCTTGATTAGAGCTAATTCGAGGCGCATTTCAGCATTTCGACGACTATCTTCAAGGTCGAAAGCAAACTGAAAATAAATTGGGAAACATTAAAGAAATTTTATGACGACATGTACTATAAATTTAAATTAACTGACATCGTCCTGATATGGATGCCTCGGAAGTGGAGGGCACTCCGTTCCACACGTAAGCGCTTCCTAAATGGGATTTTCACAAATGTCGGTTAACAGAAAATTTAAAAGAATATTAAGGATTCTCTCCAATGGATATATTTCCCAATGAATATAAATGAATATAGTGTGAATAGGTACGTATGCTCGTAATCACTACTTCAACGTATTTTGAGTATAAAGTACTTCAATTCCGAAAAAAATTTCTTATATCCTCACATCATACGCTGGTGGGGCGGCGTCCGGCGATGGACCGTTGAAATCGGGAGGAGGCAGATCCCAGATGACACTTGGAGCATCTTCAGGGATGTCAGCAGCTTGTTGAACAGGCTCAATTTCAATCAGAGCTCCCTCGTTGGTGAGTGGAGCTACTGTACTCTCTGAAGGAAGAACGATGATTTCGAAAAATTGCGAAATTTAAAAATGAAACAGAACAAATATTTCTTATTTTTCTAATAAACCTTGATTATTGCATGGTATAATGTTTAAAACGTACCACTGATTGGGCCTAGATCGATCTCTGTGAATTCGAGCGGATGTGTAGTAAATGATGAGGATGCTGAATGAAAAAAACATCAGTTTTGCAGTAAGATACTTGTGGTAAAAAATCATTACTGTTTATTTTCGACAACTCACTGGGATCGCCGATAGTCGCAGCCCGTTGCTTTCTGTCAGTCATCGAAACTAAGGAGGAAAGTAGGAGAGTGAGGTCGATGAGTGGCTTCTCTTATCAATTGCCGTCGTCATTGAATCGATTCGCTTCTCGAGGTTATCACCACTCTTCCTTTGTGCGTTTTATGAACCAGAGAGGGATGGAAGGTGAGTGAGATAAGCATTGCGATCAAAGGTTCATGATCATCAATCCTATGTGAAACATTAGGTTTATGCTCATCATTCGGATGAAAGATTGGGTATTTATACTCAAAACCTAAATCAGATTATAATCAAAACCCGATTGTAAAAGATTGTTAAAATCTTTTATCTATAGGGGACCTTTATACATCTTTAATATCTTATTCTTCCCATAATATATTTTTCCATGTTAGAGTGAACATTCTTCTAATTACATAATAATTCTTTATCATATTATAATTGCTACATGGGAATGAAACTAGGAATGGATAGAAATAGTATGATGAGTAAATTGTATAGACTATGAAAATTAATTTGAAGCGACAACTATTTTCAAAATATGGTAAAGTAAGACTCTGTTTGGTGGGAGCTCAGAGGCTGTTTAGCAATAATCGTATGGATTAACTTATTAAAAATGGTGGCATCGTCATTTAGTTTTTAAAAAGCGGGATTATTTTAACTGAAGTGAATGTAATAATAAGCAAAACTTGATGAAAGAATGAAACTGAAAGAAAAGTTATTTGATTGTAGAGCTATTGTTTGTAGAGATTACACACAAACACGACGGATCATCTGATTAAAAAATATAAGCTAAGTGCAAGCGGAAGTGTCACTGGTTCAAGGGAAGAAAAGAGACCTCAGTGTTCGTAAAGTCGAAAGCGAAGATTGGAACCAAAAAATCGCTTGAAACTGCACTAGTTTTACACTTTAATGAACAAAAAGTCAGATTTCATGACACTGTATTCGAAGAATCAACTAGCGATCTAAGTCAATGATAAAGTTCGATCACCAAGTGCAAAGCAGATCTTTCAATGAAATAAGACTCCGGTCACAATTATGGAGACAACGCTTGCGAGCGCTGCGCTGTTGGCTGCTTTCGCAGGTCCTTGCTGGGCATCGGGCTCACTGGGGATTTCTTGAGGAACCTGCAATAGAGCAATACTGTGCTGGCATACTGTGCTACGTGCATTGATATTCGAACTACATTGATGAGTTAGTGAAAATTCGATGCAAACTATCTAACTGTGAAGGGAAGTGGCCATTGGGTTGGATTGTGCTAATGATAAGAAGGAATAAGTATCCGATCTACCGAAGAAAATGAATGTAAATGACCTGAAGCTATCCTCGGAACTACGATAGCAACTACATACCACCACGAACGATACGGTTGCATAGAAAACAACAGTTGATGGGGAAACTTGAGTATTCAAGTACTTTTCCCATCCACTGGCCTTGTGAAACCTTACTTCAGTCGCGATTTCGCCCATTGCTTTTTCCTTGCTCTCCTCGATTTTTCCTTCCTATATTGAACACTCCAAATCGGTTAGATTACATTGCACTACTACACACTACAGTCGCTATTTACACTCTACCCATTCAAATTGTACTGTTCTAGCACTTACGTTAGACACCGGCTCGTCGGTAGGATTCTCGATTGTGGGGCATTTCAGGTCGCAATCAGACAGCTTGTCGGCATGGAGACCCTAGAGTATATTTTGATTAGGAAAAGCGGTGAAATCGGCATTTGAATACAACATTATCGTACCTTGAACATGTGAATGAGAGACTGGCACATGATATCTGCCGCTTCGTTCTTGCATAGGCCACTCATCGACTCCACGTATTCCTTAAAGCCAACACATCTATTTACTTTTTTAAATTTTTACTTTATACGAGGACCCTAAATGGATTTCGATTGAGTCTACCGAAGAATCATTATGAACATACCTTACTCCTGGTGGATAAATATTTGTACTTGTAAATGTAATTGAATTATTTTGCAACTTACATTTTTTTTATCTTTTCTAGTCCGAGGACTGAGATTGAACAAATGGCCAACTTACATTGAGCCCAACCATTACGAGCATACCTTACTCCTGGTGGATAAATAAAAGTGGAAAACTCACATTGAGCTTTGCCTGCACATTATCGCAGACCTCATCGTCTCCCTCGTCGAGGAATTTCTCCGTCAGATAAGTGCCAGCAGCGAGAGTCATCTCACCGATCTTCTCCTGATAAAAGGGAAAAGGTAACGGTCATCCCGTACTCAAGGCACACGATGTCCTACGCGAGTCCACTACTAGACTATTTCTCCTGATTATGTCATGTTTTTAAGCGTTAAAAGGCTAGGTCGGGATGATAGCCTACTGGATGATAACCAACATTTTTAGCTGTCATCCAATATCATCATCCGACAGTGCCGTTGAAATATATTATTTTTCTTAGTGGTGTTTTAAGTTAACTCTTTCGTGCAGATGACAAATATACAAATATAAATATATATTATATACCTTTCTTAGGCACTCTCTGTGGTTGGCAAGCACGTTTTGGCCTTCGGGCGAGCACGCGTACGTTAGTAGATAGTACGACTTGAGGAACGATCCCGAATTCTTTCGATGAGTCAGCAAGTCTACAAAAAAAATTATTTAAAAATGTTAAAGATATCATATATATCATCCAATGAGTCAGTCGTACCCGAGACAGTGTTTGATGCCTCGACAACTTCGGTGTGCGAGCATTTGTGAGATTGGCCAGTTCCTTGGAAGTCGTCCTGCAATATCGGCTGATTCATATACTCAGATGATTTGTATGCTTGTTTTTTTTTAATTTAGCTTTATTCTCTAAATTATTGGGACCACACTTAAGTATCTCCAATCACACTCTTCGGCCTATGATCTCGCATGACCCCCGCCGCCTGGCCTGTCACTTTCCGTGCATGTGAAATTAAGATGAATGGCCAATCTCTCGATCCAGCTGGCACTTGGGAAATCATCAGGGAAGGAGCAAGAAGCCATCAAGAAAAGGAGACAGGTGCATTGGCTTAACGGGGGCTTAGGTGTTTCAATTTTTTGAAATTTTTTCTTCGGCATCACACTCAGATTTCTACGTGATGATTTTGATTCTTGGAACTGAACTCTGGTATAATTGGAAGATAACAAAAATACATATACATATACATTTATCCTGATATCTAGGCAATAGGCCTGCAGAAGTAACCATCATTGGGGTGGTGATTTCTTCTTAGCTTATCAAATATTAGCAATGAACGCCCTAGGCCATCATGGAACCACTCATTTCCTCCATCATTCCGGTCACATAATCTGACACCGCGCAGACCCCGGCAGCCCATTCCTCGAGGGAATAGTAGTTGTACTGCAGTGTGATAGGGGCGGAAGGAGAGCGGATTCTCTCCGACTCTCGACGTCTCATTTGCATGTACTCAGCGAGTAATGATTGAGGAGGCCAGCGAGAGGGTCACAGTGTATATTTCAGAGTTCTCTTTGGCTCTAGCGTGAATTCCACGAAACAAGCAGTTCAGTTCTCCCATAGAGCAAATTCACATTCGCCCTTAATTCATTTAATTTAGACTATACAATCCCGATATAATACGACCAGATGGGATGGCCATAATATTACTCATAGAGTGAACTCAGGAAATTGCACGAGAGGGTGTTCCCTCTTCTCTCTCTCTCCACTTCGGAATGCTGCCAGCTTGGAATGAGAGTATTCCCTGCGGGATTTCCGAGAGGTCGTTCGTCAATAATATGAAGAAGCCGAATAAAAAGAACAGCGCTTGCCTGCTCTACTTCCATCTCTCCCAAATGCAATTTATCAATCTCTGAATCTATCGAGAGACATTTCTCTAGACTGCATTGCCTTTTTTCGTGAGCATGCTCGAATTTCCGAATCCCAGCGTTGATTGGGCGCTTTTGTTGTGCCTGACAAGCAACAGCCACAAGAAGAAAAAAAGAAGAAGGAGAAGGAGAATGGAAAGCCCCTTCTCAGTCACCATTTCCTCCCCTTTCCTTCTCGTCTCTCATATCTTTGTCTTACTTTCAAGCCTATTCTCGAGACTTGAGAGAGGAGAATGAGCAAGAAGTGGCACCTCTTTCTCTTCCCACTCCATCCATTCCAGAAAAAAAAGAATAGAAATAGAGAAGGAGGAGAACTCGAGGTTTAACAAAATCTTATCGATTTTTGTCAATATTTTAATGAGTGTGAGTCTCTTTCGCGCTTTCATTCCACGCGCTTTCTTCTCTCTTCCGTCTTCCATCCAATCTCTGCGCAATGAGGCATACTTTATGCAGCACAGCCCGCTAAACACTTAGCACTCACTAAAGACGAAGAGACTGCAACGACTGAAAGCACTTCGCGAAAAATATTTTCTCACTCGGCTTCTGAAGAGGCGACTTCCCGACTACTTAAACTACTATTCACTGGGGGTTATCAAAGAAATGTGATGACGTTTCAGGAATGTTTATATCCTACACTCTGTCGAGCCAGTGCAAGTGAGCAATCAGATGTGTCGTATAATTAACGGCCTTGCGTTCCCTCTCATGTCGGAGTGTAAAGCGACCCCTATCAATATCTTTCATCGATGCACTGCCGAGTGAGAAATAGAGAACAGGGGGTGAGAGATGACGGGTGCGGTTGCATCTTGTTTACTAAGCACATGATAAGTAGATACATGGCGATAACTCGAACTACATGGAGAATATTATTGGCAACCCAGCTCCGTAACACCTTATGAACCAGCCGAAAAAGTTGTAAAAAATGTAAAATGGCGCAAATATGAAAGAAAGCGAACCTTGACACATTTGTCGAGTTCACGCAGGTGCACGCACTGATCCTCTGTGATAGTGACGACGTTATCTAAATTATGATTTAGTTAATTATTAAAAATTCGACGAAACCTTTCAGCTCGTAGAGTGTCCAGGCCCATTCGTCCAGTATTTGTATGAAGCAACGCACGAGAGTGACGTAATTGCACTGGAAGTAGATATGAAAATTGTAAACTTATATTTCATTGTAAAGGTACAGGTTACTTGTTTTCAAGGCACGTGTGCTTACTCTCGTCTTCGGACCTACTTTACCGTGTGATCTAGTCAATTCATTGTAATAAACACAAATTGGAGCTTGTTAGCATCAGGTATCCTCGATGCCAGGGCCATTTGTGTATTGTCCCTATCTCTTCCCCCCACCATCCCTTCTGTTAGTGTATCTACTACTGAGTAAACAGGAAGGCGAAATAGTAGAAGCTAGGCAGCCAGAAACGCGATGGAAAGCAACGGAGAGAATGCGGCCGAAAAAGCCTGGTTTTGGTGAATTGTAGGAGATCTTAAGTGCTCTAAAGCTAAATGGGGAATTTCGATTATATTCGAATGTCTATTTGTACGTAATACTGGAATAGAGTATGCTAAAGAGAGTTCATCCTCCAAGGAGCTCGCATTCTAATTGGTTGACCCTCGTTCAGCACTAGTCTTGGCACCCATCTGTCAGAAATTTCTTTATGTGTCCCGCTCCGAACGTCTGTCTATTTGGAGCAGTTACCGCATCGCTAGGTCGCCATGCTATGAGGAGATTAGGGGGAGAGGAAAGAGAAGGAAGATCCCGAATGAAGAAGAAGGAAGAGGATGTTTCCTCTGTCTCTTAACCCATGAATGAACTCATCACTTGTCTTTTTTCTTAGAGAGCCGTTTCAGAACACGATCGAGAGCATCTCTCATTCCACTCTCACTCTACATTATTCACTGACCGACTCTTTCTCAGTTTACATATTAAGTAGTGTCGCACAGCAACACCACACTAAATGGACGTGTTGCCCCTCCCAACTGAGACGAGGAGGAGAAGCCAAACGTACCTCGTTTTTGTTGTTCACAGCAAGGGCGATTGCCGGGCAAATTAAGAGAATCCAGAGGGAAGCACGCATAACGAGAGTCTTGGGCTGGAATCAAATGAAAGATTATGGACTTTCAGACAGATAATTAAGCCAAGTTGCACGCGAGAGGAGGGAAGGAGCACCCACAAAAAGATGATCGATGTATATGACGCATACTGAAAACATACTCTTCTTATAAGCATTTCCGACGCAAGTAAGAAGAGATTGGGGAATAAGTAGCCAAATGAGAGAAAGTGCGAAGAATTCGTTAAAATATTTCACTTTAACATTTGAGTAAAGAACTTAACTACTTCGAATGAAAGGAAAAGAGCAAATAGAGAAGATGGATGCTCTAAGTGAATTTACATCAACTTTTCTGCCACAAATTCAAACTTCAGTGGATAAAATAAAACCGGCACTAAAGATGATTGAGATGGAAGATCATATCAATTATCGGTCGATGCAGACAGATTAAAGTGAGCGGAGTTGAAGGAAGGACTTGAGCTAGACGGGCACCAAGCTCCTCCTCCTCCGGGTCGACAAGAAGTAGTGAGAGGGGAAGAGGGGGAGGAGAGGGGAAAGAAGGAAGGAGGGAGATGAGGGAGGAAAGAGAGGCAGAAGGGGGAGAGTCCTGTGAGAGACCAAGAAGATGAGAAGATAATCACAGTGTCTAAGCAAATGAAGGGGTTCGAACGGCTAATGCCTGGAGCGCAGCTAATTCAGGAAATAGGCTGCTTGCAGGGGATATAGCGGACTTCGGCTTCATTCCGCTGCTATTGTTGTGTAGAGGGATTGCGCCACGGTTGATTTCGCACGCCCTCTTGAGTACTCTATTGTAATTATTACTCAGGGGAAGTGGCGTGCGAAATTGAATCTGCCTCATTGTCCGGGCATCCAATATGAAGGGATAGCGGAAATGGAACGGATTGCATCGCATGGCGTGAGTATAATATAAGGAGCATAACATAGACTACTTCATACTTCTAAAGACAACGATACTGTTGTGCTCACTTGCAGTATTCTTGCCGAAAACTGTGCTGCTCTCGAGAGAGGAACAAAGCCAATGAAAATAGAGAAAGTGTGCACCAAAAACAGTCCGTCTTGTTGCAATTCAGTTAAACCATTTGTTTAAGTCGAGAAATATAGCGAAAAATGATAGGGAAAATGGACAGAATTTTTCATGAGAATCGACTGCTCTACACACTACTAGCAGCTGAACTGAGCGAGAGAAGGCAACACTTTGCATTCTAAGTTATGCGCCAGGAGCAAAACGAATTATAGGTGAAGACTAGCAGCATCCTTCTCTCTCTCTCTTCCTCTTGAATGTTATGTCGTACTCGTCCCAATTTCCGAAGGCAGGCCTGAAATCGGATATCAACTCACCTTCCACTCTCTATCTTGTTCATCTGCTATTTTCCAATGTCCTCTTGGCGTCGTATGTTCTCTCTCCACTCTCCCACAGTCCTCGGAAGCCGCGAATTCTCACGCTGTTGAAAGCCATGGGAAGACGAAGGGAAACGGGAGGAGATTCGGTGTTTCGAGTGAGGAGAAATAGCCAAGTGGAGATTGTACGCGTATACGATAACTAACACGTGATTCGTCTTCGATTATCGTGACAATAACGAAGAATGAGACGAAGGAGACACCATACATAGCAGAATTGGACATGAGTGTAGTTTTGTTTGAGACTCATCCGGAAACTCATCCTTTCCTCACTAAGCGAAATATAATAAGATTCGAGGTGAAGATTACTACTCGCGCAAAAGACGATATACACGCGTTGGATATTGGATATAGACTCGAGAGAGACATTGCACTCTCGTCGTATGAAACATTTATAGGGGGGAGGGCGGACGAGGTAATTGGGCAGATCAGATACGCATGCAGAGGCGGAAGAGCGGAAGACAGGGAGAGAGAGAGCTACTTACAGACCTATTCGACGAGAAGAGGGGTGGATGACCTGAATGGGCCCTGCGGTTCTGCTACAAGTAGTGCAATAAAGAGAAAAAATAGAAGATTCGGAAGATATTACCGACGAACACTGACCAAGAGCCGGGAAGCAAAGGAATAAAGACACCACGAACACTACTTTGGCGGTTATTTACAAGAATGAGAGTAGGAGTGGTCTAGAGCGAGAGAAGGAAAGCAGAGGTGGTTTTTGTGACTAGTCGGGCAGAATAGAGACTATCTATTACAATAATCGAAAAGGAAGATCTCTTATCCGACGACGACAAATTGGAATTTTTTCGCAGAAATCTTGTAAAATCCATTGGAACGAGAAGGGAGATTCGCGCGAATGTAATTACACTTTTATGGACTCACTAGAGAGAGATTCGAAGCTCTCCTCTTTCCTCAAGTGCTCGAGTATTTTCATGCAATAAGGAAGGAAATAGGAATGTATGAGACGGAATATGAAGGGAATATAAATTGAGACGAATCAGATCGGTCTATGTTTGGTGAGTGTGGTAGGAAGAGGCACCAGCTGGGGACAGTGCCCACGGACCCGCCTTCCTCTTCTAATTCGTCTCTGTTTAGCCTCCGCTCCCTCTCGACCCCCTCCACCGGAAAGTCCTTCTCCACTCGGTCTCTCGGTCATTCTAAGCTGGCTAATCGCCTTGTTGTTGCCATTTGAGCAGCAGACGCAATGGAAACAAAAGAAAGCAAGACATGCCGCAAAGATGAAACGGACTAGTGCTCTCTATTTCGTTTTGATATAGATTTAATAGCAGAACATGTAGACACATCGTACCTGAAACAATAAATATTATTCCGTACAATAATTATTATTCCAGTATCCACCTAATTAGTACTGAACAGTAACTAAAAACTTCCTAGAAACGATTCGCTACACCCACCGTAAACGCATTCACATTGGAATGTTGCCATAAGTGATCAGTTTGTAGGCACCTAATCCATCCCAAGCCACCCTTCCGAATGCTCAATATCAAATAGAGAGGAGATTCGAAGGAGTTACCGGATGAATCGACAGGGCATTGGATGATCAAGGCAACCTATATAATTAAGCATTGCAGTTTATAAAGCTCAAGAGATCAGATAGATTGAAGATGAGGAGAAGGGAGGGCACTCCTGTAAGTGAGCCCACTCCAAATGCCACTATAGAGATAGTGACCGTGCCCATTTGCTAACTCAACAGAACAGTACAAGTGATATCGTGAAGGATAACCTGCGAAGGAAAGATCTCAGGGATGACAAATGCCCGTCATATGAAAGGATAACTGAAAGAGCGACATCAAAAGAGGACTGGGACACACGCTAGCATTTCTCGTTGAAAGGAGATGAAAAGAAGAGAGAGAGAGAGAAACTTTGCGCTATTCGAAGACCCACAAAATATGGACTACTACGCAATTATACATCACTGCGGAGTTTTGGTGCCACGAATCGAGCTGCCGTGGTGATTCTAATATTATCGTTCACAATATCAAGAGTATACATTATTAAGAGAAGATACCGAAATAGGAAATGAAAAATGAAAAAAAAACACTTCGTCTCGTCTTTTCCTCATCATTGTAGTCCCACCCGTCAATCGTGAGATTCCGCCTCTCTCTCTCTCTCAATCCATCCTCCACCCTTTCCATGCAATGCGATGAAATGCCGCCTAACGAGAGGACATTGTTGAGATTCGAGGGAAGGACGGAAAGCAAAGACGGTCCTCCTTTAGGAGAATCCTAAACGAGGGAGATGCCGAATCATCGAAAAACGTTTCTTGCCATTTTTCTATCAAATGCCGTTGATATTTATCTATTTAGCGATCGATAAATATACAGACAAAGAACACAAGTCGCATTACATTACAGTAAATATTGCATTACTAAAATTAGTTGAATTTGAGAGATTAATTGAGAAAAAAGATTAACGAATTCATTCACAATATGAAAGGTAAAGGTCCACGTCAAGCGATTTTACAGTCGTAAGACAACGCTAGGTGGGACCAACTGCTGGGGATAATTTATCGGGCTGACACAATCTAAAGAGTCAGCCCAATAAATAATTGAGCGTTTTTATCGGTCACCCAACTGACACAATTATCGGAAGCTTCTTCAGCATGCAAATCGGATAGCAGCGGTACTCTTTGACAACCGCAAAAGGGAAGGAGATCCGATTGAGGGCTCCTCTTGCATGAATGCACAATATACGGACTGATTGATTGTTCGGCAGTGACAGGCATTGAAACCAGGAGAGCAAATATAGAAAAAAGATAAAGGTGCATTCACGTTAAGCGCTTTTACAGTCATAAGGCAACACTAGGTGGGACCCGCCGGTAAGGCCAGCTGTTAGACGGACTGCTGTGCAACGCTTAATCTTTTCTTATAGAAATCTAGAAAAGGTGCACTCTCAAAAAATAGTCGCTAAAACAAATTATTTTATCTTCAGACTCTTCCTTTTATGTGCTTCAATCTAATATTGCGTGAGGCACCCGTCAGAATAGATCAGTCAGTCACGAAAAGCGGAGATTCTCCATCTCGCCTCTTCGCTCTTTTCCATTTTCTCAATCTCGTTAAGTTGCCAGCAAACTGGAAATGTCACCTCTGTTTGACTAATTACATGAATTAATAAATACAAAAAATTTCAATAGATGTTTCGAATAGCATGTACATCTACATTACGAATGAAAATATAAGTAAAGATCAGCTGTCTGAGACGATATAATTGACCAGACACTTATCCACTTTATTAATAAGACAATGGCCGGTGGTCTGTTGTTTTGGAGAGAGGCGTGGGTGAATCTTGACTCAAGTAGATAATTAGGCCCATCCGAGAATTAACTAGTGGGATAGAGTGCTAAGGACTCTTGAGTATACTAGCAGATCGGTTTGGAAAATGCCATCTGCGAAATGAAATATTTACAGCTTCTTAATGTTAGCTTGCTCCATTAGTAGGTGAGAAAATGAGGGGATATCATAATTCTAAAGATGAACAGAAAGAGATGTTCATAGAGAATCAAACGTGGATAGAAACACGCCCTACCATCCCACTCTGGCCCGATATAATGTTTAAATCTTCTTTTGGCGTGTTGTATTCGACATGGAGAGATTATTTTAACACTAATCTATGTTTTATTTGTTTGAGGGGTGAGATTGACAAAAAAAATTCTTAGACTTTTTCATGATCAATTTCGGTAAAAAAATTACATTATATATTTTAGGATTTCAAAACCTTTTTCCCTTTTCCCTTTTAACCCTTTAAACCCTTTATTGTGAAAAAAGTAATTATTCTAAAAATGAATAGCGTAGCTTAGAAGGGAGACTTTGTATTGAATTCGTTGCGAGACCACCCCGAATATTCGGTTCCGCTAGTGATATGCAGTGAACTATTGTGCAATAAAAGATAAACCCGACGCGCGCAAACAATTTTGCTGCCGCTATCTCTGTAATAAATTGTATATATTTCACTATTCTTTTTATATTATACAGCCTAAAACGATGAATAAGGATGTACTGCTTCTGGAATGCTTCATTTTTCCATTTTTCGATACTGATTTCAAGTCGTTGTAGTCGTTTGTTGGCCAGTCCGTTTTTTATTGTCTTGTCCTTTAGTAAGTGAAAAATGCTCTGCAGGGAAACTTCATGAATCAGTATCAATTGAAGAGAAGAGAAAAATACATAATCAGCAGCAGATATGAGAGTGAAGATCTAATAAGCAGGTATTGGTTATTTGCTTGTTGTAAATCCACCACCTTTATTTATATATATTTTAAGTCTAGGTTCTTTATTAAGTTTATTGGAGTTGGTGTTAATATATCAATTGTGATTTGAGATTGAAAGAGGATTGAGTAGCTGCTTGCTGAATCAGAAGGCCTTCCCACTTCGCATGGATTTGAAATATCGATAGATACTGTGAGAAATATTAGAGAACAGTGAATAGATTTAACGCATCCGAATACCGGTCAAGGGCAAATGTTTAGATAACAGAGTTTGACCAAGGAAATCCTTTTGCCAATTTATTTTGAAACAATTAATTGTTTTATTAAGCCACCATGACAATCTCGAATTGAACAAGCGATGATCATGCCTTCCACAAAAATTAGAAGTTAGTTTGGTAAATTTTTTTTAAAAATTGTACTAATTGACTATTTTGCACAAGTTGAACAAATTAGTCTTCTTTTGCAGTACGACCAGTATTAATAAACGAAAGTCAATGACTTATAGTCACTTATTTGCAGATGTCCAACGTTGCATCGAACCTCCAATTGTGAATTAGAATTTTAAATTCACTTTCATGTCTTGTGGATTGTGGCTATTAGTAAGTTCTGAAATTTTTACTTATTAATTAATCATGGGATGTTACTAACTAAAAAAATAGTATTGTTACAGACAAGCGGATGGTTAATTGAATATAAGTGATGCCTATACTTTGTTTGAATATAAGTTATGCCTAAACATGGTTCACCGAAGGATTCACTCCGGAGACGTTCTTCAAGGTAGCCACTTAATGAATTTCTATGGAGAAAATATTGAATACTCAAAATATAATATAAGTGAATGATCTTGGAAAAAAGAGTGAACCCATCTATTTCTAAATATATCTAAATATACGATTTAGCTATTGCAGGATAAATATATGAAAGTGTATGTGTTTTAGCTATTTAATTGCAGGAAAAATATCTGAAAGTCAATGTGTTTTTGCTATTTAATTGCAGGATAAATCTATGAAAGTCTATGTGTTTTTGCTATTCAATTTCAGGACCAAGGGCTCAGACGGACCGTCAACTGCAGTTCTCTATTTTAGCAAGATTTAAAAGTATACATCATTTTAATGTGATCTGGTTCCATCTATTGTTCAGTGGCGGTCGTCATGATGCTAATTCGATTGTTTCATTAATGACTAAATATTGATTACGAATATCGAATTTCATTTCATCATACTATCGGTTTGTTACCGATTAGATACCTCTAATTCACTGAGTTTGAATAAGTCGTTTAATGTATTTATCAGGAATTGATTTTGCCATCACCTCGAACCGGCCCAATGCCATCAAGGAGCCGTGCAAAATCTGCTGGTCCATCTAGTTCGACACTGCAGTCGAAAAACACTCAAAGATCGGTATGACTATTATTCCATATAGTTCGTTGTATATAGCACTTCACGGACTGAAAAGAAGGAAATACTTTTCGCATTACCTGAAGCATTTCAATCTTGTAAGAAGGACGGCCTTCTGATACCCCATCTTGATCAGCGCGACTTTGCGACGACTGATAAATCTGTATAACTGACTATAGGCAACATTCAGGGTCGAGAAGTCTCCGCACTTTTGCCAACACTACCCGAGAACAGCAAGAGAAATCGCAATTTGTCCGAGGCAGCGGTGCTGAGATTGGTAGCCGAATGGGACGCGCACGAAAGAAGAGTGCGCAACAGAGAGGTGAGTCTTCTTGATTTTATCTCACCGTATATTTTGAAAAAAATAATATTTATATAGGGCAGTGTGGATACGTATGTTCGTAATGAGTAAGTACTTCACCCTATTTAGATCATAAAGTACTTAAATTCCCGAAAAATCTAGCGTTAATCTTCGAAATGAAGAATCTTTCGAGATCTAAATATGCTGAAGTACTTACTGATTACATACGTATTCACACTGTCATGTATATTCGAACTTGTCCAGAACATTACTATTTCAGGCAAAAGATATGCGACGAGCTCGTGCTTATTCTGTCATGCCTGAGCCACCGGCGACAGAACCCTCTTCAGCTGATGATTTTGTCTTTGCTGTTCCGATGGTTCCGAATCGCCTTTCTCGCTCCACTTCGATTCCAAACTTCGTTCTTCGCTCGGCATCTCAGGAGCCTTCATCTGCTAATGGTGGAAGTCGCAAGAATTCCATACCTGGGACACCATCCCGAGAAACTTCAGTTACTCGTGGAAGTCGCAAGAATTCCACAGCTACTGGTACACCATCCCGAGAAACTTCTGTAGCTCGGGAAAGTCGCAAGAATTCGATAACAACTGTAACACCATCTCGAGAAACTTCGGTCGCTCGAGAAAGTCGCAAGAATTCGATAACAACTGTAACACCATCTCGAGAAACTTCGGTCGCTCGTGGAACAGAAGGGATTTCAAAGTCTTCACTTCGTGGATCACGACTTTCTTCCATCCTTCGAGACGATAAGGCTCGGTATAATCGCGCACTCTCCGTCTCTTTCGACATTGATTATCAAGCTGACAGTGGAATCGGATCGACCGAGTCAGAGGGCCCTTCAGGGTCGAAGCAACACCTCAATAGCTCTACGATTCCAGTCTCTACTGGCCGGCAGTCACGTAAATCTCCCGGCCCTGGACCATCACGCGTTTCACCACGTCTCTCTGCTAAACGACCTCATTCTCCTGTAAACGGGCATGCACCTGCGAAGAGGAATAGTGTTCGAAACTGTGGCCATAGATCGAAGATGAATGTTGAGAGACGAGAGCTGATGAAGAATAGCGAGTGTATCGTTGACGAGTGCCCTTCGTGCACTGTTCCGGTGAGCACCAACTATATACTTACATTCACATTCCTGATATCAAGGCAATAGGCCTGCAGGAGGAACCATCATTGGGAAGGGGATTGTGATCTTCGTACTTAGTGACAATGGGCCAAGGGATATTTTATTCTTAGCTTTTTGGTGACGATTATCCATAGCGCTTAGTCGCGCTAACTATATACAATATCTAAAATTTACGAAAATATTAAATTTTGAATTTCATAAAAATAAGAATAAACATAAAACAACAAATTTCGAAAGAAGAATGACTCAAAAATGTGGTTTTGATTTAAAAAAAACCTTTCCAGCTCATTACGAATCCCCTCACAAGAACAATTGACATCGATGATTATGAAGATAGGCAGAACGTGGCTCGTCCTCATATCAACAAGGTACATATCGTTCTTACTCAAAGAAGGCGTGAAAATGCCTGTCATCTCTTGAGTAAAACTAAACAGGGGGTAGGGGTATAAACGTCAATCGAATTTACAGTTATAAGACAACGCTAGGTGTGACCCACTGGTTAATCTTAGTATTCCTGAAAATCTCACTGAATATATTTCAGAGACTGTGCTTGGCTGGGCTCATTGCTAACCAGCTGGTATACAATGACGAAGGAAAGCTGATCAGACGAACCGACCTTTTGGGGGTCATAAGAAGACGTATCAGAGACAAGTTCGATATCGAGGAAGATACGGAGATTCCGGATAACTTCTTCATCTCCGGATTGGAAGGAATTGCGTTCAACGAAAATTATCTCACTCCTGACATCGTTTTGGTTAGTTTCTTTCATGTAACCGTTCATGTTGTTATGAATGACTTTTTAAAGTATAAATGAATTCAGAACCCCGAACATTTCACAAAAGCTACTTCTGATATGCCAACTCGTCTCAAGATGATGATCTGTTCCTTCCCCATATGGGCTAAAGACGTGAGATTTCCCTAGTCATTATGAGATCAAAAATTGAAGAATTCTTTTTTTAAGAGAATAACAAAATACAACTTTTTCAATAAAAATCAAACATCAATTTATACTTTATCATCTATAAATAATTTTTATTGCAGATGTACTTCTCCATGAGAAAAATGTATGAACAACAGATTCAAGCAATTATAAAAGATCGGTCAGTATCTTTCAGCAGTTCAGAAAGATTAAGCAATTGGAAACGGGATTCAATCTAAAAAGAGGTATGAATTTCAGTGGCATCGACTCAAATCGCTTTGACCCTGACATCCGCCCTCCTCGGTCTTCCCAAGTTCCTTGCTTCTGCGATAAATACAATCTGAAGAGATGCGGCGACAAGAAATCGAAGTGCTGTGACCCAGAAATGCTAGAGATGATTGAGCGTTGTCGCAATTCCGTGGATTCGGACAGCAGAGAGTGAATATGTTGGTGAATTGTCACTCATTTTTTTTCTGAATAGCAAATATTTCAACATTTCGAATTATGTCATAGCCTTGAAAACGGTCGATGTTTTCGACGATCTATTTGTTAAATTCTCAACTATGAAATATTGCATAATCGACCACTTTTGTAAGTTTTGACGGTCTACTTATAACTCGAATATCTAAGCGTACCTCATCATGTTTGTATGCAACTCATAATTTTTTGTGTGAATTACCTCATTGAATTATAAATTTACTGATCTCTCTAAATTGATGTTTATTTCAATTTTTTCCAGTAACGTCTTTTGTAAATATAATTTCCACTTCACTTTATGTTTATATTATAAGATATTGATAAATTATTTTTTTTAAATAGCACATTTTTAATATCTCATAACATCGATATGACAATCATGAAATCACAGAGTATACTATATACACGAGTGAAACACATCTTGATATTTCGTATAGTTACAGTGCTAATTCAGGCTAGCTGATTTTCAAAAACTGGGAAACTAAAATCTCCTTGCAAGTTGGTCGCTCTTCCGGATCTTTCTTGGTCAACCACTCTATGAATAAAGCCTGAAAATTTAAGTTTTAGAGAAAAAAATAAACAATTTCTCACTAGTTCAGGTTGATTCTGCAGGTAATCTGGTTGTACGCCCGATTGAAGTCCGGAGAGTACCTCAAGAGATGCATTAATAATAATAATACATTTATCCTAATATCAGGGAATGTGCCTGCAAGTCATCGTTAGAGGGAGGATTGGATGTATTGGAATCTCTGGTGTGCGAATCCAACTTGGATATTATCTCATATTATCAATCAATAAAAAATAAGGCTACCGTAACCCCTTTCCAAGTTGGATCCAAGCAGATTTCCAAGTTGGATCCAAGCAAAAATCCAAGTTGCCCCCAGGCCTGGTCGCAACTTGGATTTTTGCTTGGATCCAAGTTGGATTCGCACACCAGATTCTCTTTTTGACATACTTTCGATCGCTCCATAAGTGTCGTAAAAGGGACATTCAGCTCAGTGAATATCAGTCCGAGCGAAAATACGTCAACTTTTGAAGTATACGGTCTATTCGCCAGCTGAATGATTTATGTTATCAACTTTTGTAGAATTAAATCACATTGGGCTCAACAACTAGTCTATACTCGCCTGTTCCGGACTCATATATGTTCTGGTTCCAACGTTATCCGTATGGAGAGAAGATATACTCGATGAGCTTCTTCTCTTTGATTCTTCGCTATCATTGAGCTGGTCATTTGTTCCTTTCGATACCAATCCAAGATCACCTATCTTCAGGCTATCCGATGCATCGAAGTAGAAGATGTTTTGTGGCTGCAATTTATCAGATCAGATTTCCCCCAAAAAGTATGTTTCACTTTTATATCTCGATGAATAAGCCCTTTGTCGTGAATATAGTCAACGGCCGAAACTAATTGACGCATCCACTTCTTCATTCTCTCCGGCTCTCGACTTTCTCTGGTCGAGTTCGTGAGAAGCCAAGCATAAAGAGTTTTGTCAATGCAAAGCTGAAACAATAATAATGGGGTATTAAAATGTATAATACTGCAAAACTAATCTAAAGGAGCTATCAAATGAAGTATTTACATTTAGTACATCGTTTGCACAATGGGTGAAGAAACATGCCAACTAAATTTGTATTAAAAGTAAGTAAATAATTGGGTTTGAGTGTTTCTTGTTAATAAAATTGTTGTTTTCGTGAAGATGTAAAGATTGGCTCACCTGCATTTGTATGTACAGATAAACATTATTTGATGTACTTCTACAAGGAAGCAATCCTTCATTGGATGTAACTAGAGCAAGCTTAGAGTCGATTTGCAAAATCTGAAATTGTATACATTTTACGCTGGAAATGCATTTGCGGTAATAGTAACTATCAACTTACTTCTGATGAATCACTTTTGTTGCTTTCATGTTTGCTTCTTCCCGAATGTTTATCGAAGACTATACTATCTGATTTCTCGGTCGGATGGAAACGCACTGAACGGAAACGCATTGATCACATACAAAATTGTCGTCGGAAATAGAGTGCACCACATACCAATCTTTCCAAGACTAGATTCATCCTCTTCTGATGAATCGTTGCTGGTTGTAGTGGCTTCATCGTCAGAATCATTTGGATCATCTGCCCACGATTCATCATCTGTTTGCATCGATACACTAGGTGGAGCGATGATACCGAGACTGCTGAAATTTGTCAGTCTCAAACACATTCCTTATACAAGCAGATACCTTGCTTCGTTTACAGCAGAAATTGACGGTTCGAATGCCTCGACAACGATTTTTCTTTTCTTCTGAATGCGAAGCAACATTGCCTTGTCACTCTCCTTCTGTAAAGGAGACGTTTTATTGAGCATTTAGTGTGGTCACAGCACCTGCCATCCTTCTGGAGGTCTCTCAATCCAAGTATGGCAATATCGAATTATTCCGGAATGATCCAACATTGCCATTGCTCGAACTTCTCTGAGAACCCTCTCGATTGAAGATTCGCTATAAATTGAAAGACTTTTCAAGCTCAAAACTTTTAAATTCACTTGTTGCCAACAGAGATTCTTTTGACGGCATAGTGACATTGATCCAGCTTGTTTATTGCCTCAAAGACAACTCCGAAACCACCGCGCCCAAGCACCTTTACTGGATCATAATCTCGCAAGAATCTGCAATTTTGTTAACTGCCAATGTCTTCCGGAAAAACTATTTAAATATCTCACGTTGATTCGAAATTTTCTGATCCACTACTCCACGTTCCGCTTTTTGAACTCATATTTCGCTTTCTTCTTACACCATTAACATCGTGAATGTTTTTGGATACCATCCCAGCAGGTGCAATATCGTCAGAAGCCTAAAATACAACTTCCGATATTCCGAATTAATGGGGGTGATTAATGATTACCGTTTGCCGAACTGGTGCGGGCTCTGACATTTGAGCAGGTTGTGGAGGCAAGGACGTGGATTGAAAGTTCTTGTTAGTGTGCAAATCTTCGCTTTTTAAATTTTCATTTTCATCTTCTACTTTGTCCTCAGCTTCTGCTGCTCTCCAACTGAAATATAGTTAATGGAAAATGAAAAAAAAGTTCAACAATCTCAGATTAATAAAACTAACCGTTTCCTAAGCTTTACGAATTTGAACATTCCAATAACTCCAGTCACAAACAGAAGGAAGATGGCTAAGAGGCGCCTAAAAGAAGGATCTTGATAAAATAAATCCGTTAATATTAAAATTCTCGTAGTTGTGACATATAGCTAAATCGTCAATAAAAAGAACATACCAGAGTGGATTTACGTCGTTTTCGAGGTGCAATGATTTTTTGACAAAATGAGCAGTGCATTGAGCTGGAGGATGAAGAAATCCACCGAAAGACTTGGTTGATGATACGGGACGAAGAATGAACCATCCTTGGTCACCTAAAAATTGAAATTTAAACCTTAATTTAAGCTTTACCTTATTTTTTAACCTTAATTTAAGCTATTCATTACAATGAAAGTAGGCAAATTATAGATGTACAATACCTCTCGAATCTCCATGAGGCTCGGCATTTCGAATATTATCCTCCCCGATCATTAACACGTGGTCATTCGGAACTTCGCATGAATTGACAGACAAGCCGGAGTTTACTGAAACTTTTCAACTCATTTTTTCTGCGGATGTATTGTGTTTTGAATTGTTCGATGAAAATATTATAACACTATCTTTTTTACATAGTGTGGCTACCATTTCATAAGTTCATTTTATTAGGTGTTCATTAGGTCATTAGGTAGGTATTTCATTAGGTATTTTTCTATGTGCATATTGTTACTCACCATTGTCTGGAGCGGGCAAAGCAATCTGCATTTCATCGACTTGCTCGATAAGTTCAGGACTGTTTATGTCCCTCAGCCTCCTTCGTTCTTTCAATCTCGATATCGACTGCTTGAACGCACGACCGAGAACTTCGTCTGATAATTTATAAATGAAATAAATTATGTAAAACTTCAAAGCGTCGCTTGCCACTCACCTAATACACCTTCGGCCACTTGATACGTCTCACCACCGGCTTTTATTATTGCACCCGAATTTGCATCGACTCGTCTTCCATGATCAACATAATCAACCTGTGTTGATAGTCGCTTCATTTCTTTTCGTAGTTTCTCAGAACAAAGAATAAACGGGTCGTTTTCGATAGTGCCTGAAATGTATGCATGATTATATTAACAAAAAAATGTCTGGAGTTTCGGTTAAAGCATAACCGTTGGATGATAAAATCGAGAAATTTCACTGGACACGTTTCATTTAATGTTGCCCGTCATACTTAGTGTGAGAGCATACTCATGGCCATCACGAGAAAGTCGGTTTTATAAGGGTTATACTTGCCGAGATAGAAAAGTGACTCTGGTCGAGCGAGAGCCATATCTTCTTTGCTGTAAGAAGAAATTGAGTGAATGTTGGAGTCGAATAGAGACACCTGAAGTGATTTTTGTTTTTTTTTTTTAATTTAGGGAATACTACCGGCTTTTCGAGAACTTACTTCACTTAATGAGTAGTCTTCGAGGTGCCAACTTCTCGCAATGTGAACACCGAGGGAAGTCGTCCATAGGGATCGACCACATGAATCGAGTGCCGTGATTGTACCCTTCGGAGGAGAAATGACGAACCTGTTGAAATAATTAACTATAATCCTTTTTTTTATCCCAGTACCTTTGACGATACGCCATGGTGTTATAAAAAATCTACATTCTGGAATCCCTCAATCCAAAAAACACGCAAAAATGGATTTCATGGAAACTTTTTTTCTCGTAATTTGTAGAACTGAATAAGTTGAGCCCTCACTAATCTTAAATACTCTAAACGGTGGAAATAGACCTAAAATCAATCAGTTCAATTCTGCAAACATTGCGAAAGTTGCAGTACGAATTTTGGAAACGAGATCTGGATAATATAGATGGTCAAATGGAAATTTTCAAAATTTTGCTTGTTCTTGTTTTTCGACCTCTTTCGCTATTTTTTCCATATACAATTCGAGCCGAACTAAGATAACTCACTTCACGTTTTTCTTCGTGCGCGTGTTATCATTAACGGTTGCCTGTTGTCGAACTATCGACGCATCGTATTCGCTAACCGAGAGATTCCACCTGGTAAATAATTCAATTATGGAAGGGTCTACGCTCTTGCACTTACTTCTCAGCTCCATTTAATGCGTCAACTGCTCGAATATTGTGAGAGACGCGTCGGAAAACGAGAGTTGATGTTGGTTTCTGCCCATTGTCATCTTGCTCGCAGTGTGCTGAGGTGCAATGGTAGCGGATCTGAAATTTTTTTTTTATTATTTTTTTTATTCCCAGCTGACACCTGACAATCTTTTCATTGCATTTTTTCTATTTTCTTGCAATATTTGTGTTTCCATCTTACAATATTTTTTCCCTGGTGGATAAAATAATTGAATTGAATTGAATTGTATAATTTACCTTTCCAGTCACGGGGTCAACTCCGGTAGTAGTGATACTCTTGCCCCCAGCCACGGCTTCTTTCCCGATCTTTACCGAGTGCAGCAGCATATCGGTAGACAGCGGAATGGGCTGCACAAAACTTGGAATTATGACCTAATTTTAAAACGCCCACCTCAAGAACACGTTGTTCCATCGAAAACATGTACAGGCTGCCATCCAGCGAAGGAACCAGCACAAATCGATCGCCCTCTGCCGAGAGTGGCTGAAACAAAGAAAATTGTGCTCTTGTTTTTGTGTAATTTATGCTCTTGTTCTTGTGTAAAATTTTTTATGTTTATATTTTGAAAGTGAACGCTCATATTGAGATTCCATTTGGTTAAATTTTCAAACGTTCAAAGGAAAGTAGTCTCAAAATCGTTTTTAATTTAGTCATTGTTGCTAGTATTTCAATATATACCAGAATTAATTTAATGGAATTGGGATGTGGGTCCAGGTTCCTAGCATCACAACTTCAAATGGACCCCGCTCTGACCTCCATCTTGCCTAGATTTCCCCCGAGCAGTGCTGCTCCGTCTAGGTCACTCTGCCACACGAGACGGCCGTCGTTGGCAACATCCAGTGCTTGCACCTTCCCATCCATGGTCGACACCTGCATTTTTTTTCTAATAGAGGGTAAGCATTGATTTGATTGCAGGACAGTTAACACAACCGGTATATATAATGTTTCAATTGCAAAACATAACTGATATAAGTGATTTGTGAAATTTTTTTGAAAGAATCTCAAGTGTTTCGAGCAAAATTTTTTTTTGAAAACAGATAATATTCATACAACGAGGAGATCGACCGGATCGGCATCTGTACAGCATCGAGAAGCCTCGAAAGATGGAGAGAACTGAAAAAAATTAAACATGGAAGATTAGCTATACTCTAAGGACTAGAGTCTATATATAAAAAATGGTGTTTCAATAGCAAAACAGTTAACATAGATGAAAAGAGTGATCTGTGAAAGAATACCTGTGAATCGGCATCTAAATCTTCCTCTGCTACTATTCCATCATAGGGAATTTCGTTGGGAGTTTCTGATGCAGAAAGAACTGCTGATGAAAACAGAAGCAGCCATGGAGCTAACCGCATAACTGAACAGATGAACATTTGCTCAATTTTATTATGAAGAAAGATCAGGAATGCGGTGTTGATGTATCATTCAAGACTAAGATATTAAAGGGAAATTCCGTAAATTTTAAGAAGAATTGTGCTGAATTCTCACCTCTGCATACCAGGTTGAATATAATATATGTATTCTATTGCCAATTATTGTCTGAACATACCGCGAAGATGCTCGCAAAACCTTGAAGTAAATATGATTAAAAAACGACAGTAGAGAAACATAGAGACACGTCACAAAAGAGAAATCGTCCTATTATCACGCGGTTTGGAGGATCACATGGATGTTTCCCCTGCTTGATTCTTTCCCTTTCTATTTGGAATGATACCAGCCTTATCATAAAACAAGTATTCATACTATCACCACAGTTTGCAATACAATAATAATCATTTACAGATGACTAATTTCTGACACGTGTACAAATAATATGCTATTCAACGCGTTAGATAGCCGACTTACTGTATAAAGGCATTGGTTGAATTTTAAATAAAAAAATATTATTTAAAATAAAAAAATATGATAAATCTATTAAAAAAATGCCTGGAGAAATGGAATTCAACATGCATGTACAATTTCACGTTCCGATTGTGCAATACGAACACTGCTAAACATAGAATCGCTGACCCCCCTGTCACACTTCTCCACGTCATGCTTTT
Organism: Pristionchus exspectatus; assembly: GCA_911812115.1. Lineage (NCBI taxonomy): Eukaryota > Metazoa > Nematoda > Chromadorea > Rhabditida > Neodiplogasteridae > Pristionchus > Pristionchus exspectatus. The sequence goes on along the minus strand of OU461583.1, from coordinate 30,422,574 downwards.
TTAAACGTTCGATCTCCGAATCACTTTCGATGGAAGTGCATAGCATTCGATATTAACAGCTAATGACGGAAGATAATTAAAAGATATATAAATATATTTTTTTTCGAAAACTTGACACTTTGGTTGTATCGGTCTAGTATATATTTTCACTTCTTAACAAAGAAGCGATGCCTCGTTTTTCATGTGTGTTTGTCCTATCATCTTGGCATAAACGTAGAGAATGCCTCACGAAAATGATCAAAGGCGGCTAGCCGATAATTCGAAATTCAGGTAGAATCTTCTGGTAAGTATACGGAATGAAAGCATTTAAGAAATCGCATTGAGTGAAAAACTATGGATAATTCAGAATTAAAATCAGCATGAGAATGCCAAAAATTATGAAATTTGGACTCTCAGCCCAACAGATCTGGCAGAATTTTAAATTGACTATTAAGAAGTTCAAACGATTGCCAAAATTAAAAACTTGAAAGTTTATGCAAGAGCCTGTATAAAGAGTTCATATAGAAAATAAAAAAATGGAACCATTATTTTTCATGTTATAGTTTGGCTTGCTGAAGAGGTGAATGGTAATCTTTTTATTGGATTATTCATATCGCTTGCTTCCGTATATTTTCTTCTGATGAGATTAGACTGCCTAAACTTCGTAATGTCTAAGTAGAGAATCGGTTAGAGGTCTAGCCGAGACTAAGGGGAAGACGTACCCGCAATTTTGTTGATCGCCTCTCTGAATTTTTAGTACAAATGCCCCTCTAGTCGATTTTTTATCCTAAAAATGAGGAAGTACCACTGTTCGAAGCATACTCTGCTTTCTTTCGACTGTTGCAGATGTTCGTTGCATACATGATTTACCGATTTTCATCTCCATAAAATTTGAGCACTCCATGAATGATGGGAGACAATAGGGGATGAAGAGGAAAAAAGGGAGAGGGAGGCGGCGGATGGGACTCCTCCCCCAATCAGAAGGAAAGAGGAGAGCGGGAAAGGTAGAGGGAGCCACTGCGTCGATTCCATGGAAATTCTCTGGATCCCGCTTCTACTCACCATATTTTTCAAAGTTTCGGATTCCACAGACGTATTGGTAAATGAAGTAAGTTTTTTATTCAATCTTCTTTTTCATTTGACACATTTCAGTATTTTGACAAGAGGATTACCGATGAGGAAACTTCTCTGACTCAGTCTGATTTCGATCAAGCTCGATTGCGAATTCGAGCGAAGAGGGAAACTGAGGAGACCGTAGATGATTCGTCTATGTATAATGCAGAACGCTTCGAAGGAGATATCAGTTCGTTAACTTTTTTTTGGAAATAATGCATACATATCATCTCAGTGAATCCGGGACTCACATCAAAAAGTATTCGCGGCTTTGTGGGAGATGATCCCGTTGTCTCCGTGCCAGGTTTCTCATTTTGATTGCAAGTAATAATAAAAGAAAATAAAGGTGTTATGCGAAACGCCGTTCGCCAGTCGTACCTGAAATGGCCCAGTGGTCGTATTCCTTATACCATCAGCACTCAATATTCTGCCATTAGGTAAGGGCAACATCGAATTTTATCACGGCAATGTATTTTAATCCGTTTTCGTTCTCGACATTCAGCCATATTTGTTTGTTGCGTCAAACACAATTTATGGAATGGGCTGGGATGGCAAAGATGATCGATTTATTTCAGTCGACAACGAATCGCCGAGGCGATCGATGATTACTCAGCCAGCACTTGTATTAGTTTCGTGCCTAAAGCAGCTCGAGACTCCGACTACATTCACATTATGCCTGACGACGGTTGCTATTCGCTGGTTGGAAGAAATGGTGAGCACAAAGCATTAAGAGAGAAACGTAGCTGTAAAACTCGTGAAGCAACGGGTCCACTGGCGTGACCTATCCCCCAGTACTTTCCTGCAAAACACCACGGAAAATCGACTCTCCTCTCTTCTTTACACACTCCGATTCTGCCCCTGTCCCTGACTCAGCTGCTCAAATCAGTTGTGTTCTACTATTTTGCTGTATGAGTCACCAGTTGTGAGAATGAGATTGGAAGAGAAGAATGACCCGTTTTCACGAAGAAAAAACGATTGATGTTGAGGTGGACGACAAGTACTATCACTAGGAGATGGATGCATTCAGAAGGGAATCATCGTTCATGAGATGATGCACACAGTCGGATTCTTCCATGAACAAAGTGAGAACACTTATCATAAAGTTGATCGAGTGATTCTAAGAGTGTAGGCATTCATCACATTCCATATTATAATTGAACAAACACTGCATTCAATTCTCCGTGAGTCTTCCGCGTTATCAAGTGAATCAGCCCCGCGATTAGTATGTCTGTCCCAACCTATCGTGCACAATCGGCTGTACTACGCTTGCCAAAGTCTCCCCCCCCCTAGCACAAGCTCATGAGATTACAACCGCAGTTCTATTTTGTGAGCGAAACAGCGATAAGTGAGTCACGAGAGGGCGAAAGCACATTCAAATCGCCCGATTATCCTCTAGGAATGGTGGGCAGAATGATGAAGAGCGATTTGCATTGATTTTGAGAGGAACAATCTTTTCAGGTCGCGCCGATCGGGATGATTACGTCACTATCAAATGGGAAAACGTGGAAAACGGGCTCCAGGGTGAGTTGCAGTAGATTGGATATTGGATGAATCACGCCGTAAATCCTCTTGAATCGTTGATATTTTGCTCGCGAAGCTTGTGCATGATGTAAGATAGAGCCAATCGATACGATCCACCGACTGCAGATCAGTTCGACAAGTATTCGCTGTCTATGATCGATCATTTGGGAACTGCGTACGACTATGGCTCAATAATGCACTACGCAAAAACGGCCTTCAGCAAGGTGCGAATATTCTCTAAATATCTGTCAAAATGATAATTGTAGATTGCCCAAAACTGTTTTTTTTTGTTAAGAATGGGAAGCCGACAATCGTGCCTAAAAAGGACGGTGCTGTTATCGGTCAGAGACGTGGTTTCTCATCGAATGACCTGTTCAAGATCAACAAACTGTACGCGTGCCCCTCTTCCGCCGGTGAGTTGACAGGGGATAAGCCTCAATTACAAAGGTAGGGGATCGTCGGGGGGTCTATCGTTCCTTGTTTATCGGAAGTCCGCTCGAATCCCCTCACTCACACTCACCCCCTCTCTGTTTTTGCACACAATATCATCGCAATCTATGTGTGTTATGGAAAACGGGACGGAAACGACAATCTCTGTCCTTTATTTGGTCTTTATTCAAAGGATGACTAAATCGATAGCAGGAAATCAATGAATAATTCAGGAACAAAGGAGGGTGAGACGTTCTCGAGTAGCTCGACGACTAATCGAGTAAGCACAAATAAACTTCTACTGTGATTCATTTTGCGGTTCTGTAGAACATTTTCGGATGATTTCTTGTCATCTCAACAACTTTTATATCCAGATAACTACAACATCATCCTCTCTACCGACGAAAGGGATAACGATCTCAAAGTGCAAGGATAAACGTTCCGACTGCGCGTTCCTAGCTCGAGTTAGTACAATCTTCTTTTATTTTTTGTGGAATAATTTCAAACAAGAGAAGGGAAATGAGAATAATAAATAAGAATTTCCAGCAAGGCCACTGCGAATCCACATACGCGTCGCGGTTCATGTCTAACAATTGCCCGGCAATTTGCGGAATGTGCGACGTATGTTTACTTGCACTGAATATACAAAACGATGAACTTGTAGGATTCTCCAAATGAATCGTGCGAGGACTCACGTTCTTGGTGTGGACGATGGGCGCTTACTGGAATGTGCAGTAGTCCAATCTTCCAAGACTATATGAGTGCAAACTGTCGATTCAGTTGCGGGTTCTGCTGAGCTGTATACGATATAGACTCATTATTTGACACACTCCGTAGACCATGACATGACCCATATCCCTGTACTTTATTGTTAACTGCTCCACCGAGATTTCTACATAATTATGCCCGCCGGCATTGCGATCCCAGTTCACTTCACCATCCCTGATCACATAGTATTAATAAAATGCAGGTATCACGAAAACAACAGTCAAATATCGATCCACAATTATACGTGCAATAAATCACTCTTGTAAATTTGATGAATTTATCCCAAGATTATCGAATTGCAATAAAATGTTGATTGGTGCATAGTTTACAAAAGCATTGCCATTTTCATAAACCCGGTTTGTTTACGACCGAAAAATATATAGAGAAATTGGTCGCGATTAGGCTTAAATTTGAAATGGAACTTTGACAGCGTAGATGTGGGAACAAACGAATTACAATTTTTAGGTCGCAATTGTGCCTAATATGACATTATCTGCTGGGAATATTGGCTAAACGGTCGATACAAGTGGCTCCATCAAGAATCGCTGAGGCGAGCTGCAATTTAACGTTTTGAACCCTTTGTTAATTGCTACCAGTCGAAACTCACCGAGACAGAAGCCACTGTGTTGCTGCATTAGTTGAGACTAGACGAGATGAGAGTTAGAGAGGAGCGGGACGAAACACAAACGAAAGAAGAGAAGAAAGAGAAGTGATGTTAATGCATCTCTCGCTCTACCTCGCGGGACCATCGAGGAGACGTCCACTTTCGGCCCTGTGCAAGAGTAATTATCTAATCGAGTTCGAAGTACGGGTAATCGTCTCTTCATTTCGTATACTCTCTCACCAGTCAGAGAGGCGAGAGAGTGTGTAAAAGGAAGAGACGACGACCCGAATTGCGTACTCTATTATCTACCAAGTGCATCACAAGTGATTTTTTGATAATATACTACGTCACCGAGATGCAAATAATATATATATATACATATATATTGAAAATATAATATAAATACTGACGACTTTCCGCTTTCGAGATCCATGCTTGCACTCTTTTTCTGTCCATTTGATCTACAGCGACTGAAACAGCATGCGAGGAATCCGCAGCGGTTGAAGGCACAACATAGACCTGGAACGATTAATTAAAATGAAACATTTTTTTCTTAGACGAAAAGACTAAAGAAATTGCTAGGAAGAAACTAGATAATAAAGACTTCCTAAAACAGGTGTAAACGAACCGTCGATGACGAGCAAAACGAGGAATATTGCGATAATAACAATGATGATCGTCTGAGACGAAGCAAAGTTCTCGAGAGACAACGTTGATGTCACGGTTTCTTGAAATATTAAGAATTAAATTTGTTTCCTTTTGCTTTCAAACCACACCTACATGTTAAAAAGAATAATCAAATTAGATTGTGAGTGGCTCAAATATATACTCTGTCCAGATCACTCACCAGGCGTATCGACGACAATTTGCGTTGCGGAAGACTGGCCGATCTGATTGGCAGCAATCACTGATATTTCGTATCGAGTGTTCGGCTTCATTGATGGCAACACGAATGAATCCGCATCTTCATCAACGTCGTATTCAACCTTCTCTCCCGAGGGAACAATCTGTGATTGGAATAATAAATGTTAATTGAATACCTCATCGGATAGTCTCACCTCGTTATGCTCGTTCGCCTCCATTTCTACCACTTCGATTTTATAGCTGCTTATCTCAGCTCCGTGATCGTTCGGTTCCTTCCACGATACCTCACACGAAGTTCCGCAAATCACATCAACCTCGTAAGGCGCTTCAGGAGCTGCAATGAAGATACTTGTACTTGACGATACTTGTAAAAGGTTCAAGCTACAGGTGTTTAGGCCGAAGGGCAAGACCCCCTTGTCAAGTATTATTTGTCGTGTTATTTTATTGTATATAATTGCGTACTCCAAGGATCAGTGGTCTCCATTGTGGCTTGAGGTGATAGATCCGACTCTCCGGCTTCATTGACGGCCCTGGCGCGGACGAAGTAGCCCTTGTTGACATCGAGCCCATGCAGACGCATCTTGGCTCCGTCTGAAATTTGATATTTAACTTTTCATGTTCTCGGAGGAAAGTTGTGAAATGTGAGCGATATCTCCAATAGACATACTGTAGTTGACGGTGAAATTGCGGGCACTGGTCTCGAAATCGAAGCCCGGTTCTCTCGCTTCGTCTTGGGTAGCGACGAAGAAGATAATCTGAATTATATTTTCGATTAGTTATTTTTCATAAATTCTCATTTTCTCAGTAAGAGCTACTAGGTCATTCAGTTTACGATTCTGTTAAACATTATTTTATGGTTGCTGCTCACCTTAGTGAACAGTAAACTCTGAGTACGAAGATCCCACTCCCCTCTCTAAAGTTACCATCCTGCAGGCAAATTGCCTTGATTTAAGGATAAATATGTAAATATGCTCACCTGAGTGGGATTGGCATCGCCTTCTTCGCTCTCGAAATCGTCATCATTGAGCGTGCACTGGCCGTAGTTCGGGAACAGATGCTCATGACAATTGGGCACGGACGGAGTCTTCGGCTCGACTGTAAGCATATATAGTTTATAATTTTACTTTAAGGCTTTTTGCTCGATAGGTCAGTTAGCGGGAGAAATTCGAAGATCTATGCGTGAAATTCGGTGACCTATGTCTTATTCAAGTTTTGTATGTTTAGATATTTAAGGTGATGTGCACTGACCAACTCTGACGGCGGTCATGATGGCAGCCGCCGGTTCTCCCACGTCATTCGAAGCGACGCATTCGATGGAGCCGAAGTCCTCCTTGACGGCATCCTTGATGGAGAGAGTGGACGATGAATCTTCCGATGCGATGATAATGCGAGTGCCGTCAGCTTCGATCTGTAACAGGTATTGAGTTTTGAAATTTGATTTTCAAAACTAATAAAAGTTCCGAACCGCACTGAATGTAATTCTATAAAGGGAAAGGTAAAGGTGTATACACGTCAAGCGATTTTACAGTCATGAGACAGCGCTAGGTGGGACCCACTGATAAGGCCAGCTGCTTCGATCTTTTTTTAACGTTGTTCAACAATTAAAAAAAGTGTTTGTTTCATTAATCCTCTAGTACCTCTTTGCCATTTCTCTTCCATGTCCAAACGGCGGCAGGGACAGCCGAGACCTCACATTCCAACGAGAATTCGTCGCCGTCAACGGCTCTCACTGGCTCCTTGTTGAACTCGGTGATCTCAGGAGCGTCTAAAAGTCATTGGTAGAATGATACTGTTGTTTTTATCTGTATGAATACTCCAGTCATTGTCGAGTAGGCTCAAGGTACAAACATTATTAGTGATAGCAAAGGTTAATGGTTCCCGGTCTGCGCATTAACCTTTGCTATCTCTAATAATGATTAATATTGTATATTCTTTATAAGACCGATACTCACGAGTGATGGACAGATTTGCGCTTCGGACAGTCTTTCCAGCCTCGTTCTCGACAATGCACTGGTACTCGCCGGCATCCGATGCGGTAAGACGACGAATGGTCAGAGTGAGCACACCATCGTCCTCCTTGACGGACACACGCTCTGATGTGATATCCCGCACGAACTGAAATTATTGATAGGTAAAGATCACGTCAAGCGATTTCACAGTCGTCAGACAACGCTAGGTGGGACCCACTGGTAATGCCAGCTGTAAGATATTGCAACTGTTGATGTATCACCAGTGTTTGTACATTTTTAAAAAATAATTCCATTGAAAGGGTGGAAATGAGAAAAAGAAGGGAGGACCTGGCGCAAACTTACTCTCTTCCATTTCGTCTCTTCTTCTTCATCGTCATCTTTCTCATTTCCAGTAGTTGCTTCCTCCTCGTCGTTGTCTCCATCCTGAAAAGCGTAAAGTGATGTTTCGAAAAATGTAGCAGTCAAGTTTCATGGTTTTGTAATAAATGATATAAAGTTTGTAATAATAACCTGATCATCATCCTTCTTCTCAACTTGATTTTCATCGTTGTCATCATCCTCGATTTCGTTCGATGCATCGGTCGTCGAGATAATCTGCGATTTTCCCTTCAGCGACAGTTATTTCACACACTTATGTGAACAGGAAATGGGAGAGTTATTAACGCAGGGATTCGTGATATTCACATGCACAAGCAAGATAGAGATGAGGGCTCTGCACGGATAAGTTGGCCCTTAAAAGATAGGAGCGAAATCTTTTAAGGGCCAACTTATCGGTACAGAGCCGAGATCAGAAGAGGGTAGATCGCACACCCATCACCTCCTCATCGTCAAGCTCCTTGGAAGGCGCGAGAATCGCATCGACATGCACGATCTTCACTTGGCCATCGTCATTCTCGTCGTCTTCGGTGGGAATCGCATCATGCATTTCCTTAGCCTCCTCAGACACATTATGGTCTGCATTATCATCGTCCTCATTGTCGACTGTGGTGGTTTCTTCCTCATCTTGATTCTCCTCATCATTATCATCTTCATCTTCATTCTCGCTCTTCTTCTTCTCATCATCTCCCTCCTCTTCTTCAACCTCCCCACTTGTTCCCTCTTGCTTCTTATCTTCCTCTTCTTCTTCTTCATCCTCTTCATCCTCACCCCCAAGCTAAAACATGCTCGATGAGACAACATTTATCTGTGGAGAGTGACATAAAATAATCATGCCAGGCAATGACGAAATAGATGTGCTTAGTGAGCCATTTAAATTCATGCAAAATACCTTATATTCCTCCTCTCCAAAAACGAATTTGGCGTTGACTTTTCCTTCTCCCTTGAACTCGCACGTGAAAGTGATCTCTTGACCGTCTTCCTTCTGCTCATTCTTCATCTTCTCCACTGCCGGTTTCACTGCAATTATATTATATTATCTCATTCTAAAGTTTAGTAAAATCTATTCGAAATAATGAATGAAAAAACTAACGGAACACTTTCAGTTCAGCCACTTTTTCATCCTCTCCAATCTCGTTTGTTGCCACGCATTTGTACTGTCCAGAATGGGATGCAGCGAGAGAGTTCACAACGAGCAGACCATCCTCGACAGTGTAGAGGTCGGATGCGACGATCTCCTCATCGTCCTGAGAATAGTATACCATTTCCACAGTTTGTTTTACATCCAGATCACTATCTACAGCATCATCATGTATTCCGAGGAAAGGAATAACGAAACTCTCACAGTGCTTCCTGATCCCTTTCTCGGAATAGATGATTTATTATCGTTGACTTTGTAGTGCTCATCTAATTATGGCATAGGCCAAGCAACAACAACACCAGAACAACACTATGACCAACATCTAATCGATTTGTTGTCTAAGCAACTGTTATAATCAATGACAGGATAAGATGGACGCTCTAATTTTTGTTTCCGTGTTTGCGGAAAATGAAGGTGAGTGATTGGAAAGCGGATAGTATACAACACGTGCAAGACACAGCTACGGTATTCACCTTTTGTCGTTCATAATCAATATCGTCAATGTAGGTCTGAATTTATTGTCGATTCAATTCATTTTCTTCAAGCATTTGCTCGAGATGCGTTAGTCTTGCATTTCACTCCTCCGTTTCTCCCCCGGTCATCCAGCTTATCCTCTCTTTCATTGAAATATCGCGCTGATTATCCTCTCTGGCCCACTTTTCTGTTCTTTTCTTCTCAATCCGCTCCTCGGGAACCGCGGCAGCGCGAATTTGCATATTGAAGTAGGAGGGCAGAGAAGTGCGAACAAAAGGAGTGACAGGTGGGAGAATTATCGAGTAGGAAGATGGGAAGAGACAGATGGAACGTTGTGTGAGAATCTCTCACAGGCTAAATCATACAATTTAAATACATACTGCTGATTTTTTAGTTTCAACAAATTCAGAATTTGCAAAAGCTTGAAGGAATTGTTGCCCCACTCCCTCGTTTTATCGCCGTTTCCAATCTCATTTAGTGTGTCATCCCCTCATCTCGGCAGGAACACATTTTGTATGCATGATTGCACTTATTCTCGAGAATGGATCAGCAGTGGGAATTCATGCGTGATTTCGCACCGGGGCGCCGATCGGTCTTGCCCCGTCTCTCATGTGCATATCACTGGAGGTCACCAAAACGAAAGGTCATTCATCACTTTTGTTACGTCAGCGGTCAGTCAAAAAGTGAGAAATCCGGCTATGCTTGATGGATTCTTGATCGATTACAACGCAGCGATCGCTAAGTATCATCAATGAGAATACACTCGCATCTGCCTTCTTATATTTACCAAACGGAAAGGGCAAAGGGAAACAGAGGAGACTATTCATTCGTCGGCACTCTTTCATCTTACCTGAGAGCGAACGGGGCGACGACAAAAAATTGTTGGTCCCCTACTCGAAAGTCTAAACAATCTTATTGGCCACTTTCCATATGGGGGAGAAATCTGAACCCTGCAATCAACTGCTAACCCATTCATTCCCTTTTTCACCCTTCCGGAAAGGAGCAATTGGCCGCCCATTGACGGGTGTCAGGTATCAAGGGAAGGTTGGGCCGATTGAGGGCAGAGTGAAAAGACTAGTAGGAACCCCTTGCTGGGCCTAAATACTGCAGCAGCGTTCACTCAGAGATCCGCTAATTATCATAAAAATGCTATAGAGAGCAAATATTCTCGGGCAATGTACAACGGATTCCTTTTTCAGGAAAATTTAGCTTAAAAATTTATTTATTGAAGAGCTCACCGCGACTTTGAACCACTTGTAGTCGGGAGCGGGTTTGCCGGTGGCAGCACACTTGAACTGAGCTGCCTGTCCCTCGAATCCGCGATCTTCCGCGGGTGATTCAAAGATGGTAATGGACGGACGAGCTAAAAAGAGAATAATTTTTTTCTGAGTGATTCATTGCCGGGTATAGGCTCAAGGTACACACATTGTTAGGGATAGCAAAAGGTTAATGGACAGACCGGGAATCAAACCCGGGACTTCTAAAAGAGAGAATGTATAATTTTTGGACTGAATTCTGAAACTCACAATAGGCAGTGACGTTGATGTGGAGTGTTTCAAACGAGGAGAACTGGGCAGCATTGCAGAGGTAGAGACCATCATCCTTCTTTGAGTCGAAACGAGGAATCACAAGAATCTGCTTGTTGTCTTTGAACTCGTATGGTCGAGAAGTGGCTGAAATTTGTAATTTGTTTTTTTTGCCTTTTTCAGGCAAATAAAAACTTAAAACTATATTTCCAGCAAGTGATCACATTTATTTCTCATTTTAGTTACGTAGATAAATTTAGCTGTATCATCTCTAGGATTCTATTGTTTCGAGAAAAGCTTTTCTCTCTCGCTGCCATCAGAAAGTAAGTGCGCTTCTTCTCGCACCTTCCGTTTGCTCTAAAACTCTATTGACAACCTTCTCATCTCTACTTGTACTCCTCTATCTTCTGCCACTTTTTCTCAGCACAAATACTGGGGAAGAGAAGGAGAGGGGAAGGACAATGCACTGTCGCATTGACACATGAATTGTTCTCCCGTATGCCTAAATTAGGTGTCTCAAGTTTCAAAGCGGCACGCGAGACTCATAAAGTCCATGCCCTTCTGTCTCCGTTTCCCTTACTCAATTGGACTAATCCATGACAGACGGAGAGGGTTCATGATTTGATGTCTCTCCCGATATAGGGAGGGGATAGCCTCTGTTTGGGGTCTATCGAGCATAAGTGATACCTACTCTATATCGCACATCTGTCGAGTAGGCCCTCTCAAATTACGACACGTAACGATGATCGCTTGAGAATCTCCAGATGGTTCGAGGACTTCTTCCCTCACTTGATCTCCTCACCATTAATCTCCTCTCCTACCCCCATCTTATTTGGACGTGGTAGCCAGATACTTGAAAACGCTCCAAAAGCAGATGGTTTGTGTGCCAACCGATCTATTAGCGCGATCATTCAAATCGGCTCCCTCAGTTTACGCGCTCCCCCTCATTCGTCCCTCTAATCCATGGGGTTTGTGTGAATACCATTGCGTGTATATAAGATGACACGAGGCGCGAAAGCAGGCCTTGCCCAGTGGGAGACTTAGGCCGAGACTCGGCTCAGTCCCCGAGTGTTGGACAGTGATTGCGTGAGCAGTGAGTGAGAAGGTCACTTCCTATCAAGATCGGTCTCTATCACTCATCTCATCGGTTTATTACTTCCCTGATTGAGTCCTTTGGTTCGGATTGGTTGCGAACCTGGGGTGTGTATGCTCTCTCGCCGATCAGAGAAACCGAGAGAGCATTGCGAAATGAGAGATCGAAAAATATTTTACACCCTAATTGCAAAACACTCACACTCTCCGAGAGTGTCTCCATTGAACTGCCAGAAGATTTCGACTCCTGGTTCGGCATCCACTTTGCATTCAATCTCGGCAGTCGTCCCATCCTCCGGATGCTGCTCAGTCTTGGGCTCAACAAATTTCGGCGCTTCTGCAAGACAATTATTATACATTATTCGAACTAGCACTTTTCCAAAGTCAGGTTTCAAGAAATCGAATCTCAATGGTTTAGTGAATTAAAAATCAAAATAAAATAGTACGAGTACTCTATCGCGGGTACGAATAGATCGCGGCCCTTCTACCACATGTCATAATTAGAGGGTAGTAGTAACACAATTTACGCGAGAAGGACTATCGGCTCGCTCATGCAAGGAGCGTGCTTGATTCAATGGAGAAAGACTGCCCTTGAGAACGACTGACCAAGGGAGAAGGGCGCAAAATGTAATTAGGAGTGGGAAACTTTGAGACTTGGGCGACTTTAGTACTTGCTGGCAGCACATGAAAACTTACTGATGAAAGTGATCTTGGCAGGCTCCACTTTGATCTGACCATCCAGCTTGACTTGACACATGTAATCACCCGAGTCTTCCTTGCGTGCGCGCACAATCATCAATTGAGAGGAGAGAGGCTTCTCGATAGTCATTATCCTGAGAGAGATTAGGTTTATGCCCCTGTAAATATGATGGGATTCTATTTTTCCACACAATAAAGGTGATTTTGGCATTATCCTCGCTAAGGGCGGGCTAGCCACCCCAACGCCGATTAGCAACTTGAGCCTATCCCGGGACGACCAGTGGCTGGTTGCGAGGCTTTACCGCCCGTGTTGTGTGCACGTGGTAGGGGATTTATTTGCTGTGGCTTTCACCACTCCCAACATTTCTTAACCCCCTTGGTTTTTGGGTGGATGTGAGGGCGGGTGGGGTCGAACTCGTGACCATTCGAATCGCATTCCTGGCACACAACCACTGCGCCACCGCGCCCTCCCTCCCTCCTTTAATTTTAATGTTGATTAAAATTAAATAAATTACGGACGCACGAGGCTTTTTTTATGCATATTTCCACAACTGACCTTCCTCCGGCACGAATGACCTCATTATCGCGGATCCAGTTCACTTGCACATTCGACGCGGGACCATCATAGTCTTTGACGGAACAGACGACGAGGAAATTCTCTCCCGACTGTAAATTTTTTTATTAAGTCATGTCTTAAGCCATATGTTAAGCCTTTACTAAGTCATGGCTAATTACAAACCACTCTGTTTAGTAGTCGCTCCCCTGAAGGCTGGATGTGAATCGACCATCCTGAAATGAGACTCTATTTTTCCGGATCTGGAAGCAAGTGCATCCGTCTTCGGCAATGGCAGCCTGTCTTATCCCATTCAATCTGTCGCTTGTCAAAGAACATTCTCCCCTTTCTCTAACCACATCTCTTCCTCTACTCTACGATCTCAGTTTCAGAGCTGCCTTGCATAGGCTTTGCGCAACTTTGAAAGATGGCCAGTAAAGGGGCCGGGAAAGGCGGAAAGGAATTCTTTCACAGAGAGCCAAAAGAGCTTAGTTGCGCCACGCAAAAGATTGAGGGGAATGCTATTCCAGAATCGAGAGTTTTCTTTTCACATGAGTAATTTCTCCAACAGACTCAGAAGAGTAACGAGAGCGGGGGAGAGATGGAACTAATCAGTTTGCCACTGCTCCTCTCTGTTTGAGAAAGCGCGGACGCAGGTTTCGAGTAGCATCGAAGTAAGGCCAACACAGGGAAAGACGACATCAAGTGTTTGGATTTGCCTCTCCCTTTAGTATATCCACCCCTCTCTCTCTCTCTCGCTCTAACCTAGTGGATGTTATGTAGCTGAGAGCTCTCCAGGGACTCCTTATCGAGCGGGAGGATTACAGTTATTGATTTCCAAATAAGTTAACCCTCATTATTCGCCCAGCCTTAGATGGACAAAGCTCATCAATGAGATCTTCCTCCTCTTTTGTTCAGGTGTTCCTTTGTCTCAGTGGGAGGTCACAGATGGGGTCTCGATCTGATTGGAAGCGCAGCGATGTTCACACACAGTAAATGGGGCGTAAGTGAGGGGAATGAATGACTGGGAGCGGGTTGAGTGGACTAAGTATGATTAGAACGGCAAGGAAACATCCTCCTCGTCCCTTTCTCCAATTAGTCATCTCGCCGACCTTTTGGCCTTTTGCTACGCCCTGAATCCCCCCTTTGCAAACTATTACTTGCAATCGAGCTGCGTGAATACGTAACTTTGTCAGCGCGGGGGTTGTATTTGGTAACCAATGTATGTGAGCTCAGAATTCTCACTGCGTCGTATCTTCTCTCTCTTCCGCTCTCTCCCTTATGGAAAAAAGTAAGCCCATTTAAGGAGACCGAAGGAGAGAAAATGGGAAGAAGAAGGGCGTAATTCAAGAAAATGGAAGTAATGATTGAAACAGAAGTTGTCAATGAAAGAGAGATGATACAGGAGGATAGGTTCACAAGAAATGCAGAGAAATGCAGATAATTTGGAAATACAGGACTCCCAACTGATATGGGGCGATTGCAATGATGATACGGCTTGAGTAAGACAGTCAATAAATTCTCACCTTGTGCTGATGTGATTCCAAGAAGTATTAAGAGAAGATTGGCGACAATCATCCCTGAACGGAGAACGGGCTCTTACAGAGTAGGATGGGGAGAGAATGATTCTACCTCTCCTCGCTCCACCCCCTCCCTCTTCTTCCCTCCCTCCCCGCCCCTCTCCTCAATCCACACACTTTCTCATGTGAAACTAAGCTCCGCCCATTAACACGAACCCTGGACTTTTTCTGGATAAGTAAATGTTCGAAAATTTATCTACGGCTTTTATTAGGTATTATATCTCATTCCATACAAGTCCATGTAAAACAGTTAGAGATCCCAAACAGCAGACAAGACAAACGAGGTCAAACATTTGAAAACATTTTCCGAATTCGGAACTATGATTTACAATTCTGATTTTACGATTCATCTAGTTACCTTCGAATGATCTACCTCTAATCACTTGTCAAGTGAACTCAAGGATAGTCAGAGTCTCGAGTCTTGACCTGGCCTCGCTATGTACACAATCACTGACCTAGCCAGTCGCTATCAAACGAGTGGGCAAGGCCTAGAACTCTCCTTTCTCGATAGCAAGATTCGACATGAATAGGAAGACCGCTATCAACAAGTTGGCTGGCCCATATATAAAGCAAACATTTCCAGATTCATTGCATAGAAATACCATAAACCATAGGTCGTCCATTCGACAGCATACTATAATTATGCGAGGGAACAATGCGAAAGACTCAGACAGGGATAAGTGGGACAAGGAGGCGAATCTTGTTTCAAAGACAAAAACCACAAAGGTCGGCTGAAATGGGGCAATAATTTGAATATGTTATTTGTGAATAATCCCGAGAAAAGTCTTTTATTAAAATCCTATTTGGAATGCCAATAATCTATGCTCTGAGTTTTGTGCGGAGATGAGGAAAAGTTAGTGTCACATCTGTTTACTAAGTTCGTTCTTCGTCTTTTTTTCGTAAATCCTCTCTCTCTTCTCCTGTTCTCACTCAGCTCCAGCAAACTGTTCAACAGTTTACCAAACTGATCACCTCATTTGAAGGTGAGCTCGACGTTTACATGGCTCATCTCAGTTTTGCAATGTATTTGTGAAACATAATAAACTTCAGTCAAGTATAATTTCAATACTACTACTCTTCAACACTGTACACCGGAGTTAGTACGAAAAATGCAAAATGAATCCATCGTCATGTGCACAGTTTCAGAGAGAACCAACCAACATTTGTCCGACTCTCCCGCAACCGGCCCTGTATCACAAATGAATTGCAGCATGATATGGTTTCAATTTATTACTGTGCCTTTAAAACTAATTACACGCCGATATCAGCCATTACAGGCATAAAATATATAATTCACACATATCACAGATCATACAACTAGTAAGCTATTAATTTTGAGCGGCACCGTTTTTCTCGACCATCTGAGAAATCTTCCTCTGAATAGCTTGAGCGATCGTTGTGGGAGGAGGAGGATTGTTGGGATCAATCTGAGGTGGTCCATTCCGATCATTGAATAGATTTATGGGACATCCGATGAAGCTGTCCTTCAAGAATTCAGAATAATATATCATAAAAAAGGCAAATTTTGCATATATAGAGTCAAAAACAAACATATTGCACAGGGCCGTGGTGATGTTGCATCATTTCAAACGTTCGGCGCTGAATAGCCTCATAAGCAGCATTTGCCTCTGAAAATACAATATTATGTGACAGATGAGACAAAGCATCATTCTCGCAGCTTTTGAATGTCATAACTGTTCTTTCCCTAAATCACAGCCACTTTTGGAATCACAAGTAGACAGAAGAAAAAGATTTTTTAGACAGTTTTTAATGGAAAGTAGTATTCCAATTTATAAACGTTCGCGCTTTTCACTTACCTATTTCCTCCCTGAATTTGATCCATCTATATGCAATCGTATAGAATATTGGCGACCATACAAGGATAGTGATCACCGAAGTTATCAAAACAGTTAAAAGAACTGAAAATCAAGCTGTATATGGCGAGTTCCTAGTTTGCAGAATATATAATTCACCTGTGCCAATGTAACTGGGGCAGTTCTTCGCTTGCATATCACTCGAAAAAGCCCCAGTATCTGATCGAACATCATCATCTGAGAAGAAAGATTTAATACCAAAGATAGTTTCAAAGATACAACCTCCGTTTAACGTCCCGGCCGTTTTCAATTCTGTTCGATTCTGAGGTTTACAAGCATATTATAGCAACGAAAATATTCCAATCTAACGAGGTTGAAGGCACAAACCGTGTCGAGTACCGCGGGAGAAGCGATGAGTTTATCTGTTCCTGTGACACATAGGGCCGTCAACAACATTGCAAGGAGAGGAGTATAGAGCATCGCGCTCCAACAATGATTGCGTATTACTTGCTTGTACTAGTCGAGGTCAATCAGAGCGGAAATGTGAAAGGTAGAGAAAAAGAGATAGAGAGAGAGAAAGATAGCAGTGGTAACGAATTATCTCAATTCGACTGTTTTTTGTATCCCTTCTTTATTGATCTCTCATTTTGCCACATTATTTGAAATAATATCTGACTAACAATTTCTTATTGAAAACTACAACAATCACGTGATAAGAAGTTGAAATCAGACAAGTATTCGATTCCGCAATCGCTATTCGCTCCATCCCTTTCCCCGCGCAGTGTAATACATAGCGAGATTCACCTTCGCTACTTGCTTAGTTGCTACGATCTAGGATTTTAATTTAAAAAAGTGCTTGTTCTACTGTTTGATTACGACTCAGGAGCGTTAACACGTATTTATTGCTTTTGAAGGATTCTTAGAAGATTCGTACGTGACGAACACACAAGGAGACAACTAGTACGGGGAAAGTTAGTAAAACATTGCTATTATATTGTAGATTCCCGCAGGCCAGTCATCAATCGATCAAATTCGTCGCCGTCATTGTGGTCATCCTGTAAAAAATCCATGTTATCTCTCCCTGATAAGTTAAAGATGTTGTAATGGAAATATTCTCATTGTCCGATAATAAGCTCAAATCCCATTCTTACTATCAATCGACCATATTCCCAACCTTTTGTTTGATATTTTTTGTATATTTCGTTACCGATCACAACAATTTATTTATTTTTAGATAGTTAAATGAATATACCCTCTTAATTCCAGGCACTGAATCCGGCATGGATGTGGATGCTCCTTCCTGGTCTCCGGACTCCTGTTTAATAAAAATTGATCGTGTAAGGGCTCCATTTTCACTCCTTTTTACTTAACGACAAACACTAATTTCTGCACAACAATGACAACCTCTGTCGTAACACTCGGTGCATCAGCAACAGTGAAATGGTCTATATGAAATTCAAATTTTAATATTAGCGATCTGCAAATTGACTACGTCTGTCTACTTATCTAATCGATTTGAAATATAAAATTTACTCACCTCGGTAAAAGCCGTTTAGATAGTGCTGAATTGCAGCTACTAACATAATAATTATGCAGCCAGCAAATGCTGCTCCAGCAAGGCAACCTGCGGCGACTTTCAGCACTGTATCTATGACCATTCTAAAGCTACTCTCCTGAAACAATCTATTTATAATACAATAGAAAGCTTGAAAACGAGCAAATATGCCATATGTGAAGGATTGGTTAGTCACAGATACAGCGAGAGACTGCTTTGAGAGAGATCGGGAGAGTGTGATGAATAGGACCGCGCATAGAAACTTTTATGCTTAGCACTTCTCATTAATGGCAAATCTAGGGATGTCGAGCTTTCGAAGAGATTGAATAAATGAATATGTCAAGTAGGACAGTATTATGAGCTACTGACTAATTTCACTCAGACATGATTATGAAAATTAAATAAGGTGAAAACACCGTTATGAAAAGAGGACACGTTATGAAACAACTAGGAACTTTGTTGTTCACAAGGTGTGGCTCTCTTTCGTTGCTGTGCAAATTCGTCACTAACTCTCTATCTCTTTACCAAGGTCAATACAAAACCATTCAAAAATAATACTGAAATGTAGCAAAACTAAACTGTTTGTTAAGTGCTACATTACAGATGAGCTTACTGAAACATTGAATCGGTGACATACGTACGGTAACATACGCAGAATGTATTTATATGTTGAATGACAATTAGACATAGTTGAAAAAATAACGCGTCAATCAAATAGAAATCAAGTATTTTTAATGACTCTTGATGTGTGAAAGATATCCCCCAGCAGTTGATCCAAAACTTCCAAACTTCCTCCGGTCAAATTTTCATTTTGTCGATCGTGCGGCTCCTAGGAGAAATGATTAGAAAACTCCAAACCTTCAATTTATATGCTTCCCGAAATCATAATAATACCTCGTTACTTACTTCCATTTCCCTCTCTGTTGCCGACGTTTTGTTCTGAAGTTTGCATTCTATGATTTAAATATAATTTAATAAAAACCTGTTCCAAGTTAAAATCTGTTCTGGATAAATTCTTTTGCTCCATAGACATCAGAACATCTGGGTATAGCAACAGATTGGAATCAAAGTTGGACGGCTAAAATATTTTACATGAGAGACACATATTTAATCATTTGAAATTGACTAAACAGCGATTCTGCGGACACGAAAGTGAAACACGCAGAAACGTAATAATCAGCTGTAGAAGAGATTCAAAATAATACTTACTCGTCTGTCGTAAATCGAAATAATTCGGAAGGAAGGGGGCGGTATTGAATTTTGAGGAGATTGATCCGTCATTCTAACTTCCTGCAAAAAAATTTAATAATTATTTATCATATTATTCGATAATTTACCAATGAAAAGTTATACATTTATGAATACATGCCTGAGTTTGTAAATCATGGTTCCTCTCAACCACTATCGCAGGGATGGTAACAGTATCAGAAGCTTCATTATCCATTATGCAAGATCGATTCCCATCCATTAAAAGACACACATAATGAAAAATTTGCGAATTCTTGAAATACGCTGAAGTACTTGAATTGTGGCAGGTCGAATATAGATTAAATCAGTATAGAATGCCTATCTCTTTTCAATAAATTATTAAACATAAAGAGACAAAAACGGTGCAGATACAAGATGACTTAGACACGAGTAAGATATAAACACATCCATTCGATGAGTGCTTGGAACAACTACTCATCCGTATCTCGATTGTTATCAGCGAGAAAGTGATGAAGCAAAAAGATTAGCAAGATTGAGAGAAGAAAGAGCGAATCGAATTCTGGTAGGTCACTGATTCTTTTTATGCTTCACCAGGAATTCCAAGCGTAACATATTTATCACTCAACCATATTTTAATTTTAACATACTATTTAAAACGTTTCTAGAACCTCATCAGGTTGAAAATATAAGATCAGAAACATAACATGTGCAACTAAGCTGTCCTGCTAAGAGCGGAAATAGAATGTTGATGAGCTTATACGTCGCGGGCATATCATAAATCCCTCTCAGCCAATGGGACCGAGAAGGAACAACTCGTGACGACTCTTCGCCAAATGGTATGTAGACCTGCTGTGTTTGATATCTTTCGAGCTTGAACATAGGGCATAAATTGCACGAACTCTTTCAGTACTGTTCCATCTCCACTTCCATTTCAATTCGAGTCTTGCAGAAAATGCGCAACCTTGGAGACGGCGGAGTCTCCATTCGTTAAAGTGTCCCTCTTCTCTCATCGTAGTTCCTTTTCCATTTTTTTCATATTTTTAGTAACTATCCCTTACTATCCCTAAACTTTGCCTATGAACATGTGAAACGCTTTGTCTCACGCTACCTTTTTATGTTGCTCTTTTTTTCCAGAGAACATTTCACAGCTCGCATTCTATCCCATATTCTAAACTACTATACAGTGGAGGGCGCCTTCAGCATGATTTCCGATCAAATAGACCCCATATTTCGTCGACCAACTTTCACTCCGCGTCATTATGGGCTGGAAAGCGAACAATTCCTCGATGTAAGCAGTAATGTCATGATATTCTGTGAAGTGTATTTCTTCTCTCTTGGGCGTTTCAAATAATCTCCTTGCAGATCGCAATTCGACTTGTTGACGATCGAATTTTCATATTAGGATCTTTATTCGAGAGATTCGTTGAGAAAGAAGAGGAAGCGGTTAGCAAAAGAGGAGACGGCGACAATAAGGCAGGCAAGTTTATCATTATTTGTCTACATAGTTGAACTTATTGATTAATGCCTCAATATCTACGGAAAACATTCAGAACAGTTATGCACACGAGTTTTCGAGATGTGCGTTGAATCAACTAAGCGTCTCACAGTGCTCTCGGACAACCTGGCTTAGTGGGTTTTTTTTAAATAGTTTACATTACCATGATAATTTGAATTTTAAGTTGGGCAAAGGTAATCAATCTCCACAAGAAGTCTAAATCAGTCATGAATAATAGAAAGAAGCGCTACATGCAGGCTTTCCTTGAGGTAAAGATCAGAGTATAAAAATTTCTTAGCCTCTTGTTCAGAATTGTGATGAAATTCTTCGGACACTGAATATGAAAATCTGTGTGATACCTACGATCACCTCTCCAGAATTCAAGCCATAATGGAGAGAATGATCGAAACGACAAGGAATTATTGTAAAGATGTATCTTGCTCAAACAATAAACGCAGGTGTACACAAACCGGTATCTGAAAAGCTCATTCAAGTTGCCCAGTTCGACTAAACCAATTTTTAAAAAAACCAAAGCCAAAGCTGAACCAAAGCTGTTTGTTGGCATACAGATAGCATTTTTACGGAGGGTATCATGTTTATTGTCATTTGAAATGCATTAATTACTGCCTTCGCGATCTATTAATTGAGTTGGCAAACAACAATGAGGAATCTTCATTTTTCTCGGGATTTTCTCATGTGTAGTTCCATTAGAAACGTTGGCTATAGTAGCCCAATACACCTTTGCCAGACGTTCTTTTGTCGCATTGTGCCATGGGAAACGAAAGAGCAAGCTGACGAGAGAGAAAGAGAGACGGATGTATTCATGGCTCGACATTCCCCCTATTAAATATCAGTTCTCCATTTAATACCATACCGGTTGTCCCCAATTAAACATTTCTCTCAAAATTATTTAATCTTTTATTTGCAAATGGTTTACCATAATAACTTTGATAAATATAAAGTAATCGACGTTTATCAATATTAGACTGTCTCTGTATGAAAGAACGTGTGCGGTATTTGCAAAAAACACACAACGAGGTCTTTTGAATAACAAAAAATCAATCATCGTTCAACAATGCGTGATTAATTAACAATAATCTATTCATTCGCTCTATTCCCTGATAGTGTACATTTTTCAAATAAAAATGACATAAAATTAAAAGTGACTGAGAGGTGCTGCGTGCTGACAACAAGGCATATTGAGTTCGAAATTGTGTACTATAAATTCTTAGAGAAATGGCTATTTTTATATACTATGTATCGAATTTTCACAGTTCATATTATGACATGAGTTCCTGAAAAAAACAACGTATTTGCGTCTCTTCTATCGGCATTTGTCTCACCTCGCAGTCCATAGAATCTTCTTTGTTATCCATTTCGATATCTGTTGTCCCAAGTAAACTGGGGTCCAAATACCGCGAGAAGGAATCGTTGAAGGCAGGAAACGCGTCATCGTCAATACAAATATCCTCCCAATCGCACTGGTCCGATTCCTTAATTATTTCAAAATTAGTGCAGCTTGGAAGCCTGTCTCCAAAGTTTAAATCTCCTGCCCTCCACGATTTGCGCTTTAGTTTAAATGGTTATAGTGCACGCGTGTTTGTTTGGTGAACGATCGAATATAATGAATGCATTGCTTACCTACCAAACTCTCTACGAGAAATTCATGTAATATTTATTATAGACATTTTCTTTTTCTAATCAAAATAATGTGTTGTGCTAACCTGAGTTTGATGAGTAACGGGCTTGTTACAATGTATGCTAATGTTCCAGTGAGAATCAAAACCGTCGTTGTGCAGATTGTTCTTCAGAAGCTCAGCACAATCGACCTAGAATTTTTTTTAAATATTTAATTTTCTTCGTAAGTAGGTTTGAATGATCTTCTCACGTAGTAATGTGACTTAGCCAGGAAACATCGACGAATGAACACTACAGCTTCGGAGTAAATTTCAGTGCGCTTGACAGTTTCTGAAATGTTCATCAAGTAACTACCATTGTTGTTGACTCGATTATACTAATGCAGAGCTATTTTTCGAGTAAAAAATAACAAATTGAGCAAATTCTCTGTTATCGTCGTCAAAAGTTTTGGTTATATTTTCATATTTTAGTCAAGGTTATATTTTAGTCAATGATCTGACCACCATCTCTATGTCTCCAAGGGCGCAGCTTAGACTGGTTTTTTGAGTGAACGGATTTGACGAATGCTGCTTCTGGTATGCACGGAAAAATCTGAAAATGTTAAAAATCTCGATATTTCATACTGCTCCGATCGCTCCGTTTCAAATTCTGCCAACTTTTCGGAATCATTAATTTTGTAACTTCTAGCAACTGTCACATTAATGATCCAACCTGATCAACGATTTTCTCAATTTCTTTTGAATCGCAAGTTTGTAGATTGCGTGATGTAGTTACCATCTGCAATGCCGACTTGTGATTATTTTGCATTAGAGACGAGAGAGTGATCGAGACAAAAATCAGTGAAAACGATAAGAAAGGAACGGAGCCTCCATCGATTGGAAGGTACTCTCATTGCAGGTATAGAGAGAGGGTGGGGTATTTTGGAGATGAGAGGGAGATTAGAGGGGAGAGAGACTGTGAGAACGAGGGAGTGTGATAGAGTGTGTAAGGGAGGGCGGCGTATCGATCGATCGGTGAAGAACTCCTATACAGGTTTTTTTTGAAATAATTTAGAATGGACAAGAAGAAAAGATGGAAATGTGCGAGAAAGAGATAGATCGGAAACAAAAAAAAGGCAATATCGGAGTAACATTTATCCCAGACTTAACTTCTATTTCCATGTTCAGATTCTGCTCAAAAATCAAAATCATTTTGAATAAAAAAATCATTGAATGAACTTTCACAAAATGTTTGATGCTTGAAAATGCAAATGTCGTTTTTAAAAGCAATTTTGAACGACTTGATATCCTGAACGGACATACTTGCATGACTTGAAAATTACGGTACTTTCATCCTCCAAGGTACAATAATGACTATTGAAAACTGACTTTATGAATGTTGTTATTATTTTATTTTAACTTAGTCGGACTCATCCATCTCCTTTTGAACATGAACGTCTCTCATTTATGTCAACTGTCCACGTTTCTCATCAATCTTTTTTTAAGTCATGCACATGAGAGATTGAGTAAACGTATACGCATTTGTGATCATTTTTTGCATTTTGCAAAGTTGTGAAATTGTTAAAACTTGCTTCATCGATATTTATACATGATCAAACGTGTCTCAGTGAATTCTTTCAAGTATTCTTTCTTATATTTAGCTAACAATCGTGTTCACTAATGCACATGATTTGACATCGAAGGAACTGAAATAATTAGAAGGTTATATGCGATGGGATCTTGGTTCTCTCGACGGAAGCCCGTCAGTGAAGAGTTGGAATCGCTTTCAACTCAGATGAAAGAATTCAGACGGGAAATTGAATCTATGAACAAAACACGGCGAAATGCGCTATGGTAAGTTGATGGTACTTATTTTTAACAGATGCTTTTGTGTATACACATTTATGCATACGCTTTATATTTAACATTTTGAAGCAACTTTGCACTTCATGGTGATTTTACTCACTAAAAGTAACGGGGCTTCAAATTATATTTTCAATTATCTATTGGCGATCTGTAATTTTGGATAGCTATTCATTGCAGGTATCTATCCCTTTTGATATTCGTTGTTTCTTCCTCGTCAGTAGGGTACATATTCTCCACAATCGCCGAAAGAACACATCAAGTAAGTGGTGTGTTTCCATTCGTACTGAGAACCATATACATTCTATATTTTAACGGATTTGTATTTAAGATTCTCATGTCCACGTGTTCGCTGGTTGGCGGAATCGTGATCATTGTTGTTACACGAAGACTTATCAATATATTCTATGATTTTCGAGTGAGGAGAAAGCATGCAGTGAGTTTCGTACTTCTATTTGGAAATGGACCGAAGAACTTTTGCAACCAACTATTGAATTAGAGACATGTTATTCGGATTTTAATGAACCAAGTTTAGTACCTCGATGAACTAATAGCGAAGAAGAAAACCCTGCTGGAGAGTGTGAAGGAAACTGAAACGTTCAAGGTATAATTTTGTTTTATAATCATATTTTAAGGAGGTAATTGGGATTTTTGTTCTCAGAGCATGGGCCATTCAAGAATATCCAGTCGCATTTAGTCTAGTTCGTTTGAATCTTGAAGCACATCATTCATCCCCTGAAATTCTAACTGCGGTTAAGTGTAAACCCTCGAAGACGGTGTCTTGAACATGACTATAGATCCGGACGATAGCTCTCTATGGGCCTAAGTACTTCTCTAAAAAAATGGAAAACCAACTGGGCGATATTGCTTGCCTCAGTCCTAATAAAGAGGATTCTCCAATCCTGAGGAGAGTGAATTGACTGTCCGTGAAGAATGGAGGATCTCAGGTGGCCAAGGAGATTCTTGCAAAATACGACGAGGATTTTGAGGACGAATCCAAATTGCAGCAGCAAGCCTCACTCATGCAAAAAGGTCTGCGATAAAGTGCTGTTATACATTCAAGCTGTAATATTACTTTCTCGATCTATGTATGCACTATGAACATTATTGTTTCAGCATAAGTCAGATTCAAACCACTTTTAGCGTCCTAAAAGTAGTAGATATGAGTTTTTAGAAAGATGTTGTTTCAGGAGTTGGTAACATTCGTTCGCCTCCTATCGCTCAACAGCAACTCCAGCGACTTCAGATGAGTTCGCCTCAACAGGTTTGTTAAAAATTGTTTGGAATAATGCAGAAACGACTAATAGTCATTAGAATGAATTTTACATTCTTCATAAAATAATAATAGAACATGTCAAAGAGCTCTTTCTTCGAAGCACGGTTTC
Source organism: Pristionchus exspectatus (assembly GCA_911812115.1). Classification (NCBI taxonomy): domain Eukaryota; kingdom Metazoa; phylum Nematoda; class Chromadorea; order Rhabditida; family Neodiplogasteridae; genus Pristionchus; species Pristionchus exspectatus. The sequence continues at coordinate 30,396,949 of OU461583.1, read as the reverse complement.
GGCACGACTTATTAATAAAATATTTCAAAAAAATCCAGGTGCGAAAGCGAATGATGCCTCCCCCTTCACCACTACAGCAACTGCAACAACAACAACCGCATCTTCCGCATGGAACGCCTGCGCTACCACGCAACGATCCTAACAACGTCCCCTCTGGTCTTCATTTTCAGGTTTATTTATTTTTATTTTTCGTTTTTTTAGTTTTACGAATTCCGAATACAGTGATTTAGAATATAGTGAATAAATCATTCAGGATCGCCCTCAGTCCATCAAACCGATCCGACCATATGCGCAAGAAGCGAAGAGTGGAATGGAGAAAGTAGTCGATTATTTCTTCGGTGATGGTCCAAACTCAAGGTTGGTAGTCAAAATTACCTGATAATGTTTTATTGGCAGAAGATTTTTTTTTTTAAAACGTTAATGCATGATACAAAACCTTCTACATATTTCAGACTTGCTCTCATCTGCAACCAATGCCATTGTCACAACGGAATGGCTTTTCCTGGCGAATTCGAGTACCTCGCCTACATCTGCTACATGTGCGGACATTTCAATCCTGCCAGAAAGATGAGGTGAACGCTGATTTTAATCAACAAATTGGGACATTATAATGAAAGAGAGATATGAAAAGAATGACTTCGAAAGTAGCGAAATCAGTACGAAAGTAGCGAGATCAGTAGATCAGTATGCAAGAATTTTCTAATCGAAACCTTAAACAAAACAGAGGGTTTCTTTGAAAACTCTGGGCGTGCAAACACTTTGTATCGCAGATTTACAAACCCGAACTAAAAACTAAACAGAACAGCTTCCACGAGCAACTTTGACCCACAAGATGTAAAATGACATAAATTTAGATGGCGTGCGCAACATACGATGAAATCTGTGTTTGAACTTGAAATCTGTATGAAATTGAAATCTATATGCTGGTTGCGGGCGTAGTATGAAGGTTTTCATGCACTCTCCGAATGTTTTCAGGAATGCCTCTGGAACCGGTTCTATGTCTGGTTTATCGACTCCAATGATCAGCCGTCAGCCTTCAACTAGATCTCTGGTAGGGAATGTTTGGTATGGTAGTAGGAGTGGACGATCAGAACAATGTAGGAAAAATCTGGTTTAAAAACAGAATGACCTACTTCCTGAAGGAAAAAAATTTCTGTTGGCAGATGAAAAACTTTTTTCTTATAGATGACAGCAGTTCCGGATGAAGAGGTTCTTAGAGAGACAAAGGAAGACGATGAGGAAACGGTAGGGGCATTCTCGCAGCACCACTGATTAAAAATACAATTCTTGTAGGTTGAGGCGGGACTTGAGGTGAAAAACGAAGACCACAACACTTCTAGTGAGAACGAAACTGATCAAGAGAAGATGTAACACGATGCAAAATAGTTAACCATTAGTGTTTTCGCTTGACCAATATATCTGCTAGCTTCTCAATAGTATTATATAATGAAAGTTTTCACATAAGCCCATCAGTTCATTTAGGAACTCAAAAAAATGTATTATTTTTCCTAGATTTTATTTCAATATGAGTTTGCATTGTACTCAAGCTATGTTTTTGGTGACGGGCTCAAGGTCGGCTATAACAAATATCACAATCGATTTAGACACAGCCGAGTTTTATTTCATCATATTTATATCTATGCTGCCTTCGCATTTTGATGTACATTTTTTTCGGACAAAGCTGTACAAGTTTGATGTATACGCCGAGTGGGCGTCCGAATTAAGACTCTATTGGGAGTGCTTTCCGCCGCCGCCGGATGGTATCATTGCGGGGCTGAGAAGAATCAACGCCATCCTATCATGCGTTAACATCATTTCCCCCCTCGACGGACCAGTGTCTTTCTGGCTAATTGGCTTGCTTCTTCGCGGTTGTTCCGCTTCACCATTTCTATGAACAAGGCGAAAATTGCCTCTAGCAAGAGCTGGTTGAGATTAGGGTTAGGCACGAAACGAGAATTGTGTTCATGAGAATGCAGAATGAAAATCTCAACATGAAGTCTGGTTTTGAAAAATCAATATTATGTTTTCGTATTCTAAACGTGCTTACTTTTAATTTATATATTAACATAGAGCATTTCAAAGCGATGTTTTGTCGTGGCGGTTACGCATTTATTCGATAACGGTCTTGCTTTATTTCGAAGCGTACAAACGACGATATATGAGATTGAACGAATCCACCGAGTGAACAGTGTAGAATTGGGAAGTTATCGAGAAAAATTAGACTACAGTGGAAGTGAAATCTGTGCCATGGCACCCATCGGGAGAAGTTACACAATGGAAGATATAAATGTGAACCTATTGGTTTGACTGTGAGAAGGGGCATAAAGTATGGAGATCGGGGGCATTACTGTAGCATTTTTCTCTTCATTTTCTTCCAAATCTGATGAACTCGAACTTGTTGCGACGCTTCTCTGCAGTGATCGGCTCTGAAGAAAGGAATTTTTATATTTTATTTTAACTTTAAAAAATATATAAATATAAATTAGAATAATGACCTCCTTCCGTCAATTCCTGCTTGTTGTCAAGAGTCTCCAGCAGTGCCATCGCTCCCAACAGTTGTGCCTGAGCACGCGCCAGTATCTCTTGATCCGACACTACAACTCCCTCCGGCTGAGCGGCCACTGTAAAAAAGGTAGGTGTATCCACGTCAAGTAGTTTGCAGTCGTAAGGCAACGCTAGGTGGGACCCACTGGCTGGCCAGTTGGCCACTGTAAGCACGTAATTTATTACACGGTTTTCGCCATGCGCAATCGGATGTTATCCCTACTATTATAGCCGTCTGTCAGATGCAACCCAAGTGGGAAGCAATTCTTCTTCCATCGCATTTTCTCCGTGGTTATTCTTCACCGATCACATCATCCGCGCGTCATCCCATTCAAACGAGTAAAAGAACGGCAACGAGGCAGTTTGAATCGTCAGCCAAACGATGAAATGATAGGCAACTCCCAAGGGGTTAACGATGATGCCAGCCCCCATCATCGAATGTTCTTACAAGCATATAGAACTGATGTGGTCCCTAATGTATGCGCAACTTATTTTTCGAAGGTTTAATCTGATTTAATAGGTATCTAATTTTAAGAATCTATAGTGTACCTGGTTAAAGCCCTAACCAACTCCCAACCCTCCAAAAAAAATCTCACCGTTCTTATTGGCCATGGCGAATACAAGGCAGAGAGCTGCAAGAATAGCGAAGTGTCGCATCATGGTTGATACTAGTCGAATGAATACTAATCTGGTTGAGGCCCAAACTTGAGTCTCCTCTAACCCCGCCTTCTTCCGGATAGAGACGTTATCCCTTCTCGATGCCGGATGCAATCAAGCCGACGATTCAGTCGCGAGAAATTTGACGGATAAAACTTGAGACACTAGATAAATTCAACTTTATACCAATAAGCGAACAAGTGACAAAGATACAGCCAAGCAACAACAAGCAAGCACATTTTTGATGATTACAAGGGAATACAAAAAAAGCGAGTCTCGTGGAAGGTAATCATAATTTAAGAAAGACGTATCTGAGATCACGGATATAGATGTCTTTTATTTGTTTCATTCTTATTTCTAAAGTATCTACCACCCACGATCCAAACATTAATTTCTGAAACTCCATTCTAGCATTCTAATAAGTTTATTATAATGGAGATGTATTTTGGAGGAGAACCTCGATAAAGCGCGCAATGACACATAGCAATTGAAGTGGATATCGTAACTAATAATGTAGATCACATTTCACTCCTGTATCTCCTGTGTCGCTTCCGAAACATTCACAGATGGTTCCATAGAGCGTTCCATAGAAGGTTCGCTATCCGTTTGAGTTGGAACTACTGTCGTCTGAAATTACGTCTTTTTTATGTCGCTACTTGATTAATTTAGTGTTAGTGTAAGTGCAAACGATACTGTTAAAAAGTTTCCGGTTTAGAACCATTATGTACTCAAACAAAGGATTAAATTATGAATGTTTAGCATAATGAGCATAATTATCATATCAGTAGGTAACTTTTAGATCTGTTTGCAAAATGGACATGGACGACTGTATATGTATAATTCCTCAAGAGAGTCGAGCAGACAGCGCTCAAAATTGAGATTTTAGAATCTTTCGAGATTGTTTATAGTAGTGATTATACATTTTATCCACGCAGAGAATTCGTTGGGGTTGCGTCGAAAAGGATATTTTCAAGCGGATAACCGGAATTGCTGATCACACCTGTTCACTTGAATTTTTATGTTTAAAAAATTGCCAAATATGTCGCAGGAGAGTTTTTCCAGAGAATAGAAGCGCCTTGCTCTACTCGACTCTCTCGAAGCGGCCTCAGAAATGTGGATCTCGTGCAAGTGACAACATGTAAGTGCGGGGGTATGACTTTGTCTACAACCCACTCGCTCCCGTATTAGAGAGAGAATGGATAGTGGAAAGTGAGACAAATCCGGATACCTCCTTGGACACATCCAAGAATCGTATTGAATTTCGTTCGTGAAGAGCGCGGACGATGCGCCGCTTAGCGCCCCGCAGAAACCTTGATCGCTCCTCCAAGTTGCCGCATTCCGATCGAGCACTGTCATCCTCCTAAACCGCCGTTTCGAGCAACACATACAGAGTAAGGGACTGGGAGCATGTTCAGCGAGACAGTAAACAAGAATATCCTCAATTTGAATGATGGACATATAGCATACAGCCACAGGCCAAATGGTTTCGCTGTTTATAGGAATAGTAACATGCAATTTCCGAAGTTCTTTCCTGTTACCTCACGTTTAAGGATAACTTAATTATGAATTAAGCTTTCGAATATCTCTGTCAGCACTAGGGCTCAAACACAAATATGCCATCTTTTCAATGTTAATTAAAATGCCAAATTAATTGGTTAAACAGAACTAGCCTTCTGGGATGAAAGATGAAGTGTTTCATTGCACGTTGGTGCACTGTTTGCGTGCCTCATTGTGTTATTACGAAACCGGCGAATTGATTGGCCCTAAAGATTAAATTGAATTTTCTATAAAAATGATCCTCACATTCGCATTGGTAACCTCTATTCTCGACACTGTTCTGGCTTCGGATCCACACAAGAATCCTCGTGTAAGTCGATTAGTCAATCGAGCAATAATTCGGAAAAAGCCCTGGCAAACGAGGTGACTTGTTTTGCATTCAAATTGCAACAGCTTACTTTTCTGAAACTCTCTGACATAAGGGCATACAGGAATGGATTAAGGGACGAATTCATGTACGCGAGTACCTGAAAATCTACATGTGTTTTTGCAATGTCAAGCTTGAAAACCTGGCTGCCAATTTGAAAAATGACTGCACTCTTGCCGAAACGGACAACTAGTGAATCGGGATAAGTAAGTGCTGAAAAAGTTATATTGAATTTTGATAAATATCTTGAGAATATAGAAACATTTTCAGATTAATTGCAATCCATTGTGCTTTGTTTGTAAGAGCTTACCCGAAAGAAAGAAGCATACATTGATAGGCAGCCAACTAATTGCCCACGTGATGATCACCGTAAGCACAAGTCTGGTCACCTTAATTTGAAAAAATCATAATAATACTAACTCCGGTAATGTTTCATTTTATTTCAAAACCAACATATTTCAAAACCAAGACATATTTATTATTATATATTTTTGGCATTGATTCAAATACCATTAATACCTTCCGTTTATTCTTTATGGTTTCTGGACGGGAGCGAACAGAAGATGAGACCTGTAACTTTTATGAGAATTGTTTACATATATAATTATGACTCGCAGAGATGCGATGAGGCTTTTTAAAAAGTTATTTAGCTTGTTCGTACCGAACTCGAGTTTCCTGGTCGAGGACTGTGCCACAGACGGCGCAACATAAAAGCGTAGAAGACAACCGTTATGGCCAGAGGAAGAACATAGCCGAAGAAATTGAAGGTACAGAAGTAAATCATAGTCTCAAAATATACATTTTAAATTAATTATAATCTCTATTTTGCACCTCCGTTTTGGACGCCTGCTCAGTTACAATGGATACGTATGCACAAGCAGATCTAGTCTCAATGAGAAATTCATATGTATAGATACCGTGTAGAAATGCAACAGGGATCTGAAAACAATACGTTCAAGAATCATGCAAAACAATGTTTCGTATGATAAACAGTAGTTATTAGAAAACAAAAAAATACCTGTGTTAAAGCTATGATTCCGTACATTCCACACATGATTTGAGCCGTATTTTTCGAATTTCGTATAGTCATTGATTCGACATGAAAAAGTGAAAATAGTTATTTGGTCGAATTTTAAAAAAAATACCGGATAACAAACTGCAAGGAAGCGATCGAAAGCCATGAGAGATAGTGTCCAAACAGACATGTATGCCGAGATATGCTATAATAAAAAATAACGGGCGTATATTCGATTAACAGGCGAATGTGACTATTGTATGATTTTCAGTAAATTTGACAGAAATAATATTGAATATGGCATACTTGACAGTAGTTGATCACAGAGCACATAAAATTCGGAAGAATCCAAGTGGAAGTGGCGTAGTCAAGAGCAGTAATTGGGATGCAGATAAGTAGGAACATTAAATCGGAGACTGCCAGCCCTTGGAAATATATATGTTATTACGAAATCATGAGCCCGTTCGCGAAAGCACCTGTCAAAGCTAGGCAATATCAAAAAAATGTCGATTCACTGTAAGTTATCCCCCCCCTATAAGATGTAAAAGGTATCGAAATTTTTAAACAATTTACTTATCTACTCTATTCTTACGCAAATGGCCAAGTGGAAAATAATTCTTACCAATTATGAGAGTGTTAGTCGAGTTGCGCATTTGTCTGCCGATAGCGACCATAATCTGAACGCACACCCATTTAGTTTAGAGATTTAACAAAAGGACAAACCACGAAGAAATTTCCGATTGTTCCGAGTATAATTATCGTGGCAAATATTATTGGAATGATCACACCGAGAAAGTTTTCGAATGCAATCGACTCCTCGTACAATCTGAATACATTTTGAGGTTTTTTTTGTGCATGATGATTTTTTACACCCTACACTCCACATAGATTGATATCCTGATTTTTTTGTCTACTTGAACATGACAAATCTCTGTAAATATGGCAAGATGAACCTTTCGAGTTTCACTTATCATACTAAGTCCAGATATACCCTACAAAAGTTAAAGGAAAATTCAGAGTTCATAGAAAAAGAGAAAACGAACTTATCTTCTACGTTCTCTAACTGCCTTATAAACCTTACCTTTGCAGTTCTTCGCACGATGTATCGTTCAACTCCATGCAGAAGCGATTTTTGATAGCTATGGAATAGCTGAAACGATTATTAAGCTTCTTCAGAATAATTGTCATACTTTTCGTATTGTGGGGAGGAAGTTGAAGTCGACATATCGAATGATCCCTCAATAGAATTTCCAGTTGCTCTGAAGTAATATTGTTATTGTTGCACGAAGTAATATTAACTGACATGCTGACCGGTTGTGATTCTTCCGTTGATGACGGCACCATAGTATTTCCCAGCGAGCGAGCTACAGATCGCTGCAGAAAATTACCATGTTATAACATTATATCAAATTAATCGCATTGGCATTAGCGATGTAATATAAAACATTAAATACTTTGATGTCACGATCATTTGAGATAAAAGCTTTGCGCAAAGAAATTGGGACAGGATAGGCCGACGCCGATATTCTTCTCCTCTGACTCTCCTTCTTTAAAAGCTTCATTGCCTTAGGCAGTAACTGCTCGACTGCGTATCCCCATTAAGCACCAAGACCCTCATGCTTATCAATACAGTTCCATATTATTTCACGATTGAGTATTTAAATAAAATAGCAAGTGTATGTGTGCAATTCCCCATCTACGTCAGCGCTTAGAAAAAACGAGAACAAAAGTAAATAGAAATGCAGGGAAATTTACAGTTTCAATTATTGAAAGGGGAGCTTTCGTCGTGCACCCTAGGAAGTGGTCCGCGTTTGGTTTTCCGAAAATTTATCAAGAAGGGGTAAATGTACTTATCAAGAAGGGGTAAATGAAAAAGGAATTAGCCTAAGGAGACTTGAGCGAGGGGCACAGCAATTGTCCAGCATTCATTAAATCTCGCGTTTGGTTTTCCGAAAATTTATCAAGAAGGGGTAAATGTACTTATCAAGAAGGGGAAAATGAAAAAGGAATTAGCCTAAGGAGACTTGAGCGAGGGGCACAGCAATTGTCCAGCATTCATTAAATCTCCTCGCACAACTGCCATCAGAAAGAGCGCGAGCTCATGCTATTTTTCTAGAAGTAAGGAGATCGAAGCATACGATCTAAATTGAATGAAGGAATGAGATTCTGTACAGAGAAGAGAATCCTTTCTCAAGCACCGAATGAGAAGACGTACGCAAAACACATAGACACACTAGCAGTACTCAGGTTTTCTCGCTTTGGAGAAGGCCTCGGAACGTGTTAGCCCCACTGTGCGGAAGAATCTAGTTACGTGTAAGAGAGAGAGACTCTAGAGAATAGGGGTATCTTAAGAGAAACCGATAGGAGATCGAAAAAATGAGGTCGATTTGTATGTGAGATAGATTGAGATGCATCTATCAACGAGACTTATATCAACAAACCTGTGCTTCATACAAAAAATGTTTGTACTGTTTGTTTCAAAAATTAGAAAGGTCCTCACAAAATATCTAAATATAGAATAACTAAATAACTAAGTCGCAATATATCTACAAGGTTACGAACAGGATGTACGAACAGGGTTGCGTGAGATGCCTGTGAAATCAGTGTTTCCAGCGAAAGACGGATGGCTGCACATCAATCCCTCTCAACCAGCCATCCCCAAATAAAGAGGGGATTATACATCACAGGGCTACTGTAGTCTTAGCACTATGTTCGTAATGGTATGAGGCGGGCTCGAGCGAGAGCGGTAAGAGCGGGGCGACATGCTAATGGACTTAACCCAAGATTTTGGATCAATTGGGACGCGTCATTTAATGGGATTTCAGCGCCGGTTGCAAGCTATTCTGGATTCTTTCTCTAAGCGATACGGTAGTCAAAATTCTCCGGTGTGAAGGTAACAAAAGAAAAGCTGAGTGGCGGTTGTCGAGCGAAAGAATAGGGTTAGCGTGTTGAATGAGATTTGGTTGAGTTGTTCTTCGATAAAGACAACGATGCAGAATCTTCTCTCTGATGTAGCTTTAATTACAGGCGTTTCTCCTCTTCACCCCCTCTCTCAATTCACCCCTTCCTTTCTCGTCCGAATTCGTAAACGAAACGAGGCTATGTTCGATTGCTCATTGTTTTACTTAAATTTTCCTGACAAAAACACATAAACAACACTGTCAAAATCGAATATATGGATGAGATTGTGGCATCGGTCAATATGTACTGCGAAAATAAAACTAGCTGCGGGTTTGTTATTGACGCCGCATGGAGAGGCGCTGCAGAAGATTCAGGAAATTCGAATGATTCGTCAAATTGCAAAATGGAACTGATTTATTTTGTGAAGGGAATAAATAAATATGGTTGGCAACAATAATTCAATGTAAAAGGGAAAGTAAATAGATTGTGCAGGAAAAGTATGGGGTGCATGGTTTGAGAAGGGAGGCCTTTTCTTTTTCATGCGTGTACACTCCGGCCATGTGTCTAAACTGTTCCGAACATAGCAGAAACACGAAAAAGGGAATCTAGAGATGTGCAACGGGCATGAACTTGCTCTCGATAGAGCGATCATGTTGCTCGGTAGCACGCGTGACTGATCGGGCAGAGTATCTGAAAGGCCAACTTTCTCCATCCACAAATCAAGTGATATCAAAAATCGAGACGTCTAGACGTCTAGAAGTCTAGACATACTTACCTAACTCCTGCCTGAGAGAGAATATGTTGACGACGGTCCTGAATTTATAAATATATCTTTAATTGTATAAATTACATTAATTGCAATAAATTATTATATATTAAATACTTCGTACAAACAATAGTGCGTGTAATCAAGGAACTACCTTGTCTTTCTCCAGACGCGCCTTGATGTACACTCCAGCCATGTGTCTAAACTGCTCCGAGCACAGCAGAAACACGAAAAAGGGAATGGTCGCGTTGACTGCGGACGCGAGGTTGATGGCATGATTGACCACGCACCACAGATAGTCCACCCCCTGACCACTCTGCAAAGGTAAAGGTAAATGTATATCAACGTCAGGCGAAAAAAAAGCGTAAGACAACGCTAGGTGGGACCCATTGGTTAGGCAAGCTGTTAGACCACTCTGTAAATTCATATGAGTGTTTTTCCTTATTTCTCAACTTTTGAGAAATTTTGTTGGACCATCCCAATTCCTATATATTATCGAATAGTAGGTGCGCAAGTGTGCATCTCATTTTAATTTAACGATTTTGCGTTTGAAGGGCCGTCGAAGATGTAGATGTATTTACACTCACAGTGAGAGCTGCGACGGAGTAAGTGATCACTGCTGGGCCCTCAAGCAGAAGATGCGAGAGGGTTGTTGAAACAGTCATTCGTATCACACATTTGCGACGTTGGGAAAACGTCTCTCCCATTGCCTAAAAAAATATTGGTAACCGTCCAAATTTCGAAAGAATTCAAAAAATCTAATTTTTGAAAATAATCGGGTGTTTATAATGTGTGTTCTGGAACCGTTAAAAGCAAAAAGAAATTTTTTTGATAATAAATTTATATGAGCCAGGAAGTGTTGTCAAATCGGTATTCGCGCTCTCCTCCCTTCCTCCTCTCTCATTGTACCTTCCACTCTATCCTAATTCTCCGGAGGATTAGTAACTAGCGCAAGAATTAGATGAGGGCGCAAATTCTTCGGAATCGATGTCGAAGTGATTCTCAGGCGACCGAACCCTTTTATCTGCTTTTTAAATACCTTGAGCGAAAACTGTCGGACGATGATGATGCTACATACGAGCATCGCGACCGTTGGAAGCATCACAACAGCAAACATCGTCGTCCAGTAACTTAAATTATTCAATGGATTGTTATGGATTGTGAATCTATGTGCGGATTAGCAAATTAGCAGACACTTGTAAAATTTATGGGCCATTATCTCAGTTTGAAATTTGAGCCACATTTGAAATGAAACGATTCTTTTTTTTACATTCTGGTTATTTTTTCCGTACATTGTCGTTTGAACGATGCGCATTTCCGGATCGTTGTCTGCATAGAAGAACTCCGGTGTGTACCAACACGGAACGCTCGAGTCCTCTCCCGAGTAGAATATCAACGACATAAAGGCATTGCGAACTGAAAAAAACGAACTTCTTTATGTTTCAAACACCTGGCGTATAAAGGTGTATCCAAGCCAAACGATTTTACATCGTAAGACAGCGCTAGGTGGGACACACTGGCAAAGTCAGTTGTTAGAAACACCATGCGAATGGTTTAAGCTTTGACTGGGATAATATTAACCACATGGGCGACTCACTTATTTGGACGGGGATGAGCGAGAGATTGAGGCAGCATGAGAAGAAAAACGTAATGGCCAACATAGTCCACGTCATTTTCACCTGTGAAAATTAAATCGAGTTTGAAAAGAAAAATAAATAAAAAAATTGGGAAAAAATGTCCTCACCGTGCAATATTGCCTGAATGTGAAGGGCATTATAATGCACATAACGGTTTCGATCGTAACGAGAAGCGTCAGCCTGAATATTGAATGTGCAATTTAAGGATTCCCTTTCGTCTGAGTAGGCGTACTTCATCTCCACTTTAGGCGCATAACTTATTCAGTGCGTCATCATGTCTTACCAGGTCGCCATCGTTCCAGAGATGTTAGAAATAGCCATGATGTAGGAGCGAGAATACCTGGATTAAATTAAATTCAATTGTTCATCCGCGAGGTGAAAAATGAATAGAGGTAGTATCGGTTATGTTCGTTTAATTTATTGGCGGAGGTCCGTCTTTTTGGCGAATCGGTTTGGGGGGGATTAATTACATTTTCTAGGACTATAACAAAAAAATGTTTTAAATTAATTAAAAAATTGTTTTAAAGATTTACCAGTATATGGGCTCGAACTTTGCGCTTGCCGGTTCAGTCCAAGCGTGAATGACCTCGAGCATGCGGGAATTGACAAATATCAAGTTTGCTAATGCCTAAAAAGGATACTCTCTCTCTCTCAACAACATGTTCAGTAATTAATTACTTTAGCGCGAAGGAAGTGAACCGACGAGGAGCCGTCGAAGTATGACATTCCTGAATAATTTAAAGTGAGGTTCCCTATTGGAAATTAATTTCTATTTTTTTGCACTTATTTACTTTGAGCGAACATGATTTTGCGCAAGAGCGAGAAGAGGAGGCCATAGAGTTCTCAACTAAAATCGCTCAGAGTAAAAAAAAATCGCCCTTCTAATTCGAGGCCTCGCCCCGTTATATATTTTAAGATCTCACGATAGATTAATAGAGCAAGAACATTTCCACCCGTGCAGAGAAGCATCAAAATTGGAAAGACCCATCGAAGAAGCACTGAAAGCAGAATATCAATTTAGTTGCTTTTTTTAAATGAAATTCACAAATTTCAGTAGCAGCACATGGTATGTAGTAAGTTTCCTCATTGTGAACGACTCTCGGATCTGAAAAAAAGATTATGTTTCTTTTTACCTGGAAAAAAGTCAAACTTACATCTTTCAGACTCGTTGCACTTCGGAATGTCGAGCTCAGTAAAGTTCCTCATACTACGAAGCAATCTGTGAGAGCGGATATGATAAAAATTCAAAATTTGGGGCGAAATAACAGCGAAACTCCTCTTTTTTCAACACGCATTGTTCTCTCATCCTCTTCTTACTCGATGAGGCGGCGAGAAAGGCAAAGAGGTAGTAAAGGTGCCACGTGCAGTTATATCGCATTTCAGGGGGGAAGGCAAACAAGAAACTCTTAGTTTCAAGTCCAGGACTCGCGCGCACCAAGTGAATAGTAGCTCAGAAAAGCATTTGCAAGGCAGCAAAATTATGTCAATGGGCAATATTAACTCGCACATGGCTCGACTAAGAAGTGTATCCTTTCGAATATAGAATGACGTCCCAATTCTAGATCAGATCAGGGCACTCCGCTTCAGTAAGACAGCTAGAGTGTAATCACGATAGGCCTAACACAATTTGCGAGATTGATTGGCCCGATAAAACTTCTTCCTTCAGCTATCTATTTGAGAAGGGGGATTTCATGAAAAGGCAGAAGTCCTATGGAAGGAGTGCATCGAATAAGAGGGATATCCAGAATGTTCTCTTCGTATGGAACTCTTTCCTGCTAAGCTCATATCCAAATAAGACCGCCTGAGGGCTCAGAGTCTCGTTTCAATCAGAATTCGCATATATTTGATGAGAAAATATAGTATGGGTTACGTCCGTATCCAGCAATCGATAATATTGAAGGTGAACAAAAATATAAATCTTTATTTATTAATGCCGATTGTAATGATAATTAAGCATAACCCTTTTTAGTAAACTAGTTTCGTCAACCTTATTTTGTATTGGCTATAGTTTCCCCCTCCATCTGACTCACGAAATTCTCAGCAGCCAAACTGGAGAATGCGCGAGGTGATCAACAACAGGACCATACCCCTTTATTTAGCTCAAACTCACACTGGCTTCTTGCCCTATACTCTTATAGTGTTTATACACAAGCGACAGTCATGAATAATCTTAGCTTGAAAAAAGGGTTATTGGAATTTAAATAAGTCCACGTCATAAAATATTTTGTAATATATTACACATTTATATTCCATAGGCTGATAAACGAGTGGGTATTTGAAAATATTTGAAGTGCAGGAAGCAAATGTTGTTGGCAATAATGAATCTAAGAGGCGGAACTTTTCCCTGAGTCATATTTTATGTTCTTCGATTCTGTTTTCCGCTCGCTCGCTCAGCTTCTCTCGATTCCGGTAATTTCATATGGACGAAATTGGTGTGGTTTGACTGAATGTTGCCTTGCCTCGTGCCCAGTAATATATGCCTCTGCTAACAAGCGGTTTCCTCGCTTGAATTTGTCACAGTTGAAGAAACAAGGAAACAAAATAAAGAGAAAAGTTAACACCATTTTTTACATTTCCTGAATGACACGGTACGTAGGAATATTATAATTCCACCATAATACTATAGGAGTCTTCCTTTTTAAGTGCCTTGATATGGAGTGATATTCAAAAGCAGCTTACATCATGCCCGGTATAGACACTTTTAAAAATAGTAGTAATGCCAAGTCAAGATCCGACGATATGACGTATTTTTGCGTTGGGAATTTACTCACTTTACGCAAAGATTAAGTGCAACCATAGGATGTCCATTCGATTCGCATTCACTGAAGATACTCGCAATGAGCTCCTTGGGATCGGTGATGTTGTCCATGGAAATATGCTGAATCATGAAAATATTTGTTCAGAAAAAATAATTACATACATACGAACACAAAATCAATAAAAAGCTCGATTTTATCTGGGCTGCATGTAATCAATACTAAGAAGACGTAACGCTTATGAACGGGAGGCTTGTAACATATTAAAGCGCAGGTGTAAAAGGGGAGTAGGAGGCAGAAGTAATCAGCGAGAAATGGCATGAATCGTTACTCGGAATACGTTGAGAGTGAAAAATACCTAAATAAATAAATCAGAATTAAGAACAAGAAAGTGGGAATGAGAAGGAAAGCGAGAAGAGATCTGAATAGAAAGCACCGCAACCACCGCATTAATTCCTCTCTCGTTTAATTTAAGCAGTGAGAAGCGAGAGGAAAGGAGGCGGGAAGGAAGAATAGAGATTCGTGACCCAATACAGAAGGAGAGTGCGATGATGAGACTCGCCTTCACTCCACTCTCTTTTCTCGCTCTCCTCTTGCCGATGAATGTTATTATTGTTACTATATATCTGAAAGATGGAAGGGAGGTAGTCGCATACTCATATAGATGATTGATGAGAGAAAGAGGGATTCTTTTACTAGCAATACAAAGCAAGGACTGCAGCTACATGAGAGTAGGAAGATGACCTCAGACATATTCATTTCGCTCATCTTTGGAAAAATATGAGGAGTAGAAAGAGAGGGCATAATATAGCACACTATACGGCCCATTGACCAAGAAAGTCGTTAAAAGATGAGAAGACAAAAGGATAGGCACAGGGTGAATGACCTTGGCATCCAAAAATGAGCAAATGCATACAGAGGACTGACGTAGCCTTCCCTAGGTGTGGTTCTTCAATTTTGAAAGCGTACCCGCCCCTTTCCCGGGGAGGCGTGTGGTGGTGGGTGGAATGAAAAAGTTCGTACATTCTCCCACAGATAATTTCTGATTCTGAAATGAATTTGACAGAGCTGATCCTGGAAATTTATAACAAAGAGATAAAGCCTTCAAATAGAACATAATTCAACTTTCTCTTGCTATTTTCGGCTGAGCGTAACTAGGCGTGAAACAGAAGTTGTTTAGATCAAAACAAGTTACATTTGACTTCTTTCTGGGAATTATCTATTCGGAATTGCAGGATAGGTGCCATGAAAAAATAAGGCGTATATAGAGCATGATAGATTTATCGTTTAAAATACCATTTACATGGTTCGTCTATATTTTCTACTTTCATACAGCCCAATCAAGAGACACAAGAATGAGACAAGGAACGCTCTCTCGGAAGCAGGCAATGCATCAGAAATAGTGATTGGCCTATTTCAGGTTGAATGATCTACATGCGAAAACAATGTTGATATATACAGCAATGCAGATCTTTTTGCATACATATTTTTCACGACCCTTTTCACATATTTCTGTTCTCGAACTTGGAGCGTCTCCCTTATGACGCGAATTACGAGGACACTAATGCCCAACAATCTAAAGCGTCACAACAATCTAAAGCGGAAAATCGGTGAGCGTATTGAAAGGAATACAGGCAATTTCAACCTTGAGTTTGATGTCCTAACATCCTGAAATATGAGCATGTCCAAATTACATCATCACGGATGAAATATTCCGAGGAATAGTGTAAGTGAGAGGGAAATGAGAGAATCGAGCTCTTATTAAGTGTGGTTTACAACGCGAAAAGAGAGAGAAAAGGAGAAGACTGAAAGTGGACAACAAGATGGAAACTCCTCAGGCTCTGGGGTCAAACATAACAATAAGCTTGGCTAATATCTGTCAACATTCTTGAAAACTTAGAACGTTTGCTTGTACCTATTGATATAAAAATAATTTTTAAATAAATTGACATATAAATTAACTCACCACGGCTTATTTTTGTCGTGCGCAAGACGAAGCTCTTTTCAAACGTGACCCTATCAGTAATTCGCGATAACTAGCAGGATTGAATTAACAAGTGTAATGTGATCGACCGAGTGTACAGCAGTAACTTGAGATGCCGTGAATTCCTCAACCGGTTAGCAACCTACCTTCCGTCATAGCTGTATTATTGAGGAAATGTAAGAAAATATGTGAAGGATATACCTCTTAGGCGCCTCACATTTCTTTGCTTCTCTTCTTACAAAGAAATTTTAACCTGGCGGAGAGAGAGAGACATAATTAACTGGGTTAGTTTTCTCCTTTATTTTGTGCTATTTTTCGTGAATTCGAGGGAATTCAAATGAAAAATATCATCGCGCATTTGAAGATTAACCGAGCAGGACTAGTAACCAATTAGTAAAAAGAGAGCTCATCTTGCGTTTATTATTCCTCCATCTCGAAATTAATATCGCGAGTGGGTGGTCACTAAAAGACGCATATTACTTGGAAATAGAGAAAAGGGAAAATGTTTGAGAACGAAAGACACCCAATTGCTATAAACGAATTATGTCCTCATTCTTGAAAAAAGACAAAGTCAAATTTTATATTATTAATCAATATTGCAAAAGTCCTATTTTTCATGTTGTTGCATTAACATGCATTTTAGATCATTACTACTCTAAATAACTATCAAGGATCCTCCACAGACTTTTTGAGCAACTGTCCTCCACTGGCACCGCTTTTTAAGTGGCCTTCAGTTCATGTAATTGCGGATCTTTGCGGACTAATTATCCGGCAGAGACGGATACGTCATCAAGGCACTCTGATATAAATTGAGCCTCCATGTCAATTGAGAGAACGGAACACCCTGTCATTTAGTGCTCTTGAGCAGTAATTTTTGTCGAACGAATTTAAAACAAGAAGTTTCTCTCTTTCTCATATTTTAAGAATCTTAGTAAGACCTATGACTTTTTAGTTTCAACATTCTGACTTTTTATAACGTCAAAGCATTGAATTGCAATGTGCGAATGGCCGGCAATTTTCAGATTTTTTTCAGCAGATGTCTATCCCCTTGTCAATTCTTTGCCTTACTGCCTTTTCAACCATGTTCCCCAACGTACACTCATGTGCTCCTACCGACCCCATAACTAGCCCCACAAGTGAGTTTCACTTTTTCATATTTTTCTTTCGACTGGAAAATGCATTATACCTGAATCGCAGATAAGTACCTTCGAATTCATTCGAAAAACCATATTTTTATATTGATTTTCAAATTTTCAGGACCACCTTGCTGCAGAGATGACATCTTCGACAATGCACTACCTGGAATGAACGGAAGAGCTCTCTTCGATCCCGTGCTCGTCCGATGCCCAATGGCCACTCGATTCATTTGCAGGTTCGATCGACTTATTTATTTTTTTGGATTTTGATTTTATTTTATCAATTTATCAAGAATAGGTTCTGTTGTGCATTCATGACTTCTTGTTTGTATGGGAAAAAAATTGTGGGCCATTGATGTTTATATCTCGTTGTTCATTTTAATATTTTTAAGAAAAAAAAATTGTAAAATTTTTTGCTTTTTCAGTGTGCGAGATGATCTGGTGAAGGATCCGACCATGATCATCTTGAATGGTAACACAACGATTGCGACTGGCCCGGATGGAACAAATGCGTTCGTGAATCTCACTTGTCGAGATAGCGATAAGGTCAGTTTTGTTAATTAAAAAAAAAACTTTTTCACGCATTTTCGAAAATAAAATAATTTAGATCTGGATCACCCCGGATGGACAAGTTGTGAACAAGATCGGATGTCGGAATAATCAGATGACCAAATAATTCTCTCGATATAATAGTAATAAAATATTATTCATCTGAATTATCGATAATAATTAGAATAAATTTTTTTTATCATAATATATTTGTTGAAACAATCTTGAAGCATTTTTTCGATATATGTTGCGTTAGTTGCGTTCAACGGATTTTTATCACATGTAAAATATTTCTGCTAGAACAATCATCGGATAAAACGAACTTTCCCTCGTTTTTAGGATCTTCTTCCGGAAACTGCATGCTCCAGCACGTAACCAATCAATATGTGTGAAGAATAGTTTTTTATGTAAGCAGTATTTGTTTGAGGCAATCGATTTTCTTCATCGCCATCACTTCACCTGATTTCGTTCTCAAAATGAATCATTTCAGAGCAGAAAAGCTATCACATTTCAGAGCGTCAGTGAGAAAGATTTTTGTTCCCATCTGTTGGCCGTCTTCTCATTCCATCTGCTTCTCATCTCTTAGAGAAAAAGGGAAGGGAAAAGGAGAAAATGAGTAATCAAGAGTAGTGTCCTTCTTTTTTCTCTTATGAATGGGACTAGTAGCTCTTCGCAATCCCTACATAGTGGAAATCGATCAGAAGAGAAGAGATTCTTTCTGACGGACGTCGTTGACGAGAAATCAAACGGAATCGAGAGAGTTTAGATGGCCAGTGTTAGCTACTGGAAGGGAGAGTGTGTCCCAATATGAGACAACCCGACGACTAGAGTGACTACTACTGGGGGGAAACGGAGAGAGAGAGTCTGCGTGAGAGAGGGAAAGCTCAAGCGAAATGAGAGAGAGATAGAGGGAATGAGAAAGGGAATGGAAGAGAGCGAGATGAAGCCATGGTCCTCACTGAATTTCCCTCTATTTCTCCAGTTCCCTCCTTCACGCGAACTGGAGGATTCCTTTGTCGATAAATTCGTAAAGCGCGAGAGCAAAATGTCCCCTAGGAAAGGAAGAGAGAGAGAGAGGAAGAGAAAGAGAGAACTATGAAATGAGAGGGGCTCAGAAACGCGTCAGTTGCTTGAGTGTCCAGCAGAACGAAGAGAGAAAGGAAGCTTGCGTGATGTGCTTAGTCAATTCCTTAGCAATTCCTTAATTCCTTAATCCCTTAGCATTTTATTTTTGATTATTTAACTTGCTCAGTTTGTTGCAGACATTTCCTAAGCAGTTCCGCAAACAGATTGCTAGCTGAAAACGAAGCCGAAGTTAACCCCATACCTCCCCCACAACCTGCGCGGATAATTGTAATTATTATTAACTGGCGTTGTAATCGTGTTCCGTCCCAATATTTTCGTTACTCGACAGCTGATTACAAGTGTTCTTATTTTTTTGAAAACTGCAGCTTCTTTTTCAACTTTTCCCCCGCCAATTGAGCTCGCTCCTTTTCCCGTTACCAATTGCAGACTTTCTTCTTTTTTTATGAAATATTTAAAACTTTTTTTGAAACAGCCTTCACTTTTTGAAAGTTACGAAAAAGGAAGCAGTACAGGTATCTTTCAAAAAAATTGCTCGTAAAATCGTAAAAATCGCTCTTTGATTGATAATATAATTGTAGTCTACCATGCTCGCTTTTTTAAAATATTGTAATCACTTATTTCCAGGTGAAATGAACAATGACGTTACAGAAGATGAGAAAGAAATAAAGAAAAAGCCGCCTTTGAGGACAATTCCGACGGTTAGTTATATTTTCGTTAATTATTTTCGAAGTAGGTCGAATCGAATGATGTCATATTAGTTGTTCAGAATTGCACCCGTCCAATCAGATATATTATCATTGTGCTGTGTGAATCATTGGATTTCACTGTTTATAAAACGCCCCCAGCTCTAGAAATCCTCTCGCACACTTTAAATATACACACCGGCAACTAACGCCAGTGCTAGGAGTCTTTGACCAAGAACCCAGCCATTTTTTCTGGATTGACTGAAACAACACATTTAATAGTAGATTGTTCTTTTTATCTGATACTTCACACATATTCCGAAGCAAAAAGTCTCTTGTCATCTCTATTTCTCCCCGTCGTATCAAACTTTATCGACTATGCCAAGTCGTTTCGCTTTCCTCTCTTCCAGTTTCATCTCTTCTCTGTAAAGAGCTAGGTCCCCAATTTTCTTCCGAGAGGCATCGAGTTGATTGCGCTAGTGCATTTCTTTCAATTTATCGATTTTCTCATATCTCCCAACACGTAATTCTTGAATAGCAACTCATTTTTGGATCCGAGAATGTCTTTCAAAAAGAGAAAAGTAAAGTGCTAATTACGAGAAAGATGCGTCACTATATTGAATATTCCATCTACAGCTATTTCATTTTTTTATGAATTATATTAATGTTGATTTCAGGTGACCATCAGTGAACCACCCAGCCCGGAGAAATCAAGCAGAATGGGTGACGACGGAAAGGCGGAACTTAATGGTCATTTATTACTATTCAAGTGTTATATAGAGAAAAATTGGGATTGAATTCAAGAGAGAGAGTTCTAGAGACAAAATCATAGATGACAAGAACTAGTTCGATATATAAGTATAACCGATGCCATTGAGTTATTTCTTAAATGTATTCCGTACCATTTCTCAATGAGATCTCACTGGTCAAAAATAACTGTCGATATGTGAACTCTTATCAGCTTTCATTCTCTCGTCTTTTCATTTCTCTTCCTCCCCCCGTAATGACTCACTCGTTTCCTTCTCCCGTTTATATATTGAGCTGGTTGTTTGTGAAATGGGTGCTCAGGTTCACATAGGGTAGTTACGTCGATAATTCCTCTGATCGAGAGGATTTTCGTCACTTTTTCCATTTGCGTGCTCGTAAACGCGAGTCAGCTTCTTATCAGCAGCCAATAATCTCAATAGTGCGCTCTTTTCCCTTCCTTTTCTTTCTCACATTCGGAGAAAGTGGGCGATTGTCGCTATCAGTTAGCAGGAGGGGAGAGAATGCGAGAGGGAAGAGATTGTGGGTGTGAGGAGATCCTCTTGATTGGCATTGTATGCCATTGTTCTCCCTTGCACCTGTGACATTTCATGTTAGATTAGATTAGTTCCTTTTCAAGTTTTTTATGACGAATTTGGTATTTTGACCATCGATTGTTGAATTTTTGCCTACGCATCATTTTAACTCATCTAATTCTATAAAAAATATAGTGTAGGTAATCGTTCAATTTGTTTTTGCAGGGGCATTAAACTCGCCGGAGGACAACGAGTCCATAGGAGACAGCGTTGATCAATCTCAAGTAAGTCCATCCAATGCTTTCTCTCCCTGTCCATTTCCGTTCTCGCTCTCTCTCTTTCCCTCACTTTCACGGATATTTCTCTTGTTTTCAGACTCTGCAGATTATCAACCAAGACTTGGACATGTCCACGTACTCTCTCAATCTCCTCAACGCAGATGGTTCGTCAATTTATCAGCTTCTATTTTCAATCACTCTACAATAACAGATGAGATGCCTAAATGGTAGCCATGTGCTTTAGTTAAAAAATGCAATTCTGTCACATCATGTTCGATATCATTGAAGATTCGATAGCGAATAAACGAAAGTATATAAAAGAAAGTATTCTGATTCTAACCGCTTGCAGTGGGTCCCACCTAGCGTAAAATCACTTGACGTTGATACACCTTTTAAAATTACCTTTCAGGCACTGGCCTCGCTGAGAATCTGCTTCCGACTCCGCCAGACGGCGGATACGGATGGGTGATAGTATTGGCCGCATTCATGTCCAATCTCATTGTGGACGGCATCTGTAACAGTTTCTCGGAAGTGAAGGGTTATTTTGGAGACGAATTTAAGGTGGGCGATACCTAATTTCGTTTTTTTCTCAATATTATCAAAAATAAACGATAAGCACGAAAATCACAATTACCCTGCTTCAATATGAAAATACATTCTGTAATTGCCCACTTTCGGACTTTTTGTCAATGCTTCCTCATGGGCCATTAATACATCCGAGGCCTCAAATTTCTTCCCCTCTCTTCTTCTTGCACTGCCCTTATCAGATAATAAGAGAGCGAGAGAGAGAGAGAGGAGAGTGAATAATGGAGAGCTCACCCGACTGGCGTCTGACAAGGCTTAGGGTGGATGGTGGGACGACACGGCTTATCACACCTTCAAGCCCCCCAGATAAGCACGCCCGACGCCAGGACGATTACGGGCGACATTTTCTCCCCGGTGCTTCTCTCGTACTAAACTACAACTGACTACTTAGACATAGTGAAATCAAGCATTGATTTAGAGAAACAGTTTGCGTACAGTGAGAGATCAGAAAAAAGAGTGAGGGCAGAGTGGTGTGAGGAGGCGCCGCCGGCCAGCCGAAGAGCACAGAGATAAACCCCTTGCCGGTGTATTGATGGCCCACCCGGCACTGTAAAATTGCTTGTTGCTTGGGATTCAATTTTATATTAAAAAATAACAAATGTGCTTTTCAAGACTACATCTCACATGAATCATATGTTTGCGAACAAACGGATTTACAGTCGTCTGAGACAACAACTGCTTTGATTGGATCGCTGCTCATTGCTGTGTACCTGCTCGTCGGTCCCATCGTTGGAGGTCTCGTCAATAAGTATGGATCAAGAAAGGTGAGTGATAAATTTAATTTTTCTGAGGATAAACGATGAAAAACATTCTCAATAAAATATGAGGCCATTTGCAAGACAGTCGAGTAAGAGCTGGCACACCTCAACAATCTCACTTTCAAATGGCCTCAAATATTATCCATAATAAAAAAGTGAAGTGAGGTGGGAGGAGGCCAGGTAGATCACAGGCCTCCTCCCTAATTTTCGTCAACCACGTGTGGAATAGGAATTAATCTCGCGATAATGCAGGTGGTCGTTGCTGGTTCGTGCATCTCCGGTGTTGCATTCATCCTATCGACATTTGCTTCCAACGTCTACATGTTCATGGTGATTATTACCCGCTCAACGCATCAAAGAAATGTAGTTTTGAAAAAAAAAATCAAAAATTCAAAAGCATAAATAAATACGAAAAATGTTCAACTGTAATTTTTTCCGGCCTTATAGAATATAAAGATGCTCTTTTGAGGTAATATACGGCGTGCTCGGTGGCATTGGCTTCGGAATGATTTATCTCCCGGCAATTGTTGTTGTCGGATACTATTTCGAAACGAAGAGGTGCTTTTTTCTATCCACGCATTGTAATGGAACCTAACTACAGGGCTATCGCAACTGGAATCGCAGTTGCCGGCTCCGGAGTGGGAACAATCATCATGCCCAAGTTGACGAACTATCTTGCTTTATGTGAGATATACGCTTCACAATTTAATGAGAGTGTATGATTTCAGCGGTAGGATGGCAAGGTACAGTCTACGTCTATGGCGGTCTCATTTTCATCTGTGCTCTGTTCGGTCTGCTCTATCGTCCATTGGAGGCGACTGCTGCTCCAGCTGTCTTTGATCAGACAAAGTCTGATATCGAGATGGAACAAATGAAGGTTTGTAAGGTCATCTTCGTATAAAATTGTCGCTAAAGTAACACTATCGTTAAATATCGGTAATGATCATTAAATCTAAAGCTGAATCGCTCAATCGCTAAAGATCGCCAAAGATAAATCGCTAATTAAACAAACATTTTTCTTCAAGGCAAAACTGAACCTGTCCGACTCCGAAGGAACCCCAGAGCCGGAGGAAGATCAGCCTGCAACGCAACCCCTGAGTCACAACACTAGGACGAGCGAATGGATTGGTAAGACCAATTGGGATTGCAGACCAAGTGCGCAGCAGCTTTATTAACTTGTATTTTTATATTGATCAAAGAATATAATTATCTTTCATCTGCTGCGATATTAATGATGTTCAAAAATATAAAAATATAAAACGTGAAATATTCAGATCGCAGCACGAAGCAGATCGCAGAGGACGCTGGCGTGGACGACGAGGTGAGATTGATCGATATTGGGACGATATAGACCGCACTCTAACATGTGGGCAGTGAGAAATGAGACAGAGAGCGATGAAATGAGTGAGGAAGAGAATAGCTCCTTTGGGCACTAAAGTAATGAAGTGCCCGAATTTGTTCTGCTCAACCGATTTTTATTTTCTACAATTTTCCTTTTTTAGACCATGGCAAAACTGCGATCTGCCCTCTCCGAATGCGATGAGGGTGATGGTAAGATTGAATATGCATTCACATGATCTATCAGAGCATTTATTCAGCGAAGCACCTCTCCCCGATTCTCGAAAACAAGTCTGCACTGAAAGATAGAAGTCACACCACATCGGTTAGCACTAATTTGACGTTATTCATATATATACATAAACATATGACGAGGTAACGGCATATATTTGAAGAATCCTCCACCGAACGTGAATGCTACCAGTCGCAACAGGAAACTGACGATGACCAGCATGAACTCTGAAATGCTCAGCACCACCGATCTCAAGTTGGTTTTTAATGTAATCTTTCTTATGTACTTATGCATACACTTTCTTATGAAAACCTAACGTCGACTTTCATACCAAAATTACTATATAAAATTTAAATAATACGAGTTGGTTCAGATCTCACGCGAGTTCCCGTCATAATCTCAATGGAGGACCGTCTCGAATGTCAGCCAGAAGCATTGCTCAGAGTATGTCACGACTTTCCCTGGCAAAAGGAGCTACCAGCAGTCTATCAATTGCTATGTCGGTGAGTAATATTTTTTTTGTTTGTCCTGATCACAAATATAATTAACGAAAAATTTCAGGGACTCGATCACGAAGAGTTCACAAGGCCTATGAACCGAAAGGACATTTTCTACACGGGATCAATTAGAAATCTGAAAGAATTCGAATCCGAAGGAAAGAATCTGCATGCCTACAGGTGTGTTTCCCTGATATTGAAGCATATACCAATAAATTAATTCAGAGAGTCGATGCTATCTATTCCCACTGCAGTTCTGTCGCGAGCTGCAAGCAAGCTCAGTGTTGTGAGTCCTTGAGTTTTCTTAATTTCATAGCTATTAGAAAGAATATTGGTTTAAAATTGAAGAAGAATAGAGAAACTGCTAACTTATGCAAAGGAAAGGGGAGGACTTCCTAGAATAATGCGGTTGGACTTCCTAGAATAATGCTATGTATATATTCAGGCAAATGGAGATCTTATGGAGACTGGAAACCGGTTTGGCGGTTCGCGAATGTCTCGAGTGACTGGCGGTCTTGCTCCTGAGGAAGAGTTGGATGAATTCTATGATGATAGGTCAGTCAGTTACTATAGATCAATTTGTCTGGCAGTTTTTTGCTAGATGAGGATGGTGCGGAAATATTCATAGGGTGTATTGGTTACAGCAATAACCACTAACCCTCGACATATTTGACTCGGCAAATTTCAGCAAATGCAAGTGGATTCCTCTATCGATTCGCACTGCATTCGCCGACATGATCGATCTTGAGCTACTCAAGGTATGCATATAAAACACATTGAATACGTGCTTTCGTAATCAGTATGTATTTTAACTTTTTTAGACCTTGAATTATAAGATTCCGAAAAAATCTAACATTAATCTTATAATTGAAGAATCTTCGAGATCTTAATAAGCTGAAGTACTTACTGATTACGAGAACACGTATTCACACTGTCTTATATATACAACTCAGAAAAAATAATGATCAAAAATGCCAGGACCCCGTCATGATGCTTCTCTGCATTTCAAACATTCTCGGAATGATGGGTTTCTACATCCCGTTCATGTTCCTCAAGGATCTTGCATTGGCTGATAAAATGGATGAGAGCTTGGCCGGATATCTCATTCCAATCATTGGAGTCTTCAATACTGGAGGTATATTTTTTTCTAATATTTAAATTTGATAAAAAGAAAAAGAAAACTGAATGATTCAAAATTTCATGCGATGACGTCTCAGCATATTGAAATAATTTATTAAGGCCGTATTTTCTTCGGATGGCTTGCAGATCGTGGCTATATCTCAGCTCTCGCTATTAATAATTTCTCGCTGTGCTCCTGCGGTAACACTTTCACTACTGACTACGAAAAGTGAATTTTTTAAGGAGTTCTCTGCTGCATCTGCCCTTTTTGGACATCGTTCACCGGCCTGGCCATCTATTCGGCTGTCTTCGGATTCATCATCTGTGAGAAAACAATATTATAGAATTACCGTTAACGTGCCCATTGCAGCTGCATACATTTGCCTCACTTCGATCGTTCTTTCCGATCTTCTCGGTCTTGAGAAACTGACCAACTCTTTCGGTCTTCTAGTTGTTGCTAGAGGAGTGGCATCACTTGTTGGAGCTCCGTTCGCAGGTTTGAATTGAAATTTTCGAAATCACTTCTCGTGAAATGTTTGAATTTAGAAAAAATTAAACCACGAAATTTTGAGTTGGTAGAACTAAATACATTACAAGCACGACTGAAAAAACAACTTGCAGGAATGGTATATGACATAACGAAGTCATATGGAGCTTCGTTTATTTTTGCTGGTGTGCTAATTGTCGTATCCGGAGTTATTTCTTGCTTCATTCCTTTCGTATTCCGCTGGAAGAGAAATAAGGGCGAGAATGAAGGTGAGCGGGTTCTTTTGCAATCATAATTGAATATGGAACTCATTTTTTAACCAAAAATATTTTCAGGTGACCTCGAAAAGGACGCCGATGCCGTTTCCGGAAAGCTGTCGGTTCTCACAGAAAGAAGCGAAGAGGATGAATATCAGAGAACGATTCAGGTTGACAAGAAAGTTAGCAGTTTAATGAGATAACGTATTTAGTCGCTCCGTCAGCAACATCAACTTCTAAGAGAAATTGAAGACGAGAAGAGACGAATTAACTCTTTGAATGACAAGTAATATCTTATTTGTATTAATTTCCATGTATTGTTCAATCCGGGCTATTCAATAGTGATTTTCCATTAAGAAGAGGAGCAATCGGCGAGGCAGACAATGAGAATGATCCCGAGGAAGAGACAGTCCACTCTGCTCTTCTCAAGGAGAAGAAGCCCGATGAGCCTCTCTAAACAACATTATCCTCGCCATTTACTCAACCGATGAAATCAACTCCTTCTCTCACCCCCTAGTCCGTCTATCTCAGTTGGCAGTAGCTCTTCATATCACCTAGATTCCTCAAGTACAGACCGATGCGTTGTTAAACATCTTTATTACAATTCCACTTCTATTATAGTCCACCCGCCGCTTTAACGAAACAATCCTATTTACCGCAATCGAAGCCCCATTGCTTTCAATCGTCATTTATTGTTTTTTTTTCCAGTGAATCCTGTTATTTTCTCTGTTTTATAATCAACACGTAACGTTATCTATTCGAATTAGCTGAACTTCAAATAACGCTCTGACACTGGTTTTCTTCTGTATCCGAAAGTCTATTTTTTCCTGTTGCTCCCCATAATCTTTTTTCGCGCAAAAATTCATTCTCTTTTCCATTTCCACTCCGACACAATATCTTTCACATCCAGCAAATTTTTCTCGTACTTTTATTCATTATGAATATTGTAAACATTTGCAATTATATGGAAGCGCAAAAATCTACGAAATTTTTCACCCTATGCATTCCGAGCTTCAATTGATATCTTAGAACTGATTTACGAAAATGGGCAAGATAAACTGTTTTTTGTGAACAATCTAACGCATTAGATGAGATCCATTCTCAGCATATGATGTTTGCATTACAAGCACAATTAACTATTGTGGAAAAATCGTTGATGATGTGTTAGGAATACTGAGTTGCATTTTGTCTCATCTATCCGGCCATAGAGCAAGCTTGAAACATTATTTTCTTTATTTTCAGGGCTTTCCGTAGCCAATTCAATTTCGACTACCTCCTCTTTACTCAACCGGCTCGCCTTTTCTCTATTCTGAATGCATCGCTTATCCGATTTCTCTTTTCTACTGTGTGTGGAATGAGGTGAAAAGATCCGATATGAGATTCGGCGACTCAGTTCTCTCTCACTCTCGTCCGCGTCTTAAATGTGAACAAGCCAATATGCGAAATGTCATTATCCTCTGAATCGGGAAGTTCGATTCGGGTGAAGTTGATTTTGTGCCGCTAAGTAATATGATAGGAAAGCTGCCACGCACATGATATAATGCCGCCTTTCACTTACCACTTCCTTCTAGTTCCTGAAGTTATATTTTTAAGTTATATTTTTTAAACAATATTAAAGAACGGTGATTGTTGTGCAAGCTTTAGATACAGTATATTTTGGACGGTAAATGTTTTTTTATTATCTTTTGTCCACGACCGATTCATGAGATGCCTCTGTGGTCGTTCACACCTTTCCGGAAGCTCTTCAACCAATCCCCTCCTCCCCCTCCTTCATTTCGCTCGATGACACATTGCTTTCTTCGTTCCGTGTGTGATGCCGCAAACAATATTGCATGTTCCCGGCTGTCTCACTTCACAAATACTAGTAAGTAATAATTAGCGGGAGTGGAGGCGAAGCGAAAAGCGAAGCTCTCGCGAGTCTTCAGTTCTTTCATTTTTTTCCAATTAACTCCTGGTTAATAGCAAATTTGCTTAGGCTTCTAAAAGAGGAGACTTGTTGTCCATAGTTGCCTGTCTGAGAACTGTGTTACCCTCAGCACTCATTCTTATTACAAAGGAGAAGAGATGCTCTCCAATGCTATTTCCTTCAACGTTCAGAAGCTTTGAGATAATTCGTGAAATGAGAGATTGAAATGTCAATCCCACATCAATCTATCAATTCTGTGTACTCTCGCTCGCTCCTACACTCTGGGGCATATTAACCAAGAGCTTGGCTTCTTTTACTTTTCCGCTTCCTTGTCGGTTATGAAGGCCCTTTTAAACTTTTTTTGTTCTGGTGAACAATTTGTCCTGCTTCGTAATTTAATCTGGGTATAATGCAATTATAGTTAACCAGTAACCACAGTTGCCTGATTCATTTCGGCATACTTTTCATATTTGATATTGTAGATGATCTATAATACACCTCCTCCTAAGTGTCGTTCGCTTCTTAATATAAATGAGAAAGACTCGTTTGGTGGGGGGAAGAAGACCCTCTCGATTCTCTCCTTCCTTCTCCTCCTCGTTTTCGTCAAGAACTCGAGTCTGCTCTTCTCTCTCCATCTCTTACTCGATTCTCTGTGTCAGATTGAATATCGCCCTAAATTTTGTGATTGTGTTTCGGCCTCCTCGCAAGACGCGCCTTTTCTTCACAACTTAGTAGAGATTGCCGAATATCTAAAGCGACAGAGCAAAGACGCTGCTGCGCCTATTTTTTCTGCATTTATTGAAAGGAAGTCTAGGAGAGAGCTCGCAAGTACCTCTATTTCACCGTCTTATTGTTTTTATTATATTTTATGTGGTCACCAACAACTTCACGAAGTTTGTTAAACAAAATTACGCCATTATCATAAACTAAGATTTGATCTCTGCGCTTTCTTTGCCCGTCTGTATTCGATTCATTTCACATGATCTACGAAATCTTGTGCACACTTCCCGTGAACAGCAAAGGGTGGAGTCTCATTATGACACAATGAGCATATATGTTATTTGTTAACTAGCGATTATTTTATAAGTGGAAATGCTTATGAATTGCGATTCTGTGTTCCTCTTTCTTTGTTTTTATCGTCCTTCATTATTATTTTTCCCGTTTTTTTCTCTCAACGTCTTCTTTTCTCATCTTATTCAACTTTTTGCAACTACTTCGAATGCGATAGAGCTTGGTATCTTGGATTACAAAATTATTGCCTGATTCTTCCGCCTTTTTTCAAATCTACGAGATATCGTCAGGATAATACCAATTTGATGAATGCCTTTAGCTGGGACAGTATCCTCATCAGCCAACTCTTCACCCAATAAATTGGTCGAATGCGTCTTCTGGAGATCCGATGAATGACAATGGATATCGTGGTTAGCTATCTTTTTATTTCAATTTCCTTTTCACTAAACGAAAATTCATATTTCTATTTTTTCATATTTCTATAATTTTGTATTTTTTAAAATTCGATTGGATTTCGTATTAGTAAGCTAGTTATGCGCATCAGTTCTGCCCATATCTGACTTTGACTTCGAACTACTAATCGTGTCTTCTCATCTTTCTCATGTGTGAGTGTGTTAGATGAAGTCTCAAACGCGCTTTCGAGATTGGATGTATCCTCACACATGAGGGGGCTTCTTTCCGAGGGCGCGAGATGTCAGTGTAGCCACTACTTGCGTGACTCGATGACAAGTAGGGGGAGTGACTGTGAAGGAGGGAGCAGTGACGAGCGAATGCCCGCATGTTCACCTTAGTTAAAAGCTGGTTAATGGGCCGACTGAAGGAAGAGAAGAGAGAGAGAGAGAGAAGAAAACGACGGAGTGGGGCAAGCAGGAAACATTAGTAGGAAGGAGGAGGAGGGGGACTCTCGACGACTCCTTTCCGGGACACTCACTCCTCCCCCTTCCCCCGTCGACTCCTCCTGTCGACATACACGCGCATCTACAAGTGAATCAACTCCGCTCACAGTTTTTAGTCATGCTTATCCACCTTATTGTTATGCACTGAGCAATGCAACGGTGCCGAGATGGCTTGGGGCTCGATTTTGTACATTCAGGTCAGTTGAATTTCCACTACGGCAGATATCCTTCCCTCCCAATCCGCCCGAAACGACAACAACTTGTATGAGTAGCTCACAGTGCTGTGTATTATTGGGTGGCTGACGAATATCCCCCGCACACATACCATAGCTCCCTCCTGGGCACTCAACTCTAAGCCATGCAAAAAAAAATCTTGCAATTTCCTCTCTGAGCAATATTCTCGATTTTCAGCTGATTCTGAGTTAATAATTTATGATCTCTCCTCTACCTCTCGCCTCTCTCCTGAAATTGTTACCTGAATATATTATGGAGGCGCGCCCCTCCTCTTCGCACGCATACTTCTTCTGCTGCCTGATCTCGCTTTCTTCCTTCCAGTTAACTAACGCATAGGGAGGACTAACGCCCAGGACTAACGCGCATAGGAACTTCATTAAACTCGTTAAGCATTGTCGAAAAGCTCGCATAAGTTAAGCATAGCTACACAATGCAATTTTCTTTTTTTAATGATAATTATTCTAATTTCAGGCAGCATTGGAAGGTACACTGATACGATCGCAGAGGGAGTAAGTCCATCATGATGTTCTAGTTAATGATTTGTGTTGTAAATAATTTCAAAAATTATAGATCTTCGGAGACGACTCTGGCTCCGTCGTCTATAACTTCGACTACCGGTTCAACTGCACAGATAGATAACACGCTCTGTCTCGATATAAAAGATGTATTCATCGCTCTCTTTCTGGTGAGATAGCTTGAGAGACAATCCAGACTCGTTGACGCTCTTTTTCTCTCCTAGAGAGTTGTTTTCGTTTGAAATTTCGTTCGCCTGTGCGAGCGTGCGCTCGAATGAAACACGATAGTGTTGTGACTCGTAGCAACAGACTCTTCGATGACAGCTCCGATATTTCAGCCATGGAATATAGAACAGGGATGGAGAATTAATCATGCTCATAATCATTTATTCGCAATTCAAGGCAAGGGCCCGGCGAATAATGCCATTCTTCCACTCTAGAGGATGTTCTCTGTAGGACATTAGAGGACATTTAGGAGAAGGGATTTAGGATTAGATGGAGAATTAATGATTTAGCCTTCGACGCGCTTATGCGTCTGACAAGTATCGGTGCATTGGGAAAGAGCTTTCTCAGCGATTGGAAAAGCCTGTATAATGTTTTCAGTGGTTTCTGTCCTGTTGAAAGATGCATTTTGTGCTTAAGATTATGCTCAACTGGCAGATCATCTTTTTATTTGGTGGAAATTCATTCAGACCGCAGTCCAGGACACGAATAACGCT
This sequence comes from Pristionchus exspectatus, assembly GCA_911812115.1. Classification (NCBI taxonomy): domain Eukaryota; kingdom Metazoa; phylum Nematoda; class Chromadorea; order Rhabditida; family Neodiplogasteridae; genus Pristionchus; species Pristionchus exspectatus. The sequence goes on along the minus strand of OU461583.1, from coordinate 30,365,199 downwards.
CTCTCTCTCATTTCCTGTGCACATAATCGAGAGACAGAGCACGAACGAAATAGGGGGGAAGTAGTCGAAAAGGCGATTTTTTATTGTCACGGAACTCTTCACTCATTCCTTTGCAACTACAATTCCAATCAGATCTTATGGCCGCTGAAAAAGTCAAAATCAAATTTGTATTTCAGGTTCTTCTTATCTTGCTCACTATATTTGGTAATATTCTCGTCGTGCTTTCGGTCTTCATGTATAAAAGAATGAGGACATTTACAAACATCCTGCTAACGTCACTTGCCACTGCTGGTTAGTTTTGTGAAATTCGGAAAAACTAATAAAAGTGGCAAATTGTGAATATTATTCGATCTCTCACCTTTCTCAAAAAAAACCAACTGTATCTCTGTATCTGCTTTGTTTCTATACAGGAAATTCTTCAAAAGTTAGAAAGAAGAATGGAATGTAAAATGCAAAAAATATATAAATTTTGACAACCTAATTTAGTTTGAACCCTCAACTTTTGTTCGAGTAGGCGCTCATTTTTGAAGTAAGCAGTTTCTAACAACATGTTTGAATATTCCATTTATTAAGATTTCAAATTAGTCTCATCGATCTCATTTTAGTGTTTCTCCTTCTGCATCAATGTAAATGCGTTGATGGGCATGAATATCAGATTGAGGGGAAGGAAGGAGAGATAGAGAGAGAAATGAGTATATAGTGAACCAAGGGCGACTAAGTTTTTCAAAGAAATTTTTAAAGACTTATATGTTTTTGAGAATTTTTATTGATTCGATTAAAAATTAGTTCCGGCTATCTTTTCCAGATTTACTCGTGGGTCTCATCGTAATGCCTATATCACTTCTTGATCTCCTTCATCAGCACAACTGGCCATTTTGTAAGCTCTAGTTCTTCGATTTTTGTGAAAATGTTTTTTTTTCCAAATTTCTATACTTTTCTTCTGGAGTTCCTGAAGGGCTTCGCCTTCTAATGAACGGACTCTCGAAGAGAGAACGCACTTTCGCCCCATTTCAGGGAAATGGTTGTGCTCCGCATGGGCTACAATCGACGTACTTCTTTGCACGGCGTCTATTCTTAACCTGTGCGTGATCTCACTCGATCGATACTTTGCGATAACCTCTCCACTCAAGTATCCTAGAACTAGGTAAGTCAGAGCATAAAAAGCGATAAATCAAATTCGAATTATTCAGAAGTCGCAAAATGGCAGCTGGACTGCTCTCAGCCGTATGGTTGCTTTCATTCATCGTTTGCTCTCCGCCGCTTTTCGTTCAAGGATGGGGCCATACCCGTTAGTTTCAAGAACTAAGATGCACTTGTCTTCTTGCAAATTCGTTGTGGTTCATCGTAGAAATAATTATTTCATATCGAATAAGTGAAAACACAGAAGGGACAATATCTATACTTATATGGACTGTCCCTTCTGAAATTAATGTGTGACTCTATTCAGCCGATGATCCGCCAGCTTCACAAAGAGAGTCCCATATTACTTGCTCTTATTCAATGAGCAAGCCGTATCGATTGTACTCCGCTTCTGGCAGCTTCTACCTTCCGCTTTTGGTGAGTTTCTCTGGTGCAACATTTCACCATCTTAGAACATTTTAAATTTACTTCACTTTTCTCTTTATCCTGAATCAGGCAATTTGCTAACTAAATGAAACATCATTGGGGAGGGGATCGTAAAGAGCTATGGAGGGTCAGAGTTATGTGATCGAATCTGTTTCAGGTTATGCTATTGGTCTACTTCAAAATATTCCGAGTCGCTTCGGAGAGAGAGGCGCTCATGCGCCAATCAGTTGGCACTGGCACTTGCCGACTTTCCAATCGAATCGTCAAAACACAAGCGAAGAACAACCGCCGAAATCCGAGGTATGCTATAATTTTCCGTTTACAAATGATCAAATTCGATCAGGTGCGCGAGTGCTCCAATGAATCGAAATCGGATGGCTGAAGGCACTCGACCAAACTATTCAGTCCGACCGCTCAACAACAACAAGTAAAAGAGAATGACAAAAGAATGGTTAAGATTAAATATTCAATTCAGACAACACGTCAACGTTCGCCGACTGGATTCGAGAATCGATTCGTCCGAGGCGGAAGACGTGGCCGCTAATGATAGGCAAGTAATTATGGCTTGTACATATCGGGCGCTTGCACAAGCGGTAACCAGCCACTGGTCGTCCCGGGATAGGCTCAAGTTGCTAATCGACGATTGGCTGGCTTGCCCGCCCTAGCGAGGATAACCACCTTTTCCTTTTACATATCGCTAGTGTAATAAAACAAGAATGAATCACCAAAAAATATTGGGATAGGTTGCGAAAAAGTCATCCGTGGGGTAGGTACGTTCTCTCGTGAAAGGTCTCTTAAACATTATGCAAAACTGGGCATTTGCAGTCAAGACTTCTCTACGTTCGATCGCGTATCAGGCAGCAATGGGGGAATGGCGTCCCCGAAGAGACAGGACACAATCGATGTAGTCATGTCCCCTGACGCTCCCGATGGAAGTTCGAGAAGCATGGAGCGAGAATGTCACTCATTGGCCGATTTGGCAGAGAAATCAACGGTTAGTTTAAAAAAATTCTTTTTATATAAATGAGACTCCTTGGCTTGTGTGACAGTCGTAGGATAAGTTTATGCTCGAATATGGGGAAGGGGAGCAACAAAAAAGAGAGTCTGTCTATATTTTTGTGAATGAAATCTCCTGCAGATCAACTCGACTGCGAAAAGGAAGAACACGGAGATTCAATCATCAATCAATGAGGAGGTCGAGACGAGAAGCAACGGGAAGGGCGGTCGTTCCTCCACAACGTCGAGAAAATCTCAGCTTAATTCTAGCTCGAGGCTTCAACCACAAAATCTAATGGCTAAGGTAGGAATATTGTTGTTTCGAAAATGAACGATCAGAGTTGTGTATTAATTTGAAGAGAAGTAAAATAGTACCAGGAATCTGAAAATTTTCTTTTTTTATCTTATAATTACAGTAGTTACAAATAGAACTCCTGCAGATTCGTGTGCCATGAATAGGGAGAGAAACTTACTATGGATGTTGATAAAGGCTTTACAGCTGACCAAACAGCTGGCCTTACCAGTGGGTCCCACCTAACGTTGTCTTACGACAGTAAAATCCCGTTGACGTGGATACACCCCATTATCCCTTGATTAAGGCACACGACCACTACCAGATGTGTGGGCCGGGCAAGGCGGCGAGAGGATCCAAGGAGAAGATGGTATATTTGAGAGAGCGGAAAGCGCTCAAGACCATCGGTATCGTCGTTTTGGGTGAGTGAGATGATAACAGGACGAAAAATGCGAGATACAGTTCCATTTTTTATTCTAACAGTTACAAAATAAACTTACATAAGAACATTGACAATGTGCAGCATGACGAAAAAGCTCAACATAGTATCAGTCCTAACTGAGTTTCAAAAAAATAGTAGATGAGAAGTAGCAGTTGGTCTATTCTTTCTTTTGCCAATCGATGAGTGTCTTTAGACTCTATTCTGCAATGTGCGATTTCCCGACATGCGAAACGGAAATGTGAAGAGTGCGAAGAGTAGATGTATGGATTCCGAGAGAGAGAAGGAAATCAGACCTGAAATTCGCCAAGAAGCCCCGTAGAAACGCTGTGTAGAGTGAAATATGACGTGCAAAAGCAATTCTATAGAGTCAAAATATATAAGAATATAATACAAACCCATAAAAATCAGAAAAGTAAATTCCTGTTAGCCGAGACAAAAAATATTCACAACTATGTCTTGGTATATGGCACCAAGGTTGAGAAAAATTGGGTATATATTACTTTTTTAAAACAATATTGCAGGTTTCATCATATGTTGGATGCCATTCTTCATATATTACATGCTCGAACCATTTTCCATTATCCCCAAACATTTGGAAGTGATCGGCGATTTTTTCCTCTGGCTTGGATATTCGAATTCGGTGCGCTCGATATTTTCTATATTCATGATTTCATTTTGTAACATTTCCGAATTTCAGGTTCTCAATCCGATCATCTACACTATGTACAACGGCGATTTTCGGCGGTGCTTTCGAGATCTACTCTCCTTTGGTTGCATTCAGCACCACCGGAGAACGATGTCAGTGAAGAAACTTCATCAACAAAGCACAATCTTCTGAGCTCTTCCACTATTGAAAGGGATTTATCAATCAGTCTGTTCCTTAATTGTCCTTTCAATCCTCAGGAGTAAGTATTCCACCCATATTGGTTTCGTTCCCCAACCTGTTCAAATCATATCAAAACTTACCAATAAATCACTAAATACCACTTTCGACACTGATAAATAATAGAAGTGCTGCGAATTCGGCCAAAACCAATAGGGAGATACAGATTTTGTGAATATGTTTGACAATTTCCATAATTACTGCTAATCCAATTTCCAACACCCTTTCTCGTTTTGTAAACTGGCAATTAAGACGAGCGAGATCTGTATCGGTATCAACCAATTTCGAACCTCTGCCGGACGGCCGAGCACACAAAGTCTATCGCTTTTGTATAAAAATTAGAGGTTAAGTAAAGGGAACAATATTCATTCGCGATTGTTTTTTTCGCGTGCGGTCATAAGACAACGTAATTAGCGATCCATCGTTTTATGCTATCTTAGCTTCCGCTGCCGAGGTTAATACCACGTTACCGACAACGGAAGGAAAGAGGGCTTTGGTTTTTGTCTAGGCGGAAATTAAACTCGGCACTCTTCGAATAATGTTAGCCGATTTTTTCGATTTGCCTGCCCGAATTAGCTGCACTAAATAACAGTTTGTTTGGGTCCGTCATGCGATCTCATGGGCTATTACAATGCACTTAACTTCATCATATTTATGAAATATTGTCTCTAAATTATTATAACAAATAACAATCACCACTAACATGTTCAGAATTTCGGTGTTCTATGGACAATAAATATCTTCGAAGTTGTCGAATGTAAACAAAGAACAATGTGCTCTCCTAATCCAAATTTCTTCCTTCTCAAGCAGACAAATGCAGATGTCTCAGACAGATGGTCAGGATTGACCCATCCCTCCCCCCATCCTTGTCTCCTCACTATTGCGCACTCTCTAACCCAATCCACCCTCTCCTCCCGCTCTCCCCCACCATCCCTAATCGATGGTCACTTTCCTTGCGTGCCCTTCTCATTTCCTAATCTCTCTTCTCCCTCTTATGCTCACTTGTTCTTCCCAACGATGTTCCTCTCCGCTCTCCTTTATTTATCAAACAGATCATACTTCACGTTATCCTCGCGGATTGTAAAATGTGCATTTTTAACGTTTTCTAAGATTGTTATCAAAATTCCTTAAAACATTTAATTACAATTATTGTTGACCTCCTTCTGATTTTAATCCTTAAAAGGCCTTCCTCCGAGTATGTATCATTCCTTTAAGTTGAGTTGATCAGCCCTTGTGATATGGCCCCTGTATTTCTTTTTTTTGTGAGAATGTGCCCCTCAATAGCAATAAAATTGACCTTGTGCCTCTCTCCTTGCATCAGTATAACAATGGGATAGCGTGTGTGTGTGTTTGCGTGCGTGCGTTAACCTTGGCTCTAATTCCATCCTAGATTTTTGAACGACATATCTACTTGATTTGTCTTTTATTATATCAAGTCTCACTCGAATGCCCCTCTTCTCTTCCTATCGCAGCCTCTCCTTCGCTTCTCTCTTTGTCATCTTTCCTTTCGGCTCTTTTGGCGGTTTCGCCTTTAGGAAACAAGCGAGAGTCTGTTTGTTGTTTCATCGCCCTCTCTCTCTCAATCTCCTTCTCTCTAATCTCTGTTCTTATGATATATTCCGCCCACGATTAGGCTCTTTTTTATATTTTCTTTTCTGATAAACGAACGGGGCTTTTTGCTACAAAGCTGGAACAAATGAATAATTTTTTGAAAAATCTCTATATCCTTTCCTATCGTTTGTCTCTTCTTCCAGCAAGAAACAATTTTCCCCGATGTGTCATTTTTGCATCGAGCTCTCTGCCATATCTTCTATTTGTTTATCATATTTACCCTGGAGGGGCTCCGATTGTTCGCTAACTTTTTCTCCATCTCGCATCGATGGATGGTTTACTGATTTGCTTTATTCAGGTTGATCTTTTTAGGAGAGAAGCTGTATGGAGCTGAAAGTGTGGGTGGACAACGCCGAGAGGAGTATTAGCGGTGTATCTGAAAGTAATTTTATTTAACCTATTATTGACTCGATATCCTTTGTGTGATTTTTTTCTTTCTTAGTAATACGCTCTCCAACGGACAGTATTCCGAACGATATTAGGACGTCTATTATATGAATAAATATATTTACGTCAGATACGACATGCACCCAATTGATATACGCCCTAGCACACGCAACAGGACAGAAGGGAAAGTTTGTCATGGTCGAGATTGTTCGAGGAAAGGTTTGTATTTCTTTTTTGCTCACTCAGAAAGAGACGAATCTATTAGAAGACAAACAACTCTCGTTTTTGTGAAAATTCGATCTGCAATTAATTTGAATCGGTTTTTTATTATTTGTAATAAAAAAACGCAACATATTCGTTCAAGTTAGGATTCAAAGCACCCCTCATCCTTTTTAGAATACCATTGAATCTCTTATCGCTCCACTAGATCAAACGAGCCACGTCTCACCCTCCTCTCTCTATCTCATCGTTGTATGCCCAATCAATACCGGACGCTCATAATATGTCCTTGTTCACTTACAATTCCATTTCATAAATGTGATAGTGAAAACATATAGACAATGTGAATACAAGTGTTCGAAATCTGTAAGCACTTCAGAGCATTTGGACCCTGAAGATATGGAATTTATTTTTTTTCGGAAGTGAAGTACTTTATGCTCTAAATACGCTACTTACTGATTTCGAACACTTGTATTCACTCCGACTTATTTGTACCTTATCAGTCGTTTCTCAATATAAATAATTTGAGGAGCGAAGTCTCTCTCCATCTGATCGTCCGGTCGAGATGCTCAGAAAAATGGAGCGAAATGGAGTGAAGGGAGAAGTCACATACATGCTCAGACGAGTCGAGGGAGACTCCGAGAGTTTCAATGACGATGAGACAAAGTCTAACTCAGGTATTTGCACAAGTTACCTCTTGTTTTCACGTCCGAACTGTTGAATAGCAAAAGCTAAATGGATATCCTATCTGAAAAGAACAATCAATATCTTATTGGTGCTTACTGAATCATTGGTGAAGAATGATGATTCATTTCAGTGCCCCTGGAACGGTCGAGTCACGGCTACAACAACAGGGAGTGCTCGTCTTCTTCTATCAATTCAGTAAATCTACCGTGTTAGTTTGTCATAGATTTAAATTTGAAATGTTATTCTGATCCACTATAAATTAAGTTGTGCATACAACAATTGACAAAAAATTTTGCTGATAACTTTTGAGAGGTAGTGAAGTTCTAGGAAATTGCTTGTGACTGTTTACGGATTTTTTTCCTTTGAGATAGTTCTTCAGTTAATTTGCTCGCCACCTTTAAAAAATAAACTGTTTTTTTAAAGATATGCCTCGAAACGGCGCAATTCACGAAAATCATACATCAACGTCGAGTCTGCCTGCCTACTCTGATGCTTCTTTACAGAGACGAAGACCTCCGCCGCCTGGTAACATTATTAATATTCTTTGATGAAAACACCAAAACTATTGGGATGTGTTGCTGAAATATCATCCGTGTCCCCATCCCAAAAGCTACGCTTTATAGTAGAAGGTCTCTTAACAATTATGTGAATTTAAAATCAGATAATAATAGAGACTATGTGAGAAAATTTCGATACTGCCATATAATAGTTTTTTTTGCATGTGCTAAAAAGGCCCTAGGGTGAATCTTTTCGCTTACCACTCGATAATCGTCCTAAGGAAGTCGTATCTATAACACGTATCTATGCAAATACAACTTTTTTCAGATTATAATTCGACCATGGAGCGGAAAATGGCGGGCATCGTGCGTATATCTGATGCCCCGAGAGCTGTGTCTTACGAGGAGTCACCGAATATAGCCGAACTGCATCTGTCCCAGAAGGATTTACTCAATCTAATTCAGAAGCAGGAGTAAGCCATCTTCTTTTACATAAAAATTTACATAAAAATCAACTTTAATTGGTAAATATTTTAGTGCTATTCTGGACGAACAGCGAAGTCGGCTGAAAATCGCGGATCTAAATCTTCACTCTGAACTCGAACGGGAGTACATGCAATTGGATGCTCAGCAGGTATGAGTTGAGATACTAAATCAGTAATAGTTGAGTAACTCCATTCCCTCTATCAATCTGAAAAGGTTTTTATCGTGTTGAGTATGTCGCGATTCTTGACCCGAGATCAGAAAAAGCGACTTCAGACTTGGTATTACGAAACAAATTTTTAAGCTAATCTAATTGCATTATTACACTCTTTTTTTAAAATCTATCAGCAATACGCAACTCGACCGTGACAATGAAAACACTTCCTGACACAATGATTCACGCTTTATAACGGAAATTTTTTTCAAGCTCTCAACTTTCATTGTGTATTCAGAAAAATCTGAAGAGTGTTCTGGATTCACGTCGTCGAGTCGATCACGGTAGGCAATACGAGGAAGAGACACTGCGACATAGACAGCTACGGGCCAAGGTGTTATCGACCCACGAGAAACTGAGTCTCATTAATGAGTGAGTTGTTATATTCAACGGATTTCTTCTGATAAAACGGTCGGGGAAATGAAAATGTGATGAACCAACTATTTACATTTCAGATCTCGCACGATGCTTTCAGAACAAGAGAGCAACCTTTGGCAGCAAATACACGATCTTTCGAATGAAGATACAACTCTATTCAACACACCTCATGGAACTGCATTTCCTTTCGCTAAGAATAATGCTCATTTAACCCAATTTCACTCTGCCATTTGAGAAACGCATAAGCATTGCCATTATTCTTTTTGTAACATGTCTTTTCACGTACACATGGCATTTTCTGATGCTCAATTATCTTTCCACGAGTTCCCACTTGCCGGTCCGAATAAATCCTCCGCTTTTATCTCTGTTTCTCATCATCGCAACTCTAAGGCATAAATTTATCCAACGATATAGCAGAGAAGCACATACAATTGTGTGACATGCGGCATACTAGTAGCGGAACGTACGATTGTGGACTATGGTTTGCTTGCTGTTTGTGATCTATATATGGTATGAGTAAGGCTATATATGAGTGTATCTTATATGAGCGAGCGATTCTTAGGATGCATTGAAGTAGACAAGCCTTCATGGAAATTTAGCGAAAGTACAAGATATTTTTGTGGGCAGTGAATATCGAAGGAGTAGTGGCAGTAGAAAGAGCTTAGGAGTGGGATGAGCGCTGAATGTGAGTCGCACGCTCCTGAAATGAATTATATTTTTAAAAACTAAAAAACTGAATCGTATTTATATTAGCAGTTATAGTAGTATTCAATGAGTCCGATTCAGACCAACTGAATACTGCCCTCCACCCCCTCCTCTGGCTAAATTGAATCCGTCTAATTGAATACTATAACTATGATTGACCTCTCCGGCAGCATTGAAGAGGATGGTGTGCACGTTGTGGCCTGTGCCCCACGAGTCTTCGGAATCGATAACGAGTGTCTCGGGAGGAGAGTTGATGCCATGCCCGTGTGCGAACACCTGAGATTTTCAGATTAAACCTGATATATTTAGCCTTCATGGAAATTTAGCGATAGTACAAGACAATTTTGTGAGCAGTCAATATCGAAAGGAGAAGTGATGGGAAGTGCTTAAGATTGAAATATGATATAAAGTTCTTAGATCATTAAAAAATCATACCTATGTTTTGTTTGCTTGATGTTTGTGATCTACAGGGAGTTTGTATATGAGAGTAAGTTCTTAGACCACTAAGAATACCATACCTTAACGTTCTTTCCGGGTCTGAGCACGAAATCGGCGGGGAAGGTAAAGACAATCTCCTTCTTGCCATCGATCTTCCTCTTCAGTTTCCAGTCTCCAATCGGCTCGTCCTTCGAACGGTGAGTGTTCTCGATCACCACGAACTTTCCATCGGGGGAAGTCTCCTGTTTGATAGATTAAGGTTAAAGTAAAGCCAAGGTTAAGGTTAAGGTAAAGCCATCCCGATAATCAAGGCACTTTCGTCCTGCGGGAGGTCACTGCTAGGCCAGTGATTATGATATAGTCGTTGAAATAATCGTTGATACTTACGTGAATCGACACATTTCCCTTGGCGGAGCGCTGGAAGCTGGTGCGGGTCGCAGTCTCTCCCTTGAGTACGCGCATACTCTCTGCAAATTGAAGATAAAGGTAAAGGTCACTCCGTACTCAAGGCCCACAAAGTCCTGCGGGAGCCCACTGCTAGGCCAGTGACTATTAAAAAAATCACTCAAAAAATCACAAAAAAACTGATGACTATTTATTTGTAACGATTATTCACAAATCGAAATATAAACTCGCTTCATTAGTAATTATACCATCTATTCCATCAGTTATACATCATAATCAGTTATAATCATAAGTTTCACAATTATACCATCAGTGCGGATAAATTATTGTATATACTAGTACTTACCGTGCTCATCCGACTGCGAGATTCCGTGCGTTTTAACGACCTGTTCAACGAGATGACGAAGTCCCGCGCGATTCTCCTCACCCTCGAGCATCTTACGGTAGATGGCAATCTCCGCGTCCAGGGTCTGCAATGTAAGGTAAGTGATAAGGTCTTAATCATTAATTAAGGTCTTTCTTAGCAACGATTAAGGTCAAGAGTAAGGCAAAGGTAAAGGTGTATCCACATCCAGCGATTTTACAGGCGTAAAATAACGCTGGTAAGGCAAGCTGTTATACAATTAGGGTCTGCAAAACACTAATTGAATTCCAATAATAAAAACAAAGAGTTTTGACTGCTCTGTTTCATTAAAATTCAAGGCATATAAGAAGATCCAGCTCACCTGTTTCGTATCAAGCAGCATCTGGAGCTCCACCATCAGTGCTTGGCACTCCTCTCTCATCTTTCTGATGGATGCATCGCGGTCGTTAAGCGCAGCCTCGTACGATCTGCAGAGACATTTTTTTAAATTTAAGTTTTTAAAATTTATTCCGATTATTTGATACCTCTGATCGTCCTCCAGCTGATAGTTCAGCTCCTGAGTCTGCTTTTCGAGAAGAGCGTTCTATAAAAAAAGGTAAAGGTAAAGGTGTATCCTCGTCAAGCGATTTTACAGCCGTGAGACAACGCTAGGTTTACAGTAGTAAGGCCCACTGGTAAGGCCAGCTGTTCTATAAAATATACAATCAAAAATTCAACCAATGATGTAGCAGTCCTTCAATACACTCCCACAACGTACTCTGCCCTCAAGATCAGCGAGTTTTCCTCTAAGGTCAGATAGCTGCGTGCGGAGTCTTCTGATCTCTTCCTTCTGGTATCCGTGCTCCATCGTCTGGCGATTCGAAGCGGTCTGAATGGAAGTGGTGAATATGATATTTATATTTCTGCTCGTTACCGCAATCTCCTGGACCTTGAGCTTGTACCACGATTCGATGTCGGTGCGGTTGGTGTTCATGCGCTGGAATATCGTAATACATCAATCAATCAATCAAATTATCCTGTCTGGCAGTGGTTGCTAGATGTGGATGGGGCGTAATACATACACATTTACATACATATTGATCCTGAAATCTGCCTGCAGGAGCAAACATCATGGGGGGGATCTTCTTTACGTTGTCGATGGTAAGACAAACTCTGTCTGAGGATATTCGCACCTGATCATACTCCTGGCGGATGTCTCTGATGGCAGAGGCGAGTTCGTTCTTGAAGAACTCGCGATTCTCAGGGGTCGTATCGCGAGAGACCATCGATTGAAGCTCCCTAAGATACATGAAGTGAATAATTCCGACTTTCGCAACTAACTTGATCTCCTGATCGTGCACTCTTCTGACGAAGTCGATCTCTTCAAGCAGAGTCTGCACCTGGTTCTGGTGATCGATGCGATTGAGCGTCTCTTGGTCGAGCTCCTGAAATTCTGCCTTTGATACCTCTGCTGCTCGTAAAGATAACATTGCTTCCACAATTTTACAGTTGTCCTGAGACAACCAGGCCTGGTGGTAAGACCAGGTGCTGCTCATAAAAATGTTAGTAAGATCTCTTACATTTCTCGCGCGCTGAAGCTCTCCGATGAGTCGATGGTTGTCCTTCTTAATGCGGGCGACGTCCTCCTCGATGTGGGCAATCTTGCGCTTCAGCATGTTGATCTGCAGTTTCGGGTTTAAGAACTACCTACTTAAGAACTACTTAAGAACTAGGAACTGAGATCACCTCAGCCTCAAGTTTGCTCAGTTTCTCGAGCAACTCGTCAAGAAGAAGGCGGTCGGACTCGCGGGAGCGAAGTGCCTCCTCGTACCTGAAATGGAAATTATTAGATTACATCTATATTTTTTGAAAAAATCGATACATCTAAACATCTATACAACACTTTATTATACTCTATTTTGAAAGAATTATAGAATCCTCACTTTCTTCTGTACTCGCTGAGATCGTCAATCGCCTTCTTGATCTGCGATTCGAGGTCCGCGCGAGTTCTGCAAAAGGTGAAATTACTTCCACAATCAAGGCAATTTTACAGTTTGTCATGAGACAACCACGCCTGGTGGTGTACACAGGTAAGACCAGGTACGCCCTACTATAAAAATATAGAACATTATTCAATATGCATAGCGTGAATATGAGACCAACTACACTATCAAGAATCATTAATATGAATTGTATCTTGCCAGCACCGAGCTTCTGGATGTATGTTCTCGAGCATTTACTTTTTCACGATAAATTTATATGATTTCTTGTCCAGTCAATCCTCACCTATGGGTCTCATCAATGAGGTTGCGTGCCTCCTTCAACTCGCTCTCGTACATGACACGCATGCTGCTAGTGTCCTGCAATGCGTTCATTATCTTTCACTGTTCTAAGAACATCCCAGAACCGTATATTGAGTGGATCTGAGGTGTGCAAAAAGTTTCTCGACCTCTCATTTCGCAATGCTTTCTCGCCAGTCAGAAAGAGCGACAGAGTATGGCAAAAGGAGAGGTCGAGGCATGTTTTGCACCAGGGGAGTGGATGTAATTCACAGCGATTCGAGGTCGCATTACCTTTCCCCATCGGCTTCTCAGCATGTCCAGGTCGCCGCCGAGCTTGCGATTCTGCGCCTCGAGGAAGCGGACCTGAATATAGTTTATAACAGACATTCAATGCCCAGTACCTTTTATTGAAGTGATCAAAAAATGGATTCATTAAGTTCGAAGTATCTGACTTTCATTGATTCGCTCTTTAAAAACACGGGCAAAACAAAATGCATTATAAATATCGTTTAGATCAATATGGATTGATTGAGTTTTAGAGAGTTTAAATGACTTTCAAAAAATCGCTTAAATTCCAAAATTTGCTCTCACTTTCTCGATGTAGTTGGCGAGTCTGTCATTGAGATCGGACATCTCCTTCTTCTCTCTCTCACGAGCATCTCTGATGGACGAGGCTGCATGCTGACCGTAGGGAGACATTCCCGAGAGAGTCGAGGAGCCCATCTCGTTTACGATCTTCAGAGTACGAGTACCGGCTAAAAGACAGTATTTTTAGGGTATCGGTAAAAAGGTAAAGGTGTATCCACGTCAAGCGATTTTACGTCGTAGGACAACGCTAGGTGGGACCCGCTGATAAATCCAACTGTTAGGATTTTTAGGGTGGCATTTAGTGCATTATCCTTTATCTCTCCTCAAAATATGCATTTTCACGATTTCGTCCTTTTTATTACAAATTTTATACTCCCTCATTCGATCTCTTTTCTCAAGCATTGAAATTGTTTACTTTGGTTCCATTGTTACTGAGAAAAGTTCCGACGTTTATGGCAAGCATTGCTGATAACGGTGAAATCGAGAGCGCTTTCCCCCAACGTCAATCATCACTCGTATCTGTATTCTATGTACGTGAACGGGCGAGAATGGAAGAGTTTCATAGTGATAAGCGCAACTTTCTTTGCTTACTCATCCTCTCTTCCCTTCCCATCCAAACACTCTTCGAATAGAGGCGACAGAGGCAATGTTTGATCTACACGTAGCATCTCAAGTAGTTTTGTGATGGAACGATACTCGGTTAGCCTGCCATTTATCTCGGAATCTGATCAATGAAGAAATAAACTGACAAAGAGGCGATCCGAACGAGGTAGTACTGGAAGCAGAGTATGTCGACATTCCGGAGCGATTGAATCCAGGCCGAGAAGAGATGGTCGATCGATACTCAGGGAGCTCCATTCTGCAGAATAAGAATTACATAACAATATATTAATGAGTGCTGAGTCTACCTAGGACTAATCGGTCTGGGATCGCCTATGGATAGATTGAAGGAGCTGTTGTAGTGAGGAGGTCGTTGAGAGGGAGGAGAGTGGGGAGGGGATTGAGCGAGTCGGGAGGGCGTGAGACGATCGAGCGAGCGGTCGCGACTAGAGGAACGATTGAACATCCACATCGCCAACTCTCAACCAACTGACTAGCGACAAGGAGACGGCGCGTTGTTTGACAAATCTCTCTAATCAATAGGTAGGAGGGGTGGATTTTGATAGCGAGATATCAAGCATTCCGAGCTTTCTCTCGCTAAGCTCGATATCGTGCAAATAGATAGGGGATCATGTGAAGCAACACGAGAGCGCTATGATAACGCATGTCAGAGAGGCGGGGATAGGGTGGAGATCGGATTCTAGCAAGTTGGCTTCCATACGAATAGAGAATATGATGATCTTTCGCCTCTTGTTCGCCTACCACTCTCTCATTGTAATCCTCTTATTTCCCTGCATACTCATTGGCAGAGTGAATTGAATTGAAACCAGCTTAGTGCAAGCAGATTTCGCACCTATCTTTCCATTGCCGGTGAATGTGAATCAAGCGGTATCATTGCTCGACAGTGTTGCGTCTAACTGTTTGAGTTGGTGCAAAAAGTGATGAATCATTTTGAGATGCTCAGTGGAATCGTCTCATTCAACATTGCTTACCTTGATATTGGTAACGGAATCACAAGTAGATAGGGGATCATGTGAAGCAACACGAGAGCGCTATGATAACGCATGTCAGAGAGGCGGGATAGGGTGGAGATCGGATTCTAGCAAGTTGGCTTCCATACGAATAGAGAATATGATGATCGTGATGATAAATAAATGATTGAGTAAACTTACGGTCTGGAGGTAGTGTACTCGGTCGTGGTGCTCTGTACGGTTCCTCCAATAGCTCTCGGTGAATCCAACTCCACCTCGCGGGTCAGAGATTCGATCGCGGGCTAAAATCATAGATATAGGTGATTGGTTGATTGTATTGTTGTGATGAGCGTTGATTAAGCGGAAGACAGCACACATATTATAGATCTTGAGACTTAAGTGTGGCCAGAGAGACATCTATCCAGTCTGGCCACACTTAGAAGTCACAAGATCTACAAATCGCCATGACAGGAATCACTCAGCTTCCTCTTATTATGACACATATTATAACGGTACCTTGACACCTTCTCCGATCGCTGCCATACTAGCAGTGTAAGTGAGCGCGGTTGCCTAAACAAATACGATTCTGAAGGAGTACGGTAGAGAGAGAGGCAACGATAGTGTATGCGTGTGCGAATGCTCTGAGCAAGGTAATAAATGGGGAAGAGTCGCGGCCTGTTATCGTTCCTTATCACATTTGGGAATGCGGGCGTGGTGAAGTTTCATGGGAGATGACTCGTCACTATCGATTGACAGAGGAGTGATAACAAAAGAAGAAAATCTATCGATTGGGATGGTGATAAGTGGCGGTGTTCCATGGTCGAGTACTTGAGTTAAGGAGACGAAGAGAGAGCGGGGGAAAAGAGAAGACCCCGACTCTATATTCAAGTGTTTGCTGTTTGCTCGCAATACAGGCGCAAAAGTGTGCATGAGTATCGCTCATCGCACTTGGAGCGCCCCTGCCAGGAGTGCGTTTTGGTCTAGATATTCCGAATCATCACTAGTCTACGATGCCAATCAATGAACAGTAAAGGTGAAGGGAAATCCACGTCAAATGATTTCACACTCGTAAGACAACGCTAGGTGGGACCCTCTGGTAAGGCCAGCTGTTAATGAATAGTAAACGGGAAACGGTAATCAATCATTGCTGTTGTGTTCCTAATATCCTAAACTGAAACCCGTTCAGCTCACTCCATTTCCGACCGCTGACATCTCTCCGTATGCGGACTGCGAACTGCTCGACTGCATGACAGACATCTGCTTGGTCGTGGTCGAAGATGTGGACGTCGTCTTTGACATTGACACCGCCTCCATAGTCTTCGACGCCGAAGATACCGTTTTGGTCACGCGAACCGCTTCCATTCTGCAGAAGGAGCAATGAGAGGAGCGACCAAGAAGGAAAGCGACGATGCAAGTGAGCCAATCTCCGGGAAATGAAAGGTGGAGGAATCGAAGGAAGGAATGATACACGCATCCGTCTTATCTGGCAATCGTCCATTGTGTGATTTCTTTTCAACTGCTTTACAATAGGCGAGACGGAACTGAATCTCCGGAAAGAGTACTCATCCACTTATGAATCATCGTAGAACAAATTCATTTTGAGATAAAGCGCCCACACAAAGTAATAGAATTTTGGAAAAGTGGATGAGTCGAAGGTGTGAAGGTACCTAAAGAAACAAGTATGATGTTATTAAGGTACGGTGTTAACATATTTAGGTCGAAGGTGTCAAGGTACCTAAAGAAACACGTAAGATGTTAGCACGATATTAAGGTTAAGGTTAAGGTAAGATTAGTCAGCTCACTCTTGTAGTCCATCTATTAGTCGTTTCCTCTACGACAGTAACTCGGGCCTCTCTCATTAGTCGTTCAGCTTCTTCTCTTCTGGTTCTCATCTCGGAGTCTCTTCTGTCTCTCTCTTCCTTCTCTTTGAGACGTTCGGCATCCTCCTGTTATTTGTTAAGAGACCTATTAGTTGTTATAAGAGCGCTTCAATTATCATCCTTTGAGATTTTTCCACACGTTTGAATGATTAACTCCACATCACCCTTCCTAATCACTCACTATCTCCTTCCTCTTTCGTGCTTCCTCCAGCTTTCTCTCCTGCTCCTCCTTATGCATAATCTCAATTTTCTCACGCTCGCGCTTCCTGGAATCATTTTAGATATAAAATTAGA
The DNA here is from genome assembly GCA_911812115.1 of Pristionchus exspectatus. Classification (NCBI taxonomy): domain Eukaryota; kingdom Metazoa; phylum Nematoda; class Chromadorea; order Rhabditida; family Neodiplogasteridae; genus Pristionchus; species Pristionchus exspectatus. The sequence goes on along the minus strand of OU461583.1, from coordinate 30,348,038 downwards.
GCTTACGAGGAGATTGTCAACCTCGTTTCTTCCATTTCAGCAAGCAACCGTTCCTTCTCAATTCTTTCCCTTTCAGCACGATCAATGCGAGCTTGCATGGCTGAATTAATAATAATTATTTTTTTTTTGCATAATTGTTCATGTATAAAGCTTTCGTTAGATTTTGAAAATGTTAAACTACTAATATCCTACTATCGTCATCCCACTATCAATATATATTTCTCACTACATATTATTATCGTGTTCTGTTGCGCCTTAGAGCGTAGATAAAATATATAAAGTAACCTTGCTTCTCATTCTCTAGACGTTCTCTCTCCGCCATTCGTCTCTCCTCTTCGCGAGAACGAAGTTCCTTCAATTTCAGTTGAATATAAAGTAATTAAGCTAATCTAACTTCTTCTCTAGCTTTCAACTCCCGTTCCATCTGCCGTCTTCTCTCTTCCATTTCGATCTGTTCCAGACGGGCCTTCTCCTCGAGAGCCTCCACTTCTCGACGTTCCTGAAAAAGTTCATATATTAGCCTTTTCAAAGCATCTTAAACATCGAAAAATTATGCGCAAGAAACCTTTTCTATTCTCTTCTGTCTCTCCTCGGCATTCTTCAGCTCCCTCTCAAGACGGGCTTGCCTTTCTGCTTCTTCACGGGATGCAATCATTTGTCGTTCCCTGATGATTATATCAGTTTGGTCCTTCTTGACAGTAAGTTTAGTCTTCTATAACTATATATTTTCTACAGTCAGTACGAAAAAATATGACTCACCTTTCTTCTCTAATTCGAATTTCAATGAGCTCCTCGGTTCGTCTCTCCTCTTCTCGAATTCTTTCTACTCTGCGGCGTTCTTCTTCTTCTTCTTCCTGATATAATATAAAAAATAAACAATATGCGAGCTGATTCCTGACAGAAAGTGCCCTCTCTCTACCGTATAAATATGAAGATGGATGGAATCTCTCTCGAAAATTCTCATAATCTGACACTGCTTATCAAGTCTATAATCGGGCGGTACCGGAAAGAGAGCTTTTCACACTTCCAATCGGCTTTATGATCACACCATTCCCATCTCAATCGACTATTTGAATAATGTGAAAGATAGTTAAGAAATCGCATTTGAAAGAGAGACCTCCCATCAGTATCGATAGTCCCCATTAATGTCTTTTCTGATTTGATTGATAGACTCACACGGAGAAATTTATATTAGTCGGGTAAAGAGCCATCACACAACCTTTTTCTTCTTTTCAGCGGCATTCTTCTCGTCTTGCTCCTTCTTTTTCAAATCCTCCATTTCCTTTCTCAGCCTCTCTCTTGTTTCTCTCTCAAGTTCTTCTTTCTTCCGAAGTTCTTCCTCATATCTGATTTGCTCTCTTCTCCTTCTTTCTTCCTCTTCTTTTCTTCTCTGTTCTCTTTCCTCGTTCTCTTTGAGCTCTTTAGCAATTTGATCATTTTCCTCTCTTCTTCTGATAATGAGTGATTCTTCCTCTAGTTTTCTCCTCTCCGACTCTTCGAATATCTTCCTTTCTCTTTCAATCCTCAACATTTCTTCATTCTTTATTCGTTCCTTCTCCTGTCTCTCTTTCATCGCAGTCTCAGTTCGGATGCGCTCCTGTGAAGTTTAGAAGCAATTAGGCACACTTGAAGGGTAAGTTGTTATCAGTGGGAAATCACACGAATTACTTTTGACCAACTACTCTTAACCTAACATCAAGACAATGTGCCTGCTGCCTGCAGGAGGAAACATCTATAGGGAGCGGACTGGGAAACACACATTATATATATGGAGTATTTGTACCTCATCAGTCTCGTCGATTGTCCGGATCGTATCGAGATCTCGGGTAGGTGAAAGCGTGGAGACCTCTCGAGCAATATGAGTACCATCGAATGGCGATCTGATATCGTTAAGTGAACATACACAGAGAATAACGAATTGAGGCTCTCTTAAGATATCATGGACCTTACAGAATAATATTTAAAGCCCATTATGTTCTGTAAAGTCCAAGGTAATCGGAAATGACCATGGCGCTAAAAAGAGCCCAAAGTGATACCTGGCCCTGACAATATGTGTGACAGTTGTGGTCACGTCACTCGTGGTCAGTTCCTCAGCAATTCGAGGGGTCGGAGGAGATAGAATGGGAGGAGAAATCGGGTCGGTGCGCCACTCCGATACCTACACGAAGATGTTGAAAAGGGTAAAGATGTATCCACGTCAAGCTATTTTACAGTCGTAAGACAGCGCTAGGTGGGACCCAGCTGCCAGTTGCTCATATTAATCTTCATCATTGCTCAGACCTTTTCACTTGCTCGGCTTCTCTGCATCTCCATTTCGGCTCTCATCAGTTCTTCCTCCCTCGTCTCTCTAATCGATTCACGAGACACAGCACGACGACGACTGTCCAATTCCGATTCTGTGACATTTTTTTTCAAAAATATTTATTTTTTCTTCAGATTTGCATCCTCTCGCTGTACGATAACTGCCAGAAAACTTTCTCGGCTCATTTTTTGGCGTAGTGCCAACACAGAAAGTATTAAGGTGACTAATTCTCTTTCAATTTTTAGATAGTTAGAATCCAAATGTTTGTCTTCCCTTTGGTGAGAGCTATGTATTGATGCTTGATCTTTCTTCACAGCGGGAAGTAAATCACAATGACCGAAATCTAAATTTCGGAATTTACCTCTAACAGTAGGAGGGGACATTGTTCGATTCTTCTTCCCGTCGAATGTCGTGATCGTTCGAAGTACCTGAGAAAAACTGAATTTGTATTTTGTCTAAAAATTTGTCAAAATTTGTCTTATCCTACATCCAAATAAAATATCTCATGAACAGTGATATAAAACAGTGATATTTTAATTTTTTTCTTTGTTTTTAAATCTGATCTAAAAATACTATTCGTTCGCACAACCGTGTTACCTGTCCCTGGGGTGGTGGAGACCTTGCAAGGGGTGGTACAGGGGAAGAGCGAGTGGATCGTGTTACATAGATGTCTTCGCGGATCGATTCTCGAATTATTTGGCCTGATGACCCTAAAAAAGCCAAGGCTAAAAAGATATTACACGGGCGATATCTTCTAAAGGAAAACATGCCAGTTGGGCTCAACGTTAAGTTCATTTGTATAAAAAACACCTTTATCTACCTTTTTTGGTTGTTAGTGTACTATGAATACCTCTAGTCTGATGTTCTCTGCTTGTTGTATCATGGATCGTCACGGGAATTCGAATAGCGGTTTCTTGTCCCTCCGGACGCCTCTTTGGCGACTTGTACGTCTTCACTGTGCGGAATTCCTCCTAGAAAATGTTTTACATAAAAGTTGTCCACTGGAACGGAAATACAATCGAACTCTATACTATATTTTGAGGCGGTGATCTATGCGGTTAGCCCAACGCGCATTATGGAATACATTTCGGTCATCAGAGAATATGAAGCCGACCGCAACTACTAACAGAGGTGAATGAAATTCAAATAAAATGTAAGCAAACAATAATAATTTGAGAATTCACACGGCACATTAACAATATTCCAACTCACAGTAAAAGTCTCTTCCAAAAAGCGTCTTCCCGGCTCTCTTCTTGCCGTATTCGGATCGATATCAACCACCGTAGTTGATAGAACAGTGCGTTGATCATCCGGAGAGTAAGAGGGGCGTTCAATGCGACGGACTCTGAAGGCGCGTTATAGAAGTGATTGAGAAGAAAATTGATAATTTTCATTATTGCTCTTGCTAAGAAAACCAATAGGAGAAGTTTTCGTTGCTTCCGCAATCGAGGCGATTCCACAGTTGTCAAGAGACATAGGTAAAGCCAGGTACGCAGATTTTAGATGTGATTTGAGAAATTACGAAATTTTTTTTATAAATAAACTCTCTTGTAGACATGAAAAGCAATAGGAAAGCATGGTGATAAATTTTGCATTGCATAGTTTTTCGCATAGACATGAATAGAACGAACCTTGCATCTGGACTAGGGATCATCCTGTACAGACCTTGCTCGTCGCGACTCTCTCAAAGTTTTTTTTTTATTATTTTTTTTGTTTTTATCTCTTCTAAATGATTTTAAATAAATTAAAGTAACAACAAAGAGACAATTGTGATTACCGGTAGCTGATCTCGGAACAACAATGATGTTTGTGCCAGAGGCAGGAGAGTGACGGGACGAAAAGCCTCCCGAACGTCCCGATTCCATTCTCTCTCTGAGTATGTCTCTGGTCAATCGTTTTGTCATGCTCACTTTTTTCGCACTTGCTTATCGAAAAGAAAGAGACTTTGCAAAAATTGCAAATCGAGTCAGAAATGGTATACGCCATAACCTCTTAGCGGATTGCTCGAATTGATTACGAAGTGTGTGAACGGATGGCGTTGCAGTGGCTTCCAGCATGTCCTCCACACTTCTCCTGTGATTACGGGTGTTAAGAATTAATAGTTTGAATTACTATTATTGATGTATGATGCTTCTACCTGCTCACGCGTTTCAGAAGAGCTACTCGAAATTAAGATTGAAGATAAGCGAAATATAATCATATCATTTCACATGCTATTGGAAATGTACAGATTTCCCTAACTCCTTTTCTACTCTAACTTGGAACCTCGAACGTCGCTTTGTTTAAACACCAGCTAATTTTTGCTTAGATTACTTTCGACTATTCGCAAACAGCACGCGCTATTTGACTATGAAGGAAAACATTCCAAGTGGGAGAGGTATTCTCCAAATATTCCTTTCACTTTTAAGTGTGCCCGGGAAATCACAGAGTTTGTGATATTTATCTATTATTCAATTCAATTCAATTTGATCACATCAGGCAATAGTGCTCAGGTAGATATCCGAGAAGAGATTAGATATCATTTACGGTAAAAGGTAAAGGTGTATCCACGTCAAGCCATTTAACGTCGTAAGACAACGCTAGGTGGGACCCACTGTTAAGGGGTCAATTATGGTGATAGAGAATAAGCTGAACCTGGTGGAAAATGTGTGGTATTCTTCAGTCGTCGTCTCCGTGAGCAGAGATCCAAGCGATGAAGTGGCACGGCGTCGCCACCTTGAATCATATCCGGTGATATAAATGTCATCTGTCATATGTCATAATATACAATACCATATGTCATCTATGTCATCATAATATGACCATTTTCCATAATCATATCCGAGTGATTCCTTCTCCATATTTCTGACCTCCTATCGAAAAATTATTCAGAGAGTTTTATATATAAAAAATACCTCTTAGCGTCAGAATCGGGAGACGCGGAACGCTTCACGGGAATCGGGTATCCCTGCGAATTATCAATATTTTCCCTTTTGCATGTCTCAAGTTATTTCAGTCCACAAGATTATCAGAAAATCTAACCTGTCCACCGGCAAATCTGTTGTTTTCGATTAGGTCGGCAGAGTAGTTGCGGATTACTGAAAACATAGGCTGTGAGCAATTCTAATAGCTCACAAGTCACCGTTTTTAGGCCATTTCAAAAGCAGGTGTTGAAATATGATTAAAAAAAAGAATTAGGAAAATCGAGATGGAAGTTCAATATCTGTTTGTCGTTGGTTGAACAGGAAAAAGGAACGAATGAAGTTGGGGGCCTTTTCGGATGTAAGATCGAATCTCAATGCGATCGTGCCTCAGATAATGGCTCGGTATTCAATTCGAGAGAACGCTAGCATGCGAGAGAAACTTAAACTACTTACCCGGAAACTCGGCTTCGTTGCTCCTGTAGTAGGATCGATCGGAGTCTGCTGCTCTCAGTCGATTGTCATATTCTTGGATGTAATCACGCAGGCTTCCTGAAGTTTTTCGACTCAAAAAATCGTGGAATATATTGAATTGAGCTTGCTAGCGGCATAGGAACACAAAAGAGGGAGATGGAATTGGAATGCGGATAGCTCCCAAATCACTGCCATGTATGTGTATTGTGCATGCGGAATAGGAGCAGATTCACAGAGAGAGAGAGAGAATGGAGAGGGATCAGGGAGGGAGATCCAACTTGAACGCACACCAATCCAGTGCAACACAAACAACAAAATTGAGTTAAAGGTTGCATTACCTAAGTAACATTAATGAATTTTGAAATCATTAATCTAAAAACAACCGATACAAAATGTGTTAGAATGACAGCATAGAATATTGCTTCCAAATATTGGGAGAGAATCGCCTAGCGGGTATCAACACTGATAAGCCTTATCACGCGATCTATCCGACGATGCTCACTCGGCAGTTTCTCTCCTTGCTCACTCTCTCCAGTGACTTAACCATTGGGCGAAATATAATTGATAATCGGGAGTTGATTGTTCTTATGCTCATCGAATCTCACTTATATCTCTGACCTGAACTGTATCTTCTTCGGTACTTTTGGGGTTCTTCGGCCACCTGTACCTTGAGAGGAGTTGAGAGGTTTTTGAAGTTCTCTGAACAATTCTCTTCGTTAATCCCTCCTTTGAATAGAACTTAGAGGCGAACAGAGGAGAGTAAGGTCATTTTAGGATTTCACTAGTGAAATGTTGTGCTGACAGAGCGAAATGAGCGGAGGAACTCACCCTCGGAATTGGTGAGCATACCGCCAGATCCAGTACTTCCGTGGCCAGAGGAATATGCCATGGTGACCTTAACTAAGTAGAATGCAAAATTTACCGTGAGTTGAGGTAAATCAAGCTACAACAGTATCTGAATATCGCACTCGGAGACAGCGCAATCAATAGAGTGGATTGTATGTGAGAAGTGGCCCAGTGATCCCTTCTTACTCTATCGTCTGATTTCTGATTTCTCTGTGCTCTCGTCGATGCTATGTGGTGAAGGATAGGAGTTGACTCTCTCTCTCTCTCTCTTTCTCCTCTTCGGTATACAACAAACAAAACTGCGCGTGCCATTCACTCAGAAAACGACAAACGGAATTGGTTTCAAGGGATAGATGAAGCAACGGTTGGGCAATATCTGGATAACTATAGAGGCTTCAGAACTAGTAGCGACCTTGCATGTTCCTGCCGAGCAAAACAATTTCCTGGAATCAATGACAATGTGAATTCAATCCGACTAAGTACTTGTTTTCCTTTCTCACCCTCGTGAAATTTTCTTGCATTGTTTTGAGTGAAGGAAGACATAAACATGGAATGGAACAGGTTAGTGAGGAAGCCACCCGCGGACAGGTGAGAGATGGAGCTACTGACAAGGTACTTCTGTTACATAACAGTCTTTCCTGACAGCAAATTAAATGTGTTGATTGGCTTTACGAATGTTGATTAAGAAAGATCCTACATTCCGACAGACCTAGGGACGATTTTCATAGAATTTTCGGCACACTAGGCAAATAAACATTCCCACACAATATACTCGGAGACCGTTGTAAAAAACACATTTTAGTATAATCGTCATAAAAGATCTTCAACGCACCTCTTGCACAAGATATTTCTCGTATACATCACGACCCATCTTCTTCGTTATCTGAACGGGACTTAATTTGTAAATATTGAACGATGGAACGTGCTTTCACCCGAATCAGTCCGGAAATTTCTTATGTCTCTTCCCTCTCTTCCTCTATGTCTGACTCTCTCTTGCGCCTCTGATTTGCTACCAACCCGCTGTCCCCCTATTTTCAGGGCTCACGTTGCTTCGAGAAGTCTTCGATCGGCCTCTTTCGTAGAGTGATTCCCTTGGAGATTCTGATGCCTCGGATGACATCCCACCTCAATTTCATATTTTAAATATCTAATTTATATCTCGCATTTTCTTATTCATATTGGTACAATCTTCACATATTTTTCTGCATTAAATGATTTCACCGAAAACATATGCACAGTTTCGGGTTAGATATTGTTTCCAATGTATGAGAACTTCTTCCAACTTACTTCTATAGGGTTCATATTCGTAGCTAACTAAATAGACGGTAGTCATAATGGTCGATCGCAAGGAGTGAAGGCGGAACGAAATCGGTGAACTAGAGGAACTACTGACAATGCCTTGTTGCGCGTCCCACTTTGGGAGAGAGGGACGAGAAAGGAGAAGGGATGGTGAGAGAACATTGAAAGCAGGAGAGCGCTCTTTACCGCGGATTCCCCTCCTCAAAAAGGGATGACAACACAACTGGTATCATTGCTCTCTATGGATGAGTGTGTGGAATTTTTTTTCCGAATAACTCTAGTACTTCAATTTTCCGTTAACATCTCACCTTTCTTGTAGTATGTTCGACGTGTCTGAGGATAAACGAGATGATTTGTGTCGTGGAAGACGTGTTTTGTTGTAATCTGACGTCGGACTTGTATTGCAAAAAATAATACAAAAAATGGTCATTTAAAACGGGGAGCGGAGCAAGATCTCCAGTTTACTCTCGATTCTCAGCTCATTTGTTCCTCTCTCTTCCTCAAACACTCGAGAGTTTTGGATGAGACACTTCAGCGCAGAGCAGTCAAGGTTTTTTCTCCACAGTGACCACGTAATCATAATTAAGTTGAGTTCAAAATTCAAACATGCACGTGTACTAGTGACTTATTCATCTGTGCTTGAAGATAATATCTAAATAGAAAGAACAGGTCATTGTCTTCGTGCTCAATGAGGAGTTTACTTAGTCATACCATTTAATTACCCAAGTTTGAGGTGTTTTACTTTACTGGTGATGAGTTGTGTGCACCAAACGTCTAAGCCGATGATTAAGTCAACGTCATCAACCAGTCTCGCACTGACACATGCCCTACGAAGAATAAACCACAGTCTTACCATGTCATCTTCATCGTTGAATGTAACGAAGAGAGTCGCAAGTGGCTGTGGCTTCGAAATTTTCCAGTAGAAGACGCGAGTCGGAGACTCACGCTCTGCAAAAATATCCAGATTAATTTTTTTTTGTTATGAGAAATACCTGTTAGGGTCGTAAACCATCCGCTAAGTAAGCTATCACAGCGGGCAAAAAGGGCGATTGAACCAAAGCAATTACAAGAGAGGAAAGTGCACGGATCAGTGATCCAATCACTTTGTGTCAATTATCCCAATACTTTGCAGGAGAGAAAAATGCGAAATGTGAGACTCAAATTCGTGAAAAAAATTCAAATTGCTTTTTTGCTTTCGCGGATTGTTCTGAGTAAGGGCAAGAATTTTTTCATTAGAGTTCTGGATGAGCGCGAAAACAACGACATTTAGGGATAATTTTTGGTCGGTACATTTTTCAGAATTGAGCATATCATTGGACGAAAGCGGGAGGGGCAAAGGTATGGGACAGTTTGTATTGCGAGCGAAAGAGGGATGGCACCCCTCTGGGCTTGTAATAATGTGCACAGGTGGCAAAAGTGGTCACTCGATACTCTCGCATCGCTACTGTTAAACGAGCAAAGTCTAGCGATAGAATACTTCTGAAATTGATTATGATTTCATCTCAAAGTACTATTCGCGAGGGTATGGAGTGAAAGAAGATTTAGTGGGAAGAGGAAATCGAGAATGGAGATGGATTAAGCAGATTATTGTACAAGGCCGATCATCATAAGCTGTGATGGGTGTGTGAGAGAGAGAGAGAAAGGAGAGAGGAAACTGATTGTGTATTATGAGTCAAAGACCAAGTATCACTAGACCTGCTTCAACAAAAGGTCTGGTTTGATTGATTTTGGAGAAAGAGGTTTCTCAAATTTAATTTAAAAATTTAAGAACCTCTTCTTTCATAACGTAATGCGTTCACTGAAATTCGAGTTCGAAATTTGTCAGAATTTTTTCAGATATCTGTCGTATTCTGACCAAAAATTCGCTTGGAATGGTTACAGAATGCTTAACCAATCATAAAAAAAGCAAAAAATACAGATTATAATCATAATGTCTTCTGTACAACAAATTTGTGAAGATAGCCTCTATACTTTAGAACTATAATATATATTTTACGTTCGAAAAATGACTGAGGCGAAAGATCGAATGTGCCCGAGAAATACCATTTAGCTTCGAAATTTATGCAAATTCCCTTGATAGGAAAGGCGCGAGGGAAACGATTGAGAGATTACCGCCTGGAATCGTAATAGATGGAAGTTGGATGGATGGTCCCGGACTACTGTAGAGAGACGACGATCAGAAGAGCGACAGTTTGGAGTGATTCCAACTCTTACTCGAAAAACGGATGTCCTATGCGACCGTCACAACGGAAACCGGACCTGAGTTGTATACTGAAAGCGCCTTTCTCTACTCGCGTTAGTCCACCTTTTCACCAACCACGGTTTCGAGAATTCCGAGTAAGATCGAGATACTACTATATACCACACTATCCTTCATATTTAGCATGAACACGAAGTGGGGCGAAATAATGAAAATACTCTCACTCCTCAAATTGCATTCTTTAGAGATCAAATCAAATTTCCGAGTCTTGTATGTTCTGGCATATGCTATATTCAGAGCATAACTCTATAACTCTTCTCGATCAAATTACTATGTGAGTAGTAGCCACACATGGAAATTTATTTGCGATAATTATCCATGAGATGAAACTAATATCTTACATATATGAATAACTAAGTAAGTAAATAAAACAGACCGATATTAATGCTTAAATAGTGCGCAATACATCATAGATAGATACATAAATGTGCATGGATGTGTTGTTTGTGTTTTTTTGGCCATTTAAGCCGTCTTGATCTTCCAGTGCTTGATCACCGAATCTTGACCAGCTGTGATGAGATTTGACGCATCAAGCCAAGCAATCTGGTTGATGCATGAGAAGTGTCCTGAATGGATAATTTATATACCTCAAGAACATCAATCAGCAGAAATAAACGCTTTTAGTAGATCTCTTACCCTTGAATATGATGGGATGCTCGCCGGACTTTTGCAGATCCCAAACGATGACATTCGTGTCAATAGAACCAGTGGCGAGATATCTGATATCATATTTTTACTCTGACTTGTTTCTCGTTCCGGGAATAACGAGTACAATTTAAACAATCGCGCGTCTTTGCATGAAGTGCGCGCTTTCTGCGCTCGCCCCGCCCACTTCCACTTTCTAGTGCTTTTTCGATTTTCATCCTTTTCTTTCACGTTTTACTGCTTATTTATTGTTCCTTTGTTCATAAATTTGTAGGAAGGACCACTCTGAAGCGGAAACGACGAGGTTCGATGGCCGGATTGCTGTTAATTGATTAGGTTTGACACTTGTTCAACTTATTAAATGTTGAGTTGATGCTGGTTGCTTGTGAAACCCTTTGAGGTTCCCGAAAGTGCCTGGTAGCCTTCTCCACCCGCGAAGCGGACGGGACACGCCGATTTGAAAAGGTTTGCCTACGATGTTTCGGGGTTTTGTGGGTTGAAGCTATGCTTATTCGTGACTTCAGTTTCAAAAGAACTCGAATATATCTCATTTTTGCACTAGTGGATCCGTAGTGGCAGGAATATCATCGATTTCAAATGAGTTGTCATGTTCCTTAATAATTCAAGTCGTCCAGGTGGCTGACAAGTTCAACGAGTGGTTCGTGTCCGCGTTCGTTGCTGCATCGCGGATTCGTTTCGTCATGCTGCACACAGCTACTCCCTCCCCACCCTCATTCTCCCTTCCCTCCCTTTCCCTTGATTAGTGTTTTTATAAAATGTATCACTAGAAATTCAATTGTGACGGATTTATATGTCGATAAATTTAAAATTACAAACTTCTTTCAAAGTAAATACTTTATCACAATTCCGACATAATAAACTATGTACACTACGAAACATGAAAGGCTATTAACATACGAAAAGTGCCTATTATATGAGAAAAGGTCTTAGACTAGGTACTTCCTGCCGTAAAGGGTGGCTTTCTGATCGAAAGATGTTGATTGGATGGGCGAATCAGCGGCGAAGAACGGATTCATCGAATCCATCGCGGACACCCGTTGAACTTGTCAGCCACCTGGACGACTTGAATTATTAAGGAACATGACAACTCATTTGAAATCGATGATATTCCTGCCACTACGGATCCACTAGTGCAAAAATGAGATATATTCGAGTTCTTTTGAAACTGAAGTCACGAATAAGCATAGCTTCAACCCACAAAACCCCGAAAAATCGTAGGCAAACCTTTTCAAATCGGCGTGTCCCGTCCGCTTCGCGGGTGGAGAAGGCAACCAGGCACTTTCGGGAACCTCAAAGGGTTTCACAAGCAACCAGCATCAACTCAACATTTAATAAGTTGAACAAGTGTCAAACCTAATCAATTAACAGCAATCCGGCCATCGAACCTCGTCGTTTCCGCTTCAGAGTGGTCCTTCCTACAAATTTATGAACAAAGGAACAATAAATAAGCAGTAAAACGTGAAAGAAAAGGATGAAAATCGAAAAAGCACTAGAAAGTGGAAGTGGGCGGGGCGAGCGCAGAAAGCGCGCACTTCATGCAAAGACGCGCGATTGTTTAAATTGTCGCCGAATTACAATCGTATCATTTTAAAAATGTGATATAGATACTCATTACAGTATTCGGAACGTCTTCGGGTTTCGGCCCAGGCAACAACCTCTACGAATGTATGAGAACGGTAGTGAGGGAATACTCTGCGGGAAAAACCAGGGCCAAAAACCGAAAAATTGCATAAAATTTAGTGCCCACCTCGCTCCAGGGGCCCAGGCGACACAGGTGACTCTGCCGCTGTGGAATGTCCATTCCTTATCCGATGCAACTGCGAAGTCCTTTTCCACGTCGTATGGAACAACCTATATAAAAGATTTTGAAATTTATCGTCTTCTTTCAAATATATTGTGCTTTTTACCTTTCTCGCTCCATCAGTGGCTGCGAGGAATTCGCCTCCGTCAGAGAAAGCCAGAGAAACAATGGGAGCAGAGTGGGTTAGAACCTGAAGGGAACTTGTTATAAGTATTCCTTAATTGTTTCCACAATTCACGGAATCTTTGTGTATACCTTTTTCTCGAGGAGAGCAGCGTTGTTGAATTGGTACACGTGAACTTTGCTATCCTGAATACGTTGTATAAAAGATAATGTCGTTAAAACAATATTGTATGTGTTTTTTTACTAACCTGTCCACCAACAGCAACGAGCTTCTTCTGTTCACTGTAGGCAATGCATGTTACAGGGAAGTTGACGGTGTGATCGGCTGTCTGAAATTTAAAAATAATGCTTATGAACGAAAGGTCTTCTTTAATTATTCGTAAAAATTACATGTTTTCCTCCATTAAAGATTGCGATTGCTTTGAGACATCCGGCAAAGGCGACGGAACCATCAGCCGATGCGGCCACTCCAAGGGGCTGCGAGGACAACTTCGTGGAAGCGGGACGGATTGAATCTGTGAAAAAATATTTAATTATTTGAAAATTGCTTTCATGGACGGCTTACCAATGTTGGCGGAGATGTTATCGGAGAATTGAAGTGTGTCATCCCATCCGACACTGAGCAGAGATCCAGAAGACGTGATGCTCATGCCCGTGATCTAGACATTTGACATTAGACATTAATTGTTCAAGTCTCAGGTGGTGTTGAATGATGTTATTCTTTCGGGGTTACCGTGTGATATAGTGACGTCGAAATTTTTCGTTAATATGTCTTTAAAATTCCGACAATACATTGTCCTATCAATCCTTAATTTTTTTCCATAATCATGGATATTAACTGCCGTATTACTTGAATAACCTCTTCGATAGAGGACATTTTTAATTGTGTTTTGGGAGCTTCTTGGAAGGTTACCTGGGCTTTGTGAAGAAGCGGAGAGAGTCTCTTCGATTCCCCAGTCGCCAGGTTCCAACGAGCTAAAATAAAAACAATTGTGATTGAATTTTTGTCAATGTTTTCATTAAGATACTATATAATTCCTAAAATGGAAGTTGGTTCCGAAACTGAGATAAAATAAATCGGCAAGTTCGCTCACTAATGTTGCCCTCGAAATCAGCAGTGCAGAAGAATGACTTGTCCTTGGAGACTGCCATGGAAGTGATCGGCTTGTTATGACCATGGACAGACTGAAATGTGAAAGAATTGAGTTTCAAAACATACAATAAGTAATTTTACAGTCACAAAACACTAGGGCGGCCCACAGTAAGGGAGCTGTAAGGAAATGTACATGTACATACTATCTCACCTTGGAAACCTGTCCCAGCTCAGGATCAATGAAGTTGAGGTATCCACTCAGAGCGACGGAAACGAGTGAAGTCGATGACCAGATAATCGCAAGCTGCTGATCCTCGACGGCTGTACCGAACGTGATGGTTCTGACAATATATATTTAAAATTAGAAATAATGCATGTTCTATTTGTGAAATCATTATCAAGAGTTTTGGATACCTCTCTAGGGCGCGTGCACCAACGTTCCAGATCTTGACCGTCTTATCTCCTGACGACGTGGCTATCTTATTTCCACAGGGACTCCACGAGAGACCGAAGACACCACCGGAGTGAGCTGCTCCCTGAAAAAAGTATCGGAAATGGGTTTAATTGTTCATGTAATGAGACTAACTTTGCAAGCCTCGTCGATCAGCTCGCCTTGCTTGATTCCATCCGTTCCTTCGAAGAGAATCACCTGCAAATTTTGGATATGTGCTAGTAGATAATGATAATAATAATTAACTTTGCCAAATCAGATGCACTTGAACTGCCAAATTTTGGGACTAAGAATCAACACACAATTGATTTGTTTGAATATTTCTAATTTGATCAATTGAAAAGCGTCCTTTTATCATGTTAATTAATTTGTAGTCTGAGTCATCGGCAGTCATATTCGCCTCTTTGTCCGACATAGAAACTTCTCAAGTATGCATACCTTTCCATCAGCCCCTGCAGACGCGAACATCGAGCCATCCGGATTGTACTTGACGACGTGCACGAATCGAGTGTGCTCGTGGAAAGTCTGAAAATTGAAACGCTGAAAATTCGGTTGCGAATATATGTAAATTTTACTGATTTTAATCTGAATACTGAATATTAAAATAGCGTTCATGCATTCATTTGATCGACCTATATACTCTTTCGCAATATTGTTTGCTTGAACGCCATACATCGGAAAATGACACTGATTTATTGCAGAGACATTGGAAAAACTGCTTTGCATACCGTTTTGAATTTGAAAGGCGGTCCTTCGAAGAGAGCCACAGTGTTGTCCTCACTTCCCGAAACGAGTCGGTAGGGACGAGTAGGACTGAATTATTGACGTAACCCTTTTTTTATATGTTGTATGATTAATATTTTTTGATTACAATAGTTAATAACACGTGTCTTCTGAGAGATTGCATGACCCTGAGGAACTGGCTGCAAAAGTTTAAGCTAGATTCATGAAATAATTGTGGTAGAGTACTATGGCGGAGGGAATTTTTTAGCGTTGGCGAATTGTCCGAAAGCCGGCTTTTAGGTATTTTCCGGCTACGGATCCGGCTAGGACCGGTATTTTCGTATCTCACCTTAGAGTAAAGATAAAAATATGGTTAGGGGCTCAAAAAATCCGTAAAAATATTCTAAAAAAGTTTCGTATTATCAACTTTTGGCTACCGCAAAGTTTTCGATATGAAAAAATTGAAAAACCGATTAAAAAGGCACAAAATAAATTCTCCTGGAACGGGGACCCCCCATTTACCACTTTTTGAACACGGATTCTGAAACTACATACTCATAGTAGTTCTAGAAAAAATAGCACTTGTTTCGGGAGGCGTGACAATTAGGCCTCCCAAGTCAAAATATCGGGATAAGTGTAAAAATAGTAATCTTTCAAAATATCAAAACAATAGTTTTTAGTGTTCTAGGTCGTCAATTTTTGCTTAGTATTTTTATTTTATCACCAGAGAATCTTTTTAAACTCATTTGGCAAAGAATAGCCTCGTGCAATTGATTTTTATCATATCTGGTATGTGTTTCTGGAGGTCAGTAAAACCCATTCTCGAGGTCTCGCTGCAGTACGCCAAAAGTATCTCCGACCGGGCTGAAAAATTTATGGTAATTACTTTTGATGATGCTCTTTCAATATACTATTTTGGAATTTTGATATCGATTTTCATTTCCAGGTTACGGTAGATCAAAGATCAAATACTCGAAAACTGTGATTTTCATTGAAATGCGCCTCACTAAAAAATTCATAACTCGGTTTAAAATGAAGATTTTATCTCGTTCTAAGTTGCCATTGATTGAGGAAAGCCAGTCCAACATTTCGCAATTGAAAAACTCATTCCCTGTCGGTGCGCTGGTGCGGAGTGGTCGGATTTCAGAAAATATTATGCAACTATAGCAATACCGATTTGTCCAACAATCCACTATGATTTTTAAAAGTAAATATATATGTCTAAAAACACACAAAAATCAGAAAAATTCGAGAGGGGAAAATGGGGGTAGAGCATTTTATTCCGCCGGTCAATGGACGACATTAGTAAATATATGTACAATCTATTCCCTTTAATACCAAGTGCGCCAAAAAAATAGTTGGAAATATATTTCAAAAGGATTAAAATTCATTGGCATATTTTCAATGGTCAAATTGTGAAGAAAAAGTGACATCCTACTCTTCATTTTTCTTCATTATTCTTCATTTTCATGTTGAACTAAAACAAAGATTTTTCAGATTTTTTCCTTGCAGAATTCGAAAATCAAAAAAAAATTGAATTTTTAAAACCTAGAAAAGTAAAAATACATATCATCAAAACCCAGACTTGCGCTGATGCAATATTTACTAATGTCGTCCATTGACCGGCGGAATAAAATGCTCTACCCCCATTTTCCCCTCTCGAATTTTTCTGATTTTTGTTTGTTTTTAGACATATATATTTACTTTTAAAAATCATAGTGGATTGTTGGACAAATCGGTATTGCTATAGTTGCATAATATTTTCTGAAATCCGACCACTCCGCACCAGCGCACCGACAGGGAATGAGTTTTTCAATTGCGAAATGTTGGACTGGCTTTCCTCAATCAATGGCAACTTAGAACGAGATAAAATCTTCATTTTAAACCGAGTTATGAATTTTTTAGTGAGGCGCATTTCAATGAAAATCACAGTTTTCGAGTATTTGATCTTTGATCTACCGTAACCTGGAAATCGATATCAAAATTCCAAAATAGTATATTGAAAGAGCATCATCAAAAGTAATTACCATAAATTTTTCAGCCCGGTCGGAGATACTTTTGGCGTACTGCAGCGAGACCTCGAGAATGGGTTTTACTGACCTCCAGAAACACATACCAGATATGATAAAAATCAATTGCACGAGGCTATTCTTTGCCAAATGAGTTTAAAAAGATTCTCTGGTGATAAAATAAAAATACTAAGCAAAAATTGACGACCTAGAACACTAAAAACTATTGTTTTGATATTTTGAAAGATTACTATTTTTACACTTATCCCGATATTTTGACTTGGGAGGCCTAATTGTCACGCCTCCCGAAACAAGTGCTATTTTTTCTAGAACTACTATGAGTATGTAGTTTCAGAATCCGTGTTCAAAAAGTGGTAAATGGGGGGGTCCCCGTTCCAGGAGAATTTATTTGTGCCTTTTTAATCGGTTTTTCAATTTTTTCATATCGAAAACTTTGCGGTAGCCAAAAGTTGATAATACGAAACTTTTTTAGAATATTTTTACGGATTTTTTGAGCCCCTAACCATATTTTTATCTTTACTCTAAGGTGAGATACGAAAATACCGGTCCTAGCCGGATCCGTAGCCGGAAAATACCTAAAAGCCGGCTTTCGGACAATTCGCCAACGCTAAAAAAATTCCCTCCGCCATAGTACTCTACCATAATTATTTCATGAATCTAGCTTAAACTTTTGCAGCCAGTTCCTCTGGGGGGCCGTATTCATGCAATCTCTCAGAAGACGCGTGATAATATAATTTTTATTTAAATATGACACTACAAAATAAGACATACCGGAAGTCAATGGAGGACATCGGCCTGCTTTGTCCGGAGAGATTTCCGTTCGACGTTCCGGTGTCAAAAAGGAAAACATGACCGAATCTGAAAGATCATTTTTTTAAAATTTGTATGGAAACTCTGGATAGAAAAAATGTACATTTCTGAAAAAAATGCATCAGTTATGAACCTACCGATCCTTGCCTTCTCCCACAGCAGCGATTCTCTTCGAATCATCCGACCATGAAATGTCGCGAATCGGGCCAGCGATGATCGGGTATGTACCCTGAAAATGAGTGATTAGACACTATTCAAGCCCATACTGTCCCTATAAGTTAGGTTTATATCCAAAATATAATCATTTTTAAAAATAAAAAAAATTCCTTGAGAATGTGAGTTTTCTGCGTGGTATCCCAGATACGGATGTTTCCTTGCTGATCTCCCGAAGCGCAATAGTAGCCGGATGGAGACATCTTCGCCACAGTAGTCAGGGTCGGGTGCTCCGAGTAGATGTCGACATCGTTGAGATTCTATATTAAAAAAATCATCATTAAGAACGATATAAGGAATTCTCCTTCCGGCCTTTTGATACCCCCATCTTGATCAGCACCCAGACAGCGATTCAGATAAATATTGCATCGTATATTGATAAGGAATATCTGGATTGTGCCAGGACCGGGGGAAAACAATACTCACATTGACGTCAACAATGTAGACGGAGTGTCCGTTACAGTAGAACAGTTTGTCTCCCTTGGGTGAAGCAGTGATTGCAGCGGGAAGACCGCGCGTTGTTCGAGGAAGGGATGCAAACGTTCTCACTGAAATGATATTTTAAATAATGAAAAATATTTTATAGTTGTTGAAATAATTATTCTGTAGACTTGACAATGAAACAACAAGATGGCCGGCCCATATATAAGATAAAAATCTAAATTATAATCGTGAAAAATATGATCTAATCCTCGTTATTCTCGAAAAATCAACCCTAGGAAATTCGTTTTAAAAAATTCTGCTCACCTAGCTCGTACTCGCTGGGGTCCGTGGCCATGATCTACCTGCAGTAAAAATCGATTTTATCGCGACAAGAAGGCACCACGAAAAGCCGAAAAGCGAGGGTGAAATGTCTGCGATGATTCATACGGTGAGGAGAAGGGGAGGGGGCGAGGAGAAGAAACAAGGAGAGAGCAGAGAGATGTGAAGAAATAAAGATGACTGGATGGAAGGTACCTTTTGAATGCCTGCGTAAACAACCTTGAAGCGACATGTGTTCAGCAAATGATTATAAAGGACTGTTATCAAGAATGATTTAAGGCTTTATTGAGAATTAGAAGGTGTTCGCCATCCGAATTTAAATATTTCAAACATAATCCAGGTAGAGAAATCTAATAACGTATAGAGAGAACAACAGCTTGGCCACTGTGTAGGGTCGAGTGGAGGGACTCTCCCACCCTTCTCTCTCCCGGCCCACTCTCTGCTATTTACACACTATCTCTCGCTCTGGAGTCTCTCATCTCTATGGTCTCTCTCTCGTCCGATTGATTGATTTCGCCCCCGCTGAGTCCTCTTCTTTTCTCCCTCTTTCTCTCGCTCTCTCGATGTATTTGTTCTTAGAGAGTGGAAGAGGGAGAGACCCGCAAACATATTCTCTCCGATCTTTAGTGATACTTGCACACCAGATAAACCAATAATTGTTATAGGTCAGGCTCACGAACCGAACGTGAGATTAACCACGTTTGCAAAGTTTGAATGTGTTTTATCGATATATGTGATGGAACGCAGATGATGGGAATTTCGAAAAAGGTGGAGATCAGTTTGGTAAGATGAACAATGGAGACATAATTTAATGGAAAGAACGAACTCGATAGTCAAAAAGTGCAAAATGACTGGGGTTGAATAGCTGCAAGAATAAGGTGAACCGAATGATCCAAAAAATGACTGATGAAGAAGCATTCAGTGAACATGAAAAGGAATGGAAAAGCTACGGGAAGCAAATCATAAGGAAAATTCGCAGGTTGAAGTATCAAATAGTACACCCATGAAGTTATAGTGGCCCCATTTATAAATAGTGGCCAAAAAAATGTCTAGAAGTGGGGCTTAGGTCACTTTTTTTACTTCAACTCATTTCTCATATGTTATTATCCATATCCAATAGGGAATGCTCTAATTCCATATACAATTGCAAATATATTTTAAAAGGTAATGGAAAGCGCAATAGGGATTGGTTGAAGTTTCTACATCGATTAAAGCAATGAAAAGCGGGTTACAATTATGCACAATTAGCGACTTGAAGCCATAATATTTCCGTATTCCGACTTCTTTGAATAGAATTTTTGATACAAGTTGGAAAAATAAAAGATGATTTGCTTTTTCACTCTGTTGGCCGAGGGAATCATGAGACAAATAACTAGATTCACTGAACTTTGGAAAAGCGATTAATACGTAATCTGGAATGATGGGCTTTATACTGCACCGGTGACCTCATCAATAGTGGATGCAGGTACTCCTTTCCTACTTTTATAGCTGGCTTTCTTAGGGGTCTTATTCTCTGGCGGCTCATATCGAGGCTGAACTCCTAATCTGTCGCGTACTGCCGATATGAGAGTGCTTTGAAACTGTTCCTCGTTCTCTTCCGGGTCCACAATCTGTTTCGCTTGCTCGTAAATAGCACCGATAGACGTCGCCTGAAAAAAAAAAGCACATTTTCATAATGTCGACAACCATTCAATCTGGTTTGTCCGAATCCACACCCACTTGACAAACAACCTTTTTTTTAAATAAATATAAATTCATTATTTCTCACCGTTTCAGTAGGTCGGCTGCCGTTGATTTGACGTAGGAAAAATTCAACAGAATTCTGAAATGATAAGTGGATCATTTTTTGTTTACTTCTTACGTTTCTCTGTTTGTCGATCACGCTTATTTTCTTGAAAATTTCGACTTAAGTAGCCATTCATGACAATCTTACCTGATCTGGAGCCTTCTTCCTTCTTGGTCCTCTCTGATATCTAATGGGAAGGGTCGCTGATGTTAAGGCTGTCTGACTTCTATAATATACAAGTGATTATTAGCAAATATTTTTTTGCAACTGACTTCTTTGCAAAGTTCAGAGTCGAATTAGCGTGATTGGTTATTGCTGATGAAGACGGATCATACGTCATTCCATCAGTATTCGATAGAACATTATCATCGTCTGAAAAATAGTGTATCGGTGTGATTCGGATAGCACAACTCACAGTAATTTGATGTTGACGGTCCAGCACCATCGTCGGCATATCGATTGATTTGCGATCCTAGAATTCATTATATGAATAATACGTGATCAAAATTCTGCTTGCATATTAGATACCACAAGCTAAGCCCACTTGGGAGAGATAGAGAAAGGGGATAAAACGTGGACATAGAATTGGCTATGCAAAGTATCAATCAATTTGCTCGATGGAAAAAAAGAAAAAAAGGAAAAAAATCGTTTCGGATAATTAGGTTACATTGAAATAAATTATGCGTATGACTGATATTGCATCTCAAAAAAAGTTCGATTTACTGACCGAGCATATCATCTTGTGGAAGTTCTTCATTGTAGTCAAAGTCATCTAGAGCAAACGAGGATCGCTCTCCTATAAATTCGGATTCAGACCAGTTGTTAATTTTCAATATTCATTCAAACATGTTTTCTAAAAAAAAATTCCAAACGATTTATTGCTTTCGCCCCTTACCGATTTGCTCCCCAATCGGCTCATTCGGAATGCTATTGAGCTGACTGAGTGAAAGAGACAGCGAGGATGATCCCATGCCACGGTAGGTATAATTTTCCTCATTGAAAAGCGGCGAACTCGATTCTGATTAGTATGAATATTCACAAGACTATCAAGCTATGCACAAACCGTTGGGCATGAGAGATGCCACCTCATCATATTCGATTTCTTCCTCATCTTCGAAATCTCCGACAACGTCTACGTACGCATCCTCATCGTCCTCACTGAAATTGGGCATTCAGACAAACTTGATTTATTCACATTTAAGCCGGTGTTCGCTTCTAAAGGGTGTTAGCCTAGTTCCACCGTACCCTCGATTGTTTAGATGCGATAATTACATGATAAATTATTATTATTAAAATCTAACCTTTGATGCTGTCTGCGGGTTCGATGAACTACCGTTTCACTCAATGACGAAATTGGAACATCCTCCAGGTCTGGTTCATGCAGATTTTCAATTTCTTCATCAGTTTCTTCTTCTTCTTCGACCTCCTCGACAAATTCCTCTTCGAGTTTCTCAAATATATCAGGATTAAAATTTTTTTAATTACATGATTTGATTACCTCGACATCGATGTCTTCCTCTTCAACAACCACTTCTTCCTCCAATATCTCTCCTTCCATATCGTCCTCATATGCAGGCACGGGATCGAGCGATTCTGCGACTGGCTGTTCCATCCCTCCTACATGGTATTATAATCAATGGATTTAAGCAGCAGCTTAAAGGGCACTAGGTGGAAGGGAACATTCTGATGATAACCTACTGAATTTTAACTATATCTCACAATCGGAAGAAATCTAAATATTTTGGTTCTCATCCAATGTTCTCATCCAATCTCATTCGAATGTTCTCATTTTTTTGCCACTTAAAGTCTTAAACAATTAAAAATATAATCTCGCCGGCTTACCTCTCCGTCTTCCGGCGTCCTGTCGTTTCTTTCGGAATTCCCCTACGAGAGGGTGCTCATCGACAATTATGCCTGAACTCCTCGTCGATCTGAGGGAGGAAACTACAGGAACGCGTTGCTGATGGTGACGCTCTGGCTCGTATTCGTCATCAGATCCACTGAAAAAAATGATGAAAATGATGAAAAGAATTATGGAAAAAAGATGCCTAACGCAACTACGAACCTTGTCTTTTTCTTTCCATTTTGTAAGGCATCCTCATCGGAACTGCTTTTTCTCTTTCTCGGCCGTCCTCTCTTTGGAGCTGCTTGCTCTGTATTTATGTCATTTGAATGGAAACATATTTAAAAAAATATGTTTCTTCTGGATTCGTTACTTCGTTTATATTCTCTATATAGCGTAAGAAATGCGAGCGATTCTGTCAGTCTGTCTGATCCAAGCATGTTGGCATTGATTTAAATTTGCGGCTTGGAGTCATATACATGATTTAGCGTGAATGGGTGTAAAAAATATATGTTGGATTTCCTCACCTGGAGGAGAGGGAGTATTCGAAGACAGATCTCGGTTTTGCTCTTCGTATCCCGAGTCTGCAATTAAGGGACAGAACTAAGGGCCATACCGGTTTTGTAAAACAAAATGTTTAAATAAATTATTTGAAGGACTTACCTTCCTTTGTATTGCTTCGTCGAGCGCGATCAGCATCTATATATATTGCTCTCATTCCCTCACGCCACCATCCGGGACAGTACTGCTCATCTTCCTTTAATTGATTGGATTCCATTTAATTAATTAGAAATTAAATTAATTAGATTCAGACTTAATTAACAAAATAACGAATTCTCGTGGCTATACCTCATTCTGGAAAGAAGAAGAAGAACGAGGCGGTCGAATGTGGCACATGCAGTCCGAAATTTTCATCAGAAGCTCTCCGTTTCTCGTATTGCGTCTCGAAGTCAATATTGGATCGCATTCTCTGAAAGCTGTAAATTAAAGAAAAAAATATGAGAAATTGACGAAACCTGCAATAGTGTTTGATGTCGATCTCCAATCCCTCGGCCAGCTTTGTGAGGATTTTCTCGCAATCTCCCCGAATTACAAGGGACGCGTCTGCGTCCTTTGGTGTCCATTGCAAGTTGATTATCACAATCTGATATAATCATAAAAATTACATCGTAATTGAAAAACACACACCTTTGCATTGGATCCTGGTGCAGGCCAGAGAAATTTGTAGTCTTTGAGAACTTGCAGACTGCTTCCGATACAGATTATGAGATCAGCATGAGGAACGATTTCCTGCGCAGCTTCCCAGTTTAGAGGGAATCGCGCTTTTCCTCGCTGAATACAATGTTGATGAGTTTGAATGAAAATATTCACTCGCCTCTCCGTAGTGGACAATTGTATCAAGAAGTGATGCACTACATGGGCACACTCGGCGAGTCGTATGAGCTCTGAAACCACGAAATAGAATATAGTTGGGTGTGCATGCCAATTTTCTTGAATAGGAAATTTGAAAAAGAACACTTGTGCTTATTATTTAAAGCACTCTCGATGGATTCTCACCTGTATCCACTATCCTCCGTAACATCGAACTTTCGAATGAACTGCCGATCTGGACAAGCTGAGCATACCTGAACACATTCGCTGTGACATTTATATAATGACCGCAATCATATCACTGTTTTGTAAACCTGAAACGTACTTCAATGTGCATATTTCCATGAATCTCAGACAACGCGCACTGAGGAATTCCCGATCGAAGGTGCATTCCATCGCAATTCTCAAAAAATATAATTTAAAAAAAAAATTTAAAAAATATAAATCACCTGCGACACAATGTGTGAGATGTATCGATGCCTATAGAGCTCTTTGATGACCAGATGGGACGTGGTCGGAGATTGACTCACTATGTTGTGGCAACTAAAATTGTTGTTCATCAAAAATATGGTTAGCATTAGTCTATAAATACAATTCTTATGAAATACTCACGTCACTGCGATTCCTTTCTTAGCAAGCGTGTATACACCTCCAGGACCTCGATAATCGGGAATGTTTGCAGCCTGAAATTGCAAACTATCTTTGTAAATTAGTGTTCGGGGTTTTTATAGAGTAATGATATTATGTCACCGTGCTGATTCCGGCGCCCGTGTATATCATCTTTGTGTTGCAAGTCTTCATCAATTCGACAAGAGTTGCCACTTTCTCTGTGATCACCTCATCCGAATCGATGGGCTGAAAAGCATAATATTTCCCATACTGTGATTTTTTTTACTGTGATTTCGGCCCTAATGTGAAATGTTTTGCGTGGTCACCGAAGAATCTCAAATTGTGGTATTAAAGAAAATTCGATTGCACGTGGAGAAGGAGAGTCAGGAGACTCATGCGGAAATCAATATGCCGGGTATAGGAAAGCGAATGACTAACCTCGTCCGCATGTCTTTCGTATTCCCTTTCTGCCTCATCCCCGCTTGTTATTTCCTCATCCCCATCGTCTTCCTTCATGTTCCTCACCGTTCTCGTTCGCCTCGACATTTTTGTGGCGAGCTGATTAAGAATTGGCTGATTATTAAGACTAAATTAAAAGCGAGTACAACAAAGATGACCAAATTCTGATAGAGGAAGAGCATTAAAATAGTTTTTGAAATGTTTTGGGATGAATAGAGATGAAAGAAGAGGACAATTGAAGGCCACCTCTGTTGTGTGACAAACGGAAACTGTTATGAGTAGAATGGTTCATGGGCGAATTTCATTACCGGCCTCTCCTCTCTCTCTCTAGTAAATGCATTATTCCTTTAACACACCAAAAAATTGAAATCAGTTCACGATTGTATCATTCTAAGAAGAGCAAGCTGATCTTAGTGTGTGGGGTAGATGGAAAGAGTGAGGGTCCCTTATTGCTGGAATGGCGCAACGCAACCGCAACGCGTCCATTGATTGACGAGTATGCGAAAGGGAGTAGAGTAGTGGCAGAGAAAGTGGCGCAAAGCGGCTCGAATCTCGCGCGTCGCGGTTACGACTTTCCTTTTTCAGAAATCGTCTGGCAACCGCGTGAGAATTGGATACTAAAGAGGGAGAGAGAGGATGTGAGTCGTTCTTTATCAGTAAAGATCATCACGGAAGAGAAATGAATGGCAAGCGAAAGTTCACATAAACTTAATGTCATTTCTGTCAGATTGCTTACTGAGTTCAAACATGAAGGAAAAATATTTTTAGGATAGTTTTAGAAATCCAGTTCCAAGGGAGATTAATATTTAATTTCAGGCCTCGTGAGGATGACGACGGAAATAGCCCCCAAGATGGGATGTATATCTCCGCTCCCGATGCGTATGAGGTTACTATTATGTTATATTATGTTGTATATGGTTGCGATCAGCGAATGGTTTTAAATTAACAATTTATATTTTAGAGGAGTGTTTCAATTATAGACTGAAATATATTGCTAAACCCAAACAATTCAGATGTACCAATCAGAACAACAAATATACTCGGCATTTTCTATGGACGAGTCGCAAGACAAGGTACACTCAATTGTTTATTGTGATAGTCTTACAATTTAAAATTTTTTTTATTTTATTATCAAAATTAACATTTTCCAGTATCCCAATATAAATAGCGAAATACAAGACGAACCTCACTTGCAAGATAATATAGACGATGAGGATGTTTTCATAAAGACCTTCAAGCCAGGTCCAAATGGATATCAAGAGATACCTCTGGAGGTTTGTCCTCACTTATTCGTACCATTGCATTGCGAATATTTTTAGCTGGTACAAAATTTCTTCGACATTACTGAGCTAGAAGATCAAGCTTGCTCGTCAACAGGACGAACGAAGTTCAAAATGGTCATCAACGGGGTATGTTCTTCCTTATAACAAACCAAACAATATTTGAGTGCCTATCTATGGCACGAATTCCTAATAAACAATTTAATTATGTCATAAGCTTGCGGAAATTTTTTCTGGTAAAGTTGGTGTAGTGATTGGAAAGTGGAGAAGGGCGAAAAGATCAGCATTCTCGACCATAACCATTGGAAAGATACCTCGGCCACAAGTAATTGACAGAACAAAGGGCTTTCGCGATTCTTTGTATTTCAAATTAATAGTGAACATGGTTGTATTCAGAAAAACATGAAATGTAAAAAGTAGGAAAGGCGTTGAAATGTTGGAACAAAGAGACACATTATTTCATTGCAGCAAGAAATGATCATCGACGGTACAGTGACTCCTGCCAATGATTATACACCTCAACAGCAACAGCAACAGACACCAGGCGAGCTTGAAGATGAATTGGAAGAGGTAATGTTTCATTAATTGATAATTGAAATATTATTTCTTGGATGTTGTTTTTTCTTCTGATATCGAAACATATGATTCTGATTTATCTTATTTAGCGGTTTGGTTCCAATACAATTTTTTTAGCTCTTTTTAAAGGTATTTCTAAAACGATAGTTGACGCTGAAATTATAGCTGAAAACGAGAAATTATGTGTACTGCAGCAGGCACAATTCATGAAATTTCCTTTAGCCATATTTGTAGGTGTATTTGGTGAGTCTTTGCAGCCCGTTGAATACAATATGATGCATCTTCCGGAAGCTGTGATGTCTGGTGGGCAGTCTATGCAGATGATCACTCTACCGGATGGCCAACTGGCGCTCCAAGTAACGCAGGTGAACATTTACTGTATTCTGGGAAATTCATAATGACAAGAAATAGCACTGTTCTAGCATCCAAAAAGATCCAAAAAGGTTTTTGCACACTGTGTTTTATCAGAGAGATAAGTATAACGGCTGGTAATTTTGATGGTGACTAGAACTGCGCTCGGTTTTAAGCAAGAGACGTACTTGAAAACAATGATTATTTCGATATATTTGCGCACACATACGATCTTTCGACATCTTTCGACACGATCTTTCGACACGATCATTTTTATGATGATTTGAAGAAAGTTAGTGTTGTCGGTTTTGAACTCAAATTCAACAAGCTTAAACAGTCATTGTTTAGATGGAACAGAAGCCGCAGATGGCTCAAGTAGTCACGGTTGACGAGGATGGAAACATTATATCCACGGATGGAACCTTCGCTATTGGCATGCCCAGCTCGACACAGAGTCAAGTTAGTGACAATTGTATTATTATTTTCTATAACAGGTGCAACATATAAGACAGTAAGGATAGATTGTTTTTTTCGTAATCAGAAAGTACAGCTTATTTAGACCTTGAATTATAAGATTGCGAAAAAAAATCTAACGTTAATCTTTAAATTAAAGTTTCTTCAAGGTCTTCAAGGTAAATAAGCTCTAAATAAATACTTAATGATTTTGAACCCATATATTTTCACTGTTTTATATCTTTACTCAGGGCGCTGTGATGATGACGATGCAGACAGATGAATTCGGCAATATGTATCTGCAAGAAGAATCAGGTACTATCTCTTTTTGTACAACTCAAAAATATTGCATTACAGCACCCAGCACCTCCGGAGTCGGCAATTTTCACTGCATGGAAGTTACCGGGGTCAGATTGTGCTGAGAATTTTAAACAAAAATAAAAGATTGTTCGACTCCTTGTACATGATCAAATGATACTAATACGAAGCATCGGGCTGTATATTTATAAATTATACACAAACATTATATGTAATTAATTATTTAATTATCCATTTTCAGGACCCAGCAGAAATAGCCGCAATGTATCCAGGAATGCAAATGCTCGCAGTGAACCCAGATGGAACTCGTGAGGAAATTAATATTTATAAATCGAGATTGTCCGATGCGTGGAATCTAATATCTAGTGGATATGATGCGTATGATGCTGTGTAATGGTTATAATAGTTATGGTTATTACGTAATGGTAATGGTTGTTATGGCTATAATGGTTATATTTCAGTCGAGAGTGTATTCGAAGACGGATTGCCAGCTCCAACTGCCGCAACAACATACGTTAATGCGAAACAATACCACCGGATAATGAAACGACGGTGTGTTTTGACAAGGTTCAGAAATTCATACAATCAAGGGAGCTCTAAGACTTGACCAAAATGACCACCGTGTCCAAAATGACCACCGTGATTAACAATCCCATATTTTTGTGTGAGCCTCCGGCCAGTAATCCAAATTGAATCTTAAGTCAAGCTCTTCAAGTTAATATTTTTTTCGTCCGGTGTGACCATAATTTCACTTTTCTCACAGTCTAGAGACAAAATCCAGATAAAAGTGGTTTCTGAGTAACGGTAGGCCCCTCCTAACCCAGGAATCGATCGTGTCCGGGCACTGGTTATTGTGGTCGTGTCTTACCTAATAATTAATGATATTTTTTAACATGATTATTTCAGAGAGGCCAGAGCAAGGTTGGAGTCGAGTGGGCGTGTGCCAAAGATACGATCTGTAAGATACACTTCCGTGTTTTACGATAAATTACATTATTTGAGGAAGTCAATCTTAGATAGATTTGATGTATATTTCAACTGGGCATGACAATTGGGGCGAGACAACAGAATGTTTCCTGCTATGCCAAACTTCCTAGTTTCTCTTTCGTTATACTCTTCCACAACATATGTCGGGATTCAAAATGATTTAGCAATTTGGTTCCTTTACCAACTTTAAACCATGGATATCAAACAAATAATTTATGCTCTGCTCTTCAGAAATATCTTCACGAATCTCGGCATCGACATGCGTGCAATCGAGTGAGAGGAGAAGGTGGTAAATTTAACAGCAAGAAGGGAAGGGATGCGAACGATATCAACGGCGATGAGCATTCCCCGATTAAAATGATGAAGTTTGAGGTAAAATTAGTCATATTTATCAACAAATAAATTCATCTTTAGACCTCACCAATCCAAAATAATAAAGAGGATATTTTATTCACGGCAGAGAAGAATGATGTAGTTCCTCTACTTCCTAGGCCGGTATTCACAAGACCAGCGAAAAACGGTAAGAAACGAAAAACGATTGTCCGTATATCTCTGACCGGATGTATTGATCGAATGATCAATCTCGATCTCTTCGATCTTAACTACTATATAAATAAACAAACATAAAAACAGCTCCTGCGCTTAAAGCTCGCATCCCGACTCCTCTGACGGTCCGCTCAACAACGACTCCACATCAACGGCCAACTGTATGCATTTTATAACAATATCTCTGGACGTAAATTCTCAAAGATATGTTTCGAAATTTAATAGCTTCGCTAGTTAAAGCATAAATCACATTGAATTTTCCAGGCTGTCATTACGCACTTACCTCTTCCACCGCAGAGCAAGGTCCGCCCACCAGGAGTGAGTAGCAATTCGCTTCTTCTTTTTCATAAGCAGTTTATGTGAAATTAGATTAGTACTTCACTAAAAAGAAAATAATGAACACTAAAATTGGCAAAAAAATTCCAGTTTCGCGTCGCCCGTCCTTCCGAGATCAAGAAATTACTTCCCACAACATACTCGAAACCTGGATCAGCAACTTCGAAAGTTGATTCTCTCCCTGACAAGATTCTCGAAGTATGGCTCTTTGATTTCTAATCGAATAAATATAAATCTCGGGACAAATCGCGCTTGCCACGAGAGATTGACAATGTCAATTTGTGGATTGGAGGAGAAAATCAAAATCCGATACTGAGTGATCATCAATTTTGGCTACCTATAGTCCCCGAATATCTCGATTCTGTCGCGAGAATATCCCCGTCTGAACCGCTATTCCTAGCTCTATCGATCTTCAACGGTTATATGTCATGAAAGTGCTTCTAAGCGATGCGCAATTTAAGAATGAACAACTAATTGTAAATATAAATTTTTTTGTCGAGTTCTACTCTTTAGCTAGAGCTCGACAAGCTGCACATCTTGTCAACAAATTACCCGTTTCGTTACCTAAACTTTTTAGTCATTTATTCTCGAATGTAGGACCGTTTTGAAGCACACATGAGCAAAAGTAGCTTTTTAATATAGGACATTCCCCAGACGACATCAGAACCAAAATGTTACTGATCAAAGTTGGAACTCCAGGATATCGACTCGGTGTAGGGGAAATTATTTTCTGCACGTTGAGACTCTAAGTGATGTTAGAGCAAGTGTGGAAGTGACCAAAAATTCTCAATTGCGATGTTTGCCCCAATCCCTCCGCAGCTTTATGCTCTAGTAACAGGAGTATTCATTGCAGGAGAGTCCGTCCAACTCCAATTCACCTCCTTACTCGGCTGAAATCGACGATCAATCACAAAAGGAACCTGATTTCTCGAATTTAAATTCTTTGTAGTTGTTTGCGTAATGGAGAATCAGTTATTTGTATTCCCCTCATCCAACCCGTATCACACTTTTAATTATTCTAATCCCTTTAATGTAGAGCCTGTACTTTAAGCCAACCACAAGATGACATCCCTGCTTAAAATTTCATATCTAACTTTTAAATGTGCTAAATTTCATTTTAGATGCTTGATTACAAATGATTACGAACAGTAAAGTTGTCATTACTAGTCTATTCACGTGCTCATAGGATTGCCTCTCATCTCGCATAAATTGTTCTTGTTGTTCAATGCTGGTCATAAACTACCGTTTATATGTGAATATTCGATAAAAGAAATACAAACTCTCTTGTGTTTTTTTTTCGTTTTTTAGTGTGTATTGCAGAAAGAAGCTAGTCTCGAAAGAAGATATGTTGAAATATTTCATCACAGCTGTCAGGTTATGCAATTGACTGTTAATTTCCCGTGACCGGTGTATAAGATTCCTCATTTCTTCACGCGTTCACTTTTTTGACTGTCATCATCATTGGCTTATCGATGATTAATCGAGGTGTTTCGCAGGAGAGAGACACTCATACGTCGAGCGAGAGAGAGAGAGGGAGAAAGGGAAGGTGGGGGGGGGGGAGAAAGAGAATAGAAAGCAGAGTAGAGTAGGGAGGGAGAGGAGGAGGGTGCGCCAATGACTCATTGGGTCGAGTATAAGAGCCCGAGCCTGTAAGGATTTCTGTCAGTACACACCCATCACCTGTGTTCACCGTGTTGCGTCGCCATCTCTTCACCTTCCCTTCCCTCGGCAGCATATCCTCAAACCAATTCCCAGTTGAGTCTCCCGCTGTGTTTTTTCTATGCCAATCTATCTGTCCTCCCTCATTGGCGACTTATCGTACCCTCTGAAGACTGGATAATGTATATTCGAATTAACTCCATTCCTCAGGAACCTCCTATTCAATTCATGGTTTCGACAGATCAGATGACGTCATGCTATTCTAGTGATGACTCATCTATTTGCATTGTTAGCTCACCCACTCGCCCATTAGTACGCAGAATGACTCATGTGTCCCATTTTTTTCAGTATCGGCTGCAGACATGGAAACAACGATTAACAACGGTCCTGAGGGTATTCTGCAATAATTCCACTGTTGAGACCATTTTGTCACCATCTAAACGTATTTCATAAGGTCTGTAGGCTACCATTTCATCACGATTTCGAAAGCGTTAGAACGCGTAAGAACATGAGAGATGTGAGTCATACCGGGGAAGAGGCGGAGACCGGATCGCAAGGATTTCTTCAAGGATTCGCGCTCTCCTGACCCAGGCGGTGAATTCTCTATGACTAATCAGTTAAGAGGTGTACTTTTCTTCGGACATTAAAGTGTCATTATTTCCGGTCCTCTGATTAGACTAGGAAACACAGACGGTTTAAATTAGCAAGCTCCCTCGAGTTCATTCCATACCTTTTCCAAATATATGCCCATATCTACTTGGAACGGAAGCACTGACTCATACGTGCCTTGTTTGTACTAGGCTAAGGAATTACGTCATATTGAAGCGTTAATTCCTCTAGTCCAGTGCAATCCAGGCTGTGAATGCATTGCTGCGGTGCCCCTTACCCCCAATATGGTCAACGTTGCATTATCCGAGTCATTTGTATTTCTCTTATATTCTTTCTGTGGTTCTTTCAAAGAGTGATAGGTGATAACCTTTTCTGGCGTCAGCTTCTTCCGGTTTTATTCATTGTGATGTCTCCAGAGTAGTGATAAGCGAAATGCAGTGAAATAGCATATTCAGTCAATCAATCGTTTATCAGATTCATGGGTATGGCTTTTAGGTAACATGCTGATCACTTCTAATTCTGTATTCCTCAGGAGGAATCGACCACCAGTCATCTACGATTATCTCTCCAGCGGGTTCTTGGATTGCCTTGCGAATTGCATTTTGAGGCAAAGAGAGGCATATTGAAACACTTTATCCAAACAAAATGAAATAATCTAATGATTGTTGTGAAATTATGACACACGAGTATACTACAAGGATCCACTAATTATACAATATATTCAGTATAATGGATGGAGTGGGTTACTCGCGTTATTGACCAGAATAATGGAGTATGGTAGTGGGAAAATTTTAGAGACTAGGAAGTGGGTGTATCCATTGTGATTAATTACAGTGTTCTAATATTATACTACAAATATTGTTTCCCTTAATAAAGCACAGGTTAAACAACAAGTTTTGAACTGCAAGTTAAATACGATGGAACGAATAAATAATTGTTGAAAAAAATATGAATATATGAATCTCCCCTTAATCAAATTTCTCCCATTGATGAGGACTTGTATGTCCATTTCTAGGTGGAATCGTGGGTGCAACATTCACATTGTAGAATGGATTTGTATAAAGACTATTCGATGGAACTGGAGCGAGGTGCAGAAACGGATTTGTGGGAATTTCTCGTGGAATCTGTAAATGATTTTCGTCCTTTTTTATATTTGCATATTTGTTGCCGTTTTAATCTCCCTAAATACAAAAATCAGTATTACTAATTTTACAAGAATCTGTTTTGAAAATATTACTAATTTTATGAGAACATTTTAAAAGAATCTGCCGGGAAACAGTAGATTAAAATTACCTCTCCGTTCACAGGGAGCACTGGATACATATTATTTTGAGTGGCGTTGTGCTGGCCAACAATCGGGAATGTGGGTTCACTTAACACCATCGTTGAAGGCGCCGCGATTAGATCAGAAAAGTCATCCACTCTGAAAATCGCTTTTAAATATTATAAAAAATTTGGTTTTCTCTTGATAGCACAGGTCTTCCGTACGAATATTGGAAAGTTCGACACCCTGAATTTATAAGTGGTCCCGATTTCGGTGACAGTCGAAACCGGGATAAATAGGTCATTTTATGCATACTGCTACCGTTTTTATGCATTTTTATGCATGGAGCATAGAAAAGATAGAGAAGATAGAACGAAATACAAACCCCATCGGCCTCTCCCCGATGATAGTTTTCGGTCGTTCATTGACTGGTGTATCGCCAAAATCGATAAGATCGAAGGACGAAGAGTCTTGATTACCAGATACAACGGACGGCGAGGACGACGAATGAGAGTCATGCTGCAAAGAACACACACAATGATAAAAAAGAGATTTCCTTATATCATAAATGCAGGTGAAGTTGTCACACACCACCGAATAAAACGTTCCGCTCCAATCTATCGTGCACTTTTTGACGTGTTTGAAAATGCAAATTTAATCAATCACTTTTTTGGAACGGAACGTTATATTCCGTGGTGCGTTACAACTTTTTTAGCTTCTGTAATACCTACCTCAGTTCTCCATTGAATATTATCAAAAGAGAGTGGTTCGACGCCGGTAGGTGCTTCATCTCTTTTTACAGATTTACTTCTCTTTCTCTTCTCTTCCTTATTTCCTCTTCTGATGTCTTTTGGAGTGAGACGACCGATACGATCGCGGATCTTCAAAGGAATTTTCTGACCTTATATATTTCAATGTCGACTAATTATTAACTGTTAATTTGTATTGTTTTACAGTTGCTGGAGACTCACTTCTATCGATCGAACCTTATCCTTGAGTACTCCGATGACATCAGTTGCATTTTCACGCACCTACAATATTATACTATTGAGGATTTTCTTTTCATGTCAACGAGAAAAAATGCACAATCGGGAAAATGGAAATGGGTGGACAAGGGTAAAACCAAATTCGATAATAAATAGATCGATATTGCAAAAAAATCTTATGAAGCGAATACTTATTTGGTACGACAGCACAAAGGACCAGGACATGACACGAAGGAATCTCTAAAGTAAGGCTCACTACGCTAAGGGCTTGTTCGAGCATATCTCCAGAGGATATCTGCTACAAAGTATTGCAATTCAGTATACTGAGGTACCGACCTAATAAATCTTATGGATCTGCACTAATATTTTGCCTTTGTCCCTTTAAAAAATAATTACGAAGGGTCGCATTTGATGTATTTCTGAAACCCTTAAATAGTAAGTAATTTACCTGGCTGCGTTTCGAATCCATTTTGTTCGCTTCCTTTTCAAATTCGTCGCTGATAGGAGAGCCGGAGTTAAGCGCTTTCAGCCGTTCATCAATGAACTAAAAATAATGAATGTTGAACATATATTATAAAAAGTAAAATGATAGACATCTAAACTATCATTATTTCTCACCCTCTCGAGATACTGTACTCCCTCCGCTCCGAGAAGAGAGGCTAAGAACGACTGAAGGGATGGCCGTTGTTCGGAGAGGAAGCGCTCCTTGTCCCACGCTACCACCTTAATGGAATACCATGTTTCTCATCCGGCTTCCTCCAGGTGATGGTCACATAAGGCAAAGGTATAAGGACCACGTCCAGCGATATTACAGTCGTAAGACAACGCTCGGTGGGAACCACTGGTACGGCCAGCTGTTATGGTAGTGGTGTTAGGCCAATGATGACCAATTATTTTAATCAGTAAAAATGAGATATTTAGCACCCACCTGCGTGTCTTCGCTTCTGGTAAGGCCAGCTCGATATCCACCGAAGAGAATAAGATTCGCCCTGAGGAATACTCGAGATAGTGAATCCCCCATATCGACGCCGACTTTGAGACTGCTCTTCAGAGAAGATTGCACCTGAATAATATGATGTAAGACTTTTTAGTGGCAATGAAGCGTAGTAGGAATGAACGCGCATTACTTATACGTCTAGAATACCGTTGTAGATTATTTTAAAATGTCTCCAAAATTATACCTCGTTAGGTAGGCTTGAAAAGTCGTCGTGCGCGCCTTGGAGCGAACGTTCGTCTAGATCGATTACCATTACATCGCCAATATCCTTGAGTGTCTGTAACATTAACGACTGATTTCTCGAGTTATACAATCATATTATCAAACAAACATTGATTATTCATGAATATTGTATTGCGAAAGTCAGCACGCAAATTCTCCTATTCAAGAAAGCTCACCGTTGGATTATTAATTTGCTTGGGAGCACCAATAATGAATGGCATCGGAGCCATCAACATATCTCCCAAAGAGGCAGGAAGGACGGGAATGAAAAGTGACTGCCTGTAATCATAATTTTTGGTTACGAGACTGTGTCATGTTTAAATAAAGTTGTGCCCCTGAACGTCTCAGTTTGCAAGAGGCAACTTCGAATTACAAGCATTTTTTTAGCTTTTTACTGCAGTGTGGTAACTCACTTCTCTAGATACGTTTCATATATTTTTAAATCTATACAAAATAGGAGAATTTAGAATAGAATTCAGGTAGGAGGTCCCGGGTTAAATGAAATTGGTGAAGAATTTTTCTCACCAAGCCATTGGGTAGAGTAGGGTAGCAGCTGCGTAAACACACGATGAAAGTTGGCCAAGTTTGCTGCCAACAAAGATGATACGACGTTCTCGCAACAGACTGCAATAGGAAACAGTGCATAGGTGCAATACACAGGACTTTACGGTTGCCAAGTAATTTTTTTCGTCTAAATATTTTGAGTGCAAAAAATTTAGACTCTTCGACGACTACCATGCATATATTAGATATCCAATTAAAAGCATATTGAGCTGTTGTTAACCGTTCGATTTTTAGTTAAGTCTTCTCACCTTGCATAAATGCTCATCATTTGCCTCGGTGTCACTGCATTGTAGAACTCGAGCATGAATTTGTCGTCTTTCAGAGTCGGTAACCGAGTGAGATCGGGAATCTCGACATCCAGATTCTGATATAATTTAATGTAGAATCCAATGATATTTGTAGACTTTAAAATTACCACAGGCAACATTCTATTTTGAAATGATGCTTGAAATCTGTTTTGAAATAATGCTTGAAATCGAACCGACTGAATGAGAACCGACAAAAACATTCTCCGTTTGTGTTTTATACAATTGTTGTATAAAAAATAAATACAATTGTTTAGAACACCGTGGCAAAATACTTTTTTGGATCCCATCCCATCGGTTTTCATCCGACATCCAACATCAAAGCCAATTTCGGCCTATACCTGTCCGATTGTTTCCAATCTAAGATGCTCGCCAGCTGAAGGAGCATCGGTGTGGTATATTCGAGTGAGCAGAAGTTCGACGTCTTCTTGCTGTAATGCGTTTTTCGGCTCTGAGTAAACATATAAACGATGTATCTGTATTATTTATATCAAGTGTTCCTGCTATTCCTCATTGATCTTCTAAGTGAGGCCAATCACTGGCCAAGCATCTCTCCCGCAGGACGCAAATGCCTTGATGAACGGGATGACCTTTACCTTTTTTACTTCTAAGTTATGGTAAAAAATCAATGATGCATGATGAATTGATCAGGCTCTCTAATAGTAAAATAAATAAAGGGAAAAAAAGGGAAGGTTCTAAAAAGAAATATAAATACTTTTCCCTATTCATGCTACTTGTTCACGCTTAAACTCAATTATAATGAAGTGTGAATACATATTAAAAAAAAGAAAAAAACAACGGTTATCACTCACTGTCCCATTATTCATAACTATTGATATGTGGTTGAGTAGCTTGTAGAATACTGTTGTCCAGGAGTAGCCACTTAAATACTTTTAGTTTGTTTTCTATATGTGCATTAGTTTCAAATTTCATCGTTTAGACACATTTGCTGTATTGATGGGAATACTGCCCGCATTTGTTTACATTTGATCAGTCAGTGGACGGCAAGGAGCAAAGTAGTAATTTGTCTTCGGCTAATGCAAGGCCGTCAATTTGTTAACATCTATAATGTTGAGCTACCTTAGAAAATCAGGGAAATTTTTTGGAGATCAGCAACGCACAAATGTTAACCAAAATCAATTGTTTTATAGCCCAATCAGGCAGATTCACTCATTTACCTGAGTAAGCAGATCACAGTATTCGTTCTCGGAGTATATCTACAGTATCCGAACGTCAACTGCGAATTTTCATCTGTCAGCACAAAAGAGAAGAGTTGAACTGCGACATCACCCGGATCACTGTAAAATAGAGATTGCTACAAACTCTATCGTCGCAAAAGAAATCGTGTAAAAAGACACTGTTTACTATAAAATTACACTTTTGACCCATATAAGACTGAAATATATACTTACCGAATCTAAACACGACTAAAGAAAAAATCGTTATAAATATTTTCGTAGAGTCGATTAAAATGCTCACTCGGGCGCGATTCCGAGCGGAAACGCAAACTGGCAAATACTCTTCAGTATTGATTCTTCATTGTAGTCTTCGGGATATTTCTGGAGGATGAGAGGCGAGGGCGATCCTGACGTTTCATAGGTTAATTGTATAAATGAGCTGGGAAAAACGCGAAACGACAAGTGAATTTGAAAACAAACCTTTAGAAGATATGGACGCCGCGGAAACGCCGGCAATTTCGGTGAATACATCAAAGAGAGTGACGATATTGGTTCTGAAAGCGAAAAATATATTTTGAAGGTAAATATAATTCTGATAAAGAAATCACCTGTGGCGAGAAATGGCGGTCATCCAAGGTTAAATTAATGGAGATTTGGGAACTATGAAATGAATCCAAGCAAAAATATATATTTAGATATATATTTTATATATAACCAAAATTTACTACAAATCGTGGTTCATCGCAAACTGAAAAAAGCTACAGAGTGCTAAAAATCGTGGTGGGACAAATTGGCAATTAAACATAAATAAATTCGCAACTGTCATTTGTGCAAAATATTCAAGGTGTTCAAATAAAATCTTGGACTTTACGCGACTGTTCAAGAACAAACCTTTTCTCTAAAGGGGAGATGTTGAAGGTCATGTGGAATAAGAATATTGATGATCCCGCTGCTTTACCGTGGAAATCTGTCTAGTAAATATAAAAATCGATCATTGCGTCATTTGAAATATTGCAGTGTTGATGTCTTAAGATCTAATACACACATAATTTGATCGTCTTTTTATCAGAGAAATATGAACCAAAAATGAAGAAGTATAAAGATTGCTTAAAAATATTGTCACAACGGGATGTCCATGATTTGTATCGTCGGAAAATGTACATATGATTATGAATGATTCGCACAACAAACGAAAATGATGCAAAAACACTTTAGGAAAATGTGGAAAACTCCTATTACGAATGAATTATGATACAATTCAGCAAAACGATCCCTAAGACCTCTCAAAAACACATGATATAACAATTTTAATTTAGGTCAGGAGCACAAACAATGCCCTCCATATTAGATCAATCTGTCAATACATGCTTGATCGTAGCGAGTTCAATCTGTAAAAAATGATGCATGTATTCGAAACTGAATTCGTTCAAATACATGCAAAAGTAAGTATGATCTCACATTCTCACGGTTGGTGGCGTTGGATGTGCGTAGAATCGGCGAGAGAAGTCGTGAATCTACCTTTAATTCCGAATCGCTCTCTGAAAACGATTTGTTGTACATATATATTTATGAGAGTTGACGCTTTTTCACTATATTTTATGAAATGTGTAATTTAATTAACTTTTTCGTTCTTCACGTGTCATCTGAATCCGAAAGCAGATTTTTTTTGATAGTTTGTGAACGGCTTAATTCAAACGTACTCAGAAGTGCCTGCGCCGTAATTCCAACAAACAGTGATGTAATCACACCGACAAGCGAGTAGTACTGGTAGGAAATACGGAGATATTGTAAACCCCACCAACCACTGAAAAGTAGCAGCTTAATTAGTTATCGAATCAGATTCAACCAATTTCAGCAGGTATCGTGCGTTTCAAATGCTCAGCAAACTCAATGTGCTGGTTAGCGTATTGATTGTCTGGGAGAGAGAGGAAGGGAAGAGGTAGGGGAGAGGAGAGCAGGTAGATCACTAGCCTCCTCCCGGTCTCTTCCTCCCTCCTCCCTCCACTCAGTTCGTCGAAGGTCAACTACGCGTGGAATGGAAAATAATGTCACGATACAGATATTTGAAAAAAAAAGAATTTGTTAAGATACATAAATAACTTACTCAATTTCTGTAACGGTATTGTACATGGAATTATTGGCAATGCTATATGAGAAAGTAGTATTAGTGCAGTAAGTATTGAGTGGAAGAGCGATAGGTGCTACCTAAATGACACTTTCAAATTTTTTTTATCGTTGTTCATAATTATTGTAGGAATTACAGGAATTAGATGAATCATTTGAACTAATTTACACGTTTTAGTAACAATTTGCACTTTGGGGAAACATGGTCGTGCTCGTACTTGGATTGAGTTCGCAGCTCTTCGCTAGGGCTGTGTATTGCACCACTCGCCTTCAGCAAAGTAAATATTTGGCGAAAAACAAGAAGGCAATAAAAATATCTTACTTTATTGTAGAAGGCGCCGATCGCTGTTCCGAAAGAGGCAATTATTGAAATAATGAACGCAATCGTCGCTGCTCGTCCCTTGACATAGGGAACCAGAACGCCAAGGATAAAGAGACCGAGTACCGGACCACCCACTACACCGAAAATCGAAAATGCGAGCTGCAGAGGGACATTTGTAATTACTTAACTGACTAAAGATACCTGTAGAACAAGCGAATCGAGAATAGAGCATACGAGAGCGAGACCAATAGCGAATATGGCGAGCGCAATAGCTGGATATTTATTACTTACCAAATATATATCATTTATACTTACGAAAGATTCGCATGATTAGTTTCCTGGTCTTGTCGTTCAAGTTTGGCATATTGAAAATCTTAAACACGATTGTTCACTTTTTTTCTAAAAATAAATCTGTACTTCAAGAAGAGGAACAATGATATCTTCAATTACTACTGCATTCCCCGATGAGAATGTTGATGAGAGAGTGCTGAGGATACGCTATTAGTGAGAGCATCTAAATTACAAGTGGTACCTGATACCTGCCGAATAGATTGCCACTGCAAACATTCCAGTGAATCCCGGAATAGCAGACATTCGATCAAGGACATAGTATGGCAACAGCTGAAGTTATGTTAAGCGATTTCCTTTTGTGACAATACGTGTGCACAATGCACATAATCTTCCTAGTTATAAATTCACCTCATTTTTCGAGTTGAGCATTGGAACACAGTCATGATATACTCCAAAGATGATCAAACCGATAATTACGTAGACGAATAAAATGAAAAGATTGCACGGGATATTCAGCAGAACGACTCTGAAAGAGCCATTCTCATTATGTGACTTATCTGTTATGAAAACACAGAAGAAATAAAGATAAAAAGGGCTTCGTCCAGTTGATTGGCGTACCGCCTATGATAAATATAATACTCACTTCTGAGCCATCTTTAGGGTAGGCATACTCATATACTTCTGGAGAGACATCTGATTCGCTGCGAAAAGAGCGAGAATTGTACCAGTTCCCCCGAATACAAGAGAGTACGCCGAATGACGAATGCGAGGATCCGGACGGAATCTATGTATATTATTCTCAATTACTTATCCACGAGGGGGTTTTTTTAGTAGTGGCTAATAGTCGTATTCGAAATATTTCGGTGGTATTTGTAATAACATTTCTATGTATATTATTATCATCACCAAAGAATTACAGCAGTTAGTCGACATTTAGTTGGGAAAACTTGTGAAAGTAAGGCTTACTCGACCAGTCTTGCTCTGTTTCCGTCGATCACATTGTCTATGATCTTGCTGATGTCCTCCTTCCACATGGAAATTGCTACAATGAGAGTCATGCTCGCGACGATAAGTACCATCTGAGCGGCTGATGTGTGGATTCCCGCTTTCGCGCCGCCCTGTAACCAATCAAATTCATGGAATAGGACGTGCGCCTGCTCGCGTAAATCCACTGTACGATCCCATGCCAGTTGTGGTCAGAAAGATAAAGTAACCGTACTGCGCTGATGTAAGTCGCCGCTAGCGCGGCTGTCAGTAAGATCGAAATGAGGATATGGATGTCTAACAGTGCGGATATTGCCACTGACGGAGCGTAGAGTGCGACCGCGTTGTATAAGAGAATCTGAATTGAAATGATGAAAACGTGCTTGCTCTTCTCCAAAAACCTCAGTGCAGAACAATCCGGCTGCGATTGAACGACAAGTGCGATTAAAGCGCAGTTCAAAGTACTGAAACGTAAACCATGATTATGAACAGATGCGGAGAAAAAACACCTCATATGCGCTCGTAAGTCGCAGATTGTACGTAACCGGGAGAAATACATATGCGACGATCGGAAAAGCGATGACATACATTAGAGCATACCAGATGATCATCGGACCGTTGTAGAATACCTGTAAATGCGTAAAACTATAGAAATATAAATACAAAGAAGTGAGCTACTTCAGATGGGAAACCGAGCAGAGAGATCGAGGAGATGAAGCCGCTGCATACAGAGAGAGCGACGGACCATGCAGACATGCTGGAATTAGTATTTTACACCAATATTGCTTTTGAATAGTCATTGATAAATGGTCAGGTCTAATAATTTACGCAACGTTATGGTTCTGCACGTTACTAAATTTCTCATTGCATATATTGGAACACGTTGCAGTCGTGTCAATTCAAATAATGTGAATCATTGTCAAAAACTCCTATCTCGGAAATAACTAAGTCTACTTACTCCGATCCAACAACGAAGTCTTTGGCATTATTCTCCACTTTCGATCGTGATTTCAAGATCCCGTACGCTGATACCGCGACCATCGTGGTTACTGCAAATTCAACGTCAATATTTTTGTCTAAGAACGGTAGGTTCGTCATTAGTATGATTATAATTTTTGAGATAATGGTCAAATAAACCAAAGTCCAAAGGCACTCACCTAACACCACAAAGTCGAGAGGTTGCATCGCGAAGAATACGTATATCTCTTTTAGTGTCAGTTAGTATATATTTATGATGACCTATAATAAACATTGCGAGTATGCAGCAAAACGCAAATTTCATCATGACTACCGAATCTCGCATGAATCATTCGCGTAAATCTCCAAGTCAATACTATAACATGCTTTTTTTTGCATTGTCTCATTGTAGCATGTGTCATATGGGCTCAGTCGCGGGATCGAAGAATAACAATGAGGTATAAAAAATCCACTCGATGCATCCACAGTCCAGAACAAACTAAGCTAACTTGAAGAAAATAGGGAGTAAGATATATTTCCTGGTCTACGAAAACGCCAAAACAAAAGAAGAATCGATATGGAGTCTTTCTGTTCCTGTGAAGGGCGAATATAATGAGAAGCGAAAACTATAACGGAATAACGCATACGATTGCGGATTATTTAGCAGAGGGGAAAGAAAGCGTACAGTAGCTGAACGATAAGAGAGAAATGAATGCAGAAATTTGATGGAAGCAAAGAGCGAAAGAGAATTGGATAGTGCAATAGAAATTCGCCCCATTTTTCGCTAGAATCAACTGCCAAAGATCCTATAATAATTAGTTAACGGTAATTTATCTTATTTATTTGACCACTATAGTTTGTTTAACGATATTACTAAAATGAAAGATATAATAAATAAGGATATTTTGGGAAAGGGTGGAAAATATGCCTCGTTGAAAAACCTCGTTGAAAATATAACGCAGTGTATATAGTAAAACCTACATGAGTAAATAAATGTAAATGAAACCTTCGCGCAAATTATTGTTCAAACCTAAATGAAGGGAAAAGCAGAAGAAGACTGGGAAGGGAGGAACTCACTTGTTTTTGTGGAAGACTGCTTCTCGATGGGGCATTTCTCTGTTTTCGACTGCTTGTCTGCAGATAAAAGAAGAACAACAGGGGTGTGGAATGGCCTTGTTTATGGGAGTTTTTTTCTAACAGATGTGTTTAAGTTAAGAGAAAATGATTGTGAAAGAAAACGCGAGTCAGATCTAAAAGTATTCAGTTTCGAAGGTGCAACTGCTTCTTTTCTTCCTTTCAAACAGACGCTCTTTCTGACCAAGCGAGCCCATCTTGCAATACTCTTCATATTACATCCTCCCTACTTGCCGCTCTGCCCGTCTCTGACCCCCTCGTAGGGTGCACTCCTCTCCTTCCTTGCTCTTTCATTTCTGTCTGACATCGGGCAGAGAGGATAGAGGCGCGAGAGAGAGGGGAGAGAGGGGAGAGAGAGGGGAGAGAGGGGAGAGAGAGGGAGGCATCCAGTCTATCTCTCTCTCCATCCTCTCTTCCTCTACTTCTTCCTTTACTCTTATTGCTCATTACCCTATCGCTCTCCTCCCCGGCGTTTTCTCTCTCTATTTTTATCCTCGCGCCATTAATAAAAACCATATTCAAGTGAAAATAGTGTAATAACTTTATCTTTTCACATGAATTTGGTTTAGAAGCAATCACGCGAAAGGTCACCGATTTTACCGGCACCTAATTGAGTTTCAAGATCAATTTATCCTAAAAAGAAGCAAAAGACGGAGAACTTAAGTGTGAGAATTCTGCAAAACCAAAAGCCATCAAATGCAAACCCTATCTCTGCTCTAAATGGGTGCCTAAAACAGAAATTGATGTTTTCTTCACAAATAATCCCCTTTGCACTCACATTGAACTTGATTTTACTCGTGTTGACAGTGTTGCTACTCAGTCTCTCCCCCTCCCTTCATTCCCTTCCTTCACGTCTTCGCAATCCTCTGCTCACTTTACTAGTTCGGCGAGATTTATTATTTTTTAATTATAATTTTAATTAAATTTATCATTTGGAATAGTATGAGTAACCTTTGCATCCGATTACTGACCAAAGATCATTTAGTTACACCATGTAGCCCACATTATTCTTGATATGATTCCTCGCTGATAATCATCTCTTCCCGTTCTATCTCGTATCGCTCCCCGTATTTCTCCCCTATAGACACCCTGCCTGCATCCACAGATAAATCTAGCTAGGCCACTGTACAAACCGAGTCTGCTTCTTGGTTAGCTCGTTAATAAAACTTCTAAAGAGTCACTTGAGTCGATAAATACATTTAAAAATAGTATATACATATATACAGCGAAAGACGTCCCCTAAAAACTATTTTAAATAGTATTTGTATTCACTATTACGCGCAATTATCCGATCCGTTGATCAAAATTGTCTTCATTGCGTATCGGATTACCTGT
Source organism: Pristionchus exspectatus (assembly GCA_911812115.1). Taxonomy (NCBI): domain Eukaryota; kingdom Metazoa; phylum Nematoda; class Chromadorea; order Rhabditida; family Neodiplogasteridae; genus Pristionchus; species Pristionchus exspectatus. The sequence continues at coordinate 30,303,439 of OU461583.1, read as the reverse complement.
AGAATTTAAGTTCATTCTCGTCTTTCTGTGTGTTTGCCGTCTTTCTCCATTTACAAGGTTCCTTGAGAGAGATGCTATGTCTTCTTCTTTAAAACTTCTCTCTTTTTCTCTTTGCTCACGTCAAATTCCGACTATTTACAAACCTTGGGGTCATACTTGGATAATATTTCTTTCTCTGAATCCTTTGTTTCCGAGTAAATGTCTCGTTGAACTCTTATGGCGTTCTGTCAATTATCAAACCATTCCAGAATGTCTGCAGATGCATCGGAACCACTCAAGGGTCATCCAACCGGAGATGCAGAAGAAAACGAAGGGGAAGGGAGGGTAATACATATATGCAATATAGTAGAGACATAGTAGGATGTTCAGGGTCTTGCCAAGTCTCTAACGCTCTTCAATGGAGTATCCATCATCGTTGGTTGCATCATTGGCTCAGGAATTTTCGTCTCACCCACCGGAGTGCAAGAAAGTACGTGAATTATCTTGATTGACATATGGGGAGTTGAAAATAACGGCATTCTTTCTAACGACAAACTAAAGCACAACTGAAGCAGTGCTAATGCAGTCTAGTTTTTTTCGACATATTAGTAATGGACTGAGTGAAGCGAGTTGGCATAGTGCCAGAATTCCCCTTTGAGGCTTGTATACTCTGCCTTTAATTACCATTAATTGCCTTTAAACGCGATCAATTTTCTTTGTTACGTATGCAAATTGGATTTTCACGAGGCTGGTTAAAATATCCTTATTCTCACGACCTTCTCCTAACATAAAGATATTGAAAGAAGAGAGCACTTGATATTACGCATGAGCGAGAATATTATTTGCTAAAGCCCATCATATTTACTGGGTGTTCACAACAAGTGTTAGTAGTCGGTCTCACCACTGACTATCTAAATATATTCCATTCACCGATTTGTCGGGCTTCCACTTATATTCGGTATAGATTGCTGCACAAGTATTTCTCATATTTCAGAAGCTGGATCGGTCGGTCTCTCCCTCTTTGTTTGGGTGAGCTGTGGCATTTTCGCAGCTATTGGCGCATACTGCTATGCCGAACTTGGCACACTCATAAAGAAGTCAGGAGGTACGTACTGTATCATTCATTGATTCCCGCTCAATATATATGAGTCTTTATGCCAAAAAACAGGAAAAAAATCATTTTATTAGTTGTACACAGAGGGTGCTCTTGTTTTCTAGGCAACATGTTCCAATGAGAAAGTTTAGTTCGTGTAGAGGGTCGAAAATGAAACCTTTGGAAAACGTTTTATTACCTTTTCCTTACCACCATTATAATTCTCATGAGGACTGTCTCATGCATTCCACAATTACCTTGAAATATGTTAATAAAATCTAGATAATTTTATTGTTGCAGGTGACTATGCCTATATAATGGAAGCTTTCGGTCCGTTTCTTGCATTCGTTCGTCTCTGGATCGAAGCTATGGTTGTTCGGTAATAATAATATTCATGCTATTTCAACGAAATAACGGTGGTAAGAATCCTTCCTAATAGTTGGAGGGTTAATAGTTAATTATATTCATTGCACGGTTAATTAATGGCATATATGTAGACAATTTCAATTAAAAGATCGCAAACCCGTTGCATTGCATCGGAATAAAAGGGGGATATATTGTAGTCCGTGTACGTCATAGTCATACATTTATCGTTAAGTTATGATTAGCTCAATTGAAAGATCGCAAACCCAATCAATTGTATGTGAATGTAGAAAGTAGATAAATTGCAGTCCGTGCACGGCTGCTATTGTGGCCATCACGTTCGCCATCTACATGATGCGCCCTTTCTATCCTGACTGTGAACCGCCTCCGGGAATGGTGCAGCTGCTCGCTGCACTCCTGCTGCGTATGTATTATATTTGTTTTCATATCCTTTGGGTTGCTATATGTCCACATCTTATGTATATGTAAGTGAGAAAGATATGTTCACATTGTAAATCGCTCGATGATTCAAGGGGACTAATTTTGCTGTTTTTAGTACTATAAAGAAATAATTCTCATTTTCATAGTAAATAGAGGTGACGTGAAACCGGAAGGAAAACGACGTTGACGCTGTGAATAGCATGCATTCATGTGACAAGACTAAGTCGCTATTCCATCACCCCTCTAAGCCTCTCGAGTCCTGAGTGCTCTATAGATTTAAAAGAGGGTTGGAAGTGAATAGTGGAAGGAGAGAGATTCGGGTGGAAAGCAATTTTACGAAAAGCAGGCAAATGAGAGTATTGCGAAATGGAATATTACATGTTTCAGTGTTGCTCACGGCAATCAACAGTATGAGCGTTCGACTCGCCACCTTCATTCAAGATTTTTTCACTGTGGCTAAGGTAATTATGAAATCTATTGGACAGTTTCCATGTTGAAATGACATCTGACAAGGAGAAATTTGGAAGCAAGCAATAATTATTTCCCCAGGTCTTCGCTCTCGTTCTCATCATTTTCACTGGCGCTGTGCTGCTGTGCACTGGAAACCCCGTTTACAGAGAGTCCTTCGAAAACGTTTGGGAGGGAACGTCTAAGGTATGTCTACATAGAAATCATTCGATTATGAATAAAGTATTAGATCGGAGAAACCTATGCAGCCCAAACATTAAAAATCTTATCTGAATATTTTTCACAAAGAATATTTTTGCAGGATTTCAAGACAGCTTCCCTTGCATTCTACTCCGGCCTCTTTGCTTACCAAGGATGGAACTACCTCAACTTTATCGTTGAGGAGCTGCAAAATCCGAAAAGGTATCACGGTCTGACATAGATCCTCTCATAATTTCTCACTATCCACAATAACTGGACAATAATAAGTATTCCTTGAGGAACCTTCCTCTGTCCATCGCAATTTCTTGCACAGCCGTCACTGTGATCTACACCCTCACGAATGTCGCCCTGTACACGGCCATTTCTCCGGATGAAATGCTCGCGAGTCCGGCCGTCGCCGTGGTACGTTTCTGTATTTTATATGTGGGGGTGTGAATAAAATGGCTCGTATCCAACAACTAGTTGAGCACTTTTTGTTGAGTGAACTAGTTCAATTATAATAATTCTAACGTTAAATGCAAAAGTTGAAACGGTTTTCAACTTTTGCATCGCTCAACTTGTTGTTGGATTAGAGCCATTGTATTCACGCTGTCTTATTTGCTCACTCAGCTACTTCCTCAAAAATAATATATATATAATGCGGCGCTCATTTTTTTTCAAAGACAGGAAAGTGAGTGCAAGCACCTCCAACGCGATATTGAACAAGAAGTTTGTTCTATGAAAAAAACTGTGTCTATCTTATTTTCGCGCAAACATGCCAGAGCAAAGAGGTCTGGAAATATGTGCATATGGCCCTTCAAGAACCTTTTCCGTTTTACGGTAGACGTCTCCTAATCGATGTCTTTTGAGCTGTTCGCGAACAAACTCTACGGGCCGTTCGCCTTCGTGATGCCTATTTTCGTCGCCTGCTCTACAATCGGATCTGCCAACGGCGTCATCTTCACTTCTTCACGGTTCGAATTATTGTTCAATCATAACATACGATATACAACCCACTCATTTCCATTGAAGGGCACTTGTATGCATCTAACTAGGAACTCTAAAGCGTCATATGCGTATTCCGATACATAATTTCTGTATATTATTCCAGTCTCTTCTAACAGCTGATCTTACCAGCGGGTCTCCCTAACATTGTCTGACGACGTCAAATCGCTTGACGTGGATACACCTTTACCTTTTTTCAGTCTCTTCTATGTGGGTGCTCGCGAGGGGCATATGCCGATGGTACTGACGATGATCAACAAGAGCACAAGAACGCCCCTGACTGCAGTCGTATTCACAGTCAGTATATTTTTTCCAACAGCTGGCCTTACAAGTGTGTCCCACCTAGCGTTGTCTTACGACTGTAAAATCGCTTGACGTGCATACACCTTTACCATTGCCTCTTTTTTTCCTTTTGCAGAAAAGCTATTGGAATAATCAATGCTCATGTCTAGGGCTTCCTATCACTCTGCTATCTGCTACTTTCTGATGATATCTTCAAGCTCATCAACTACATCCAGGTGTGCTTTAGTTGACTACTATGAAACTATGAAATATCAATTCAGATCTCATACTGGCTCGCTATCGGAATGGCAATAGCTGCTCTGTTCTACCTGAGGCGAACCATGCCTGACGCGCCCAGACCTATCAAGGTAAACAAACGATACATTCGCATAATATTCATACTTGCCCATGATATAATTAATCAAAAAACTTTTTTTTCTTATTTTAAGGTTCATCTCATATGGCCGATCATATTCTTCATCGGCTGTTGTGCTCTGGTCATCGTACCTATTCTAGGATCTCCGAAAGATACTGGTAATGAAAATATTTTGGTAAAGTCAAGTGATAAAACACAATCTGTTCAGCCATAGGACTACTGATCATGCTGACCGGAGTGCCGGTGTATTTCATCTTCGTTGCCTGGAAAAACAAACCCCAGTTCATTAACAAGGTATCCAATTATGGTTATTGTTTTTTCTGCAGGCACGGTGTTGAGCTGGGAAATGAATAATAAAAAAAAATATTTATTTAGACATCTGATGCAATCACCAGACTATGCCAAAAGTTGATGATGGTGGTCGATGATAGCAAGGAAGAATGAAAGTAGCTTCAGTTGCAGAAGAACCAGGGTTGTTTGTGAGATATATTCATTCCACTGTATCAAATGCATCTTATTAGCATCTAACAATACGTGCTTCTTTGCACATTTTATAATGTGTCCAATTTTTATATTCAGACTGCACTGATTCCGAAGACTAGTATGATAATTCTCTGAATTGTGTTATAGCAGCATTTATTTTTATTAAAGAATAGAATTAAATGAGAATTCGTAGTTTTTTATACCATTCTACATAGAAATCTTTGTTCGCAATTATTTTTGTCTCCTAATCGATGTCCCTTTCTTCTTAAAGGCTCTCGCCCACCCCTCCCCGTAGATTGTGTTTGTCCCACGCATTATTCCACGTATGGAACCATCATCTCTTATGGTGGAATTCAACCTCTATTGGATTTTCACTCATTTAAGGACTGACATATGTTCATAGTAAAAGATCAATAATATGAATAAAAGAACATTTTGTTTGTGGAGCGTTAACCAAACATTAATACAGATACTTTACTACATGTCCCTTCTCATGTATACTAGTCATTTTGTCTACTCAGAAATGATGACATATCGTAATCACTCAGAACAGAATCAGCCAATAGACAAAGTAGCGGATACACTTATATTGATAAATGTGTAAGTTTTAAAATTTAGCATCTTCATCTGATTGAATAGCGTATGTTTGCAACTATTCGAATTAGTTCGACAAGATATGAATCCGTTTTCAACGAACAATGTGCTTATTTGCTCAATTTCGAAGAAAGAGTACGTCCACACTCTGCGAAACATTCTCACCTCTAAATGAGCAAGCAATGAGAGTGGTCGAGAGTGAGAGGCGATACTATTGTTCTGATGTGTCGAGACAGGTTGAGAGGGAGCGCGAAGGGAGAGTCAGAGATGGGGTGAATTTCATTGCTTCTAGGCACCACCTAAGGCACCGCCCACTCTTGACTAGATCTGTAAACGGACCATACGGGAATTCTCGCCTCTTCTTCTCCTTCACGTCAACCATTTCTTCTATAAACACCTACTGGTAGCTAGGCATGATCAATACTTCTAACATCCTGATAGTAATAGGTAAGAACATAACCATACACACGATGGTTCATCTAATTTAGCACTATTTCCTCTGTTCTGTATCTCAACATGTCCGAATCATGCACTTCTTGGATGCGTTTTGCGATTAAAAGCCCAACGAGTCCCATTCGAAAAGAATATGATGAACGTTGTGTTCAATATTGCAACAGAGGCAAAATTGTTGCGAACTTGCAGGTAAGAAGTGATATTAATGCTAGCGTATCTAATGCAATTTTGGTCTCAGGGTTTATTCAAACACGATGCCATGCTTTCGTGAGAAAATCGTTGACTGTGGAGACGATAAGTGATTTATTTTCAGGAACTTTTTTTAGTTAATTTGCCTAATCATCGCCTTTCTTGTGTTATAATATTCTTCAAATTTAGGCAGAAGAGAATGCTGGATGAAGTGGGCCGAATGTTAATGTTCATATGCTCACCGTTCTCTCTTCAACGTCAACGGTAAATCTCAATTCCTTGGCGCAATCATTGACCTTCTCCATTCTTGTCTCGCAATTCGGCGATTGTTATCCCACTCGAACGTCTTCTTTCGAATAGCGCCTTTTCCATTGTAGGAACTCTGATCGAACATGATCTAAAGTGTGGATACTGCGGTTTTTTCTTTGGATTTTTACCGAATCAAACTAGATGTGTTATCCATAACAATCTATCTTTGTTCATTCTCTTTTCTATGCCCAACGATCATCACCAAACACAAGGAGAATATAATATCGGGATCTGAGTCACTTTATTTAGTTCATTGCTTTCACCTCGACTTTATGATCCCACATGTAAACAGATACGAGAGAAATAGACACAGATAGAGTAGACAACGATATGCACCATAATCTGTTCCAAGAGTGCAAGCGTGAGGGACAAATATAGCACAAAGGGTGTAGATAGGATAATCTGTAAGCTGTGAAAATCAGCGCAGGCGAATGTCTCACAATCGGTTAAAACAGTGAAGGCGTATTCACGTCGAACGATTTTACATTCGTAAGACAACGCCAGGTGGAGGCCGGCTGTTAGATTACAATATCCTGGTGTCCAATCGTTTCTCGAGAGTATAAAAGTATTGTTTTCATTTGCAGTAATTTGATCAAGCATCAACGGTGTATTTCCGCCGTTCTCAATCTACCTCCCACTACTGATTGTGCTGTTGAAAATACTGTGTACTCAAGAGATCTAATCCAGTGCAGGTAAAAAAATCTTGATGAAAAACTATTTTAACTTTTTCCTCCTTTTCATCTCTTAGCGTTCGTCATCATAAATGCATCTTTCAATGTTGCTGCTACATTTTATCCATTAGCATCCATGTTTGTATATAGGATCCTGAGCTTTCAAAGTTTGCCTCCCTCTCCCTCTCACCTCGGGTATCACAGTGGGATATCTGATGTCCACCTCGAGGGGTGCACTCAAGAGAACTCATTCGAGGATGAGAGAGATTCCTTCTAACGTGTTCGGCGATCGCGAGCTAGCGCCGCTTAGAAAGATGGAGATAGTGTTGTCAGATCAAAAATTAAATCAAAAACCAAAAAGCAAGATCAAAAACGAATTGAACAATGAGAAAACGAAGAACTTATTTCAGAAAGAACTGTGCCAGTCAAAGCTCGAATTTCTTGTGCACTATGCAGAATTGGATGAGGTACATATTGAATTCATGTTCATAGTCACGAAGGCGCTAAAACGGGAATCGAAATTCCGGGGAAAGACCGTAAACAAACATAGTATTATAAGTTCTTTGTGATATTCTGCTTCCTTTTTTTCACTGTGGACGATAGATACATTACTAGACCACTGAATGGAGATTGCATGACTCCTTCTTCTTTGGTAAACATGCTTACTCATTTCAGTGAGCAGAATGTGTGCACTATGCAGTCCCTTGAACAAAAGTGTGGAGAGGAAGCAGCAGGACTGTATGAACAGATGCAGGTTCCACTTTTCATTCTTGTATTATTTAATCTACAATCTCATTCTCTTACTTGTTTATGCACAGGTCACTGTCTTCGAGCCACACTTTCCGATCATCTGCGATCGCGTTGGCCGTAAGTACTTCTGCATCTTCTCAGTATTCAATGCCGGCGAACGCGATTCTCAAACGCGAAACTTTATAAAAACTGCACTAAATGCCCCCAACATCTAATGCTTTTTGCATACAAGGCCAACACCCTTTCTTCTGATCTTATTATGCAGGAATGATTTGAATAATCAGGAGGATGTCCTGGTGATGATTCAATAGTGAATTTATAATGTCCCTTCCTAGGGCCAGCGATAGCGGCGACTACGAAGAAGTTGGTTACTACGACGTCAACAGCGTCCACTACGACGACAGCAAGTTCATCTGTGCTACCGTCGACTTTTCATACCACAACTTCGACTTCTAAGCCGGTAAACTAACAATTGTGACTACTCTGTAACGTCATACATCTATTTAAAGTCTCCACCATCATATCGTGCCTCATCACCGACATCGACTGTTGCTTCGAACAGTGTCAATGAGAAGATTGTCGATATAGTAGAACGCAGAATGACGAACAACGAAATTGATATGGTAGGAGGCATCACATCTTCACGCAAAAATTCACCCAGAAAAATCTTTTCAGAGTCCTACAGCAAATCGAACTATTGCGGATTTATGGGATGTATATACAGCGAGCAATGGTAAATATCAGGAACTCAGCCAACTGTGGAGAAATAAGAAGCGTAAGCCCGTATCTCAGTTTGATAACTATTTGCGTCATCAATTATTTTTGCAGTCGGACTTCTTATCGATTCAGTTTCTAATGGAACCTTAATTCACTCATCAACAAACAATTCAACATCAACGTCTACTGTGATTCCTCCTGTATCGTCGACCGAACGACAAATAACGACGACAACGAACGATCCTCCGACCTCTGCAGTCAGCCCCCGAACGATCAAAGTGATTAACATACTGCGGAGACTGCTGCCCGACTATATGCCGCAACTGAGCAGCATTTTTGAGCACGTGAGTTCTTATTCTTCAAAATTAGTGGCACGAAGCCATTTTTAGGAATTATATTCCGTACAGTTGGGAACAGTAGTATTGATCAGCCATAACAAGGGCTCATGAGATATTGAGGATAATGTCGGTCTTTTAGGTGACAATATGAAATTACGATGTGGTATACTTTGTCTCAAAATATTGAATTATAGGTTCGAGACGGAAATGATCTGCTCGTATTCGGTGCAACTTCGCCCCTTCCTCTCACTACGACAACATATTTAGCCAAGAAATCCTCTTTCAAACGACCATTCACATCATTTAAAGCCATGCAAACAAACACTACTCCACAAAATCCAGCCAACGCTCTAAATCATCAGCGAGCCGTGCACAGAATGGCTCCGCGTTCGGAAAAGCGGCTACCAGTTACAAATGAGATTGCAACTTCCATGCCATCGACGCATACTACAATCGTCCAATCCTCGTCCTATTCACCTCAATTTCCCATCGCCAGTTTCGACCCAAATACAAGTTCGAGAATGCTACGTCTACCAGACGCGATATTCGAATCTGGAAATATTCATAAAATCACAACAAAGAGAGCACCAGCTGTGTCGTCAACATCAATGATTCATTCACCGCCAATGGCAGAAGATATTGCGCAAAAGAATTACCGAATATCTTACCTTCCAACGAGAGGCACGTCGACCACTCTTCCGATTAAGGACAATGAGCAATCGAACAGAAGTTTTCCTGACCTGATTAAGAGCCTCATGCGACCTATTCCTGCGACTGAGGTTCTCGTCTTATTTGCATAAGCAAAATATCCGTTCAACTTTTAAGAGCACCCAAAAGTTCTTCGCCTACCCGCCATCTAATCCGAAGTTTTACGCCTCATCAACTCAGGAGAATGACAGGTTATATCTCTTTAATGGGGCGGAGGGTACACCAAGCGTGCGTGCAACTACGCGAAATCGGGAAGGAAGGTAGATTTCGCCTGCTCTCTAGCTCGTTGCCTGCATGTCAGGGACACTTAGCGGGATGAAAATCGTAATAGGAGTAGCAATAGGGGCTATGACGTCATCGTTTTTGTAAACAGAGCTCCCTGTGCGTATAGTGGTCAGAATCGAAGATCTTGGAGCAATTACCGAAATGGTATGACCCGGTCTCTTAATGTACATTGTATGCACCTAACAAACAGACAGAAGTTGTTAATGAGGCGTTGCAATATTTCAGCTTTGATCAACCAACTCTTCTATCTGTTGAACAACTAAACTCCGTACACCCTCCTAATAATCGAAGTGGAGAACGAGGTACAATGCGTTTTCTGTTCTGCGGATTTTTGGTGGTAATCAACTAAGTTCGAGTGTTGGGTGATTTTTTTTTGGATACCATCATTTCAGAATCATAATTCTGAATTATTGTTGTTCCATTTTCAAATAGAGCGATTCAATTTTGAAATATAATTCAAATAAATTCAGTTGTTCGAGAAGTTGAGAAGTGGAAACCGTGGTATCTCGGTTGGAACAGGCGGATATGAATTCCTGAAGATTCCGAATAAGAATAGTGTGAACATAAGGCGTATTTAAAAACCTCGATCTATCTTTAAGAACTGTATATTAGCATTACGATCAACCACATTTCCATGCATCACGACTTCGATTCTAGATGATCTCACTTAATATATTTAAATATTTATATACACAATCATGCTACATCGAATATTGTACATGTTGAAAGTATTGTGCTATGGAATACAAATGAAAATAAATCACAAACCTTCACATTTCAAATTAGTATTTCTATGATTTCACTTTTAAATACAATATAGAGATCAATCCAATCATTAAATATTAAGGATTTTGAAAGTCTGGTTTTAGGGTTATAAATAAGAAACTGAATATATGTACATTCTGGAGATAATCTAAATAAATAAATAAGGAGAATCTAAGGTTTGCATATTGACACAATGCTATGGACTCCGTACTCTGACTCAATCAAGACATCAAATAGTGAAATACAATCGGGGGTGATAACATGCAATATCTTTCAATGATTAAGTCAAGCGCAGAAAAGAGATCAAAGACTCTGAATAATGGCACTAGGTTGGATGAGAACATTCGGATGATAACCAACTGGATGATAACCAAAAATTCGATTTCTTCCGATTGTTGGATGTATAATCTACTGACAAAATACTACAACGCTCAAATTTTTTTTAGTTCTCATCTAGTAGGCTATCATCCGAATGTTCTCATCCGACCTAGTGCCTGAATAATGGTACAATCAACGCTATACTCGAGCATAATGTTGATCTTAGATTTAGAAGAGATGATGAAACAATAAACGAATAAATAGTTTTTTGTACGTTTCACCGCGCTGAAAGCGTTTTCATAGGAGTCGAAAATGCGAGGCAGTATTGCATATACGAAGACCGTTCATCTAGATATCGATTGCAGTTGTAAATCACGACGATCCACCTTCAAAAGCATAGTTGATACCATTTTTTTCTGTAAAGCGTATTATCTAGGAGTGAAAAACATCAACTTGTTTAATTACTTAATGTTGTAATTTATTGCGTGCTACGCTCCAAAGGGTAAAAAACAAAAAAAAAACTGACCAGCACTCGAGAATGAACGAAATGGCGTAGATGACGAGCATTGCATAGATGTGAACTAGATTTGTCGTATCCAGGGCTACTGTAGAACGATTGGGATGTTCCTTAAGATCATTAATTCATAAATAAGTATATGTTATCAAAATTGCGATTTGTTAAACTAGGAACATCATATTTAATGGCATGTGAGTCTAAAATATTTTGTTCATCAGTTCCGCAATGCAACAAAAAGCAGAAACTGAGTGATTCCCGCTGTGTTCAATATCATGCGTTTGAAATTCTCAGCAAATAAGATGTACTGGTTAGCGAGCTATCGATTGTCTGGGAGAAAGGCAGGGAAGGAAAGGGGAGGAGGACACTTGATCTACCGCCTCCTCCCGGCCTCTTCCTTTCTCCGCCCTCTCGAACGTTCGTCAAAGGTCAGCTACGAGTGGAATGGAAAATATTCTCACGATAAATCATTGATCGACACTTTCTAAGATTTCCTCTGATGACTGTGATCTAGAGGATAAAACTCTCTCACATGGAATGGAGCTGCGTTGAGGAGCCGATAGAAGACTGTGGAATCGGTGGAGAGCGCGACAATACCGCAGATGAGCAGTAAGAAGAAGCAGATGATGGCGATGGCCTGCAATAAATTTTTTTTAAATATAAGTCTCAGTTGTGCAACATTTTATGCATCGCTATATCACATTTTAAAAATAACTCGAGAAGTTTTCCAACAAAAAAAACAGATAACTTAGCGGCAAAGTATGCAGAGCTAACCATTTGTTTTACTATTTCCGCCATGAATCGATTATCGGGATAGATTATATTCATTGTCAAACATCTATTTTAAAATAAACTGATTAAGATAATATGTTCAACACCTGAACAACGATGTGTGGCACAACAAGCATTGCCTTGTTCCGAGTGATGCCTATAAAAAGGAGTATCACGGCAGCTGTAGCCACGCCGAGACCGATCATTTCAGCGACGAAGCAAGGGAAGACGTAGTCAGTCTGACAATTTTATGATCTTCTTTTTTAAATACCGCTTTTGATCATGTAAGAACAAAGATTAGCTCGTCAAGATCATTATTCCTTTTTAGGTAGCGGGCAAGAACTCGTTCCTCCAAATAATGTGTATCCAATTTTTTGTAAGTGGTTCTTCTCAATTCCTACCCCTCTTTAAATCGCAAGGAATCTTACAATGAATATATATAACTTAGTTTGAAGGTCTACGCTCTAAGACAGTCCTCTAAAAATAAGGTAACCAAAATAAAGTACTCAAGTAATCAAAATTGTATCGAAGCTCACATGACACAGATGAACATAAAATGCACGAATGAAAAATCAAGTTCATTTTTTAGATAATACATTTAGATATTATATTCTTACCTTAATTCCCTTTTTCGCCTGTCCGACCGAGTCGTATTGAATGAATATGAATACGGAGTGGATGAAGAAAAAGAGGATCATAACCACGTGAACGCCTGAACAGTAAAAATTGGTCAAAGGTCAACCGGGTACTAGGTCGGAAGAGAACCGACTGGATGAAAACCAACAAAAATTTGAGCGTCGTAGTATTTTTCCAGGGTTTTCGAAACACCACAAACGGAAAAATTTATCTTCGGCTCTCGTCCGACCTAGTACCCTCAACCGGCCGCCGTGAGAATGAACCTTCCGCGCATGTTCGTATTTTAAAAACTGGCTCAGATGAGAGCAAGTTGTTAAAACACGTCTGATTTCATGGGGAAAAGGTTAAATCCTTACATCCAATGATCAATGCCCCGGTCTTCACATGAAAACAGTTGCACAGACATCGATAATCGCCGGAGCTTTCGTCGAACTTCAAGATAATATTAGTTATATCATAGTTATCACAGTTATATCATAGTTATCACAGTTATATCATAGTTATCACAGTTATATCATAGTTATCATAGTTATATCATAGTTTTCAGTTATATCATAGTTAAACCGCATCATAAGTATCACCTGGACGGTCGTTGGTATTCGCTCCTCGGTATGCCCGTTCCCATTTCGATTCCCTCGAATGAGCACTGACCGCACCGATCGACCATTCATCATCTTGATCACTACAATTGTAAATATCATTTGCATTTATCAATATGTGTTGTTTTCAAAATAGGCATGTGGCAATAATATACTTTTAATATGTGCTCAAAGAACGTATACTTTCAAGGTGAAAACTAATATATTTTAGGAGAATTTATGATTTATGTATTTTAAAGATTAATATGAAACAGTGACATTGGGTTTAGGATGATGTTTTGGAAAGCTATACACTGATGCACGGGCGCCAAAGAATAAAAACAAGAAGAGAAACGACGAAAGAAGAAAAAAAGTAAAAAGAAAAAGACGCGAAAAAAGAAGGAATGGAGAGAGAAGCAGAAAACAAGCAAAATACGATTGAAGAAGTGTCCGAGGAAGCCAAATGAGAATTTTTGCTGACCTACCTTTGTCACTCAAAATATATATTTATTTTTAATAAATTAGGTGAGGAGGCTTGGCATGATTTGGTAAACACTTAAAGAAACGGTTCGACTATTCCTTTCTCGCAGCGCTGCCATAAGAGAAGACCATTGGCCGAGGCCTAATATGCATATTTGCCTGAGAGTCACTCCTCTCTTCTAGTATGCAGTCTCTCTCTCTCCATCTCTCCCATTCACTCACTCTTCCTCTCCACACGCACCCCGGCTACAAGATATTGATTGTAGTAGCTATTGAAGTGAGGAGGGGATGAGGGTAGCCCGGTGGTCAACTATAGAGGGAGAAGGGTGTGCGTGTGTGTCTCTCTCATCTCTCTCTCGGTCTCTCTGTCACTTCGAGTGAGGATAGAAAGAAAGCAAACATTAGGCACCCCTGCCATAGAAGGATGAGTCAGAACGTCTAATTTAATCGGGGGGGGGGTGCATTTCTGATTCAAATCCTACAATGGGCGCCGAACGCAAATGCAGCCAGATAGATTGGGTTACAATGTCTATGAATTATGCTGCGGTGAAAAGTAAGGGAGGTCTCTCTGGTCGGGCGTTGTCTTCAAATCGGGGGTAAACTCGATAAACAAATCAGTCAGCCGCGAGCTTTTCCCTCGCCAGTCTTTGTTCGTTCTTCTTTCAGTTTGGTTGATGCAAAAAAACTGCCGGAAATAAGGCAGACGTGAAAAACATCGAAAAAAGGAAAGTGAGGGGAGTAAAGCGCGTAGGAGATCCATTCCGAGCCCCTCCTGGGAATCATCCTAAAAGAAGGAGGAGGAAATAAGACGAGAGCTGCTGCCGAGTTTGTAAACGATGCACAATATCCATAATGAGCCAAAATGCACTACCTGATGTTTCCCTGAGAGTCTAGCAAGAAATATACTGTTTTTTTCGATATGCGACCGAAACAAAGAGGTGAAAGATGAAATATGGGTTAGAGGGTGGAGAGTGCTCTCTTCCTCCCGCCACCTAATTGTGGGTCCACTTCATCCCTCTCGAGTCCTCTCGCTCAATCAGCGCCTGCCGCTCACAAAGGGGGAAATCGTCGTCTTTTTCGTCTTTCGTCTTTCTTCGCCTTCCCCACTCCTCTCGGTTGATACACTTATTAGATTGCGACGTCGCTCTAAGCACAACGAAAAGGCAAGCAAGCATAGCCAAACACAGGCATTCGAGTTTGAATTTTTCCCAAATCCCGGTGAAAAAAATCAAATGACAAGTAAATGACGCAGAACTAAACATTTTATTGGGACTATTCGTAATAAATATCATCGAAAAGATGACAGTTGGAAAAATAATGAAAGAAACGGGAGACGTTACTGAGTAATTCGATCCATTCCCACTCGAAAAAAGTCCCGTGATGTTTGAGTGCCGCGGAAACACTTTCTCTATAATTGAAAGGAATACACTTTTGCTTCTGCGTTGAGAGATGGATTGCCAATGTGTGGATAACTATTAATATTGAAGACTTAAAAAAGGAACCTAAATATTCTATTTTTTTGACAAACGTCTGACAAACGAGAAAAATCTGAAGAAGAAACTTTACAAACGAGATAGAAAAAACAATGGATAAATAAAGTGAACGCACGACTTGCGATATACTTGTGCATTTGACGAATTTGAATATATTTATTTATCTCTTTTACTTCTAAGTAACGTATTTCAATTGAAGCACGGGTTGTTTTGAAAGAGGGGAATGAACACATAGTTGGTATATATATATATATATAGTTCTTCTATTTTATATTTCTGTTTCCCGATTCACCTTGATGTTGATTCGTAGCGAACGAGGAAGGTTCCGAATAAGAAGTCTGAAAGAAGACGAGCAAGATGCTAATTTGACAATTGCTCAGTTAAGATAAACTTCCTTCTCTAATCTTTAGTGAAGTAATCTTTGAACAATTCGACTCCAGATGCAAGAAGCACTTCGTTCATCACACTGACCATCAACAAAGAATCCATAAACAAAGAATGACTGAAATGAATAACGATTACTTGATCAAAACAACAATAATATATAAACGTGATCTCTCAAACGGACAAAAAGACGAACGGACTTTTCCAAACGATGAAGAGATTTATACAATTTCAGTGGTTCAATTTTCTGATCACTTCCTCGGGAGTGGAGGGAGTTTGTATAAAATGGACTGATTGGAGAAAACAGAGTGAATCCATTTGGTTCAGAACAGACAAAAATACATTTATATGCGTGTGATTTTAAATATTTATTTGAAAAATTGAGTCATGTCACAGCAATATTTGTCAGGTTAGAACAATATGTATGTGTATCATGGTAACATCAATGGAGTTTCTGGACTTCCAACAAGACTGGTCCTTTCTTTACGACGATTACTTTATGAAGTTGATCATGGACTTCATTGGTTGGAGGGTTGCTAGATACCTGAGAGAATTAAATATAATTATAACGAATACCAAGTGCCTAACTTCAGTAATCGAACTGTGATCAGTATCGGTTTCAGCGGAATCAACCGTTCCTAGACGTTCTTCCAATCGTCTACCTTCTCTGAATTAGCATATCTCATCAGGCTTCGATGACCATCTTCTTACCTAACGTTCTTCATCAGTTTCCCCTCTGCTCTTATTGCCGAAGCGAGCATGGAGATTTTCTTGCTCTGTTTACTTGAAGTAGTCAAGTCGACGAAGAATGGATATTTGTTGACAAATTGTAGCTGGAATTAATAGTTCCACAGACAATCCATTAGAAGAACGTTAGCTTGCGCTATGCATTTTTTCTAATCTTGAAGAGAACCCACCATGAAGTGACTGCACTTGAGTACAGTGTCTTTTTCTTGACTTAGTTTGACCGCCTTGTCAGTTTTGCATTGTTTATAATTCAGGGGATCTTCTCCTAATTCTATTTTATCGTTATAGGCTTCAGTTTTCGAGGAGTGTAGAGGCATAGATCCAATTATTACAGGAACATTCATTGCCATGACATCCACACCTGTAATATGGGCAATAAATTACATAGTATATGTAGTAAATGATGTTCCGACATTGAAACTTTGCATTGAAATGCGAATCTCACCTGAGCTTTTAACTCGAAATGCAAGGGCATAAGAGATGGTGATTAGCCGATTGGAAAATCTGTCACTCTTTTCACAACTATGCGAGATCTTCGCGTGACTCAGAGACATTCGTGATCGGCGATTTGTGGAGGCGACAGGCGCAATCATCTCTGCTTCATTTGGTGAGCTGTGATGAAAAAGAGATTATCAGATGCTATCTGAAAGAAGATCGTACAAAGACTTCTTGATCTATGCAGACAAATTCAAAAAAATTCTTTATACTTGTTGCACGAATTATTGAAAGTCCTAGCAGTGATCTCCCCCTAACGCGAGTGCCAAGTATATGCAAATAAAAAAATTTCTTGCCTCGGCGGAAGAGGCGGAATGTGCAGCTTTCTGTCAATTTTAATGTTTGCTCCGGCGTCAACGAAGAGTGCCAAGAAATCCTCGTGCATATCAGCATTCTCCGTGATCCAGCTGATCTGAGATCAGTAAATATGATCTTTCATGATATTGCCCATGTTGTAGAATGAATCAATTGTTAAAGAAGGGGTGGCACGAATATCTGGCTAACGGAGTTCTTGATGCCTGACGATGTGACATGATCACCCCATAACGCTTTCGAAACTCCCATGTTTTCAATTTTCGTCAAAACCGAGATATACTCGATTGGCTGATTGCCAATTCACCCTGAAGCGCAGGCAGCGGGCTAGAGAGCATGCAAAATGAGGAGAGCGCTCCGCCTCACTTTGCATATCGGCGTGATTCGTGCCTCTCCTTCTTTAATATATCAAATGGGCTGTTCAATGCTTGTTAAAATATTAGCTATATCATTCGTCACTCACTTCCTCCCCAGGTAAGCATAATTGTTTAAGGGACCGACTCGGTAAAAGATCTAGCATTTTCGCAAATCCACATTCCTACTCAAAAAGAATCAGTAATACGGGAAATAAGGGCACATAGTACTCAGGAATATTATTTTTGCCGATACTCTTCAGAAAATACAAGAAAACCTCATCAGTGTTGCCTTCCGCCGTTTTCATTTTCTGTCGAATTCGAACGATTTGTTGAATGGTTACGCTAACTTTCTCGATTCGACGATCTGATCTATTCTCGATTCGGCCTAAATTATTTTATACAGTCTCCTTATTAAAATTAATTGTTTAACAACACTGGCAATACTGGTGGCATCATTCAACAGGAAAAGTTCCTGAAGCTTGAATAAATTTGATTTTATTTTATTTTGATTTCTTCGATCAGCAACAACGTACCGGAAATACTGAGTGACTCCCCACATACTAAAGCGAGCTTCTCAATGTTCAGAGAGCACCGCATTTGTCCTCCTATGCACGAGCATATTCCAAATTTGCTGCAAAAAATAATGATGTTCGAATCATAACGCGAAACTTACCGATGCGCGGAAATGGGTACAGTCTCGAAATGCGTTTTAGAACATATGTTAAGGTCTGTTCTCTCGACAACAGAGAAGCCATGAACCGCTGTTGCTCGAATGAGGGTTTTCCCTGATATGTACAATTGACATCAATTGGATCATTATATTGTCTCGAAAAAGTATTCCCATAATTCCAGCAAAGGTGAAAAAAAGGAAAAGGTGTCCACGTCAAGCGATTTTACAGTCATGAGACTATGCTTGGTGGAACCCCCTGAAAAAGCCAGTTGCTATCGGGTCAGACGGCCAGCTGTGTTAGAGTACGTTTCATGTAAAATTTATGAATGTTTCATGTAAAAACAAAATTTGGAATAGTTGAAATGCAAACCATTATGATAATCAAGTGAGGCCGTTGCCGTGTAAAGAATTCTCGCGTGCTTTGATTCGATCGAAGTTGCGAGAGTGGAAGGAAGTCGTTCCTGAAAAAAATGAGAAAAATTGGTGTATGCCGAACGAGAATAACGAATTGGATTGAATTCGCAACAACTTGCTTCTTCCAAATTCAAAATATAAGGCCATGCAAATAGTAAATACATACCTCGAACTTCACGTATGATACAGATTCAGAGAAGCTGGTGTTATTTTCAATTAGAGTAATATCCTTTCGCAGGTAAATTATTTCATCGTTAACCGTGGTTTCCTTAACATTCGAGGATTGACCTGGCTGCTAGCGGTTTTTATCCTATTTTATAATACTTTTTTACAAGAAAAATGGGCTCTCCTGCACCTCTCCAGACAACCCATGTAGTGCAAGTGTAATATTCTCAATGTTATCACTCTCTTCTAACCCTCTCTCCTCTTCCATCCCTTCATTATCCCCCTCTCAATCCCTTTGAGCAGTCGTCACTAAATCGTTCACGTTGACCTACTTATCGATATTTAACCGCGACTCTATATATATGTATAAAAATTATCCACAGACCTTACTCTCACCTTACTCTTTAATCGACCACTTCCGCTTAGAGTTAACTGAACCTTGTTTGTTGAGAGTATACAATTTGACTTTGATGTTATTACTATCTGAAATGCAGACAAGAATATTCAAAATTAAATAAAGTCCTTTTGGGTACCTCCGTGTCCCTTATCCCATTCCATTCTCAATTGGGCAATTCAAATTTTACACTGCTACGATTTACACTATTTCTCATTGAAAATTTTTGTATGGTTTTTGAGAGATTTTGTACGACAATAATTCATGACCGAGCTTAACGCACCCTTCCAATAATGCGTTCTCCAGGATAGAAAACTGTGTCAGGTTTCTCGAATTCAATATTGAGCTCCTCGAGAAAGTCCTTCGATTCCTGGAACAGTGCGATTATACCGAAAGAAAAAAGGTTTTAATTGTCTTTGAATATATATTCTTATGAGACGTTTCACGAGAGAACGTAGCTATTGAGAAGGGGGGACGGATGACTTTTCTGCAACCTATCCCAATATTTTTTTGGTGATGTGCTCATACCAAGTGCTGATTCCCGTCGCAATATGAAGGGTTATAATGAACTCCCCGAAAAGTTACAGGGTCGACCCAAAAAAAGTCGGAATTTTCAACTAAAAATTTATATTGTTTTTAAAACTTTATTATACGTATTTTGATACGTACATTCCAAAAAAATTACTTTGGAAGACATGCGACATCGATAAAAAGTCGAAATCCTAAATTTTCGACAATTTTTGTCTACACTGAAAAAAATTTCTCTACAATTACATTTTTCGACTTCAAATTCGGATTCCCCGTGCAAAACTACCTAAGGTGTAATTTTTTTTCAAAGATCGATCCATGCGCCCGAGGTTTACGTCGTTTCGAGTAAAGCGCAGTTGCGATTTTTTGGGAAAAACGGCCAGTTGTGACAGGGGTCAATGCGATTGTCTAGCCTTATTTGTACCTCAAACGATGTTTATTCATCATTTTTTATCTACTGTCGAAGTTTTACGAACTTTTCGAACTCAATTTTCAATATTCTTCATGACCACTTTTTTCACATAAGGGTCCCCCCTTATGTGAAAAACCGTGGCAGGGGACATGTTGAAATATGATCCCCAATCCCAGTAAAAGAAGGTTAGAGCATCTATAATTCGTTTTTATTTTACTTTAACTACATTCTGACATGTTTCCGACGTAAAAACCGAAATTTTATTTCTGACTCTTGACATGATTTTTCACATAAGGGACCCTTATGTGAAAAAAGTGGTCATGAAGAATATTGAAATTTGAGTTCGAAAAGTTCGTAAAACTTCGGCAGTAGATAAAAAATGATGAATAAACATCGTTTGAGGTACAAATAAGACTAGACAATCGCATTGACCCCTGTCACAACTGGCCGTTTTCCCCAAAAAATCGCAACTGCGCTTTACTAGAAACGACGTAAACCTCGGGCGCATGGATCGATCTTGGAAAAAAAATTACACCTTAGGTAGTTTTGCACGGGGAATCCGAATTTGAAGTCGAAAAATGTAATTGTAGAGAAATTTTTTTCAGTGTAGACAAAAATTGTCGAAAATTTAGGATTTCGACTTTTTATCGATGTCGCATGTCTTCCAAAGTAATTTTTTTGGAATGTACGTATCAAAATACGTATAATAAAGTTTTAAAAACAATATAAATTTTTAGTTGAAAATTCCGACTTTTTTTGGGTCGACCCTGTAACTTTTCGGGGAGTTCATTATAACCCTTCATATTGCGACGGGAATCAGCACTTGGTATGAGCACATCACCGAAAAAATATTGGGATAGGTTGCAGAAAAGTCATCCGTGGGGTTGGTACGCTTTCTCGCGAAACGTCTCTTATAGCATAGCTAATACCTTAGTGGTATATGCGACTCATGTCCGAATATCGAAGAAAAGTTGAGCACATTTTTTTTTATTCTGCTACGATTTACACCTTTTTTGACCGCTCCCGCCTAGAGTTATCAGCAGTAGGCATACCTGTGTGCTTGGTTGCATATTCGTATGCACTCTGTTGCAACAAGTTCTCCTCCAACTGAACAATTTCGCGGGCAGGCGATGTTCTGCAGTGGACAGGGCCCACATTCAGACTATCCATACACGCAAGACAGAGGTGCTCAGAGAGTGAGAGACAAAAAAATGGGAATAGGCCAAAACAAGCGTGGTGGTTAGAATGTGAACGTTCGGATTCGGAGAATGTTCGGATATTGGAAGTTCTGATGATATGGAGAGCAAAAAGAGTCCTTCACCGTGTGCGGTCGATGAAAAGAATGTGGAATTCTTGTGAGACCGATTATGTGGGAGGTAAAAGGGTGGAAACTCACCCCTTCTCAACCCGCTTTTATCCTCTCTTGAGGGATTTGTTTCTCCGGCCGCAAATTATCCTTTTCCTCGCTCATAGTGCAGTTTTATTGACTTCCTCACTGGTATTATAATTACCGGATGCTCGTTTGTCAACGATTGTTTCATGGCCTCGTTTCCTACCGTACTTCCTAAGTGCTCATGTTTCCGGTACTTCTCATTCGTAAGTATGTATATATGAAGGTAGCTTATTGCTATTTGAAAATATTTACTTCATAATTTTTTTTCCAAAAAAATAATATTATTTCCGTAAGATATTTAGAATATACTATATATTTGAATATATATGCAAATTTAGCTTTAACGGTATTTTTATCACCAAAAACATTAATTTAATAGCTAAATAGATCAGTTGTATCAGTAATGCACTACACAAGCAAGCACATGGAAATTCTTGGAAACATGGGGCTCTTAGCACGAAATGCCTACTCGCTCACGCTCTCTCACTTGTTTATGGCAATGGCAAAGGAATGCGCATTGTCACAGTATCAATTATCCCTCCTCCACTCTCTATATAAATCATTCCGGCGATCTTTTTGATTTTTGGATTTAGATTTTTTGTGATAGATGTTTTGTTGAATGATATATTTTTATGTGATACCTCGACCTGTTATAACCAGCTTAGCTTCTCGTACTGTCAGTGATCACTTTATGAGTTGTCCATTAGCCTATAGAAGACTTTTAAACGCCCAGTGATATATCGCTTGGCAGCTATGAGTGTTTTGATTGGTAGTATTACATATTCAAAGTATCACTTGGTCTATTCTAACACTGACTTATGGTTATGTTTCAAATATATACGTTTTTCGAATACAACCGACGGCGGATGTCGTCCATCGTATAATCATTCTAAGATATAAGTATCCTCTCCCACACCTTAAAATCATTTTTCTTGATAGATTGAGAATCAGGCTATGCAATGTAAATTATAATACATAATTTCAGGATCGAATGCTCTAGTTTATCAGTAACTACCTTATATTTCGTCTCGATTTCGGTGGCATTTGAATTATGGAGGACAATTTGGACTTTCGACGACTGACTATGAATAACCAAAGTGAGCAACCATTGATAAGCATTACTTTATCGCTCTGATATATGAGTATTACACAAAAACTCGCACATTAAGCGTAGAATCTAAATATGATTTTGAGATTTATAAAACATTTTTAAGTGTACTATTGTGTGTACTTCTTCCTAATGCAACGTCCATGGATCAGTTTTTTTCCATTTGCAATTTTTCATATACTTTTACTACTCACTAACACTTACTACTTACTACTGGGGAGTTTCTTCCTCTTTTTTTTTATTCTGTTCATTAATTTCTAGATTTCTAGATTCACATGCATTTTGGAGTTATATAGATCTCTCTTTAAAAACAAGAAAAAGGAACTGAATTTGCTATACTGGGCGGAGTTCTCTTCGATGCCTTCTTCCCCTCCTTCTTAATTCCCTTTCTCTGTTTTAGTCTCGCTTTCGCAGAGACTAGTACTCCTAGCGACAATCATTGCGCACTTTTCATCATTTTTCCTAACTTCCGGGAACATCCCCAAGAAATCATGATGGCGCTTTTATCTTATCTTATTATTTTCAGACATGCATCATTCCAAGGATTCTTTTACATTCCCGACTGAAGGACGTTGGGTGCGATTGAACGTTGGAGGACAGGTATCATATTTTTTTCCTTCTCCATTCATTTGGTATGCCTAACGAGACGTTTAAGATCTTCCAAACTACCCGACAGACACTGTGTCGAGAAGGCAGTTCATTTCTTGCCCGTTTGTGCCTGGAAGATTCTGATCTCAGTAGTGAGAAGGCAAGTTTTCCATTGGATATGAAACAACCGAAAAATCAGCAATGTTCGGCAGAAGAGTGACATTTCTAAATTTTACGGCGATTGTACATTACAGGACGAATCCGGAGCGTTTCTCATCGATCGAGATGCTCAATATTTTGCTCCGATACTAAACTACCTCAGACATGGAAAGCTCGTGCTCAACGACAGTCTTTCGCTCGAAGGTGATTCAATGATCACTATGTGATCTTTGTTATTTTTTCATTAAATGTTATCTGAAATTGAACATTTAAAAACTAAATAATCCGGATATAGGAATTTACTTTAAATTTACAGGCGTCCTGGAAGAAGCAGACTTTTACAATTTGCCCGGCTTATCACATCTCTGCGCTGAACGAATTTTAGAAAGAGATGCGATGAAGAAATCCACGGTGAGAATTGCATGCTAGACTTTTTCTATAGCATTAGTATATGAATGATATGATTCGTTTTTCACAGTTGATATGACCATTTTTTCATTGTTCTACAAATCAATATATAATATTATACAAACAGGCTGAGACGAAGCACGTATATCGAGTTTTACAATGTCATGAAGATGAATTGACTACAGTTGTCAGTGATGTTAGCGATGGATGGAAATTTGAGCAGGTAAATTTTAATTTCTGAAAAGTAAGGCTATGATGCCTATAAGAGGCCTTTCACGAGAGAATAAAGCAGATATGGCTGACCCGGTGCCTCCCAAATATATATTCTCTGTGTTGAGGGGTTCTAAAGTGTTGACGATGAGCATGGTCATTTTTCACAGTGAACTCCCATTGGCTCCAGACGATGTCACGTGGAATGAAATTCTTACCTTGTTTTTTAACAACTTACACGTGGCTCGATGATTTTTATTTTTTGTTTGATTAAATATGAAAAACAAAGTAAGCAGAAAAACAAACGTGGTCAGCATGAGCTGGCCTGTTTACCCGGGGAGCCGCTCTCTTAATTTTAGCAGTAAGGAGCGTTGAGATATCGACGTAAAACTGAATTCAAAGTGAAATTGTCTGGAGCTAGTCATTGTGCTGATCAATGATTATGCAAACCGTTATCAGCCTAAACACAAAATATAAGAGGATTTCCATTTCTGGCCGTTGTCTCGCTTTTCGCAAATAGCCTAAAAGTATTCATTCCATATTCTCCTGGTACAATTACTGTTTTTATCAAGCGATTTATCAAAAAAAAATCTCATTCTCATTCCTCATTATTTG
The DNA here is from genome assembly GCA_911812115.1 of Pristionchus exspectatus. Taxonomy (NCBI): domain Eukaryota; kingdom Metazoa; phylum Nematoda; class Chromadorea; order Rhabditida; family Neodiplogasteridae; genus Pristionchus; species Pristionchus exspectatus. The sequence goes on along the minus strand of OU461583.1, from coordinate 30,278,842 downwards.
TTTTCCCTGTATTCAGCTCATTCCCGTGGGGCCATCATTTAACTACTCTACCGACGTGCCTCCCGAGTATCTATGCATCGTATCTCGTAAGTGCAATCTTTGTTTTATTGATTATATATTTACGCACACCGAGTACCTTAAACCAAATGTACGGTCATAAATAGAAAACTAAACAAAAGGTCTGAAATTATTTGAGGTAGTATTAGCGAGTGGCTGAGAAGTAATATTCTAAGTATGAACACATTTTGATAATTTTAGCAAAAAAATTGAAAAAATCTCATTCTCATGAAGTCTTTGAAAAATCCGACTTCATACAAGCGAGGAATGTATAAGCCATGAAAATTAGTGATTTCTTCTTTCTTCAAGTTCTCTCAGATTCACTCGGTCTAGGTTATTGGCGAATGCTGGCCTTGTCAGTGGGTCCCACCTAGCGTTACCTTACGACTGTAAAATCGCTTGACGTGGATACATCTTAACCTTACCTATACATTATTTATAGGCGAGTGTCCGGACGTCGTGAATGGCAACGCATCTGAATCACACGACCGCGCCAAGTTTCTGCAGCAGAAAGCACGGAATAACTGAGATTTTTTATAATATTAATGTTTCCTAGTTCTTTTTTGCACTGGTGAATAGATGTAGTTATCTCTTCATCAGCAATAATTTTTGTACACACTCAAGCAGTTTCGCATCTGATTCTTTCAGCATTTTTCACATGTTCACGAAATAATTATACTCAAAATCAAAAGTCTCTGCCTACCTTCCTTCCTCTCTTTTGCACTTACTCATAATGCGTATAATCACTTACATATAATTCTCTCACTGACTATTTATTTGTGTTCTTGATTAAGAGACCGGCTTTGTGAAATTATGGAATCCCCCGGATATTGGACCAGAATATTTTAAAGGCCTCTCAAGCTCTATGAACCTAATCAAAATTCATGGCCCAATATCCGGCGCGGTCACAATTTCAGAGCCGATTTCATATTTTGCATATTGTATGCAATCAACACCGATTGTCTTTGTACTCCCTGACAATGTCACCATAACGAAACAATCGGAGCGAACATTATTGTTGTTAGTTTTTTTATATTAATTCTCAAACCCTCGATGCCTTAACTAATAATTTGCACAATTCTTTCCTCCACCTCGATTCGTAATTCAAACTTGTCTCAAATTAAAAAGTCTTAGAATATTGCCATTGTGATAAATTGATTTTAATGAAATTGTGTGTGGTAGTACGAAAAGCTCTCGCAATCATTTCATATCATTTCACATTTTAGAGCAACGTACTTCTTCTAGGAACAGTTAAAATTCGAAAATTCACAATTTTCCGATTCACGATTCGTAAAAGGAGGCAGTATTAATGCAGCAAAATTTATCGTAATACTCAAGTATCGCTAATTGTGATCCTATTTATTTTCGACAGGTTGATATTAACAGTTGAAGAATGACATATATTTCTAGAAAAAAAAAGAATTCAAGCACTCTCAACTACTCTGTCTTCTAAAGAATCGTGATCGTCATTGTCGCTCTCCGTATCCAATGGATTGCGATAGAGATGGAGAGATGAACCGCATGCCTGAACGAATGACATCTAGAAACGCCTTCGTTCAATAGGGGATACGCGGTAATTCTTGCCAGAGTGAAGATATACTGCAGTCTAGCTTAGGATTGGACAAAAGTGGAAGACGGGTTGATGAGAGTTCGATTTATCATTAAGGTAAACCGTCTTCCCCTCTGGCCCACTCCTTAGTTCCACCAACAAGACTGTGTACACATTCGCTCAGTGAATTGGTTAAAAATTCAGATCTCACTTTTGCAGCTTCCGCAACAGTCTGCTTGCCGAGAGGAATCGAATCTATGGGCGGTGGAGAAATTTCTCCTGGAATGTATCCAATATTTTATTTAAATGCCACAACATATTTATAAAAAGTGTTTATGCTTAAAAAGGGTGTTCGGATGAAGATCGATATATATCGATTCTGTATGAAACTCACAAACTCACGTTTTCATATAAAAAATGAATAATATGTACTTGCAGTCTGACCTTTATCATTCAGCTGTGAGCGAGACTTGTTGATAATATTCCGAGAGGAACGGAGAGAATTGCCAGGGTATCTTGGTAGAGTCTTTGGCTGCAGGAAAGTGTGGATATCTCAAACGAATCGTTTATTTTCGATACGCGACTTGAGAATTTTGAAGAATTGAACAGTTCTCACCTGAAGGGGCCATTGAGTTGTCTTTCTCCTCTGATCGCAAAAGCACTTGCCTCTGCACGGAAAGATCTCGCAATTTCTGCTGTCCCTCCCTCACTGAAGCGTATTCCTCCAGTTGATCACTTTAAAGTTAATGAAATTATCGTCTAGGAACTTGCGCTAGAGCACAATTTGAAGACATAATTATCCATTTTAATAAATAAATTCTAGCACATAGCCCAATCTTCTCTTGACTCGTGTTATTTATTACACACGCGATAAATATATTATTTATATATCTATTTCATGATTTATGACTCACTTGGGCGTCTTATAATCCCTCCACTGCTGCCCTTCACGACACCCGAAAAATATGTAGGAGAGGCAGAATATGAGCAGAATGCAAAGAACGGCAATGAACGGGAAGACGAGAACACTCTCGAAGAAGGAGTAGCCACCCTCGACGATCGAGGCGGCCTTCTTGTTAGGCATGATTTTCTGCCAATTGTATGATTATTTATAAAGATAAGCATTATTATAGATAGCGGAAGCTCCGTGTTCGATTCCCGGTCTGTGCATTAACCTTTGCTATTTCTAATAGTATTTGTGCCTTGAGCCTACTCGGCAATGACTAGAGTAATTACTCAGATAACAACTATTCTTATAAAGATAAAAAAACTGCAGACTCACATCCTCAGGAGCGATTCCCAAATCGACAACTTTTTGATTCTTGAACTCTTTCTCTGTTTCTTCATCAGCTAGATCGCGAATGAGGGTGATCTTCTTCTGCAATGTTATATGGATGAAAATCTTCCAAAAAATCAGATATTGAATTATGAGAATTAAGAAAACAATTACCAAACTAGATTTGCACCAATCGACATCAAATGAGGGAGAGAAGTGTCGGTCGATTGTCTCGGTGTTTTTCTTGTTGCAATTCTTCTTATCTCGTTTGATGCTTGTAATCAAGTTGTGAACGTTCGAGTAGAATCGTTTCTGCGTACCGATTGAGACAAAAGTCCTGAAAGAAAATATTTTTTTTGGTCGATCATGATATTTTCCGGAAAATGAGCTAGAGTATCTAAATATTGGACCTAATATCTGAATTCGATATGAGAACATCACATGCAAGATATTAGGAAGGTTGCAAAAAATCATCCGTGGACCCATACCAGAAGCTACGGATGCTTGTGGATTGCCGTGGAAAGATGCCATAATTAACAAACCCGATTTTTTGATTGTGCTGATTTCTTGAAAACTGCAAGTTTTTCTTTACATCATACGCGGGAGCGAGGCTGTGAATGTAAGGATTCACGTTTTTGCCCCTGAAATTTTCAAATATTTAAAATGTAATTAGAGAAAAGCTACTTAAAAGTTTCCCGAGCAGCGTTCTCCAGTCTGCCAACGATTCCAGAATGATCCGAGATCAAATCCTCAACATCGTAATTCCTGACGAAAATCTCAAGTGATTCTTGCGTCGAGCGAATGAATCTTGCTGAAAAAACAATTATACGATTATTTTATTTAATTTATTGATAGCTTGAAACGATCTAGCTACTCACAGTCGTCTTGCAGAGTAATGACAACGAACTGCTCCGCGATTTGGAATGTGTCGAGGCGCTTTGCAATTACATGAATTGTCAATTGCCTTTGACGACCGATCGGGGTTCCTATCAGATAGGCGATTGCATCATGTTTCGACCTGTAATTCGCCATTAATCGTTGTAATAACGCGTGTCTCGGTGGCAAAAATTCATGTTTTATACATGTTTGAGTGAACTGTCAACCAATCTCGCACTTGTCCGTGATTTTCTGTTTTAACGTTTTGTATCGCTTACTTGATAAGTGACATCCACACAGGAAGAAGGGGTTTGCCCTTGAGAGTTGCTTTCCATTCGACCGGAACTGAAACAAGCTTCAAGAAACGAGCAAGTTGTTTTTTTCGGCTCCCTCTTAAGTCTCCTCTGTGCCCAACGATAATTGTTGTTGCTCATTGCCGATGGTTTATTGTCAAATTAAATCCTTCGTTGAATAACAGCTATCACCATTTTCCTCAAAATGAAATATCTAGCACCTCCTCATCTCTGGCATTCTCTGTTCTGTCACTCTCTACTCTCCATCTTCCCATCCTCGCTCTTTCACTCATTCAGTTCTTTAACTTCCGTTCCATTCTCTTATTTGTACCCTCTGATTTTATCCTAACTTCGCTTTGCCTGGTAATATAACGACTAAAGATCCGAAAAGTCCTTTCTAATGATAAAAGACACTGTCCATTGAATAAAATTCATATAACTGACCAGCCTGAGAGAAGAATGTGGCTGAATGCAGTGTGTGAACGAAGAACTTGCCCTTCATTCCCAATGATTGCCTGCAAAATTTAAATATATTGTTTGCAGAATTGCTTTTTGCCTAAACGTAGTGATTAAATTGATGGGGGTTTCCTCATATTTGCACAGTAGTAATAACCATATTATTACAATCGACAGTATACTTTGTAATACATTGTACAAATAATACATTGTAACTCGTTTCCGAAAATGTGTTCTTGACTCCTTTGTTATTTCTCTAAATATTTATCTCTCTGAATAGTTCGCCAAATTAATATTCTCTCAACTCCGTCGATCGAGGAACGATCTTCGTTGACCGCTTCGCCCTAACCACGGCTTCGTGAATGCAAGCCCGGTGAACTATTTGTTGAGCTCCGCCAAAATCAAGTAAAGAATTCCACCCATGACTACAATTAATAAAAATATCTGTTGGCATTTTATTTAAGTTGCCTACCTTGTTTCCATTGCGTAACTCCATTGAATAATAGCACATAGGAGAAAGTAGACAGTTCGTCTCCGTATCCACATGATTGTCTCTTGGAGCTACGAATTCCTCTTCCTTCCCATCAACTCCTTCTATCTCTCCAATCGACTCACTCTCCTCTTTACACTCAGCTCGAAATCTTCTCTGACTACACCAACAGCCGCTCAACTGGACCATTATGTCCGAGTCTTCATCTTCCCATCACCATTCTCGAGTATCCGTTTAGAACTCTAAAACATATGAATAGGTTGAAAGAGGCTTGAACAGCGATTTCTGGAAAATTTCAGGGGGTCGTTTGCGTAAGAATCGAACAAGGGCTGGAAAGGCTCAACAATATAAATTCCCCGAAACATTGCGATCCGTGATTCTAGAGGGTGCAGGCAACGATGGGCACATTCATTTTGCTCCCAGTTCATACGTTAGCACTAAATGACCTCACGTTAAAATCAGTATTCTTGTAATGTATCATTATCCATTTTGCCTATTGTAAAAATACAGTTAGACTTAAAATTTGATAGCGGATTACGCCTGTTTCGATTATTTTTCTATTTTTAATTAAATAAGTTGTAAAACTTATCGGGGAGACATGGAAACCCTGTAGGTGGGAGAGATCGAACTAAAATGACAAGACAATGACAAGAAGGATTTTCAGTTTTTCTCAGGTGGTGCCTGAAAAACCTCATTGTGTTCCTGGCTTGTAAGTAAATCTGACGATGCTTCCCATTGTTTACTTCCTTCTTTTGATCTACCCGACTTTCTCTACCTCCACTTCTCATTATTGTCTTGTTATGCCCTCTTTCTCTCTCCCTCCCCTGCTCATTCCTCGAGAAGGAGACTCCGATCGTAGGGAGATGGGGTAAACATCAAGACAAATGTTTTTATATATTTAAAGAAAATCAAAAGATAAGTTATAAAACCATATACAGCATAGATAAATGAGTATTAAAAGTGTTGTAAAAATTCCTAAATTTGACACTAATTTCGGTCTCGCCACGCTGTCCCTGAATATACTGTAGATTTCAAACTCGTGGTCAATTCAAAATCACCTGACTTGACCAGTGTGATTAATGTACATTACATCTCTTAAACTTTTTGCAACTATTAAATTAAAAATTCTGCTGTCTTATCATGGTCATCCCTTAATTCGTTCTACACTCTCGATTTCGCAACCAGTCTTTCCTTATCCGTGTTGAGCACTGCTCTTTTTTACCAGATTTGTTGAAGGTGTAATTTCCTGCTATTGACATTGATAAACGATATGCGCAAAATTACTCTCGATATTTATAATATTTAACTTAACAAAAACTTTCCAGGTTCAACCCTCAATTTTTCACTTGCGCTTCTCTACTTCGAATGCCCTTTGACAACAAGAAGAAAAATGTCGCTGAAGACTTCGACCCGGAAATAGAGGCCGAGAAGGAATACGAAATGTGAGATGATTCAACCATTGATTTTTGAACAAGTTGCATTGTTATTCAGCAGAATCATTATATGTATTTCAGCCACTCAAACGGCTCAGGGGGTTCGGGAAAAAAGAAGGCAGCTGTAAGTAATGGAGTAGAGAAGAAAGAAGAACCGGCACGGGATGAAGCGAAGAATGGCGATGGTATTTAGCTTTTTTTTCGAGACTTGTAGGAATCTAAGCGTTGTATACTTTGCCAAATTTTCGTAAACCATCTTGATCTAGAATTCAAACCATTCAGACATCTCCATCAGCTCGCAGGGAAAACCAACCATCCAATATAAAGAAGCCAAGGTAATAACATTTGATTGTGATAATAAAACAATAAAGTAGTCTAGGCTTCGCGAAAGAAGAGATGCAGAGGAGTCAGCGGGTCGTGCATCAAAAAAGATGGTTAGTCAATCAATAACAACTAAAAACTCTATTATATTTTTCATAAAGGTTAGAAAGAAGTTTTAGACGAAAAACGCGTTATAAATATGGCGGCTAGTATATTCACGTAATGCTAGTCTAACAGTCTACCATAATAGCCTTTATTTCAAGGAGGTCGCTTCGATTACGGCCTCGACAATCGAGACGACTTCGATGATGTTTCTGATGATGACATGGGAGATATGGCCAGGTATGTATCATATTTTATCCAGTGGAATTAGCAAGTGATTAATGCACAGACTAAACAATGAATATTTGGATATTCGGATGTGGTCTAACACTGCTCTCCCTTTTTTCATTATACTGCTATGGCTTAATACGATTTTATATGAGAGTTTTGTTTATTGGCAGAACATATCAAGTGTTGGAGTACAGGTTGTTGCGTATGACCTCGTAGCAGAAAGATCCGGCTTGCTAATTTTTAGCGGGTAGATTGTGGAGGGTCTGTGCATTGATCGTGCTGTGCATTGATCGTTCTCTAATGAAATCGTGACTCGAGTCTACTCGGCGAATTATTGAGTAGCATAAAAATTACTCACAAGGGAATGGTAGCTGCTCACCGTAAAATTAGTGAACGAGACCCATTGGGCAAAGGTAAATGTGTCAAGCAATTTTACGTCGTATGACAACGCTAGGTGGGACCCACTGGTAAGGCCAGCTGTTAGGCCATTGGGTGTGAAAGTGTGAAATATTAATGATGTCAAGAGTGTTCGATCCTGTATCCAATTCGTTGCAGATACGTCAAGGAAAACTACACGGGCCACACGTTCGATAGCGAAAGTGACGACTTCTCCAATGACGGTGTCAGAGAGAATTCACCACTCCCGGTAAATATTTAAAAGAATCAATTTTTTCAATAAATCGATTATATATATTGCCGTGAGATACAAATATTTATAGGAGAACGCTCTTCGGCTCCAGAATTGCCTTATTGAAGCTCTCAAGGATCCGAGCGCTCAAGAGGCTTTATATTCTATCACGGAGGTTTTACTGATCATTAATTCATAATTTAGCAATTTTTTTTTCAGATTCTGATGGAGTTCTTCGACGAGAAAGCTCGTCTTGAGACCATCGAGAAAGCAATGGAAGATATGGTCATTGTGAGTCATTTCGAGTTCCTACCGAATATATCTTATGTTGTTTGAGAGTCAATTTCCTATGAATAATTGTTTGTCCCACTCCTCTCCGGATATTTCCCTAGCACATCGATTCCCTACTACTGTCCCTGACCGATCCCGAACCATTTTTTTTATTATTGCTCGGACCTCCTACAAAGATTTGGATCTCGATATAGATTTTGGCGAATTTTTGTTCATCGTTTGTTAGAGATTGACCGAAAGGAAAAAGAGGAAGGAGCCAATAACTGCAGTTTTATTAACTCTCATGTGACTGTACTACGGAAGGCTGAATGCAAAAAAATTGATAAACAACTGCGACTAATTCTCAAGATAATAAGTTACCCATTGTTGTAGCGGGATGAATGGACGACATCTGGTGCTGTTGATCGTATGGCCGAGTACAAGACCGTTTCTCTCCTAGCTAAGATTATCGATCAAGGATTAATCTCAGTCGACGCATTCAATATCCATTTTAATCAGTGAGTACGTTGAAATGTTAGATGCTTTTGCACAGTAGTGAACGACTAGTTGTAATAAATCTGACCGTGAATCCAAAATCCAAAATTCGCCCTTTTTTCAGAAATCCAGGCGATTCGCAGACACTTCGACTCATGCACTCGGCTGTCAACTTTTATCAATCAAACGCTCCCGAGCTGCGAGGAGACATGCTTTCTGGTGAGAAAAAGAACTGAAATTTACTTTTTCTATTTTTAAGAGTTTAAGTCTCATTATTTCTGATGCTAATAAACAAAAGATTTCAGCACCTCCGAAGGAGTTCGCAGATATTGCTGATGATCTCTGTCGTTCGGGCGAAGTGAGTTGCGTGAGGGAAGCTCTTCTCGGCTGTCCCTTTCTCCATGCTGATGTCATTTATCAGGTATATATCATGATTCATTTGTATCATGTATTATCGTAGTGTCAAGTTGCTAATCGGCGAGGGAGTGACAAGCCCGCTCTTGCGAGGTTAATGCCAAACAGCCTGTGTATCATTCATTATCGCGATATCATATGTCAGCTTCTTGATCATTGCTACTGCAGGTGTGTAATAATGCTGCAAACTCGATGAACATGGACGTGATTTTCAATGCTTCCAAGACATTCAAGGATCTCATATCAGAAAAGGTATTTCGATTTTGCATAGGATATCAGGAGTTTTTCGTTCAGGTCATGACAGTTGCTGCGATCAATGCAGGCGTATCTCGCTTTCTCACGGAACTTCGGGATACTGAGGTATTTTCGAAAATTCTGGACACTTTTCGGGTTTAGACAAAGAATATAAATCTGCGTGATTTCATATGATAGATCAGTAGATTTTTTCTCTTCCTTCCCCCTAAGTCTGGTTGGATGACTTGAAAGATTCGATTGCTAATCATGCAGGTGGATCTCCCCGCTGCCTCCTCTCTCGCCTTTCTGCTCGTATCGTATTGCATCGAGAGTCCCGCTTGCATCGACTACAATGTATATAGGAAATGCCCTCGGTATGATAGCGCATTCAATCGAGCATTTCGCTATCAAAACTAACATCTGTAATACATAGTGGAAGTCTGGTGAGACTGGAAAACATTTTTTCTTTACGATGTGCATATATTTTTCGTTGAAGCGCTTGATAAAATTTTTTTATAGGCCCCGCAAATTTCTCCGTAAGCGCACTGCTTCGTCCGGCCGCCTGTCAATTCGTGACGATGCCGATGAAGATTGCAACGAGAACAATTACCTCCAAGTAGCTTAAGTTGTCAGTGTATGTACTTATGTTTCATCCCACACATTGTTGATGTATCACACTTATTTACGTCAACACTTGTAGTTCGAGCTCATTCCTAATGCAAAACTTATCGTTTCCCAGTAAGCCATAGGGTCGTAAAGATTATTCACAATGACTGCTAGCAATGTCAGATATGTAAAAATCCACTTTTGCTGGTCTCATTCCTCGGAAAAGGCTTTACGCATAGTAAGAATGTTGATTTGATGTATTTAATACTTGTAATGGTTTGTTCTAGACAATTTAGGAAACGCTATCATCTCTTGAATAGTTTTAACCACCGTTTATGAGAATAGCCTCGGTATATGTTAATGGTGATATACGTTTACAATTTCTTTTACTTTTAGTTAAATTTTTTACTTGTATGATAAAGTCACGAGAACTCTATTATGAAGGTACGCACAATCCCGAATACGAACTAGCCGAATTGCTTCCACATTATGTGTCCTGGCCCGTTTCCTGATGTCAGGATAAAAGTAAATTGAAACAAATTTCTTCATGTTTCATATTTCCTTATCCTACTCTCCTTGGCATAGATTCTTTATACTTTTTTAAAAAGTGAAAGCAACGTGAAAATCTCATGTGAAACGTTATTAAAACTTATGTTAGGGAAATATAACTATTACACAAACAATATGTATTAAAAGTGAAAACGATACATGAAGAAATTCTAGCAATGAAGCAATGATTACTTCTTAATCTTATCTAATATCGAAGTAATGAATAACAAATTGGGTGAAAAAATCGCCTGAAATTAATAAGATCAACAACACCTTAAACACTAGACTCCGATCTGTGATCCGATTTGTCATTCTAAAGCACGTCATTCAGAGACTAAAGACTCATCGAGATTGCAGCTAACGACAAGCTACATTCTTATCAGCCTCGTTGACGTGGTATCGAAGAGTGTATAAAGGAGTTACAGATAAGAGAGGACTCTTCACTTCGTGTCGACGTAGCAGCCATGAAGGGAACCATTCTCTGCCTTTTGGCAGTTGTTGCTGTTGAGGCTATCTACAGGTACGTGCTGTGTACTTTTATTCAATCTTCAAAAATACTGAACGAGAACTGAAAATTTTAAGAATCTGAAAGACAAATATCACTACATTGCAGAGTGCCGATGCACAAAATCGAACTCGAGCGCTCAGCACACAAGCCCAAGGCAATTGCCGAGTTCCTCAAGCAGAAGTTTGTCGGCTTATCAGAGTTATCGATTGAAAGATGATCAACCATTTTCACTGGCCTATCTCCCGCAGGACGCAAGTGCCTAGATTAACGGGATGACCATTACCTTTTACCTTTTTTTAAAATATAATCAACCCCTTTCAGGTACATTAAGGGATACAAGGTCAACAGTCTCATCTACGAGGAGGGTCTCTCGGACTTCTCCAATGTCAGTCACTCCTTTTATCGGCTCAAAAAAGTGTTATATGCAATATAGAAAAGCCCCTCACTTTTGAATCAGAACAACAGTGAAAAATTACTATAAAATGGAAACAATAATAAAGATTTCAGGCCCAGTACTACGGAGACATCACTATTGGAACTCCCGGACAAAAGTTCAAGGTGAGATACAGTTCATTAAAAAGTATGATTGAACTCTGGCTAGTTATTTTTGAATACATCCCTATATTGTCTCAGGCCCTTTTCGACACTGGATCTTCCAATCTGTGGATGCCGTGCAAGGGATGTCCCACCTCTGACATCGCTTGTCTCAATCACAATAAGGTATTTAAGAATTACTGAATCGCATCACAGAATATATAAGTGATAGAGTATACAATCATGCATTGCAGTACGATTGCGGCAAGTCTCCCACCTGCACAGAGACCAACATTCCCTTCGAGATCGAGTATGGAACGGGATCTATGACCGGATACGTCGTCGACGATGTTGTCTGCGTATGTAGTCAATGTTAATTTAACAAACAAATTTGCAATATCAGTTCGGTAACGATCAGTCTGGCTACTGCACGGACAAGACCCAAGGATTCGCTTGCGCCATGGCTGAGCCTGGACTCACTTTCGTCGTAAGTTGTTATTATGAACCATAATATTTCAGGTACATAAAATTGAAAATATCAGATATTGTGACTACGAAGAGCATTTAGAGATTTCGGTAATTGGGATTGACTTTGCACATCACGCAATATTATTCGAGATACAGTACACTAGTACTACCTTTCTTGTGATTACGGAAATTCACTGGTTGGTGTAGTTTGGGCTGCGATAACAAAATAAAACATACAAATCCTCGCATCAAATCGTAATAGCATGAATTCGTTGAGAACTCATGATATCAACGCCTGTTTTCAGTCCATTTTAGTCATTTTATTCGATATTTGGGGCCGATTCCAGTGCACGGCTACGAAACCTAAAAAAGCCTTATGGATATCACAGCTAGATAACTTGTCTAAGGAGTAGTTAAGGTTTTCCGAGAACGTATCATATTCTAATTCGATGAATTGTCAGGCGGCCAGATTCGACGGAATCCTCGGTATGGGATGGGACTCCATCTCAGTTGATGGACTCTCGCAACCTATGGATCAGGTTTGTAAAAATATTCAAGACATTGCACTCAAAACATATCGAATTTGCAGATCTGGGCTGATAAGGACAACTGCCCTGAGGAGATCTTCGCTTTCTGGCTGAATCGCGATCTGCACGGAACTATTGGAAACAAGAATGGAGGAGAAATGACCCTTTGCGGAACCGACCCCAAGCACTACAAGGTACATATAGAATAGGACTAGCATAATGTTTACATTTACAATTTATATTTATCCTGATTCAAGGCAATGTTCCTGCAGGGGGAACATTATATGTGTATGTAAATGTGTAATGTTGCCACATATTAATGCAATACAGGGTGACATCGCATGGGAGCCCCTTACCGCCGAAGACTACTGGAGAATCAACCTTGGAGAGGTCAAGGTCGGAGGAACCTCGTACGCGAAGGGACCCGTGTCCGCCATTGTTGACACCGGCACGTCTCTCCTCACCGGACCCACTGACATCATCGAGAAGGTACATACATGCTATCAAATAGGATCGAAAGGTCAATTTCGATGCCATTTTCTTGGTATTATCGATTTCTTTACCGAGCAAATTATCGATATTTTCAAGCTTTTGTGTATTTCCTTTCAGCGAGTTTAGGCGGTGAAATGTTACCATAAATAAGTGAAAATATCGCATTAAGCTCTATGTGAACTGAGCTCCCGGCACAACACCGGGAATACTTTTCACTGTTACAGCTGCATTTGAAAAGATCGAATCTTGAAATCAGAATCTTACCGATAAAATGAAACAAATAAATAATATAGTCTCTGACCGAAACCCTTTTCAGATCCAGAAGGCCATTGGCGGTCACGAGATCGGAAACACTGGCGAGTTCATGGTGAGCTGCAAGACCATGAATACCCTGCCTAACATCACCTTCAACCTCGGCGGACAAGACTTCGAACTCACGGTATGTATTACCCGGCCTTACCTGTGTACCCCACCAGGCGTGCTTGTCTCATGACAACTGTAGAATCGCCTTGATTGTGGAAGCAACTTTAACTTTTAACGTTTATGCGTTATGGGTGACTTTCAAGTGTATTGAGAGGTTTTGTTGGTGTTAATATGAAACATGTTGTAAAGAAGAAATGTCATATTTACACTATATTTACTTATTTATATTTCCAGGCCGAGGATTACATCCTGAAGATGACCAACGCCGGAGTGTCGGAGTGCATCTCTGGATTCATGGGAATGGATGTGCCTGCTCCCGCCGGTAAGATTGGAATAATGAATCACATACACATTCATACATCCTGGACCAGTAATTTCATATTCGTGGTCGACATGTTGAAAAGTAATATTCGTTCAGGTCCTCTATGGATCCTGGGAGACGTTTTCATCGGAAAGTTCTACTCCGTGTTCGATCACGGAAACCAGCGTGTCGGTTTCGCCATCGCTGCCTAATTTCGTCCTTGATTTTTATTGCTCCTTTTCCCCTCCACCCTTCCTCCTTCCATTTCCCGTTATCGCTCGTCCGATACCCAGAATGGACGGTAATAAACTATTTTACGTCTCACAGGCAAGGATGCATGTACACAGGGATGATTTTTATTACACCGGGAAAGGGAGCGTTTTTGAGCACAAAAATCGATATAATGGTAACACACGGTGAGAATTAACGAAGAGTTCAGTTGAATAAGAGCTGGTTGTAGTATTTGGAGCAGTGGAGATGCCCTGTCCGACACATCTCCGTTGTTCTGAAAGAACACGTCAAATCGGTAAAGGTAAAGGTGTATCCGCGTCAAGCGATTTCACAGTCGTAGGACAACGATAGATGGGACCCACTGGTACTGCCAACTGTTAGATGTCGAATCAGTATACATATTTCTTACACCTTGGATATCCTCAACGTTGAGCAAAATGTGCTCACCTTACAACCGACATTCGATCAGCTCGCTCGAAATTGGATCGCACTAGCTCGTAATATTGGCCATCGGAGAGGACGATGGAGTGCAGTTTGAGACATTTCATTCGAAGAACATCAATGAATTTACTGAAACGACAAACAGTTGAACACTGAATGCGCACCACTATAAAAGGTAAAGGTAAAGGTCATCCCGTTAATCAGGGCACTTGCTTCCTGCGGGAAAACACTGCTAGGCCAGTGATATAGTCTCGCACCACTATAGCCGGATTTATGACCTAGAAGTTGCGCATCGCTCACCTTGATTTATCAGAGAATCTTAATGTCTCATCGTCCCATCTAATCTCGAGTCTGCTCAGCTTCGGACAATTTTGAGCGATACAATCGATAAATTGATCGACATGAATCTTCGCAACAACTTTAGGGCAGCAGTCTTCAGCAATCCCCATTACGAGAACTCTAGAATACTTTGATGAGATAAAAACACCATTCTGAAATAATTCACGGCTTTCAAAAATGACGTTTTAGTTCGGTTAGGATTGGCATTAACCCCATGCTTGATTTGTATCAAGCTGATCGCAACAACAATTCGAATGACGAACCTGATGTTCTTCAATTGCGGGATCATATTCATCCAAAAGTACTCGAGAAGCTTATGATGACCACCCTGTAATATTCGTCGCGTTATTACTGCTCCAATCAAGGCGATTTTACAGTTGTCATGAGACAACAACGCCAGGTGGTGTTCACATGCAAGGTCAGGTACACCGATATTATAGTAGTGTCTCGCTTAATTATATTCTCCATTGACATTACCAAGTTGAGCCCATGCAGCTGCGATCCGTGTCTGCTGACCATCTCGACGAGCGACGATTCATTAAGAGAATCGCACGTGTCCAGATTCAGATACTCTAACTTGCCGAACGATCCGGAATTCATCCATGACTCGAGAACCTGTGAAAGATCCGTTATCTTTGCCAAAACACAAGTATCCTCCTAAAATTTGCCCTTAAAGATTTCAGAGCAGAAGTGACTGATAACCCAATACTGAAGCAAAATAAAACCTCAGATACTTATGGACCAACCTAATATTACGTGTATATCGAGCATTATTGAACACTACCACCGCAAAAGAAATAACGAACGAGAAATTATGTTTTAAATAAATACCACATCATTGAAGTGCTCGAGCCAACTCGCATCCAGCCATCGCAAATGAGTCAGTCGAGAGAGAATATAGATAATAGAATCGGAATTCAACTCGGTGCTCTGAAAATTCGAAATATTGCAATTGTTACGGAAAAATTCAGACCTTGATGTCCAACTCCTCGATTCTCGTCTTTTCCCACTCCACAGTCTTGACAATGTTATTGTCGAGTTCTATGAATATTTTTATTCGGATTCTCTCGAACTACGCCGTTTATTGACATTAAACAAGCCACTCACTGGTGTGTGCAAGGAAGAGACAGCGTAGCTTCTTGCAGCGCTGAAGCACCAGTTTTAGACATGATCCGGTGACCTGAGATTGTGAATATGGTCCTCGAACTGTGGAAAAATTTTCACCTTGGGACAATAATTGACGCTGAGGCATTCGAGATGCGCGCAGTTGGAAGATATTGCATCAACGTGATCATCGGTGATGAAGGGAACCTGCAAAGAAATCATTGCTGGAGATGCACAATAAACGATACTCGGTGATTTTCAGACTGCGGAAACTTAGTGAAACATTCGTTAACGCGAGCACATGCTATACTAAGAAGACCACACAGGACTGATGATGCTTTAACCAGACGAAAGCCAACGCCTCTCAGAATATCCCAATGAACTTTTGTATTAAAGGAGGGTGAAAGTGAAAGGCTCCTGGCACGAAACCCGGAGCAATAACGTAAAAGTACTGTATTTTCAGTTCATGATCGCTTTCAAAATTTTCTTCCTTACAGTACTCTCCTGCAGAAAGGCATGCCTTTTGTGGCTTTTCTTTGTGCAAATTTGCCCTTTTTTCTCCTTTCTCATGAATTTTGAGTAAATCACTAGTCTAGTCACTTCCTTCTACTTTTACTTTACTAAAATAACGACTAAAATACCACGTAATAGACATTGCATTGAAGGATTAACGTGACAACAGCTTATTTTATCTTGATCATTGAACTTTCTCTGGTGTGTAATGTTTAGAAAAGGATCAAAGATACTGAAAAAATCTGGCAAAAACGTTTGCACGCAGTGGGAATCGAACTTTTGAACCGAAACAAAGCGAATGCGTGATAGGCGCAGCGCACAACCACTCTGCTACAGGGCGAAAGAGACTCGAGGAAGGAAGTGTCCGCGCGCTCAGCCTCTCCCTTCCCTCGATTTGCACCGCGCATCTTGATTTTGCCTGAGCCCTGTAGAAACTTTGCGCGCGTGTATCTCGGCTCAAAGTTGAGCTAGAACCTTCAAATTTTGAGAATCACTTAGTTATCAAGATGCCAATCGGTCCATATTGTCAGTTTACCCACGAAAACTTTCACTTTCGTCCTCCTTTAAATGATTGAAAACTGATGTTCCGACCAATGATAATTTCCGAAAATTTTAGATTATGGATGAATAGATTTTAAATAGTGTTCATAAAACTATACTTACTCCCCACAAGTTGACAACTCTGAGATTCGGAAGAAACTGCTTCAGTTTGAAGATGTTCACAGTTTCATAAACCTCTTCTTCCTCATCTTCCACCTTCTCATATGTTCCTGAATTTTTGTTTTCTCATCTATCAAATGAATTCCAGGCTTCAGCAAAGCAAGATTTTTTCTCAGTTACACCAGCTTTCTCTTCTCTCACTTTACACTATGCCGTGCTCAGCAGTGGAGAGAGTCTTTATTTTTTCACGTAAATTCAGCCCGCAAGCGAAAGATTTTTCAATGAGAGGTTTGAACATGATCTAGATGTGAGAATGATAATTCAAGTTCACGCACCGATAATATGCAGAATCTCCACGGAAGCAATGAAGGTGTATACTTTCCTGAGGAAGCCTTCGAGGAAAATGTTCTCTGAGAGACAGATAGTCAGGGATCTGAGACGAGACGGAAAGGCTTGTAGATCAGTGAAGTCGTGCAGTTGCATGGCGGTAGAGAAATCTGAAACACAGTTAAATTTTACGATAAAACATGAATTAAAAGATAAGTTACCAACCTAGCGTGAGATGCTGTAATTTGGGACACTTGTTAGACATCTCGTAGAGAACATTCGGAGTGATGAGATCCGTAGCCAGCTCGACATTGCGCATATCGACGAATCGAGTGCCGATCAAGTGAGTGAAGTGGTCCACATTTGCAATCTGACACGAGCGCAATAGATTCAAGAAAGGGTAATCTAATCTATCTAACACGATCTAACACGAACACAATCAATAGATTCAAGGAAAAATACTCCATAATGCGGGCAACTTGAAGGAAAGTTCACCTGTAGGCCGCCATAACTGGGCCGGAAAGAAACGAAGCGCCAGAGATTTGGGTTCCATGCGATGTTGCGCCATCGGCGACACACGGAACTGACAACAAGCACCTGCAACAAAGAATCAACTGTTTAAGAAATAGTGAAATTTTTTTTGATTGGTTTCCATGAGGGCTGCATAACTACGTCTACATAATGCCATCTGAATTACCTGACGAGCCGGAAGATAGGAGAATATGGAAGTGAGAATGTTGTCCGGCAGTTTGTCGACGCTCTGGAACAAGTAATGTAAAAAAATATATGAAAAAGTTAATAAATCACGAATTTCGGGATACTCTCTGCATTTTACCATAGCTACGGTACTCGCTCGCTTGTGCACTGGCACTTCCATGTCCTCATCTTCCTCCATGAATTCTGCGAGCAGATCCTTATTCGAGGGATCGTGCATCGTCACTCGACGAGTCATGTCGAATATTGCTGCCATTGCTGAGGGCGGTACTTACAGGTCGACAAGCAGCGAAACGCCAATCGATAAGGAAACGAAAAGTCAAAATACTGAATCTGACGGATGTCTAAGAGGAAGAAGAAACCTCGTCGACTCTCTTTCGCTTCTTTCCCTCTCTCACCTCCGCTCCCATCCCCCATCCTACTCTCTCCTACCTTCCGATCCATGGTGTAATGTAACCCCACGCTGACTCGCGTGATAGCTGACTTCTTTTTTTTTCCACAAAAATGTGAAGATCAGGAATCAGTTTCGAAATTAATACAACATAATGGAACTCACAAACGTCGTAAACCTGAACAAGCGAACTTCTCATTACTATATTCGGGATAAGAGGCGCACACGGACTTACTTTTCACTATCGGAAAGGCCACTGAATAGGGTGATCATTCTAATCTGAGAACGAGCAACTGCAAAAAAAACAATCGTGCGCACTGAATGCGGAGCATCCCTTCGAGGCGAGGCGAGATAAGCAATGGAGAGATTCAATGTAAACTGGTCGATAGAAAGGAGAAGGCGAATGGATAAGATGGAGAAGCACAAAAACCAGATTATCACTTGACCGTAATGAAGCCGCGTGAGCGTTGAGTGGAGCCTTCATTAAATTTTGTATTTTTGCCTTTAATATTACTCTACTCTCCTAATCCTCATTATCGTTTACTGCATCCAAGATTGTTGTCCTATTTTACCTCTTGATCTTTAGAATCTGAATATCTTCGAGAAAATAGCAATAGGTATAATTGCACTTTTTCTAGAATCTGAGGGGTCGATATGATTTATCTTTATTGCATTGGACAGTTGCATTGGGCAGTTGCAGAATATTGTGATCATTCTTCGCATTGGCAATGCATTATATAGCAAAGAAGAAGCGAGCGCTGAACTATCCCCTCATCTCACACGTTCTCTAGCTTATCTAAACATGATCTCGCGTTATTCCGAATCGTATCGCGTCCGAATCCGTCCGAAAACTTCCGCATCGCGAGTATCATCCCTCCCTCGGCTGTTTTTAACAGCGAATCGAAACGTAATTTGGTATATCATCGTGTCGCTAAGAAACTCAGAGTGACAATGCAGTATATCTCATTTTAAGAATTGAGAAACCTATGGCATGTAAAATATCGCAATAAATGACCACACAATGGTAGAAAAGTGTGCACGCAACCTCAAAATCTCTTCTCTCTCTTCTCGAATTTTCATTGTAAAGTGATTGAGAAAGATGGCATACCGGCATTCTTGAAAGGACGAGAGCGAGATTCAGTTTGGACAATGCTCGCAGTTTGCTCATAATCCGAGCCTGAATTAATTCCAATAGATTGCTACAATTATAATATTCTAAAACTGCATTTAAAAACATGAATGGAAACAGAATTGACCTTTTTCTTCTTCCATTCTTCTGTGTCTCGGAAGTGTTTCTTTTTGGTCAGCCAGGTCTCGGTTGCACTTGACGCTTCCACATTCGCTTGCTGCAAGTATCAATTCATATTTAAATTAAAAAGTGCGGAGCTGGGATTTAGTGGTTTCGGATTGAGCATGACTTTAAAAAATTATTTAAAAAAAATTATTACTGTGCGCCGCTGCTTGAATATTTCTATCATTTCTCTATCTATCTGGAACTCTTCGGATCAGTGCCCCTTTGTTGTCCGAATGATCATTCTCGTGCACACGGAACGTGGCGAATTTGTTCACTTGGTGCTCGAACTATAAAGTGTTGGCTCAGCGATATATCAATGACAACGAGAAAGTCATTAATTACAACATTAAAGGAGGCGTATCATGAAAAATTAGTTCATGTTCTTGAGATCATGATCCGATTGGAATCCAGAACGTTATTAGAAAGCCGAAGTTTGAAAGTTGTACGTCCACTCTGGGACGAGATATCCCCGTCCAAAGTATCAGGAAAGGACAGGGAAAACCCCGCGAAAATTCAAATATTTTACGCAGCCCCAATGGGGAGGAAGGGAAGGTAGATCAAGAAGGATAGATCGAAAGGTCATCGTTGTCTCGCCCATTATTGATTGACTAGAAAGGGATTTTTCTTTGTTCCCGCAGGTTCTTCCCATCGACAAAAACTGATCTACTCCTTGGCGATTTGCCAAAAGAACCTTGGCAATTTTCCAAAATATTGCAAGGCTCGGCATATCGTCGTAAGAGTCGCAACATTTGAATTTCAAAAGTTCATGATACGCCTCCTTTAACGAGAAGAATGAACGTATCTATGCAACAAAAGCAAAATAGAGTAAGAAGGGAAAATGATTTTCGAAATCGACAATGCAGGGAATCTAATCATATTTTCGGAGATCAGGATATGGCTCCTCCTTTTTGAACTGAACAAACATAAAACAAGTAATTGAGATGAAAAGCGCCAGTAGATTTAAACATGTGGCCTTCGACGTAATGTATGTGCAAAAAAGACTCCTGATGAGTGGTCAGAAAGAGAATACGCGAAAAGAGAGAGAGAAAGAGAAAGAGAGAGAGCATTGAAATGTGTAAGTGAACTGATAGACGAGAGAAGAGCAGCTATGAGACAGCTGCAGTAGCAGAGCCCTCGCGCGTAATAGCTGATGCCTATTAATCATCAAATGTGCGCTACTCACGCCTCTTAGCGAAACTGACTACTGAACTTGTTTAAAATGATAGTAAATCAATTTTTCCACCAAGCGAGGAGATTTATGTGAAGAGAGTAATTACTTCGAGAGATGGATCACAACGAATGAAGCGAATTCGGATCAAAGCAAACTGAGTTAGTGGCGGCGTCTCCTCTCTGTAGTTAAACAAATCCGGATGCTTGTCTTTCCCACGACTGTTTTGTTAACGCCACACAAAATATTTTTTAGATTCCACATGAAATCTATAGATTGCCTATTCCTCAACGATAAAACTCTACAAAACTCTACCGATGCATTCGAAGAAGATCTTCGCATGATATTTCCACCTCTTAGCTCTAATTCAAGCATTTCCCGGTCGATGTTTGAGTTGAGAGCGTCCAAGAAGCGTTGTTTGTTTCGCTGTTTTCGGGTAGCCCTCAACGATGTAATTCTCAATGTAGACTGATATCACCACTAGTTGAAATCAGTATACCACGAAGACAAGCCAGTTTCGAATTGACAAAATATTTGCAGTTAAAATTACCTCAAAACAGCTGGTTTGATTATAGGTTCGTTTTTATCATCGATGAGATGAAGACTGATGTCACTGCAATGCATATTCGCTCCATAATTTAAAAAAAAATATTTAGAATTCAATCACAGCTGTTACCATGCATAAATTGTATAAAATAATGTGTAAATAAGCGTGTATTGTTAACGATGTTCATATTATTTAGCCACCTGAATCGACTTCGAACAGGGTCTACGTTCTTAACCAACTGTCCCTGGATCATCCGCCTGCGTATAACGGAATTCTGAAGGCCGACATCTACAATAAGTATTTGCTCACCAACTCAATAAAAATGTCAGATCTCACCGAATGGAAGGGACATATTGATCGGAGGTAACACTGTGAGAAGCGTTGTAGGGAATAGGATTCAAGACGAGAGAGAAGAAAAGAAGTGACAAACAATTCGTGGAGGCGATTGGGCAACGGTTGCTCTCGATATTTTCCTGCTCAAGTGGATGCTATTAGTTCTTATGGAATATTCTTAGCACCCTTTCCCCTTTAGAAAAGGGATGTAGCCGACTCAGGAGGAGAGGAAAGTTAATAGGGACAGACCTTTTACTTATGGTCCGTCTCCAACCCTCTCAGAGAGTCTCTGAATCAATACGTCGTTCGTAAGTACAATGTGCCCTCTCGCACTGATGTCCCGAAGGACACTGCTAACACAATAAATGAAAACTGCTTCATATTTTCGAGTTGTTAATTAAGCGGCTTATCTCAATGAAGAATCAATCCTTACTCATAATTCTCCTCATACAATCTATAGCACTCTCGCATGATACCTTCCGCATGTAAGTTTTCTATTACCTGTTCGACAGCATCGACGGACCTCCATTTCTACTCTCATCCATAATTTTTTTGGTGATACCATGACCGTTGCGGAATAAAAAAATGTTTAGTTGAATTGAAACGTGCAGAATGAAACATGAAAGAACATGTCTATCAACGCTCTTTGACAGGTGCCCGATGTAGAGGAGTCCTTCGTTTCAACATAGAAGGTACCACTGGACATCGGGTACTCGTCATTCGAGGGCCAAACAATTTATTCATTTTCAATGGCGTAAGTTTTAGCCTTTTTAAAGCAGAGTATCCACCATGGTGTAACGAGGAGTGAGGTCAGGAGGTTTAAATCTTAAGTTGATATTTAAATATGATAATATGGACCCGTGGGATTGCTGAGGGAAGAGAGACGATCGGGAGGTGATTCGAGAGAGGAGTGATCGACTATACTGAAGAAGAATTAGAGTGAGGCAAAGCGACTTGTTCTTATCTCTGACGAGCGAGCAACGACGGTCTTATCTTTTGTGGAGAGACGCGTACATTGATCGATTGATTGTACTATTTGTATATTTTGATCGTCGATCGTCATATTCACAATGAGAATGAGTGCACTTCACTAACGTTATGAGTAAAATATGAAACTTTTTTTAAAAATATATTTATTTTAAATATGCTTCCACAGGGCAAAATTGTGTCAGTTATGTGTTGCTGTAGATTGTATGACCAATCCCGATCATGTGATTATATTGAATTCGTATCGGGATACTAGATGTGTAGGAAGCTCACCAGAATACAGAATACAGATTTTCAGAATACAAAATTTATCATTAGTCACAAAATTGCGCTGATCAAGATGAGGTATCAGAAGGCTGTTCTTCTTTCAAGATAGTCATTTTGAGGGGTCTCGGGACAGTGGATTGGTATTCTTTCCTTGTCACAGTCGCAATGGCTGGAGAAAGATTCCTGCTCCGTTGGTTACCGATGCAAAAGACTGTTGACGGAGTTGCACGCATTTATTTTTTTTGCATACAGTTCGTTATAATGGTAAAGAAATGTATATCGGTTCATTTCATTATATTAAATGAAATTATCCAGGGTACAATTGCGGTAACTAATTACATTTAGAGCATTTATAACTCAAGGGTGGACATTTTCAAGTGAATAAAAATGTAATATTTCACATGGCAATGAAATAGTGTTTGACCGGTTGAAAGGAGGTAAATGAAAGCGGAGGTATGAGAAAATTGAACAAATGAAATATATGCATGTCCTAGATAACGGATCTACTGCTAAATCCTCGTACACGATATGACACGATGAAACACAGTGAGAAGATCGGCTTGGAATTGTGAAAGCGATTTGAGAGTTCTTCCATGATAAAAGGATGACATTAACTTTAGACATATTTGGCAAAAAAGCTCATTTCGTCGACAAAACATTCGCATGATACTCGAACGTTTAGATTGAACTTCTGCCAGACCTGCGTAAAATGCTTCCGGTATAGGGGCTTTTTAGAGGAACATAGATACCTGACACTCCTCAGTTCCAATATTTCTAAGAACCACGAAATTCATGTGTTTCTGCTTGCATCGACCGTGAGCTGAATATTTTGATTTCAAAGAGTATCAGAAACATTTTTGAAAAAAATACGGATGAAAAATAAAATTGGTTTATTTACTGGTTAATATTTCATTATCGAATTAACATTTTTTTTTGGAAGTTTTTTTTTTTTTTTGGAAGTAAATGCTCAATCGCTCAATCGTCCAAAATCAAAAACTTACGATAATCGTAGAAGTACAGACACGCGTTATCCTCGTCGCACGTTACCTCAATAGAATCTCCTCATTCTCTAAGTTTCTCTTTTTCAATAAAAAAAATACTCATCCGATGCAAAATGTGAACAAACTTCGTTGATAAAAGGCGGAAAGAAAGAGTCTGGCAATCTTCGAATTGATTGGCAAGCAGAGCAAAGCCGGAGGTATCCGTCCTCCTCGGTTCCTCGACGATCACAACCGAATGGAACCACATGGGATTCACCTGAATGTATAGCATGAAATAAAACACATAGGATACGTTTTTTTCGTAATCAGTAAGCACTTCATCTTATTTAGATCTTATAAGATCTAATTTAGTATCGATTTCCATCTAATTCGATACCCAAATATCCAATAATTAAATAATTATTCCAAAACTCAGTAAGAAAAGTCAGTTCCAATCCATTAGTAGCTTGCGACCTCCGGCAAGAGATGTTTCGAAATGAAATAACTCTCACACGGAATATCCTGATCGTGCGGTAAATACCGTATCTTTCCACGTCGACTTTCCGATCAATCCTTTTCCAGTTTTTTCTCCGTTTTCCACCCCGTTTCGTCGTTATTGCCCGCGCTAAGCGCCCCCGTCCCGTTTTCTGTCGTTTTACCCCCTCGCTTCGGTTCATACCGTCGTATTTACCCCTCATTCCATTATTGTTTCGCTTCTCCATTATTTCCGGTTTAATTACCCAAGTTTGAGGTCGCCGTTTCCCTCAACTTGCCCGTATTCGTCGATTTCCAACACTGTCGGCCCGCTCGCGGCACAGTGTCGTCATCTCTCCGTTCCCTTCGTTCTCACTGTCGGCCCGCTCGCGGCGCAGTGTCGTCGTCGTCTCCGTTCCTTCCGTTCTCACTCCTTCCAACTGCTAAGCCCCGTTAGTGGCCAGTTACAAGGAGTCGTCATTTATTCCATCAACACCCGCTCGCGGTAGTTGAGAATTCCAGGAGTATACTCGATTATTTCCAACGGTCAGTGACTCCTTTCCATTTTCCATTTCCATTCCACTTCTCCACCCACTCCTTTCGTCAACACCGCCGCTAATTTCGTCAACAACACTGCTCTTTCGTCATCACCCCTTTATTGTACCATTGTGATTATAGTTAATGAATCTTTATTAATTAAATCGTTGGTCCTAAACGCACTGCATTAAACATAATTGGCTAGTCCTTCCCGAGGATAGTCAATATATGGTGCATAGTGCCGATTCAAGCCCAGTCAAAGTCCCGCGTGGCCCAAACGAGCATTCCACTCCCCCAGTTGTTCCATTAGTTACGAAATACGTCAATTTCGCACCAAGGAAAACCACTAGAAAGATGTCACAGTTCGATAGCAGTTATACTAAACTGCTGTCATCCATTTCGTCACTGAGTCCATTGGTCACTTCCATCGAAACCGAAATCGATCGGATTTTCGAAATTTCCAGTAGTGACGAAATCGAGAAGATCTCGGCCCGAGTGGCGCGGATCCTTGTTGATGCCCAAATAATTCGTGATGATTATAGTGACCTATTCTCTTCTCTCACGCAGTCGATCGATAGTATGGACAACGGCGACGGTAACAAGGAGACGGAGCTGAATAAGCTCACCGAGTTCAAGAACAGCACTGACGCGACGACATCGATGGAGATCGATCCCGTGAGTTTATCCAACGTTGTTTCGAAACTCGAAAATAAGTTCCGTCGGTCCCTCGAGACGGCGACAGTGCGCGCAAGTGCGCTAAGCCGTCTCGCCCCTCCCATTAGCGTCCTTTCCAACGGTGTCTCTCAGTCCTTTCCACTGCCTTCCACACCTGTTGATGGTGATTCCACTAGCACACTCCAACCTTCCACTAGTGCGCCCATGGAATACCAAACCCTCGCTGCCAAAATTGTCGATCTAGAGGCGCGGCTCAGCAATAGTAATGCGCAGTCCTCTCCCCATTCCAATATCGTCCTTCCTCCCATTACGCTACAAACTTTCGATGGTGCGGATATTACCAAATGGCCCGCGTACAAGTATCAGCTCGATATGCTGATCTTGAACCAGCCTCAATACAATGAGGTGGAGAAAATTTGCTATGTGCGCTCAACGTTGAAAGGCACTGCTCTCTCCCTCATTTCCACCATTCCGACCAACAAAGATTTTCTTGCCAAGATTATCGCTCGACTCGAAACAGAGTACAGTAGGCCGAACCTAACGCAAGCTACTCTCCTCCAATCCCTTCTCAAAGTGCAATCCAAGTCCCATAAGCTAGAAGACCAGTTAGACACAGTGCGCATTATGATCAATCTAGTACATTCCATCAGTGATGACTGTGGGCTAGATGGTCTTGTGATGCAGCAGCAGATTGCTGATCGCATCCATCCACGATTCATTCCTGTCATTTGGCGCCGTAGATCCGCCACACTTCTCGAATCTCTCCAACTAATCGAAGAGACGCTCAGAACGGAGCTAGAAGATGTGACAATGATCAATGCCATTTCCGATAGAAACCACCACCAGAAGTCAGTTGTCGTTAACAACTACTCTGGTAACTTGTCCATGCCGAGATCGTCGGTGAAGGATTCATCCACCCCATACCCCAAGGTGCCCAAAGGACCTACGTGTGTCTTCTGTGGTCTCCATGCGATTAGTGGGTTATGCACAATTGTCAAGTCAGCTAAGGATAGGAAAGAGATTCTAAGGAAGAAAAATCTATGCTTCTGTTGTCTCTCCAGTGAGCACTCCTCTGCCGGATGCAGTAGGAAGTGTACTCAATGTGAGGGAGAACACCACAGATCGATCTGTGAGAAGCAATCGAATGCAGTAGTGAACACGGTTTCCCTGCAACAACCCGAACGACTGCTCACTACGACAGCGACAGTCGCCGATCCCTCGTCCAATAGTTCCATTTCCGTTAATACCCAAACCTCGTACACCCATCAATCTGAACGGCTATTCACTATCGACGCTCAGATTGCGAATCCCGATCCAGCAGTTGATAATTCGATCACTGCTTCCATTCTTCTCGACCATGGCGCGCAAGCCAATCTCATCACTAGGGATCTAGTTGACCGTCTTTCCCTAGTCCCGTTCGATCAACGCGAGTTGACAATTTCTGGTTTCAACGATGACCCAGTCCAGTCTTCCACCTACGACGTAGTCAAACTAGAAGTAGCTAGAGACCGCGGTCGCTTTCCAATAGAAGCCGTTGTACTAGACAAGTCACCACTCAGTTCCATCCAGAATCAGCCACTCGATAGTGCTGATCTCGACGTTGTCCATGATTCGTTAGGATACGTTCCGAACCACCTCACGAAACACACTGTCACTCACTCTGAGTTACTACTCAGTGTGGGCGACACTCTCGAATTGCTTGAAAACCGCAAAGTGACCAAGCTCCCTAGCGGATTCCGTCTCATGCAATCGTCCATTGGTCCATTCGTTGTTGGCAAGACCCGAACGCGCATTAAAAGAATCGATCCACTAGTGCACGCGCTTACTACCAATCAACACGATACGCGTTCCAATGTGCATCCACCTTCTCCCAGTAGCAACCATTCCCTCGATTTGTTGCCCATCGCTATCTCCACTGTCACACTCCATCCAATCGAAAACTTCCATTCCTTTTTGCTTGGGCCCCCTGAGGATCCCATTGTGAACTCACAATGTAATTCAAATTTCACTCATTTCACTCCAGGCTCGTCCCAGCAGCAAATCGGGCGAGTAGGCCCGCTGAAGCAGAATGGCGTTTCTTCCATCGCAACCACTCCTTCCATTGTCGCTGAGACAACAAATCCATCCGAGACAAAGAAGGAAGTAGTAGATATTGATTATGTCACTTCGATTGTCATTGATTGTGTTTCCACCCACGGCGTTCCTATCTCTGTCAAGGCGAATTACGCCAGCGTTTCTCCCCACTCCGATCCTTTCACACAGACCACTTCAGTTATTCCATTGTTAGTACATCATCCTACCATCCCTCCGTCGTATTCTGCCAATAGTGAGTATTATCATTCATCCAATCCCATTCATCGATCCATCCATTCCCTCGTTCACTCGATGGTCCAGTTGATCTGCCGTCACACTGGTGACCCTCCACTTTTCCATTCTTCCGAAACCCACGGAAAGCCGAGCCACTACTCAGACTAAGTCTTTCCCCATCACAACAACTCCCCCCCCCGTATTACTCTTTCATTGTTCTCATTAGTCTACATCGTTTCAATTGTTCCCCGTTCTTCGTTCGTTCCTCCGTTATTGTTGTTCTCCAATAGCTGTGCAATTAGGTCACGATCATTCATTGTTCGTTCCTTGTCCGTTTCTTCCATCGTTTGATGGACTCTGTTGTTCCGTAGTTGTTCGTTGCTCCCATAGTAAAGGGCATTCAGCCTACTTCATCTTCTTTCCACTTCACACTCCACATTCACATCTACATTCTTCCGTTCTTCTATCCATCCTTCCTTCCCCTCCCCCCAGTGTATCGATTTCCATCTAATTCGATACCCAAATATCCAATAATTAAATAATTATTCCAAAACTCAGTAAGAAAAGTCAGTTCCAATCCATTAGTAGCTTGCGACCTCCGGCAAGAGATGTTTCGAAATGAAATAACTCTCACACGGAATATCCTGATCGTGCGGTAAATACCGTATCTTTCCACGTCGACTTTCCGATCAATCCTTTTCCAGTTTTTTCTCCGTTTTCCACCCCGTTTCGTCGTTATTGCCCGCGCTAAGCGCCCCCGTCCCGTTTTCTGTCGTTTTACCCCCTCGCTTCGGTTCATACCGTCGTATTTACCCCTCATTCCATTATTGTTTCGCTTCTCCATTATTTCCGGTTTAATTACCCAAGTTTGAGGTCGCCGTTTCCCTCAACTTGCCCGTATTCGTCGATTTCCAACACTGTCGGCCCGCTCGCGGCACAGTGTCGTCATCTCTCCGTTCCCTTCGTTCTCACTGTCGGCCCGCTCGCGGCGCAGTGTCGTCGTCGTCTCCGTTCCTTCCGTTCTCACTCCTTCCAACTGCTAAGCCCCGTTAGTGGCCAGTTACAAGGAGTCGTCATTTATTCCATCAACACCCGCTCGCGGTAGTTGAGAATTCCAGGAGTATACTCGATTATTTCCAACGGTCAGTGACTCCTTTCCATTTTCCATTTCCATTCCACTTCTCCACCCACTCCTTTCGTCAACACCGCCGCTAATTTCGTCAACAACACTGCTCTTTCGTCATCACCCCTTTATTGTACCATTGTGATTATAGTTAATGAATCTTTATTAATTAAATCGTTGGTCCTAAACGCACTGCATTAAACATAATTGGCTAGTCCTTCCCGAGGATAGTCAATATACTGAAGTACTTACTGTTAACGAAAACACGTATTCGTCTTATATAAAATATACATATTATATTTATATAAGACGATTAGCTTATAAGATTTATATATAAAAATAATATCACACATTATAAATATGTATACATATAATCATGAGTAGCATTTTAATATTTACTCAAAACCCCACATGTCATTATCGCTTTATTTATGGACTTCCCTCCCATTCTTGTTGATGGAAACTGAGGTGATAACACAGGTGCCAGTTTGTTTTCTACCAAGGGATCTCAACTTATATCAGCTGCTCTTGCCCCCGGAAATCTTTACTGCCCAACTACCAGAGGGGAAAACAGAGGGGACGTTTTCTTGTCGTATCACATACCCTCGTATCTCTCACAGAGATGTCTCAACTAGCGTCGCGGACTGTGTGGGACCCATAATTTGATCACTCTCCAACTCTCCCACTCTTCTTTTCTAACTAGATTTGCCATGTTCGAGAGCTTCTCGTCTGCATGATTATCCACCACCAGTTCTTATTTATCGTTAGATCGCGGAAATGAAATTTTCGATCATTTTAATCACCTGTATTTGGTATTCTTATATTGATTAATGAAAAGTAGCGCTAACCGATTAATTTCTGCCTATTTCCGACAGTTTCGTAGATCGGGGCGCTAGTAGTCGTTGTAGGTCGAGAAGTGGTGGTTGATCTCATCTGATTAGAATGACTTTTATGTTCCTGGCGAATCCGGGTTGTTTGTCTTATGTATGTCGTATATTGAGACTGTTAAGAGCATAAGAAAGACTCAGTCTAGACTCAGAATTTGATGCGTGAAACAAAAAAATCTTGAGCGTGCGCAACCAGTGCATAAATTGTCAGCCATTTGTAGATGAAAACGTACCTTGCTCTCTTCTAAATTTGCCATCAGTCTCGATAGTTCTCCGAGCACAACATCTCGTTTGCTTCTCCGTTTGCTTCTCCGTATGTTAGGAGAGAGCACTGATCGTCTCGGCTCGATCCTACAAACGAACAGCATCTTTCTCGAATTAGCACATATGAAGCCGTTCGCCTTAGGTTCAACAAGGGTCTGGAACAGGTCAAAAATTAAAAACTCTGAAAAGTTGGCCCTAGGGGTTATTTTTGACCCCCTACACGCTGGTGCACTCGATTTCGCAATATGTCCCCTCCCCGCTCCAGGAGGGGGCACCCTCCATTTCGCCCAGAAACGCGTTTTTCGTTGATTTTTTCCTTAAAACTAAGTCAAAATGGCTCAAATTCTCACGTTTTCTAACAGAATTTCATGCTCTATCTCGTGGTGCTATTGAAATAGTCTGATTATTTGTAGCTTTCGAGATATAGCCGATTTTTGACGCCATGCCCATGCAGATCCAATATGTTCAAAAGTTGAACGAGTGTGTTCTCCTGATCATTTTAAGCTAATAATCTCGAAAGTTGTCCGTGAAAAATCAAAGTTGACGTCATTTTTGAGAAACTTCAAAAAATAAATGTTTCAGAATACCCCCGTGTTTGTGCTCATTTTGCAGAGCTCGTTAAACTGATCATTTTTTGTGTTGGACATTTTCATGAAAAACGTTTCCTTGAGAAGTTACAATCGCTCAAACTGGCTGTTTTCGCGAGATGCCCGAAAATCACTTTTTCGATAGCTGTAACTTCTTAAGGAAACGTTTTTCATGAAAATGTCCAACACAAAAAATGATAAGTTTAACGAGCTCTGCAAAATGAGCACAAACAAGGGGGTATTCTGAAACATTTATTTTTTGAAGTTTCTCAAAGATGACGTCAACTTTGATTTTTCACGGACAACTTTCGAGATTATTAGCTTAAAATGATCAGGAGAACACACTCGTTCAACTTTTGAACATATTGGATCTGCATGGGCATGGAGTAAAAAAACGGCTATATCTCGAAAACTAAAAATAATCAGACCATTTCAATAGCACCACGAGATAGAGCATGAAATTCTGATAGGACACGTGAGAATTTGGGCCATTTTGACTTAGTTTCAAGGAAAAATCAACGAAAAACGCTTTTCTGGGCGAAATGGGGGGTACCCTCTCCTGGAGCGGGGAGGGGACATATTGCGAAATCGAGTGCACCAGTGTGTAGAGGGTCAAAAAAAACCCCTAGGGCCAACTTTTCAGAGTTTTTAATTTTTGACCTGTTCCAGACCCCTGTGGAGGCTTGTTGAACCTTAGGCGGACAGCCTCATATGAGTAGTATATTCATCTGTATCTATGCAAACGCGGAGAAACATGGACATTTTTTGTTTATCAGAACGCCAGCTTGTTGCTACATCAAATGATATCAAACTTCTGAAGTTCTCACGTCTGCAGTTCATCGCTGAACCGAAATATAGCGCTTTGGCCCAGGTATTCCCAAAAGATCAGGCAACAGCTGAGATTTTGAACTGAATATCTGACTGGGAGAGAAAGTGCGCACTTATGCCCCTGATGTCTGATGTCTATCGATCGCACTCTTTACTTTCGAAATCGAGGGATAGAAGAAGGAAAAAGGAATGTTGAACCTATTCCCTTCTTTATTTAGGACCTATTCCCCTCCTTCCTCCTTTTGCAAGAAATGACACATCCAACTACAGAAATGGCAAGATTTTGTTGTGTTTTTCCCGAAATTCTTTCGTGATACTCCTCATTTAAGCTGATAATTTGAGCATTATCAATGAGAGAAACTCACATGCTCATGTTCTGCATTCGCTGTCTCACAATATCAGAGCGGATATCGCAAGAGACATCGAGTTCTCCAAGAATCCTCGATAGCGCATCTATATTCCGTTCCACTGCGTCCACTCCACGCGTGTGATTGCGCATCTGCATCTTAATCATAATCATAGTAATTTATTAGTCAAGGCCTGTCGAATATTGCCATTCTTCCACTCTAGATGAGGATCTTGCGAATACATGGTTATTAGATTAATTAGCAAAATTAGAAAGGAGTCCTTCTCCATGAACCAAGAATATAATAGTTTCTAACTCGTTTATTCTCTCCTAGTGCTTTTAGCTTAGGAAAATCTAGCGCGAAGATT
Organism: Pristionchus exspectatus; assembly: GCA_911812115.1. Taxonomy (NCBI): domain Eukaryota; kingdom Metazoa; phylum Nematoda; class Chromadorea; order Rhabditida; family Neodiplogasteridae; genus Pristionchus; species Pristionchus exspectatus. The sequence continues at coordinate 30,246,617 of OU461583.1, read as the reverse complement.
GTCGAGATTTTAACGACATTGCTTCCACTCGACTATAGTTTTAATTTTTAGATTTGTAATATTATCAAATCGAGTGTCCTTTTTCGTGGTTGTCTTTTGCTCACAGTTGTTGTGAGACGCTCAGTCGTTTCGTGAATTCGAGTGGTCGGGAAAAAACACTTCTCCACAGCCTCGTATTGAAGCGGTAGGCCCCTCCCTGCCTCGAGCTGACAAGTATAGGCTCCTCTCTCCCTCTTACTCTGTGACAGGATCTCCCTCTAATAAAGAACCCGTGTGATAAAACGTGAAATAGCCCGTCGCGAAAAATTCCAAATGATGTGGATCCTTCTCGAATGTATTCACTGAATTATTCATCGTTGTCATTTCGTCTCACTTTCCCATTCACCACTTAACCAAATTGCGCCAGGACCGCAATTGTTCTCTCGCGAATTGATGTTTCAATATTGACAATGGTCGCTCTTCGTTCTCTCTTCGCTTGCTCGCTTCGAACAACCATGTGGGGTGGGGCTGCAGCGTCAGTTTTTAACTATGATTCTCCATGAATACTATCCATCAATGAGCCTTGCAACATTGTGAGGCCATTGCGTCAGTATTAAACTATGATTCTTTATTTGCTTTTGTTCGCTATTCCTCAATGTAATGTTCTGAAGCTAAGGCGCTAATATCCCCTCTTAAAAAAAGTCGCAAAAAGTTCAATTGAAATTTTTAAAGACAACTTTGACCAACCTCATACTGCTCAGCAATAGTTCGATCGAGAAAGCGAAGAATGCCGAAGACGTCCCATGCCATCAAATCAGGATTGTACGTTCCCTGAAAATATTTTCAAGGCACATGACAAGGCGTTCCTAGTAGAACATTCTTTGGCTTGAGGCAGATAAGAGGATTTTCCTGTTTTTTGAAGTGTTCGAAAAAATCTAATTTTCTTCAAAGGGCTCAAAAATGTTCAGGCGTTTGAATGACTCACTTTTTGTTTTAGTTCACGAAGAAGCTCGTGTTGTGTCAGACGACGACACTCCTCTGTTGTATGGTTCACCTGTTATTCCGAAATGAGAGTTATTTACTCGTATCTAGATTCTCTGGTTCATACATCGCCTTTGCCCTTCGTTATCTCTTTAAGTTAAGATACAGTCGCATAATTCACTCTTCCCTATCTTTCACATGAACCGCGCGACCAGAAATTGGTATGATAGTGAGAAATAGTACGACCGAGAAAAAATATATTCTGGTCTCCTTCATTCCGCGGAATAAAGTGCAGAAAGGCGCCAAAGCCTTCGCGATTCCAATTTCCTTCTTCCTCTCTCTCCTTCTCTTCCCCCGCTACCATTCACCATCTCTTTCCAACATCTCCTTCTATATTGCCTGCGCTCTGCCCGCTCTCTGCCAAACATGACTCGACACGCGAACTAGACTGTGGCCGTACACGTCCGACTTTTCATCTCACATGTATCTTACGCATTCTTATTTTTCATCTGTGTATTTTACATCCTTACCTTTACTGAACCATTATACTATATAACTCTGCTGACTTACAGTAGGATTGAAGGCGATTCTCCTGGGATTCGCTGGTTGTTCTCGGCGCTCCTCCCGTTTCGCTAGACCATCCATCGCTTCCTCTGACGTCCTTTTCGTGTTGAGAGATGATTCCGTGGCCGAAGACATCATCCTCATCTTAGACATGCTCGAGAAATTGGAAAGAATAGGCGAAAGCGACGGTGAATGAGGCGATGCGACGGAAATGATAACACCGTGAGCTGGCGAGCGTCGGGGCGCATTGCCCACGGGCGGTGGGATTGTTGTTGACGTTGGCATAGGAAGGGATGTCGACGATGTGTGTTCTCCGTCGTATGTCAGAAGCTCAGTCGAGTTATAAGTAGTTTCCGTTGAATTTTGAGTCGTCGTTTCCACAATCGATTGTGGTGTTGTTGTCGAGTGCTCTTTGGTGAGAATTGGTTCTGGCGTCGATTCATCCGCGCTCTCTCCAGAGCCCTCTACGGTGGAATTGTCGAGTGAAAAGTCGTCGAGAGAGTTGAGCAGGGTGATAAGCTTCTCTTCTATGCGGGGCTCTTTCGTTTCTTTTCGAACGGGTTCGAGTCCCTCATCCTCGAGGATGCTGTTTTCATGCTCTTTCGAACTAAGAGATCGCATTCTCTCCAATACATAAGAGGACTCTCTATTCGGGAGAGATGCCGAGAGGGGAGAGGGGAGCGTCCTCTTCTCATTCTTTCCCGTCGTCGAATCCGCACGCTTTGCTTCCACCTTAATTTTTGCGGTTTAAGACAGTCTTTTCTTCATCTCATTCGACTTGAATACTGGAGAAAATCGTGCATGAATGATTTAGCGACCATTTTCTCGGAAAGCAGTCGGAAGAGGGAGGTAAGACCAGTCAGAAACAAACCTTTTGAGCAATTCGCTCGAGCTCGTTGGAGAGGAGTCGTCTGTACTCCTCCAGTTCCACAGCTGAAAATATTTGCGCTTTTCGTATTTCACCCAACTTTTTTAATTTGACAAAAGCAGTGTTTTTTAAATGAACGCCCGGTCAAAGAAAACAGGTAAATTTGAAATCTCTGAAATGCTGGTTCTAGCAGTTAACTTTTACTTTCTACTCGCTGTTACACCCTATTTCGCAATATTCGCAGTCTTATTTTCTCTCCCTGAAGATATACCCCTCAATTTTTTGTCATAATATCATTGTCCAAAATCAGAATCTGTGTGGGAACTACGGTCGTTGCTTTCGAGAGCGTTCTCATTTTTGAACCAATTTCGCTATTCCGCTTGGTACATTGCATTTGCACTGTAACCGATTGATGATATCGATCATTTGGAAGATTGTAGTAATTTCTAAAGGCTCCTTTTGCGAGAATAATTACAAATGAGTGGTGTCGACATGCGACTTTTTTGAACCCCAAACCGATTGATGATATCGATAATATGGATAATTCTAGTGCACATTCCGCAAAACGCGTTTTAGGTGTGTAATTGCCATTGTGTTGCTTACATCGCTGTGACACCATAGCTATTTCTAATTTCATATTGTAGTTTGTTTCCGGTCTGCGATGTCTGGCATATATCCCAAAGGAACTAACTCAAGATTTGTTTTAACTATACTTTACTTGCACATTGTTTTTTGTGTCAAACGCAAACAAAATGCTTTCACAATAATAAACCGTGCATTTTTAAAATCATTCAAGAATTTCAACCGGGAATTGTGAAACGGCGGATTTAGAGGGAGTAGCGATAGGATGTGTAGGAAAGAGCGCCGCGGGGAAGAAAGAACTTGTTCTCAGGCAGGAGGAGTATAGAGAGGAGAGGAAAGAGATGAAAGGAAGGAGAGAGTGATCGTGGAACATTGTCCGCATGAGGGGATGAAATCTCATTCTTTTTATATCTGCCTGACCTCTCGGCCACTGTAATGCGCACCCCGGATGGCCTCATCAATGAATACTATCACAGAATAACCCAGCCAATATTGGAGTGAATAAGCCACCATCTAGCCGAATGACACAACATGAAGAAATCAACGAACATAAATAAGCTATGTGAATATATGAGTTAATCCGAATAGTGGGCAGCGCGCTTTCCGCATATTTTCTCATTTGATAACTGCCAAAGTTAGGAAAAATTGCGAATAACTAAAACATTTTTTTTGAAATCTAGTATCTGCTATCTATCAGAGGCTCACAATCAATTAGAAGGCTCACCACTTTTGCTCTCCAAATCAGCCGCTCGAAAGTCAGCCGCACATAGAAGTATTGGAAGGAGGAGGAAGAGAAGTTTCGGTATGCTGCCTATGGTCAGCCAGCTCATGCCTACATTACAGCTCATGTCTTCATTCAAACATTTATAGGAAAGCTACATACCTGAGGACCAATTAGATTCCAGCGTTGGCTTTATACGACTGAAGCCCACTTGTAGGATGGATGGCAGTAGGGAGATAGGATCAGAGAGAGAGAGAAGAGAGCGAGAGAAGATAGATATAATGCTGAATGGTCACTCTCACTGGAAATTTGTCTGCCTGTCCGAACTCTCTTTGATTTGCTTAATTCCTTCCCCCGCTGACTTATTCATCCGTCAGACCAGTTCGGCAACGAGATTTGACATGTAAACATTAGCTGCCGACCAGGTAATATGCTCATGGAGTGCTGTAACGTGAAGCTAGAGATTCCTATTCTCGTTTTCGTCATAAATATGATATAAAAAAATGAATCGGGATTCTCGAGTATGCTGATGATGAGTCATTTCATTCATGTGAGATGCGTCGACTTCAGACGACGTCACCTTGAAATACGTTTTTCTCCGTGTTTTTCTAGATCCATAAAATGGATAACTTTATGTATATCTGGACAGAGTTCGATGTTGATCACACTTGTGTTATCACAAAGTTTCAAAGATTTATGATTTTTGACATGCTCCAGCCTTATATTAGATATATCTTCAAATTATTCATTATCTAAATAAGAGCTTGCGTATCGCATAGTGTACAATTTACGAGCTATTTACTAGGTATATCGACATCAGGGAAAAACATAACTAACAATATATAGCAAACGATTCTCCGAAGCAGTGAAAAATATTTTTCCTCTATCAGAATGAAATATTTCTTCTCGAGTCACGATCATCTTCAAGCTATAGTTTGTTACATTTTTTCGGTAATGTATCTAGCAAAGGGTCAATCGTCAAGAAAAAAATAGTTGGGAAATTTCTATTCCACTACCACTTTGACAGAGATTCTCTTTAGAGGGGTGGTATTATTTTGTCAGTTTTGGCAGTTCCGAAAGAAAAAATGGCGTAAACAACAGTTGGCGACTATCTTGATCATGTTTCGTAAACTACTAGTCGTTTAGCTCGTAACTACGGTATTCCTCCCATTCTGACTAGTCGACTATTCATTTAGCGGGCGACTGGTCAAATAACTGGGGAGAATCGCGAATAAATGAGAAAGAGAGTGACAATTACATTCAAACTCATTCGAATTCCTCTCACAAAACCGACTCCGCTCAACTGGTCTGAAAAGAATGAGAATGAGAGAATTGTCGCGACTAGTCGATGGTCGTTTACGAATCATTCCGACGACTCGGTTGAAACGACTAGATTGACGTTTAAATATATTGTATCTTAGAACTGGCTGTTGATGCCTTATCTCGTTCAATTTAGACTTATCTGCTCTTATTTGTGGTTCATCGCACAGGCTTTGTGGTTCATCGCACAGGCTTTCCGAGTAGAGATACTACCGCATATTCATATATCCTATTCGAGAGACCATCCTTGTTATTCCACAGAGCCATATTTCGAACATTGGCTTAGCTGTAATCTTCTTCTTGGTGTTTTGCTTCTACGTTTGTCTGTATAGATATATAGTACCTTATAAAATATATATATTTTTCAGCCTATTCAAATGCAATATCTTCTCAAATGTTTCGCAAAGACCATAATTTAACTGATTTTATTAACGTTAATCTGGATATGCTGAATCAGAATTTTAAGAATGAAAAAACAATCATTCTTTCACGAATGAGATATAATTTGTTTATTTTGTAGTGTTTTTTTTTCTATTTTACTTTTCTACACGACAAAACTTTCTAATATATATATTTTTCAGTGTTATGTAAGTAGGTAGTTGGCATCCCTCGCAATTTCTGAAATATTTCCAAAAAAAGGAAATTTTTAAAATTTATTGTCCTAGAGAAATGTGAGAGAACCTCGCCTAATCGTATTTGCGAGGCTCTCACGCACGAGATGCACACATAAAGCTCCTTTCCCTCATATAACATCTCTATGCATCAGTTTCATTGTCGATTACGCATATTCAGTCTAGACATCTCGTGATGACGTTAGGTAAGTGATATTTGATTCTCCACCTCCTCGACTATTCTTTATATTTCTCAATTCATCATTTAACAATCGCATGATTTCTTCTACTTTTTCTGTCGATACGCAACCGAAGTGGACTCTGGCTGGCCCATAATTGGTCCCATCAAGGAGATACTCTTTCTCGCCTCATGTTTCTCTTGTATGACAACTCGAATCTTCCTCTGCTCCCTTCCTCCATCTCCCCCCCCCTCGCGCATGAATTGTACTGCCACGCCCCTTCATATTTTCCCTCAGCTCTCAAACATCGCTAACTTTCTTTGACTTCTTCAGATTTTATCGCTTTACATCATTATTTTGTTGTTGATATTTATGTTTTCGAGGTATGAGCCTCAACAACTCGTCTTGCGAAACATTTCGTGAAGCGTTCACAAAGATCAACCTCTACTTTCGAGACGATGCAGTTCTAAATGGCACAGAATACTCGAGCAGTGAGGTGCGACAACTATAATTATATAATGATGAATAAATATATTTTGTAATGCACAGTTTCGATCAATTATCATGAGAATGGGATAGCTACATTACGTTTTCTTTAAGAATGCCGTAACCTAACTTGTGTTGAAGCGAACTACAGACAAATCTATGGAGAAATGGAGACAGAATTGAGCTATTTCAGTGGGGCTATGCTATCACCACTGCATACGTCTTCATCATTTTTTTCGGTGCTTTCGGAAACGCTCTCACCATAACGGTAATCTTTTTATTTAAAAATGAATGCAAATATTGCCTCGCAGGTAGTCATACTCAATCCCGCAATGCGAACAACGAGGAACTTTTTCATTCTCAATCTGGCACTCTCTGATTTCTTTGTGAGTTTCAAAGCTTCCGATGATGTCTACATCAACGATAATTGTCTTTCCAGGTCTGTACAGTGACAGCGCCGATGACTCTCTACACAGTGCGATACATATTCTGGCCGTTTGGAACCGTCCTGTGCAAAGTTTGTTTTTATTATAATGTTTGAATTCATTTTAATTAAATATATGTTTGAACATAAACATGCTCAGGTGGCGGGATCACTGCAGGCTTTCAATGTATTCCTGAGCACTTTCAGCATTGCAGCGATTGCGCTCGACAGGTTATTTTTGTGTTACACTCATTGTTCCAACCTAAGGATAGGGCGCCAACGTCATCTGTTTTCAGATACGTTCTAGTGATCTTTCCCACAAAAAGAGCCGAGCAACGAACACTTTCTCTCATATTTTTCATCGTAATCTGGGTCGTATCTTTAATTCTCGCTCTCCCGCTTCTGATTGCGAGTGATCTAAATATTCTCTTCCACGATCAGGTCAGATTGTTTATGCCTTTTGTTTAAATCGAAATTAGTCTTGCTCAGTAAAAAACCATGTTTTTTGTTCCTTTTTGTTATGGTTATGCAAATCACAAAAGCATATTTATTATCACGGCGATTCCTCAGTGACACTAGATTACGGATAAAATGCATTTCGTGGGATTCTCAGGTCGCTTAAACATCAGAAATTTTGCGACTTTTTCTAGTATTCGCTTGAAAAAAATGAAGATGACAGCATACAAATCTGTCGGGAAAACCAAATAATACATTTCAGAACTGTGGAATCACAATCGAAATTTGTCAGGAACAGAACGAGATCTGGCAAGGGGTGAGTGCATATTTTTAAAAATGTATTTTTTTTAACCTCATTTCCTTTTTTTCACACTTTTAAAAACTGCCTAGTTCTGCTCTGTTCGCGTTCGTAATGTAATTTTTGTGGAAACGCAATTCGGAAATTCAAGATAGAGAACCTGACTGAATACCCTCGCATAAATTACCCACAAAAGAGAACCTTACTGACTATATATGCTTGGCTCTCTCTCTCTTGTTCGTTACGGGGACGCCGAATGAATGCGCGGAGCACAAAAACAAGGTGGTCTTTGAGAGGCACATTCACTATATTTTCTGTCAATGCAGTTCCTGTTGACATTCTACATTTTCTTGAAAGTTACTTAGTGCTTTTACATGAGTCCAAAAATAAGTATTAATAAGGCCCCCAGAAAAAAGAGAAAATAGATTAGGTATAATATAAATAAAGTTTTGTTCGTACTCATCGTAGAGAAAATAAATTTATTATAGCATTTAATTGGAGCTTCAGCTCACTGAAAAAAGTTCATCAGTTATAGCAGATCCAATGCGGAAATTCTTATTCATGCGCAATTCACGAAAGACGTGTCCAAAAAATATTTGGATAAAAATCAGAATCTTTAAAATAGTTATGCCGTGAGCACTCTTACAGATGATTCTCTCGAAGCAGACTTACACTCTATCCGTGCTCATTACGCAGTACGCATTTCCTCTTTTCTCCATCGTCTTTGCATATTCATCTATCGCCCATCGTATGAAGATGCGACTGGTCAACCGAGGCCCAAGTATCATGAATTCAACGAACCGACAGCGGCGACAGTCAGCTACATTTCACTTATTATATATATATTACCGCATATTATACGGCATATTTCGAATATTAAATCGCAAATTACGCATATTAATATCATTCCAGATCCGTCGTTGAGCGTCAGCGTCGGACGCACCTCCTTCTACTATCCGTGGTCGTGGTATTCGCCGTAGCGTGGTTTCCCCTCAACGTCTTCCATGTGGTATTAATCCTCATTTGTTCTCTTCAAAACATCCATTCCAGTTCAACACATTCGATTGGGTCGATTCGTTCTCTGTACCCGTCTTTGCTTCGTGTCACGTTGTTGCCATGTGCTCGGCATGCCTCAACCCACTCATATACGCATTTTTCAACCAGAACTTCCGCACTGAGTTCGTTATTCTCTTCGAGAAGATTGGCTTGAAGTGAGCATTTTGAATTTATTTATCCACACAATCCATTGACAATCCATTGAAAATACCTAAAAAAAACCCTTTCACTCTTGATTCATATGCGTTAGTATGTGCACTATCCTTGCACGCGGGAACTTTGACCGATCCCTGGTAGTCGCACTTCATCAAATTTAGTTTTCATCAAAGTGGTGGAAGGCTCGATTGTCAAAACAAGAGGCGCAATATTACTGGGTGATGGGTGGGGCAGTTCTGCTTAACGGTCTATCCGACATCTGTCCCTGGAGAGCGTATTTATGATGAGGATGGAAAACTCAATACAATGGCGTTGTTTGTGCGTCGTGCCAGTCAAAACATTGCTTAGGGAGATTCGGAATTTTTCTTCACATTCTCCTTCCAGATTCAACTGGTTGACGAAGAAGAAGACGAAGTCACTGAGAAATCACGATAATTCAGTCAGGCGAAACGACCTTACTGAGCAACTTCCTGTTCTGAATACGGCAGTCACAGCAACGGGAAACACTGAAATATATCCAATCTAGTCTCGAGAGCTTGATGATTTCTGACAATTATGGCCAATCGATATTGCTGGTATCCAATACAGATATTCCAGCCCTTTAATCACCGAAACTGGTATGCAATAAAGTCGAAAGTGTTTTTTTGTATTTTTCGATTGTTATCATAGAGAAACAAAAATAGGTGAAAATAAAGAAGATAAAAAGTGTTCGCTCGCCTCTCTCAATTACAGCATGATAACTCAAGAGCATTTTGCTCATCATTTAATGCAAACATCCAAGAGTAGGGGTTATAAGAAATTCCAGGTGGTGCGCCTGCTCCTTTATCTCTTTTAGTTTTTGAAACGTTTAGATTCTAAATTCACATTACCAATTTCAACAACATATAATGCGCATTTGATAATACTTCTGCAATTTATGTACTGATCTTCAGAACGAGTTTTATTGTCACTACAGAAAAAAATATACTACAGAAAAAGATGAACTTAATTGTGAAAATGTCGATTTATATGGGCACGATATTTGCTGATGATACTATTCGAGGAAATGCGAATCAACTGGGGAAATGGTGATCTTTGTGAACATTTTGATTACTGAGAGACAAGATACACGATACCAGTTCCTTACTTAGTTGAATACCGTACAACAATATCTAATGAGCGGTCGAATTACAGAAATTCAGTCAACGAAGGCGAGCTGTGTAGTATGTAACCATATACCAAAAGGAAATCTAATGGGGAATATAGATGTATTTACAAGACTTTGAATCTCTAGTAGAACTAACCTAACTACGTGTGTTCATAGTAGTGAGATGTGAAAAACGAATTAGTTAATACAGAGAGACAGAGATTGAATATGAGTGAATTGGAGAGATAAGGGAGTGATTGGTTGTTTATTTCTTGCCATACATTGCGTTGAGTTGTTTTTTGAACTCAGTTTCGATGGCCTTTCTCTTCAGTTTGAGTGCCTCAGTGAGCAGTCCCGATTGAGGAGTCCAAACGTCGTGGCACAGATGGATCTTTGCGGGTACCTCCACGCGTTGCAATTTGTCTGAGAGATATTGATTTTCACTATTAAAAACTAAATAATTCATTTTGGTAGCCTAGTTGAACAAATTGATTTATAAGTGTTGCATTTAGCGGAAAGTAAAGAGAATTACACGTACTTCCGATGTAGCTGACGAGCTCAGCAAGCACGGCCTTATTCACGTCCTTGTTGGAGCAGACGGACTCCCACTTCGATGTTGACGCTCCCAACTAATAATTATTTATTGCTCTTCTTTATAAAAAACTCGAACCGAGCCGTTGTTTTTGATCGTCTACAGAAACTCTATCAACTATTGCCCTTTGGAGGCATCGCCTTTCTCATGAGGAGAAGCAGATAGACATTCACCCAATATTTTTACTACAAGAAAGAAAAATAAGAAAAGAAAAGAAAAAGAAAGAAAAAAAAGAAAAAGGAAAAGAAGAAAAAAACCCCACCTTCTCCGCGATCTCCATCACATTCTTCTGATTAGGAACGACGAGAGCGACGAGGAAATCGGATTGAGAATCTCCGTAGACACAAATGTTCTCGACCAATGGGCAGGTTAGAAGCGTCGTCTCCACCTAAGTTTTAGAGTGTTGTATCTGCCGGGCTGAGAAAATAGACGAGAACAAGGAAGAGAAGGATCTGCAATCCCATAGATCTGCAAAAATGTCCCATGCCCGTTCAAATATTTTGAAGTCGAAAGTTTATTTACTACCTCATTCGAGATCTTATGATGTTCCAAGAATCTCAGATATAATCATATTTAACGATAAATTAGTTTACTGGGATGGATGGCGAGAAGACACAATAATGGAATAAGTGACAACTTTAACATGATTGCCGAACTTATTCCCATAGTGTTGTGGATTTTCAATTAATTTAGTTTGCAATTAGCTATTCACCTTTCCGAGAGAGATGTACTCTCCGTGGGCGAGCTTCAGGAGATCCTTCTTTCGGTCTGTAAAATCATTGGAGGCTTAAAATCCGATTTATGTGAAAAATCGAAATATAATCAGAATTTCATCTAGAGGTCTAAAGAGCGCTGAAAATTAAATCTTCAACGTACCGATAATCTTGAGCGATCCATCGGGTCTGAATTCTCCGATATCACCGGTTGCGAAATATTTCTTGCCATTCACGGTCACGAAATCCTCCTAGAATAAAAGTCACGTTCTCTGCGAACTTCATTTCAATGAATTTTGTTGCTAAATACGAGAATTACGCATATTTCAACCGACCATGCACTACGAATTTAACTACAATTAAAATCTAAATTATAAGGACGCACATCTCAACGAACCTTGGTTTTCTCCTCATTCTTGTAGTATCCGAGCGCGACCTGTCCTCCACCAATGAGAATCTCTCCCTGAGGCACCTCATTGTGCGGGGAGTATCCGGCTGGAATGAATTATGACTATTCTGCTAGCACGCGTGATCTGTCACCTTCCGGCCACTCTCTGAGCAAGATTTCAGCACAGCGAAGAGGAGGTCCAACTGAGCCCGTGGAAAGATCGTCGCCTGAGTAACACCAATTAAAATGACAATTGATGACCTCTGATGTCTGGGTGTTTTACAGGAAATACACATTGGCAAGTTCGGTGTATCTTTCATTTGCACGCAGAGTAAATAGAGAAAGTGAATAGTTTTGTTCTGTTTACTTTAGTTATTGCCGGGTATGCTCAAGGTACAAACATTTTAAGCTTATTACCTTAAGCCCCGAGTTCGACTCCCGATCCTTGCATTTGATATCTCAACTAATAGATACAGTAACAAACCGTCAGCGATCGTTCCTCCTCCGCAAGTCTCCGTCAGTCCGTAACCTTGCACGACCGGGCAACAGAAGCAAATGTTCATGAAGCGCTGCGTCTCCGCTGACAGAGGAGCTCCACCCGAGAGAATGATACGAATCTGCCCTCCGAGCATGGTACCAATCTTGTTGAAGACCAATCTGGAGTGAGCGCATAACACAATGGGCAAACACTCAATTTTTCTCACTTGTTGAGAACCATACTCTGGTATCCGTCTTCGTATCTTGCTCGCTTTCTCTCGTAGCAGGCAAGGAACATTTCACGGAAAAGGAGCGAGCCGGAATTGACTTCTTGGATGACCGCTTTGTAAATTCGATCCATGACAGCCTGTTAGGTGATAAAGTTGTGTGACGGAGTTGTTGCGGTTTCGCTTGGACTATTTTCGTTTTTATTAACTTCATAAAATTCGGGAGATTAGGATACTGTAAAATAACCTTATTCTCTTTAAAGCAGTACTTACCGGCACACAAGCCATAAGAGTTGGCTTGAGCGCGAAACAGTCTCCTTTGGTGCCTTTCATTATTTTGGGTGCACGATCGAAAAGAGTCTGGGCCGAGGAATAACCGATGCGAGTTCCCTGCAAAATGAATGCATTACTGTGAGATCAGTGGCACGATCGAATGAGCAATATAAATAGTATGATTCATTCACCATTCACTATAAACGATTGTCACCATCATCACTCACCTTGGTTTGGCAGACAATCTCTCCACAGACCTCCAAAATGTGAGCCAGAGGAAGGTAGCCGATATAAGTGTCAGCAGTCCTGCAAATATTTCAGTATATGACTTCATCATCGATAGCTCAAAATAATTTTCCTCACCCAACTGCAAGCACTTTTCCTTGCCCACAGGTCGCTGCAACGATGTTAGAATGAGCGATCATTACTCCCTGCAATGAAAGATGGTTGTTAATCCTCCTCAAGTATAGCAAACCTTAGGATTGCCCGTAGTGCCAGACGTGTACATAGTCATCGCCACATCGTTTGCTTTCGCCGTCATCTTCACCGGTTCGTCTGGAGAAATCTCGACTCATTCGAAAACAAATTTCGACTCACCCGAAGTTCCCAAATTGAGAAGCTCTTCGAACGACAGAACATTGGCAGTATTGTGCTTCTGTACCTTGTTCAATTTTTCAATCGGATCCTGAAAATTTATTTTCAGATTTTCCCGGATTTTTTTAGTTGGTACAATATGACTTACCTGAGACTCGAAGTAGACAATGTTCTTTATATTAACACCTCTGGAGATTGCCTTGTAGACCTGATTTGGACCAATTTTATAAAAACATTCAATAAACAAGCACGTTCATAATTCAGTCCAAGGTAACCAATTTAAACAAGCTCAAAGCTCAGTGAATAATTATATTTATTGTTCACCTTGGGTAGAAGCGGAGCGGTGGTAATGATCGTGTCAGCTCCGACCTCATTCATGGCGAATTCGACTGCTTCCTCCCCAAGAGTAGCGTAGACGGTGGCAACTGTAGCAATAGAAATTATAACTTATTTGAATTTTTAGATTTATGATTGTTCCCGATGTAATTTCATCCCATGATCGTGTCAGAACTTTGGCTTAAGGATGGTCTGTTTCGGGGATCAAGAGCTAATTAAGACGGACAATTGTCAATAAAAAAAATGAGAAGATCTCATCCCATGACTCTCTAACATGTATTTGTTACGAAGATCTCAAAGTTGACGTACCCAGTACTCTTATTGTAACATGTCAGGTTAAAGTATAAAACTGAGAAGAGAAAAAATCGAAGCGTACTGGGAAAGTTCCATTTGAAGCATGCAAGGGCGGTCGTCATCCATTCCTCGCGAGTATCAGCGAAGATCACGATGTGCTCCTTCAAATAATTAGCATTATATAAAGCTAAAAGGTAGAGGTCATCCCGTTAACCAAGGCACTTGCGTCCTGCGGGAGATCACTGCTAGGCCAGCGATTATCACCCAATATACTCTTCTGAATCTATAGATATGCTTACCTTCTCCTTCTGGCCGAGGGACGCGAGCGCTGATCCGACCATATTGACGCGCTCATTCACCTGGTTGTAACTGCGGAAGTGGTACATTCCCAGTTCCCACTAAAATTGAGGATAGTTACAACAAAAATGGAACATTTTATCGAACCTTCTCGAAAATCTTGCCACTGGGCTGTTTTTCCTTGTGAACTTGGAGAACTTCGCGTGTTCCGAGACAGTCGTTCGTAGAGTATCGTCTGAATATTTAATATGAATACCTCAATATGAGGGCAGAGCGCATATTTTGCAAAGTTTGTCTCCTGAGGCAGAATTGAATGCTAATCACGCCAAAAATATTTTAAAAAACTTCCATTTTAATTACTTTTTTTAAATTTAAACACGTCCTTTTTGTTTAGTCATTATTACACCAGTAAAGAGTAAAGTGTTCGTTAAACTCTCTAAGTGTAAGTGCATGAGACTCACAGCAGTTGTTAACCGCTTTGAAATTGATCGAGAGGGATAGGAGAAAGGTCGCGTACTTTGCCCGAGTTCAAAGAACCTAACACGTGATACCAACTGTCATCATCGAACAACTGTTCGCGTGCGTCACGTTCCCCTCACAATTCACGAGATAGAACGTAACATATTAAGTGTCGCTTCAAAGCATATCATAAACAAAGTTTCATCCTGCTCTCTCATTTTATCACTCACTCTCTTTCCGAACTGCAAATCAAGATAAGACCCTTGAGGAGGAAATGTTAACGTGTGAGAGGAAAACGATTCGATTCACTCAACTATGAAAATACAACATTGGAAATTCTGCAAATCTTTGATCTTTACAGCTAGGGGAATATTTTATTTTACTAATTGAAATAAGGTTGTGATCGACCGACTAACCTTACATTCTCCATCCACAGCTTTGCGAGAGTATCAACTCCCTTGTAGAATTCGACATCCAGATCTCCATCGATAGTATCAACGTGACGGAAGGGGGACGTCGGATCTCCATCCACGATTGGTCTGGCCTGCGAGCACAAAGTTTAACTCTTCCTGTACTTTCAAATGACCTCCAAACTGCTATTTTCATCAGTGGGATTTTGCTATTTTCATTTTTCATTCCTATTGTTCCTTATCCAAGTCTCAAGCAGATTAGAACGAACTATCAAAAACATATTTTTGTAGATATTTGTGGCGATTTTGTGACAAACTACACCTTTGCACGATATACAGTTGTTATTTACGCCATCTAGTGATATGAACATATTGTATCAATTAAACTGAGAGATAGAGATATTTACAGTATTACTTACTGTCTCCATCATTAGTTATTCGGAAATGTGCTTACCTTTGTTCTATCCGATCGTGCCAACTTTTCGGAAGGATTTGCGAAAATCTGAAAGGAAAAGATTACATCAGATGATAAAAAATAAAAATAAAATACCTGGAATGGAAGAAAGACGATGACATCGTAAACGAAGAAGATCACTTTGAGAATCGACAACACAATCGTGATATACACTGGCTTGCCTCCCGAACCCTCATCGATCTCCTTTTCCATCCTGATCATGCAATTAATAGTGGCGTACATAATGGCAATCGTATATAGTGAAAAGTGAATGAATCATATTATTCATATAGCTTCATATGGCGCCACGGTTCTAACAGTAATGCATCCCTTTTGTACGCACAATTGTAAGAACAACAAGGTTTGATTCAATAAATATATGTTTTTGAAGCGCTGCGAGCAAATAAGTGAAGTTCACGAAAAATAAAAGAAGTGAAAGAATGAATCGAAGTTAAAAACGAAAAGGTAGAAAGGAACTGATAAGAGAATAAGGATAAAATATAAAGAGAGAATCAGGAAGAGAGAGATGAGATCTGAGGGAATAGAGGACGAGATGCATTTACACCCCTCCCTCCTCTTCATCCAACCATCAAGATTAGGGCATGCGATTGGCAATCAGTGCTCTGATAGTAGTGGGGAAAAGATATCAGGAGAGGCGTAGAGTGAGATGGCATGATCGGTTGAGAGACGAGTCACCTAACATCGGCCCACT
Source organism: Pristionchus exspectatus (assembly GCA_911812115.1). NCBI lineage: Eukaryota > Metazoa > Nematoda > Chromadorea > Rhabditida > Neodiplogasteridae > Pristionchus > Pristionchus exspectatus. Next base: position 30,230,584 of record OU461583.1, on the reverse strand, counting down.
GTCGAAGTTTAAATTGAGATAAAAAGTTAATGAGTGAAGTGAAGGACACAAAAAATATGTGAAGTAGTTCAGGTTCTAAATTGCGCAGTGTTCTCGCGTAGATAAAAAATGTTCGGCATTGAATGGTTCTATAGATAATATTTGCAAATGGAAAATATCTTAGACAACTTAACACATTTTCGGCAATCTAAACATTGCATCAATATCGCATAGTGAACTTTCCACCCAATTAAAGGAGAGAGAGAACTCTCTCGCTCTCTTTCCGGGAATAAAAGAGAGTGATCATGATAAGAGGTGAAACTTCGAACTGCACAGAAAGGCGGAGAAAGACGATAGAGAAGAGAAGAGAGAAGAGAAGAGAGTTATCATTTGATTCTCTCTCTCTCTCTCCTCTCGAGCTCAAGGTCAACCGTTGATAACATCAACAAGTAAGAAGTGCGGAGTGCACACAGCTAAAAAGAAACAGCGCGTGCTCTCCCGCTCTCTTCCGTTCAACCAATGGATATTTCTCTATTAGTGTAGCTTCCCCAATAGTCATACTTTTTCGCTCTTCCAAACGCTCTATTAAATTATTGAGATTTTATTAATTATTATTATATAGCTCTAGTAGCCCTTGGAATCCCCATATTTCAAAATTCCGTTCTGGGTGTTTTTACTATTTATCTTTCACTGGTCCAAAATTAAAATATTTGAATTGCGCTTCAAGATCTAAGGAAATATGGACGGACAATGGAGAGCGTATGAGATAACTCGCGAGGTTTCGCACGGCAATATAAATACAGTATAGGCAAATAATCATCATCTCTCTCACCTACTCAGCTCTCATCAGTCTCAGTAGTTGTGCCTTCACTTTATTACAACGAGTAGGAGAATAGAGCGGCGGAGTGGGGAGAGTCAAGAGAGTGCGGTGAAGAGTAGTGGAAAGAGAGGAGCAGAGAATTGAGAAGAATGAGATGTGATATAGGCAACGGCGTGATCACAAAATTGACCTAGAACAAGACGAAAGCACGTGAAAATATATTTTTAAAAAATATATTGGCCAAAGCTCAGTTCATTGGCAAACCCCTAATCGAAACCCTTATTTGAATAATATTTGCATGTACTACGGCGAATATGAATCATAATTCACTTTATTGTGAAGTAAATATAACACAAAATTATTGCGTATACCAATTGTTTTTCGAATAGAAAAAATCAATGGTGATAGAAATATTTGGAAGACGACCTTCGAGTATTTGTTTATGAGAACAGAGGCACTGCGCAGGAGAAAGTGCGCAATAAAATCAGTAGTTGATTTGGTGAGTCACCAAATTCAAATACAGAGTATTCCAGTTTATAAATAATGCTTTATCACTTGGTCGGACAGAACTATCAAATATGTCGGTCTGGGTGAAATAATAATGCCTCAGCGACAACGACAACTCAAAGTAAAAAAGACACAAATTGAGTTAGGATTTGAAAAAAAAATCCGACGAGCGATTAAAATAAATGCTTATTGAAACTCTGAAGGATCACAGTGAATTGTTGACTATATATTCTCGAATAATTTAGAAACTGAGAATATTTGGAATAAATCTTTTACACATAAGATATGCAATCTGTGCACTATCTCGGGGAGGGAGAGTTATTTGATACTAGTCGATGAAAGATCTATGAAAACGGTAGCTCACAGCATGGAATGCATATAGTCACCTATTGCGCGCATCCACCCTGTAAGTTACGTAAAGATGGAACAGAAGAATGGCTATACGGAACCCTCGGTTGCAAAGGTCAATAACAACGACGGAATCCTAGTAATTCGTATTGTAACTGAAGATGTGCTATTTACAAAAGACTGTCAAGATTGAGCCCATTTTCGCCTCCCATCATGGAAGGAGGAGATGCAAATGGAGAGGCGGCTGCGAATGCTGCTGCAGTCTGAGGGTTGGCAAAAGATGCTTGCGATAAGCCTCCGGGGAACACTGAAAATTATGATTTATTTATTGATTTTTACCTGAACAATGTTGACGGAAAAAAACTGACGGCTGTTCAAGCTGAGTGAGTCGAAGGCATTTGTCTGAGGAGGTTGATGCATCGGCAGCATCATCGGCATCTCGGGCTTAGGAGGCTGCGCATTCAACACGCTTCCGCCCATCAACAATCCGGAAAGATCGCCTGCAAATATTCGAAATGAATATCCTGTTAAAGTGAAACAGCAAAGCATGCCTATCGTTATCAACACCATCGACAGTTTAGCGATCGCACATTTTCAGAGACAGAGACAATGAGACTGTGCCAACCCTTGCTCGATTCGTTCGCAAAAAATATCTTGACTCGTGATAATTATTGCACACACGACAAAAATCCAACTCATTATACTGAGGTAATATATTATATTATAATATTATCACGTACCCATTCCACCGCTCATCGTTGGCTGCACTGGTGGTTGAGTAGGCTGCATTCCGAAAGAAGAGTTGAAGTTGAGTCCACTCATACCACCGTTGACCGGAACTGGTTTCTGCTGCTGATATGCGGGTGCGGCTGGACCACCGAATAGACCGCCGCCCCAGTTGTGCTGCGGTTGCTGAACAGGCTGCAATATTAAATAATAATTAAATTTCAATATAATCGCGCGATAGAGCATGAAATCCTGTTAAAGTTGAAAATTGAGGAATATTTTCGAAGTGTAACAAGATTGTCACAAAATACTAGCGTGGGCTCTCACCGTAACATGTGACGTGGGTACCGCCTTTGGCAGGTTGCCAAAGAGAGCGAGAATGTCACTGTTGCTCTTCTTATCGTCGAATGCATTAGATCCCATCGAGAGAGCAGAAAGGTCTCCCGTTATTCCCGACAATTCGATCGCTGCCTGTACATTGAATAATTAGAACGTATAAGAAGAAATTATGTTGATTGCTCTATCTGTTTGGAAGAATGGTACACTATTTAATCATTTTTGTTGGCGTATAAGATTAATTACTAAAGCTTATGTACACCAATCGATGGACGAAGATTCATGAGAAAAGAGACTAACCGCTGAGGGAGCCGGATCAGGCGGTGGGCACGAATTGTTCGTAGCAGTTGGACCGGCCGAGACAAAAGAACCAAATATGTCATCGATATCACCTGAAACAGTTCTTTAACTCAACCTTTCTCTCCGAGAACGAATTAATATAAAAAGTTTTTTAATTTCCAATGTCGTGTTGTGTATGATAGAAAAATCGATAAGAAAGAGAAGTGAAAATTACCTGTAACTGCACCGTTATTAGCAGTGGGAGCGGTTATAGAATCGCCAGATAAGTCGAAGTCGAGTAGAGAAGGCTGAATAGAAAAATTACTCTTTGATTATCACATACTCTAACTCAATGTTTACAGCCCGCGCACTCTCTCTCACTCTCTAGAAAGGGGTGGAAATATATACTTTTCCCACTTATCATCAGTGTTTACCTTTTTTAAATTTGAATTCAATAAAATATGCATAGCATGCAAACTAACCGTGGGGGTTGTTTTCGGTTGGGTCGCAGCAGGGAACGATATGTCCAAAAGTTCGTTGCCAGCTACCTCAGCTGGTCTACTGGCAACGCGAGCACCAACGGCTTAATGAATATATTTATTACTAAGAGTGATTCGGTAATTGCAACGTACGAGGTTTGATCGAAGACGCAGCAGAAGGATTGGATGCTCTGCTCTCTTCTCCTGACGGTGGTATATCACTGACATCGACCCGAGGCGCCACCCAATCGCGAAGGATATATCTGACGAACGATTTGGTATCCCTTACTTGAGTTTGAAATAGTAATTTTCATCGTTTCTAGTGAATAATGTGTACTTTTTGATAATTTGTACATTTACCCGAAAAAGTCGAGAAGAAAGAATGAGTTCTGTTTTCATAAAGTGTTTTGTAATGCTCTCCTCTTATGTCTCACCTCTTATGCTCATATTTTGCACGGATGAAACTTTCGAGCTGCTGATCAGTCTGAGGTCTTCTGCAACAGCAATTTGAAAAATTTAAAAATAAATTGATATTAAATTGAATGTCTTTTTCTTTTTGAAACACTTGGCAAAACTACTCTACAAAGCAGTGCAATTATACCTGAAGTGTTCAGGTAGATCCGCTTCGTAAACAGCCTTGGCTTTGGCATTACCCATCACACGCATTGATTGGCATTGCTCGGCGGTCCATGAATCGAGATTCACTGATTTCACCTTAAAAAATATTAGCACTGAATGTATAATTTGACCAATGCAGCATCGTAGTATCACATATTACTCACAAATTAATTGCAGACCCTCACTAATTTACAAACTGTTCATTGCGACGGGAATCATATTTTTACAAAAATGTAAAAAAGTAACCTTGGAGACGTGCACTCCGAGATTGCGGTGAATACCAGCGCATCGAATGCATATGAATACGCCCAGGTTCCATGAAGCCCATCTGCAAAGTTGGCTTCAATAATTGCGGATTTGGCCATATAGAAATAAGTAGATCATACTGGTTCTCACTGAATCGAGATTAAGCAGAAAATGAACTGAAACACGTAACCACTACATCCAATCAAGAGTATGCATCGATATCGAGAACAAGTTCGAAAGTTTCAACTAACCTAAGCTTTTCCTGATTTCTTGAGAGTAGAAAGACATTTACCTGGGTTGCTTGCCGTCACAGTCCGCGCAGTACTTGTTCTCCTCTTCCCGAAGAAGAGCCAGCACGAGACCTAAACATGTATATTCAATAGGTGTCTTTACACGTGAAAATATAATGTTATGAAGCCGAAATATGGTCTAAATCTATGAAATAATTTGAGAAAAATATAGTATTTCACCTTGGAGCCGGTCCGCTTCCGCCTTTTTGGGGTCTACCTTTGATTTTGGAGGCATATTTTCGTTGTCCTGAAATTAGATGAAGACCGTGGTGTGAACAATGAACATATTTCAATGAACACGATAGCATAGGCAGCCAGCCTTGTACACGCTTCCATATTCCCCTCTCCCTCTCTGACTCTTCCATACGCCACTCTCCCTCTCCTCCCGCTATCTCGTCCCCTCCTCCCTCTGTCGTCACTAGCCAACTCCTTCTAGATTACGGTAGGAACGGGGTGATCGTGGTGAGACCACGAAATGCATGAACTTGAGAAAAAAAGCAACAGTTTTCTCAATTATTTTTATTATATGGTCGCCATTGATTATTCTTAATTTTGTAGTCATTATTTGTCTATTTTATTGTGATGTTGAGAGTATAATATTCTTGTGTGTTATCTTGAGTATAATACTCTTGGGCGTATTCAGAGTACTTGTTAACACAAATATTTAGGCTCTGTTCGGATTGAACGGTTACATTATGATAGAACGCTCCCAAATTTTAGAAAGGTCTCGAATGTTTCATAATAAATAGTTTCATACAAAGAATCAGGGTCTCAAGTACGAGGACATTTCTGGGAATAGCTTGAAGGGCATAAAAAAGAAGAAGGTCCCTGAAAAAGTAGAATGATCTCAAAGTTGGAAATTTGTGGAGACTGAAAATAATATTTGCAAATCTTCGTCCATGTCTATTATTCCACAATGATCGATTTTTGAAATGTCTTTGACAATAAATCTCATTTTTTGATGGTGTGCGCTATTTTATAATATTTTTAGCGTCCACTTTTTTTGCATCCACTGGTACCTGTTCCCCAAAATGTCCTCGATCTTGTTTCCCTTCTTTTTATTTTTGCGCGTATATTCTTTTTGGGACCCTTCAAACCGAACATATATATGAGAGGAATCGCCAGAAAATCGACCATTCAAGGGGGGTCGGCGGCGGTAGGAAATTTTGCCTAGCTGAAAAGTTCAGAGAAAGTACTTTTTATGATGCTCTGTCGAACTGCGTCGGCCGTTTTTGGATATCTCAACTCATTTTCGGATGGCGGCTGATCGGAGTGGTCGCACTGAGGGATTTCGACTGAAATTCGGCTCACAAGAATGGTCATAACTTTGTTCAAAATGAAGATATTCACATTTCCAAAGAAGGGATCGATAGAGGAGAACTCGGTCGAGATTTCATCTATTGACGACATCATTCCTTGTCGACGCGCTGATGCAGGGTGGTTGCTTTTCGATTAAAATGGCATAACTGTCCAAAACGGAAGTTCTCCAACAAACGACTAAGCGGCTTTTGTAGAACTTATATGTAGGTAGAAGATCTGAAAAAATCTTAGAAATCGAGAGGTGGGAAAAAAAAGAGCGCTGGTTCTTGTGCGCCGCTCTCCATATAAGTAGCACATAACATGCTTGTATACTTTTAAAATTGGCTCCAGAAGTACGCAATATCATCCAAAATTCTTGAAAAACATTGCTAAGAATACTAACACTGGTATTGAGACCTTGTTTTTAGAGAAAAGTGTCGTTCTATCATACACAGTCCTGAAATTAAAAATCGCCGTTTTTTCTTATCTCAACCTCGAAAGGTGATCGGAATCGAACAGTTCTGTTTCAGGAGACCCCATGAGATGTTTGAAAACTGTTCAAGAAAAGAGCGCATCAATGAAGATGGTTTCCTCTGTGTGGAAACCTTGAATTTTCAAAATACAGTAAATAAGGCTAGCGTTGTGCTACCAGAATGTTACCTAGACTAAAATGTAGCCGTGGATGTCCTGAACATTTTCTCTGTTGACAGTATGATCCTATCTCATCTCTGCAACGCGCTACATGGCCTAGAAGAAGGCGAGATTGCGTGAAGAGCGCGCACGAGAGAGCGGGTGAAGAGAGGAGAAGGCGAGAGAGCACACGTAGGGACCACAATGCAGATAGCCGATTTCACGCTATGAGCCCAAATGTGTGTTCAAACTATCCCTCATGGATCCAATAACATCATACTTTTTACCGTTTGTCGATATCTTGTCTCTGAGCTGTGCTAGAGCCCGATAAGTACGCGCGCAACGCACTGGGGAAGAGGAGGGAAAGGCGAGACGAGAGGGAAAGGGGCGGAGCCTAATTAGCGTGTGTCTCTCTCCCTCCCCCCGCCCTCTCGCTCGCCTCTCCCCGCGCAAAAAACACAAGCCGGGGAAGCATGCTAAAAATCTAATTTTATCTCTAAAATTCCTAAAATATTCCAATTAGTCAGAAAATTGTTGTCCGAGCAGAACTTCCAAACTGCAACATGCCAAAACGACTCATTCCCTTCGTTCATATGCAAATTTGATCGCCTTAGCGATGCGATGTGTATCTCGGACAGTGCTCGATCGATAGGTAATGGTAACAGCTATCCGTAGCACTTTAGAGCGAGTGATTTGGTTTAGAATGAAGCTTGTGTTTTTGTTTTCTCGCTTTTTGGTGAAATCGTGTCCGCACAAAGTGGGCGGAGCTTGTGGCCCCTAAGCACACGAGGTGAGAGAGTGCAGACATGCAGAGCGCGCTCTCTTGGGCATTTTTTCCGGGTATTCTAGGCCCTGTAGCGCGTTACAGAGATGAGATAGGATCATACTGTCAACAGAGAAAATGTTCAGGACATCCACGGCAACATTTTAGTCTAGGTAACATTCTGGTAGCACAACGCTAGCCTTATTTACTGTATTTTGAAAATTCAAGGTTTCCACACAGAGGAAACCATCTTCATTGATGCGCTCTTTTCTTGAACAGTTTTCAGACATCTCATGGGGTCTCCTGAAACAGAACTGTTCGATTCCGATCACCTTTCGAGGTTGAGATAAGAAAAAAACGGCGATTTTTAATTTCAGGACTGTGTATGATAGAACGACACTTTTCTCTAAAAACAAGGTCTCAATACCAGTGTTAGTATTCTTAGCAATGTTTTTCAAGAATTTTGGATGATATTGGGTACTTCTGGAGCCAATTTTAAAAGTATACAAGCATGTTATGTGCTACTTATATGGAGAGCGGCGCACAAGAACCAGCGCTCTTTTTTTCCCACCTCTCGATTTCTAAGATTTTTTCAGATCTTCTACCTACATATAAGTTCTACAAAAGCCGCTTAGTCGTTTGTTGGAGAACTTCCGTTTTGGACAGTTATGCCATTTTAATCGAAAAGCAACCACCCTGCATCAGCGCGTCGACAAGGAATGATGTCGTCAATAGATGAAATCTCGACCGAGTTCTCCTCTATCGATCCCTTCTTTGGAAATGTGAATATCTTCATTTTGAACAAAGTTATGACCATTCTTGTGAGCCGAATTTCAGTCAAAATCCCTCAGTGCGACCGCTCCGATCAGCCGCCATCCGAAAATGAGTTGAGATATCCAAAAACGGCCGACGCAGTTCGATAGAGCGTCATTCAAAGTACCTTTGTTATTTTTTTCAGCCTGATTCGCGACACAAAATTCTACCGCCGCGGAGTGGTTAATTCTCTGGCGATTCCTCTCATATATATATTCTTTTAACTAGAACAAGAGAATATGATAGTTTTGCTTTCAGGTTATTTCTCAACTCGTGTAAAAATGAATAATAACCTGTTCGTTTTCTTCTCAGAGACCATCATTTTCCTAAGGTAAGTCATTTTAAATTATTATTTTGTCTTAACTTGTGTGTGGTGACCGAGTGTTATATTGTGATGGTTAAATGAAAAATTAAGTGATGGTTTGATTAAATGGTTATATTGTGACCTCTGTAATGTGATACACCTCGAGAATCTGCAAAGGTTGTTTTTTAAAGAAAAAACGCATTTTGTGCAAATCGAGACCCCTCTCCCTGAGCAAAAGGAGACATATTGTGAAATGCCATCATGTAGAGGTGCAATATATTTGGTCAACTTTTGCGATATTTATTTTCTGTTCCCGCCGTTTGTTGAACCTTTGGTAAGCAGCCTCATATGATGTCCAGAAACATTTGCACATTGAAATGAAGCGATTTGTTTCAATAGCAAGATGCATCGGGTAGCTATGGTAAGTAACATTCTCTCACACATCGCATCTCCTTCTCTTTGTATCTCATCTCTTGTCTTCTCTTCTCTTTTTCTCTACATTAACAGCTGCTGTTCCGTGTGGGGGAGTCGTGTTTAGAGAGCGCGCCGATCTGAGAGCATCCATAGAAAACAAGCTAGAGCAGAAAGCACCCATTAAGAAGATAAGTAATATACTTAACGGCTCTTCTGTCTAGTTCTCATATTGTTTTGTTGGCACTTCCGATTATGCAGTATGCACAAATTCCCCCAGAGGGCTACTGGGTCATAATATTATTTGTTGTTTCCTTTCTAGCTGGCCTGTTTCATTATTTATTTTACTACGTCTCTACATCTCACCTTAAAATCTAATATATCCAAATTTCAAAGCTAACTCGGACCGTTTTCTATGCACAAAATGGTTTTTCATATCTTGCAATCATTTATTTCTTCCCATTTCACTTTCGACAGAAATTGAGAAGCAGATGGTAAAGGCAGTCTCAAGGACTCTCTATGCAAATCGCCTTCCCATTCCATCTGCTTGCTTATTATCCTCCAAATGTGATGTGTTTTTCCAAGACATGCGACTTGGATCATTCGGCCTTGAGCTATGGTTTCGCTTCTATTAGAAAATCTAGGTCGGCACCAAAACTAAGTTCTTGAAACTTTAAAAATGTGTTGAAACTGATCTCGGCATCTTAGTTTATACGCTATTTTCCCAGCTATTTAAGTTCTATAAAAATACGAACTTTTAAAGATAATATCCTGTTGTACAATATTGAAAACAATCCCGATAGATTGCAATTTAAAAAAATCTGGATATCTTATCACAGGACAAGCAGACATTAATCTCTTTCCCTTTGTAATGCGTAGCGGTGGATGTGAACTCGTCTACCCAGTGTCCTATCCCATAATCTCTTCCATTCTTTTGCTCTCTCTCACGATGTAGTCCGATTGCACTTTTTGTCGCGTGTTCATTGTCCCATTCAATGCCACTTTTTTCTTACTCAACATTTAGAACATTCATTAACGTAAAAAAAAATTTCAAAGCGGTAATTCTCCAACTTAATTTAAGAGGCTTTTGGAAAATTCTCACTTCATATATTTGAAGTCGAAATCGAATCTCACTTCATATATTTGAAGAAAGATCTAGCTTCGGTTTAACTTCTGTTTAGCAGACGTCTGTTTAACACAGCAACTCGATTTTCTGAAATATCATTTATTATTGCAACATTATTATTATTATTTCTTATTCGGTATAGAATTTTTGTTCGATTAGCGGGAAAACAGAGACGCCGAGAGTGAGAGTTGATAGTCTTGATAAAAGATAACGTATTCTCAGAGTTGATAAAAGATAACGTATTCTCTTGTCTGATCTGAAATGCTGACCAAGCAGCTTATGTTCACATCTGTCGACGAGAGAATCCTTATGCATACTTAGAGTGACCTACCAGCTGTAAGTATAACCACAAACATGGTATGAGGTGAATTCTCTGCCTATTTCGGTGTTCCTCTCCTCCAAACCATAGCGGGGCGCGCACAAACCCGCTCCATTCTCAGTGTTCGCGGTCTTCAGCGCTGTTTACCCATTTCCTCTCTTTCTTTACCCTCTTTGCGTACTGGTCACAACACTTCGAACCTGCACCGGAACCCGTCAGTTCCCGTTCGCCATTGGCGCTTCCGACTTCTCTCTTATTTTTAGCCATTTCATTACTATTTTTTTTATAAATGCTCTTGCTAAGCGATAATAGGGAAAATTAAGAGAGGCAGATCTTGTGCCATCTACAACAAATGTACAGGTACAATTTTGCCCTTTGTAGGAGCGATGCTCATCCTGTCAAGACGAAGGGGCAAGAGTAACGAGGACGAGAGCGCAAATTCATTGCATGATCTTGATGTAGCCATTCAGAACAATAGAGTCGACCTGGTGAGCAAATCCTTGCTTGACGATACAAAATGCGACTCAAAAAATATCTCGATTTATTCAACATTTGCATTTAAGGTTCGACAAGTACTAGCGAATCGGGAGAAGAATTCGGAAGCCAGCAAGGCCTCGGCATTACACAAGGCCGTGCGCAACAGTAACATTGAGATCGCTCACTTCCTGATTTCACGAGGTGAGCTTGGTGTTGTATTCGCAGTTCAGAGGAACTCTGATCCTTGTGGTTTGAGTTTTAATTTTGTCAAAGATATTGTATATCCATTTTCCCATTGAATCCTATATTTTTGTTATATGTTAAAAAACTGAAATGCGGACATTCGTCATAAATGAGTATATTAGGTGCGGATCCGAATCGAACGGCTACAGATGATGGAAAGATGGAGACTCCTCTTGGAACGGCCGTTCGTATGCACAATGACGAAATCGTCAAACTATTGCTGGTACAAATAACCTTACACACCCTACAATATTTACATGAGATTCATACTGTGATTATCTTTAACTACTGGTATAGCGAAAGCTGAAATGAGAGGTGCCGTAAAATCAGAGAATGCATCAGGGAAGAAAAATGTCCTGTGCTGAAATGATTATTAACTTACTTTGATTTTTTTTGTAGAAATGTGGTGCCTCTCCGAACTTGGCGGATCAGTGGAGCCGAACTCCGCTGTATCAAGCAGTTTTCTATTCTTCGTTTAATCAGGTGAGACTGATTATCATACATAATTATTCCGGTTTAACACCGTTCTCGCATAATACGGGTCGCTTGTAAGAGAGTGTGAAGCTACTCGACAGAAAAGAATTCGTTAGCGATTTCGATGAACAAATTTGAGTGTGCATGTGCTGAGCGTTGATCTACTTTGCTTGGCGCTCAACAATTTTCCCACGCTTACATCTCTGATTGTTCGCTTTCACATCCCATTAATCATTTAGAATTTTACGATGTGGTAATACATATAAAGTAGGGCTGCTCGCATTGCTCGCCGAGTTTGGCTCGGCGAGCTGTGAGGTTGATGGGAGGTTGGGGTTGGGGTTGTGAGATTGGGGCTGGGAGGTTGGCGAATGGTTGATTCCATTCAGATAGCTCGCGACTATTGCATCCATTATGTAAAAGTGCTCACGAGCGTCGACTCGCTAGCGACAAGTGAGAGTAATAGCTTCCCTAATATAAAGGCCCGAATGCTCATCGAAAACGGCGCGAATGTGCACGCTGCGGATCGTCAAGGACACACTCCCCTCCATATCGCGTGCAGAACACATGGCAATCACGGTCAGCCTTTGCAGAGTTAATAGTAGATTTAACATATTCATTTTCTATGTGTGATTAAATAGAGATGAAAAGTCGTACATATACAAAAAGCATTTCCAAAATTCATTCAATTTGCTAAGTCCGATTGATTGAAAAATGTTCGAAAGCTTGTCTGGAAATACCTGAAATTTCAGACAACCACCGTCTTGTGTCTCTGTTGCTCAATCATGGTGCAAATCCGAATCGATCGACTGTGGGAGGATTGTTGCCCATTGATTTGGCCGTTCAGAAGAGCGATCACAATACAGTAGATATGCTCCTCGAGGCCGGATCTATCGAGGGAATGGACGCAAGAACACTGTGAGATCTTAGTGATAATTTAGTTCTGATTTATTTCGAATTGAATCACGAGTTAAAACACGTTAAACGAAGAAAATAATGTCTGAAAAATGTCTTTGAATTCCCCAAGGAACACAACTATCCACCCCCGAATAGCTGGGACGATTTTCTTTCTTTTAACCTCTAACTTCATCATGTATTTTCTTTTTTGTTTCGATGATACTTCATGCAAATTCAATCCAAATTACAAAGTCCAGCAAAATTGATGTTTCTTAAAAATATTCAGGATGAACGACATTGACTATGAAACCGACCCGATTCGTAAGATGCTTCTGCAGAAAGATGCCTGCTATTTGGCGATCAAGAAGCACCGAACGAGAAAAGTGCAGAGTCTATCGACAATAGCCATGAGAAGGCTTAGGTAATACCAATCAACTTTTGCCCACGATGTGCGGTCCAAAGTCATCGGGAACTTTTTCATTTTTTTTTCATTTTTTTTTTGAACCGGAAAGCAATCAATTGAAAGTTCGGAAGCGATGCATAGCGATCACGCAACTGGAAATATGGTATTTCGAAAAATCATTACTCTGGTGATTTTTTCTAACTCTCCAAATATGTTCCAAGTTCTCCAAATTCTAACCACATGATTTACAGATACAGATTTATCCTGATATCAAGGCAATGTGCCTGCAGGAAGAAACATCGTTAGGGAGGGGATTGGGATCTTCGTACTCAGTATCAATGGGTCAAGGGATGGTATCTTCTTAGCTTTTTGTGTCGGTGTCCCGTCGCGTTTAGTCGATGGATTGAGTCCAGCAGTAGGCCATCCAGCCGCCGAAGTCCTGACTTGCGTGGTTAAGAGTAAACTCACGAAGTAGTCTTCTTGAATGGGGCTTTTCTTGACCGTAGATCACTTGAGACGATTAGAATCCGTCCTGGGTCTTCCTTTTGATGATCCAAGTGGGCGATACTCGTCGGGTTGCCCAAGCTGACGGACGAGGATTCTCCAAACTGGGAATGGGAGAGCGCGGGAGTGAGAGTCGACCGCCCGTCGCGAGCGCAAGAATGGAGAATGGAGAATGGAGAATGGAGAATGGAGAATCACATGATATAAACACAATTTTTTTTAGAAATCTGCTAATCCTCAACGAGCGTCGCTCCGGTCGAAGTATTATTCTCACTGCAAGAGCACTTCCCATTCCCGAAGATCTTCTGAAGACTTGCGAATATTTCATAGGACCGAACAGTGAATCCTACTGATGAGCGATTTGTAAAGCGTCCCATCTGTCTTTCTCAAATTCAAATTCAGTTCATTGGTCTCCACTTATCTTCAAAGATAACATAAACAGGCTAAATGCGTTTTCCATGCTTTCAAGTTCGATGATTTCCACCATGCTACCTCTCCCCTCAGATAGATCAATTTAGAAAATGTTTCTCGGTTTTCCAACACAACCGTTTCAAGAATCGTATCTATTATTTCTTTTCGTCGCATAATATTGATTACATATTGATGTTTTTCGAATTCCAACGTCTTTCTCTGTCGTCTGCATTTTCTTTCCTTGTATTTCATTCTTGATTGTTGCTAAAGTTTCTTAACTTTTCGTAACGTATGTTCAAATTAATTCAACTTCGATTGAAAAAAATAGATTGGTACCAGAACTTCTACCATAAATAGGAATTTAATCACAGTCGGATATTTGAGCAAAGAAACCGGGGACAACTCTTTCCACAACTCTCATCCACTCACCACGATTCTATCCGGCGTGAAGATTACAGTCAACAAACTGCACCGTCATTCCTAGACTTTCCACTTCACTCACGTCGAATCTACCCGTCGCTCGTGAATTATACATACCTTTCGACATCACCTTATTTATAGAACCATAGTGTTAATTTTATGAATTATCCCCATTGATTACTCTTTGGATCAATACACAACGGGAGTATTTTCGAGACCCATCAAAACGACAATATTGAAGTGCCTTCTCGCATGCCATTGTAATCAGTATGTCCCCAGAAAGGGAACCTGATACGTTGTATAATATTGAAATATTCTCATCCCAGTGCGATTTATTTTATGGAGAATTAAAGCATATACTTGGAACATATAACTTCTCGATGTTTACAATGCAATTTCAAAGCAATAAACTTCATCAGCATTTTTAAGCTAAATGCGGGCAAGCGTTATATTACCGACTTCTGCTTTTTGGTAAAAAAATAGTCTTAAGGAAAAATAAGGCGTACAATTTAATCTAATATAGAAATAAAGCAATAATGTTATGGTTAGCAAGAATAGAGTTTTCAAACTATTCACTTGGAATTTCCCTATTTGTGCATAGTCATCATTCGGTGTGTGTATACAAGTACTCAAAGAGTCTAACGGAAAGGACGGGTAATTCAGAAAGTGATTCATGTAATAAGCTAAAAAAAATGAATGTGAATCTTATGGAGCATAAAAAAAAGAATTCTCAAGACGATAATGCTAATGGAAGATCTTGATAAAGTAACATTTTAGAGCACTGAATAATTTAGCCGCCAGAAATATTGTCAAATTTCGACAGTTTTGAGCCTCATGGAAAGACAAATGCAGTATAATGTTGAAGATGGGGGAAAATAAGCATTATCACTGGCTATAGACATTTCACACCAAAGTGTTCAAATTTCTACCCTATACATGAAGAAGTTTTGACAGGGAAGTGGCAATGACGTGAAAGAAAAGCGGCAATGGCATAAAAGAGGAGCACCAAATGTTTATATGTCGTCGAAGTCATCGTTGGCTGCCAAAGGAGGGGCTGCGTTCAATAGATCAGAGAAATCGAAACCATCGTCATCAGATTGAGCGACTGGCTTCTTCGTACCTCCACCAGAAATTATCGAACCATGAAGTGAGTTCGGAGCAATTTGAGCTCGCTGAATCAGAAGAGTTATGTGGTTGTTAAAATGCTGCTAATTTTTCAAGTAACGCCTCACTTTATGAGCCGGCTTCTTCTTCTTCTGGTTGTTTTTTGATCTCGCCGCGAACATGGACATCTCTTCGTCTTCTCCTAGAGATCGTTCGGGTGAAGAAGCCTTCAAAAAATTCCATTAAATTGATGAGCGAATCACAAGCTACGTTTGCAATAAACAAGGTATATAAATGGTACTTTGAAAAAATGGAAGTGCTTTTGGAAGGCGGATTTGTATTTTTTCTAACTGTTCCCCTCTCAAGGTAATTTTGTTTGGGGACTCTCGTTGTCAGGAAAAAAGGCAAATGTAGGACTTTGTAGGCGTCATATCCATTGACGGCTCTCTCGAACGAGTTCAAGTGACCACTTCTCGGATCGCGTTCTTCTTCTGACACTTCCGGAGAGTCACTGCAATTATTTAAGTTGAAAGAATCAAGAGCAATATGAGCAAGTGAAGCATTTTTAATTAGACACTCTGTTCGCGATAAACCGGACAGATAAGGTTTAGCACAGTCAAAATGTTTATCTCAATTGCCTGAGATTCTCTGAGAATTTGAAAATTTGATCTAAGAACAAATTTCACGTTTTTTTTCTGTGCGTTTTTTCTGTTTCTCTGCTAAAGATAATTCATCGTCCTCCTTCAAGTAAATTCTGGCATCCTTTCAGCTGATTGCTGCTATTTAGTCTATTTCGAGTCTCTCCTTCTATTTATTACACTCGAGGTCCCTTCTTCCGCAGTCCCGTCGCCTCGCTCTCACCCTTTCCCCTTATCTCTGACAAAGAGGAATGGAAAGAAGAGGGAAAAAGAATCGATCAATGAAAGGAGGGACTCAAAGTACATCAAAAGAAGAAAACAGGTGAAAGGTTCTGCCGTCATCCATACCCTCGACAACCCATAATCACAACCTTTCAGAGAATTTTATATTTTTACTGTGCTAAATATTACTTGAGCCATACGTAATCGATATAATAAAATTTAAAAAAAGATGTTCTTAGCAATGAAATTATAGTTAAAATTATATAAAATATAATAATATAAAACATAATATTTAAATTGTCGTTAAATTCTTTAAAATAATCACTGACATTGGCTGAATGCCTTGCAAGGGAATGGCTGCGAGTGTTCTCTTCTTCGTTGTGGTCCTCTTCTTCCTTACTGCTCTCTTTGAACGATCATCCTCAGAGATTGACGACCGACCTCCATCCGATGAGTACACTCCTTCTAAAGCTAATAGAATAGTATTTAATAAACAATGACATGTGCAACTATTGAACGGCAAGAATGTTTATGATATTGAGAGAATATCCACCTGAAATTTCGCATGTTTCCCTAACAGAACGATATATGATACTAAACTTTATCCATGGAAGCATGTCTGGTTTCTATTGAGAAAAAATATCTTTTATTTTTTTAGCGACACGCCACAACAAAACATATTTCATCATGTTTCATACCCAAACAAGTTAGGATCAAAATTTGCATATTTTGTCATGCGATATCTTAATTACATTCATTTGATTCGTCCCCTTACCTTGATAAAGGTTGTAGCATAGATTCACGTGCTTCTCCGTGATAAGCCCCTTTGCTGACTGATACAAATGGGCGAGGGAAAATTTCTTGCCCTTCAGCTGGGAAACAAGTGAAGTCAGGCGCTCCCTCTCAAATTCGTCTCCCTGCAACAAACGCTCACTGATTATGGAACAAACTACCATACTAAAACAAGCCATATGGAGATTTGTTCCAGAAGTCGCTTAGAAAGTGCAAAAAAATTGATCAACTGACCACGTGCAAAAACGTGTTATCGTTAGGAGTTGTCACTCCATTCTCGCAGTTGGAATACTTGCGATCAAAGTCGATCATTGCAAGAGAGAGACGATGGGAAACGATGTCAAGGGGCTCGTGAATCTCAGCAATCTGATTCATTGCCTTAAAGAATCTTATCTCCTTGGGGAATAACATTAACAGTTGGCTATTTGAGATCTTTTGATGCTTTGAGGGTGAGTCATCGTTACACCTAACTATCATATCACAAATAACTAATGTTTCTCGCCGAATTACCTTCCAATCTCTATCACAGAGGTTGACATGGACCATCACTCTCGTGGATGCCTCAACGAGGAGTTCAGCATCCTGCAATTTCATGTAACTATTTAGTAGGGCTTATTTAAAATTTGAGGTTTAATTTTTTTCGTTGGACAACTTGAAAGAATTCGTTCAATAAAAAAGATGAGCTGCGTAGCTGATTTGCAAATGAGTTCCGAAAGTAATGAGAGAGATGGAGGGTAAATTTTATTTGATTTTATAGTATATGACCAGCCTCATGTTTCCTCTTGACGGCTGAATACTCGGTGACAGCTGAAGAGAGGAGGTCCGGTCTCTGCCGGGCGATGTAGGCGATCTAAGAAAATTATCAAAATAGTTATTATGATTTGATTTTACAGGTTCATCGATTCTAACCAACTCACAAAACGATTAGAATCCTAATTTGAGTGATATATTAGATTGATACAAAAACAAAAAGTATTCTTCCTAACACCACTTTATGTATATCGTTCTTACTTTAAATCACGTATATCGCATTCTTTACCAGGCCTAAAATTCAGTCATCTAGTGTCTACTGCTCTAGGATTTGTGTGTTTATTTCTCTCTTCTCTGAAGATACAGTCCTCATCTCTTTCACCTCATCACGAAACATTCTAGCAAGACACGACGAGACACAACAAGATATGAATATGATAGAACTATACACTTTATATTCACCTGCTCAGGCAAGTTTACTCCTACTCTATGCATTCCAAACTGCCTTCCTGCTGCCTCGATTACTCGTGATTTTACAGCCTGTAATGAAAATTAATCAAGGTCCAAGGAAATAAAGCGAGCTAAACCTCAGTCAGGAGAATATTTCTTGTCTCGCGACCGAACGTTCTGACGATGTCGACATTGAGAATATTTTGATGCTCTGATTTTATGGCATCAGTGACCACGTGGAGGACCCCGTTGCAGCCGTACACCTTAAATTTACGTTTTCACTGAGCAATTTTAGTTGCAAATACGAGTAAGAGGTCACAAGAAAAGGTCGAGCAATGGCTAACACAGTGAAAAAAACACTGAAACTTTGTGAATTTGGATCCTTGAAGGTGCTTTTGCCGCTGGGGAATTCATTTTGCTCCATTAGGTGCACACGTGTAAGTATTATTCCTAAGCTCATATCTATAAACTTCTCCGGAAGCTAAATTTTCAAGCAAACACCATACTCTATTATTGAATTCGCCAGCTCCATTGAGTCCCTTGGGCAGAACATCGTTCTTATCCGCCTCTACGAAGAGAGGATTGTGGTGAGGGTCGTCGGTTGATATGCTGCAATAACGAAAATTTCTTTTTTAAGCTTCATTTTAGTCCACAGACCCCGGAGATTATTTATTAGCAGAAGCGTTCATTAATTATTATTAATTATTGTACTCACGAAAATAGTAGACCAGCGAATTTGTTTGAAAGTTTGAACAAAATCTCGATGGTTTTCCACAAGTCGTCTGGCCGCGTATTGAGTGGTGTCTTTCCATAAAGAGGAACACCGGAGTATCCTGTAAGTAGCATGCA
Organism: Pristionchus exspectatus; assembly: GCA_911812115.1. Taxonomy (NCBI): domain Eukaryota; kingdom Metazoa; phylum Nematoda; class Chromadorea; order Rhabditida; family Neodiplogasteridae; genus Pristionchus; species Pristionchus exspectatus. Next base: position 30,211,660 of record OU461583.1, on the reverse strand, counting down.
TATTAATGCAATTCATAAAATATTAGCGAGATTTTACTAATACTCCAGAGGTGTCGTAAAAATGTTTCGATTTATGCTAAATATGGGGCACTGTTCCGTCAAGGCCCGTCAGTGATATCGATGTCCGTCACAGAGAATGATATTCAAAGAGAAAATTTCGAGGACCTTGATATTTTTCACGGACCTAGATACCAGAACAGTGCCAGAAAGTGTCCGTATGGATTGCTTTTCATTCAAAATCTACCTCACTAAACCGAATCTATAACGCCCCGTGGCTTCTAAGCTTTTGAGAGCGGGAAGAGCAAAAAAACGAATCGCTCTTCAATCCTATGCAAATGGTTAAGCGATGACCAATTAATGCCAATACCTAATTATTTCGGTAAGTGCGCAAGAGAAAGCTGTTATCTCGTTCGAAATAGACAAAAACAAATGAAAGACCCAAATAGCGACGTATTGAAACTAGCCTAAATGGAGCGTTTTATGCAAATGATTTTTTTGTTGGAGTCCGCATTCTCTTGAATTTTATCAAAAAGGTATTCAGCAAACAGCCAAACAAAACAGGCAAGCGATGATTTTTCAACAGACTACCGAAAATTCAAAAAAAATCACCAAACTACAGAAATCAAAGTCAGAAAATCAAAAATATCTGATGTGATTCATTTGCAAATTCCCGCAAAAAAATCGAGATTACGCTCTTTCCGGAGCCTTCGAAACAACACCAGGGTAAAAATGCATGGGTTATCCATTGGAAAAATCCAATGGAAAAACTTAACGGCGCGGCCAAAACAATACATGGGAGAGAAAACAAACTTTCGGATGTGCATAGGGATGTGTTAGAGATATGGCTACCTAAGGTTTCTAGTTCTATGCATTTTTCAGTGAATAGTTATGCGAAATAAAGAATAAATTTTGCTCACCTTTTGGCTGAAGCAATATTTTCGTTGTATCATAAACGAAGTCTTTAATCTCCTCGACGATAGCCACATATATTTCATCGTTATTCACGTTTTCCGGACGGTAGATATTGTAGTATAGGTCACCACAGATTTCAGGAGGATCGTCACTCATTTGGACCCTGAACCGCCTGCATAAGTAGTTCGAGTGTAAATATAAAAAAAATTAACCGTATTTTAGCACACACACACCACAATTCTGGGAATCGTACTACGCCTTTTATAAATGAAACTTACCTAAGCTAAGACGTTATCCACTACACCAATCTGCCTAGTTTGGAGCTGTGAGTAGAGCTCACACCTGAAGTTAATAATTGTGATACAGGATAATATAAAAATTGAAAATTCGAAATAGCAGTAGTAAAACGAAGGGGCGAGGCTTATCTTACGCCAGAAGTTTTGTTAAAAATTAAATAAAATGACCAAACGAACGAAGCATTGAACACTAATAAATGTACTATTAATTTCATAGAGATAGGAAGTATTTATGGCACGTGCCTAATAGTGAAAATACGAATGGTAAAAATCTTAATATAACAAAAATGAACGACACTTATCGCTATAGCCTGTAAGTGCAACCCCACACGAGGTTGGGAATAGAAGAAAGAGTGACTCTCCTCTTCTAAACCTCTCGCTGTCACCGCTCTCCTCCCCTCACTCTCATCTCCTCTCCTCATCTACTCCTCTCCAATATCACACTATCTCCGCGTTCCTTCCCCACTACATCGCGTGCCTGTCTCTCCCCTCCCTCTCTCTTCCTTCATCCGCATATCGATCCTGCCTGAAAGGCGAGAGACGAGCGGAGCGGGCGAGATGCACGGGCGGAGCGGGAGTGCCCACAGCGAACCTTCCAAGAGGGAGCGAGAGATCGCGGGGAGGGGTTGAGGGGAGAAGAGGGTGGAGGGGGAATGGGTAGGGGAGAGCGGAGAGAGAGAGAGGCATACACACACCCCGCCGCTGCTCAGCCGTGGCTAATGTTGCTTCAACGTCGTCGTAGTCCTTCTTCTTGCTGCTGCTAGCTCCGTAGCAGGGAGTGTTGTTAGTGAACAAGTGCACCCGCCGGGAAGGGCGTGCGTGCCACCGGCCGAACACTGATGGAGATCGAGAATATCGTCGCCAACACCGTATACATCAAGGCGCGCGAGAGTATGTTTTTTTTCTCAGTTTCAATTTCATTTTTTTATCCACCAGAATATAATAGGGGAGCATCGTGAATCTTCGTTAAATTCTGGCCAATTTTTATCTCTTCTTCTTTAATTCTTTTTTCATTCTTAAATTTATTCGGATTGAGAATACGATGATGCTTTTCAGGCGGTGGTCAGAAGAAGGGAAAGAGCAAAAAATGGAAGAACTATCTACAATTTCCGCACTTCATGGAATGTCGCAGCATTTCGAGGGAAATCGACATCAGGTGATTTCATATTCTTCTTTTCAAAGGGGCTTTTAATGTTCGCATTATTGTAATATTATCCATCTATGTCGGTTGACATGGGAATACTATTCTTTTCGAGACGAGCAGCCAGTATCCATCTTTGGCTAAACCCAACGATATTCGATAGGATGAATGAAATAATTTGGTGATTTTTTCTGGCCAGTTATCATTCGGTTCCCAGCGCTATTATAGTCTGAAATATATCAGCATAGTGCCATAGTTTGTTTCTGCCCCGTTATTACTATCATTGATTCAGCTATCGAACAATAGTATTTGTGGGAGCTACTCGTCGTGAATTCCCTGTAATCGAGAATAGTTGAAATAGAGAATCCATTAAGCCTGATTACTGTGCCACGACATAGCCTTGCTCATTCGATATCTCCGGTCCTCCAATCGGAAAGAGTAGTCGAAACGACATTAAGTGAATTTTGTGAAAATGGAAGATTAATTCCGAGATGAGCATGAGCCCACGAAATATGCTCATTTGTCACTCTGTGGAGTATTTATCCCTCTCTTGACTGAACGAACTACGTAATGGGATATGCCACTTTTTAATCGCACACAAGGGCAATGGATGAAATATGAGGCGTGTAGAGAATCAAAAATAGCCCCTAGGGCCAATGTTTTAGATTTTTTTTATTTTTACCTGTAGGCTTGTTGATCCTCAGGCGGATCCTTCGACAATTTCATGTTTCAAACAGTGAACTCGGCTCCTCTCTAATTGAGAATGGAAATTTTGAAATCTAATACTTCGATACTTTTTGTTTGGAATCGATTTCTCGGAATGGAAGATTGAGAACCCGACGTTTGGAAACCTACGAAATGCATGTAGCGAGTAGGAATAGTTATATAACAAGGGTAATTTTGGAATGGATTAATTTTCACTGTCAATAGATAAAGAGATTATGGTAATCGTCTTTGTGGATGGATGGGGATAGAATGATTAACATGGGGTGTACGGGAAACGACAAAAGGATTTTGAGAAAGTCCCATGTTGATCACTGTCTGGAGTGATAATTTCTATTCATTCTTTCCCTTACAACCGCTTTTTACATAATCATGGCCCACAAGTTACGTACATTCCGTCGGATTCCAAATAACTGGTTTCATTCGAAAATTCCGACGTTGTAGATTCTAGAATGCATAGACATGCATAGACAGATATAAAAAACCATGTAATCAACTGGTAGTTTTGCTTTCTAGGGTTCTTATCAACCAGCGTGCTCGGTCTCGGGCGATTGTTCACATTTTGACCTACTCAACTATGACTGACACAGTTTGCAAACAGTTTGCTGTCAATCATTACAGGAAGAGTTTCTATTCAGCGAAATTTTCAATGAGTGATTTCATTACGAAAGGACTTTTTGTGCTCCCATTGCTTCTCGTTGCGCGATTCGTTTGCGCGTGAAGTGGGTGGAACTAGCGGCTTCTACGCCAATGAGCCTCCGCACCCCTCGTCTCGATTTCCCCGCCTCTACCCCATTGCGTACTTATTTCTGGCTCTAGCACTCTTCAAAAAGTAGATATCAACAAACGCTAAAAGTATGGTGATATTGGTGTTATCAGGGGTATTTTAACACAATCTTCAGTCCCTGGCGCAAAATCGGATGATATCGTTTTGTCCTCTAGGTGTTAATAGCATGAAATGGCTTCTTGTTAAAGGTATCATTTAGTGAGGTATCCATATGCTCTCTAACGCAAAGTTACTTCCTCAACAATTAATTTGGTTGTTAGTAATTCATATCGCTCATACTTTACGCTATCACACATTAATCGCCCTCACAGCCGATAAGACTCCGATTTTTATTTTATTTTTCTTATTTTTCATCTACATATGCTTCCTTATCGGAAACATTGCGAATTCCACCCGCTCAGTTCATTAGTAATGAGAAGCTTCCGCGCCGGGGCTCACATCACATATTCTTTGGGATCTCATTTGATTTATGTTAGTTTCATTTGATTTATGTTAGTTTCGGAAAATGGAAACGGGGGGTTCGATTCGTGGGTTCGATTCCATCAGCCTCCAATGGTATTTGCCCATTCCTCTGTCATCTTACAATACAAAAATAAGGTAGAAAATTTTTCAGCTTTTCAGCCTAATTTTCAACTTCTCAGCTTGTAATTCTTGACACGTTGGTCACACATTTGCATATGGATCTCGCTATAAATTCCATTTTTCTGTCCGTTCTCATTCTCATTCACTCTATTGAAGATTCCCTTTTAATTCTGTTGCCCATTTCGGAGCCCATTAACGATGAAAGAAAAGCCAAGAAGCATTTCACTCACCCAAAATGAAAAAAAAAAGAATTAAATTGCGAGTACTAGTTGCGTAGTTGCGAGTAGTTGCGAGTACTGCGAGTAAAAAATGTATCAATTAGGGCCATAACGATGTAACCGCGATTGTATCGAATTCAAAATATAAAAAAATTTAAACTTAACATTATTGTCAAAAGGTTAAAGAAAAAAGCAAAATCAAGTAATACGCTCCGCCGCACTTTCCTAATTCCCTGCCAACCCCCGGTCCGATAAAGAGGTGAGGATCCTCTACAAATCGTCACACAGGTTCACTTCACTAGAGTAAGAAACCTAGGTGGCGTTAAAGCCTAGAAGTGAGGGAAACTACGATATTGCCACAGAAATTGGCCATTTGAGTGACCAGTTGAGAGAGGAGAGGCAGTAAACTCTATCCCCAAACTCCGCCCCTGCCCCTTCTTCCTCTCCTTCGTGTTTGTATCCCGTCCGCTTCATCTAGACACTCTCGAATTTTCAGCTGTATCTTCACTGTTCCTATGCCGCTAAGGGCAAACCTCTGCGCGACAATTTTTGAAGAGGGACTGCACCCCATCTCACCCCTCCCCACGCCCTCTAGGGACCTAGAATTGCCAAAAAGCATTTGTTCACTTTATCGGGCATAAAGTTAGAACAAGAAGTGAAATCGGGCAAATGAAAGAACAACCAATTGATGACTAGTGAGCCTAGTGATGACTTAAGAGACGTTTCACGAGAGAATGTAGCTATTGAAAAGGGGGGACGGATGACTTTTCTGCAACCTACCCCAATATTTTTTAGGTGAAGTTCTCATACCAAGTGCTGATTCCCGTCGCAATATGAAGAGTTTTTATGAACTCTCCGAAAAGTTACAGGCCTGGCCCAAAAAAAGTCATTTTTTTCAACTAAAATTTTATATTGTTCTTAAAACTTGAAACTACGTATTTTCACACGTAGATTTCGAAAAAAATATTTTGGAAGATATACGACTTCGAAAAAAGGTCAAAAATCGATTTTTTCCACGTTTTTACGCTGTAGTGAAAATTTTTATCGTCTATTGACCTTTTTAAACATTAAAATCGGATTCCTCGTGAAAAAATACTACGGGTCCCAAAAATTCAGAGAAATCGATCCATGTGCCCGTGAATTACATCGTTCCAAGTAACGCCCAGTCATGACTTTTTGAGCAAAACTGCTCACTTTGACAGGATGCAAAACTTTCAGAGAACCATTCCTTATGCCCGAATGGAATTTTTTATTCATTTTTCACCTATTTACGATGTTTTGACAACTTTCCGACATCAATTTCGAAAATCGTTCACCTTGACTTTTTTCACATAAGGGTCCCCCCTTATGTGAAAAATCCACTCAGGGGTCATGTCAAAAATGGATCTCAAATCAGCTTATATGCATGTTATGGTGTTTAAAACTTAGTTTTATATTAGTTTAAGTGCATTTGGACATAATATTGTGGCCAATTCTGGTATGACCCCAGACGGATTTTTAACATAAGGGGGGACCCTTATGTGAAAAAAGTCGAGGTGAACGATTTTCGAAATTGATGTCGGAAAGTTGTCAAAACATCGTAAATAGGTGAAAAATGAATAAAAAATTCCATTCGGGCATAAGGAATGGTTCTCTGAACGTTTTGCATCCTGTCAAAGTGAGCAGTTTTGCTCAAAAAGTCATGACTGGGCGTTACTTGGAACGATGTAATTCACGGGCACATGGATCGATTTCTCTGAATTTTTGGGACCTGTATTAATTTTTCACGAGGAATCCGATTTTAATGTTTAAAAAGGTCAATGGACGATAAAAATTTTCACTAGAGCGAAAAAACGTGGAAAAAATCGTAAGTCGTATATCTTCCAAAATATTTTTTTCGAAATCTACGTGTAAAAATACGTAGTTTCAAGTTTTAAGAACAGTATAAAATTTTAGTTGAAAAAAATGACTTTTTTTGGGCAAGGCCTGTAACTTTTCGGAGAGTTCATAAAAACTCTTCATATTGCGACGGGAATCAGCACTCGGTATGAGAACTTCACCAAAAAAATATTGGGGTAGGTTGCAGAAAAGTCATCCGTGCTGTTGTTACGTTCTCTCGTGAAAGGTCTCTTAAAACCAATTCTTCAATTTCTTCTATCTTTCTTAGTGCATCAATTTTCTTGGGGGAATTTTTTAAAGTCTCCAAAATATATAAGCATGAAAACAACGATGAGAGTTAACCTGAAAAAATTCATTGATGCAAATTTAGGTGAAAAATTTGAAAAAACGGTCCTTTTTGTTGTTCTATAAGTTGTGTTAACAAATCAGACTAATATTATTTTCTTATTTTCGTTTCAAACAGATGTCAGTTCGAAAAAGTAACCAATTTTTAGCAAAACTGTAGAGAAAAAAATAAGAATTTAAGTGAGAGAAGATGCGAGAAGTATCATACATAATTATTTTCAGCTACTCATACGTCATCGAAAAGCAACCAATCGGAAAATTGTTATTTCAAGAGTTTTGTCAGTCAAATTCAGACTACGGGACCGCCTGCAACTTTCTCAACAGGGTTAGTTTATGCCATAAAATTATAAAATTAATTTCTCAACAAAGTGAGTTTTCCGTAAAAAATGGGTTCCGAGACGAATAATGCAGGTTCTGAGATGTGCATTAAAAAGTTTTAAGATCGATGAGTATGAAACGAACGATGACGATTCTGAAGCAAGAAAGCGCCTAGCAAAGGATATCGCCGCCTTTTTTGTTATACCCGCACAGTCGGAGAGCAACGACACACCATCGGTAATTTCTTTACAATATACTATTGGACAAACTATCAAATTAAGAACTATTTATGTTTTAGAGTATTCCAGTCAACGATCAAAAAATATAACTCTTTTGTTGTTTTTGTTTCCCCCATTGGTTTGCTTACATATCGTTCTGATTGATTATGAGTTTATATATCAGTGGGGAATACGCATTGCACACAGAAAACAGCCAGAAATAAATGAGGCTGAAATGGAAATATTAGATAATATTAGCAACTTTCAGTCTTCGCACGTGGACACTCCACAGTGGTATGCAGCGATTTTGGAAGAGGACGCAATAAAAACTGTGACTTCTTCTTCGGAAACTGTGCAGAATGAACACGAGCCAGCATCCGATCTGTTTCTAGCACCATACAAGTACGATTCGTTTTCTTTTCGGAAAAGAACCAGGGAGGGGATTCTTCAATTTCTTTTTCTTTTTTTTCTTCAATTGTTTACCTCTCACCACTACCATTTATTCTTCTGCGTCCACAGTGACCACTTGTTCTCAACAACCCTTTATAACACTTTTCGCAGCGCTCTTTTGAACGCTATCAGACATGACTGCAGTCATCTGTGATCTCACCGTTCGCCTCCTTTCTATGTGAATAGCGTTCATGGACGCTCCATGCACAGCTCTGCTACTGTATGAGATGACTCATGATACTATTGATCAATAATCCCTCAATACCGTACCTCGACTACCTGTCAACCAGTATCATGACCAACGATGAACGCAACTACCCCGGCCGATAGTTTATAACCAGAAAATTATACCAAATAATTAGCCAAATCGCAAAACTGTCTCTGCTCTACTCACAGATTGGTACGCGCTTTTCTCGCCGACCGAGCATTCAAGTCATTCCTGGAATCGCCTTACTATCACCGGTTTCTGCAATGGAAGTGGTTAGAACGAAGGCCAGTGGACAAGCATACCTTCCGGTTGTATCGAGTGCTTGGCAAAGGAGGATTCGGAGAAGTATGCGCCTGTCAGGTAAAGAATCTGAATACGTCCTCTCGATTTATAAGAACGCGCTAAATAATCGACATATTTAAGGTGCGAGCAAGCGGGAAAATGTATGCTCTGAAAAAATTAGAGAAGAAACGGGTGAAAGTAAGTGAATATTTTTTAATCTTGAACATAAAAACATTATAGAAACGACATGCCGAAACGTTATCGTTGAATGAGAAACAAATACTACAAAAAATAAATTCCGCTTTTGTGGTCAGTGATTTTTTTTGAGTTTTTTTTGACAAACCTTTATCCAGGTTTCATTAGCGTACGCATACGAGACGAAAGACGCACTGTGTCTTGTCCTAACTCTAATGAACGGAGGTTTGTAATCTCGAAAATTATGTAAACGCTCTAATTATTTTCAGGAGACCTTAAATTTCATCTGTACAACCTCATGCCGGGTGGTTTCGATGAGAAAAGGGTGCAATTCTGCGCAGCTGAAATCACTCTCGGTCTGCAGCATCTTCACAGAGAGCGAATACTGTACAGAGACCTCAAACCAGAGAATATATTGCTGGATGACTTTGGTAGGCGACCTTTAATGGGCTAGGAAATGAGAACAAAATGCCCAGGTCATGTCCGAATATCTGACCTTGGACTCGCCGTAGAACTGAAAGAAAACGAGCCGATAAAAGGTCGAGTCGGCACAGTAGGATATATGGGTAAGTATCGTGAGAGCAGTATTGAACGTACAATCCTTTTCAGCACCTGAGATCGTGAAGAACGAACGATATTCGTATGGAGTCGACTGGTGGGGACTGGGATGTCTCATATACGAGATGATTGAGGGCAAAGTAATACTTTTTTAAAGTTTTTTTTCAATTTGTCATTCCGATGTTGATAAAACATCATTTACTAACATTCTAGGCTCCATTCCGGCAAAGAAAAGAGAAGGTGAAGCGAGAGGAAGTTGAACGACGAGTAAAAGAAGATCAGGAGAAGTACTCGGAAAAGTTCACAGAAGCTGCGAGGACGCTTTGCAGGTGCGAAGTCACCGAAATAAGTGACAAAATTACCCATAATGCCTCAGGGGCTTGCTCCACAAAGAACCTGGTTTCCGTCTCGGTTGTCGACGAGTTGGCAAAGCAGAGGAGGGAGCGGAAGAACTCAAGGTCTGGCATATTTCAATATTTCAGTTTTAACATTGAATGCCAAATGGGACAGCGCTATGGCAATTTTGTCGAAATATTGTTTGCCAAACAAAAAATGATGTGCGTGTGTTTTTAGGTGCATCCGTTTTTCACTCATGGCGATTCAACCACCGGGAGGGAGCCTGTACCTTGGAAAAAGCTGGAGGCAGGAAAGGTCAGGAATATTGTACCGGCCTTAAATATGCCTTTAAGAGACCTTCCATGAGAGAACGCACCTACCCCACGGATGATATTTTTGCAACCCGGGTCAATATTTTTTTGGTAATGTTCCCATACCTAGTGCTGATATTTGGCCAAATATGAAGGGTTATAGTGCACTCCCCGAAAAGTTACATACCCGGCCCAAAAAAAGTCGCAATTTTCAATGAAATAAAATATTCGATTTTTTTATTTGTCCCGAAGTATTTTTTCACGTAGAATTCAAAAAAGATACTTAGAAACTCGTGCAACAACGTTGCAATGGAGAAAAACGTTATTTTAAACGATTTTTATTTTTCCTGGAAAATTTTTGCCCGCGTGTACCTTTTTTGACTCAAAATTCCGATTCTACGTGTAAAACTACTTCTGACAGTTTTTTTCGCACCGGGGTCCTAATGAGCGCCCGGACAGCGAGACTTCTGGAATAAGGACAACTACGCCTTTTTTCGCAAAATAGTCCATACTGTGAGGGGTCAGAATGACCGGCCAATAATTGTTTATGCCTTCAATGATGTTTTTCCGTCATAATGAACCTTCTTACGATTTTTCGTCCACATTTTGTCCATATTTGTTGACATGACTCACCTCGACTTTTTTCACATAAGGGTCCCCCCTTATGTGAAAAATCCGGTAGGGGGTCATGCTGAAATCGAACCTCCGACCCAAGAAAAAGTTTGTTAGGATGCTTGAAAATTCGTTTAATGTTACTTTTAGTGCAATCATACATGTTTTTGTGGCCAATTCCAACTTGACCCCAACCATGTTTTTCACATAAGGGCCCTTATGTGAAAAAAGTCGAGGCGAGTCATGCTCACCAAAATGGACAAAATATGGACGAAAAATCGTAAGAAGGTTCATAATTACTGAAAAACATCATTGAAGGCATAAACAATTATTGGCCGGTCATTCTGACCCCTCACAGTATGGACTATTTTGCGAAAAAAGGCGTAGTTGTCCTTCTTCCAGAAGTCTCGCTGTCCGGGCGCTCATTAGGACCCCGGTGCGAAAAATACTGCCAGAAGTAGTTTTACACGTAGAATCCGAATTTTGAGTCAAAAAAGGTACACACGGGCAAAAATTTTCCAGGAAAAATAAAAATCGTTTAAAATAACGTTTTTCTCCATTGCAACGTTGTTGCACGAGTTTCTAAGTATCTTTTTTAAATTCTACGTGAAAAAATACTTCGGGACAAATAAAAAAATCGAATATTTTATTTCATTGAAAATTGCGACTTTTTTTGGGCCGGGGATGTAACTTTTCGGGGAGTGCACTATAACCCTTCATGTTTGGCCAAATATCAGCACTAGGTATGTGAACATTACCAAAAAAATATTGACCCGGGTTGCAAAAATATCATCCGTGCCTCTAACCCAAAAGCTACGCTTTCTCATGTAAGGTCTCTTAAACTCTCCCGATCTTTGTCAGAGAGATGAAAATTAAAGAGCCAGCCATTTGAACATCGTTGTAAACAATCGGTTTGCATGCAAAGAAAAATATCACCTTTTTTCAGGTTAATCCTCCGTTCTGCCCCGATCCAAGAGCTGTTTATGCTAAAGATGTCCTCGATATTGAACAGTTCAGTACTGTGAAAGGCGTCAGACTAGATGCGAATGATAATCATTTCTACGAAAAGTTCAACACTGGCTCGGTATCGATTCCTTGGCAGAATGAGGTGAATTGTCTTCATGAGAAACAAAAATATTGATAAAGGATATGGAGAAAGATTTCAGACTCTTGGCTTTAGATACTGTTATTGATAAAAATTGTTTCATAAAGAAATGATAAATAATAATAATAATCAACAATCAATAACAATAATAATAATAATAATCAACAATCAATAATAATAAAAATAATAATAATCAACAATCAATAATAATAAAAATAATAATAATCAACAATCAATAATAATAAAAATAATAATAATCAACAATCAATAATAATAAAAATGATAATAATCAACAATCAATAATAATAAAAATAATAATAATCAACAATCAATAATAATAAAAATAATAATAATAATCAACGATTTTCAGATGATTGAGACGGAGTGCTACACGGAACTGAACGAGATTTATCTACCAACAGGAGAGCTTGTTCCTGACTTGAATCCAGATTACAAGCCCGGAACAGCGCCATCGAAATCGAGAGCAAATCAGAAAGCTGGATTCTTCTCACGATTATTCAGACGCAAGGTTGGTATAATAACTACGCCTACTATTTATTTCTCTGCTCTTCTTACTATTAGTTGAGAATTTTTCTTTTTTGCTTTTCTTTAGACGGTGCAATCTTTTGCTTCAGTGACCCCTCAGCCATTTTACCCGGAGCAGAGACGGCGAGTTTTCTCAAATTCAAGTCGTTTTGCTTCCAGTCATGTGCATGACCTTCACGAATTTTTACTTTGTTTAGTTCACATTAATTGAGATGAGTGTAGAGCCTGTGTTTGATAATAAAATAAAGTAATGCATAACCAGTGGCGTTGCTGCATGAGAGCTATCAGGTCTCCATGTTCTAGACATCCAATCGTTTGAATATCCCCATTGGGTCAAAACAATAACTATATTTGCAGCCAGCTGGAGCGAATGGCGTTGGATGCACGGGCTGTGGTCAGTTGCGATGCGTGTGCGTGAAGGAGACAACCAAATCACTACACGATATTAACGATGAGATCCGTCGCAACTCACGACTGTCGATGAACAAGCCTACGCTCACACCATCAGTTCCCTCTCCAAACCAACCATAGCTTTGTACTTCTTCTTAAAAATATTCCTTCATCACCTTTTCACAATGCAGTTCCCTACTCACCCCGGTTCTACACTATTTTTGACTAAGCTTTATGCTCGTTTTATTGCCATAGCAGATGCTGTCTTGAATGATCGTTGATTCACTATTACAACCAGTGGCGGATTTATCTCAGAGATACTTTCTTCTCCTTAATCTCTTTTTTCAGATCAACATTCGCTTCGTACATTTCCTGTTTTTGCGATTTCTTATTTGCTGCTCTTTTTGATTCTCTTTATATACAATACCAACTCATTTCCCTACTACCAACTTCACCATGCATTTATTCGATATTTAGAAAGTTGCAAACCCGCTGTTTTCTTGTTTGTTTTCCCTTTAATGCCCCCTTTCACATGACTGTTTCTTCAATCAGAAAAAATATAATCAATAGTTGCTGAAATCGCTATCGCTTACCAAACATCAAACAATAACACCCACTATCGCGGTCATTTCAAGTAGTGTTCTAGTTAAGAGCTATTGCTTCCATTCAGATACACTTCTTTCCTACCACTATCACTGATGCTAGAACAAATCCGCTTTAAACAACAATTATTTCATTAATATAATGTTCTCTTTGTTCCTTTACTATATGTTGTTTTTATTCAGAGATTAAGTGTTAGGAGCACACAATGAAAAATAAAGAGGATTAATGATGGGCTGTGCACTTTTCTCGTTGCAGAGCACCAGGAAAAAAAAATTTTAATCTAAAAAATATTTAATCTGAATTAATTTTATATCAGCTATACAATTTGTGAAAATTTAAAATAGTAAATATTACATGAGACCGTTGTTAAATCGTATTGGTACGTATCACATTAAATCTGAAACCAGCAAACAATAGCATAATTGAGCGGACTTAAGAAGAATAGAGGCAGAGATAGGACTACTTTTCCTTAGACTGGCCATCCATAGTGAGTGACTTTCCGAAGCGAGAGATGCGTCTTGGAAACCCCATCGAGCGTACGCTGGCGAGTGAAATTTTTCTTGCTGTCTCCTTCGGGGATGCATCCTTTTTCGGGTCCTGCAAGAGCCGACTTTGAGTTGTACTGTGTTGTGTAGTGGTGCTCCTGAAATGTGATGTGAAAGTGACCCGGAACATCATATGATCGTGGAGACAGCACATCTCGAGATAGTTCAATAGTTCTCCGTTCTCCCCAAGAAGTGCGTGTGAGAGTGATGAAATTTTGACGACGAAGTATAGTTTGGAAAATCATTAATTATGGGAAAATAACTGAACATGAACAAAGTGAGAGAGTGATTTATCCAGTACGGACAGGACATGCAAAGCAACGATATGGTGAGAAAATATATTCTATTTGAAGGGTACACCACTTCATGGATTACAGTCGAACTTTGCTAATAGATGTTGTATAGAAATAGAACAAAGTGCAGAGATCAAGGATAGATTACAGTTACAACTTTTTTTATATTCTTAGATAGTAGATACAAACACAACAAATATTGTAATAGCAAATTTCTATTCTTGGGCCAAAGAAGATACATCATCATTGGAATATTTCCGAAATATTTTTGCACACGTTGTGAAACGAAAGGTAGCAAGGATGAATGTTAAATAAGGGATAGAAATTTCGTGTAGCGGATTTACCAGTTAGTATATGTAATGGAAAGAGTCATAGATATTGAGATTTTTTACGATGAAGATAAACATATTTGTGTTAGGTTATTGTAGAAATTACAGTTGATTTGTGAGTAATATTCACATACGAGTGCTCTGTGTTGCTCGTGCAATCTTTTTCTTGGTGTCCTCATTGCTACTCAAGAGAACTCGCTGCAGTTCCTTTTCATGTCGCTCCTTTTCCTTGTCGAGAACCGAAATAAGACTTCTCACTTTCTCTAGAGCGGAAGTGTAGGTATCCTTGCGGTTCTCGAGTACGAATCTTCCGAACTGTTTCCATCTACAAGTTATTTTTTCAATATTGTGAAATACATAATTTCTGTGCACCTAGCCACACGTATTATATAGGAATCACGTAAAATATGGGGTTGTGTTTTACTGTATTTACTGTATTGACAGGCCCTTTAACATGCTTTTTTGATAGTTCTTAGAGTTCCTCACTCGTGTCATACTCGTCATAAAAATGGCCAAATAACAATGGTTCAAGTACTTGTTTTTAAAAGCTCGAGGCCTCACGAGCCGCGAGAAGATACGCAGAAACAAAAAATATTAACAGCTCACTTTGTCTGGGCTTTATACACGTTTTCATCAGGCCTCAATACCCGCGTAACAGTCTTCAGAGGAACACCAGTTTTCACCGACACTGAAATTATAGGATTAAACGATTTCAAAACTATTCTGAAATGGCATTGCGCTTTTTTTGGCCTGAGTTCATATTTCACGAAGTTGCATATCATACTCCTCAATGAAGGAGAGATGTCTCCCTGTGTCTAGATAGATGTTCGCTAATGCGAAAGTCACGTAGGCAGGTCACGAAATTGTAAACAAGGTCAAACGTGTCGCGCGCGCTTTCTACATGCGAAATTGGTGGAGAGCGGACCGATCAGCAGTGAACTCTGCCAGCCAATCAAACCCTTCCGTAGGCGTGCGCGAAATCGTGTATACATTCACTCACTCTCATTGCTTCTTTTTCTCGTGAGCGAGAGTGGCTCTCGTATAGCTCCGAGTACTCCACCCGATGATGAGAGTGATGAGCTACCGCCTAAAATGTTCAACGTTAATAAAAAAATGAGGCAGTTCGCCTAAGGTGCAACAAGCCTCCAAAGGGATCGATTTCAATTGTGATAGTCAGTTTCCGTTTTCTAGAAATAGTCAATTTTTAACTCGAATGGTTCCCTCGAAAAACTCTAAAACTCGAACTCGAACGACTATTTGAACATGAATAAGGAGGGATGTGTCAAATCAGTTACTTCGCACTGTATCATAAACCTTCTTTGATTCAATAAGTTTTTAGCCGGTTTTTCAAAATTTCTTTTAGCTGAATTTTTTTATTTTTCCAGACTAGTTTTATTTTTAAAACAGACCTCTCATCGAGTTCTCCTCCTCTCCAATCTCCTCTACTAGTACGAAATCTGTTTCATCGGCATCCGGGCGTCGAGCTTTTAGAAAGACCTGCAGTAATCATATTCTTTAAATGTTAATGGTAATTGAAATATGTTTCGAGATTTCATTGTGAAAGATCCGCGAAGCTCAGTCAAAATTCCTCAGTAAAAGTGTCCTCTGTTGGCCGTAAAATTTACTAAAAATACGGTTTCTCTATAACTTGACGCACTACGCTTGCACTTATCACAATTAATATATTATGTCGCACCTGACGAATGATATCAGTGGCGGTGCTCGACACACTGGCCCGTAGTATGGCGTAAGGTTGATCGTCGCTTACCTGAAGGAACTGGACTAGAGCACTCTATTCTTCGGAAACACCCTATTCATCACAATTAACATGAATGAGCCTGAAGTACGATGCATTTTTCTATAAAATTAGAAAAAATGCAAAAGAAATTGTTTAGAAATACCATTTTTTTCTCATTCCAAACAGAATTAGGTTAAGTTCATGTACCAAGCCAATTCAGTAGCCGCAGTGACAAAAATATCCATTCTCTAAAACGTTGTTTGAGCAAGCACATACGTTATGGACGCAAACGAGAAATGTCTCAGCCATTGAATGCGTTCGTGGGTGCATCCCTGAAACATCGACCGACGAATAAACAAAGCTAAATGGGCGTGCACATACACAAATCTGTATCGTACAACTTCAGACCATACATATTGCATATCAGATATATTCAGACATTCCACACACGATTAGTACCTGGTGTGTCGAGAAGATCAGTTTGAGCGGAACAAGCCTCGGTATCCAGTGATCGCGTATGAATTTGTGTGCTAGACTGACTCTTCTGGTGCTGGTCGAGACGGCTACATTAAAAAAAAAACATGTATGACTGATGGGAAAAATGGGAAAAGAATCTATCGAACAAGGATCCGCTCTGGCTGTGCCGAATCACCAATTCTGTTTGTTATGAACTGTTTAAGAGACCGGATAGGTAAGATTCGAGGGTTTGACCGTTAGGGCCGGACATCGACATCTCAGATCCGGACCAAAACTGTTGTGGGGGTACCCCTATGGACCCTGATCACTGTTTGGGCCATAATAAGATCATATCTCAAAATCCCGAAAAGGGGCGGGGCTTCAAACTTTAAAAAAGAAAAATTCACATTAAAAAAGTGGAGCTACCTAGGCCAGATGTTAGTGTGGTTATATTATATACTGGCCTAGGCCTTCAAAAACCACTTTTAGTTGATCCGAAATTTCGATCGCAAACTGGTTTTTCATGTTCAAAAAATCAGTTTTTAATTTATATAAAATCAAAAACGAAAAAGTACATCCCAGAAATTTGGCACTTTGTAAAGCGCCCAATTCCGCATGAATCGAGAAAAAAATATCGATTTTTCATCATACCCATCCGCGTCATATTTTGGTCCAAAAGTGAGGCCAAAAAATTTTTTTTCTCAAACCTAGTCAATATGGTGCTCATTTTAAAGAGCTCGTCGAGTACGTCATTTCTCACTATTTGGTTTGGGGTGAAAAATTTTAAACCGTGAGTTTTGACCGCTCAGAAGCGCGAAATCACAAGAAGTGAAAATCAAAATCAAAAAGTACACTCAATTGAATAGCCTATTTGATAGAGCGTAAAATGCCACATATAAATCGATTTTTAAAGTCAGAATCGTTCATACCCATCCGCGTCATTTCTGACCTAGAGAGTGGTCGGGAAAAATAAAGTTATTCAAAAGATCGATATTTTTAACACATCTTGTAGAGCTCGTTGAGCTGATCATTTTTGTGGAACATCATTTTTCATGAATATGTCTCTGTGATGAGTTATGAACGTTAGAAAAGAGACTTCCGCCTGAGGTCACCCTCTTCCCTTCCCCCTGACCCCGACTTCGCTTGTTGGGAAGGGAGTCGAAGGGAAGGGAAGAGGGTGGATTCAAGGAGCGTCCCCTCTTTAAACGCTCATAACTCATCACAGAGACAAATTCATGAAAAATGATGTTCCACAAAAATGATCAGCTCAACGAGCTCTACAAGATGTGCTAAAAATATCGATCTTTTGAATAACTTTATTTTTCCCGACCACTCTCTAGGTCAGAAATGACGCGGATGGGTATGAACGATTCTGACTTTAAAAATCGATTTATATGTGGCATTTTACGCTCTATCAAATAGGCTATTCAATTCAATGTACTTTTTGATTTTGATTTTCACTTCTTGTGATTTCGCGCTTCTGAGCGGTCAAAACTCACGGTTTAAAATTTTTCACCCCAAACCAAATAGTGAGAAATGACGTACTCGACGAGCTCTTTAAAATGAGCACCATATTGACTAGGTTTGAGAAAAAAAATTTTTTGGCCTCACTTTTGGACCAAAATATGACGCGGATGGGTATGATGAAAAATCGATATTTTTTTCTCGATTCATGCGGAATTGGGCGCTTTACAAAGTGCCAAATTTCTGGGATGTACTTTTTCGTTTTTGATTTTATATAAATTAAAAACTGATTTTTTGAACATGAAAAACCAGTTTGCGATCGAAATTTCGGATCAACTAAAAGTGGTTTTTGAAGGCCTAGGCCAGTATATAATATAACCACACTAACATCTGGCCTAGGTGGCTCCACTTTTTTAATGTGAATTTTTCTTTTTTAAAGTTTGAAGCCCCGCCCCTTTTCGGGATTTTGAGATATGACCTTATTATGGCCCAAACAGTGATCAGGGTCCATAGGGGTACCCCCACAACAGTTTTGGTCCGGATCTGAGATGTCGATGTCCGGCCTATCCTGGGATATTACCTAGCCGGTCTCTTAACCTACGATTCTATGAAAAAAATGTGTACTGAGGTATTTCAGTGCGCTAAAGATAGTGCGTGTGTTAATTTTGCTCCTTGAAGCCCTGTTGTCACCATACCCAGGGCAAACTTTGTACGCTTACCGCTCAATCGGAAGAGGCTGAGGAGGAGGCTGAATTGAACTGCTTCCTCCTGATTTTATAATTGACGAAATCCAAGCTCGGGATGAGGGATCCTTAAATGATACGTTATTCTCACTTACAAAAGGATCGCATGAATGTGTATATTAATACCTCGTATTTTTTTATGTAATTTTAGATATTGAATCTACACTCATCAACATCACCACATCCCTTTTTAATACTATTTGTTTTGGTTTGTAGATTAAAACTCACACTCCCCTTCTTCCTGACGACAAATCTTCTCGCTTTGCCGTTCCAGCATGCGACAGCGTCCATAATTGGTTCTTGTGGAGGCAGAATGCGCTGCTCAGGAAGCTCATCTGAATCATCTGGTTCATGAATTATTCAAAGAGTTATTCAAAGAACGCCCATACCAGGATTAATTACTCCTTCCGTCACAACAAGTTCCTCAATGAGAAAATAGTCTTCGGCGTTTTCATTTGTCTTGCCAGCATTCACCAGAGCCTGATATTTAAATTGCATCTCGTTCGAAATTTTAGTTCCGTCACTAATGAATAATAATAGAGAAAGTTAGGAAAAACGTTATGACCCAATTACTGTTGACTTTCATACCGTTTTGATAATTACGTGAACTGAGCTGCTGCTTTCGGCGTTTACCACGGTGACGCTATCGTCGTTGGTGAGTCCGTTGATTCTCAGAACGAAGATTTGTCGTTTGAGAGGCGGAGAAGTGCGGATCGTCTGTAGTTCGAAAAAAGATTCACAGGCGAAACTTAGCTAAATTTCAAAAATGCCTTTTAAAAAATGCCCTTTGTAGTATATTTAATGTAAAGCTATGTATTAGTTCGTGTGAATCAACGCATTTTATATATGTTTTTTTTAGATATGCGTTTCTAACTTCGACCTAACTGGTTCAATTCAGCAACACTATTCCGAACCGTATCATTTAGGTAGCTGAGGGGGTGCTCCACATTGCTGTGCATTGTCGAGTCTTCATCATGAAGATATATGTGCTCCTCCTTAATGCATAAGTGAAACACTAACCAGATATCAAGTTTAACCTGCTCAAATTTAGTTCTGATAAAAAGAGTTGCAGAGTCCATTGGTTGATTGGAGGGAGTTCTCAGAGGAAGATGACGATATCCGGGTCGTAGACATTTCACCGGCACCACTCTCTGGTAAATCACGCGTCCGTTCTGAGCACTATCACAAATCGCGAGTCTGAAAAATATATTTAGAGTGGATGCGATTAAAAAAAAGTGTTATAATTTCCTAATCGGGCAGGAGATGTGCTAATACCTCAAGAATGCCATTTCGACGAACGCTATGCGTATCTGCACATGATGATTCCATAGTGGATTAACAGCATTGCGTTGTGAAGGCTGAAAAATATGTGTTTCAGGGGAATGTATTTTGATAAGGGGTGACAGAATACGTCTTTGATAAAACCATAAATGACGAGGTCACACTACCTTAGTTTTATCTTTAAAGGAATCGGCTGGAACTCCGATAACTTCGATTTCGACGTATACGTTGGCCTGATTGTTCGTAGCACAAACATGTTGACCGCTCATCACCTTAACATGTACAGATATGTTAAATTTAGGACACAATAGTTCACTCTCAACTAAATCTATCGGTTTATAGCGATAAAAAATCTTGATAATCAGACACACCCAGAGATTCATTAGAAGAGCTGAATGGGTAGTCAACTCTTTGTTGAGAGGATTGAACTTCTTATACAATACGTGAGCATCATCCCAGAGCAACCTGTAATAAAAACTTAATAACCTATTTATAATTTGAAGAACACTCCAACGAAAAGGTTCGCTCTTATCCTGAAACACATATTTTTCTTTCCGTTTTCTCGTACCTTGGCTTGAGCGTGTATCCACAATTTCCACTTTGCTCAAACATGGCCGCATTAACTGCCATCATTACGTCTTGCGTCTAAAACAATATTATAAAATTCAGCTTAAAATACAGCGTAAGAGCAAGAGGAACTACATCTTAATTTGGTTAGTCACCTGGAAATTAAGAGCCACCATCTGCATGCCATAAGCCCAGTAATGAATGGGATTGAAGTTTGAAGAATCAATGCGCATAGCTCCAGGATAAGTACGAACGACCTGCAAGTTTTAAGACGTTATGATCTCCAACCACTTATTGCGGAAGTAAGATGTGAAGTGTGACTTACATGCTCCTTGCAGTATGCAATACTTTTGAAGGGATGTTTCCTGCACAATTTTCTTGCGGCAGCTTCGTTGAGGGAGGTGACTTGATAGCAAGTGGCAGAGGAGTTTGCTCGAGAGAATCCCGACACTGAACAGTCTTTTTGTTGGATGGCTATTTTCTTTCGGGATTGGAACGATGAATATTGTAGCTGAATCCGGCGTTTTTACATGATAAGCATGAATTGAAAATATTTCATCTTCTTCATTCCCTATCTCTCTTGTTCCCCCGCTTGCGAAGGGCGTCGTACTGACGAGGTCCACCCTTCGTGAGGCGGTTGGGTGTCTACGACCCAATGGACCGAAACATCCAACCGCATTTCTTTAGGAAGTCTTTTATTATCTAGTCTCTTCCTAGCAGTTTCTCTAATCTTTTCGTCTTTACCATCAAGCTCAGATCCTAAATGGCTGCCGCTCTTTCCTCTTCTCGGACTGGATGACGCACTGAGAAGATTGGATGAAGTGCGAGTCCTGTAACGACCATATTTATGTTTGTAAACTAATTTTGAGAACAAAATGAGGAAACAACACGACAGTAAGATCATCCGAAATAAAGAATTCGTGCGCTTGCTCAACAAACTCAATAGCGATTCATTGATTATCTGGAAAAGAGAGAGAAGAAGAGATAGGGAGAGGAAGAGCAGGTAGATCACACTCGGCCTTTTTCTCGCTCCTCCCTCCATTCAGTTAGTCAAAGCTCAACTACGTGTGGAATGGGAAATAGTCTCAAGATAATCACCTCGAAGATAGAGACGAAGATGCGACGTAGTCGCCCTCGTGCTTCATGTGACCATCATAAACGGAAGCGAAGCCCTCAAGAAATGCTCCTCATATGGGAATAATAGACTCTAGGGTCTGATCTGTTTTGGGTGTCAAACACAAAACGGACCAGAGCCGAGTTAAATTATCAATGCTCTCAAATTATCAACATCATGATGATCGGAGTTCATACTTTGAATTTGTTCGCCTGTAGATAGATGACGATGTCACTGAGCTCGGGTGCCAGTCCGAAGTTGCTCTGAGATGGATAAAATATTAATTAAGTGTATATTAATTGACCACTCATGTAATTAAAACGGCTGGTATCTTTGATTGGGTTCTGACACCACACTCATAAAAAATCATCAATGCGTCGCCACTATTTTTTAATTTTCGTCGCGTCGCGTAGCCATTTACGGAATTGTCACTATTCAATAGCTGCGCTCTTCCATAAGATCGAACTAACAATCATTCGAAAAATATGTCAAGATATTAACA
Source organism: Pristionchus exspectatus (assembly GCA_911812115.1). Classification (NCBI taxonomy): domain Eukaryota; kingdom Metazoa; phylum Nematoda; class Chromadorea; order Rhabditida; family Neodiplogasteridae; genus Pristionchus; species Pristionchus exspectatus. The sequence continues at coordinate 30,189,614 of OU461583.1, read as the reverse complement.
TTGACATTGTGGACTCATTTGTATTCAATTGTTATCATAAAAAATATAGGACAAATCAGGGAAAACTGATTTTTACGAACCTGCACCTTCCTCTTCGCAGTCGTATGCTCGTCGTCGGTGGTCTTCATGTTTTCGAAGGAAGGTGGCAATTGAAGGATCTGAACGACGAATAGATGAGGAGAATTCGAATTGACAAGTAAGAACAGGCACACAAAAAGCAAGGAGAAGTGGAATGCTCATCGTTTGGCATGTCGAGCATTTTTACCCATTCCCAGGAAACGTTACTTCCGGAATGAGTCCGCAAGCCTATACTAGAGGGAAATGATGTACCGAACGATGTGCACTCGACTTTTTTTAGTAAACGGTGTTAGAACTTTAACAAAGCATACCAAAGCACTTTGGATGCCCATAGCAACCTTCGGGAGTTTATCTTTCTCCTGCTTTTGACGCATATCAGGCGAATCACTCTTCGTTGTTGATGACGTTTTCTTCTTATCACCATAGGTGTTCTTGGCTCCTCCACTTCGTTTATGAGCCACCTTAGGGGAATCAGCCTCCGTTCGATCTGGATGTAGAATAGTATTTTGAATGAAATTACAATTACAATCCAATAGGGTAAAGGGAAAGGTGTTTCCACGTCAAGCGATTTTACAGTCATGAGACAACGCTAGGTGGGACCCACTGGTAAGTCCAGCTGTTAGCCAATAACGTAGTTAAGGAGGTACTAACCATGTTCCACATCTGCTTCATCTTCTTCTATTTCCTCATCGTCAAGAAATTCGTCGAGGTCGTCCTCTTCAACGTCGTCGGCAGTCGAAGAGCATCTGTTCATGGTAATTCCAATCAAAATCTATTCATAATATTCGTTTTATTGAAATTACTAGATCACTAAAATTCAGTCGATGAATACATAGACGATTGTATTTTGAACTCTAATCAACATGCACTGTTCAAATTTAAAGCATACCTGCTCTCGTAGCTGTTTCTGCTCTGCTTCCGTCTCAAAGCATTTGCCTCCTCTCGTCGTATTGTGGCTGACGATGCAACAGACGAGAGACCGTGCGAGGGTTCAACCACCATCTAAATAACAGCATATGTTATGATAGCTACTATGTCTCACGCCATCCTCTCTACCTTCTTGTTCTTGATTAGTATCTTCCTTTTGAGTTGGAAAGGACTAGGTAGGTGAGGGCAGTCAGAGTAGTCCGCTTCAAACAAGAACGATGTCACCAGAAGATCGCCGAGCACCGTCTTGAAAGAAAATTTCGATTATTTGAAAATTAGGAACTTTTTCTCGTTTTTTTCTTCTCTAGTACCCACTTTGAACATTTGCGCCATTCTTGCTTGTTGCTGAAGTGAACAATGGTTCTCAATAGAGAGAATAACAGGAAGATCAGAGACGACGAAAGCGGACTTCTTGATGATCTCGACCACCTTAAATTTATCAAATAGGTTGGAAAAAAAAGTAATCACTATAAATGAACTCGTTTATAATCTAAACTTGATCAGGCTTCAATCGTTTGCTTTTAGACAAAGCAGAGGTGCAAGCGACTCACCTGTCGAAATCCAATCTTCGAGGTGAAAGTGTGTCCGTGATAAATCAATGGAAGACCATCATCTCCATCCCAGCAATCCAATTCAACGCAACGACAACCGGTTAGCAACACCTGATTTTAATAAATTAGAATTTATTTATTTCGTCCATTTATATTCTTTGAATTCACCTGCCGATACATTTCTGCCGAGCTTTCACCCTTGAGTTGATGTCCAGTGAGATATGTGTTATGGGACGAGTTGATATAGTAGTAAGAAAGTGGGTGATGAAGAGTCGACTCATCCATTTTGATTGTTTCAGGAACAAAGGCGAAGTTGCACGGATCACAAATCCATCGCGAGAAGCCTTCGAATGTCATCTGTCCCTTCTGACGGAAGATTGCATCCGGTTCGTGATCCTGAGAAATGAACAGTTAGTGTTATGCACTAATTTATTATTTAATGCATTTCTTTCTATCTATGTGCACATAATTGTTGCGTACCGCAGAAAGCATGAGCAAAATACCACATAAAATTACAATCCACTCGTCAACGCTTCTATTGTGTATCGCGAAGTCGGGGTTAGACCAAAAAGGCTCGACCTATTGACCACCTTCGCACCTATTGCAATGCTAGTAGAAGACTCATGTACTGACCATGATGATTTGCAGTGCCTGTTGTTCATCAATGATTTCCATTTGCTGCGTGCACACAAAATTCTTGAGCGTTGACGCTGTGAAGACTGCCGACCGGGAAGTATCAATTCCGCCGCCACTGCACAATGAAATTTAGAAATAGTACTAAATGGACAGTTATAGAAGCTCACCCAATGAGGCGACTAACACATGCTACTGCGAGTGCATTGTAGATCTTCACTTGCTTCTCTCCGATATATGTAGCCGCTACTTGTGTGTTGCGAGTGAGGAAATCTGAAAAATACGGGTGATGTTTGTTCGTGATTTCGCTTTTTTTTCTTATTTTTGCTATTTTTTTATCATTCTTTGAGCATTCGGCCTCGATTTTGCTATAATTCTACAATTTGACGCACTTTTTTCTGCGTTCTCACAGAGAATGAATGTTATCAAGCTGTCAGCTCTAAAGTCCTACTTCCAGCTTACATTATGAGTTAAAAACAATTCGTTTAAATCAATCAACCATTAGAGAGGAATTCGGGGCCGATTGGAGAGGAGGTCGAGTCGATTCTTGACTGCATTCGAGGCGAGTGCTTTTCTCTTTCCCGCTTCGTACTCATTGAACTCTGGTTCAGATTCAACGAGTCGTTGAAGAGGTCTCTGAAATCGACATTAAACATATGGTAGTAACTTAGATCTAGGAGTTCAGGTCAACTATTGGAGATGATCAAAAGTCCGACGTATATCCGAAACGGCGAAAAAAGTTAAATAAATAATGCTCAAAAATTGCCAAAAGACACGGATTTTCTAACCGAAGATCCTTCCTCATTCTCGTGTAGAAGAGACGATAGAGCTCAGCAAATTCCAACAGAGTAAGAGGTTTCTCCTGGAAGAAAAATATATTGAGTTCTTGTAAAAATGATAGCAGACAATTTTCACGAAAAAATGTCTTCCAGATATGTGCTATTGATTAAATATATCAGCTATTTCATAAAACACAAAAAAAAAAACAAAAAATTGTCAAATGCTAATCTGGTTTGTGAGGAAAAACAAAATAAATTGCGCCTCAAGCTCCTGCTTATCGATTCATCAACGATCGTTAACTAATTGTTGATCGTAAAATCAAGAGTCGTCAAATCGCAGCTCATGATTTCACACTTCATTATCAGTGATGGCTAATCATACTCGCATGTGTGAGTGGTGACAATAATGAACGATTCGGAATTGACGAAAGAATTACATTCCAGATTTCTTAATAGCCTACGGATCGCGAACGCTAGAAAGTTTCCACATCGACATATTAAACGGCTGTGCTTTGGCAACCTGTACCTGGAACTCTTTTCCACTTGGCCCATTCAGTCCCGAGACCTGTCCGCTACTACTCATGGATCCGGAATTCGGCGTCTCTCCTCCTCTCGAGCGCCATGATTTAGTAGATCGTCCGCCCACAGATCGACCTGATTTGTAAAAGTAAAATTGTAAACATTAGAAAATAAAGTAAAATCCGTAAAATGGGTAAGATCAGTGAAAAATATAGTACCTCCATAACTGCTGCTTGTAGGTGTTCTCGGGCGTGCTGCAAATTCAAATTTTCTTTGATTTATTCGATAGAGTTGCAGCTCATTGAAAATTTTAATCAGGTCATTTTCCATTCATATCGATGCGTATTTTCAAAAAAAAGTAAAGAAACTTTAATCACTTTTCAAGTCTCCTCCGTAGCTCGAACTCGTGGGAGTTCGCGATCGCGGAGTATAAATGGAATCGACATCACCGGTGTCACTCATCGCTGTATCTCCACGTGGTTTGAGCAAATACCTGAGAGTTTCATTCATGAAAATCTTCGTTTACTTTGGAAATTAATGTTTCAAGTTGTGGAATACTTTTGAGCTAACGAACCCGGGAGAGTTCGGTCCAGGAGGGCCGCTCTGTGAGCTCATCTGGCTCTTGATGGAGGGTGGTCGCACAAGAGGAGATTGGGGTTGAGGAGATTGCGATCGGGATTGATCTCGAGAGGCTCCGCGTAGTTTGTTTTTCATTACGTTCTTGAAATTTTTGAGCTTGAACCTACAAAATTCGCATAAGATTATAAGATCGGATATGCATTTCAAACCGATTCCTTGTTCCTCCGAGATCCGTCGAAGAGCCGATTTCCGCATTTCGCATTGTCGAGCTGGTAATCGTTGACGGGCCTGCACATTTATTGAATTCAATCGAATTTTAAATTCACAAAACATGATAAGAATGAGGCATCTATCGTACCAACCACATATGGGCGTGACCAAATTGAAGAAAAAAACGTTATTCTTGCAAATTGGGGAAGTCAGTGATAATAAGGAAAGTGAGTGAGGAAAGTGTTGAAAGTGAAAATCAGAATTCGACTAGCAAAGTGGTATATACATAAATTCACCACCGCCGTCGATCCACTCACTGAGATGCATTCCGAAGCCTCGCCAAGTGTCCATCTTTCCACCGAATGAGGAAAGCGCATCGTACGGGCGGGGACCGATCAACTGCAACACCCTTATAGGTTAAAGTGTATCCACATCAAGCGATTTCACAGTCGTAAGAGAACGCTAGGTGGGACCCACTGGTAAGGCCAGATGTATAACACCTTTTTTTTCTTTTTTTCCAACACAGACGTTTAGGAAAGGTGCAGCTTTCCGAAGGAGACTCAATATCTATATTCACCCGTACCCTGATAAGTCCGTCATGTCCAATGCTCGAACTGTGATCGGCCAAGCTCTCCTTGTACAACTGAAGATAGAGCATTTTCAGCCACAGCATACGCCGATCGGGATAGTTCATTTGCACTTCAAGACAGAGCACGACCTGCAATATCCCTTTCTTTGGTTATTATATTGACTCTGCATTCTAAGCTTCACAATTTCTTCTCAATTTCTTTAAATTTCTCTTTCTATCGCCTATGGCCACTTTGCCAACTCGCCTTCTTCAGTCCCGTTGTCCATAATTGCGCTATTTGAGCAGGCGCGAGGAAGTAGAGGAAGTCATTGTCAGAGATGAGCTGACCATAGCTGACTCGCCAACAACACACAGGAACAGACATCTCCTCGACGGAGTGACGACGATAGATGGCCTAAAAGCAGATTTTTCTTCATTACTAGTGTTGCAATTAGCATCCGCGCTATCACATGCTCTACTGAGAAGATGTAACTTAGTTTCCTAATATCACCTGAAGAATACGAGCGCCAATCCAGTGACCAACGGTTAAAAAAAAATTAATATCAAACCTCAATATCCAGATCGTAGCTATCAACAGGCTCGACGCTCTTCACAGTAGTCAGCTTGATCTCACCCTCTTCAAGACAGATTCCCGTTGAACCCTGGAATTTTTAACAATTTAATTTAGCCTGCTTGATAATGGTAAAATGACATGCCTTGAAAAAAAGATAGGTTCCTAATATTGACAGAAACGTCCACAAAAAAAACAAAAATCGCTATAAAGCCCTATGACCAAGACTCATATTGCGAAAGTTTGCCCTTTACTTCTCAATCGCACTTATTACTCACGAGCATTTTCGACTGCAGATTAGTCGTTCCCTGTCTGCCCGTTTCTCCTGCGAATTGCTGCTGAGCCATGCTCGTTCCTTTTGGAGCGGTACCGTCCTGTTAGGCAGGAAATAATATTTCATTCATATAATAAATAGATCATGAACCATTCTGACTCCCGAATATTTTTATAATGGATTGCCTTTGGATCTCGCATGGACGCGTAGCAGATTTTCTTCCAACTGATCACTGCACAGGAAGGATCGAGGCGAAGCTTGCACAGCACGGAACGACCAGAATCGGGATCGTAGTGAATCACTGCAATGCATTTTTTGGTGAACCATCATTCAGTCAACTTTTTTAAAGCGGTCTTTTCGCCATAACAATGGCATGAAAACAGAAGTAAGATGAATCATTGAGAACACAATTCGTTGTGTAACCTTTTTGAAAAATTATACATTTCTGTCCGAATACTGATCAAAAATAGGATTAGTTGTTTTGAACTGTTTCAGATAAACTCTCAAGCACAACCTGTAGTTCCATGAAGAAGCCTTTGAATGACATCCAGGTCGAACTTGTGTGAGTCGAGTGGAATAAGAGTGACCCCGTGTGCCATATCTTTCACGGTAACCACTGGTTCGAAGCCTTCCACTGAAATTGACGAGAACCTTTATTTGATGAATTCAATTTATGTCGAACGTCGATTTTTGATCTATCTCTATACAAACGGCCTCAAATGCAAGATATAACTGAGCGTATATATGTTTCAACCCATTGTGTCACTCACACTTTAACTCCTTCATTGTATCGTCATCAGTCTCATTTTTCTCGGCAGCCGCGAGTGTGTCCATATGCCTGAAATAGTTTGGTGTAGAATCAAGCATACTACGGAGTTGTTATCAAGAGCCGGAGACCATATCCGGACGGGGTGATGTCCAGACCATAATTTTTATGGAGATCATATTACTACAGAAAGAATCTGAAACACACTTAATCATGTTGCGCGAGTGTCGATGAAAAGCCTCCAGATTGTCGAGAACAATAGCGACGAGGTTGATCTATGATAAGAGAGTTGCTTGGTAATTTTCAAATACCTCCCGGATGCGTGACTTCCCTCAAAATGCGACGGTCGATATTATTGAAATTTTTTCACCGTTGAACTGTATACCAAATATGGAAAAATGCAATCCATGTGCTAACAATTAGGATATTCTCAAAAATATAGCAAACGCCGATATTAGAATACATTGCTTTTCGATGTCTGATTTTTAAACCAGAATTTGATTATAATGATCAGACCTTGTCAGCATTGAGAAGTCCGCCGACGCCGATTCGAGAAGAAAAATGATCTTCGCCATTTGCGTCGTTAAGGTACTGCAACATATAAGACAGTGTGAATACGTGTTTTTGTAACCATTAAGTACTTCAACCTGTTTAGACCTTGAAATATAAGATTCCGAAAAAATCTAATGTTAATCTTAAAATCTTCAAGGTCTTAATATGCTGAAGTACTTACTGATTACGAAAACGCGTATCCTATGCGTTTTATATTAACTAGTGACATATATCTCACTTCGACGGACTACGGCGGAGCAATCATAGAGAATTAAATCCTCACCTCCAGTTTCTCCTTCTGCCCCTCCTGTCCTATTACCACGATATTCGGCATATCATTAACGATTGCGTATAGATCTCGAAGAAAAAGGCCGAAGAACGGCACCTTGAAACAACATTTTTTTACTGTGACGCTTCCCATCGTCAGAAGTATGGTCAGGTAGAGTGAAAGCCCACCAGATGACACTGCGGCATTCTCAGAGCTCTTCCAACTGCATTCATATACTCTGTAGATGGCAGCGCCTGGTGTGCAGGTAGAAGGATATCGCACATCTCAATTAAACAAGCTATTAATCTGCGAAAGTCTGTGAAATCACGTTTTTATTGCGAAAATAGTTCCTACACCATTTTCTTTAAAATGTTCGTTAATGAAGTGTCAGAATCTCCCACAGCGAAATCCGGGGGTTGATCATTTTGTAATCCATTGGTTCTTTGTCAAAACCCTCTATTCCTTTCTTCTCTCCCACGACTGAAGGACGCACTTTATGGGAAGAGACAAGGTGAGACAAGGGTAAGTTAACGCGCGCTCTCTCATTGGCCTATCTTCAAAGTTTGAACTACCAATATACCAGGTCAAAAATGTGCTCATCTTTCGCAATTTCGGGCTTAATCATCGATTATCCAAAGCCCTTAGAAACGAATAACAGAAACGCGACTGGACTACAAAACTATAATGTTGACCACATTAAAGAAACTTGGCTCGTTCAAAAACGAACAAGTCTCTAAAAATATCTTTAAAGAATTATTCTGACAACGTTTTTTTTTTTAATTTCATTCTTACCTGTTCGAAATGCGCTTTCTCTTCTTGCCTTAGACTCAGCCAAAATGGTCTGAGCTTTTCCGACTTGAGTCCCATTAGAATTTCAACTGCACCATTGAAGTTTCCTAAATTAATAGTTGGCTGATATTCAAGAATCGTTTCCCTACCAATATTCCAACAAGTTTCGACAATTCGCATGATGGCTGATAGCGCAATCTTCCTGTCATCGTGAGTGGGTTGTGAGACAATGACGTGTGTGATCCATGATGACACCTCAATTTATATTTTACACGAAGGGATAAAGGGAGTGCAGTATAGGGTCAATAGTGTACAGGGCGCGTCTCTCGATAAGAAAATATGGGGATAATATATCTCAAATCATTAAAGGAGGCGTATCATGAACTGTTGAAATTCAAACATAACGACTCTTACAACGACATGCCGAGTTTTGCAAGATTCTGGAAAATTGCCAAGAAACTTTTGGAAAATTTCCAAGGAGTAGATCAGATTTTGTCGATGGGAAGAGCCTACGGAAACAAACAAAAGTCCCACCGTAGCCAATCAATAGTGTGCGAGACAACAATTACCTTTCCATCTATCTTCTTGATCTACCTTCCCTTCCTCCCCATTAGCGCTCCATAAAATATTTGAATTCTTCGCGGGCTTTTCCCTGGTTTTTCCTGATACTTTGACCGCGGATATCTCGGTCCAGAGTGGATGCACTACTTTCAAATTTCGGCTTTCTAACATCGTTATGGATTCCAATCGGATAATGATCTCAACAACATGAACTAATTTTTCATGATACGCCTCCTTTAACATGCTTGTTTGAAAAGTGATTCAGATATCAATTGGAAAGTGGTCAGCACAGTCGGAATAACTCAATTCGGTGAACTTTGTGTGTTTGAAGTGCTCGAAGATGTTGGAAACCATTGACTTTTTTCACTTCTTTACCAACCTCAGACAATCTCTTGACGAGACTGCGAACAGGCGAAGGGTTGTCGATAACCGGGACTGATGTTAAGTCGCAGCTCACATATCGAACGTAGTCCATAGGCTGGATCGAATAGAATAGCTGGTACTCTGTTAGCGACAGCTGCAATCGATTACACTTCTTTCCGTTTTGTAAACGCTATTCTTGCCTGGAAGGCAACTTCCTCTGGAAAGTGCAAGATATACTGCAATCGCTCGAGTTCCAGTCTGAAGATGGTGATCGGCTCATCAGTAACCTGTAAAAATTCATTTTTGGCAATTACCCAATTCGGAACATTTTTTACGCCTTAATAGTTGCGTTTTTTGTCATGTGTTGAGAGCGGTCCCATTCCAATCTCGATGGAGAGAATTCCCCTCGCCTCTGCTAACGAATAGTCGATCCGGGCTGGTCGCCGTGTTATGGTTATGACCGTTGTTTAGTCCTTTAGAATACATGTTTGTGTCTCTCGCTCAAAAATGGACACACGCAGAAGAGACACACCCTTTTTTTATCAATCTACAATTCGCTGCGTTTGCAACGCTCTCAGACGTCCGATCAAACGCCTGTAATCGTGATTCCTTGACCCGGAAACAATCGAAATGAGCAAGAAGAAGAACGGCCTTCTGACACCCCAGCTGGATCAGCGCCGAGATCGCAAGTATTCAATTCTTTCAGTATTGTTTCAAAAAAAAATCCCAACAAGACCCCCTCAGACGCTCTGAGATTTTCCCCCGTTTTTCTACAACCTCTCGTCGCCATTGTTTACATCCTAATCCTTTCGTTTCCTGCACCGAAAACCACGCTAATAGCGAGTCATGCATGACTTATTTCCTCTGTGTAAACAACGGGAAACGTAACATACTTGCAACCCGGTAGCTGTGGATAACGACGAGATTGTTGATGCAGATCGAGAAGAATCTGCAAGTATCCAATACATACATTTTCGTAACAACTGTGCCGGTAATCAGCCCGCTATATATTTAATGGAATCTATGATCAGACCTATCTATGATCTATATCCACTATAAAATTTGGTTTTAAGCCATTATTCCGTATCATATCACTACATTTTTTCGGTCCCTGTTTGGCAATGAAAATGCATGATCCACTGTCACCACACAAAAGTATGCGTGATTTGATTGTCAATTCTCCCTATTTCTTCCTTCTCCCCCAATTTCGCCACCAGTTTTGCGGTAACGAGATAGCCGAGGAAGATATCACGACGGAAGAGAGGCATCAAGGAAAGCGATAGTTTGAGAGATCTGACAACGGATCTGTGTGGGATTAGAGGCTGTTTTGGCATCAAGTCTCCGCAAACCCACTGCTGAAATGATGTAATCAAGCTTCTTTCGCCTCCGGAAACTTCCGGTGTCTAATCTGTCCTTCTCTTCCATTGCGATACGCATACTCTTTATACACAGATTTCGTCAACTTTTCTGGCGCAAAATCTCTGTGTACACTTGCTTTCTTGGAAATCAAAAATGATTGATTATTTAATTAAAAACCGCTTGCCCTAGTATGGAGAGGGAGAGAAGCTCCTTTTTCAAGAACTGAAAATGGAGATTTGCTTTCAAATTTGAATTTCAGTACGATTCTATTCATTTCTGCAGGGGTGCACACTAAACTCGAATAAATTACAAGTTCGATTCGGAGGCGAGATGTGCCAATGAATTTACTATTTAAAGGAGAGGGACGCGGCAAGAAATACAGCTGGCGATGTTTCGAGTGACCTCTGCGCAGTTGGTGAGAAAATAGAGTTGTAGACGCTCCTTTTTGGAATCAAGCGCATCAATTCCCTAGAGACACGTTGCGTCTTTCCATATCTCGACACACTCAAACGCCATTATCAGAAAAAAGCGGAAGAGGGGCCATCAGAGAAGAAGAGAATCGGACGAAAGTTAAACTCGCTTTAGGTTCTAAGATTTAGGCTCTTTAGTGCTAATTTTATTCTAAATCAGTGCTTGCGAGACGACTATAAACGTCTATTTTTAAACATATTCAATCTAACATAGGTATTAGAAGTTGCAAGATCATTAGCAACAAACACAAATACAAGCAAGGCATTCCGAATGAGACGCACTGAACAATGTAGAAGAGGTGAAAAGGCGGCTCTTTCTTCTGGACTTCATACAAAGGAGACAAGGATGTTCTATTTAAAAAAAACTAGATTTTTTAAAACAAATTTTAATTGTAATATCTGAATGTTATGGAATTCTACGCTGACTCTTTTCTCTGGTCATTACCATCATCCAAATAAATTCTCCCAAAGACTAGAATATTGTATAAACTCACTTTTTATTGCTGCAGTGAACGCGAAAACCGATGCGGGATCAATGGGAATTTCGTTTTCGATGGATGTTGTGTCGTGAGATTGGCCAATAACTCGCAGTAAACGCGCCACCACCTTGGACATCGCAAATAGCCGTACCGAAGACGATTACCGCGACATTTGGGGGAAGAACTTGCAATGTGAAGTCGGGGAAAGAAAGAAGAGGCGGAGCTGAGGGAGCAGGAAGACCCAGGACTGCTTGCTGGGGCCAGAGAAAGAAAGAGGAGAAAGAGTGGAAGAATGGAAGAAAAAAATGATAACTGCGCGCGCAATTGTTTCCAGACGCTCTGGCAAATCTCTACTTTCTGTGAGGGTATACACATGGTGTCGCCGTCAATTTATACCGCCGATCAAAAGAAACTTGCGCATGTTCCGCGCGTTGTAAAATACGCTGAAGACGGAACTGCCTCTGCTTTTTTTACATATGGTTCCCCTGTCGGTTCCCGATTCCCGAAACAATCAGTATTTTACAGGCATTTGGCGGGTCTACAACACATTTTTTGTGATATCTTATCAATAATACCCACTTGAGGCTGTTTCACCCAGACTGCGACGCTGCATCGGAGCATTCAGAGTCTTCTGAACAAATATTTGTAGATAAAAGTAAAAAAAAGGTGTATCCGCTTTAAAAAGGTGTAAGCGAGTCGTAAGACAAGGCTAGGTGGGACCCACTGGTAAGGCTAGCTGTTAGGCGGCCCTGCTGTATAATGCTTCCTAGGGTAGCCTTACCTTTTGCAGAACTTGCAATGTGAAACTTTGAATCTGACCTGAACAACGGCAGATGCGGAATTTTGCATTATTTCCCACAACGTCATCGAGATGCTCTTCAACGCATTGTACGATGGGGCTTAATTGAGATGAATTTGTTGATATTTGACTAGCAAAACATTGGAAAGTTGACACATCGACTGAAAGCAGTTAAAGTATAACTATAAATACGATTTACACATTATAAATATTCACTAAACAAATAATATTGAATGCCATTAACACATATTTCTATTTTGTGAGATAGAAAGAAGAAGTCGTCTTACCTATTAGCTGCCACTTGGTTCCTCTGAATTCGAGAAGAAGCTGGTGCTTGCTGACTCCACCTCCCACACGCCACTGTTGTAGAGTCGACGCGTGTTGGCTACAAGAAAACATGGCGTCCATTTAACCAAAGCAGTTGATTACCAGAGAGAAAAAGGAAAAAAATGCGATAATTATAAGTAAGAAGCATTTTCCAAAAGAGTTGGAGCAGATCAACCTTTTCCATCTGCAAAATTTCGAGAAATGGAGAAGAGTGGTTTTTGCCGAATCATCGTTTTCATTGAAACAATATACCGTTTAAAAGTGAGTAAAGTTAACGTAAATTTTGAGATATGACTAAGTGATCCACGGCAATGGAAGGGAGAGTTTTCGCGTGACGAAATAGTGGGTAGTCGCTAAACAATGAATGACACAGCTCGCTTCTATTGAGGGGTGGAGGCAAATCCGCTTATTCAAATTAGCTGGTACCCGATTTATCGATTCACAGCAATAATTATCGCACAGGAAATAAATTTTGTTTGCAAAAACGGAAGATTTGATGAGCAACTGCGTGTTTAATGTGTGGAAAAATTATATACATTTTGTAATTGCAAAGAAAAAATTAATAGTAATGCATAAGGAAAAAAACGAACCGCTTCAGCACAAGTTTGGTTGATCCGTCGAGAAGACACAACGATACGGAAGACAAGCAAAGTAAGCGGAGAGTCTGAATGGGCATCAGTGATGATTCATATGGCAACGAATTGTAGCAACAAAGAGGTTAGCTGTAGTAAGATATTACCCTTAAAGATTCTTGGTGACTTCAAATAAATGAAATGTTTGACCAGTTTGCTCAAAAACAGAGAGAAAACTGCATTTGTAGTTGTAGCGTTCTTGACGAAGCAAGTGAATGGAAACGCTAACATATCTTCCCCTCTTCTTCTTTGCTATCACTGAGAGAAGTTTCCGAATCGTTCACCCTCTCCTCTCTCTCTATCTGTCTCTTTTCTCGTCTCCTCTGTATTCTCTCATTTACTCCGTAATAGAGGAAATGATTGGAAGGCAAATACACCATTTCTGAATGGCGTAAAGAGCAATGTCTCTTCAAGATCAATCACAATCTCTTTCGCACTTATGTTTGGGTGTTTTTTAGGGTAATCTATGTTGGCTAATTTTCTGTGACAAGCCATTTTTCTTTCGAAACTTGAAAGAAATCTCTTTTTCAGGGTTTTTTTACAAATTATGTTGCTTGCCTTTCTCAATGTTCTCCCATGCAGCAACTCCTTAACTTGAAACACTTTGCAGCCATAAGCTGCAAGCTTCTTCACAGTCTGAAAAAGGAAAACGTTTGGTTTAACGACTTGGTATAAGGTCTAGCAAAGAAAACGTATTAAGCATAGTCTCTCTCAAAAGAATTATCACCAATTAAATGCGATTCTGATTTGAATTAATTAAAGCGCACCTGAATGTACAACCTCTTCATACCAACTTCACTTTCGTATACTTGTGAATGGAATAACTTCCGTTTTCGCTCCTGGAATATGAGAAAAACATGTTTTTATAAATCTTTTTCAAAAATGCGTACCTTGACAAGCTTGATTGTCCTTCGGTCTCCCCTCAGATCTACAGGGAGACAGTTCGCCTGCATTTCAGCTGACATTAGAGCTTCCGTATTAGCAATGCATCGAAGAAGGGCCGCCGAGCGGTTTCTGTAATCCAATTATTATTCATAACTCATATGAAATTTCAGAAATATATCTGAAACATCGTCGGATTTATGATCGATTTTATACATGATGGGTTTTGTTTTATGCACTTATAATACTCCTCAATGAGAGTATAACAGTTGCCCATACAACCGCTCCCAATTACAGGCCCGGTTACCTTCCTGAGTGGAATAGTGAGGATGGAAAAAGATGAAGTAGCATACAATATAAAAAAATATTAAGAAAATAAACTGACGACGTCCGCTCTTCTCGAACTGGGGCAACGGATGATTTGCGACTAAGCGCATCGACCGTGCGCACTGGCCGTTCCTCCCTGAAAAGAGGCAAAAAGGTAAAGTTGCTTCCACAATCAAGGCGATTTTACAGTTGTCTTGAGACAACCACGCCTGGTGGTGTACACAGGTAAGGCCAGGTACAGCGAGGCCAGCGTGATCCTTTGTTGGCCAGATATCTAGGGCACGTTTTCGTAACCAATTTTCGGACCCCTGGGGATAGCAAGGCTTGGTCTGCCTCGGCGAGGGATTGAACTCGGTACCCTTCGAATGACCGCTGGCGCCTTACACCACTTGGCCATCCCACGATCCCACCACAAAAAGGCAAATGTTTTAACATTTTCGTCTATTTCACTCATTTCGGTCCTTTTCTCATAGCGACGTGTTTCAATTATAGGGTACGTTTTGGGTACTACAGGCTGAGGACCTCCTAACATAATAGAATGGGGTTGTTGATCTGAATCCTGTGTGGTCGAGTCTTGACGAACATGTTTCTTAAATTCTTCTTTGTTGGGTCCCTTCTATCTTCACGACTCACTCAAATTGAAAAGGGAAAATACATGTTGTATGTTACATTCGACTTTATTCTGTCCCTTCTAAATCACGGCTCACTCAGATAGAAAAGAGAAAATTCATGTTGTTAGTTACCCTGCTCTCGCCGGCGTACAGTACAATGTCTGATCGACTTCCCAGGGTGTCACCATAATCTTCTGTGCGAGGTCTCGAATTCTACCTGAACGCCGTTAGATGATTAATGTAATTGCACCATGTGATCATAGGTGTCCACGCCGCCGGCGACTTTTTTTTACCATGTATTTTTTTGACCACATGGTCAAAAAGTGGTCGCCGTCAGACCTGGACGCATGTGATATAAATTTATAAGTGTGGACAGAAAATTGAAATTTTGTAAGATGAACATTTTTAACCAACCAAATTGTCCCTTTAGCAGATGCCTTCTGATTGTCTGAGTGCGCTTGTTACTCGGCCACTGTTCCTCAACGCACAGTTGAATACTTGCGAGATAAGCCGCTTCCTCTTTTGGACAAGGCAGTGAACCCGAAATCACTTGATCTTGAAACTGAAATGTATTAAAATAGAAATACCCGCGACATGCGACTACAGTGTTAATTTTCCTCCCATTTTCTCTTCTCCCTGGGAATGCGGGTAGTATTTTTATAAATTGTGTGGAGCATGAATATTATTGTGGTATACGAGAAAAAAGACTGGAGTTGGGGCGAGTACGAACTGTATCTAAAAAGCTGATTCACCCACATCCAAGTATTCATCGTTAATGTGATCTGTTGTCTCAGCACCCGGTTCCAGCACTTCCGGTTCTTGAAATTGCTGAAATTTCGAAAGATTCTATCAATAATTACAATAAAAAACTGACCACATGTAGTTGCACTACTCTGACTATCTCTGCACACCAATTCTTTACTGTCGGATGCTGAGGAGAATTCAGTATTTGCCGAAGAACATCCGCCGTTTCCTGTTATTTTTTTATCTCTAGATATTCTTATATCTTTAATAATGTATTAAAGCAGACACTAAAATCACCTTCATTGTTGAAATTACATTGCTGTTTTTCCGCGTGTATACATTTAGCATGTTGAGCACTAGCTGTCGTATGCACTGGAAGTCGGGGCTCATTTCGGACATTGTGAGCAGGATCGGACTCTGCAATGATATCAATAGTGGATACTCAGTAATTCTTGTAATTTCGGGGACACGGGGTAGGCTTCTTAGGAATGCCGGAGAAGGGACAAGAAAGAGAATGATTAATTTTTTTTATTTTTTTTATTGATTTTTTATCGTCTCTATGCAATACTATGACTGACTACTATGACTGTCTCATAATGCTGCAAGTGCTGAAGTCTAGACCATTTTTTCATGAGAAAATTTCGTCTAAACGGTCGCATCAAAGGCATTTTGACTCTCCCTCTCCCTCTCTCCCCTCATTTAGAGGGAGAGCGGTCGAGCGTCCGCGATTTCACGTGACGATTTCTTCCAGTCTCATCTCTAGTTCAGCGCTAGCAAACAAAAAATCGCTTTATTCCATAATAGATTCTACGCATCATCACTAGAGGCAAGGTGAGACTGTTGAAACGGGTTTATAAAGAAAACCCGAATAACTAAATAAGAAGATATCGATAAACCTCTCTCTCGGGCACCCGTAGACTGTCACCAGACGATCGTGAAATGGCTCTTCTTGGTAATGGTATTCTGGTTCCAATCGTCGATGCTCTTTTCCGCAAGACGAAAGAAAACAGGAAAGGACCCGAGTTGTCCGAGGCAATGCTGGTTCCTGAAACTGCCACTATCGATTGCAAACAATACGAACAGAAACGTATTTAGGTGTAAACTGCTTTAGTTTGCGTACCTGCAGAAAATGTGGACAATCTGAGTCCAACTGACGAGCGGGATGATCGTCGAGACATAACGGATGAGGCGCGTGAGGACCATCCTCCCATCGATGATTCTCAAGAAGAAAATATCGTCTCAAATGTGTGAATAATAATAAAAAAAATGTGTGAAGCAGCAAGTTGAAGATTCTTTCATTTAGTAATTCATATGAATCGAAAAAACTTACCATCGCTACTCTTTCTGCTACCCAGTTGAGTGCCATTACTGGTAACAAGAAGTGGAGCGCAATCGGATACCGTCTCGCCCATTCCCGGAGATACTGTAACCCCTATAAATTAATATATGGCGTAACGCATAAAGCGTAAAAAAATATATAAAGCGCTTGTAAAAATGCTAATCAAAAATCATATTAATTCAACTCGCCTGTGAGCTCGGGAGAATTCACGAAATATCCAAACTCGAACTGAGATAGTGCAGAGGGTCTTCGGATTTCGATAAGAGGCAATCCGGGGATAGCCTTGACAAGTCGATTAAGAATCAGTCAATGAATTTGGTGGCATTAAGAAACAAACCTGCGGACTGCTGGGACGTCTATCCACAAACATTGTACAGTGTCCCGTCGCTGTTTCGTCAATTGAGCCAGGCATAGGAGATCGGAAATAACTTTTCTTTAAAATAAAAACGAATTTTATTATTAAACCTTGGCGGACTCGCTCCATTGATCTCCAATTCGGGAAGAAACGAGTATCCCATTGCACGCGCTTTCGTTTCTCCATTAGAGTCTTGCTGGCCAGCATTCTTATATGATAACCGAAGTGCCTTCAAAGAGAAAAAGCACTCTCTTTTTCAAATATTCTATGTTACACATAAGATACACCGAGAAGTTACGGCCGTACAAGAAAAAATAAGACTGGTAATAAATGTCGAGAAAAAAAACGATTCGTCAAAGAAACGGTTTATATTTATTTACACTTATCCTTCTTAGTTTGCCAATATATGTCTTCAGGCTAGTAGAAATGCTAATGTACCTCTCGCCTCGTGAGTGGGTAATTCTGCAACCGCCTCGTGAACTCCAAAACAGCATCACTCCCACTAGTATTGCTCTCCGGTGATGAATCCCCTGCAAAAAAATAATTTTTTTAGATCCTGTTTTTCCTGATCAAACTCCTTGAATGACGTTTGCAAGGATCCGTCCCCATTCTTCCCCTGAACAATGATTGAATGTAACGCGGAAGATGTTTCTGCACGGATGACGATGAAGAATTTGTTTTCTTTGATCTATTCGATCCTGAGGATGTGTCAGTGCCAAGCCTGAAGCAGAAAATGAACAAAGTCGTTACATTGCTATCCTACCTCTTTCTTCTGTCTTTATTCTTCAAATCCTTCGCACCCGACGAAAGGCGCTTTGGGCGAAGAATTTCCACAGAGCTGCAGGAAAATTATTTTTTTAAATCTATATATATGAGGAGGGAGGAAGGCAGAGCACAAAATTAGGGGTTGACGGGTGATATCTGTACTATATCAGCATACCTCGATCTTCGTAGGTGTACTCGCTTTGATTGTCGAGATCCTTGGTTAACTCTCAGAAAATTTTTGGAATTTCTCGTCTCATCTCGTCGGTCAAATGATTTAGACTTTACACATCCTCTAAAATTGTTTCAATCTGTGAATTTTTTTTGGAAAAACTCGCCTGATATTTCCTCCGAGACTTTGACTCGAGTGCGCTCGGGGATCGTGAATGTGTTTGTGCATTTGGTCGGACGTAACGTTGCGTTTCTTAGAAACCTGCAGACCATTTATCATCACATGCAAATGCTCAACGGTGACGCTACGGTGTTACGGCTCACATTACGGAACGTCATGTTTTCCCTAGCTCATTATTGATTATTTCTACAATTCTCATTTTCTGAGTGCTACTGCCTCTATGAAACTATTACGAACAAACGTTCACGTTAAATTGAAACGTTAAATACAGTAGAACATTATTTGACTACTTCTTATATTATATAGACCGACTATTCTCACCAGTGCCAGATCCCAGCTGAGTTTGTGTAGCAATAACCGCAGCAGCAAGACAGAATCGAGCACAAGGCCAAGTTTGCTCAGATGCGTCTCTATGTTCTCGAGTGATATAAGAAGTTGAAACGATTGCTTTGTCATTTGCTCCGCTCGTAGAAGCTCGTGCTAAATCGATCAAAATTATTTATGTATCTTAAAGTTTCTTAAGTAGAAAACAGATATAAAACTTATAACTTGATTTCAATAGCAACTTGTCAAGGAAACCTTCAAAGCCTTCGAAACCTAACTTACTTGAATGGTATTTGACTTATCCCGTCCACCGCATGGCACAGATAGTGCGGACATTGTTGTGGGAGCTGGCGAAGATTGCGCCTCAATTAGTTTTAAGTAAACGCATATTCTAATTATTTCACACCAGTCCAGACGATGATGCGTTCGCAATCGGCGTATTCGACACTGTCAACGTGCTGATTGGGGCAGGAGCCATTAAAGAACTGGAGCCAGGACTGGTAGTCACAGAAGAGGGTGTGACAGAAATTGCCGCCGGAGTGAGGAGGGAGGTGTCTGATACGAAAGATATAAAAGTGAAGATGAATGATAAACGTACTATTTCCAGACGTTGATATCTCCATTGGAGGCGGGGGCGATCCTCCTCCAGGTGATTCCTCTTTTATCGGCTCAGACAGCATCGAAATGTGCTGATTCTGTTTCAGCATCTGGGAAGAAGAACGTTTTCTAGTCTGAATGATAACTGAACGAAAAATGCCTCACTTCATCAAGCAATTTCTTCAGGAATCCTTCAACACTCAATGCGCTTTTCGAAAAAGTATGAGTGGATCTTGGCGTGGAGCAGGTCTCACAAATGTACTCGTCTTCGTTTGGGTATGCCGTCTTCTTGTCCACAAATGAACTTTCCATGCCTGCTATTCACAATTTATAATCTTATTAAAATAATAAGCAGTCTTGAAATTCGCTATTGAAAAATATACGCTAACTTCCCAATATACACTAACTAATCACTTCCCGCGTGTCCCCTCGCCCTCCTACAACTGGCTTGAATAAGATTGAGTCATAAAATCAAGAAATAATTTAAAGAAACAACACGGGGAGGACTCGCGGTAATCAGGTAGGGGACTGATCGGCCCGTACGTGTTCGGAAAATTTTAATTTTCCGAATAGTTTTCGAATTTTCCGAATTAATTTTCCGAATAGAATAGTTGACCATCAATACCATGCATCGAGAACAGGTTGACTCTGCTTCCCACACGATCGCCCATTCCAACGTAGACGAGAATTCGAGCGGCATGATACTTGACGAAGTTGCCAAATTTAGTCGAGTGCCGTGTGTAGTACCTGATAGGTTTAGGAATTATCAATTGTTTAGTGAGTTGAACACTGCTGTGATAATCATAACTCGATAGTGGAAGTGACCCGACACATGTGGATTCGATTAGCATATCTGGTCACTTTTTTTTATCTGGTCATTTCTGCTCTCGATGAATTTCTGCTCTCGATACCAATCATCGGAAGGAAGGAGCATCTGAATGAGAGCGTCATCAATCTGCACATCGATGAATGCTTCATGCGTAGACGAATCGAGAGCGACGAGGGCGAGAGATTGAAGGACGAGACAAAGCAGTTGCTCAAAGTTTGTTGATACATCTCACTTCACATTAGTCTTCATTGCTTACCGGCTCGAGCGTTGATTCCAGCAACTGAACTATGAGCTTTAGTTGTTGCCGCTCGGAAAGTTTGGCACGAAAACGTCTGAAATTACTATAAATGGAGTCTGGGGAAGCGAACGTACCTGATATGACTGAGAAACAATAACAAACGGGCTACGAGTATTTGAGTGCAGTGCTGACAGCACTGAAAAATATTACAATAATAAAAAAATGAAAGAAAAAGAACGAACCTCTCTCCATCTATGCGCAGGACTACAAACAAACTTATTTCCCGCCTCTCTATTTTGCATCGTGATAGCATTGTGAAGGCAAACAATAACTGGAAAGGGTTAAATTTAGTGTATATCCCAATCGTTCAGCACAAAACCTTGACTAGGATCCATCTTCGCGAAGGCAACCATGAGATCCGTTCTACTTTTAGGAGCAACAGGAGCAGGAGAAGGCAGTCGTGAGGTCTCCTGGAAATCATATTGTTGGATGTTTTTAAGAAAGGGAATCTGCGAAAATTAATCCCCTTCCAGACCTTGAAATTTGCTCCATACACGAAAACGTGATCAACAGTTGACGTCTGGTCGAACTGTGCATTTCCATCAACTGAAACTTATCATTAGTTTAAATTCAAATACTAGCGTTCCCATATAAATTGTAAATCTGAGCAATGAACATCTTAAAAGTTTTTACTTACAGGCCGGTGATCGGGACTCCTCGTTTTCAAAAGCATGAGAACGATTAAGAATTCGAGAGGAATGAAACGATATATCTGGAGCTGCTATTAAGTCGTACACTAGCGAAGTATCAATAATCTGAATTGAATAGCAATGTATTTTGTGAGACGGAAAATTTTTTTTTTAAACCAATTACCTTATTGAGGGTATTCAATGCCGAGAACTGCCTAAGAGTGCCCGTTCGGGCGAGAAATTGGTAGCTGAATGTGGTGAGCACGGACAAAAGGGAGATTAGCGATAGCTTGTTCGACTTCTTATAAGTAGGAGTGCTCTGCTCGTACTGTGTTACAGCCGTCTTAAATTGTGAAAATCGTTTCTTCGTGTCGCTTTATTTTTGTGAAATACCTGTATCAATCGATGCATCAGCCCTCCAAGATGTCCATCAAAGGTATCCCTGTCAATCGAAGATCCCATGCCCTCGATTTGTTGAAAGAACTTCTGAATCTTATTTTGGTCTTGCAAAAGCAAGGAAAGTTCACTTTTCCAAATCGAGCCTGAATGGTTTCGATGCACTCAGGATTGCTGGCCATCTTCTTCAACAGCTCCCATGCCTGCTGCCAAGTTACCGTATCGATTACTGCAAAAAAAGTTTTTGCATTTATTTGTTGAAAACACAGAGAAATGATGTATTCGCACATTCTTTTGGCGCCTTTGCCTTTTGCCTCAACTGCAGAGATATCAAAGATTTCCTCCGAGCGGTCTCTTTGGCAGACGATGTCTCCAGCATTGATGTTGTTGACATCGATGGTGCTGCTGAGGGTTTCGGTGATAGCGGAGCCTTGTTCATCGAGCGCTCTCCTTGCGACACTGATAACGACAAAGACTACATAATCAAACTAGTGAAATGATAAACTCACGATTATCGACCTGCAACCGAACCCAATTCGGATCCTTCTTAATTTCCTTTGTATTAACCTTCAACTCAGCTTTGTCTTCCGAGCATGCCGCCTGCGAGTAATTTGAGCTAATAACAAAATTGCATTTCATTGATATTTATCTTAAACAAATGATGGTTGGGAAGGGTAGAGATAGATGATTAAAGAAAGAGTAAACTTCTTTTTTTCCTGGCTATAACGCGAAAGCAAAAGTTTCATCTTTGTGAATGGGAAAGAGGTTGTTGTTCTTGAGGGAAGAGGAGTGTGTAGACTATCTGTCACCTAGACTGTTTAGCATTATTCCAAATATGACATTCAGTCGACTAGAGTGGTCTCGGAAGAATATTGATAATAACGGGGGAATCATATTTGCAGTACTCATCTCACATGATGAACTTCAACAAACTTGAGAAATAGTTGGCGGAAGGATGGTTTAATGATTATCACAGT
This sequence comes from Pristionchus exspectatus, assembly GCA_911812115.1. Taxonomy (NCBI): domain Eukaryota; kingdom Metazoa; phylum Nematoda; class Chromadorea; order Rhabditida; family Neodiplogasteridae; genus Pristionchus; species Pristionchus exspectatus. Next base: position 30,167,138 of record OU461583.1, on the reverse strand, counting down.
ATAGTAGGAATAACTTCAAAGGGAAATGTGACATAGCATTTACATCTGAGGCTACACCAGATAAAAAACCCAAACCTTAAACAACTCTTCTACACAGCTCTGCTGAATCTTCCGCAGCTCCGGAGCCAGATCCAACGGACAGATTCCTCGCATGTTCTTTTGTTCGATCCTGCCACATTTTAAGCATTATATAAAGCAAAATTTGCAATTTTTAATAGCCCCAAAAACGGTTTTTCGAAAAAAAGCTAGTTGAAATCGCACGAGGCCCCATTTGATGGAGCACGAAATTCTGTTCTACGTGAGATCTTTAGGAAAAAACTTCCGGACTCACTGTGCGCCGAAGAATATAAGAGTGTGGAGACACTGCCATGAAATAGGTGAATCCCTCACAGCCAACATCAACGGCGTATTCCCATCGTCATCAGCAACTATAAAGAAATCATATGGTAATATTTTTTTCGATATAGTTTTATCGTCTCCGAACAAGTTTACTTAAATTAGAATATCAAAGAAATGCCTTCATTACGCTCACTTTCATTATTTTATCTGTACCGTTATCCGCCTTGGAAGGAATAATACAGCGGAAGTAGTACTCATGCTCTAAGTCATACCTTGATTCACGTCTGCTCCGTACGCAATTAACAGTGAAATGAGCTCGCTAGATTGTGCCCGAACGGCAACTCCAAGAGGGGTCTAGAAATACAAATATTTCGCAGTAATTCAAGATACTAATTAGTTGTTCTGGTAGTCTTTGATAAGGAGAGAAGAGCGTTTAGTACCTCAAAAAGGTATCATGAACATGTTTTACTCATTTTTGTATCATTGGATATGCTAATTATCATATACAATGTTTAAAATAGTTTCTCACCTGATCTACAATCGAAATCACCCTCAATTGAGTACATGTAGAGCACAGTTCCGGTGCGACTGAGTGGGTGCTGAAGCATAAACGTGCTACTTTTTGGTTCGCTCACTTGTGAGAATACAATTTATCTTTTCAATCTTTAGAAAGAAGTTTTTCTTACGAGAGTCTCGGCATGATTGCAGTGAGAGGAATGTTTCCAGTAGCGGTGCAATTCCCCTTGCAGTGGCATTGCGCGGGAGAATTTGGGTCGTAACCATTCTAAAATCGAAATTTCGAGTAAAATAGAAGTTCTCTGTTCGGCTAACATATGTTTCCGAAGGAAAACTTTATGAAAATGAATTTCACCTTGAGCAACAATTCAACGATCTCCTTCTGCTTATGCGCAACGGCCATATGAAGAGTGTTCATCACAGCGCACGTTGACCTTAATACAAATCGACTTTGCATATTTCTAAAAAAAATATTTGCATTCTTTCCTTTATTCTCTTTGTAAACGTTAGTAAAAAGCATTGCAAGCGATTTTTGGCACTTCTCTGTTCCTTTTTTTTGTATTCCCTATCATTCTCATTCCCTAACGGTTGTTGCTTGGACCGAAAATAGCAGAGAAGATTTTCCCGATTTTTAGTTGTTTACCTTCCTCCAGAGTGAGTTGACACAGTACTGCTCGCGTTTGATCTCCGATGCTGGTTGCCGTGACGTCGCTGGGCGAGTTCGGTAAGCGTGTTCGTACTGCCTTAAAATTAAGTACTGCCTTAAAATTAAGTACAGCCTTACACTTTCTAAGTTAATCTATCGAGACGAGATTTGCAAATTTGTCTTCAATAAATTATATACACAAATCGAAATGCGGAGCTGGACCCTGTGCCAGGGGATATCTGTGATGGACCCGGATACCAGAATACAGCCATTTTACAAAAACTATTTTTAAAAAACAATGCAAACAAATAAAGTGCGTAGTATAAAACAAAAAGTACATTCCGCTGAAACAAAAAAAGCAGTCCTTAACGATCTGTGTAAGTAAAACTGGCCTATGCTGGGCGAGGTGGATAATGGCTTGTTCGCGTGTTGCTGAAGCAGACGTTCAACCAGACTGAGGTCGTCGAAGTGAATCGCCTAAAAAAAGACTTTCCAAATAAGTCACAAAAGGAATTTTCATGGAGTTGTATAAGAAAGAGTGTACACTTTGACAAGAAGGAAATGCTGTCCCGAGGCAAAGGCCTATAGGGTAGTAATCTCTTTGACTCCTAATTGAATGTTGGTGCGACTCTGCGAGGCAGTCTCTCCTATTTCTTCCCTATTAACAAACCTCTAGCATCATCTCGGATAGATTCTGGGTCACGGATGGCTTCCTTTCGTCCCGTAACACCTGATAACAGTCGAGTAATCATAAGACTCATAGTTCATACTTTTTTTTGGAAAATATGCCCTCATATTCCAGTTTTTTCTCTGAAGAAGTGACCGGTAACCTGTCGAGCAGTAGTAAAAGTGAAGCTTCGCCCTGTGTCGGTGGGAGTTCCGACAAGAGATGAGCACTCGCTACTCTCACCCGTATACCGACGGCCCGAGAGTCCTGAAGTATATTTCAAAAGCAACATTTCCAGAATACCCCCTCAGTCGACATTTATGCCGTTTTTTAACTGCAGTCTGTAAATAATTTAATTTCCACGATTCTTTCATCTACTTTGGCTCGCGTCTCTCTCCCTGTCACTCTCTTCCTATCGATTCTCCCCCCTCATATACATGCATTTCCTCGAGGTGAGGATAGCCACACTCTCTCCCTCGTCTTGCTCCCTTGCTCTAAGCGAGGATATTATTCGCTTCCCCCCATCACGGGCTTCATCTGACGGGGAAAGTTCATGATTCACTTTCACGGACAGCACTTTATAATTAGAAATAAAGAAATATAGCGAAAAAAAGCGAAGAACGCAGAAAATCAGTTACACAAAGTTATCTGCAATCTCCTTACTGACAATTTTCTATCGCAGAATCAAGTAGTCGTAATCGAATATGCAAAGTGCAATCGATGTAATATAGAAATATAGTGCAATCGATGGAAAGTGCAAACAGTAATATAGCCTCATTGAAGAAATATTAGATGTTTCTCGCTTGTTTACAGCTAATATCAAATGCAAATGTCATCACCAATATTAAAATTCATCGTTTCGAGATGATAATAAAATGAGCTGTATATGAAGTTATTATGATTTCGTACCCGATTGTCCCGATTGCTGCCGTTGTAAGCGCTGTCGGAGCCGCTTCGCAGTGCATATTGAAGATTCGACGTTCGACAATTCCGAGTTGTATCCAAAGGAGTACCTGCAGGAGTATGTATCATCCACAATGAATTGAATCAACAACGTATTGCCCATATAAATACCCCCTTATAGCGGCAATAACGTCTAAAAGACATACCTGGGTAAGGTCGGCATCTCAAAGAAGTGTACCTATGAGTAAGCAGGAGAGGATGGGGGAATAGGGAGAATTAAGCTGAATATTTGACGAGTCTCGATGAGCTGCCGACTTATACGCACAAGATACGCACTTTGCTTTCAAATGTGACTGAGGGATTCATTACTTGCGCGTTGTTATATAGAAAATAGATGTGAAGGATGACCGTATTCCTACTTATTTTTTCCTCAATTTTCGACTCATATTTTTCAAACTGGGCTTATCCCCCTCCCTTTCCCCCCTATCTCACCTATCCGACGTCTCCATAGAAGAGTCACGCGACGAAGTCATCCTCTTCGTTCGATGCTGAAATGCCAATATACGATAAGACAAAACAGAAAATACTTTAATATGGAAAAAGTATGATAGGAACATTGTCGTTCCCTGAAACTCCATGGATTCCAAACTAAATATACAAACAGATTTCACGAAAGAAGGAGTGAAAGAAGGAATGGAAGAACCGGAAGCACATCCGATTAATATGATGGGATGTGTTGCCGCTGCCTCTCATGTACTAAGCTATCACAAATTGGAAAAAAATAGTTTCGTACATTTTCGTGAAGCATCCTCTTACAGAAGTTATTATTCTAGAGAAGCCTCATGTAAACATCGCTCGCCTACTCCACTACCTCCCGCTAGCACAGTCTGTATCAGCTAACAAGATAATGCGAATTAGTGTGCATAAAAACGCAGTGGAAAACATAAAAAAGATCATCTGTGAAATTTGCTAAAGAATATACAAAATTTCGAAATCCTGTTAAAATATAGGGGAAGCACGTATTCGAAACTAAGAAGTGCGGAAATGCTTATTTTTGGACACCATGCATACTAAAAATTGTACACGACAAGCGCAACAACGGCGATACAGAGACCCTATTATGATCTCTTGTCGTTAATTCGCAACCTGAGACATTTGGTGTGGCAATCTGCAAGTCCACAGCCCTCCCGACTTGAGGAAGCTGTCAGTACCTGGATATACTGGCTCTGCACTACTCCCGAGTGAGTGTCACTGACAAGGCAGACGCGAGCCAATTATCCCGATAATATGTGCAACAATTCACCGAAAAATTTACTCGTTCTAATTAAACTAGCCCGCATACACTTTCCGAAGCGAGAAGAAACTGAGTGGAACGCTTCAATACGGGAAAAGATTTCTTGATACACGATGGAGGGGAATCACTATGATTGCTTCAGAAAATGAGAAGAGGGAAGATACGACGAAAGAGATAGAGATACGAGAGAGCCCATATGATGATTGGAAAAGCGGATAGGAAATGAAGACTCGGCATCTTGGCAAGAATCACATCCTAGTTGAAACAAACATATCTGTAGATTCCATAAATGATTATAAATCGAAGAATCTCGACTATTGGAAAATAGAAACACACACTATCTTTCCAAAGAGTCTCTGAAGATAGGTGGTGTCAAATGCGACAATAATTTCTTTTTGTAGTCTCCTAAATTGCCTATTGCCTCTCAAATTGAAATGCTACTGGATCCTTCTTTCGGGGAAGTATTTAGTCCACAAAATAGTACACTTTACATAAAAACAAATTGACAGAAAACCTTGAAACAAAGTATCGCAATCCCCTACTATGGAGTTGGTTCCGCACTAGCCATTCAATATCAATCTTCAAACATAGTCATGGTAGTCACGTTATTTACAATCTTGACGGTCACTTTATATTTCACCACTATTTTTTAAGCATTTCTCGCATCGTCGAGTAAAGCTAAATGTTTTTGCGCTTGTTTCGAGTTCCTGAATAATGTTGTTAAATTTTCAAAATAGAAATGAAACATAAAAATGGTTTAAAAATGGTTTTGTGTTCAACAATTAAGAAAACTGAAAAACGCTACATACTAGTTCAACTGATAAAAGAATGAAGGTGAACGAAGAAACGGATTGGATCGATGAATTGTAGTTTTGCGATGAATGAAACAAAGATTATAGCGAAGTGAAGAGAATTAAGAAGAAAAATTGCAAAATTGGGCCGAGGCCTGTTCTGAGAAAGAGAGAAATGATTTTTCGGCATTTTACGTTGATCCTCTTCTAAAAAAAACTAGCCAAATATGTGAGTCAAGTTTTATTACGCCAGAATATCTATCTCCATAGGAGGCGAATCCACGACTATTTTTTACTAGACACGAATTTCCTGGTAAAATTTTCACTGCCAATTTATCGATATTTTCAAGAATTCTTTTCTCAACGTTTCAATAAGTAAACAAAATATCCTTAAAGGAGGCGTATCATGAAAAATTAGTTCATGTTGTTGAGATCATTATCCGATTGGAATCCATAACGATGTTAGAAAGCCGAAGTTTGAAAGTAGTGCATCCACTCTGGACCGAGATATCCGCGGTCAAAGTATCAGGAAAAAACAGGGAAAAGCCCGCGAAGAATTCAAATATTTTATGGAGCGCTAATGGGGAGGAAGGGAAGGTAGATCAAGAAGATAGATGGAAAGGTCATCGTTGTCTCGCACACTATTGATTGGCAAGGGAGGGATTTTTGTTTGTTTCCGTAGGCTCTTCCCATCGACAAAATCTGATCTACTCCTTGGAAATTTTCCAAAAGTTTCTTGGCAATTTTCCAGAATCTTGCAAAACTCGGCATGTCGTTGTAAGAGTCGTTATGTTTGAATTTCAACAGTTCATGATACGCCTCCTTTAAAATGACGTGTTTTGAATAAAAAATGATAATTTGTGTAAATAACCATAAGAAAAATATTAGGTGAATTGGGGAAGTTGTTTTTATTCTTTACGTAGTGTTCCATTAAAAACAAAAGTTTTATCTTGACAGATGCGAGACCATAAGTGAATACTTGAGCAGAATATAAAACAGAACAGCAGAAAAGCGCATTGATCAGAGGGTCATGTTTTGATAAGTGTTTCATGGCCTTTGCACGAGGATATAGAAAAACGTTAAATCAAATTGAATGCTTGATAACGTCTAATAACGTCTAAGATGACCATTCGACAGCTCATGGTAATTCAAGCTAGCCTTCAAGTGAAAGAGTGATTTACTATGTAACACACTGCTAAGGTAAGTGGACCAACGTTCGGAACTAAAAATAAACGTGTTGGAATTCGAATACCGGCAAACGACGGCGAACTGAGTGGGATGATAAAAAGAGAATGGGAATGAGTAGACTTAATAAGTGAAAAATAGGATTAAAATGCTTCATTGCACACTTGAATCTCGGCGTCACACAGAAATCGCATTAGTCCTGACGGGCTGGAGTGTATTCCGATTCTGAATGATGATTTTTTAAAGATTATCTCCGTAAAAGTAGACCACTTCCCAGACTTTATCGCCAGGATTTTCGATTCATTTGTCCTTATTTAGCAATACGGATAAGAATGAGAGCCATGCTTACAATGTGAAATAAAGGTTCTAATAAAAATATCATGATTTTTCAGCGAAAAAAGTGGTCATATGAGCGCATTTTTTACACATGAGTTCGGCTTGAGAAAATTTAAGCTTAAAAAGCTTGAAAAAGTCGTTTTGTAAGTATTTAGCAATACGGATAAGGAGAAAGTGGTCATATGAGTGGTTTTATAAAAAAACGTAAAGAGCATTTTTTCCAGATTTTTTTTACTGTACGGTTCATAGTTGATTTTGCTTAGTTTTCTCAGATAGTGTCTCTTATAGTGGTTTTCGGCAAAAATTCGCCCCGTTTTTAGAAAAGGCAGAGGTCGTATCTACAAATAGTGCGCATTGATGTGAATATATTGTGTGTTTAAAGCGTTTTAAATAGCAAAAATAAATCGCTCACTGTGCTGTCTCCTGCAGACGAGAATAATAATGATAACAGCAATAATGAGCAAGATCATTCCACCCTAAAATTGTGTAAATATTTCTCCTTCTAAATATTTTGTTCATAACAACCGATTGTCAAGTATGAATAACGAAATAATGCTCACCAATACCCCTCCGAGAATGTAATTGGAAAATTGAGAAGCTTCATTGGGCCTGTTGGTTGTGATGCGCGGTATAGCAGGTGCAATGGAGACGGTCTGCTGAATAATAATGATGCGTTCAGTGTCGAACATTGATCACCTTCAGGCGTCATTTTGAGGGGTCACTTTGTCCACTCTCCCTCGCTCTTCTCCCTCTCATTTATTTCTCATAGTTGCACCCGAATAAAGTGCTTGGTTGAGGGGTGAACATTAATGACAGAGGCGAGGGAGAGGGTATTGAATGTTCGACACTGAACGCAGCATAATAATAAGGTTAATAAGACATAAGGTTAACATCATAACATAATAAGGTTAAAGAAGGAGTAAACTCAATATTTTCGGGGGGTATCTGACGTCATATGTCGATAGTTTCCGTAAACCGCACTCCGAATATGAAAATTAGAACTCTCTAGCTCAACTTTGTACTGAGTTACACGCGCGCAAAGTTTCTACAGGGCACAGGCAAAATCAAGATGCGCGGTGCAAATGGAAGGGGTCTAGGTCAAGACGCAGAGAAGATGGGAAGAGACAGGAGAGGAGCGAAAAACTCTCGCGTCTGTCACTCTCACCCTCTTACAGTACTTCCCCCTGATTGCACAGGGGAACTGCTTCCCAGAAATTGGAGTTTACGCCTTCTTTAACATAAGAACGTAGAAATATAATAGAGTCGTGGGAGGTAAAGTTTAAAAAAAAATAATTCCTGCTATTATTTTTTAGATTTTTTTTACCCTGAATATTGATATTTCTCCGATTTCGGTATCGTGTAATATGTAGTTCATTCGAAGGAGCATAAAAATGCATATAAGACAAAAGTGCTATATTGGTTGCCGTTTGTTCGGCTTTTGCCTACTACGCTCCAAAAGGGCGGATAGGAGGAGAGGGGAGGGATAGGCAGATAGTAGGATGCTTGACTCCACTACTTCCCCTCAATTAAGAGGACATGGTGGAGTCGAGAGGGTAAGTAAGGAACTAGAAAGCCCCCAAACTATTAACTATCTACTCACTGCCTTATATATGGGATTTCTTAATCATTTTTTATTCACCTGGTCCTTTTCTTGCTGCTTCTCCCTCTGTTCTTTCTCGACTAAATCCATGTTAATAATTGCAGGAAGTGGGTCTTTCTTTTTCGGAAGAACAATGCCTTCGGGCGTGGAAGTAGTTGGTCTGAAAATTCTTTTAAAGTGTGCACGAATATTTTCACTTATAAGCTGAGCATGTGATGTTATACCCAATCGTAATTTACTTTAGGAGGCGCGAGTGCTAGAAATGTACCTGAACTTCACTATATTTTATTCTTTTTATTTTATAAATTATTTTAGATTTTCTGGACTGAAAGTACACGTGCCTACCGAGTAAACGGTTTCTGAAACTTTTTTTGGAGAATATAGCGCACGCCAACTATAAAAAAAAAAGGTTCTGCCCACATAGCTTACTTGGCATTCACAGCAGGGCGAGCATGGATGATAGTAGTCTGTTTCGTGTACACCTGACTAGGCGGAAGACCGGATCCCTGCAAAACATTTTCTCGTCTAGTATCGTCGCTGTCAAACAAGTTCCACCTCCTCATTTTTGATCGAGTCATCTCATGTTTGTTGGTCCCTCCGGATTGAATCGGCCTAATAATTACTGGCCTAGCAGTGATCTCCCGCGGGACGCAAGTGCGGGTTAACGCATTTGCGTTAGCGCACCCCTTGGTTAACGGGATAACCTTTACTTTTACCATATCAGGCACGACACAATTACGAAACAATCAATAAATTGGATTAAGAACCCCTATGAAATAAGCACATATGAACACTCTCAATTACCTCAACAGTATCCTCGTCGTCGCTGGGCGCGTTACCGCTTCCCTCAACACCTCTCTGGACGGTCGAATCAACCTGAAGAGTTGAATAAAGCAGTAAAAAGTGAATTAATAACTCGCAGTAGAAGAGCAGTATGAGTTTTCTTTAATGACCGAAAGCGATGTTTTGACTCATTAGACTTCTAGTTATATGATATATTAGATTAGAGTTTGGATTTACACGATCCACCAGATTAAGAACTGCAAATATATACACAGTAAACTAGATAATAGAGATGTTTTGAAGTATGTTCACTAACTTTTTCCTCGTCGTCTTTTGACTGAGCTGCAATAACTTCAATGGCCAGCAGAATCAAAAAGAACGAAAAGGGCCTCATCAGTCGCATGACTAAACTGAAAAAAGAGAATTGAATAATTGGAATTCGGGAAAAGACGGAAACAAAGAGTTGAATACATCGAGGAAGGAAGAGAAAAAAAATGGAAGCATTGAAAGAGAAACACAACTTGCATAAAGACAATATTCAAATCTTAGATTTTTTTTGATCAAATAACATGGAATCAAATTAATCGGATATGTGAGTCAATAATGAAGGCACGCTGAAATCGATGATTCAAGTGCATAGGGAGACTAGTACATGTGAGAGGGTGAGGAACAACACTTCCCTGCGCACATAAAGTCGTCCCTTATCACTGAGCTCGATGAGCAGTCTGATAACAGATCACCCCATGATGACTAATCGAGAAGAAGGATTGTGGAACAGGAAGCCCCAGATACAGTAATGAGTAATTTGATATGTCCATGCCACTTATATAAAAAAATTTCATCTGAAATATTGGTGTGAACACCAAAGATGCTCGCAAAATTACTCTGAGGACACAAAAACGACTCTAATTTTTAGTTTCATCAATTATGCAAAATATATATTCGGTATCATAATGAAGGAATAAGAAATTAGGGAAAATTAACTATAAATCAATAAATATCATTATGTCGAAGAACCGCTGTAGACATTGAAATGAGAACGAAAAATGGACTAATCAAAGCCGCAACCGAGGCCGGTTGCGGCTTACATTCCCCATTTGTTCAGTTATAAAGTAATATAAAAATGCTTCCCATAATATAATAAATATTTCTCATTAGTCAAATGGTCAGCAAAGTAAGGCATTTCCGGTGAAACATAAACAACAACATATTGAAGAGAGCCAAAAAACAACAAAAAAACGAAGAAATTGTAACTATTGCGGAGAAGAAAGTGAAGTGACTGACGCATTGAAGGGAAAGAAAACGGACGCATCAGCGATACGGCGCATATGAGTAATTCCTATCAATACATGTGTGTCTATCAACCGAGAGCGCGCCCAATCGTCCGTCTTTCAACTCTATCATCGCCAACTCTACTCCTTCTCCGCTCTCTTCAATTGCATTTCACTCTCGTTTCCTTCTAACTCTCCCTCTCTATCTCTTCCTTTCTTTCTTTCTATCTTTCTTTCTTTCGCTAAAGTTATCGGCTTGTGCGAAAGTAATTTGGTTGCTCCAATTGTAAAGTTGGCTGATTTGAAGGGTGCATTCCCTAGCAGGGAAGAGCGACCTATTAGCGACAGAGAAATCCTATTATTAAAACTTTGTTAGCCCCATCAATCTCAATACACTGCTCTAAGAAAACATCCGCTGTAATTCGAGAACACTAATTGAAGTCCACAGTGGCTTTCTTTCCTGAGGTTCTTCAGCCAAAAAACTTTAAATATACTAACGCAATCACTGCCAAAGTGAAGAGGACAAAGTGAAGACTCGCACGACACGTGAAAAGTGGTGTGAAAAACAGAAAGCCAGCTGTTGGCGAGGAAGAAAGCAAATCAACAGATGAAATGTTGTCAGTGGATGCTCGAGTATAGCAAAACGGGGAAAATAAGGGGAAGAAAAAAGAACGTTATACTAAATACAAATAATAAACTCTAGTGCACTTCCCGAAACTCAAAATGCGGATTCTACGTGAAAAAGTACTCAATGCTTTTTGTTTTCACAATTTGTTTTAACAATTTTAGAAATACTCGCCCGGACAGCGAGACTTCGGGAAGAAGGACATTCATACTCTTTTCCACGAATTGTTCATTTCGAAAATTAAAAATATGACGCCGTTTGCGTAAGAATCGGACAAACCATGAGAACTCCGGCACAGTCGAAAAAAGTTCAATTCTGCGAAAGTTTGGTTTTTGGGGTTTCGGAGGGTGCTGATGACGATGAACCATGTCATTTTTCTCTCAGAGCCTCCGTTGGCTCCAGATGACGTCACGTCGAAACCTAATTTGCCCCATAGAGCCCCAGAGAAAAATTCTAAAAATACGAGAACTTGGCTACCGGGCTAGAATTAGATGGAGAAAACGCCTTTTTAGTTCATTTTTCATGATTTTGTCAAATAACGAAGATACGAAAACTTTTTTCTACGTGGTTTGCAAGATGAGCGACCTACATAGATCGGACGGGCGTGAAGAGAGGATTCCAACGGTGTAATTTGAGCAAAATAAAACATACAGTTTTCGAATGACCAAAATGGAAGTGAAAAGAGAATTAAGAGAAATCCAGCTCTTTCCCATCGATTCCATGACCGCGGCGCCGTCCTCTCTCCCCTGTGATCTACCCCCTTCCTTCCCTGTCCGTCTCTCTCATACACACAGTCTCTCGCCTCTTAGGAAGGGGTAGATCAATTTTCGTATCTCCGTTATTTCGAAAAATCATGAAAAATGAACTAAACAGGCGTTTTCTCCATCAAATTCTAGTACGGGAGCAAAGTTCTCGTATTTTTAGGATTTTTATCTGAGGCGGTATGGGGCAAATTAGTTTTCGACGTGACGTCGTCTGGAGCCAACGGAGGCTCCGAGAGAAAAATGAAAGTGTCCATCGTCTTCAGCACCCTTGAGAACCCCTGAGCCCAAAGATTCAGAGAATTGAACTTTTTCGACTGTGCCGACCTCTGTCCGATTCTTAGGCAAACGGGCTCATATATATATTTGGTCATGACTCAACTGTTTTCACAGCACATATTTTTTTCACATTTTCCACTTATATGAAAATGTGACAGTTTTCCTTTGTCTGACATTTTTCTCTTAAAGAAAATAAATCTTGTTTCACATAAGGGATACCATTACGTAAAACAAGTCGCGTTGAGTAATGACTAAATATATCACCAAAATACAGTCAAAAAATCGAAAAAAGGTTCATAATGAAAAAAACATCGTTGAAGGCATAAACAAAAACAACCAGTGTTAACCAAACATTCTTTATGGACCATTTCGTTAAAAAGCTATGGTTGGTCTTGGTCCAGTAGTCTCGCAATCCTGGCGAGTACTTCTAAAATATACAAATAAATACTGCAACTTGTAATTATTCAAGTAGAATTCAAATTCTGCGTTTAAACGGGCAAACAGGTGAAGCAAATTTGCAGCAAACGTAGACGCATGAACTTTTTTCGGGATATATATAGTTCAATAACACTTCGGATCGAATAAAATATCGTTCAAAATTTTTTTTGGCGCACTTTATAAGTTTTCGTAAAGTGCTCTTGAACCCTTCATATTTTTCCAAATATTTGGAATGAGAACATCGCCAAAAAATGATAGCATTGGTTGCAAATATATCATCTGTGACCCCCTCTATACAGTTACGTTTTCTCGTGTACTTACTTATTTCCTCTACATAAGAAATCGCCTGATGAACGTATTTACTGGTTATTTTTTACGAGCTCTGGGAAGAGGTGAAGAAGGGATGGTAAGAATTGGCAAAAATATAGGTCTTATGTAACCTCGGCTGAATTTTCGATTGGTCCCGGTCCCGAGGCGATTGGACGACGTTGAGGTCGTCTTTCTGATGGTCAAAGTGGACCTACTATTTCCGAAAAACAGGTTTTTCGCGAATAACTCGCGAACCAGAAGAGCTACGGCTTTGGTTCCAACAAGGAACTTGTAGAGCTCGAGGAGGCGGATCTAGCGCAGCTGAGAACGGGTCAGAATGTTTATTTTAAACAAAGTTATTAAGCGCGGTAAAGTGCATGTGCTCTAGGTTTAGCACGCAGTCGCCGTTGGTTCGACCCCAGCCGGAGGATCGACTTTTTTGCATCATTTTTGCTGTATTTTTATTCGATCAGGGAGTGTCTGGAGAGGTCCCATTTCGAATTTTAGGTCGATCGGACTTGATCCGGCCGAGTGGCACTCGATTTACTGAAAAGGGGGTGTTTTTAGCGGTCGAAAACGGTACAAATCGAGAGGAGGCTAATTCCCCGTTGCACCAGTAGCTTAGGTCATTGGAGAGGAAATGTAGGGAATGTCTTTTTACAGGTTGTATCAAAAATTGGAAGCTGTGGCTCAAAAACGAAGCGAGTTATGAGCATTTCCGTGCGGTCACTCCTTTTGAGAGAGGCAACGAGAGGAGGGGGAGAGCTATCTCGCCGGGGGTAAGAGATAGAGCTTCGCGATCAATTACAAAGTTGTTCAGCTCGACGAGTTAGGTCCGGTGAGAAAATTTTACTGCGTAAACACTTTGGGTCGAAGCCGTAGCTGCACGTTGAGCCGAGATAGCGGTGAGGGGGTTCCCTCGCGCGCGGTACAGCGCCTCCTCCGCCTCTCCTCTCCTGTGCTTACCCGTCGCGAGTAGCGCACACTCTCTCTTCAAGGGCCATTTTTTCTCGCTTTCTCAAGAGCGCCTAGCTGTTGCTCCTGTACTGAGAGGAAACTCTTGGAAATTTTTGGAAGGGTGTTGGTCGGTGTCCCAATCGATGTTGGGGTGCCGTAATCTCCAAACCCGGTTCGTCTGGCGCGCAGCGCCAGAAGTGCTCTAAATCTGGCGCGTAGCTCCAGAACTGTTCCAAATAACGTTCTTTTTTGGCTAGAAAAATCTAATAAATTCGCAGAAAATATCTAACCAATACAAAGGTATACCCCGAGACGAGCGAAGCTCGGCTCGTTCTCTCTACATAAAAGAACGCATGTGGCCGATCGGCCGGTCAACGTAACTAGCTTTTGGAGGCCGGGGAAACGATGGTAAGATTTGGTAAAAACCAGGGTGGTATGTAATCGGGCATGGCGGATCGATTGGTCAAGGTCCGGGGTCGATAGGACCACGTTGAAGGGGTCAAACACCTTTTTGCGAGTTTTTTTTTCGTGTTTTACACGTGCACTCAGCGCAACACCCCGTTGGCTCGAACCCAGCGAGAGGCACGACTTTTGCCGGGTTTTTGCCGAGTGCGGGATCTGTTTGGGGGTGTTAGGGGAGGTTCCAGCCCGAAAATCGGACCGATCGGACTTACGCCGGCTGAGGGGCACTCGATTTTGTTCGAAATTTGCTCATTTTTGCTCATTTTCGGCCCAAATCGAGAGGAGGCTAATTCCCTGTTATAGATACGGCTTAGGTCATTGGAGAGGGAATGTAGGGAATGTCCTTTTACATACTCTATTTAAACTGGGGAGCTGTACGTCAAAAACTGGCCGAGTTATGGTCCTCGGCGTGAGACACTCCGGGTGCGGAATCGGCGTGCGCTTCCTCTAACCCCACGCGTTCAGGGTCGAATTTGGAGGGTTCAAGTTGAAGATACCGCTTCACTTTCGATTAGGTTTTTGTAGAACAGACAAAGCCGCGTTCAGCCCAGAAGAGCGCGTCCCGATAGCTGTCCGTTGAAGCCCGGGACGCAATTCGCCCTTTTCGGACTTTTTGGGGAGAAATCGAGTGGAAATCGTCCGGAAATTGTCTGTTTGAGTGTTGGATGGTGCTGGGAAGTTGTGGGATGTTACGAAAAACGTGATTATTATATTAATAAGAATACTGGGTGGCTCAGTGGGTTAGGCGATGGTCTAGCAATCGTGAGGTTGGGGGTTCGATCCCGTCCGAGGGAATCATGTTTGCCGGTGTTTGGGGAGGTGCGGGGAGCAAGGTATTGTCGCCGTGGAGTGCTGGAACGTGTATTGGAGTACTGTAACTCGGCTCCCTGGGTACTGTAGCCTTGGAGTGTGGCAGAATGCGCGCGGGTCAGCGCGCGCCCCCTCTCAGCCATTCAAGTACGCACTCTCACTCTCCACTCACATGGCTGTCATAGCCGACTGCCAAGGAGTTGGCATTACTAAACAGATGCCGGTGGTTCGATCCCATCCAAGTGAAATTTGTGCGAAACCTTTTTGCCCTTTTTTGCAAAAGTGTCCTAAGTGTATCTAAGTACTTAGAAAGTATCCTAATCGATTTTTAGAGTACCATAACCCCCCAAACCCGGCGCATATAGCACGCAAACTCAAAATTCCCCCAAATGACGCGTTTTTCGGCTAGAAAAATCAGAAAAAATCGGGAAAATTCGCAAAAATATGAAAAATTGCCTTGGTATACCCCGAGTCGAGCGCAGCTCGGCTCGTTTCTCTCTACATAAGAAAACGCGTGATGACCGATCCACTGGTCAACGTAATCCGATATTGGAGGCCGGGGAAATGATGGTAAGATTTGGCAAATATATAGGGGTTATGTAATCGGGCATGGCGGATCGATTGGTCCCGGTCCCGACTCGATAGGACCACGTTGAAGGGGTCAAACACCTTTTTGCGAGTTTTTTTTTCGTACTTTACTGCCCTTCAGCGCAGTAGGTTGATCGAGGGTTGCGGGTTCGAACCCAGCGAGAGGCACGACTTTTGCCGGGTTTTTGCCGAGTGCGGAATCTGTTTGGGGGTGCATTGGGAGGTTCCAGCCCGAAAATTGGACCGATCGGACTTGAACCGGCTGAGGGGCACTCGATTTTGTGCAAAATTTGCTCATTTTTGCTCATTTTCGGCCCAAATCGAGAGCGGGCTAATTCCCTGTTATAGATACGGCCTAGGTCATTGGAGAGGTATTGTAGGGAATGTCCTTTTACATATTGTATTTAAATTCAGGAGCTGTACGTCAAAAACTGGCCGAGTTATGGCCATCGGCGTGAGACACTATGGGTGCGGGATCGGCGCGCGCTTCCTCTAACCCCACGCGTTCAGGACCAATTTTCGAGGGTTCAAGTTGAAGATGACGCTTCACTTTCAGTTAGGTTTTTGTAGAGTAGACAAAGCCCCGTTCAGCCCAGAAGAGCGCGTCCCGATAGCTGTCCGTTGAAGCCCGGGACGCAATTCGCCCTTTTGGCTCTTTTTCGGGAAAAATCGAGTGGAAATCGTCCGGGAATGGTCTGTTAGAGTGTTGGGCGGTGCTGGGGAGTTGTGGGACGTTACGAAAAACATGATTATTATATTAATAAGAATACTGGGTGGCTTAGTGGGTTAGGGGGCGGTCTAGCAATCGTGAGGTTGGGGGTTCAATCCCCTCCGAGGGAATCATGTTTGCCGGTGTTTGTGGAGGTGCGGGGAGTAAAGTATTGTCACCGTGGAGTGATGGAACGTGTATTGGAGTACTGTAACTCGGGTCCCGGGGTACTGTAGCCTTGGAGTGTGGCAGAATGCGCGCGGGTCAGCGCGCCCCTTCCCCTCCTCTTAGCAATTCAAGTACTACCTCTCACTCTCCGCACACATGACCGTCATAGCCGACTGCCAAGGAGGTGGCCTGTGAAAACGGATGCCGTTGGATCGACTCCATCCAAGTGAAATTTGTGTGTAACCCTTTTGCCCTTTTTTGCACAAGTGTCAAAAGTGTTCCCGAGTACTTAGAAAGTATCCTAATCGATTTTAGAGTACCGTAACCCCCCAAACCCGGCGCATCTAGCACGCAAACTCAAAATTCCCTCAAATGACGCATTTTTCGGCTAGAAAAATCAGAAAAAATCGGGAAAATTCGCAAAAATATGAAAAATTGCCTTGGTATACCCCGAGACGAGCGCAGCTCGGCTCGTTCTCTCTACATAAAAGAACGCGTGTGACCGATCCACTGGTCGAAGCAACGAGGGTCTGGAGGCCGGGGAAAT